>OU342633.1:54226403-55615115 GCA_910589415.1 Malachius bipustulatus
TTCTTCGGAATGCCACATTAAATTGCTATAAAAAAGCCATACTGATCAAATTTCGATAGCATGCACCGTTTGCGATAAAAACTCCAATATGTGGCGTTTTTTAACATTTTATATATTTTTTTATTATTAAAGTACCATAAATTGAAGGGCTTTTAGATAAAGCTAAAATTTGAAGAAAATTTTAATAATTTTTTTCCGAAAATGTTTTCCAACCGGGAAAAGCATCATTTACAAAACAGGTTTTTCAAAACCTTGTATCTTGGTTAAAATACATTTTCGGAAAAAAATATTTGAATTTTCTTAATATTTAAGCTTCATCTACAACGCCTTTCAACTTATATGATACCTACTACATTTAGAAACACCTTGTATTATGACGGATATTACGAATGTTTTATTTATCATCCAATCAGTATATTCTACGAAATAAGGGTTGAAAATATAAATTTTATAAATCGATAATGTAATAATAATTATAAAATAATGAAACTTTTATTTGAAAAAAGTCAAATAGACATTATAATTCTATAATATTATTAAATTGAAATGTAATTTAAATTAATACTTTGTATTAAATATTTTTCGTGTAAGTCCCTATTATGCTAAAGTCAATGACGCAGCCAGATGAGTGCGTTTATAATATTTTTATACAACACATTTTATTACTAAGTACTCATATTGATTTCCTGGATGGAAGGCATCGCTTTCTTACGTATTGAAAGGACGCAAAAGAGGGGAATATTATAAGAGCTTTTAAAGGCAATTCATAAATTCAAAGTAGCAGTCATTCGAATTTAAGAAAAAAATCATTTTTTAACACCTATAGGAAGATTGGGGAAGAATTAGGTGAATATTCTATTACGCAATATTTTTTGTTCAAGTTACACCTATTTTAACGTTTCCTGCTTCATCATGCAGACTTGTCTTCAATAATTTCAGAATGACCTCTCTCAAAACTCAAGATCTTTATGTTTTTCATCCACTATAATATAAATTTTGATTTTTTTTGTTATTGCTAACTTCCTATCTATAAAATTGCACTTAAATGAATTAGGATACCTACATGTTTAATATCACACATCGCAGTCTTTTATAAAAACGTTGATTCACCTGGCGTAGGTGTAATCAATTTAGTAGTCTCTCTGACGACTCGCAATGCCGCAGTCTCTCTGACACGTAATTAAAGCAAAACTTCATCCTCTACCTAGCTAAATACACGTGGAAGTTGTAGACGGAAGACTGAGAGCTCCTTATGAGGACAATAACAAGTCCTTCGAGCAGGAACAATGAAGCAGCAGGAAGCGAGTGGTTGCCCCTCTCGAGCTCGGAGATGTGGAGCGGCTTGGTGGCGTTAAGCGTCCTGAATAAAGGATGAAACTGGTCGAGATTCGGCCTCTGACCAATGAATTATACAGGAATCGCTCACAAGATGAGGTAATTGCTGCGCTAAGGCCTGATTACGGGGACCTGGAGCCTCTCTTAAAGAATTTTGCAAAGATAGTCCTATCTAACGTTACTTTAAAAACGTTTAAGTATGGAGGTTCTAGTTCTAGTGGTTCTATCATGCATCAGTTTGATATTATTGGGTCATAATTATGACTTTTTCTTACTTCTTTCGAACTTAATTCCAGGTCACTTACATTATTTCATTTAGGTAGGTACCTATTCTTTCGATTAGTTACCTACCTTTCAAATAAACAGGGAAGAAGAAATTTAAAATTAGAAAAAAAAGAACCAAAAATACCATCGCAACATTATTTCAAAAATATGTGTCGGCATGATTCCGATCGACTGCGACATTTCACTTCAAATTAGTAAATATTGCCGGACCGTGCTATGTGTAAAATATGTTAACTTTATTATATTGCTGCAACGGAAACCGGTGCCTCGTGTCTGCGGCCTCGGGTGAAAAAACGGCCTTTGAGCGTTACAAATGGGGCATAAAACACATAATTTTTTTTATGTTGAAAATATAAAAAATTGAAATATCCATTCAACTTCAAAATACTCGGAATGAAGTTGGATGGAGGGATCATAACAGAGAGAAAGAGTTGATGATTAGCCACAGAATCATAACGTTCATTTGTTAATGGAGCCGGTTTTTCAGCTCATGCATATGAAATAATAGAATAAAGAACTCTTTCACCAGTATCTTATTAAAAAATTTAATTAGAATAATAAATTATGAAGTATTAATTAACGCAATCCCTTAACATTAGCCCACATAAAAGATGATAACGTACATGGTTGAATCTATATAGAATCGCATTATATGAAAGAAAAGCGTTTCATTTGTGTGTGGCTCATAAAGGAGTTTCGTTACCCACCCTCATAACAGTAAAAACTTATGAACTGCAAATGTTCTACTCGAGAACGTAACCATTGATAATGGTGCTTACACGGTAATATCTTTGCTCAATGTCTTGATAGAGTTGCTGTGATGACGACTTCCTAGAAACAGAACTTATCATCTTCCTGAATACTGTACCGTCTTTATTACAGTCACACGCCACACAGTTGTTAACTATTTAATTTTTATTTGTATGGGGAAAGAATAAAAATAACAGGACTACTCAGAGCATATGAACTGGATGTTAAAATTTCAAGATCGTTAAATTCTTTCCATACTTTCAATAATACAAAAAACACATTCCTTCGTTCTATAACTGACTTATACGTCCGGAATGGTTGGCGAACTCTCCAGTTCCAGAAATAATTTTTATCTTATTAAAACATCTTATCTTGAATTTGAAATGTTCTCCTGATCATCATGAATATTTTGAAACACCCATGCTCAAGATTCTGTGGTAGCACTTCTTCTTTATGCAAAACCTCTTCAGTTTTCATAGAGCAAGTCACCTTAACTACCTAATAATTAACAATTACGTTGCTAGTTCCCAAGGGTTAATTATTTACTCCTAACTTATGCTCCCTTCAGGCCGTTTCGGGTAATCAAGAAGTTTCGATAGTCGGTTGACACGAACGGTGTCTTGAGACTAGGTGAAATCATAAATAATTCTAGACAAGTTTCAAATATTTAAAATTTAATTGTCTTTAATATAAATGAAAACTATGAAATTTACTTTTTGAGAGTTCCTTTATTTTTGAGTACAACCTTTTTGTGATAGGTAGTGCTAAAAACTGAAACAGAATTGAAGTTGACTGATCTTTTCTCAATTCCAGGTTTAAGTTGAACGTAATAAAAGTGGAGAACTCTTTAAACGAAGGTAAAAGCTTGAGTCAATCTAAATCACATCTTCCAAGGGAAATGGAAGGTGAAACGTTATTTCAGAGAATAGAGAGAGTTTCTCCATTAAATCACACAAATTACTTTACATTTAAATAATGCTATAGAACAAAAGACGAAATTAGCGTTCGTGTTACTGTCAGATACGGTTCGAAGTAAGAAAATTACTCTCGGATTAACGGATGTTAATAACTTATTGTTGAACTGAGGGTTTCCGGGACTTTTATCCCTCTGAAGTAATAGGATAAGTTTGAAATAACCTACCGGCGAACACTTCCCTGCCGGCTAAAAATAGAAAACAGAAGAAAAATAGTGTCTTAATTGAACATTTTTTATTCATAACGAAAGTTCTCTCTCCACGCGAAAAATTTATCGGCAGAGTTTGCGCATTATTTAAATATTTAGTCTAAGTTCGCTAAATAAGTTAACAGATATTTTCAAACTTTTCTAATACAGTTTTTTTCTATTACCTTTCAGAACATAATTGACTCCTCGTATATAAACAGAGTTTCATAAACTCGGCTCCATATAGTCCGAGTCAGACCTAATCCCACAAAGTGAGCCAGTCTATAAAGGGTATTTTCTTATATACAGGTTGATGTAAAAAGCGGATATCCGGATTTGCACTTTGCCTATCCTGATATAATAATAAACTTCGATTCTTGAGATTGGACAAAAAAGGGACCCGTCGGCCTGTTTCGTTTCTATGCTGTTATTCTCGTTCGACATGTTGATAACCTGAGGTAACAAACGGCTGAACGCCAATACTAAATTACTCACTTTCTTGTCCCTTGTTCTAAACCCAAATCACATATAAGGGGATTGTTTCAGCCCTTCAAAGCCTTTGGAGTGCTGTCTTTAGTATTGAGGAAACGACCACCCACAACCACCCATTCTTTTGCTGTACTTTATTGACTCTACTGATTGTTTCTAACTTTGTGGAATTTTAACCAGATGATAATGACCTAATGCTACCATTTTCCTGACAAGTTAAACAATAAAATTAACCTCAAACTTTAATGAACTATTTATTTTTATTTAAACTATGCAAAGTAATTAATTTTTTGATTTTTTATGCCCTTTTTGTGTCGAATCTGCGGAAAAACCTCGACTACTCCTTCTGTTCATTCTATTTACAGAAGGTTAGAATTTCTCTATGATGTAATATGTACCGGGTGTTCCAACACTAGTGTCCAGCCCCTAAATAGAGCTTAATTTTAAAGATAAAAAATTGAAACTTTGAGGATTTGTGTACTTGATATAGGACCACGGAATGGCATAATCAGTTTCATTAAAAAAAATTAGTTCGGGCGCCAGCAATAAAAAATTGTAATATGGTGGTAAATTGCCGAAAAAATACATACGTAGAAATCGATTATTAAAATCAAAATCGCTTGAAAGAAATGTGAAAAAACTAATTATAAGGCTTTAATAATAAGGCTCTTGCTTGGCTAGCCGGCACACTGAACCTGCACTGCACAGTGTCGTATTATGGAGTCATGAAAAAGGTGATTATTAAAAAGTTATTAAAATTTTTTTAATGAAACTGATTATGCCATTCCGTGGTCCTATATCAAGTACACAAATCCTAAAAGTTTCAATTTTTTATCTTTAAAATTAAGCACTATTTAGGGGGTGGACACTAGTGTGGGGACACTCGGTACAATGAATTCTGTTAAATATTTACTTTTACTAGTACACACTATTAGATGCTTAGTCAATTATTTTTTACTTATTTCCAGACTCAGAATTTGAGGATTTAGAACTACCGCCGGCCCGCTACCGTCCAGACAGTTTGGCAGCCCTTTCCAGGGCTACAAGATTCACTCAGGCGGAGATTAAGCGAATCTACCGCGGCTTCAAGGCCGAGTGTCCTACCGGCTGCGTCAAAGAGGAGACGTTCAAGATGATCTACGCACAGTTCTTCCCTCAAGGTGGTGAGTTCACGGTTCACGTATGGCACTGTCAACGACACGCCGACTCTCCTTTTTCCGACCGGAATGACGCAACACTTGTCGGGGGCGCTTACAAAGGCAGAAATATAGCCCCGGGAACGAGATGGGATTCTCAAGACAGGAGGGAGTTTAGATTTTATGAAGCTGGGAGGATATAAATTCTAGCCACTTTTCTCTCGGATGAAATAAAATATTAAAGTTATCATGAACACTTTGAAGTGTCACATATACTTCCTGTTCCTGAAAGAAGAACTATAGATGTTATATTCGGAATCAGAACTGCTGTTATCGATTAATTATTACGATTTTTTACGATATTTATCTATAATTTATTATCAAATTAATAAAAAAATTATTAAGTGCAAAGAAAATTAGGGGGTGATTTATTTTTGATAATAATTACATAAGCAGGGTTTTTAAGTGAAAATAATTCAAATACCTCGCACTCATTTTGAGAAACAACCCCTTGAATGTGTCAAAAAGGCGGGTGTCAACAAGGAGACAATTGGTTTTTTTCGTTTAATTACAAATAAGTTACAGAATGATATTAATTAGGTCATATATTGATGATAAGTTGGATGAAGACCCTTGTGGAGTAGGCCTGGTACATTGTAATATGGGGGTATGGATAAAAAAGTTTGAGTCGAGGCACAACTTTTTTGAACTCTACTGGTTTCGACGCGTAGCGTCATCATCATGGACACTCTGAGACTGACATGAATTTTTACACACGGTTCACACACGAAGATTCAAAAGAATCATCAGTTTTGACCTTAATAAGGTCATGATTCTTTTGAATCTTCGTGTGTGAACCGTGTGTAAAAATTCATGTCAGTCTCAGAGTGTCCATGATGATGACGCTACGCGTCGAAACCAGTAGAGTTCAAAAAAGTTGTGCCTTCGTCGCTGTCATTACGTAAAGGCCTATCTCTGATTTAACAACTTTTCAGGAGAACGTTTTGAAGAAAACTCTACTGTTCATTTTGTCTGTAGCACGAGATACAATTCATTATCAGAACCTGTTTTTCATATACTTATAGCACAAAAGTACACTTAGAACATTGAGACATAATCTTTTTTGAAAGAAAAGATTGAACTTTTTCTGTAAATAAACTATTAAGAAGATAGGCCTTTACGTAATGACAGCGACGTTATGACGTGTATTTAGCTGTTGATTAATCGTTTTTTGATTTGGAGCGGGTGATTTTTCTGGATTTAGTGGTGTAACTTATTGGCAGCAACTTCTGTAATGGTTCTGGCTTAAAACCGACTGCTCCACTTCGTGTCAGTCCCAGTGTCCCTGATGATTACGCTATGAGTGGAAACCGGTAAAGCAGGCTGCCCTTGAATATGTAGCAGGAGTTTAAAGAAAGTTGTGCCACGAGTCAAACTTTTTTTATGGGTAAAAAAGCCACTCCTGTGACTTATTTCGTAGTGTCTGGCTTCTAACACTGCCCCTATTTTCATGCATTTTGGATAATATGTTGTGAATAAAACAGTGTCATGTCATTTTTTCGCAAATTTATTGATCTTGAAGTGAAGCATTTATTTTAATTATTCGTATAGGGTAGAATTTTTATCGAATTGAATAATTCACGGAGTAGGCTGCTGTTTTTGGACATTTTCGCTAGAAATGTTCTCTATTTTTGCTGAAAAGCGGGCGTGATGGTATGTAGGTCTCGAATTAACTTCTATTTTCCACCGCTTTAAGACTAGACGCGTTTGAACCAGATTTGTATAATGAAAAATGCAATGAGCAAGTCGAAAAATCCCCGAAAATCCAAATTTGAGAAAACATGGACTGAAAAATAAATATTTTTCAAATTTTAATTTATTAATTTGAAATTTTCAAGCTTTTCTTTCGCTATAGGAAAAGAGGACATTTTATATCCTTTACTACTCGTTTCCTAATAGTTTAATTTATTATGTTGTTTCTTCAAAGATATAGGAAACTACAACAAATGAAAAGTTTTAATTAAATAATTAGAGAAAGTTTTAATCGATGGCGTGCACTTTAGAAGCATCGTTAGACTGCAAAAATAAACGTTTCTGTTTGTTATTGGCACTTTTCTTCTTGAAATGTTTTAAATTCGTTTAAAAGCTCTCATTTATTTTAGTTAACGAACATTACGTCGGTAGCAACTGAAAAGAAAATGCAATGCCCGTCCAGACGTCCAAAAACATCAAAAGGGAAAATACATGCACTTAGCTAGAAAAATACGTTTTTGATATAGTTTTTTTTTTGGTTGATGATGAAAAATGATTCTCCCAATTTTTACACTAAACTTAGTAGAAATTTTACGCGTCAAGATTCAAAATAATAAGAAAATAAGTAGATTACCTAAATAGCAAATAGAAATAAAATATTTATGTAGGTTAAAAATGCGAAGCCGAACAAACAAGTTCAGGTCCAGAAGTGGGAGTATAAAAGCATTAGCTGGAAAGCGAAAAGCTCTTGATTCTGTTAGGACCGAATTATGAAAACACAGCGAGGCAGATAAAAGCACTATACACATATAAATAATCTGTAAAAAGATTAAATATATTTTGCATGGATGACAACATAATTATGTTTTACTTTCCAAGTGAAATTTACCTTAAAAGTTAAAAGTAAATTAAACCCTAATACAGAAACATATTTTTTTTCAAATAGGTATTAGGTATAGCAGGTTTATAGCCTACGGATTATTTCTACAAACTGTAACGTACATTTTGTACGTACCGGCTAAATGCCAGCGACATGGAGACAACGGCGGGCGCACGCAGTAAGTGAGTGATGGGGGTTTTAGTGCGACGCAAACACGGCCGGCTGGCGGCCTCGAGGTTCGTCGACATCGACTGTCGAGTTCCAACCTGGAACGCAGGTGCCTGCGTTCTCACCTTGCTTTTCTCTCCTGGGAATTCGCGGAAGAAGGTCCTTGCAAATACCTGTCGCGAATAATAGACATAATGGCGTCTTGAACTTACCGTTCAAATATTGGGAACATCACCCACGTTTTTGGTTTGCTTTTCCGTACCTAGAAGAATTTGCCGTACCAAGAAGAATTTTCCGTACCTAGAAGAATTTTCCGTACCTAGAAGAATTTTCCGTACCGAGAAGAATTTTCCGTACCTAGAAGAATTTTACGTACCGAGACGAATTTTCCGTACCAAGGCAGATTTTTTTTATACCAAGGCCCCTTCTTCATACTGACGAAAGTTCCTGCGAAGTCCACCTTTCGCACCGAAGCAAGTTCCTGGAGCCAAGCCTGAAGATCCAGTCTACTACCAGCTAAACTTGTACCTCGCTCCGAAGGGCTCCTGACCTAAAAATTGTCACCCTCGTACTGGAGAGGCCTACGAAGATAAGTACCTTGTGAACCATTAGTACCCGACCAATTCATTCAGCTAAACCGCACGCTCTTGTTTTTTTATTATTTGTTAACCGTGCTCAAGAGTCTGTGATATTAACATCTCTGATTTTTTTTCTCAATATTCATAATTGTGATTTATTTTAATAAAGAGTACCTGTTGTTCTGCTGACCTGCTTGTTAATGCTGACCCTCTTAGACTAGCGACTCAACCTACGACCCTTGTTGTCTTTTTCTGTCTCATGCTCTCAACGACTATTTTTCCCCTCTAAGGGTTAAATAGTTCGTTTCAAGTGGCGCCCAACGTGTCTATCTGTCTAAAGTTCGTTTCAAAACCAAATAGAAACCTTCATACTAATTTCTCTTTTCAAGTGAAATGGATTCCATGTAAATCAGTTAGAGACTATACGGTCGTTTTTCAAAGATAATGAAGATAGTCGATGCCTAAAAAGCAGTTTAGGGATGTTAGTGATAACTGATGAAAAAAGCATTCAAACGGCAGCTTCTGGACTGAGCATTGAAAAATTTGTGACGGTAGCTGCGTCTGGTAGGAGAGGTGGTGGTGTCCCCTAGGTCTTGGCGGCGTTTGAGAAGCTGGCCTTGGCGTGGGCGTGGATTGAAGCACGCTTGGGGAGTAAATCGCGAGTCCAGGCTGTCTTGTAGTGGTAATGAAATCCCGAGATGAGGTCAAATAACGCAACCTTGAGACTGATTCAGGAATTGTTCCGAAGATATGATTTCGAGAAGAGATTCAGAGGTAGGCATTGGAGCGAGACTCTTAAGTCTATAGATATTTTCCAAAACTGGTATAAATTCATCAATTAGCGAAATAACGTGAGATGATCAGTATATTGATCTTGCAACATTGAAACGAACTATTTAACCCTTAGAGGGGAAAAATAGTCGCTGAGAGCATGAGACAAGAAAAACAAGGGTCGTAGGTTGAGTCGCTAGTCCAAGAGGGTCAACAATAACAAGTAGGTCAGTAGAACAACAGGTACTCTTTATTAAAATAAATCACAGTTATTATCACAAATTATTAACTTGAGCACGGTTAACAACAATAAGGAGCAAGAGCGTGTAGAATCTGAATGAACTGATCGGTTAAAACTTGGTAGGCAAAGGCACTTAGCTTCGTAGGGTCTTCGGGCGAGGGTGAAGGCTTAGCTGGTGGTAAACTTGGTTTCAGGTACAACCCCTGTGCTGCCTTCTTGTTAGAAGAAGAACCTTGCTTCCATGAAATAGTTGGTTCCGGGGAAAAAGTTGCCTCCAGGTACAAATGTGCCTCCAGGTAAAAATGTGCCCCCAGGTAAAAAAACAATCCGTAGGAAAAAGCTGTAATTTCATGTGTATCAGAAACACTCTTGCATTAATGAACGGTCCGATCGAGTCTGCTTGTCAAGGGTACATAGAATTATGTCCCGTCCTCAAGATAGGTTGAGATCAAAAAAATGTGACTGACAAATTTTACCTGCGAGCGAAACTCGATCGGGAGCTGTAATTAAAATTAGCATACGGTATTAAGAAAAATAAATATGATCGGTATAATTCTAGCACAATTAATAACATCATTTTACGACACTTACCAAGCCAAAAACGTGGGCGATGTTTATAATAATTAACAATAATTAACGTGAAAGTTCACGACGCCATTTCAGGAAACTTCAGGTGTTTTGCGGAACCGACCTTCCTTTAGCGAATTCCAGGAGAGAAAGAAAGTGAAAGGCCGGTATGAAGATGAAACGCACCTCATTGCAACTTGACAGTCGATGTTACGAAAATCGAGGCCTCCAGCCGGCCGATGCATTGCACTAAACGCCACTATCACCCACTCACTGCGCGCGCCCGCCGTTGTCTCTGTTTTACCGGCATCTAGCCGGTACGTACGAAATGTACTTACCCTGATTCTTCGGATTTCGATACGTAAAGATAGGAGAAATAACGGAGAGAATCTGTAATCGCTTCAAGTGTTTCAAGAGAAAGAACGCTTTCATTCAAGTGCTGTTCTCTTCATTCGGGTGTTGTGTCGACTCCACGATCCATAGTGAGTCTTAGCAAGGTATCTATAAGAAATCTAAGGATTCATGCAGAAGGTATTATAGCTAAACTGAATTGAATCGATTTATTGAATCGGCCACCGTAAGGCTCTGGCTTCAATTCACCAAAATAATATTGACATATGAAATAAGACACAAAAAATTTAATATACAAGTTTTACGTTTAATTGGTAGATGGTCGACTTGATGGGGGTGGAATCAATTGTGGAAGTGTCTCTGCAACAGAGTTGATGCAGAGTTTCAGCTGCAATTTGTAAAATAATACTAAAACTTGCAACATTTCTCTATGAAGTTTTTATTCTATTTCATGGTATAAATTCTTTATCATAGTTCCGCTCGATAAGCAAGTAAATAGAAACTTGAATCCATAAACAACTTCCTCTGTTTAGAGCTCGGAACGATCAATGATTAATAATTGATCAATGCAAGCTAGAATGGTTTTGCTCTTTTCGGGAATAAGAGCTGCATTTAATTTTTCATCACCTATCTATCATTGAAAGTACGAAATATATTTCAGACTATGGATCCAACAAGTCCTCCAGCAAATTCTGAAAGCCCAGTCTAAGATGATTTTCGTCAAAATTCGTTTTTTTTATTCCATAATGGAACAATAATCTCGTGCTCCTGGCATCGCCTGTTAAATAGCATTCGACGTCATGACGCGGGAAAATAGTGCCAAAGAGGTCTCAAGTTTACGAGGGTGTAAAAAATTGTTGTTTTATTGAGTAAAAAAGTGCACTTCTGATCTTTTTAACAAATAATAATACATATTGTATTATTGAGGATACTTCGAATGTCATAAAAACGAACCCTTATGCATGAAATCAATTAGTGAGGATAGATAAATGAGAATATTGTGTGATCCTTGCAGCAGTAGTCAAATTTCAGAAGAAACCGATTTACCAACAAGAAATGTGAGGACAATTCTAGGGCACTCTGGGTTCGTTGCTATGTCATGTCCAGGAAACTTCTTCCTGACACTAATTAAAATTAAAGAATTACATCATGATATCCAATGCATTAATTATCTATCGTAACTTTTTTGAGACATGATAAACATTGGAGAATAAAAGCGAAACCAATCTCCTTCCTTGAAAAACAGTTACTAATCAATTCGCAGTTCACTTCGCATTATTTGTCCTTGTCGCTTCCGTCGCAAGTGGCGATAACACCCACTTTTTTCTTTGCAAAGATTGGAATGATTCGTTAGGCAACATCACCGGCGGGTAGTTCTTCTGGGATATCTATCGCCATCTTTTTTGTGTTTATGTGCCTTTTAATCTTTTATCCCTGTCAACTTGAAAAATCCAATCCAGGGTAGCTGTTAAGTATGGAACAAGACTTTGTTGCCAAAACGGTTCAACATATCGCCCCGAAAATTTCAATGGTTTAAGATTAATGTTTTTTTGACAACATCAAAAATGAAATGGTATTACTCATTAATTTTGTAGTAGGTATGTTGTATAGCGAATTCCCACAATTAGATGGTTTTATATTGACATCTGAAATTTTCACAGCGTTATGTTAAGCCGTTCTGGCAACAAAGAGCTGGTTTCGTATTTAACAGCTCGGTTTTCTGTATCATAATATTAATAATAATAATAATAATAATAATAATAATAATCTTTATTCCCAACAGGTATTTATACACCCAATTACAGAAAATAACAAATTGAAATATAAACAACAGTAAAAAAATCGACAATAACAACAAGGTCGTTGCAATTCACTACATTGTACACACATGTTGATATGAAGCGTGAGTACAATGACATATACACCAGTTTATTAAAACAATAAGAGGAGAAAAAACAGTCGTAAACATAGCAACAACGAACTCGGGACCACTCTTACAAGGTTATACATGAAGTCTCGACATAGTAGCTACCACCGTGGCAAGACTATCAGAGTTTAGGTCACAAAGCTGTGACAAGTTGTTGCCATATTTGCACATAAGAAACACTGGAGACCTAATAAGTACATTAGAGCTCGAACGTGGACAGTAAAATATTGCGTTATTCCTGGAGTTGACTCGTGGAACCAAAAACGAGACATTGCCCAACAGAGATGGGCAGTCTATCAAGTTATGCATAAGATTGAATAGAAATCTTACAATAATGATAATTCGTCTCAACTCCAGGGAACACACTTCAAACCTGGTTAAAAGCATGACGTGATCAAAACCCCTATCAGGATAGACACCATCCATTACAGTTGACACGAATTTCAGAAACCTTCTCTGTATTTGTTCAAGGTTGTTAATATACACTCCGTAAATGGGATACCACACCAGGCATCCATATTCCAGCCTAGCCCTAATCAGAGTCTTAAACAAAGTAATAAGGATATTGGCATCTTTAAACTCCCGACAGTTGCGATATATGTATCCATAGATCCTGTACGCTCCAGAAATTGTGGTACACACATGCTCACCGAAGTGTAGGCGTCTATCAAATATTATGCCCAGATCCCTTATACTCTCCAGCCTATTCAGTATCATATTATTTACGGAGTAGTCATATGTGATATATAACTTCTTTCTTGTAAAGGAAACAACATTACACTTCGAGACATTGAGAGATAGTCTGTTACTAGCACACCATCGACTCACGGAGTCAATGTTTTCTTGCAAGGTTACACAATCATTGATGGACTTAATGGAGGTAAACAACTTGAGGTCGTCGGCATACAACAATTTATTGCAAGTGATCACTTTTTCAATGTCGTTAATAAAAAGTAGGAATAAGAGGGGTCCAAGTTTGGACCCTTGAGGGACACCAGAGGTGGGTACAAAAGTATCTGACATATAGTTATTGTATTTTACAAACTGTCGCCGATCAGTTAGATATGATCTAAATAGTTTAACCAGATCGTCAGAGAACCCAAACGAGTGCAATTTATTTAGAAGAATAAAGTGATCGATTTGGTCAAAGGCCTTCTGAAAGTCTGTGAATACCACATCGACCTGACCTTTGCCGTCGATCACTTCGGCTGTATACTGACTAAAAGAGGCCAGGTTCGTGATTGTAGAGCGCTTTTCGACAAATCCATGCTGGTTCGGCGACAAGTAATTAGTAACAAAGGAGTAGATGTGTCGATACAGTATAGATTCAAAAACTTTGGAGAAGTTACAGCATAGTGAGATAGGTCTATAGTTGTACACCGAAGATTTATCTCCCTTTTTGTGAATAGGCGTAATGCTAGACTGCTTCCAAATCTATTATTACAATATTATAAGTTCGACTATTACAATAAACACACTCCATCTCTGAAAGTGTTTTTTACATCACCACTGGCAACTAGAATTTAAGAGACACAAAAGACCATCAGGCGGTGAGGACTACTTTCTGATAGAACTTCAAAGAAGCATCTGAAGTTCTAGACGGTCAAATCTATTGATGATCAATCATGCAGTTGTTTCAATTATTGTTTTGCTGTTGTTCTTAGGACAAATTTTTAATAATAACTAATTTCCAAGAAATTTATTTCTTTAAAAAATTCAAATCATATGGAATGTAGCATATTGTATGGATCATGAACTGATTCCAAATTATTTTGCCGAATAAAGTTTAATGTAAGTTCCATAAGTTCCGCATTTAGCTAGTTAAAAGCATTTCATTTATTTTTATTACACCCTACGGTTTTACAGCTACTTAAAAATCCCGTTAAAATGAATAGGAAAATGGGATAATTCAAAACTCACAGCTGCAGAATATGCAGAAATAACAGAAGAAATAATAATCTTGCAAGTAAGCGTCTCCAATTTATAAAGCGACATATTTTCCTCTGTAACATTCCTGCTTGTTACTAATGATAGGAATCGTTATTGCTTTAGTATTATGAGAGAGCTTTAGGGAGCTTTGTTATTTCCTTTCCATCCAGAAACCTAGCTCTAAGTATCTGGCACCATGAAAGCCTTTTCCACACAAATAAGAAAAAAGATTTCCATCGCGGCTGTTCCACTGATTGTGTTCGACTGACAAAGACTGCATCTTGGATTAGACAGATGGTAGAATTATTGTTGAAACTCTCCAAGGAATAATCGTATGTGTATTATTAAATTGTGTGGCACCGTTTCTTTTAATCTGATTTCGCATCGAGCGTTTTTCCCCTAAAGTTGGCTTATTATCGTCGTCGACGCCTTTGCTAGAGCGCTGCGGTCTTGTTTAGTGCAGACATTGCGGTCGTGACTCGTTCAAATAGAACAAAAACCATCATGTTGATGACCTGGAGCGGAAAATTTGTCTTCAGAGAGAAAAACCTTCGTTCGCCCTGCCGGAGTGGCTTTACTTTTGATATTAGGATGTGACCTGGAACTACTGAATTGGGAAATCGCTTTTTTACTTTATTTTTTTATTTTCTTTTTATAATTGAAATCGTTGTCTTTATTATTATTATACTTTAAATTAACTGAAATAAAATAAATTTAAAAAATATAATTCTATTTTTATTATCTTTACTTTGCTGTACCTAAATATATTTAATCAGATCGAGATACAGCTAACAAAATTCGGTCTCTGAAAGTATTTTTACTCCTTTTTATCATCAAGAACATTATTATTTATTAACATAAATTACATAAACAATATGTAAAAATATATTCAAAATGCCTGTAAATATTTGAGTTAAAGTGATTATAACGCTTGCTTGAAAGTTTGTTTCACGTAACAGATTTCGTTTGTGTATTTTCTCAACAACTTTCGTTGTGGACTTTGAAAGTAGGGTAACAAAAAAATTAATTTATGTGACAAAACTTATCCTCCGAAATCTTCGCTACCGAAATAATGAAAAATGTCCTAAAAAGCAAGGAAACATTTTTCTTGTTTTTCATGTAGAACGTGAACAACAAAACGAATGTGAGAGGAAGACTGAAATAATTTCTAGAAATGTTTTCACAGCAGGGCTTAGAGGAGTCGGGAACCAGGCAGGTACACTTTCT
The DNA here is from genome assembly GCA_910589415.1 of Malachius bipustulatus. Taxonomy (NCBI): domain Eukaryota; kingdom Metazoa; phylum Arthropoda; class Insecta; order Coleoptera; family Melyridae; genus Malachius; species Malachius bipustulatus. Next base: position 54,241,952 of record OU342633.1, read on the forward strand.
CTTTCATCCTGCGTTTTGATCCGGGAAGGTTCCAATGATATCTGCTGCGCTGTCAGAGCGTACAGGAGTGTATTAGAGAGAAATGCGAAATGGGAGCATTAATTTAATAAATGTGTCACTGAAATGGACGAAGGCTCATCATAAGCTGTTTATTCCTGGATAAAAACACCAGGCGGCGCACTGTTTCTGAATACATATAATAACATGCCTGTTTTATATGGTAAACATAATACACGTTCCAGGGTTATATGTACAGCAAATGGTGTTTAATGTAGCATAATAGGCTTTCCCAGGCGTGAAAATACGCAACAAAATGATTTTATGATCTACACTCATATTACTTGATTTAGGAATTGATAAGATACCATTAGAAGCAGGTATATCATGATAGTTTTCTGGTGGTGACTAAAAAGTAACAAATGCTAAAATAAGTTCGCTTTAATACCTACCTACCTAATTATTTTTCATTTTTGTTTCAGGTATGACGTTCCAAGGTATAAACTGTAATAAAAACATTATTCGTTATCAAGGTAAAAAATATTTTTTGAATTGCAAAAGGAATTATTTTTGGACTACTCGACAAGGTCGTTTTATCTTGAGAATGTTATTGAGTGCTTTTGAATGCATTTTTAAATGCTAATGGTTTACAATGCTTTTTCACTTCCACGTATTCTAGTAGTTGATTTTTAACTTCTCATTTTTTAACTATTGGTTTTTTCGGTAATGCAAAAGCTTTCAGTTAGCAATAATAAGTATTTCATATTGAAGTGGTTTGTTTTTTTTGCAATAAGGGAGAAACGCAGTCTGATGACCTTAAACGGCAACCAACACTGTACAGATTATGTAGTTCTATAATCTGCTAGCTTTTTTTACATTTATATTACCAGAGGTACTTAACAGTATTTTTAGCCCTGTAATTTTTTTATTCATGCTGAGGGCTCTACTAAACGCTTTAAGTAATTTCTATGCTGTACTTTGGCTTATTTTATTTACTTATTAACTTATTACTTGCTTGATGATGAGTACTTTACCATTTTAGTTTATTTATACGTATAATAAAATCGAATCTTTGTAGTTTTCTTATAGTTAACTTTACCTACTGATCTATTGTATGGTATTTAGTGGAAGTAAACAAACAAGAAGTATTTTATTTATTTATTGCAATAGATATAATAATTAAATTAATTGCAACAGTTGCAAGAATTTTCCATTTTCCGATAAGATATAGTTGGAGGGTTATACTCACAGAAATAAGTACAAAATTGATTCGGACATGAGTAATCGCAGCAATAATTGCAAAACGTGCATTGACAAGGTTCAGCTGGAGGATAACACCTTGTGAAACATTTTCTTCCATTGCAATTCGAATAACAAGGGTTGCAATCGTTATTCCTACACACTGTCATAGAAGAGCAATAAGGATCACATTCCCATTTTCCAAATGACATCGATCTTATATTTGGTGGACAACACGGAAAATTGATCGGTCTAAAGTTATTTTCGTTTATATTGTTGTTTGAAAATTCCTTGTAACATACTTGCGTGGTTGATTTTTTCCTGCAGCAGTCCTCTGCAGAATCAGTGCAAATGATGATTGATTTACATTTCTTAGCTTGACAACTATCGATACAAATACGACTCTTCCTATTTCTCGACGACAGGTCTCCGCTTTTCTTGTTGCAAGGGCTTGATTTGCAACTCGTCTCCGGACTGAGAAGAATTTTTATTGACTTCAATCCACCCAAAAGCGACTCATCGGCTGTAGGGCCCAGTAGGTTTCCAAACAGATCGATTCCACGACAACACATGTCGTCTTCACAAGGGCAACAACTGCAATCCATTATTTAGAGACCTCGATTGAATAACATTGGCGGATATATTATTGGGGTTTCTATCTGGAGATATTTGCTCGATACATGAATTTTTTTAATGCGTTACTTGTCTTTTATTGTCGATTCATTTGGATTTTAATTTTTTTTTTTGTATGTAAGCGAAAGATTTTTGACATGTATGTGATGATGAATATTGAATATGACAGTTCCTGAAAGTGACTTTTATCGAGATAAATCACACCAATAGAAGCACCCAACAGCAGGAACCGTTCCTAATTATTGTTATCCAAAGAATATTGTTTTCATTTGTCTTATATTATTGTTTAGTACGGTAAGAATAATAGGAAACGACTTGACCACAATAATATGGAATGAAACAATGCTAATAAAGAAAGTAAACAAACTGTTGCGATATTTCTATTTACTGATGAGGGGATAAGTTATTCGAATCAGTCCGCGTTGTTGAACTGAATGGAAGTTACTATAGGCCCATTTCATCAGATTCTTAAGGCATCGTCGACCCAAATCGGGGACAATAAATTATATTCAGAGGCACGCTGAATTACACATTCAAAGGGGAATTTTCCTTGCCATAAAACAAAACATTTTTCTATTTTTACCCTTGATCAGATCCTTGCCCTCTAGGACTCTGTCTATTTCTGGATTGACTTCGAACTGCCATAGTCGCGATTTCAGTAACTAATGTAGGTTTGAAGTCGCTGCAGGCTTATCGGAGATGGGATTAGGTGCATAAATTGATTTCGGTGATATTTCGGCGGAACGGTTAGTGTTCCAAAAAAATGTCACTTATGAGAAAGGTAGGAAATTTTGTCTACTGAAAAAAGTGCAAAAATTTGGGCAAAAAGTGCAAAAACCATAGTGCAGGGTCAAATTTTTATTAACGCAATTTCAAATTCATGTTCAACGACCCAAAAAAACATCGAGAATGAGAAAATCAAAACCACCACTCTAAAACCCCAATGCTATTCTTCATATGCCTAGCCTAGATTACCTGTGACAAGTTTTCTTTTTTTTTCTTTCAACAGCATGTAATACATTTTCCATGATACCCAGTACAGCTCCTAGTTGCTTTTGCACTCCGGGCGAGTCTCTCATTCGTCTCTTGGTGATGTTAGGTGATGCCTGTTTCCACTTGATCTGAATCCCAACCCAGTTTTATAAGAACTACTTCGGAGTCTTCACTAAAGCCTTTTGTAGACGGGCCATGCTTCCCAAAAATTGTTCAAGGTTTCCAGAGACAGTTTTTCTTATACAAACTGTTTTTGGTGAAATGATGGGATGTTTGAACACGTTGACACCAAGATCAAAATATTTACCAACATTAAACATAAAACAAATTTCGTTGAAGTGTAAGGTAAATCATTACCTATTTAAAGTTATGACAAATATAAATATTTTGTAAAGTTATAAATACCATCCATGCATCTTTAACTTACCGGTATGGAATAATGGATTGCTATGAACTTTATATGTGCCAAAGAACGAAACTATGTAGATGGATCGAGAAATATCATAATAGTACCCTGTACTTATTTGCCTGAGCATACCATGCGGAAACAGAGAGGGAAATCGACGACAGCCGTTGATTGAGGATTATCCCGATCTCTCACTCCTCACTTGACCCGTTCACTTGAACTCTACGTTATTTCCCTATCCTTCCAGCTTCGTTAACCTACATATACAGGATTTCCAGAAACAATAGTAGGTACTAATTTCAATTAATAGTGGAATAATAGGGGTGGTATTGTTTTCTTAATCACATGAAGAGCCTATTTCAAGTATTGCGCAGCTATAGCAGAATAGAAAAATATATATGGAAAATAAGGCGGCAGTTTTCAAATATTGATTGATCCTGATTGACTGTATTGAGGCTGTATTTGAGATTCTAACTGATTATTTCGATTTGACATTCTTACAAAAAAAAATTTCTCTAATGCTTGCAAAGGGTTTTTCTCTAATGAAAACAAATGGTTCGTAGCATAAGACTCCCAAACAAGGCTTTATTAAGTATCGCCAATATCTACAAATATAATCCAAAAAAATAAAGAAAAAGGTATCCAATAACGATGCTTCCCCCATCGAGGCACGGTTGCGGATTCCTTCTACAAATTCACCGCACCCGGTAGAAAAGAGGCCTGGTAGGTTATTTCGGGGACTTAAAAAATCCGCCTAAGTAAGGACTCCCCTATCGACTTATCTCGCCTCATAGGAAAGAAGGAGCAGTGGCTCCGATCAGCACTCAAAGCAGGAAATCGTCATTTCGTGGTCACCATCTTTGTCTCGACTGACATACGAGTAGCGGTGGCCGGCGTTTTATAGCGGCATCGTCGTTGATAAGGCCGACGGTGTCAAAAAAATAAACTACTCTTAATTAGGTCTGAAAATCGGCGTTCGTTCCTTCCGTCTGATCTCTGCTTATATTTGTAATGAGATCCTAGGATATCATTACATTCTTATTGTAAGATGAAAACGGGAAGTAATAGAAAGGCGTAGCAAAAAATTACTTCATTTTATCATGTCTATAAGTAGGTAGGTACCTAAGTACCTAAAATTAATGAACAGAAATTATAAATAAATACAAAAACAGCTCTTAGAAAGAAATAATATTACTTCCGATCACCATCTGTTCGGGAGTATTGAATTGAATTATTATTCTCTTTGACTCCTCCGTTATACGTACAGGAAAAGATATTGTTAACCGAAGCGAAAAAATCGTTTTCCAGGCTGACAAATACAATACATGAAAGCGAGGTGAAACCGAGACTGGTAACTTTTTAGCTTTAGCTACAACTTCGACACTCAGAAACACAAATCACTATTCAACAGTTAGGTATCACAAATAATAAAACTGTAACTTAATAGGATATTATGGCATGGTGGAAGGTTAACCTTTCCACAGAAAAAGTGACCAAAGATTATCTCTAATTGACGCCAGAAAGGCAGACAAAAACGGCACAGATTCCGTATAGTAATATTTGTGTAGAGAAATATTCAGCAGTCAGCAAAAACGTAATTGTCGAAAACATTTATGACAGAAGAGACCGCTGTCAGAAACAAGCAAAAAGCTGAGACTTGAAATATTATACAGGTTGTCCTTTCAGTGGCGGAGTTGAGATTATTTTTAGTTCAGTGTAACGTTATTTAGGAATCATCAGAAAATCACATAAAAGTGGTACGAAATTAGCTCTTGTAAATTGACTTAAAGATATTAAGAGGTAAAATTGAGAACTCTATTGCTTTAATATTGACATAATTATAATTAAGTTGTACTAAGAACGGTAAGGACATCTTACCAATTGAAGAAAATAATTTTTAAGAAGAAGAGCGCAGGGACGACCCCAATTATTGTCAGAGATTGCTAGTCCTGAACGTCCGTGATGGTAAAAACGTTTTAAGCGCGATTGTATTTGAAATTAAACGTGCATTTGATATATTGACGTTGAATTTTTATGCACCAACTTCCCCTTCATTAGATTCTGTTGAACGAAATATATAAAACAAAATATCTTCAAAGCTTTGTAACCATATATCAAGGGGATGATCAAAGTGTTATGAAAACTATCTAAAAAATCTGAACTTAGATTTCGCACCTTTGCTCTAATTAGAAAGGATCAAATTTAAACCCTTATTCTTGTTTGATAGTTTATTGCTCAATGGGTTTAAATTAATTGGGGTTTAACTAAATTTAAGATAATCCTCCTTATATAAAATCGAGATGTCACGTTCAAGGTTGAAGCCTCGAAATGCGCGCGTCGCGCACCGCTGCCAATGTTGGAGTGTAGAGATCTGTACAGTGACTAAACAATACAATGGTGATACCCGCGCGAGAAATCTTTCGGTAGATGGGGCGTAAACTGTGTGAATCCCAGAGAAGTTAAGGTGGAGGACGCAACAATACAATGGGGACACCAGCGCGAGAAATATTTCGGTAGATGGCGCGTAGACTGTGTAAGTCCCAGAGATGTGAAGGTTGAGGCCTCTAAACAATACAATGGTGACATCTAAACGGGATATTTTTCGGTTCCTTATATAAAATCGAGACGTCACGTTCAAGGTTGAAGCCTCGAAATGCGCGCGTCGCGCACCGCTGCCAATGTTGGAGTGTAGAGATCTGTACAGTGACTAAGCAAAACAATGGTGATACCCACGCGAGAAACCTTTCGGTAGATGGCGCGTAAACTGTGTAGATCCCAGAGCAGTTAAGGTTGAGGATGCAACAATACAATTGTGACCCCTCGCCAGAAATCTTTCGGTAGATGGCGCGTAAACTGTGTAAATCCCAGAGATGTGAAGGTTGAGGCCTCTAAACAATACAATGGTGACATCTAAACGGGATATCTTTCGGTAGATGGCGCGTAAACTGTGTAGATCACAGGGAAGTGAAGGTTGAGGACGCAACAATACAATTGCGACACCTGCGCGAGAAATATTTCGGTAGATGGCGTGTAAGCTGTGTAAATCCCAGAGATGTGAAGGTTGAGGCCTCTTAACAATACAATGCTGACATCTACGCGGGATATCTTTCGGTAGATGGCGCGTAAACTGTGTAGATCCCAGAGAAGTAAAGGTTGAGGCCTCGAAATACGAGTGTCGCGCACCGCTGCCAATGTTATTAGATGTAGTGTCGAAAATTTCAATGCAACATTTTCCATTAAGATTAGTATTTACATAAACAACAAGTAGATTATGTTGTGTGGTTGAAGATCAGTCTAAGATTCAAGTAAAGATAATTAATAATATTCGTCGTTGAAAGACCCAGATCAGTTTACGAGTCAGATAAAGAATATGAAATAAGATTCAGATAAGAGACAACACCGTACAATTGTAGTTGGGCATATGAAGACTTGCAGATGTTAATAGGAGACGAGTAAACAATATCGCAGACCACTTGGATGTATTAGAGATATTAGAGTTCAAAATGTGCTTAATGGACAAAGTTGAAGTTTGACTATCAATTTAATATTCTGAAATAAACGAGTTGTTGTCTACAAACGTTGGTTATAGTGGACTGTATTTGATTTATTTTGAAAAGTTGTAAAATTGTGTTAAATTATGCTGTATACCAAAAAACGAACGCACATTGAGGAGGCACTCACCTTTTGCCGTTGTTGGTCCCGTCGTTGAGAGCTCTCAAAGGTTGTTCGATTGTTTTCGGGAAGCAGGATCACTAATCTCACAAATGTTAGAGAAAATGTAATTTTACACGATTGTTTAGAATGGCTGAATGGGCCGTATCACGTTTTCTCGTCGTCGCTTCTCTTCACTCGCCCGCGGGTCTTCTTGTATTGCTTGACCACGGAGTGGGGCGGGTTTGTGCACACAGCAATATGCGTTTTTCCGCGAAAAATAATCAAATTTAAAATAAAAGATATCCAGTCCCCAACATTCCACCCACCAAAAACGCCTTGGTTTTTCCCAACTATACACATATGCACGTGAGATGCATGAAAAAATTAACAAAAAAATTTCGAAAATTACCTAAAATTAAAATTAAAAAAAAAAAAAGAAATTATTGTCCCGGCAGTGGACAAATTTTTACCACAGGACGTTGTAAAATCCCCTTTTGGGTTTTTAACGAGACGACGCGCACTACCCCGTCTGCTCCTGGATGCAGCTTGACCACACGTCCGAGAGCCCACTCGAGTGGAGGCTTTAGCTCATCTTTGATGAGGACAAGCATATCAAGTTTGATATTGGGATAGGGCGTGGTCCACTTGACCCGCTGTTGCAGGGTGTGCAAGTATTCTTGACTCCAACGCTTCCAAAAACTGGCGTGCATTCGCTGCAAAAGCTGCCAGCGGCTTAGCCTATTTAGGGTTAAATGTTCAAGATTAGGTTCTGGGAAACTGGTAAGTGGTTCTAGGGTAAGGAAATGTCCTGGTGTTAAAGGACTTAGATCGTTCGGATCTTCACTGATGGAAGAAAGAGGACGCGAGTTTAAAAGAGACTCAATTTGCGTAAGCAAAGTATAAAATTCTTCATAGGTCATGAGTTGTTGACCGACGACGCGATAAAGATGGGTCTTGACAGACTTCACTCCAGCTTCGCTCAAACCATTGAAATGTGGCGCCCCTGGCGGGTTGAAGTGCCAATTGATTCCCAGATCAACAGCTGCAGCATTAGAAAAAATTTGAAGTTGATTGTAAGCGCCTTTGAAGTTAGTGCCTTGATCAGAATAAATATCAGAAACTCTGCCTCGACGAGAGATGAACCGACGAAAACTCGCGAGAAATGCGTCGGAGGTCAGATCCGATGATAATTCTAGATGGAGGGCTTTCGTAGCACAGCATACGAAAAGACAAATATAGGATTTCGACGTCTTCGCACCTCGATGTTTTCCCATTGTGATTGTGAATGGCCCAGCATAATCTAGGGACACTTGCGAAAATGCCTTGACTTGATTGATTCTGAATCTAGGTAGGTCAGCCATAACGGGGAAATACGATTGAGGTCGACATTTAAAACACTTATGGCATTTAGAAAGACAACTGTAAATCGAGCTACGTGGAGAAATTATCCAAAAGTTTTGCAAGATCAAGTTGTGTAGAGATTTAAGACCAGGATGAAAGTTTTCCTTGTGGACTTGTTCTATGATAAGAAACGTGAATTTATGCTTTTTTGGTAATAAAACGGGATGTTTAGCATCCAATGAAAGGGATGAGTGTCTTAACCTTCCACCCACCCTGAGAATACCTGCTTCGTCAATGAAAGGTGCTAATTTTCTGAAAGGTTTAGGAAGCGAACTCTTTTTCTGACAGGAATCCACAATATCTGAGAAGCACTCTGCTTGTACCTGCCTTATAATTAGCTGTAAAGCTCGATGATTTTCGGCGTAGGTCGGAGCAGGAGTATCGGGCTTCTTCCGTCTGCGGAGGCGCGGGCAAAGACGTAAGACATAAGCTAGAATTCGCTGAATTTTCCGTAGGGATGAGAATTTGGCGAGTAAATTCGGAATAACTCCTGAAGAGATTTCCACTGCAGCGTGCAAAGCTAAAGGTTTTTCTTCTTGCGAAGCTTCAGGGAATTTTTCCAATAGAATCGATGGCTGCTCCGGCCAGTCTGTAGGTTGCTTATAAAGGAAATCTGGACCTTGCCACCAGAGTTTGTGTTCTATCAAAGATCTAGGACTGAGACCTCTCGAAACACAGTCAGCAGGGTTGTCTTTTGTGGGAACATACTTCCATGACAATGGAGAAACTATTTCCTGAATATGAGCGACTCGGTTAGCTATGAACGTTTTCCAGCGGTGTGGAGAGGCTGAGAGCCAAGCTAAAGTTACTTGTGAGTCGGACCACGCATAGACAGTATCGAATGTAAATTTTTGAGAATAGGCTTTTTTGACAAAAGTAATTAAGTCCGACAGAAGATAGGCAGCGCAAAGTTCTAGTCGAGGTAAGGATATAACCTTAAGAGGAGCGACTCGAGATTTTCCCGTGATCAGGATCAATTTGATTTGTCCGCTAGACGTAATCACACGGAAGTAGATCACGGCCCCATAACCCTTGGTACTGGCGTCACAGAACCCGTGAATCTCTAAACGCGAGATCAACTCTGAAACTATCAGCCTTGGTAGTTGAACTTTGGCTACTTCTGGAAGTTCCAGTCTAAAACGATTCCATTCCTGTACAATAATATCTGGAGGTGGGTCATCCCAACCAGTCTTTGAACGCCAAAGCTGTTGTAACATGTGCTTTGCAAGAAAAATCATGGGAGCTAAGAAGCCTAAGGGATCGAAGATCCGTGCTATTTGAGATAGCACGCTACGTTTCGTGCAGTCCGATTCAATGGGAGTGACAGAATACGAGAAAGTATCCGAGTTAGGATTCCATTGAAGTCCAAGAACTTTTATAAAACTAGGGAGTTCTGTGTCAAAACTTAGAGGCATTTGAGAGTATTCGGAAGGGACTGCGGAGAGAATCGCGGGATGATTGCTCGCCCATTTCCGTAACTCGAAACCGCCTTTTTTCAAGAGAGCGATTAATTCTGACTGAAGATGAAGTGCTGCCCCTACAGAATCTGCCCCGGTTACACAATCATCCATATAGACTGAATTTTGTAAAACCTCTGAAGCTAAAGGGTGATTATCCTGTTCGACAACTGCTAGTTCTTTGAGAGTTCTGAGGGCAAGATAAGGAGCGGAAGAGACTCCAAAAGTCACAGTCTTAAGTTCATATTCTTTAACTTCCTCCGTGGTAGAGAAACGCCAAAGAAATCTCTGATATTTACGGTGTTCAGGTTTAATTAGTATTTGACAGTACATTTGTCTTATGTCGCATATAAATACAATAGGAAAAGTTCGGAATTGTAATAGAATGGTAGGCAAATCATGTTGAAGTTTGGGCCCTGAAAAGAGCGTATCGTTGAGGCTTAGGCCCTTCGATCCCCTTGCACCGGCGTTAAAAACGACTCGAATTTTGGTGGAGACGCTGTCAGGCTTTAAGACACAGTGGTGAGGGAGATAAAAGGCCGATGAAGCTCTATACTCGGAACGTGGAACTTCGGAAATGTAATTCTTTTGCAAATATTCTTTAAAGAAATCTGAATAAGCGATGTGCAGATCAGGATTTTTGTAAAGACGAGCTTCAAGGGATAGTAATCGCCGTAGGGCTTTGTTGTACGAATCTCCGAAATCAGGTTCATTTTGCCTGAAAGGAAGTGGAACCACAAATCTTCCAGATATATCCCGAGAGACTGAGTCTTTGTATAATGTTTCACATTTAATATCATCTTGAGATAAGATCGCATTCGTTGTAGGCGGGTGTTCAATTTCCCAAAATTTTTGAAGAGTAATATCTATTTGAGGCTCCAGTACAGTGGCACAACTAAGAAGCGAGGTAGTTTGCGATGAGCATTCCGTGCGGCCCTGAAGAATCCAACCGAAAACGGTTTCTATGGCTGCCGGTTCCCCAACTTTACCAAAAATGCGTCCTGAACCCAGCATGAAAGGAACTAATTCCGCACTGAGCAAAATATCTACTGGACCAGGAGTCTGAAATTTGTCATCAGCTAAAGGTAAGTTTTCAATGTGAGACCAATTTTGTGAATTAAGGTAGACTCTTGGCTGATCTGAACAAATCCTAGGCAAAATGATTGCTTCAAAGGTAAAAGTAGGATCTGTTTTACCACGCGGTTTAATGAAACATTGAGTACTGCCACGGTTAGAAGTGGAGATCAAATTATTTATCCCTTCAATCGGTATTGAAGAATGTCGACGAGGCAAACCTAAACGATTCACGCAGCGTTCGGAAATGAAATTCGCCATGCTGGCGGTGTCGAAAAGAACACGTACTTTTTGGAACCTTCCCCATACATCCCGAATTTCAACTTCTGCTGTTGATAGCAGAACCGTCGAATGTTTCCTGAAAGTAGGGCTAGAAGAAGTAGAAAGCAGAGATGAGGCTGGATCATCATTGGAATTAGGTAGAGGATTTGGTAGAGGCGTGCTGCTTGCCGTATTTAATTGTAGTGCCGTATTTGTCTGAAGAGAATTGGAAGCGTGTGGAGCGAACTCCCTTTTATTTAAATTCAAATGTAATAAAGTGTGATGCGAATATTGACAAATTCTACATGTTGTAGAAGATGGACACTGGCGCACTGAATGTGACGAACGCAAACAATTGCCACATAAAGAGTGCTGTCTTACAAAAGCTAGTCTGTCTTGTGGAGTTTTTGCTAAAAAGATTTGACATCTGTGAAGTGCATGTGAAGACGGACAAAGTAAACATTTTGAATTAAAATTCTGATGACGGTTATTTGACGTTGAGGGTTGTTGATTGTCAACCGAATTTAGAAATGCTGAAGGCATGGCTCGTTGCTTATTATTCGAAAACGTCCGGTTTTCTAAGTTTTCTGAAAAACCAGAACGCTTAATTTTGTTGATTGGTGAGCTCGGCATCATGCACTGGACAGATTCTAAGGCCTTGCATTTGTTGCTCAAAAATGTGGTAAGTATTTTATACGTAGGCATCTCTGTGGTGCTATTTTCAATCTCAAACTCGGTGCGAGTTTTGTGATCTAACTTCTGCAATAACATATTAAAAACTAAAAAATCCCACGACTCTGTATTGAATTTCAAGACTTTTAGAGCGGCCAGATTTTCTGAAAATATGTCCAATAAATGACGAAGATCTTTCGATGAAGATCTTTGAAGAGGTGGAGCAGTGTATATCTCGTTAAAATAAGTAGTGGCTAAAAAACGCTTGTTTTGATATCTAGTCACTAGTGCGTCATATGCAATTTTATAATTATCTTCCGTCATAGGAATGGCTTTTATCAAATTAAAAGGATCGTCTTTTAAGGACGTCATAAGGTAATGAAATTTTTGTACATTTGCTAGGCTTTTGTTTTCATGAATAAGGCTGTTGTACAAGTCGAAAAATGCTGGCCATAGTTTTATGTTACCGTCGAATATTGGTACGTTAATTTTTGGAAGTTTAACTCCAGAAACGGACGACCTATTAGAATCATTCACAGTTCCCGTCGATACTACTGTATCCAATGACATTTCATATTTTTTAGATTTTATAGCGTAAACATATTTATCGGCAGCGGCCCTAGCTTTGTCTTGATTTGTAAATTCGAGATCATTTTCGACTAAAGAAATAATTTCGTTATGAAGGGCTTGAAATTCATCATAAATTACGTCGACAAAACCAGCTCTAGCTAAAAAATTATGTTTGTAAAATTCATCAGCTGTTTGATTTACACTGTATTCGTAAATTTCTTTTAATCTAGTTAATGGTATCTTGCGTTTAAGCGCAAGCTTGGCAATTGTCTCCTCATTAGGATTAGGCATATTCGTACCTGCTAAATGATTTTTGAGAGAGATAAAAATTAAAGGAATAAAATGTTATAATAACTGTAATAAATAAATTAATTAGGTACCTACTATAACTTGCTTATCGTTTCGTATAGCTACCTGTTCAAGGCTTTAAAAATGATAAAGATTCGAGAAATAAACACTGTAAAGTAGTAGGTAGGTAGGTATACCTAAATGTACCTAAACAAGATTCTTATTATTTTAGAAATATTATTTAGTTAATAAACTGTGATAATTGAATGCGCTAGCAGACGAGCGGTCAAGCAGTTGATTTTGAATAATTTCAGATTTTACACTGTCCTGGTGATCCCCCCCACGGGCATACGTCTATGTTGGGTGGTGGTAGGAGATTATTGCGCACTGGATCGTTCTCCACTACAAGACTGACTGATAAGTCGAAGACAGACTAATTGATAATAACTCAATAAAATAAAATAAAATTATGAAGACTAAAGTAAAGATGGCACAAATCTTTTGAATTTTCTTTAATTTGTAAAAATTGATTTAATATGAAAATGCTAGTGCCAATCTCGGGTCGATGGACCAAAAATGTTGTCTACAAACGTTGGTTATAGTGGACTGTATTTGATTTATTTTGAAAAGTTGTAAAATTGTGTTAAATTATGCTGTATACCAAAAAACGAACGCACATTGAGGAGGCACTCACCTTTTGCCGTTGTTGGTCCCGTCGTTGAGAGCTCTCAAAGGTTGTTCGATTGTTTTCGGGAAGCAGGATCACTAATCTCACAAATGTTAGAGAAAATGTAATTTTACACGATTGTTTAGAATGGCTGAATGGGCCGTATCACGTTTTCTCGTCGTCGCTTCTCTTCACTCGCCCGCGGGTCTTCTTGTATTGCTTGACCACGGAGTGGGGCGGGTTTGTGCACACAGCAATATGCGTTTTTCCGCGAAAAATAATCAAATTTAAAATAAAAGATATCCAGTCCCCAACACGAGTTCTTTAACATTCGTTAGTTAGACTCGGGGAATCCCATGGTGAGTGTAAGGTAGGTGCCTGTTCGATAGAGCTGAGGCCTGAGTATAAACAGGAAACAGTGATTGTGATTCCCTTTTACAATAATAATTTTCAATAATATATGAATAATGATATTATACACACCTACCAGAATTATCATAAAATGCCTGTACGATATTAATGTTAGAGAGCATACTTATGTTAGTTATGAAGATTACTTCAACTCGGGGATTACTTCAGATAAGGGCGCGCGTATGCGCGCCTTCATGTCCTAGTAAAAAATTATTTTAAATTGAATTTGTGCTCATTGAATTGAATCCAAAGTAGTTGACAAAAACACCTCTGCATGCGAAGGCATGGACAGCTTTTTCTTATTTTTCTTAATATACTGCCGCGTTAATAATTTTCCTTTTTTATTTTTTCAAGTTTATAGTGCAGTCGTATTAGGGTTTCACCTCGGATCGAGATAATAAGCTGGAAAGTTGTTTGGGCATTCTAAAAGTTGTCTCAAAAGTCTCATAAAATCTCGTAAGTTAATCAAGGGCAAAGGTCGCAGAAATCGGTTTGTTGCGATTATCTGGATTTCTGTAGCTCCATATTATAAAAATTATAGAGCATAAAATTTGCGACAAATTCTCTTCACAAATAATTTTAGTGAGAATTTTGTTTTTGAAATAGATAAAAAAAAATCCGTTGCCATCATCTTCGTTGTCCTAAACGGTTGCTTCCAGGCCTTCTAGAAGTTCCGGATTAAATGCAATTTCTTCTTCGGGATCGCTTTGCAATGAAACAGCATTGAGGCAAGCTTGCTCATTCCACTGGCCATAAGCTCAAATAATGCATTACAGCCACTATTTTCTGCCCCCAAAGCTACTGAATGTACTACATCCATTTCTTACAATTACAAAATAGATGATTAAGTAATACATCTGGAGATGGTGGTAATTTTTCTGTCATTAGCTTCCGAAATTTATTTATGAGACCTATACTTATGGTACTCTTCCTCAATGTAAATGAAATGATTGCATACAGCAAAAGTTTCTTGCCAAATAATTTATATCAGAATTATTTCGTTTCTCTCTCTGCTAAACAGATGTACCTCAGACATCATAAGAGCAAATGCTGTTCCAGTATACTTAAGGTACCTATATTTGGGTAAAGGGTCGATTTTCTGTATGCCAAGGATAAAGCGATGGGAGGGATGCGTATAATAAAGGAAGCTATTGTTAGCTACATTACCAGGGGCAAGAAACGTGCAAACTTTGGCAGTCTGAGAATATTCCAGTCACTTTACATACAACTTCTTAGGAAGTTCGGGTTACATAAAGGAGAGCGCTATGTCAGTCCTGGGAGACAGCTTCATTTAATAAAGGGCTTCATTAAAGGAGACAAAACTCTAAGTGAAAATAGTACCTATCTGTAAGATTTCAGGATCGAAATAATGTCACATCAGGTTCAAGTAATCCCCTTATTCATTTTCTCATTACCAATTTCATTTGCACGTGAACAAATAAATAGACGGGACGGGAATATTACGTTTGTCTTCAATAATAATAATTCTCGTCGTGGCTTCATTAATCCCTTCGTAAGCTGCTTAGTAAAACTAATTTCACTCCAGAGCCAACAACAGTTATCACATTATACATCCACTAAACCAGAAAATTAATTTATCGAAACAAAAAATATCCTTCCCTAATTATACCTCTTCGAAGATTTCAGAATGTTTCATATCCCTACCGCAACCAGAAAGTTTTTTCTTGCAGTGCTGCAATAGCACATTAAAATTGATTAAATTCAATTATATTACAATAGGTCTCCATAAGATTAATTTCAGAAGTGGGATTCATCTCATAAGAAAATTTATCTCTCTATTTTTGGTAGTAAACCCTATTTTATTTAGTTGAAATTCCAATAATTAAAGATAGATAACTCAAGATAATCCCTTTCTGAGTTCATGCAAAATTATTAATTAGATAGGGATTCAAATACAAACGAAGTCGGTAAATATCTAACACGTGCAGATGGCGTGTTATTATTGTCTATTCCAGAAGAGTGGTAATTATTATTTGAGTACTAACTGGAAGGAAAGTAGGCCGTTAGCAGGGGCAGTGCTTTACGGATACCGGCGACAGCTGGTGCCAACCTAACAGCTATTATCTCGATGATTACCTGAATCTTCTTAATTATCTATTTTATATCCTATTACTTTACGTCCTTACCTCACATAAATTACTTCGCGAAAATTAAGCCCTTACGGCTCCCCTAATCGAGTCTTATAATATCGTTAATTGACATAACGTTTTTATGGCCGTTCAGCCGTTCTAAAAGAGAACGGGTAGCTAATTCTGTTTATCCAAATGTTATCTGTATGGAGAGGTTCTCGTGAATCAGAAAAGAGTGAAACGGTTGGAAAGTTAAAAGTTTTTCAACAATTTGAATAATTAATTCATAAAAAAGCGTAATGTGTTTTAAAGGACTCATGGATACAATTTTAATAACTATGGAGATGTTCCAGTTTCTGAATAAATAAAGATCCTCTTAATCAAGCAGCTAGATTTTAAGCTCAGAAAATAAAAATGCTGACAAATTTCCTTTCTTAGGCATAGGAGAATAATTCAGGGAAAACAAGGAGCAGCCCCTGCTCCTCTTCTCGGAACACGTATAAATATTTAGTACATTAATCACCAAGGGTGATATATTCAGTGTCCTGCTGCCATGGGAATTCTTAAATGAAGAATCTAAATTGCTAAGTTAAATAAACTGCTACAGTAGCTATGTTAGTTTAAAAAAATATTTATAAAATTTAGGTAAATAGAAAATTCACTTCCTTTACGAATGGAACATATTGTAATAAAATGTTACGTAAATTATGTTTCTGATTTTAGTATAGGATTGATTAACGTTATACACGCTATGTGTAATGGAATATTACACACAGGTATTAGCGACTCACAGCTCAGCATGTTATTTGAATCAACAACTATTACACACGGATAAGGGCCAATTACAGTTCGACGTTATATCAATTCAACTTTCAATAATTATTATATAAGTTTATTATGAAACTAAGAAGTACTCAAATGTTTTACGAGTTTAAACCTTTAAACTTTTATTGAGATGTAAAAACTTATTTCACAAACTGAAAAACTTAATACGATCAACCCCATCTCAAGCAGACTTATAGCAATTTCTGCTCGTTTAGTTCGGACGGACTTTATAATTAATGTTTCTCAAGATAAAATGGAAGGAAACAATTATTTACAGTGATCAGACAGGAACGTAAACTGTTGCGTGCCTTCCTTATCTTATTTATGTTGCAATAAACCTTATATTGAAGAAGCCTAATAATTGTATAATTCAAAATATTTGTAAAAAAAAACTCTATTCTCGCTATTTTTCTGTTGAAATGGGGAAATTACAGGGTTTTTTTTCATATTTTATGTGGTCAAAATGAAATGCAACCAGTTTCATAATGAAAACTACTTATATTCAAAAACATTGGAAAAGGTATTTCCAGGATAAGCTACTAATTAATGGACATACAGGGTATCATAAATATATCGACAAACTTTTATGTTTTTGGATAAATGTTTACCTATGAGAATGGTTATTAAATGATAAAAACGCTCTTTCTGTCTAATTTCTTTTGACAAACTCATCTTTTGATCTGGTTTATTCTCTCTTTCCCGCGTTGCCATGGGATACTGTGTATTGGAATAGAAAGAAAATGGCTTTCGAGACCACAAATTTACAGCAACATAATTTTTCTATTCATGAAATAATCTGATAGTTACGGAATTTTTCAAAAGCTTTGGGTGTTTTGTTAAAAAGCCCAAAGAACTTCTTCTTGATTATGTGCCTTTAATCAATTAACAATTAACAAAAACATAAAGTTTTTCATACAAAAATGTAGCAAGTTTATTAGTTATTAGGTTATTAGTTTATTTCACCAAATCAATATTTTTGATCAATAATCGCTCAGTCTTGATAGCAATCCTAGTATCACCTACTCTTTTTTAATCAGGCCGTGAAGCATTCTTCGTGAGAAACACTCCGAGGTTTCATCTAATGAACTATACCAACATGAGTTTGTATTTTTGACGAATCACATTTTGTTGCTGCTGGTTTTTATTAGAACTTCAAATTTGGTAACATTTATTATTTTGAATTTGCTTAATTATTATTAGCCATAATCACTATCTTTCGTAATGTTAGTGCTTAGAACATGAATTTATTAATTATATTATAGAGTAGCAATAATCAATATAAGTATATAGTTGAATAAAGATTTTAAAAGTATTTTTAAACAACTTTCCAATATCAATTTTTATATGACATTTTTCCGATAGTACAGGCTTTCCCTTTTATAGTGCGTTCCATTTATCAATTTTATTTTACTTTTTATCAAAAGCAATAATTCACACTCGTCTGGCCGCAAAAATTATATATCAAATGTATTTTCTTTTGTCGAAACTTCTTAAATGTTTATCAAATGATTTTATCCTCCTTAGCTTGGAAGGGGAAAAGTTGGAAGAAGTTTCCACAAAAGGAAAATATATTTGAAATAAAATTGACAACCAGCGACGAGTGTGAATTACTTTTAAAAGTCACAAAAGATGAAAACCTGTAGATATTTTATAATGAATTTTCTGCCTTGATTTGGGAATAACGATTTTTGTATGCTTTATTATCCCATTTAATTATACCTTATAAGAACCAACATTTGATTACATTTTTTTGTTACAGCTAACTCAAGCCAGTATGCTCATTTTGTGTTCAATACTCTAGATCAAGATCATAGTGGAATTATTAGCTTTGAGGTAAGAAAATCAATTTTTTATACTCAATATTTACATTGAAAAGACAGATTTCGATCTAATGATAATGAATACGAGTAGGAACCAATAAAATGTTGGCTTCCACAAATGTTTTGTGGAGGACCTTCTTTGCTTCATAGATATGATACATGGTAAGGAAACCAACATATAAATTTTAAAACTTTATGAACACACATAATTGAACAGTCATTAACTGAAATTGGTGAATTAACTATAGTGTGAATAATCGGGCCTGATATCGACACCAAGAAATTCCAACAGGAACTGCGATTGTCTATCGGGACTGCATCGAACCTTCGATTATTCGTCGGGAACTGCACCGGATATTGCCACATCGACAATCAGTTAGAACAAAGTGTCAAAGAGCTAGACAGAGGGCTGTTATTTGCACTCGGTTTACTTTTCCACTTACAATAAATCTTACAATTTCCTGTCTGTTAGTTTCCTTCTAGATCAGTTTGAACATGCACACCATTATCATAAGAAGGTTGAATGAAATTGGTCTTAATGCCAAACGGTCTCGTCGTCCCAAGTTAAACAAGAGGAATCTTGTTGCCCGCAGAAGTTGGGATAATGAGCATCGGAAATGGGGTGTAGGAATGATTAATTATATGCCTCCCCGTTGGCTCTGATTCGGTTATATCGCTTCGAATCCATGATTGTTTCAAGATATTTCGGAATCATGTATGTCTCTAACTGTTGCTTTTGGAGCGGAATTTGGCTCAATTCAGGCCAAGGGCTAAAAGTCCTGATTATAATTCTTGAAGATTGGAAAGTTATTTGTTGGAATTTTTTCGCTTCTACATAACTATCCATACAATTCGTAGTTTGTGACAAAAAATAATAAAATGAGATATACGGTCGCTTAAATTAGAGAACAAATGCACAATTTTATTTTTAAGAATCTAAAACTAAATTTAGGCTAACTTAAGTCTTTGCTAAAATATCCTGAAAAAAAAACTCCATTTAATAACTTTTCAAGTTTTTTATTGTCGACCTTAGAAAAACAAACGCTGACTAATGAAAACTGTGGGAAATAGTTGGATTTTCTATACCTACTGAAATAAGAACTGAAATAATAAATTTCTCAAGATTTTTCAGGTTTTTCTGCATAACTTTCTCAGCAATGTCTGAACTTATTCTACATTTTGTTTCAGATTCTTAAAAAGCAAAAAATAATGCAACTTTTCTCTAATTTAACAGACCTTGCTTGTATATACCATCAGTTCTCCCATTGGAGATCTCCCATTTGTGTGAGAGATTTAAAAAAGCTCGGTACTTAAAGTACTTTATGATGTTTCCACTCTTTCAAAAGTATTTTTCGTGAAGAAATATATTTCCAAGCTTCCTCAAACAATTGTATTATGTCTTATATTACTTTTCAAATACCTACAGTAGCCTTGAATTGGTAAATTGTTCCCTGATACAAGATAAGAAAGAAAGAAAGCCACATATTCCCATACGTAAACTTAAGTTTGAGAATTTCTTTATTCATAAGTCATGTTGAAACCACTCAAATATTTAAATGTGTCACCGTGGCAGTGCTGTTGCCATTATATCTTCAGCTTACGGTCCCGAGAAAGGTATAATTTTGTATTCCAGAAGTTTATATTCAGAGGGTTTACAATAGAGTCATTTGCATACTCAATCTTTTGAACTTGGCTATACGGTACACCTGTCTATGATTTTAGGATTTTCAATCCCAACTCTTGTGCCGTAAAACAGCGGAGGCAAGCGATAAGAATGTTAAGAACAGTCCACTGAGTTCGAAATGGAAATAAATGTATAAATTTAATGAAAGACTTGTTATCTTTTGTTTGTCGCATTCAAGTTGAACGCGTCAAGTTATTCTGAAGCATTTTCTACGGAACTTATAAACTTTTATAGGAAAATCGAAAGGAATAAAAAATAAAAACTGACTAATATACCGGGTAATTCATAATATGTCCCTTTTAACATGGGTCCACAAAAGCAACGTTTTTGTAGTGCTTAACATGGTCTTAAAGCTGAAGAAAAAATTTAGTTTTTTGCTTAATTAAACGCGTTCTGGAACCGCCAGGATAATCTACACAAAAAAGGTACTTACCTTGTCTTGAAACGCGACAGTCAATCGTTTCCTGAAAAAAAAGAACATTTTAGGATTGAAAACATGACTTTTTTAAGCACAAAATTTATGTCAACGTGGAAACATTAATAAACATAAAAATTAACTTAATTTAGATGTAAAATTTTGAAACCTAACAACAAAAAATATTTCTTACAATAAACGTTATAAAAAATTTTTACTCACATCCTCCGGTCTTTGAATACTGAAATCCTAGAAACGGCTTATTTCTAAGAAAGTATTAATGAAGTTAAGTCTTTTAGAATCCATTAAAATGCAGAAATATCTGAATAAATAGTATCAGAAAATATGATACCATGGTGGAACAACAGTTTGTAGACGAGCACTGGCAATAAAACTCATACAAAGTAGTGAAAAAATATTTAAGAATTTAGTAAAAAAAAAATTCCGTTCACACCTATCGCGTCAAAAGATCAGACAATGGATTAGCGTCACTCTTTGAAGCAATCACCAGTATCCAGGAATTCCAGGATGCCATACAACCGTATTGACATCCCAATTTAGCAATTATCCGCAAATAAGGATAAGTAAAAAACATAATTTAACAACCAAATTGACTCCCCCGATAAGCGAGGGAGCCATTGATAAATAATGAAACTGTGCGTACTTTTGCAATTAATCAAAGCAAAATCGATAAACGTCATGAGCTAATTATTTCAGCAATATCAGAAGACGAATTGATGCACGATTGCGTGGAAAAAGTAATTACAGTTTTTTTCTTTTAATTTTCCCCGGATGTCAATATTTCAGTATCTATTAGATGAAATTCCAATCTGATATAATGTCAAGTGTATTTTTTTTTAATTTTACTCTTAATCATTTTATTTACGGACATTTTAAAACTAAATTTAGCCAAAATTCAATTCAATTCATATAAATGATAATTCCATACCCGAGAAATATTTAGAGGAGATAACGAACGCCATTTTAGCAGATAACTAGCCCACAAAAAGTTAAATGATTATTTTGACAATGCACATCACGCATGAACAACATCACAAAAAATCACAAGGAAAATTCACAGGTCAAAGTAACATTCTTCATTACTTAATAAATTGAATCAATTATTTGAAATATCACAAATTGAAAATAGCAGTAAATACAATAATAATATAATAAAAACGGAAAAGAATATAGAAAACTGCAGTTATGGCAAATATACAAATCTTAAGTTTAAGTATACTCTTAAGTTCGTCCTTCATGGTAAACCGAGTGGTAAACAAGGTATAGGTGCCAGACAAGAAAGAGTTCCGTACAAGGGAGAGTCACGGACAATGGGCGAGTTCCTTTAGTGAGTAAACGGCGGAGTTGTTAGCTGCACATTGTAATATTAGTTATCAAAGAAGAAGAACGAGTTGAATGTTTTTCAGTTTTAAGAGGGTTTGAACCTATGGGAGCATATCTGTCTGCCATTTTAAACGCCCTCTTTACTCTCGCGCTTGGAAAAGGAGACGTAGAAAACATTTACGGCTTTAAATGTTTACGGTGTCGAAGAAAATTAGTGGAAATTGGTGGATGGCAAAAAAACCCACGCAACCCTTAAATTTTATCATTCTCATGTGAAAAAATTGAATTTGGGCTTAATTAAGTAAAATGGGTGATAATCTGAGTTCTATATCTCAAACCGTTCCTGCATGAGCTCAAGAAAATGATTTTTTTTTTACACTCTGTATATCAGAAAACCCTGTTTGTCGACCAATGTTAATAGAAGCTTTCTATTTCACTTTCCGACATATGTTTTGAAACACTCTTCATATTTTGTGGATTAATATTGTTACGTTAATGTTGGATAATGTGATTTTTTCCATTTCTAATTATCTAATGGGCGCATAATTAAAATCACATCCAGATAATTTTCAACAACTGATTAGTTAGATCCCAGTCCACTTATCGATTAAGGCGGTCTATATAATGATGTCGTCTATGCATAAATTGTTCCCTTCGATAAACAAGAAACAATTTAACGAGCAAACATCAGAAGGTACTCCAAACTCTTAGAGTAAGCAAACATAACGATATTACTAGGTCGGTGGTTTACTTTGAGGTGACAGTTTGTAAGCCGCATCCAGACAAACACTAACCCGACCGAGTTAACTTATGCTGCGAATTTACATCAACCTAGCCTAATTCGGGCTTTGAAGCTGTGTAACTCTTGGCATTTGTCTCTTTGCAGATAACGCCCGCTGATATCACGTCAACATGTCAACATTTAATTAATGAAACTCAGTGTCTATACCTACATAGCGGTTTTTTACTACACATCGCATTGAACTTAACTTGAACTTAGTAGTCAATTGAGGACCGCTTTAATTCCGGAGCAAATGTAATCTTGCATTCCGCTGTGTGGAGAGGAGAATCCTGGATCCTGGTGGGCAATCCCGACATCCAGGGGATTATCTAGTCAGTAACTGGACAGTAAATGGAGTCGGTGGCTGGCTGTGAACAACACAGCCACAGCACGCAAGTGGGACGCATGACTATCCATCACCTTGACGTGAGCTCCGCAGACCACACGGCCACGTCACAAAGGCACACCCTTTATTATGGGAAACGCTGACTGAGTCCTGCGACTAAAGGTCTGTCTACAAACTGGGAAACTCACTATGTATAGCGACTGGATCCGCGCTCTCCCTTCGTTGTGTTGGATCTTAGATTGTAACGAGTTTCTAGTAATCTCAGGCTCAATCAGTCAATTATTTTAGTTATTTTCACATGATACATACTAATTATTTATCTCACAATTCAGCTTCACGCTATTTACTTATTTAACACAAAAAGTCTCTTCCTTAGGTAGTTGATTTTTTAATGCAAACCGAGGTGGTAGAAATTATCTCGACCGTTAGTCAAAAATTATATGCCGTCATTATGACGGTGAATTGGTTTATTCTCAGAATTCTTAGTACTTACAAATAGGTAATTCCTAATAATCCAGCGACGATTTTTAATAAGAGTTAAATCATCGTTGACCATTACGTCACGTTCGTCTCGAATATTATGTCTCGAACTTGGATTTAAATTCTCAGAACAGATAAAATTTATTTATTCATCTGATACCGATGAATTTCTGCTTATCACCAATACAATATTCACTACTGCCTTCAGTTTGTTCCAGATGCTTTGTTTTCTTCTCAAGGTGTCCGTTTTAAACTTCAGAAATTACAATTTTGGGATATAAAAATCGAAATTTTTTAATTAATTTCTCAAATTGGAATTAGGGAAATTCCTTAACAGGAAAAATTGAACTATCACATTTGGCAGAATTATATTAGTTATTCCCAGATACATCAAAATTATCTCCTGTAGAAAGCAGTTACATTATGTAAAAGAGGTGCTATCGCGTCGTTACGTCTAATGAGCATATTATGCACGCCACTAAATGTTATTGTCTCCTACAGGTTCTTTCACAGACTCTTCATGCTCACGCAGTAGTCTGATACATTTATCTCTTGCAGACCTCCTCCCCAAACAAAAAAACCTGAATGAAAAAGGTACACGAAAAGTCGAGATTCTTAATAAAGGAGTGAGCTCCAAACTGCAATACCTATAAAAAACCAGTAGCTCCTTCAAAAAATGCGAGCTTTGAACATCACATTTTTACAGTATCTAATCGCAAATAAAACAGAACGAGCATCGATAATCCAAACTTACAGGCCATTATTATGTAAAGCAAGCTAGGCTGTTTCACGTACGATCATACAAATTTCTTGTACGTGCCCATAGTGATCTGGCCTTGCCTTTAGCTTTTCATTTAAAGCTCTACCTATGCAGAGCATATTTGAATGGATTGCTTTGCCAGTCGACACCTCCAACTTTGACGCCTCAGCGGAATTTTATTGTCGACATTTGTCACGGAATAAACGGTTTTCATTTTCAATGGTCAAAATTAGATTGTCACCGTTACGATCAATGTTTACAAAGAGAGAGCATAAAACGAAAAATAATAGATGTGGAATCTGCGTGCAGAATTCTGATAGCGTGTAAATATTGCGCTTTCGCACAATGTGTTGCGGATATATTTGTATATATGTATTTACGCTGTAAAGCCTGTAACGTGCAGTCATTACCATCAAAGATGAACTAACTGTTAAAGTCTAGTGAATAACCTTCACATTAATTCGTTTTTAAATAACACCTCTCAGAAATGGCCGCAACCAAAATTTCAAATTGATCCTTTCTTCGTTCTCAATATATTTCCAATGTCTCGACCAACTTGTGCATAAAAATAAAACATCTCACACGGTCCCGCCCCCAAGAATCACAAACCCCACACAAACAACAACCAAAGAACAAATCGTGCAAAAACATTGCCAATCAACTCGACAGCATTTTACTGTAACCCACCACAAAAAAAAGGCAACACACACGCCGGAACAAAAATAAAAACACAAAACACACACACACATACACGATGAAGGTGCAAAGAAGTTCTTACCCAAAATGTTAAGGCCAATCAACCACGTTATAGATGATGTAACACGCCGCCCCCCTACCCGCTCATTTCCGCTAAAAGTTGGCCTTTCGTTCGTCTAGCTTTGGATGTAGAACCGCACGTTGTGTTTCGTAGCTTCGAGATTCGTAATTGAGGTATGCCGGAAGCAAGGGAGGAGTTAAGGATTTTGCGTTCTGACGTTCAACTGAATTTCTTGATTTAGATTTTTACAAAATAATAAACAAATTAATTGTAGGATGGGGGGAATCAATTTCATATCATGTTTCACACTCAGGGATTACCCCCATCGTTACAATCCTTTACTCATTACTTTATAAATTGTTGTTTAAGTGTTTCCTTAAACATTGTGTTTTGAGTCAACGATACTCGAGTTCGAATATAAAGGGTACCTTCTGGCAGCTGGGAGAACCGCTTTTACTTTCATTCTTTCTTTGAAGCAATGTGCGGCGTTACCGCTTGTACTAAACGTTAGAATAGTCGTAGCTTGCTAGGTTTGTTTGCGATTTTGGTTTGGCTCAAGATATGCTTCTTTGATTAGTAACTCAGGTTTGCAAGACCTGTTTACCTTAATTTTTTATTCGCAGATGTACTCTGAATTTACATTATTCGGGCGTAGTAATGTTTTGTTATCAAGTAATGTTTCATTACTTCCCAGCAATATTCAGGTATGTGATAGTCCTTGGACTAGATGTTTTGGTTTTTCGAATTTACTCTGAACTTGTATTCTCAGGCGTAGATTTGTTAACAAGTAATGTTTTATTACCTCCCGGCAAGATTCAGGTATGTGATAGTCCTTGGACTAGAAGTTTTTGGTTAGTTAATGAAAAATTCCTTTTTAATGGGATGTTTTTCATTCTGCGATACTGAACACATCTCTCGAGCGTTTTCGACATTATCAACAGAATCATGATCACCTCTGATCGAATTACAGACCCCATTCCTTTATTATTGCTCAGGCGCAATAATTACAGTGAAAATTGGGCTAAATTAGGCTACTCATATAACCAGCATATTCGGGCGTAGCTTCTGAAGCAAGTGACCAACAGCACCTCCCAGTCGTGTTATCGAGAATTACCCAACAAAAGGAATCGGGATAACCAAATCAGTTTAGTGATTACGTTTCTCGTTGAATTTTTCGTTGAAGTATTTCTATTTACTGCCTAACTTGAATTATTCCTAATAACGTGCCGCTTTAATTTTTCACAGGTTATTTTACTCCTGACCTGGGTTTTATTTTCCTACTAGCTCTATCTTGCTTTCCTATACAGGGAATTTATTCCTTTACCTTATGTTTTAACGTCGGTTTATTTGTCGGGCGTTTATTTATCGGGCGTTTATTTATCGGGGCCGTCTTTCTTATTATGGTGCCGGCGATTGAGGCCGGTGTTTTGAATCGGGGTTCTTTCTGATGCGATTGAACATGGTTATTTTCTAGAGACAGAAATTGTCCTTATGAATCGCGGATCTCTCCTCGACTCTTAATGAAACTAATTTTGAATCTTATGAATGGAGTGAATTAGAAAATGCTTGTTGTGTCAGCGTATGAATTTCTCGCTACTTCGAATAGTCCTAATATTGTTCTTTAAGAGAAAATTCTAATTTTAGCAACGTGGGCGAAAACAGGAAGGTGCCTAATCGACTTTTATTTAGCGATCAAAAAAGAATCGGTGCGATACTCTCTAGGGAGTTGCCACCGGCCGGATGCGGAAAAGAATCGGTGCGATACTCTCTAAGTAGTTTCCACCGGCCGGATGCGGAAAAGAATCGGTGCGATACTCTCTAAGTAGTTTCCACCGGCAGGATAGAGGAGGAAATGGACAGCCTAGCAGTGATTGAAGTCGAAGCAAGACTGTCTCCCCTTTTCATCCGATGCGTGCTTTTATAGCCAGATTTCGACCAGGCTCTATTGTTTCATCGGGCGGGAACATGCCGGCTGTTGACTTCTATCACGGCCTGCTTGCGTGATTCTTTAAGTAACATAATGCAGTGGAACTTTCCGTCCCGTTGATGTTCTGGCTTGTCGTTCGTGCCGCCTGTATTAAGGAAGGCGAGCGGTCGAGATTCCTGATCTATTATACCTACTCAGGCCGACTATCCCGTGAATATGAATGAGAGAAGAAAAAAATTGTGTTTATTTCACGTACCTAGGGCTGGTTTATCTCACTGGAAGCATCGCTTAATTACAAGATAACCGCTGATGATGTCTACCGCAGTAGTTGCAGACGAAATAATTCGAAGCAAATCTCTACGGACGACGGCAAGAGAGCCCGGAGTCAATTATGATTCCAAAATAAAGATTATTTTCCTGTATATTTAATTGACAATATTAATAATTAATTGACATACTTAATTTAATTGACATCTTGATAATATCTTTCCACTTGAAACTACAGGTTTTCCTTGCATTTGGTACATGAATAAATAAATCATCTCTCATTTATTAATGAACCATTATTAATGAATTTTTGCTTCAATCGGTGCCACCCAATAAATTATTTATGATTCATTATCTTTAATGAACGTAATTTGTAAATGTGAACTATTACTTGAATTAATAACCCCAACATTAAATTCGGCCAAAAGTTATGAGACGAGAGATAAGATCAATAACTATTAAAAATTAATGTTTATTAATAGGATTTTCAATTATTATTATTGCATATCCCATGCACTGAAAGGGAAATCATGTGAAGATTAGAAACTCCATCAGTTCACGCCCAGGTAGACAGTAAGTTAAATTGTGACTAGAAAAGTAGTTGCCCACCTTCACGGTTGACAGGTGTATCTAATGAGGGTCTAAGGGCCTTCCTAAAGCAATAAAAAAAGCTGATTAGAAGAAAATCTTTTCTTTGCGTCTCTTTGATGTTTTTCAAGATAGAGATTTAAGAGGCTCTCAAGCTCTACTAAAAATTAGATGAAAGCCTTATCGAAATGCATATAATAAGAAAAAATTAATACATGATAGTGTACACGCACTTAGAAGATAACTCAGCTGTTCAGTAAAGACTTTCTGCGGTGAGCAATGCCAAAAAATGCCCTCAGGTAGCAGTCGAGAAATTGGAGAAGGTTAGCAAAGGCAAAATATATTTCGGTCTCTTGATATGATAACTCATACACCTTTACTTGGTCGTTACTGGTCGAGATAAAATTCTTTCAATAAAGGTTGAGAGCATTAAATTTTAAATGTTATACCATTACAAAGAAACGTTTGAATCACAACAAAAGTGATTGAATGACTGTACATTTCTTTATACAATACGTCACACATGTAAATTTATGCAATTTTACATTGAATGCAGATTTGCCACCATCATACCAAATTAAATTGTTGACTAAAATAATAGTACAAAACTACTACATACTAATTTAGAGTTTTTTAATCGTAGTTACAATAGTTTGAATGATGGCAATTTAACAGCAATTTTTTTTATTAGAAATTTCTCATAATTATCATAAATAGATTTTGGGAAGTCAAAATTTATTAAATGGTAAAATTAAATGTTTGAATGACAATGCATGGCGATTGACCTGAATTCCTGTCAGAGAAGCTTCAAAATTCAAATGAAAAAAATAGCAGTATTTTCAAAGAATTCTACTTAGGGACAAATTGACAAATCTCACTAAAATCTGAATTAAAATAACTTTTGACGTTTCTTCTTTTCACAAGTCTAAAAGCGTCTAGCGCCAGTGCGCTGTAGATCCTTTAACCTACTTATTCCATCCATCTTCCCTCCAAAATTCAACAGACGCCGAATCGCTGATAGCTCAGTCATTATAATACAAAAAATCGACCTGCGGAATAAGAAAAATTCCGTTGTCGAGTTTTCTTGTTCTACCCATTATGGAAGCCCATTATTATCATAATTTCACGTCAATAATCAATCAGTACTATATGTCACATTGTGATAATATCAAAAGCTTTTATTGAACTACTAGTAATGGAAAAATTGTTCAGATTAGTAACATTATAGGATCCTTCTAAAAGATGTTTATTTATTAATAATTGACCAGTCCCTGAGAAATATCCAAGCTTATCATTTAAAGTCTTAGCCCGCACTTTCCACTAATATTCACACATGAGCAAATCCAAAAACTCTTCGTTAAGGTTGATGCGCAATATCATTTATCATTAACGCCTAGATTTTAGCCACAGCTGTGCTATCGAACCACTTATTTTCGGTTCGCGTCGTTGGAAAACTCTTCATATGGTATCTATGCACTTTACAGTGATTGCAGTACGCGCAGCTGTAAAGAGTACAGAGATTTAAAAGGTTCGTCCTGACCTGAAATTGACAATCCCTGACGTGTCACACATCACAAGTACCTAGTCCTTGCTCGTCAAGATTTCCCATTCCGGCACTCTAAGAAATGACTTCAATAGAACTTCTATTTAAACCTATTATTAAACCAAGCAACAAAAATTTCCACGACTCCTCAATATCCTGTCTAAATCGAAAATGATTAATAATGTGAATGTTTGTATAAATTTTAAGCCCATTCTGTAGACAAAACATTATTAAAAGTAATTTAATTTTATATATTAAATCTTTCATTGTAATTATTGCTGTTTATTTTCGTATATTAAACATTTTAATTACTAGGTTATCAGATATCGAATCTTTTCGGCATGCAGGGTATATGGTAGGGTTCATAATAATTGTGCCTCGATTAGTCGATTATGTATCATGGCGACCCTATCAAGCAGCGTATGTTTAGACAACTGAGATAGCCATGGAAAAGCGTCAGATGATCGTTCATTAAAAGTTTGGTAAGTTCCTGAAAGGGCAATGTGAATATAAGCAAATATTGATTACATCAATGTCGCAGCCTAGCGGAACGGCGGCAAGCTTTACGATGTCAGGTCAACGTCAGAACCATTAAAGAATCCTCCACGCGCACCTTTAATTTTTGTTTTAAAAAGGTCGTGGTCCAGGGAATAATTAACTTCCAGGATTTTCACGAACTTTAATCGTTTTGTCAACTATAATGATGCTGGTGATATGATGGTCAAGGTGGCAACAACGTAATTCTGTAATATTTCATGTAAAACTAATATAATCTGATAAAGTTACTGCAGGCGGATTTTAACCTGTCGTAATGAGGGCGAATATTCTCGTTTAATCACCTTGTACTTTAACACAATCCTCACTTAACGAGCTAGCGTGCGGTTCACTTCTCTGGATAGCTCTTCTACACAACATGGTACTTAAAAATTATGACTTGAAAGACTTGCATGATCCTCGAATCCCTTTCAAACTCGATCTAATAATTTTCAAAGAAAGTGATACAAGAACCTTGAGCAGATTCAGAAGTGAAAAATCACTTGATTAGTTACCAAATTATAATTCAATAAGAGGATAATAAAGAAAATGGTTCAATCTGAATCGGTAGACATTGTGTTACGTTTTTGTAATCGCAAAATGTTTTTCAGAAATTATTACTTATTTAAGCTTTTATTGATATTGTAATCTTTAATTATTGATATTTCTACACACTATTTACTTATTTATCTAGTAATTAATATACACTAAACTTCCTTAGGTAGTTGATTTAAATGTGCAATCCGAGGTGGTAGAAATATTCTAGACCTATGAATAGAACGAAAAATAAAAAAGGCACCTATACCAAAATATAAATTGATTTATAAATAGGTTTTCTTTATATTAAGAAAACTCTAATAGACGATATACGGCAATAATTATTATTATCAATTCCTGAGGAGATATTGTCAATTCAAATGTAACTTTAAATGTGATTCCAAATAGATATTATAAATGTGAAAAACAGGATATTTTCCGAAAACAAAAGCACAAACATATATTCGGACTAACTTCTTGCTCCTGATAAAATTTCCTCCAGGATATACTCCAGCTAATATACTTAGAGGCACTGTACTCGTACATATCTAAACATAAAACAAGAATAAAATAGAACCACTGGTTCTTGCTGTGGTGAGCGATATATTTTATTCGTTTGACCTACATGTGTACCTACCGATTGTTAATTCTTCCTTTAGGTCGACCTTCTAAATAAAGTCCTCTTAGTCTATGTCAAAATTACAGTTCGTAGATATGTGCCACGTATACAGCAGCAGCAAAAAAACTAATACTCATGTAATTTGACGATAAATATTCGTTTTTAATAATAATATACTTAATTAGTATTTTTGCACCATAATAATTACTGTTTTTTACTTAGGACTTGCAGCACTTTTCCCTTATACCATTGACTTTGAATAGGAAAACAGGATTTCGCTTTGAATATGGCTTTAAATTTTCATTCTATCGTATAATTGCGTCGATCTCCGCACATAGTGACCTTATATCTCATGAAAATTAAAATAAATTTTTTCGCGCTCTATCATCTCACGAAGTAGTGGGATTAAACGTGTATCTCAGCCAGTACTTCGATATAAGTAAATATCGTATTACGAAGAGGCGTATCTGCAAGGATATATTTTTTCAAAATTATTTATGATTAGTCTCTTGACATATTTTCTTTTCATTTTTTGAACCATATTCCATAATAATTATATTCTTATACCAGAAAATTTAATCTATAGGGCCTTTTGTGTTCTTATTAATTTTCCCATAATAGATTATTGGATCTACGTACATAATAATTTAAACAGACCAGTCCATACTTTTACATATGCTATAATAGAAAAAATCCATTTCAAAATAACTTTGTTTGAGTATCTGAAGTTTACAAGAAATAATTACGTTTAAGTCACCGCTTCTTTTGGCGCTGCCTTGTAATAAATAATATTTTTATGACTTTCTTAATGGTGGTCTACGACGCAATGTTTCTTACTGATAAGAGTATTATTTTGACGAACGTTTTTAGATGGACCTACGAATGGAAGCCCCTTTGCCTACTTGCAGGCAACCCAGATAATATATTAAAAGATAATATACGGGAAGTTTTCAAACATTTAGCGCAAAAGGCCTTTCGAAATGAAGGATGTCAAAAATCATTTCGTTTGTATATTTTTTGACGATATCCCAGGAATCGTTTGAGATACCTGTACAGAATTCAGCTTTTGTAAACCTTTTATCATCAATATTACATACTTTTTGAGCTCTAATTAAATTTTTTTTCACATGACAGTGGCGATGATTTTAAGGGTTGCGTGAGGATTTTTTCTCATAATTTCTGCGATGCACTGAGGAAATTGACATCTGAAGGAACTGCTTTTTATAATTTATCTCGTTGTTGATATGAAAAATTCGACTTAGCGGGCCAAACGTATATACCTATAATAACAACAATCTGCAAGACAGAAGTTGAGTACTGTAAGTTATTTAAACGGTTCTTTGAGATATCGTCAAAAACTTTAAAAAAATTATCTAAAAAAAACTACCCTGTGTGCTGAAAATGCTACGTGTGCCATTCATTTTAATAGATTTTTTTTCTTAGAAGAAGGAAAATAACATCTCTTATTTTCCGACACATGTGTTGAAACACCCTGTAAATTACTTTGTAAATTTTTTACTCTTTTTTCATAAATCAAACGTTAATGGACATAATTATCGAATGTTAATAAAATAAAAGAGGTTTAATTTAAGCTATAACGGCAGCGTAACCTCGAAATAACATGATAAAGCAAAAAAAAAACTTTCCGAGTATTAAAGAGGAAAGAAAGCGCACGTCAGTCTATAAGATTAACATACCCGCGAGCCTCGTAGGTAGGTAGGTAGGTACCAGAATAAGGAAACATTAAACGAGGCTAAATCCATTACTAGGAGTAAACGTAGGGTTGAAAGACATTCTTGAAAGATTATCCTCTATTGAGAGTCCTGAAGCTGATTAATAGTCCCAACCTTATCCCATGCAGCTATATGGAACAAGACAATCAGTCCTAGTTCTAGCTTAACAGTAGATTGGTGTTTCTTTATCGGAAAACCGGGAGCTCAATATGTGTTACACTGCGGATTTTGCAGACACTGGCGTGAAAGTGAAAATTAAGAACTGAATGACTCTTTTTACACATTCTATCGTATTGTTTTTTTGCAGCCGCAGGAAAATAACAGTTTTTTCCTATACAACACTGACGAGAAGTCAAACGTTTCCCGACGAACGCTCGAAAGCGCTTTTCTCGCAGCTTGTCTGATGTTGATTGAAACTATCGGTTTCTTCCATTTACGTCATGGGGAACTTTTTAACTTCACAACCTTCACATGATACCTTTCGAGATAATTTTTTAAGTATGCTGCTTGTCAATCAAGTTATTTTTGTGAGATGTGTCAAAGATAACGATGCTTACTTTTAACTTGTCGTCGTCTTATGTTTCCCGTTAAA
Organism: Malachius bipustulatus; assembly: GCA_910589415.1. Classification (NCBI taxonomy): domain Eukaryota; kingdom Metazoa; phylum Arthropoda; class Insecta; order Coleoptera; family Melyridae; genus Malachius; species Malachius bipustulatus. The sequence goes on from OU342633.1 coordinate 54,275,317, forward strand.
CATACGGAGAATTTATGCGAGGATATTTTCATAAAAATAGTTAGCTGTATCTTAATAATTTTACTGAACTGTATATACCTATATCAAGTAAAATGTCCTGTAGAATTTGACATTTTATTCTCTTTTACTTATAGGGAAAGGCTAAAGTTTAGATTACCGGGATGTACTCCTAGCATTTCCTATTTGTTTAAAAGCTTCAACATTTCTAAGAATTTTAGAATCTTCATTATTTCATCGCAATGTTTATATCTCAGTCACTCATAGAAATAGAAATGCAATTACTTATTATAAAGTTTTTCACTGGGCTAGATAAAAGAGCAAATAATTATATTAAAGCTGCATGACTTCCAATTACTTTCAAGACCTTTTTCTCAAGTTCTGCATAGTTTCATAATAAATGTGCACAAGAATCTTCTACGCGTTCAGCTGCTTCTTTCATATTCCGTTCTGTTTAAGCTTTAGAATACATCTGCATAATTAAACGTGGACAAAATAAGAGAGTTACTCAGCACCAGTAAGATTTACAATGTGATTTTGTAGAGATTTCAAGACAGTCAAAATGATTACCTAATTTCTTAAGTAATTTTTTTGGTTAATTTTATTTTACAGATAGAAAGTAAGTGTCACCTAGAGAAGGCCTTAGGACAGCATTGTGCAATTATGTGTGTCGAAAAGTGGAACATCAGCCTTCGGTAAAAACTTTCGTAAATCCGAATATACTCACGCGTCCGAAAAAAAACGCTTTTTATAATTCTTTTTGTTGTACGCTTTTTATACTATTTTGAGTGTTCTAAGTATATTTGCGAAAACCGTTCATCTATAAGTCCAACAGTTCAAAAATGACGACTTGACTTGCAAAGTTTTGAGTGATTTTTGCCTATATTGGTTACCAGTACCACCAGAAACGTCCTGATTCCTGAAAGTCTGCATGGGGAGCTTTTCCGATAAAAGAAAATTATTTACGCGTAAAAATTCAGTTTATCTACTGTTTATTTTGTGTTTGATCTTTTTCACCGCTTACTACTTACTTATAATGACTCCATAAAGAAACATTGTTTATCTTTATCAATTTTTTAACACGTATCTCTTTTCTTTTCGTTTCTAGATAATTTTTTTATTGTGTATCATGAAATAATACTCTGTAATCCCTAATTGATGAAATGAAATTCTTGCAAATCGAATTCTTCCATTTGTGGTTTATCCTTTTATTCAATTTTGTACTGCAAAATAAATTGGATATACTCCTCGACGTAAATCTTAAAAGTTACTCTTGGACTCTTTGAAGAATTCACGGTTATTTTGCTTTTACATCGATATCTTTATAATACAAGTACATCAGATTTCCTTCTTCTGCCTTTCAATGTAACGAAGTTTCACTCTTCAGATTGCGAGTTTTCTTTCGCATTGTTATGTATTACAGTTACAAAGGATTATTATTGGTTTCTGTGAAAGCACTGAAATGGTCCTCGTATACAACGTTAATAATCGCAGAGCTACGATTTTTAACACGTAAAATGAAAGCAAAAACATACATTGTTTTTAAAAGCATCGAGTGTTCCTTACACGTGAGCAGGGTATTCACAGTAATAGAAAATACCTACCGGGCGTGCGAAGCGGATAAAGCGAGAGATCAATTCCTGAATCGGGAAGCAGCTCTGGCAAACTTCCGTCCGCTGCTCACAATTATTATGGATGCATCATCCCTTATCGCTATGCGAATATATCACCCTCTACGTTTGATATGTCAATCTCGCCACTACGCCATTCTGACGCAGTCTTCAATAATTTATGCTTTATGCCTTACGTTCAAATTTACTTACTTGTAATTTAATGACCTTATTTTCAAATTGTGACTAATTTTTAGTTAACCAGCTTTAAACTGGGAATTTAATTTTTCAGGATTTTGTACAAAATCTATCTCTACTTTCACGAGGCTCCTTGGATGAAAAACTGAGATGGACCTTCACCCTGTATGATATCAACGGCGATGGCTGCATCACTCGCGATGAGATGACCGACATTGTTTCAGCTATTTATGACCTCATGGGTAAAGTTGCAGAACCAAGTATCGATGACGACACCGTCAAGGATAAAGTTGATAGAATATTCCAGGTATGCTTTCATAAAAATGATATCAATAACGGAACATGAGCAGTTTTTCCCACATAAATATAGTAAACATTTGTCTGAAAACTCTTTGAAGTTTAAGTGTTCAATTTGCGAGTGAGTTGGCATGCAGTTTGTCACCCCTTACACCGCAGTATTGTCACCCAATTGACCCTCCACCGTCGTTTCCAATTTCCAGCGGTATTGGACTACTGCCAGATCTCTTCTTATCCACAGCCATTGTCTTGACAAATTTGTTGGATAGATGTTTTAAACGTGACAAACGATTGATCTAAATTACTGGCGCATCTTCTTCAGGAACTGACGCTAAGCTTCCTCTGATTAAGATGTGTGCCTTAGCGAATACGGAGAGATCGTTATAGCATCGGAATTGACTGGGATAAAGAATAAGACTTGAATTCAAGACAGTTCCAATTTGAGCGCAAGCTGTGCTGCATTTTTCAAATCGCAAATTGCATCCACAAGATTATTTTTCAGGTGATAGTTGTAATAATACTTGTATAAGTAAATCAATTTATTTGAACTGGCAATCTGTTCGCTGTTGGTGGCTATAATTTATTCCATTTTTTGATTAGCAATACAAAGATTAGCTTTTCTTTATTATAGAAGGTTGAGGAGACGGTTTAGATTAGACGCAATGTGACGATGTAATTCTTCGGCGAGTGGAATGAAAATTTAATTCTGCCCCAAGAAAGTTTCAAATTTTTCAAGCTTATTTTTTACCGCTTTTGAAGCCACTGAAATGACTTCCGTCGTAGTTAAAGACAGATATGAAACGGAAAGCGGACAAAGTGTCCACCGGGCACAAGTTGCATATCAAAAGAACTTAGCCTTTATTCCAATAAAAAAAATTTTAAACTTTTTATTATTTTTTTATGTAATATTTAAACTGATTCAAATTTCAAAGCATGAATCAAGTCGAGAAACAAGAAAATTAAACAAGTGAACTCTAATGTTTCTATCCCTTTGTTCCATGCAACTCAATATCCTTTAAGACACGAAAAGTGTAATTAATGTATTGTGCTCTCTTGTAATTATGTCAGAATTACAGGCAAAAGTGGAGTCAGTTAATGCACTTTCTAATTTTCCCAAGAACTTTTTAAGTTTTATGGATTCCTTTAACTATTAATACGTAGTTTTACATAAAACAAAAAAGCACTCTCATGGTTAAGTCTACTATTGTTTGTTTCGATTGACACTCCTCTCAAGATGTTTGATATGGCACAGTGATGAATCTTAAAAAGTAAAACGCTGCCGTCTTTGTCTTCTCACTCATATGAATTGGCTTGATCAGAATAACAATAAATTAACGTAATATTATTACAAACAGATTAAATTAATAAATAGCTTATTCTAGTAGATCTTATACATAGTTAAGATCCTCCTAAAAAAACCTGTATGCCTTCGAAGTGCTTATAAGAAATGAAATTTACAAAGTGGAAGTGATGTAGTAGGAAGCTACCAAAGAGGATGAGAAAGGTTATGTATACTGCGACCTTCTTATTGAGTTTCGGCGTTTATATCCAACAAATTCCCAAAAGCGGTAATCCTTATTATCGGTTATCTCGCAGGCATAAAAAATAAGTGCTTTAGCTCACTGTCACTTTTTATAAGAGGTGACTCAATAATTCTGACCTGCAAAATGTCTCTTATCTATTACCGCGGTCAATCGAATATTCACTTTTTATTAGTCCTAACAAGCAGAACCAACAATTAATATTTCAGATGAAACCTTAAGATGAAAAAAAAACACACCATAATCCTCAACCTGGAACAATCTTCTATAGGTGCTCTAAAGACAACTTATTTTTATATCGCGTTTCTGTGAGGCCCAGATTCAACCATCAATAATCGAAGATTGTACTCACATGTGGAAGTCAGCTCCCTTAAAAACACTGTAAAGCTTCTCGATTCAATACAGAGCAGAGCTTATTGTTGTCGCAGAGCAGAGACAAAAATATTGTCGATGCTATTATGGCATTTATTCAGTCAATGGAACATGTGTAGCTCTATTATCGTCACTTTTACGCGACTGTTTATCCCTTTGAAATGGTAGTTCGCAAACGGTCACTTTTACGTCAGACAGAACCTAATATGTACGTCCTGTAACACCATGAATCTTAAAGTGCTGAATAGTTTACGTTCCCCTTAGAACTGCTCGCTTCACAACTTTATCAATTATTCCTCTCAAGTTTTCAACACTAAAGGGAATAGACATCTACTTCACTCTTTTCCAATTCGAACAGTATTCCTCTCGATGAAGTAAATAAAAAGAAAATAATAATAAAACAACAGCATCAATGACGTTCAAAATTCGAAACTACAAATGGCTTTGTCTCCGCAGTAGTCTTTTCTGTTTCTAGTATAGCAGTACATTCTTAGATACTCATTTCGTCAAGCAATATTTTGAAAATTCTTGCTCAAATTCAACACTATAACCTTATAACAGAAAACTAATTATAAAATTTCTATCTATAATGATAAAAAATAAAACGTTACTTTGAGGGTAAGATCAGGTAAGGGCCCATTACGTTCCGGAGGAAGCTGACTATCTTGACTATTGGGAATATATCCATGTTCGCCGGTGTGAGATAGTTTCTCCCGAAGGTATTATATGACGTTTCGTCATCCTCCCAGCACAAGCGGCAAGGTGATGGCTCAGCTTGCAGTGCCTAGTATATTGGTCTATTAGGGCTTTCAGTTCTTTCCTGTTAAACTCCAACAGTTCTTTTCGACGTGCTCTGTATAAAAGAAAAGCTTTCGAGTGGTAAGTTTTGCCAGATCTAGAGGACTTCTCTACTCTTATCGCACTTGCGTATTGTTATTTGGAAATTTTATTCGATGATACGTCAAAATGCTGGTTCTGGTCCGATAAATTCTGATTCGGAACCAGTTTTACTAGCCTGAGAGTCGGCGAGCTCGTTCTCTCTATATCCAGTATGATCAAAGTTGCTTCTTGCTATGGCATTTAGAGTTAATTGTCGGTTCCAGACCAACTTGGACTTGCAGTGGCTGTAGCTTAGGACTTTTAAATCTTTTCCTGCATCTGCGCACAGAGTTCAAGTCTCTTCTTCGAGCCAGCGCAACATAAGTAGATACCACAAGTCCAGTAGCTGTGGATGTCTTAGATCCATCGGTGAATCATCTGAAATCTGCTATCAGGAGTTCATTCCTGTTGTCCTCCCACACGTCTTTTTCCGGGAGAAGGACCTTTAAGCATAGCGGGTCATGATGGTCGAGGATATGCCTTCTATGCCATCCATAGTAACCTGGTTTGCTCCAAGTTATATGCCTTTGGAAAGCTTTTTGCCATTTGGAGCATTTTTTATGTAGTCCATCTGGTCTCTCTTTCCAAATAAATATATGGAGAGGTGGTAAATTCAGTATGATTTCCGTAGCCGTCGACGGTGTGGTGTTAATAAGGGTGGTTTGATAAGTCCGTGACTTTTAAAGGAAAACATTGTTTTTTGGACAAAAAATCATTTTATTTTTCTACATAATCTCCTTTCAGGTCGATACATTTAGTCCAACGTGTTTCTAACTTTTTTATTCCTTCTAAATAATAAGATCCGTCAAGGCCCTCAAAATAAGCGTTTGTTTCCGTGATGACCTCTTCATTCGACCCAAATCTTTTGCCAGCCAGCCATTTTTTCAGGTTTGGAAACAGGAAATAGTCGGAGGGAGCTAAATCCGGAGAATACGGTGGATGTTGTAGCAGTTCGTAGCCCAGTTGGTGAAATTTTGCCATAATGACTGCACACGTGTGCACTCGTGCATTGTCCTGATGAAACAACACTTTTTTCTTCTTTAAATGCGGTCGTTTCTGCTTCAAAACAGTGTCAAATGTATCCAGCAGCTCTGAGTAGTATTTGCCATTGATGGTTTTACCCTTTTCAAGGTAATCGATATGAATTACTCCGCGCGAATCCCAGAAAACTGTAGCCATGATTTTGTTAGCAGAAAGACCCATCTTAGCCTTCTTCGGTGCACGTTCACCTTTAACAACCCATTGCTTCGATTGTTGCTTTGTCTCTGGTGTGGCGTGATGGATCCACGTCTCATCCACGGTAACGAAACGGCGCAAAAACTGTTTTGGATTGCGTTTGTACATCTCCAAACACTCCTTTGAACTTTTCACACGGTTAAATTTATGGTCGATCGTGAGCAATCGCGGCACCCATCGCGCGGACAGCTTTCTCATGTCCAAATATTCGTGCAAAATGTGGTGCACCCGCTCAGTTGAGATGCCTACAGCCTCAGCCAACTCACGCACTTTTAATCTTCGATCATCCAATATCATTTCATGGATTTTGTCAACGATTTCTGGCGTAACGACGTCTTCTGGACGACCTGAACGTTCGGCATCACTTGTACTGGTGCGGCCACAGCGGAACTCAGTAAACCACTTTTTAACCATTGAAATTGATGGTGCAGAGTCCCCATAGTATTTATCAAGCCTCTGCTTGGTTTCGTTGACGGTTTTTTTGCGCAAAAAGTAATGCTTTATCAGCACACGAAATTCACTTTTTTCCATTTTTGTGGACATTGACGACGTTGGCTGCTTTAAATGGCTGTCAAACATAACCTAAACGTCACAGCTTGCTCAAAATTGTACAGTAGTCCACCGACAGTTGGCACTTCACGGGAGCGGAGCTGCTTTACAGTTACTGCGCGGGAAATTCCAAAAGTCACGGACTTATCAAACGACCTAGCACCAGCACCACAGATCGCCAGACAAGCTTGTCTCTGTAAGATAGAGAGCTTTCCTTTATGTGAATGTGCTATACCTGATAACAAAGGATCAAACGATGATCTGATCAGAATAAGAAGAAAGAAAAAAGAGGATTTATTTCGTCTGCTCTATAAATTCTTTCTTGACAAATAAAAATATACTTCTGGTGAAACAAGAAATTATTCAAGAATTTCGATTAAAGCTCTCTGTTGATATCAAACCATAGAACCAGGTAATTGAAAGGATTGATTTTGGTTTTCGTATAAAGAGTTAACTAATATAGTTAAAGGAATTTTAATTCACGACAAATAATAAAAAAAGTATGGAAGTACTTTAAAAAGTGTTTAAATGCATTTTAAATTTAATCCCATTATTGCAGCTTAAATGAGGTTACCAACGATTGATATACGCAATACATTTTACGTAATTAGCTTTTGCGGCCACTAAATTTAATCTCGACCTCGTGCACAGGTCCATCCATTACCTGGGTAGATTGTTTTATTCGCCATCAGTTGAGTCTATGAGATATTTTTGTTGTAATGATTACAGGGTGGTCAGCTCATTCGAGTCGGTCTTTGCAGGCCAAACGATGGATAAAAAAAAAATGAAAATTCAAGAACAGGATCATAATGGCCATAATTTAATATTATTTTGGACTATAGGTAGAGTGTCCCATATGTGAGAGTGATGATGATAGAAGAAAAAAAAAGGATCTGTTTTTTACAGTTGGTCTTTAAATTGAGAATTTTGGGAGTTAAAAGCAAGTGAAAATCGAAAATTTAAAATTCAAGGCCCTGAACAACGAAAATGGCTCAAGATAGAGGAAAAGAGAATTATTAGATTAAAAAAAAAAAAAAATTATCACCCTGTATCCTAAACATTTCATCTACATCATAGTTTTACATGTATAAGTTTTCTGGCATTGAAAACTTCGAAAATTTTGATTTTCACTTGTTTATAACTCAAAAACAAAAATGCTAGGAGCATTTCCATTAAAAAAAAACATAACTTTGATATACCACTCCTCATATGGGACACTCTGTATAATTCAAAATAATTTTAAATTGTAGCCATGGTCACTGTACTTGAAAATGCAATTTTTTTTTTTTTAAATCGATCGTTTGTGCTACAGAGACCGACTCGAATGAGCTGGGACATCCTGTCTAATAGATTGTTGTAATAATAATTAATTAGTATTATCATATTTTTTATATAGGTATACGAATTTATAGACTGAATCGAGTAAATTTGTTGTTAAGTTATCATTACTTTTATAGAAAATGGACAAAAATAAAGACGGCGTTGTGACGCTGGACGAGTTCCTGGAGTGCTGCAGGACAGACGAGGACATCTCCAGATCCATGGCCGTCTTCGACTCGTCGATATGACGTTCGCCGATCGGCGCTCGACGTCCTCCTCCGTCTTGGACATAAAGCGTCGGCAACCGCACCTCACGACCAAAAAAATCCCATAGAGTTTAGAGTGTACTATTATAAGACATGAGAGTGATTGATACGATGTTATAATTATCTGGAAACCGTAATAGACCTTACTGGGATACTCGGTAACATATCATGCGCTAAATTGGACCAGTTATCGAGTATCGCTTCATTTTATGTTGACAGGATTGTACCTATAATAACACTAATAATGAACGGGTTGTTAAAATCGCCCGAAAATGTTAAGCGATGTAGAAATAATTTTTAAATGATGTTTCAAAACGTTCACAAAATATAGATTTTTACGAATAAATTTGAAATTAATGTTATTTAGATTACGAAGTTCTTGCACAATGCATCTAATCATAAATGTATATTTATCAAAATAATAATTACATCGACCTATCTATAATAATAATAATTATTATTATTCATCAAGTTTTAGCTCTTTAAAAAATAATGAAAACTTAAATACATAATTACTTACTTGTTTAAGATAATAATAATATCCGGCAACTTTAATAATAATAAGAAATATAATTTTTTCTACATCGCCTTGTTCATCATCTTAGAAGTTACACCATTTTTAATAGAAAAAATCTTGGAAATTTATATCTTTTTACACATTAGAAATTCTATTTAAAAATATATTATTTAGATATTTTTTGTTGAAATCGTAAAATGTGTACCTATGTAAAAAGATTAGGATATTTTGTAAAATTAATTATATGAAATACATTTCGAAATGTATGAAATGTTACCTTCTTACCCAAGGGGTAAAAACTCTGCTTTAATAGGTGTATAGAAATATTTATTGAAATAAGCTTGAAAGAACGCTTTATTAGAAATCTAATTAAGAAACACCTTTCAGAGTTTCAGAAAAGTTGATTTTTTTAAAATAAGTACCTAATACCTACGTGTTTTGTTTTATTATAAAAATTGTATTAATTGCGGATATTAACCTTTTTATTACCATCTTACATTATTAGGGTGTTAGTAATAGTGACTGATAATAACTAGAAGCGAAACAACTTATTTGAGTATTGTAAAACTGACCTTGCATTAAAAAATCTCATTTAGGGGATCAAGAAGTTTAATCTGGCGACAATTACTTTTAGTTTGTTTTCAATCAGCGTATTTTTAAAACAAAACGAGACATTAATATGTCTTTAATCACGAATAGCATTATACCTATACAACATCTTCTCAATACCTAAGTATTTACGCAGTTTAGAATCAAGTAATTATTTTCTTGTGAAATTTTAAATCAAAATTTCATGAAACCATGACTTTCGCTAAATTTTGCTTCACGCTTCTAATTATTTCATTTATAAACTCTCGATTTCTGTGCAATCCTGCCCTTATTTTTAATCTTGCCCTGGCGCACTAGCTTCGGAAAGAATCGAATGTCAGATGGGTTGTCTACTCACAAACATCTATTGTAAATGTGGTCGTCTATGATAATAATTATTAATGGAGAAGCGTTGCTATTGTTTCTCGGTAAATTATTAATTATTTTATTCACAATGGAATAAGAAAGAAATCGTTTATATTGAGATAGTAAAGTGACTAAAGTGCATCATTTTAATAGTAAGTACTTATTGAGAAAAATAATTTAAAAACTACTACAACTGTAAGAATTAAAAAAAAAACATCTTCACATCAAAATAATAACTTTTCTAAGTAACCACTCCGTTTCTGAATACGACAAATTTACATTCAACTAACGCCATTTTTTTATTATACCTACGGGTTGGATTCAGAAATGCAGCAAATCGGAATTTCATATAAGTAGCTACCTAAGAGGAAGTGAGACTATTTGACAAGAATTGAATAAAAACTAAGAGAACAGCATGCAGGAAATACAATCTAGAAATATTTTGAGAGAAAATTATCCATCTTTGTCAGTATCATACAGTAACATTATCCAATCGTTTCATCTTTGTTTTACTTATAGTTACGGCGGAAATCTGCCGCTTTTCGAAATACATACGTTTTATGTTGAATCATAAGTTAATTCTCAATAATCTGGTGCAATTTCAATTATTTATAATCATCATGGAAAAGAAAATTGCAAATTAATAGTGTGTCTGAGTATTATGCTCAAGTTAAGTTTGTCAAAACTACCGGACTTACCTGCTCAAGCATAATTCTCGGGTATTGCTCGCTCACACTTATCTGGGCATTAATTAGTATCTTTAAACAGTGGAATAAGTTTCCTATGTTTATTAAAATTGGTACTATTGGTAGAACTTAAACATTACAAACGATAGAGTACTCTGCAGTATTAATATTTTAATATTTCAGAGATATTTCAATTAAAAAAATGTTACCTTTTTCAGTGTATATAAGATGAAGAAGTTATATATAGTCATATACTATCCTCTCAACTTTTTCTCTGTCGAAATTTCTATCTTGCATAAATAAACCCTAGTTCGTATACGCATTGAAAAAGTTTCGTAAATCAATAATTACTTTAACTAAACTTATTTTGACATCAGAAGGGTTGTAGTTCAGAGATGTATTAATATTATAGTATGACAACTTTTTCCTGGCATTTTGCAATATCCCGATTTGTTTTGAAGAAGTTATTAGTAATTAGTAATAAGAGATACATGACACCTTAAAAAAATAAGAAAAACTATGACACTATTATACAATAGTATATTATTTTATACGGAGGGAAAGTGACACTTTTCATGGCGCGCTCGTGTTTATCAGCCGAACGAAGTGAGGCTGATAATAGAGAGCAAGCCATGAAAAGTCACTTTTCCTCCAAATAAAATATACTATTTTTTCTTCAAACGTGGGCAAATTTAAGCAAGAACATCATTTTTAATTATTGAAGGAAAGCGAATTTTCAAAAGGTTTGGACTGGTATAAGTAGGTGAGTATGGAGTATGGGCTGCTTCTATAGAAACGCGGCGCTGTCAAATTGATACTGTCATCAACGTCAGTGAACATCGAGAAATTATTATTGAAATTATTAAAGAAAAATAATAAAATAATAATTATGTAACTAAACTACTAATCATCGCAAAATCAAAATTAAAAACGTTATAAAAGTTTGTAAGTAAGTTATAAAATTAATGATAACATCTACCTACCTCTTGCTAGACCCTGCTTGGTCAATTTTTTCATTTTCACCGCGGTTTCATTTTCTGTTAATGATGATGCCAGTCAGTCAGAAGTTGAATGTTAAATGTAGGTCATTGTAGGTAGGTACCTATAACAACTGCGTGCACTAATACCTACCTAATAATAAAAATATAAGATGTTGGATTCCTTTATGTACCTAGATATATGGTTATAATTATTATCCTTGTGTTCAATATTCAAATTTCAATACGGAATAATAATTATTTTTGTTTACCTCGCAATAACCCAACTTTTTTTCTGACGTTTGAGCCGACTGAGCCGAGAGCCGAGCACGAGCTCGACTCGACTGAAGCCGACTGTCGACCGTCCGGCTTCGGGTATAATTATGACGTTTCACAGAATTACTTCGTTTCGGTGTAGATTTTCCAAAGATTATGTTTGATTAATACCAAATTCCTTTTAACCTTATTAGATAATAATAAACTAGAGAGTTTTCATATCTTAGGTTGAATTTTATTGATGAATATACGGGCCTACATTAATAAAATTTCAATAGTTGATTCTTAATAATACAGGTAGCTATGTGTTTGTATGTTGATGTTGCTATGGCACCACTTTAGCTCCGGCGGAGGTAAAGTGTTGCTTGGCAACACTTTAGCTCCGGCGGAGGAAAAGTGAAACTTTGAGACCGGCCACTGAGTCGAGTAATGTCTGATTTACTGACGTTTGAAGAAAAAAACTATTTTCCCGTGACTATAAATAATAATAATAGGTCTATGACAATAAGATTGGCCTATTAACAACAAATGAAATATTAGAAAAATTTGTTTGTCAATTTATCGTTTTCACTCTTCACTTATAACCCAAGTCAAGTTAGCGCACGCTTCGGCCAGCCACGCTTTTGACCAAGGAGAGGGCTTCGATTAATTTCCAGCAAAATTTTGTTTTTCGTTTGTTAAGTTCGTGGCCGAAAGTGTGGCTGACCATTACTACAAAATTTCGGACTTTTCTGAGCAAAATTTCAGCGAAAATGAATTTTTCAGTTTTTAAATTTAGTGGCCGAAAGTGTGGCTGGCCATTATTATAAAATTACAGATTTTTTCAGCAAATTTTCAGCAAAAATGATTTTCTCAGTTTATAAAGTTAGTTCATGGCTGAAAGCGTGGTATTATAAAATTTCAGACTTTTTTAAGAAAAATTTCAGCAAAAATTAATTTCTTAGTTTGTAAAGTTCATGGCTGAAAGCCTGGCAGGTCATCATTATAAAATTTCCTCAAAAATTTCATACTTTATTCAGCAAATTTTCAGCAATTTTTTTTCAGTTCGATTTTTTCAGTTTAAGGACGGTGGTTTTTATTGGCTGAACAAACCAAATATTTTCCATTTAAGCCGCGAATAACGAAAACAAACATTTGTTGAAAATTATTCGAAGTCCCTTTTTCTGGCCGAAAGTGTAGCTGGCCGAAGCGTGGCTAACTTGACTTCGGTTCACTTATACATACACTTAATTTTCCTATTCTTACATATACTTAGGTAACTGCAATGATAAACTCTATTCGTGATATTGCAAGAAAAAGTTTCCGTATAATAACTGTATAATAAGGTATAATAAAACCTACCCAATGTGTATATAACTATGTACTGCAAAAACTTGTATAGAAGCTACCGAAGAAGCTACCTTTTATTTGCCACTTTCACAAAAAAAAAAATTTTATTATTTAAAAATAACATCAGTCAAGTTATCCGTCAAAATATTTTTTTCAGATCCTCAGATGGAATTCATGTAAATAACTAGCTACCTATAAATCCAAAGAATTTCATAGGACCTGAGTAGGTAATAAGATTTACACATTAATACCTAACAACCTACTTATTTAAAAATGATGAACAATGTCGTTTCTATAATACAAGGTGTCCAGATATGAGTGTAAGAGCTACACGTAGCAACCTTCCTTGGATTATTTTAAGTAAAAAATCTTAATACAATAATGCTCTAAACGTCTTTACGGTGCCACAGGAGGTCATCAAAGTTAGAAATTCTGGGTCACAAATAAGCATATTATTGAACTTCTATTTCCTTTTGCAGTTACGGTTAAAATTTTCAAAGACTTTTGCAAAGTCTTATTTCATTTAATTTTCGTAACAGTGCAATTATTAACTTTTGTAACATTTCCTATTTTTTTTTTAGAAATGTTAAAAAAGTTAATAATTATTGCACTGTTACGAAAATTAAATGAAATAAGACTTTGCAAAAGTCTTTGAAAATGTTAACCGTTAACTGCAAAAGGAAACAGAAGTTCAATAATATGCATATTTGTGACCCAGAATTTCTAACTTTGATGACCTCCTGTGGCACCGTGAAGACGTTTAGAGCATTATTGTATTAAGATTTTTTACTCAAAATAGTCCAAGGAAGGTCGCCACGTGTAGCTCGTACACTCATACCTGGACACCTTGTATATTAATAAATCCAAATTTTCTATAGGTGGTCCGGAATTTAATAATATCTTTCTAGAGTTTAAAGTGCATAGGTAGGTACTCCCTACACATTACTAAGGTACGACGTTAGACATATCTGAATGTCATATAAATTTTAGAATTAATTGTTGATAAATGTAAGACTGTTTGATGTTTTTAGATCCCTAAAGATAAATTTATCTATGTAAATGTTAGAAAACTGACAATATTTTGGTTATAATTGGTGATTTTTATTAACGAAAAATCATTGATTTATTAACTATTTACGAATAGTACTAGTACTAGTACTAATAGTTACGAAAAAATGTAACATTTAGATTTTCTATTATGAGAGTTTAAATAACAAGTAGGTAATGAGCGACACTGAAAGGTGCTATGTACCAAAGAGATTAATAAAACTATGATATTGAACGTTATACCGCCGATATAACATAAAATTAATTCAACTGAGGGATGCCTGTCCTACATCAATTTTTTCAATTGCACTAGATATATTCATGTGCCAAATTTGAAAATAAATAAGTGTTTTCAAAAAACAATCTACCTACAGTAAATCCTGATAATTATCCCTACCTACATGAACAGGTATATAATGTCACTTATAAACACTGCAACGGTAAATATTATCTATAAAACGTTGCAATTTCGGTGTTCAATCCTCAATTTTGTCTAGATGTAGATAGACGATCATATTATTACCTAAAATGAGACCATGAAGTTTGCATGTTGTAGCTAAAATTTATTGTTAAAGGTACCCATGTAAATACTTATGTGATAATATATTACCTAAAACTGTAAATAAATGTTTACAATAGAATAAAAGGTTATAAAATTTCAAGAAGTATGATTTTTTACTATTCTTAACCATAGTTTTTGCGAAAATGTTTCATGTATTTATTCATTAAATCCAAAGTACATAAGTAAATAATATTAAGGAACAGATTATGAAAAATTTATGGATTTGAGATTTACGCAAAGTGCGGCCCAGTTTTAAATGTGTAAAATTCAGGAAATGATAGAGGATCAAAAAAATACTATGAATTTGCTTTATGAATCAAGTATACCTTATACCTATATTCGGGAAATACCTCGTTAAGAACATAGACAGGGTCTACTACTAATTTAGAGTTTTAAGAAAAAAATCGTATTTTTGAAATAAGTACCTATGAATAAAATTGGCTGATTACCTATGGAATAATTCGAAATTTTGCAATGAAAAATTATTTAATCCAGTGGCAGATATCTGGGTATATCGTTACTTTTTTACTTGACAATTTCTACGCCACTGATAACTAATGAAAATAGGATATTTTTTCTCTCGATATTACTTTATTGAGTTCTCTCAACTAAATAAAACTCTTCTCCGAATCCAATCTTAGTTTGGATTTTTCTATAAGGTTATTGTCTAGCCTACCTTCATCCCGATCAACAAATAATACAACAATAAAAATAAGTACCTTCACATTTTTGCTGTCCATATACCCTTTGAACTTCTACGCTAATGGAAATAAAATTTTTAAATAGGTACCGGAGCATAGATTAGTTTTTAAAATAGTTTAAATAGCTTTTTTAAATAGTTTTAAAAAGCGTAGATTAGACTCTTTATAAAAGTCATCTTATGAAATCGACGGCAATAATTAATTGACGTCATGTGTAATTTTTGTTTGACACTTTTTATCCACGTAACCATCATAACGTCATAGGTACTAAATTTCATCAATACCGTTTCAGCGGTTTAGCCTCGGGTTTACCTTTTTAGTGGCGTCTATGAGTCGGAAAAACCCCGAAATTTCCGATTTTTTTCAGACGCAACGAAACCACTTTTCGAGGATGCTGAACACGATGGCGTAGGGTAAATTTGTTTTTCGGATTTCGCGTTCACCCCCTATTGGCCAAAAACCACCCTGTTTTTAAAAATATCCATTCTAATGCCGCCGGGTCGGAAAAAACGCGTGCAACTATTAGCTTCTGGGGATGCCTTGTATCTAATGACAACTGCCCGTCACGCCACGCCCACCCCTTTGGCCAAGAACCACCCTCCAAGGGGGTTGAAAATGTTTTTTTCTTATTATACTCATTAATATTTCTGCATACCCCCGTTTTCAAGGATGCTGAACACGATGGTCACTACCTTAGACCTCTAGCTACCACCCCCATAAATTGACAAAATCACCCTCCAAGGAGGTTAAATTTTTTGTTTTATCGGGAATGTTGGAAATGTTATTTTGTATCATAATTTACCGTGCTTTCCATTGAGAAAAGTATGGAGACAACGTTTCTGTTACACTTACGTCGGGAAATAATAATTTGAATATACGAGATATAATGGTACTTACAGAACATTCTCCCACGCAGCATCCATTAACGTACCAGCGCAGACTTTGTTCAATATTTTCTATTTGTATTTGCATATGCATTTGTATGTTCTACATTTATTATTATACATAATAAGTATAATTAATATTATTAAAGAGTAGCAATGTTTTATTAAACGTTTACCTTGATTTATAACCATCAAAATACTATAGTCAAAAACAGAATTCAAAACTGTAACCCTAATAAAAAAACACATGATATAATAATATGATATCTCGTATATTCAAATTATCATTTCCCGACGTAAGAGTAACAGAAACGTTGTCTCCATATTATTTTTCCCAATAGAAAGCATGGTAAATTATGATACGAGATAACATTTCCAACATTCCCGATTGAAAAAAAAATCAACTCCCTTGGTAGTGACCATCGTGTTCAGCAGTCTTGAAAACTGAGGTATGCGGCCGGTTACCCGATTAATAAGAAAATACATTTTCATTTCAACCCCCTTGGACGGTGTTCTCCTCGATTTGGGGGAATGAAAACGGGTGGTAGAGCTGTAAGGTGGTTACCAATTATTACCATATCGTGCATGTTACCAGCCTAGATAACGGAGGAATGCAGAAATATTCAGGATTATAAGAAAAAAAAAACATTTTCAGCCCCCTTGGAGGGTGGTTCTTGGCCAAGGGGGTGAGCGTAGTGTGACGGGCAGTTGTCACTAGATACGAGACATCCCCAGAAGCGAGCTGCACGCATTTTTTCCGACCTGGGGACATTAAAAGGGAGATTTTGAAAATCGGGGTGGTTTTTTGACCGATAGGAAGTGAAAGAAACCCGAAAAAGAAAGTTTCCCTACGTCATCGTGTTCAGCACCCTCAAAAACGGGGAGGGAAAGAGGTTTCGTTGCGTCTGAAAAAATTTAGGGTGTTTTCTGACTCATTAGACGCCACTATTTTATAATCAACAATTTCAGAATTGACACTATGACATCTCCTAATAGTGGCTAAACCAAGCTATGTTGTACTAAGATAAGTTGACAAATCGACTTATATAGTTGCACTGGAGGAACATTTTGGTAGTGAACTGTATAGTCCTCTCAGGCACACACCTGCATACAGGGTGAGTCGCCTGAAATGGAAAGCTCGATTACACCTACACCATTAAAGATATCGAAATGAACCAAAAAGTGTTGTAAATGGGAGGGTAAAGTGCAGTTTGTAAAATTATTTTCAGATACACAGGATGGCCCAATTTCGCTGTACGCCATATACAACTTTGTTATTTTAAATAGGACACCCTCTATATATTATTACATTTGCATATTGTTTGAGAAAATTCAAAAAGAGTTGTTTGTAAAGTTGAAGTTTGTAATGAGCAATTTATGAGTTATAAACAAATAAAAATCGCGATTTTCCCTTTTCAAAGCAGCTTATTTTGAAAACGGCTTACATGTCCCTATCTTAAATTTTCATCCGGTGTCCTATTGGATGGATGAAATTTTTATACAGAGTGGTAAAAAATTTGATTATTTTTATCACCCGGTATAAAAATTTCAGCTACATGATAGGATACCAAATAAAATATTAAGATAGGAACATGTGAGCCGTTTTGCTCTATCTTGAGCCGTTTTTAAGAAAAGCTGCTTTGAAAATGGAAAATCGCGATTTTCATTTGTTTATAACTCATAAAATTGCTCATTACAAACTTCAACTTTACAAACCATTCTTTTTGACTTTTCTCAAGCAATATGCAATTGTAATAATATAGAGGCCCAAACAGCACAAAGTAGTCCTATGGACGTCCAATGGACATCCCTCTATGTACCAACGGACGTCCAAAGGACGTCCGTTTTTGTCCTATGGACGTCCATGGGACGTCCACTCAGTGTCCATTTGTCACAACTTTGGACATCCGCAGGACGTCCGTCACCGGACGTCCATAGGATGTCCGTTATCGGACGTCCATAGGGAGTCCGTTATCGGACGTCCATAGAGAGTCCGTTATCGGATGTCCACAAAACATTTGCTGATAAATATCTTATGAGGAACAAAAGACATTCGATAAGTCTTGAAATTTAGAGTTTTGAAAAATCCAATAAATGTAGTGATAGGTATAGGGTATATACGGTAATTTTCTGTTTTGAAAACAACGTTGATAACGGCTAAAGATACAGGAAAACGACTAGGTACTTACCTACTTACGTGTTTCTATCATTAAGTTTTACGTAAAATCTGGTAATTTTCATTGAAAAGTTGTTAAGAATATTAGTTTATGATAATATTGATAAACTTAATGAAAATATTCGTTTTTGGATTTTTCACAAACTCTAAAAATTTAAGATTCATCGAATTTCTTTCTTTTGTTCACTGTATAATGCAGATGTCTTCATCTTCACGCTAGCAGTCTTGAGTTTGATGGGAATGGCGGAAGTCTTTCCTTGGGACGAATTAATGTATAATGTAGGAATGTGTATTGTATGATAGTGGAAGAATGGAAGATGGGGTGGTTAGCGCGTGCGTGCGCACTTGTGCTGCTATTCTCTTCCTGTCTGCGACAGCACGTCATGCGCAATAGTCAAAAATAACTCGATGGACGTCCAATGGACGTACGTTTGTGGACGTACATAGGAAGTCCGTGCGGAGAAGTCCGTAGGACGTCCATTTATTGTCCATGGACCAATGGACGTATAATGGATACTCAACGGACGTCCATAGGACACTCGGTGCTATCTGGGGGGTGTCCTATTTGAAATAACAAGGTTAATTGTATGGCGTACAGCGATATTGGGCCATCTTGTGTATCTGAAAATAATTTTTCAAACTGCACTTTACCCTCCCATTTACAACACTTTTTGGTTCATTTCGATATCTTTTGGTGTACGTGTACCTAATCGAGCTTTCCATCTTAGGGGACTCACCCTCTGTATAACTATATTCCATAAATACGATTTATTTCTTAACATTTCAACACCCTGTATTTTCTTAAAGAAGCATTTCCTGAATATACCTCAAAAAGGCAAACTCATATTATTTTATGCCCTGAATTTTCCACATTTAAAACTTTACCCTCTGACGTATGAGTCTCTAAACTCTAGATAAAATAAAGTCATCATCGTTATGGAAGGTGCATTATTTAATTTTAAGATGCACGATGACAAAAACTTTACTATAGTGAAAATAAAAAGGTAGAAAAAAGAGATCTAGAATTATTACCGAATGAACGGAAAACTGCTGGTTGGCTAAATATATCAAAGTTCCAAGGCCAGAAAGAAACGTAACAGAAGACCACAAATCAATACTAGTAATGACATTTGAGTTGACTTTTCAGTATTTGATGTCGTTTTTAAAGCACCGTTAACTCCGCATGCGCATTACACGTTTTCGTAAATTTACCTAATTCCGGTAAAAGTTGATATTTTTTGCATGAAGACACATAACGTATATAGCTAACATGAACAAGACTAGATTATTGATTGACAAAGAATCATAGATACAGAGCTTTATTTCACTGAACGTCCAAGAAAACTGTTTGGTCATGGATTTAATATACGTGTTATCTCCACCACCATCGGTGCTATAACAGGAGCCTTTCAATGAAGTGGAAATTCTAACCTAACTGTTTCTATATTTTTTGTAGTCCTGTAAAACACAATAAAGCAAAAGTATCAAAAATTCAAAAATTCATAAAGAAAAATTAAGGCAACGTTTAGCCCCCGAGAAGTAAATTGCAAATTGATTGGCATAATAGTGTGTTTTGCATTTAATTGATAGGAGCATACTCATACTGTAAGTAAGTTTAGGTAATGTTTGAAAGAATTTCAGCAAGCCATAGGGTTGTTATTCTTCGCCCAGGTCTCATCAATGTTCGAGAAGAAAAAGTATTAATGATACAAAATAAGGGGGAATGCACGAGGCTTGTACCACGTAAAATGTGTTGAGTTTCACGAAATCATGACTATAATAGCTAGGGGCTTGACAGGACCGGCAAGATTTTAATTTTGCGCCCCCTCATAGGGGCAGTACAAAAACTTGGAGCATACCAACACTATGAACATTTAGACCTTTTTTTATTCCACTTGCATAAGAGTCAGCTTGTGCAACTGAAAGAGGTGGACAATAAAGTGCTTTGTTTGATCCTTATGTGTTTGTTCACTGCAACCAATGAAAATTCATCCTACGCTTTTGCTAATGAAGAGGTTTTCAAAATGTGAACATTGTTATTTGACGCTCAGTTATGCTGTCGAATCATTATGATGGGAAAGTGAGTGAAACCAAGACAGAACAAACATGTGTGGCGACCACTCGCTCCCACAGAGAGAGAAACAACACACATTATAGCCGATCTGACCAAGACAATTGCAAGTGACCTGGGTGGTGTAGTGGAAAGCACACCTGACGCGAAATCAGGAGGTCCGGGGTTCGATTCCCCGCTGGGCCACGAAACACTTGTTTGGTCAGATCCACATAAACGCAATACATGTAAATTGAATATAATATGAGGTTATGTTT
Source organism: Malachius bipustulatus (assembly GCA_910589415.1). Lineage (NCBI taxonomy): Eukaryota > Metazoa > Arthropoda > Insecta > Coleoptera > Melyridae > Malachius > Malachius bipustulatus. Next base: position 54,296,019 of record OU342633.1, read on the forward strand.
CTTCAGTTATACTGTCGGCATGCCTATACTGTCAGGAATACAGCATGTATGAAAAGTGTTGCATACCCTTCGATTATTGTAACGTACTTTATACGCTAACAATGTACAAATGCTAGCTTACTTTTATTACCTTTTCAGTAAAAAAAAGCTCAATACATACTTAATATTGAACACTCTGTATATAATCTCAAATCAGAATTGTTGACAGTAACTGACATTACTAAAAAAAGTAAGTTCGAGTTGGTGGCAAGCAGAAAATTTTCCTCGAAACATTAGTTCTTGCTTGACGCTCCTCTAAAATGGCTTTTTTAGTAACATCAGTTACTACTGCCAACAATTTTGATCTTGAGGTATAGGTACCTAGATACAAGAATATAAGAACCGACATGTCTTATCAAAGCGAAAATTCCAAGTTGTTTTGGTTCATAAAACTGGCAGTTGTTTTAACGATGCACACAGATCCGGTAAACAGAGTATTTTGGTTAAATTACCATTCACCAACACCAACAAAGTTTAACAAATCTATGGCTTGCTAAATATTTTATCCTGCCTCTAGAGAATATGAAGGCAGCTTTACAAATATTCTCTTCTGGTACTTAATAATTTACATTTTGCAGTAAAGAATTCAAGTCAAACGCAGATATTCTAATTTAAACTATTAGGAATTCCAAACTCAGGGATATAATATAAGGTAGCTATATTTTATATTACTTGTCGTGTAAAAAAAGAAACCAATTTTTTTTCAATTTGAAGGAGATGAGTGATAGCAGCGATGAAGGTAAAAAAGCCGAGCATGTGCCGTATAGTTCCAGACCAGAATGGAAAGATGTACAACCACTCGAGCAGGACGATGGAGAAGTTTCTGTGGTAGCGATAGACTACTCACCTGAGTGTAAGCGCTTGAAATATAATACTTTTATTACTCCTACATTAAAGGGAAGGAAGACGTTTCAACAACTTGCTGTAAAGTCTGAAGAATAATATTGATAACGATAACAAAAAGACCACAAAAACTTGTTACATTATTTGAAAGAAAAGGTTGTGGCTGTAATTTCTGTCAAAATAGTTACCTCTGCTTCTTTTCAGCATCATAAACTTTCTAGTAACTTTTATTTAGACTCACTCTGTATGGTAACATCAATTGAGTCGTTTCAGAATTTCCCATTTCTTCTGTTTGAATTTCAAAGTTTGAACATGTTAAATTATACATTTTCACTAAAAGGTCATGCTATAGCGAGATACAGGTCATGGTCATTGTCAAATTAATTATTATAAGGTAGTGTGGATCGAGATACAAGTCATGATTGTTTTTAGATTACTGTTAAAAGTATTATCATTTGAAAACCTTTTCCTTGTCTCAGTGAATTTACTAATGTAATCCCTTACTGCAAATATTAAAGGTGAAGTATAATTTGTTTGTAAAGTAAACCCACTAGTGGATAGAATTGATTTTATTCCTGTTGCTAAGAGAAGTCTACCAATAGAGGTTAATCGTGCCTCTAACAAAAATTCCAATTACATTAATGGTTTTCTGTTTTCTTATTACAGTTAAAGATGTCTATGGATATTTCCGGGCAATCCTAAAAAGTGGTGAGAAGTCTGAACGAGCTTTAACATTAACAGCAGATGCTGCACATATAAATCCCGCAAATTACACCGTTTGGCAATATAGGTGAATTCTTATCTCTTACTACCTGTTGATCATTATTGATTTTTTTTTGCTGATACATTTGCAGATAATACAAATAGAAAAAGGTTTTTCGAGTCATTATTTGAGCTGTAAAAAATTTCAACCAACAACCAATAATGATCACCACGTCCATGTAGTAGTATTGATAAGTCGAATTTTGGATGAGATATTATTTTGTTTTAGGCGAGATATTCTGAAGGCACTTGATAAAGATTTGTACGAAGAATTAGATTACATGTGGGCAATCATCATGGATAATAGCAAAAATTACCAAGTGTGGCATCATCGTAGATTGATTGCTGACAGGCTACGGGATGGATCAAAGGAGAAGCAGTTAACAGAAGCGGTTCTTGATGGCGACGCAAAAAATTATCACGCCTGGCAGCATAGGCAATGGGTCATCAAAAATTTCAAGTATGTACTTGGTTATTGTTAAACTTTGATTACTTTTCTTTGATTTATTTTATGCCTAAAAGTTCATATAAAACAAAAATCAGCAACCGTTCCCTTTATCGATCTACAGGGATTTTTCTGTAGATCTAAAAGTTTTTTTTCTTTATAGCTCCCATAGTTTTTGAGATATTTAGCTTAAATTTGAAATACAGGTTACGCTGTACGGCTAACATTACTGGGCATGACAGATGGTTGAGAGATTTTTTCCCTGAATTTCTCCCAGTTCGCTCCCATTTCTCCCCGTGAACTTTTTTGCAATGCCCCCCTGGTAGATTCTAAAACACAATACGATTGATACCGTTGCATCTGCAACGGTTATCAAGAAAAAATAAGAAACAATTTTCTCTAATTCTTATGAAATCCAAATTTTTAAAATGGTAAAACAGGCTCTGCCTTTTTTTTATAATTTTTCATTTCCATTAATTTTGACAGTTAGTCAACATGACCTGTTAAAAAAATTTAAAGCTGGGATGACCCTTTGTAACTAATTATTTGACTAAACTTTGACTAACTTCAAGGAACTATAAAGAAAAAATTTTTGCAGACCTAAGTTTATGTGAACTACTTTTAATCATAAAATAAGCCAAAGAATTAAGTCCTTTCGTATGTACCTACCTGGTATTTAGGAACACCTGTATATTAATAATAATATTTTTGTTTAGCTTATTTGAAGGTGAATTGGAATATACTGAACAACTTATAGACGATGACGCTAGAAATAATTCAGCATGGAATCAAAGATACTTTGTTATCAACAATACGACCGGTTTCACACAAGAAGTACTGGAAAGAGAATATAGTTTTGTTTTAAATTCAATTGAACAGTTATTCCAGAATGAAAGTGCATGGAACTATTTAAGAGGGTAGGTTTATATTTGTGTCACTATCATTTATATAAACAGGGTTGTAGGTAGGTAGGTTAACATATTTTTTGTCAATATTAAATTCCCCTTTATGATTTAGTATTAGGGGCAATCATCATTTTACTATATTTGATTGCAAAAATGTATAATTTTTTATGAATTATTACTTAATGAGTATTTAATTAAGATCAATGTTACTTTACAGATTGCTTTTGCATGACAAAGTAGGCCTGTGTAAAAACGAGAAAGTCTCCGAATTCGTCGAAGAGTATTACAACTCAGGAAATCGTTGCCCTTACCTACTAGCCTTAATCGTTGACATGTGTCAAGATCAAATAGCCCAGGAAACCAAAGGAGACTCTCTCTATACGCTGGAAAGAGCAAGGCAGCTATGCGATGAGCTCAGTAAGAAGTATGACGTGACGAGAGAAAAATACTGGAATTATATCAAGAATGTTATTGAAAAGAAGGCTAAAGGGGAAGACGTGGACACCTCCTGTGAACCTTCCGGTTCTGACGCTAATTAATAATCTTGCTTGATTTATAATAATTGTGTATGATGAGAAGTATTTTTTAATTCCATTTATTAGTGTAATATTGTGATCATCTAAGTTTTGCTTCTTATAATAAGTGTTCAATATTGTTAAGTACTTGTGGTATTACCTGTCAGTGAAAAAGGAATTGTACGTAATTGAATAAATAACTATATACTTAATAGGAAACTGCTTGGATATTTAATGTATTCTGATCCCTGCTTACCTTATTGCCTTGAAATGTTTATTTCTGAACCTTGCAATAAAAAAAATTAACCATTCTAGAATGATTTGTCTGATTGTCACAGTGGAATTTTTCTTGTAGTACAGGCGGCAGGGAGATTTTCCCTATGCTAATATGGAATGGAAACATACTCTACCTCGCTACTTTTTGCATACACTTTTAGGTCTCTCTCAGTGTTCTAAATGCACAAAAGTCTACAATTTTTGCTTTACGGGAGTAGCAGGAGGGGGCCTGAAAGGTAAAATTTGTTTTCTAATTTTCTCGGCTAGTATTACAGCTACTTGCAAGTTGCTAGTGTACCAGCGTAGAGGGACCGCCGAGCACTACAAGTTTGCTTATCATAACTTTTGTCGTAACTGCAACAGTTACTAATCGGGGGATGGGGAAAACTTATTTCGAGCGAAATTTTGGTTTCATTAAATTGACCTCTATTAGTTTTTACTATTTTAAGCATTCTGCACTGTTTTTATTATTTCTTAATGGGTTATAATGGCTGTGAATTCGAATACAAGGAATTGTTTGGGATATTGTAAATTGGGAAATATCTGCATTCTGTAGTGATAATTCAATGCCGGTACAATGATTTGTCATATTTTTGTGCAGAGGCGGGGAGTGTGTGGTCGCTACTCCAGTCGCAAGTTAATTTTTTGTCAAGGACGATGAGGAAACAGACAACCATCTGAAAATATCAAAATTACTGTTTAAAAATTGCACATGCTACCAACTTGACAGCTGTTGACAAATCCATCTGAATAAAAAAAAACCTTGCACATCAATCGCATAAATAGTGTATTTTTATGTGATTCAATTATGAATATTTTCACCGCTTTTTAAATTGGCTTTCTGAAATTTTACATAGTCAAGTCATGTCATATTAGCGTAGTAATTTACTGTGAAAATTTCATTTCATTTAGTTTGAAAACGTGCCTTTTAGAATGGAATTTTAAATTGAACAAAACAAAAAAATTGGCAAAATTTAATTAATCATAATTAAAATAATGACAATTTTGTCCCTTTTCCTGCGCCCGCCACTGGCTTACTTTACTTAAAAAATACTATTATTTACACTACCTTTAATAATTTCGAAAAAAGTGAAAGGGGAGTTTTGAAAACCGCAATTTGAAATTTTAGAGTAATTAAAAATATTCGAATATTTCTGTTTTTTTTTCTTATTTGCTTCTTGAAATTTAAGGAGATAATTTGAGATTTAAAGGCTATTAGTATACAGGGTGTCCCAGCTTATTCGAAGCGGTCTCTGTAGGCCAAACGATGGACTTTTTCAAAAAACTTTTTGAAAATTCAAGTACGGAATCACAATCGCCATAATTTAAAATTATTGTGGATTATACAGATTGTCCCATATATGACAGTGGCATATCAAAGTTATGTTTTTTTAAATGGAATGCTCCTATGTTATTGCATTTTTAGATTGTCTGAGAAGAGAAAATAAGATTGTCGTTTACAGTTGGTGTTTAAATTCAGAAGTTTTTGAGTTATAAACAAGTGAATATCGTCATTTTTCAAGTTCAAGGCCCTGTACAAGGAAAACGGTTCAAGATAGAGAAAAACGGCTTACATGTCCCTATTTTAACTTTTTATGTACTATCCTATGGTATAGAAACATTTGTACTTTTTTTGATTTTTTTATTTGGCGAAGCGTGGAGAAATCTCAGAATTTTTAAAAAAATTTATCACCCTATATAAACGTTTCATTTACATCATAGGATAGTACATGAAAAGTTAAAAAAGGGACATGTAAACCGTTTTTCTCTATCTTGAACCGTTTGCGTTGTACAGGGCTTTGAACTTGAAAAATGACGATTTTCACTTGTTTATAACTCAAAAACTTCTGAATTTAAACACCAACTGTAAAAGCCAATCTTAATTTCTCTTTTCAGACAATCTAAAAATGCAATAACATAGGAGCATTCCATTTAAAAAAACATAGATTTGATATGCCACTGTCATATGGGACACTCTGTATACTCCAAAATAATTTTAAATTATGGCCATTATGATCCTGTACTTGAATTTGCAAAAAAAAATTTGAAAAAATCCATCGTCTGGCCTACAGAAACCGCTTCGAATAAGCTGGGACACCCTGTAGTTGTCCACTGAAAAAATTTCAGTTCAATTCCTTCAAAAATGTGCTCATAAATTGTTAGAGAAACTTAGCCATTTTTACCCTTTTCCTACCCACGCCACTGGCTTATTAATAAGAGTAATGTGAATTTTATTACATTGAATCAAATTTCAAGTAATTTTCTTCCAATCCTCTTAATTTGGTTCCAAAGTTTTTTTTTATCTTGCTCATACAGGGGTTCAAAAAAAGCAAATTTTCCGAAAATTCAAATGGCCTCCATTTTGAAACGGCTTGGCCGATTTTGCTCAAATGCAAAAACCAGACCACTCCTTGTGGATATCTTACTCCCACAAAAATTTCAGCCCCCTAGATTGAAAACTGCGATCTGAAATGAGATACGTATGACAAAAAAACGGATTTCTGGAAATTTGAAAGGACCCCCTGTTAGGAGTAACGCGACTTTTTGAAATTTTTTCAACGAAATTCTAACGTCATCCCAAAGTTTTACAAAGACCCTAAATTTCTTTCACTAAACTTGAAAGATAAAGCTACAGAGGAGCGTTTTTAAAATAGAAATTTCCCGATTTTGGAGAAATAGGTATATTACTTTTTCGTGATCTGGGGATCATGTTCGGTGGACATTTGATGAGTTTGGGTGATTTTCGAAAAGTGATGTCGTCCTCAATAGTGTATTTTTTATTAAGAAAAATATACTAAAAGTATTGGCTGTAGGAAAAAAGTTTATAGAAGAAAAATAACTTAAAATTAGTATAGATATACCCGAGGATATACCTATTGATTTCTACAGTAATTTTTACCAACCAATTTTTCACCCTTTCGGTAAAAGCAGCCAACGGCATCGGGGCTCGGTTCTCGACGCCCGCGCCAACCCCTCGGTCGTACCTATATGTAAATCAGAGCACGCTCTGCCCACCCCTCTTTATATTTTATTTGTTAATAAAAAACAACCTGTATTTGACACCCTTAACTCATGATTGTTTTATTTTTATAAAAAGTTCTCATGTCATGTTAATTTTTCACCCCTTCCGGGGGTTGTTCTTGGCCGCGTAGTGGGGTGTTGGCGAGCGTCGAGGACCGACCTCGACGTCAGCATCGCGTTCAGCGACCTCGAAAACGGGGAGTGACACAAGTTCCGTGATTTACCCTTCATAGAGGGGTGGTTTTTGGCCGTTTTAGGGGGTGCGGTCAACTCGAGAAGAGTTCAAACCACCACCATCGTATTCAGCATCCTCGAAAACGGGGGGAGGGCTAGTCTTGTTAGACTCTGAAATCCGAGCACATTCGTCCGACTCACAGCGAGAAATCACTAAAAGTAGAGCAGGGTATGATTAAGGTACCTAAATTTAAATTTTTATAATTTTAGGAAGCGTTCTGCTATAGAATTTCTAGTCAAAACGGGGCTCTACTGGACTATGGATCGTTAAAACCATTACCTAATATTTATTTCGAGTCGAGATGTCAATTTTTGTCATTTTTGTCAGGATAAACAAAATGGAGTCGGAGTCTAATTACCTCCTATAAACTGTTAAATGATATGTTATTGATGAAAATGTAATTTTTGCGATTTAGACAGCGCCGCTTATTGTTTATTAGTGTGGTAAGAATTTGAAAAGTACCTACCATTAAATTGATAAAAAGAAGAAATTATTACTATTATATTAATAATAATTGGAGAACAGAGAGATGGAAAAATAAGTTAGGTATCTAACCTACTATTACGATTACGATAGTAATTAATGGCTCAAACAGTATAAACAGCAATAGATGAAATAAAATAGAAAATAATAGAAATACACTTACCTTATTCCCGCAGCTCACCAAGCCATCCAACACGACACTCCAGCCTCCAAGATTTCCTGTTTCCTGTTCTGTTTCTCTTCTATCCGCAAAAGTCTAATAGAGTCGCGCCGTTAAATGTTTTTTAAAGTTCACTAGATTAGAGTAACACTATAATAGCACATATTGGCACCGTAATTTGATAAACTATACGAGACAGGATAGGTAAAGATATACATTAACACTAACACTAATTAACACTACGCGCACTACCACTACTAGTGACAACAACCACAACTACCAACAACTAACAATAAAATAAAACAGCTGAAGCATTCTCGACAACAACCGATCGATATCTTACTCGTCAAGGTCAAGTAGTCATCTTCGATACATCTCCTGTCCAGTTAGATAGTAAAAAGGGCTAGCATGATAACGGTTCAAATTCGTTTTTCATGGGTATTATTTCGGGTCAAGTCGGGTCGGGTCGGGTCACGTCCGGTTCGGCCTTCTTGTTATTGGGTCGAGGTTTTTTCTAAAGGGTTACTGATATCAGCTGTTTTAGTTTTATTTTATTGTTAGTTGTTGGTTGTTGTGTTGTTGTCACTATGTAGTAGTGGTAGTGCGTAGTGTTAGTGTTAGTGTATATCTTTCTTTACCTATCATGTCTCATAATAGTTTATCAAATTACACTGTGCCAATAATATGTGCTATTATAGTGTTACTCTAATAAAAAATCTAGTGAACTTTAAAAAACATTTAACGGCGCGATTCTATTATTAGACTTTTGCGGATAGAAGGGGGACAGGAAACAGGAAATCTTGGAGGTTGGAGTTTCGTGTTGGAATGCTTCGTGAACGGGAAGTAAGGTAAGTGTATTTCTATATTAGGTATGTTCTATTTTATTTTAGCTATTGCTGTTTTATACTGTTTGAGCCATTACTATTATCGTAATCGTAATAGTAGGTTAGATACCTAACTTATTAGTAGGGAGGGTCTAACTTTCGAACCGCCTTGGACTCGAGAATTTTTTTTTTTTTTTTTTCATAAAGTTGGATCCCCTCTTCATTTTGGTGGCATTTTCAAAAATTTAATAGACTCCCTGGCGGAGAAATGTGCATGCGAAGACATCGGCAATGGGTTTTTTGCACATAACTCGCTTAATTCAACTCTGAGCATAGTAAGTATCCTGTCGAAAAATGAAGAGCTCTCGAAGACGCGTAATTTGAACTTTGACTGGTCCCAATCGGTCAAACGGTTCTCGAGATATCGCATTTTCAATTTTAAGGCCCTTTCTTCAGGATTCCGCCGCGGTGCGAATACACCGCCGTCCGTGTTCGCGTGTTTTTCAAGGAAAAAATCGACTTAGGGACTTAATTTTTTTTTTCATCGACAGACAGCAGTATCCTCAATGATGCCTGAAATTTTGAAGTCGCTATCTCAATTAGAGGGGGAGGGGGAGGGGAAATCATATTATGATTTCCTTGAATTATTAATTAAAATTCAAATTGCTATAATTTCGCTAATATTGGGGCGTCGGGCCCAACCAATGGGAGATGACACTTTGCAATGCCTACTAAAATGGTATTTTAATTTTTTCAATTTCGCCAATATTGGCAAGATGCCCGCAGAAAAACCGATTTCGCGTGCAGGCCCTAATTGAGATAGCGACATGGGGTAAGAAAATCTTGAAAGGGGACACTTAGCCCTAAAAAACGCCGGGTAGCGGAACCCGCTAACCCTAATCCTTGCCATTCTACAGGACCAAACGCGTTTGGTGACCCTGTGACCTTAATAATGGTCCGATCGAGGTCTACTGGGGCTCAAATCAAAGATAAAAAAAAATTCCCGTCTGATGACGAAAAAAATTTTACCCACACCCCCTTCTTTCATGGCAAAAAAATAGTTTTAAGAAAAAAAAGGGGGGAGGGAAATCGGTTTTTCTTCGGACATCTTGCCAATATATTGGCGGAATCGAAAAAAAAATATATTTTAAAGTAGGCATTCCAAAGTGTCATCTCCCATTGGGTGGGCCCGACGCCCCATCATTAGCGAAAGTTATAGCAATTTGAATTTTAATTATGATTTCCCCTCCCCCTCCCCATCTAATCGAGATAGCGACTTCAAAATTTCAGCCATCATTGAGGACACTGCTGACTGTCGATGAAAAAAAAATTAAGTCCCTAAGTCGATTTTTTCCATGCAAAACACGCGAACACGGACGGCGGTGTATTCGCACCGCGGCGGAATCTTGAAGAAAGGGCCTTGAAATTGAAAATGCGATATCTCGAGAACCGTTTGACCGATTTGGACCAGTAAAAGTTCAAATTACGCGTCATTTACTATGCTCAGGGTTGAATTAAGCGAGTTATGTGCAAAAAACCCATTGCCGATGTCTTCGCATGCACATTTCTCCGCCAGGGCGTCGATTAAATTTTTGAAAATGCCACCAAAATGAAGAGGGGGTCCAACTTTATGAAAAAAAAATCAAAAAAAATTCTCGAGTCCAAGGCGGATGGAGCCTTTTTTTTGACAGACCCTCTCCACTATATTATTTATTTTTCCATCTCTCTGTTCTCGAATTATTATTAATAATAATAATTCTAGTCTATAATAAGATTCGTTTTCTTTTTAACAATTTTAATGGTAGAGGTACTTTTCAAATTACATATTACCACACTAATAAACAAACGGCGCTGTCTAAATCGTAAAAATTACATTTTCAATAACATCAGAATTTAACAGTTTATAGGAGATAATTAGACTCCATTTTGTTTATCGTGACAAAAATGACACATCTTTCATCTGGACTCGACAATTAAGTAGCAGGTTTTAACGTTCCACCGATCCTGATGACTCCCATCATAATAGATATATAGGTAATAGATCACGAAAAAATCATTTTCCAAAACTCACCTGCCCACGATATGGCAGGGTTGAGTTTTATTTTCGAGATACAAAGAGTGTTCAATTCTGTTAGATTTGGGAGAAAAAAAACGTTTTTATTGAATATCTTCTAAACTATTGAATTGAAGATTATTTCACTCAATTTTCGTATAGATAGCTACCTAACTAGGTTAATATTAAAAGAGGAGCAGAATAATTAAAGTAGGTATAAAAAACTTTTCAGACGCAATCAGTGGCGTAGAAATGGGAGTTTTTTTTAATTTGAAGCACTCATCACTAGCGTGAAAACAGCTGCTTAAAGATAGCTGACAATTTTTGAATGCACTCTACCTAAGTAATAGGTAAGTACATACATAGGTAGGTACTTTGAAATATTGTCTGATACCACGACACCACGAATCACAAACTGATTTGTGGTGTTTATTTGCGGCGATGAACAACATGATTTATACAGGCTGATTCAAAATTCAGTGCAAAGATTTTGAGGGCGTATTTATCAGCCAAAAATAAGAACATTTTTTCATATAATCGTATGTCCCAACTTGCTTCGTTTTCTAGATACAGGGTGTAAAATTTTGAAAAAAAAAATCGATTTCTTATTAATTATACTCAAAAACCTTTCAGCCGATTTAAATAAAATTTGGTAGGCTTATTTGTCGTTATAAGGAACTTCCTTTGATGGGAATAACATAAATTTATTAATTCCAGTGGCGTCTCAGGGGGCTGCCTACTTGAAACTTATAGGTAAAATTATGGTACTTGAAAATTACGCCACTGCTCCTTTTGACAATTTATATATTTTTTTAGATTAAGTGGTCAATAATGTAACTTTCTTGCCTCCTGAGCTTTACTCGTATCTAGCTTTGTTTCCAAGAAAAAAATCAAAATCTGTGCCGGGCCCTACTAAAACAAGTACATAGTACATACCTACCTAATAAATTCACATCGATTATCGAGATTCATTTAATTTAATTCAGGTAGCCCCATGAGACGCCACTGGAATGAATAGATTCATGTTATTCCAATCAAAGGAAGACAACAAATAAGCCTATAAAATTTTATTTAAATCGGCTGAGAGGTTTTTGAGAAATTGATAAAAATCGATTTTTTTTTCAAAATTTTACCCCCTGTATCTAGAAAACGAAGCAAGTTAGGACATACGATTATATGAAAAAATTTTTCTTATTTTTGGCTGGTAAATACCTACGCCCTTAAAATCTTTGCACTGAATTTTGAATCACCCTGTATAATACTCCCACTGCAGTTGGCGAGAAATTATCCTGGTGTACCTTGAACTTAAAGTGCTGATTCTTTCGTAATTTTTTTTGAATTTTCGTATTTTGAAAAAAAAACTATACAGGGTTAGTTAAATTCGAGTTACATCATTGGGATTGCGTAAACTTAAATTGGGGCAAAGTTGCTAAAGTTTATGATTAATAAGAATCTGAAAAAAATATATTTTCAGTCGTTGCTGAAGTATCCTGAAAAAATTGTAAATCTTTTATTTTTATTTTAGCCATCTTTTTTATTATTGGAAAGCTATCCATTCGACATTACAAAAATGTTCAAAGCCGATTAGATCCGAGACATTTCGTAGTTAAGCTTTGTTTTTTTTTCGTAGCCGCCATATTGTTTATTTTTATGTCATTCGGATTTAAAAAAAATCATGCAATCCAAAAATGAATAACATTCAAAAACAAAATGTCAAAAATTTTATTATTTTTTTGGAAAAAATACAACTTTTTATATCGAATAAAGATTAAGAAACCATAATTAAGGCAACTAATATGACTTTATTACGTCAATATAGTATATTGACGTAATTGGATGAAACAAATTTTCCAATGTCGAATGGATATCTTTTGATGGCTTATGTAAACCTACAAAAAATAATTTATTAATTTTCAACAATAAGAAAGATATGGCTGAAATAAGAAATTTTGATTTTTCAGTTTTTTCAGGATGATTTTTTTTTTGAGATTCTTATTATTAAGCATAAAATTTAGCAACTCTGTCCCTATTTAACCGAGTCAGTGTCTCTTCTAGTTTCCTAGATCCCAATGATGTAGCTCAAATTTGACCCACTCTTATAGGTAGGTAGGTACATAATACACACATAGTGCGTTCAAAAATTGTCATCAGTTATCTTTTTAGTAGCTGCTTTCACGCAAGTGAAGCCCTCAAACTTCTCTACAACACTGGCGAAAAACAATTTTTTCAACAGATCGCCGACAATAATTATTATTAATTAAGATTTATACAGAGTGATCCCGAAATGGCGGACACGGTAAAAGGCTTCCTTTTCAAAAAAATTAAATCAACATGAGAGTCAAATTTACCCATATATCGGTTCATTTGAAGGTCCTGCCAGCTCCGCAGAGGGTGTTGAAATTATAGAACTATAGTGGATGAGGGTGTTTATAGTCAACCGGTTTAACTTTTTATAGGAGATCGGAGCTCCGGAGCGATTCTTATTATTTCCATTTCCTGGATTTAATCTTCAGCCTCAGCAACAAACAAATAATCACCACGAATCTTGCATTTACCTTACCATATACCGAAGTACCTGTTCACTAGATTGAAAATTTCTGATTCTTATCACTTAAGCATAAAATTGTGCAGCTTTTCTCTCATTTAACCGACCTCGTATCTTTCACCGTTTACGAGATTCCAATGAGGGGTAGCAAAAAATAATTACCACCCTGTATAACGAACTCCTTATAATAATACATATATCATAAGACTGTGACATTTTAAATATCATATTATCGTACTAATTATTAATTTATTATTGAAAGTGGTGAAAAGTACAACGAATACATAAGATGTCCCATACTCGTATTTCAGAGCTTACTGTATAGGTTATGGGTAGGTCGAGGGGTAGGTACGAGGGTAGGTACCTAATATCGCATGCAAAAACGCCAAGAGATACAGGATCGGTTAAATCAGAGAAAATTTGCACAATTTTATGACCATCTCGTATCCGTGAAGAGAAAGGGATATGCACACGAGATATCTGTGACTGTTCCTGAAATAACCCGAAAGAACTGAAAAATCGAGACTTCTTATTGTTTTCATATCGTGTGTTCCACAAAATTCTCATCAACCTGAAGCCTTGAATAAAATGAAGCATGTCTGCCAGTTAAAATACAAACAATTGGAAGGTGTGTAGTTGAACTACTCCAATCAGTGATCTACAGATAGTAGATCACTGATTGGAGTAGTAGGATGATCGCCAGAAATTTAAATTATTATTGCCCAGGTATCTTTAGAAATTAACTTGTTATTGCGTAGTAAAAAAAATCAGTTTAGCAATTGAATTATTAAGCACGCTGTGAGATAATAACCAAGTTTCTCCTCCCAACTTAATGAAAATTCAAGAATCGGGTAATTACTTTAAGAGGAACTTCTTTCTAAATGATTTCAATGTGATCCTCGTCGCAGAATAGCCGCAACTCTCAAGACTTTATGGCACGAGCGTTAGTATATGAGATTATGCTCCAATAGCGGTTCGAATTTTCCATAAAAGTCGCCCCGAAATTCTCATCTAAATCATTCTTATGTGATGGAGCTGCTGGATAAGTTTCTCAAAACAGGAATCGGGATGAGCCTTGCGGCTTATGAAAAGTACTACTCGTGAAAATCGAGTCTAAAAGAATCAGATTACTTTTGGATATCCGAAGAATTTTTGATGACAATAATGTATCCATATAATAGTGGAGACCATAAGAAAAATCATATAATATAATACTTACTTATGCAAAACTTTTGTAAATTTGGCTTCCCTAATAAATGGGTAATTTGATTTTGAAAAGCTGGATGCTTTAGTTAAATTTTGAGACTCTTAAGCTATTTTCGAGAAAATCAGGGAGAAATTTTCAACTTTTGTGACGTAATTTACTGCCTTGATTTTAACAATTAAAAATTATAACAAAAATGGAAACGTAAAACAAAAATATCTCGAGTTAACCAAGTAAACTGGATGTAAATCTCATCATTCTGAGGTATTGAATTTTTATTTTTGGTCATAATGTCAAGGCTACAATGAAAATGACTCATCATCGTTGACCATTTCCAAACTCTCCAAGAAAGTTGAAAAGTTTCCTGATTACCAAATCAGGAAATGGTTAACATACTTGAAATGTAACTGCAACAACAGTTGGTGCAGCAACAGCGATGACGTCATTACTTTCAGTTTCCAAATATGGAAAAATATGCAATGTATTAGGATTAAAGTAAAGGACTAGATCCCATTTAAGAATCTATTTTCAGTGTTTTTCTGTCGCTTTCTCTTTTCTTACAATAGGGCTGAGACATCGAGTTTCGCTCACCCTGTACAACGGAAAATCCATTGTACCAACAGTAGAGTCACCCAAGCACCTGTGGATAAGTGAAATTATCAATGGTGTTAAAAAAGCAGTTGGGTTTTTTCATAATTTATTTAAATAAAATAACAATATTTTTATGACCCTAAAACGTATTAATAAAACACGTAAAATACGTTGACATAAATTCGAATAGCTTAATTAATCCCTAATAACAACCTAATAAGAATAGAAATTTATTGAATGTTTTCTAAAGATGAAATAATGTTCACTTATAGCTTTCCTTCCATGTAATCTGTAAAAGTTGGTACGAAACGTATAAATCGGCACAATGTTGATGAATTTTCAGTAAAAACGTCCCAAAAATTATTATGCTGAAAGTTTTAAGGTTTTACCTAGATAATCTTGACTTCACTTTAACAAGAAAAATTAGGAAATATGGTAATTTTTCGTCAATTTCCAACGTTTTAAAAGAACAGAAAGAATCATTTCCCAAAAAAAAGAAAGTACATTTTTTGCAAGGCTGTAAAATAGAGTTTTCCCAATAAAAACCCCTTTAGAATATTATCAACTTTGAGGTCCTATATAGATTAATAGGTAGTAATTATGTCAATTTGTGACTGATGAGGATTTCCCTTTCTGTACCTAAGTACCTACCTAATAATTATAATTGTGGTTGTAGGTATAGGACAGTGATAGTAGGTAATTTACCGATGTACATAAGTATCTACCTTGGTAAAAGAACATCTATGAGCTTGTGTAAATACGTTTCTACATCATCGCGTTGAAGGATGAAGGTTGATTAGTGATGGCTTTATATTAGATAATTCGAGGGAATGGATAATTCCTCAGACCGCACCTTAATCTACAAGACCCAGCAGAGGGATCATCAGATTCACTTATAAAGGCAACAATAAGCTTTGTTTAAAACAAAAGACAACGACAATAATAGTTCTGTTTTACCTTTAGTACGACGTGCATACGGAAGGAGTGAGGATGATGTTCATCAAAAATTAAGCTTTCGAGTGAAGATCAACACTCAACATTGAACTTTCAAGTATTTTATTAATTTTCTCAGTCGACTAATAATAATAATAATTTTACCTTTGCCTTATCAATTTTTGGAGCATGATATTTTTTCTTTAGTCTGTATTATTTTTATTTCCAGTGGATCCAGCTTTAGTCATTTTTATGAATTTTGGATTCAGTAATTTTACGAGCAAGTTCAGAAATTCAGAAGTAAATTTCCTCATGTATTACAACCGAGTATATTTTTTTTTCATTGGTTTTTACTTGCAATACAATGTCAGAGAAACTTTTCTTTATATTGAATGTTGAAAGTGCCACCTTCAGTTGGTTTTTTGTACATTATGATGCACTCGTAGTTCTTATCACTTACAGACAACATTCCTGAATACTTAATTTGACATCATCACTTATAACACGAAAAAATTTAAAAAATATACAATAATTATTATTCTTCAAAATAAACATGAGTTATAATAATAAGTTCTTAATAAAAAAGGTTACAATAGGTGATAATCCGAATTCAACAGGTTTGAAAGATTAATCAGCTATTCGTCAATTAACTTTAATGAAAGTAAAAATCAATAAAATCACCTAAAATTAGTATAAGAACACTTATCTATATACAAAATTTACAGACTAAATAATATGACAAAATTATAGTTATCTAAAAACAAAACAAACCATCCCTGCTCATGTTTCCATCGGTCGGTATGCCAAGATCTGCTTCTAGTTGACTGGGAGATGCTCGTGCAAATACGTACAGGTTCCTCCTTCGGCGAAATCGGAGGCCGCATGACCGTCACCTGAGAGCACCCACTTCGTGGTAAGCAGTCCCTCGACTCCCACAGGACCGCGGGCGTGAATTCGGGCAGTGCTGATACCCACTTCAGCCCCTAGTCCGAAACGGAAGCCGTCAGCGAAGCGGGAGGAGGCATTATGAAAAACGCAGGCGCTATCCACTTGACGATGGAATGAGCGAGCGCTGTCCTCTGCAAGTAAAACGGATATTGTTGATTAAGTGTTTTTAAATTCATGAGGATGATGATACTGTTTTTCTTCTGAAATTAGTTGTTTTATTTATCTCAGAGAGTTCCCATTGACGCTCTTCGCGAATTCAAATTAGTAATTGTTTTGCTATACAGCTACGTATTATTGTGCAGGTCCGTGGACAAAATTAAGCTTCATTTCGGATATAAAAATATAAAACTTGGAAGATACAATCAATAAAAAGCTACTGAATGTAATGCTACAATTAGGTCCTATATCCAAATGAAGGTCCTATTCTAATGAACTTCTGTGAAAACATTTTCAGGCTATATCGTATACACACTTTTTTCATTACGTGTACTCCCACGACAAGCTTTCGGATTACGATTTTCAATGGGAATATTTCTCGTATGGTTAATCGAAACGGAAGTGAAAGATCAAACAATTCATAAAGTGACTTGTTAATAGAGTCCCGGTAAAAGGAACCTACATGCAGAGACTTATCAGTTTTGTCCGCCAAAAAACATTTAAATGAACGGTTTGATGGGAATCACAAATAAAAAATTACATTATAATAATAATTATTATATTATTGTAATAAAGTATTTTGGTTTTTATGTCGTTTTACAGGTGAAAATTTAGAAATAAACAAAAAATCTGGAAAAAAAAACGCGTGCAACTCGCTTCTGGAGATGTCTTGTATCTAATGACAAATGCCCGTCACCATACGCCCACTTTCTTGGCCAAGAACCACCCTCCAAGAGGGTTGAAAATATTTTTTCTTATAATCCTGAATATTTCTGCATTTCCCCGTTTTCGAGGATGCTAAACACGATGGTAATCACCTGTTTTCATCCCCCCCAAATCGAGGAAAACACCCTCCAAGGGGGTTGATCCCTTAAAATCTCTTGAGATCCCCTTGAGATCCCATCAGATGGACCCAGAAAGCGGTGCCCTGTAGACCAACAAGAGGGACAACGTAGGGACAACAAGGGGCATAGGACGACCGAAAAAGAGATGGACATATGACGTTAGAGAAGTGGCAGTTGGACAATGGATGTGATTAGCAAGAGATCGCATAGCATTGAAAATGGATGGACGCAGGCTGAAGAAGAGAAGAAGAAGAAGCATCTGAAATAATTGTTGATCAAGAAAATATACTCACTGTTTTCTGTAACAATAACATCAGTATGTGAACTTCCATAGGTGTGAATATGATTAACAGCATCATCCATATTTTTTACCACCTCAACACAGCACTCCAGTGATCCATATTCGTGTTTCATGGTCTTCGACAATGGTGGCCCGAATGTCAATAAAGCATTAAGCGTGGGCCCGGCGTTTATCTTAACACCTTCCTTCTTCAACATGTTACATACGTCGGCGAAAAAGTCGCCTTCCATTAGATCCTCGTGAATGAGCAGCGTCTCCATGGCGTTGCAAGCGGCCGGATAGTCGCATTTGGAGTCCCTGATAATACGTAACGCCTTTTGAAGGTCTGCCTCTTTATCGACGTATACGTGGCAGATTCCTTCCGCGTGGCCCATGACGGGAATGTGCTGGGACTGGGACTGAATGGAGCGAACCAATTCGGATGAGCCACGAGGAATTATCAGGTCTATGTGCTGTTCCATTTGCAGAAGATCACCGATCTCCTCACGGGTGGAAACCTGTAATAAAACTCGTTTTATTACGTTTTAGATCAAGATGTTATTGCAAATATTTTTATGAAATATTTAAATAGTCGATTCGTAATTTAAATTGTTTGGAGAAGAAAGTTTGGACATTATTAAAAGGGTGGTTGCTATGCTAAATAAATTTGAAATCATTTATAATCCAGACTTTTTTGATAATACCCGGGAATATTTTGCGTTTCTGGGAATAAAAAATTTCGGTACAATTTTTTTTTACATTTATCGAAGACTATTGTACCTACATGCTTATTTTAAAGAGATCCATCAATTTTAACGCTAATCGTTACAGGCGCGTCGTTTCTGAGCACTTTTCACCCGCATACCTGATGGAAGTCTCTTCTAATAGCCTGTAAAATTTTACAGGGGGCTGTAACTTCGCATTTACTTTACCGTAAAAGTGTCATTTCTATAGGTGGTAATAAAATTATTTTACGTCCCGTAAACAAAAAAACAATTCCAGTTAATAGCGGACAATTGTTAAATTTTCTCAGATTACCTATCGCGGTTAATGGAATCGCATTCCAGCAAAATCGGTTACATTTCCATAGATAATAACCCTAAATTAGCATAATCCCTGCAAATCCAGGGAATTCGAGATCAACGAAATCACACTCGGTTGAGTTTTGCAGAGAAATCAAAGAACTTCTTATTTAAATGAAGTTTAAAATTATGCTGCATCCAGGGATGTGATAAAATAATTATTGCCCTATCAATTGCGGGATAGCTTGTTTTACCTTTAACATTTTCGACATGTAAATTCACCTATAAAGAAAAACACATATCGAATAACTCTGATTTTTTGTTAACAACCCTTTTCTAAATAAATAATAAGTTTAGAAACTGGAAAAAACCGGTATAGAGAGGTAGGTATTTATAAATATAAATGCTTATGGCCAAGAGCGAGTAATAATGAAGTTTTTTGGGGGAATATAATAGCAGTTAAAAATAGTGGGATATTAGCAAAAACTACTACCCAGATTTTATTGACCGCGACTAACAACTTTGCATATCATAATATTGTTCCTCTACAGAGCTTTGCATATAGGTTACGGTTATATACTTCCATGAAGGTAGACATCGCAAAATTGACCTCTATCCCTGATGGTCCTCCTGAATAGGTCCTTATAAATTGGCGCCAGTGCTTTTCCAGAGAAAGCAAAGAGTGAGGATCATCCGTCGGCTTTCGCCCGCATGATAGAGAAAGAGAGAGCAGACGGTTGTCGGTCGGCGTCAGTGGGCACCTCGACGCGAGCTAACGGGGATTTTATTTAGGCCCAACGATGTGCAAACAATACCGCCTGTGAATATCGATGCCGGCCCGGCCAATATAAAGAGTTTATAGAGAGGATTTAGAGTACGTGACGTGTATGCGGCTGTCACTTCATACAGGGTTAATGGTGCGCAAACATTGCGGAGCTGCTCACCACACGACGCCTTAACTACACCGACCCAGGAGTCCGGATTAGGGCTAAAAAGCAGGGACGAAACAGCAATACATGCCGAACGAACATCTATTCAACGCATAAGCTTTTTTAGAAGGGACACTTTTTCTCATTCAATTTCCTCACAATCTCTTCAATATCAATAGATGCCGCTTATTACTGAAAAAAGTTGATCCTGTCAATTTTTATAGCTATGAATTTGTAATCTTTTTTTTAATACATTTGAATGTTAATCGTCATCGTTTCGGAAAATAAAAAACTCAGGTTTCAAAAATTAGATGCTTTGAATTCTTTCAAATCAAAGGAAATATTTCCGTTTATCAGGTACTCAGAATATCTGGGACTGCTATACCGAATCCATAAATGTGAACTAATGTCTTTCTTTCATTTTCTTACTCTTCAGCTATTTCATCAAAATCAATATCATAAGTGAGTTGTCAATAATTATTATTGTCATTCAGTACCTATAAGTTCATTCTCATGTTTAGAAGTGGTAGAGTGTTTATTTTCCCGCAACTCCTCATTTGCTATACGACATCTCGCGACGCCACTTAACATCAAATGGCGCATTTGGTGTGCAAATGTTTCTTCAGCTGGAATATCACCTTTTTTCTGCGTTTCTGAGACAGTTTCTTGACAGATTCTGAGCTTTTAGTTTATCGTCTTGCCAGAAATATTGATTGAATGTCATCTTTGCTGATAGGTACCTGATGCCTTTTGAAATGCGGCTTAAAAGTTCTTTTACATAAAAAGAAATTATTCTACATTTACTTTTCAAAGAAACTCTTAAAATGTCCATGTTTTCTGGCAAAAACTGACAAAAATTATTTTAAAAATTGAGAGTCTGCTTCGTTGGATTTAGACAATCCTTATTAATTCAAGTAACGAATCTTCTATCAATTTTTGAATACGCTTAGTCCAGCACTCTGCATGGGTCGTACGTTTTTCTGGTAAATAATAATTGACCACTTTTATTTTCCTTATTCATCATCATAGTAGAGATATTATTGAGTTTCATCGGTAGTGATTCCGGGAGCTTAAACACTAATGGAATCGTCATGCACTGCTAAATGAAGACCGCTTTTCCTTCCCTTTGACGTTTATCTCATCGCTATGATAGCTGTCTCAGTATTCCAGGCAGATGGTAAACTGGAGTAAATCTTTGATTCCATTTAGTTGTGTGATGATTCCTTATTAGTCAGTCTGCTTGCTGCTGTTGGGTGTCAATTACTCTTACATGGGAGGTTTGAAAATGTTATTCGTTTTAACTTCTCATATGCCGCAAACTCCTTTATAAGGAATTTATTATTTTCTGTTATGTAACATATAGGTATATCCACAACAAAATCTGATAAAAACAATAACAAAACTTGAAATTTTTCACAAAAAACTGAGATTTTAAGTTTAAGGAGGTGTATCTACCTACCTTAATAATCAAAAGATTCAGGTTTTGAAAAAGGAGTTTTTGAAAAACTTTGACTCATGAATAATTTCGAGTTCTTGCTTATTTGTCGAAAAGTATTTTGCAGATTTTATTTGATCAAAAAATATTTTTCCATAGATGATGCCAACGTTTTAGCCTACACTCTAACTACTGAAAATCTTACCAGAGATATAGCGTTCGGGCAGCCCACTGTGCTGAGAGCCTCTTTGACAAGCGCCATGAGAGCCTTATTGCTATGGGCGGCCTCTTTGCCCCCCTTCAACAGTAGCCCATTTGCAGACGCCATGGCCAAAGCGGCAACCTGTGGCAACGAGTCCGGACGCGACTCGAAA
Organism: Malachius bipustulatus; assembly: GCA_910589415.1. Taxonomy (NCBI): domain Eukaryota; kingdom Metazoa; phylum Arthropoda; class Insecta; order Coleoptera; family Melyridae; genus Malachius; species Malachius bipustulatus. Next base: position 54,317,842 of record OU342633.1, read on the forward strand.
ATAACCAACAGAACTCCGATTGGTACCGTGATTTGTGTAAGATCCAGGCCTGTAATGGATAAAATTATTGAAAAACTTCCCGTGCGTGACTGGAAGAATACGATTCACTATTTTTATGGTGAATAATTGTAGCGAAAAATAACAGAAAAACTGGTGGTACATTATAAATAAAACTTACCTTCGGCGATCTTTGTCCTTCTAAGTACCCTTCCGACGTTCTTATGACTGTCATCAGCAATCTGCCTGAGTCCGATAGCGAGGTTTTTGAGCTTACTCGGCGTCAGCGAAAGTCTGCTGAGCAGAGGCTTTTCCAATCCCGATTTGGTGGCTTCCTGCAGGTCCTTATTATTCGCATCTAGAATTTCCGACTGCTTAGAAATGAGAAGTTCGGCTAATGTGTTCACGCATGACGCACGCTGTTCAGGGGTGAGAGCTTGCAGTTGGCGACCTCCACTGCGTGCTGAAATTTTATTAATGTTGGAATTAATATAATTGTTTTAGGATACGTATGACGATATTTATGGTAATTATAAAATATCACAAAAAAAATTATAAAGAAGTCAAATAAGCCTGTTATTTTGTTATATTTAATCTCAGGATGTTCTGGAATTTTGCAGAGTTCGTCCCAAATATAACTGGCGGTATTCTGAGGTCTAAATTTTGCGTAAGGTTATTAAGGTTATATAATTAATAACCATTCTCAAAGCTCCTGTGACTAATACGAAGTTCGTCTTGAGCATAAACGAAGTAGTGATTTAGAGACAAATTCATATTTTATCATGGCAGCTCTGCCAAATATCAGGGTACCTATACAGTCGAATTGAATTTTTCCATTTGTTAGACGAACCTCGGAATATGAGTTATTAAACTCAAAGTTGAACAGTCTCATATCATGAATATTGAAACATGTAAATTCTGTGGCTGTGAGGTGGGTTGAAGGATTACATGCACGACAAAAAGAGATATGTAAATTTTAAGGTAAATCTTGGGCGAGCACATCGAAAGCTTTTAACAGCTTTTAAAGTCTACAAAATGAATATCTATAAAAAAGGGACTTGAATAAATTTATCTTTAATAAGAGCTTACTTAACGGAAAGTAATTATTTTACCATTAGCGTAAAAATATTAAACTTAATTGACTAATTCAGATTAATTATTATTGAGGTAAGTTTTTTGTTACAATAATAATTATCATCACTAACATGCAAATTAATATTTTCCTTAATAAAATATGAGCTCTTATAAGCAATTTCGTTCCCGTACTCTCCCTTATCGCACCTCTTTTTGGACACCACGGTGTAAACTTTCAAAGTGTGAGAATTTAGACCTCTTCAGCATACAGTAAACGTTCTTATTTCATGAGATTTGCGTATAATTCTGTTATAGATGACTAATATTATTTTGGAAATTAGATTTCCCTGATTGGACGTTTTCCAGTGTAAATAAACTCTGATTTCAAAATTGTTTCATCTTTAACACTTTAGTTTTCAGCACTAATCCAAAGCTCCAAAGAAAATTATTTCAAATGAAAATAAAATAATTCCCTTAAATGGACCAAAACATTGTTAATTGGTCATGTTTTTACTTTCCAAACAACCTGTTTTAGCTCTCTTTAGTAAAGTGTACAGAAATAATAGAAAAGCGGATGGGTAAAGAAAACATTTAATGGCGCAAAGAAAACGTTCCCCTTGATGTGATTATCAGATTTAGTGTAAATGAGCGGAAATAGTTTCTTAAATCTTGTTAAGACCCTGGCCGTTTAAAAAGATAAGTATCTGGAATTATCATTTGGTGGGTTGCCAGAACTTGATTTAGATATAAAACTCCCGGCATTTCAATGTTGTGGAAGTATAAAAGGCGAAATAAGGATATTATTACTAGAGAGTAAATTTTTATTATACATCTCATCATTGAAAGTATTAAATGAACCTCTGGAGAAAAAATAAAAATGATAATAAAAGGAAGATTTAATAATAATGACAATATAGATCGTTGCTTCAGAACCAATCAGTGGATTTTGAATTTTGAATTTAGATATTTTCAGGATGGGACTTTTTTGTTTTACTAGCTGTACTGCCTTTTTTCTCCTGCTCGGACATTGAATGTTAACCTTTTTATAAGTTCAATAATTCTATTCATTACTCAAAATTAAATTTTCTCTTCAACGATTCGATGTTTTTTCGACAATTAAGCAATACATCAAAAAGGTAAAATGTAATTAACCTTATGAATTTTTGTTACTAAATATATTTTTAAATTAATTACTTCAAATCCAGAGTTTCCTGTTTGTGTAGATCTGGATAACTGTAAATATTTACTGTTCGATGCAATTCATTGAAAGCCAGAAACAATAAACTCATTGATTACCTTTTATAAAAATGATGAAATTAAAATCAAATCATGCTAATCTAGTATTTGGTAAAATTACATCAGAATTCAGGTTTTGCAAAAATGTAAACCGCAAAGTCTGCAAGTCCAGGAGTAACGAGGAATATGCGTGCATGTATAGTTGCAGTATAATAATGGTTATAGGTTATACCACTTACCATCAATTATTTTTTTGAAGTGTATGCAGTTGATGCCTTATAAAACGGGAGAAGTTTGTGTTAATTGATAATATTTCAGTTGTTTTAAATGCGAACCTGGCATGTGAAATTTGATAAAAATTTTAATTTTAAAATAACTGCCAATTATCGCAAATAATAATAAGCACATTATAATTTATAATAACCATTGTGATCCAGGAGGAAGTCCTTTATCAATGCAAAATTATAAGAGTTTACTAAATGCCTAAATATTCAAAATAAATAAGAAAAATTTCATATTAAAAAAAAAAGACTGAGCATTGTTTTAGCTGGTTTTATTATACTTATCGAATTACTATTTCTTAACGTTTTAGAAATGTTTTTATTAAAGCAATTTTGTCAAATATTAATGTTCTCTTCGTTTTACTTTACAATAAGGAGGTTTGAACAAGAATATTTATTTTATATAATTTTCTGTTTATAATCGTATTCTAAGGTCCATAATATGAAATAAAATAACTTTCAGAAAAAAAATCCAATTTAGAACGATTTCAAAGCCACATTCTACTTACCCAAGTTACATTTTTATTTAATTTCAACTTTATTAAAAGTTTTTTATTAGACAAGATTTTACTTCCCTTCACATTTTACTCTAGTTTTTTATACATCAAACGTTTACTCTGAAAAGCATCAAATTATAAAAAAAATTAAACCTTTATCGAGCATAAAAATAAACGGACTGTAAAATTGTCTCTTATCTAACAAGTAAGTACCATTCCATCCTCTCGACCTCGTTAATTATTTTAGATTCGCTTGAGCAGTTTTATCTAGGTAAGAAGTTTTCTTAGGGTACTTTATTCAAGTTTTTAGTTTCTCGAGTAGGATGTAATTTTTAATGAAATCCATTTACTGTTTATGCAAACTAGCTCTAAAACTAAAATGGTTTTCCTTTTTTACAATTTTTATTTCAAGCGGTCTAACTTATACAACATGTATATTTTATGGGTAATGCATTGTTTAATATTTTTTATGAATACCTATTATACTTGTAGCTTTTAAGGGTTTTACCGAGGGGGAATTCACTGTCCATTTTCTGTACATATGTTTGGCATTATTCGGCATTATTCATAAAATATTCCAATAATGCCATCAATCCATATTAATTCCAGTGTAAATTACAGTAATGCCAAAAATGAATAATAATGCCGAGCAATGAATAATAATGCCGAGTAATGAATAATAATGCCGAGTAATGAATAATAATGCCAAGCAATGATTAATAATGCCAAGTAATGATTAATAATGCCGAGCAATGAATAATAATGCCAAGCAATGATAATAATGCTAAACAATGAATAATAATGCCAAACAATGATAAAATGTGCAATACACCACATCCTATATTTGGGAATAAATATTTTTCTTTGTGAAAGTGACTAGTTATTAACATTTCACAACACACGATACCTTTCTTTTAGGAAATCATTCAAACTTCTTTCCCTCTAATAGGTTATTTTATATACAGGGTGTCCCAGCTTATTCGAAGCGGTCTCTGTAGGCCAAACGATGGACTTTTTCAAAAAACTTTTTGAAAATTCAAGTACATATACACAATGCATTATGGCCATGGCCATAATTTAAAATTATTTTGGAGTATACAGAGTGTGTCCCATATGACAGTGGCATATCAAAGTTATGTGTTTTTAAATGGAATGCTCCTATGTTATTGCATTTTTAGATTGTCTGAGAAGAGAAAATTAGATTGGCTTTTACAGTTGGTGTTTAAATTCAGAAGTTTTTGAGTTATAAACAAGTGAAAATCGTCATTTTTCAAGTTCAAGGCCCCGTATGACGGAAACGGCTGAAGATAGAGAAAAACGGCTTACATGTCCCTATTTTAACTTTTTATGTACTATCCTATGGTATTGAAACATTTGTACTTTCTTTGATTTTTTTATTCCGCGACGCGTGGGGAAATCTCAGAATTTTTCAAATTTTTTATCACCCTGTATAAACATTTCGGTGATTATTGAAATGAGCGGCATGGGTATAGGGCGAAATGGCTTACTATCGGATAGCTTGTGTCTCTAGGAGTATCAAGGTACCATTGAATTTTTGCGGCGGCAAGTAATAGTCGAGAAATAAGGTCTTAAAGTTTCATCCTTGCCCTAATACGCGTATATTCATACATATGCGCTCGAACACGAAGCTCATTCTCCCTCGGACACACGACGATCGAGCGCTTCCTGTTCGAGCGCAATCATATGTACGAATATACGTTTTAGGGCAAGGATGACACTTTGAGACCTCTTATTTCTCGACTATTACTTGCCGCCGCAAAAATTCAATGGTACCTTGATACTCCTACCAACATTTCATCTAAATCATAGGATAGTACATGAAAAGCTATAATAGGGACGCGTAAGCCGTTTTTCTCTATCTTGAGCCGTTTTCGTTGTACAGGGCCTTGAACTTGAAAAATTACGATTTTCACTTGTTTATAACTCAAAAACTTCTGAATTTAAACACCAACTGTAAAAGCCAATCTCATTTTTCCTTCTGAGACAATCTAAAAATGCAATAACATAGGAGCATTCCATTTAAAAAAACATAACTTTGATATGCCACTGTCATATGGGACACTCAGTGTACTCCAAAATAATTTTAAATTATGGCCATTGCGATCCTGTACATGAATTTGCAAAAAGTTTTTTGAAAAACTTCATCGTTTGACCAACAGAGGCCGCTTCGAATAAGCTGAGACACCCTGTATATATCCAATGATTACCGAGTTATTAACGAAAAAAATACTTTTTTCGCCAAAGGGGTGGTTTTTTTTACACAAAAAACTGATTTTTTTTTATATGTGTTCTATAACCTCTCCACTAACAATATTATTTAAGGAAAATCTTAGATGAATTTTTTTATGAAGTTTGGGTACTTTTTTTTATACGTTTTTTACTTTACCGATTGGATTAAAATATTATAATGTAACGTTTTTTATCGTTTTTTGTATCCTGCCCTAGTTTAAAATAAAATAGATATATGAATTTAAAATGACACTCAACTTCGAAACGTATATTAATATTCAAATAATCACCGAACATACTGTTTGGGAAGTTTAAAAAATACTTCTAACGCAATGGCATAGTTATACCAGTTACAGGAGACACTATTATTAAAAGATTTAACTTTTACTACTTATACCTTCTTGAAAATTAACAGCACTTCACACTAATAAGTATGTCACAATAAGAGATTAAGGTACAAACGAGGGTAGCCGCAAAGAATCATGTGTCATCAGCGCCAAATCTAGGACTAATCCCGAGACAAATCCGGTAGTCTATAGTGTAATGTCCAATAATGCCAAATAATGAATAATAATGCCCACACATTGAATGATAATGCCGAGCAATGAATAATAATGCCAAGTAATGATTAATAATGCCGAGCAATGAATAATAATGCCGAGAAATGAATAATAATGCCGACAATAATGCCAAGCAATGACTAATAATGCCAAGCAATGTGTAGTAATGCCAAACAATGAATAATAATGCCAAGCAATGCGAATTAATGCCAAATAATGAGCATTATTAATGCCCCTATTTTGTACATGTATTGCCAAGAGTGAATTCCCCCTCGGGTTTTACAATATAATACAGTGTAGGTATTTGCACGTAGTGGATTATCTAAGAGGAATTATTTCATTATTTAGAATTCACCACGTATATAATGGGATTAGTATTAGGAAGTACCTAATAGTTTATTTGGACTATGGCTGATAACGCCAAATCCTCTTTTTTCAATGAACTTATAATAGTAGGTAAGTATTATCGACGTCCTGCTTTATAAACTTGATCATCCCGTTATTACCTAACTTTAACAGACTAGTGTGAAAATTGAAAGTTTATCCAGAATTAGTAGGTATAATAAGAAAGCTGAAAAAATTTCATATCATATCATACTTACATCAAGTCTTCTGATAAAAAGTGTGAAATTAATGTTAGGAGTTTAGGTAAAAACCGAGAAGGGAAAAAAACAATTTCTCGACTCACCATTTTCAGCTATAACCTCAGTCGGCAATGACCCTCCCGCGCTGCTATCGGTGAAAAATGTTCCCACTTTTCTCCCGGATAGTATGGTCTTAATAGCCTTCTCCTGCATGCCGTTGCAAATTACCACCGCGACTCCCCTATCCAACGCCCACGTGGCTGCATTCACCTTGCTGTCCATGCCGCCGGTTCCCACTTTTGATTTTTGACCGAATTCTATACTATTACGCATGTCCGAGGTGAACGTGTGCAAGAAGCGAGCACCTTGCTCCCAGGGGGGTTTGTTGTAAATGCCGTCCACGTCCGACATCAGGATCAGGAGGTCCGACTGGACTTCCGCTGCCAGCATAGCCGCCAGGCTGTCGTTGTCTTTTAAGCTGATACCGCGTTTTCCTGAAAAAAAGTACATGGATGAAAATTATGTAATATTTTATTGAATCATTTTAATATAAAATACAGTTATTTAAATAAAATTAATTATCAGAGGAAAAAAATTTAAAGAATTCCATCTAAAAGTAAAACAGCTGGTGAACATAATTTTACATTCTTGTGTAATGTTCTCTTTTGTTAAAAAATATGCGCAAATACTGCTGAAATTTCTAAGCGCATTTATGGAGAAAGGGTGGTTTAAAATATGTCTGTCCGTATGTAGCTGGATGTTTGCATTATAAATACTTCACTTCAGGGGTATAATGGACTTTCATATACCTACAAGTACCCAGTATAAAAGCATGAAACAAGCAATTTTGGTTTCGAAAAATTCCGAAAAGCTTTTACGGACAGCAAATACACTCAGTTAAAACAGTATAGACAGTTTGTGCTAATCATGCACACTCAATATTTTTTGCACGAGAGGTATAGGTACTCTTTCTTTTTACTTTTATTTAACTTTCAGCAATTCAGCCACGAGTTTCCTGAATAGACTTTAAATTCTAAACTTCGTACTTTAATAGATTATGTCACTCCCACGAGTAGTGATGAGTCGTTCCATTGAAATTATTCAACATGACGTGTTCAAAATGTGTCGGATATAAATCGCTGCAGCCATCTAAAAAATGATAATCGATATTCGCATTCAATACACTCCACTGGATACCAGCATATCCAAATAATAGGTACACTTCTTCCTGTCGATTTTTTGTATAATGCTCTATTTCCCGGCATTTCCTGGCTGTAACTGAAATCTGGTTTATTCTCGATATTCCGGATGTTTGTTTATTTGTGCAATTTTCAAGGATTATTGGCTCTTTGAATGTTTCTCGAGAATGCGACGTCTTTACTGCGGTAAACTAAAATTTTATGATGTTCATATGCCTTAAAAAATGTTACCACGTATAACATTTCATCTATCGCTGTTGGTTGTACACTAAAAAGAGTTTTATCTCTAACTGCAGTATTCAGTATTCGTATAATATTCCAATCCGGATCCAACAATTCGACATCTGGAGATACTTTTTAGAACTTCAGTTTGTCTACATTCATTATTGTATTTTGTTTAAATATGATAATTCTTAGGATTATTATCAAAATCTTGCAATAATCAACTGAAATTCTGACTCCCAAAATTATCATGAATTTATGAAAATAAACCTGCGAACTTAAAGAAACTCACATCTAGTGGGAGCCAAAATTAGGGATGAAAAATTATTGTGGTGTGAATGTTCCGCTTGAACTTCTAAATATCGGTTTTTCGTTCAAGCGTGATAGGAGGAAACAAAATTATGATTTGTTGAATCGGAGAATTCTCAGAGAACTTCAGGCCTATTGTCAATAATCGCGGATGAACCTGGTCTTCTTGATTTCACAACGTACTGTTGTAGTAGCAAAGCTGATGAACAAAACAAAATTGCACATCTTCTAACAATTTATTTAAAAAAAAAAAAAAAATGAATTTATAAAAGTCCTCAATCATATCTCCATTAGGAAAACAATTTTCTTCTATCGTTCCTGAACTCTACTAATGATCCCTGTAATCTACTATGAGTATATAGGATGCGAAAGCCGTTTTAATTTCATCGCAAAACGCAGAAAAATATTTTCAGAAATTCAAAAAATCGCAATTTGTTCGGTTACATCTCGGTTACATCTCAAATATATCTCGGTTATATCTCGGTTGTATCTCGTTCATATCTTGCTCATATTACACTTATATTAACATAACGGGTGTACCTCGAGAACGCAGGAAAAAATTGCTTACAGTTTGTTTCGGAATCGACCGATTGAGGAACCGATTGGCGTTTTGAGCTTTTCATAATTTATATCGTCGGATAAATGATTTTTACGAATTGTTTTTTCATGAGAATATCAAAATCAAAGAAATTTTTTGAAAAATATGAACTCCGTTTAGTGCATTCCAAATTTTCGTGTTCTGTTTTGCTATTCTTAAAAAAAAAACGATGCCTCCTGAAAAACAATAAATTATGTACCTATATCCTTTCTAGTGAAATCAACTCGACGATGCTTATAAAAATGAAATATAATGAAACACACTTGCTTAATATTTTTAAATCCTGTGAAATGACAATAATAGCAATCGACAAAATCATCATTCGTGAAAGAGGCTATAGGATAAATGAATATATTATTTTCTTTTGATGATTACAAATATTACCCATGATTTGCCATTACTGTTGATGATAGTTGTCACGAGACTTTTTCAATCAAGTAGAGTGCCTTTAAGTAGATTAGTCAAAAATTAGGCTTGATGACCAATTCAATTTGACGTTTCATAAAGGTAATCATGGATCATTTATTAATTCAGATATAAGTACCTACTTAGATAATAATAACAACTCTTATATAATGTAAAACATTATGCACTCAGCGACATTTGAAATTATTATACTTATTACTATTATTATAATATCATGTTTCACACGCGATTAATAGATGAGATAAAACAAGAAATTTCTATATTGAATATCAAAATTTTTGTCCGTCTGTTTTCGCTGAAATAAAAACCGTATCACTCCATATGATGCATACGTCCAAATTTACATTGAGTATGGTTTTCACGTTCAAGTAGACAACATCAGACGGCTCGCTTTGTCTCATGATTTGCAAAGCATGACAATATTATTTTGATAGATAGCGAAGGTTCCACATATTTTATAAGGAAATTCATGTACGTACTGTAAATTTGAAATTCGGGAGATGTTTTCGGAATAAATCAGCCTTATTTCGAGGTAGATGTAAACAAATCGATTGCTCTCAAGCTTTACAGAGTGTCTTCTCCTTCAACGGCTAAATATCTTGAAGGCATACATAAAATCTTTCCGGTAAAACAGTTCACTTTGACACCAAGAAAGTGCTCGGTTAAAGTACTGAAATTGCAATAGTGAAGAGCTATTATTCAAGCCTCCCATTATTATATTCCCGATAACAATGTTTTAAAATCGTCAAATAGCAGATCCGACCCAGAGCGGTGTAAGGTGTGTCAACTTGGATATATTATGATGAAGGTAAACCTTCTGTTACGTCGTAGTTCAGCACTTCTGGTGTCACTTTGAATTAGAATTAGCTGGAAATTTTAAACAAATATCATTGAGAAATTTTCAAGCGAAGTCATGTGATGTGACAGATGACAGCAGAGCTAACAGCCCTATGTGTGGAACTCCCTCACTGAAGCTCGTGCCTTGCAGGGTAGAGTTTCGTATTTAGTTGAAAATTACAACTTCAGAGTGGATTTATAAAATTAATAAATAGTAACAAAAAATGATTGGAAAATTAAAATTTATTTTTAATTCTAAGATAATTAATGAGAAATCGATAGTTTGTTTATGTCTTTAGAAATATTTATCCTGCAATCTATACGATACAAAAGGCATATTTTTTACTTATTTTTTTATAGTTTCCTCTGAAAGGAAATCTAACTTTCTAATTTCTAGAAAAACGAGAGTGACAGCGTGGGCCAGGGTTGCTTGGATTGGAATGGGTTAGGGTTTGGAAGTGCTTATTTATTCTAGATTCAAACCTTTGGATGTTATAAGAAAGAGATACAGTGTAAAAGTCCTAGGGAAGAAGAATGAGAAAAATTCCATTGTCCCGCTGGCTTTCCCTGGATTCACATTGACGTTTCTGTATTTCTAACACATCAAACGAAAAAATATATACTTTCTCTATTTATTTGTAATCAAAGGATTACTGAAAATAATCTTTAAATTTCAGTTTAATGAATTTGAAGTTTTATAAATAAATATTAGTGTTTATCCGAAAGTGCTCCTATTCTAAACTGTCTACAGATATCTGATTGAAACTAGGATCCTTCTTGATAGAAAGCTATTCTATTCAGATCGTTGATAGGTTGATAGGACCCTCTATTCTGGATAGTGTTTGGAGGTTCGAGGGTTGAAAATGGCATTGTATCATTAACATGACTACTTCGGAGTTCAACTCATTCATAAAGCCGAAAAAGTTGAAAACGACTGATGTATTGTTTGCTGAGGAGACGAATATGAGTTGGACGGATGCCGCTTCTATGATGCAAGAGATGAGAAGCATATTTAGTTGAATTAATTTTTGTAGGGCATAATATTGATGAATTATTGGTTTTATCGTGAAGAGAATCGCTTCTTCTGTTCTCCACTTGTTCTCCTCTTGCTATGGTTCAAAAGAGAACCTTGGTAGATATCCATATACTACACGTTTTCTAGTTGTAATTCAAAAAGTATAGCTTGTGATTCAGAAAGTATACAACATGTAATTGAGCCTAGTCAGTTAAAATTCAGGAAGTGTATAGCTTGTTTTTCAGAGCTGATTAGTCTCAATTACATGTTATAAACTGCTGAATTCCAACTGACTAATCTAAATTATAAGTTATACTTTCTGAAATTCAAGTTATACGTTCTGAATTTTAATCGACTACTCTGACTTTACGAGCCTAACAGCAGTGTAGGAATTTATTGTTAAAAAAAAAAACAAAATTACCAGCTTTCCCCCCAATCGGTTCATCGCTTTGCGGGGGCGGGCAGACAGCGTCATTGGTGTTGATAATTGGGACGATGTTGAGACTGATCAGTTCAGATAGAGTGCTGAATAAATTCCTTCTGGTCTCCTCGTTATAGAAATCTGGTTTTGTCACCAGAACCTGCGCGATTTTTACACCATACTGGGCAAACATGGCGTCGTAGAGGGACATGAGACCTGACTGGCCTACAGCTGCTGCAGCCCGGGGCTCTAGTAACGTCACTGCATCCTGGAATAATTAATATTTAGTTATTAATAAGTCCCTAATCGAGTCAAAATTTTACGAAACTCGTTATTATGAATTATTATGAAAGTGAAAAGTAAATAGACCTCTAAAATCAGCAGATTTTGACAAAAATAGGAATATCGCCAGTGCCATCACACGCTGAATGGCCCCCAACTGCATAGTTTTCTACTCGAGTTTACCATTTTATTATTTTTTATTAACACTTTAGTGCAACAATTTTGCTTGAGTGCAAAAGAAAAACTGATATACTATTGACGAATTGTAGGGAATTAAAATACAAAGAAAATGAGCCTTTATACCACGTTTTGCAGCGAGGATGCTTTGGAGAGCGTCTGAATTGAATTGGTCAAACGGATTTTTAAAATTGTCTGAAGATGTTACTTTAAAAGTAGCGAAACACCTGCAACATTGGTAATATCAATCATTATACGGTGGAAATTTTTAAAATAGTAGTGTTTTATTTACCATCCATCACCATGCAGAGATTCTACGAAGTAAGAGTGGAAACATAAATTTTATAAAGTATGAGGGAGGGATGTTCAAAATCAATTCGTCTTTTAAGGCTTTTGCATAATAAGCTTTAAACGAAAAAGAATAAAATTTTAGCTGTTTAAAGTTCTTACATAAGGAAGCTTTAATAAACTAGGACAACTTCCATTGTCTTTTAAGATCTGCATGACAAATTTCATAGAAAAATTACAACAGAAATGTCAAAGATAACTACGTCAAGGATTGTTAGTTTTTCCTCGTATTAAGTTACCAACTTAGGATTGATTGTACAATTTGAAACTGATCATAAATTTAAGATCGAGAATAAAGTAGCGAAGCTGTACTCCTTGAAGTCATTAATCTTGAATGAAAATGCAAATTTAACCATGAATTTTTGTTAATTGAAAATTTTACGCCATAAAACGAAGAAAATATGTTTTAAGTCATCAAAAAAGCTTAATTATTTTGTGCTTAACTACCAAAAACATAGCTATAATATTTATATAATACTTGAATTTTATAACTAAATTTTGAATAAAAATCAAACCGAGTAAATTCACCAAATAAATTAAACACGATTCATACATCCATGTAGTCGATCAAGGATGATTTTTTTCCTTGTAGGGTTTTGTATAGAAAAGCATTACATTCATCGTGCTATGATTAATGGCCTTTCACCTTTCACGAATATTAAATCACAGAGGTGTTAAACGGGAAGTAATATCTGCTAATATTTGCTCGTATCCTCGTTTTTAAAATTAAAAGTATAAGTCATAAGAGAAAAGGCAAATATCTACCAAACAACGCGCATGCACTTTTTCATGTACCTATAATAGCACAAAGCTCAGACAATCCTTAAAGAAAAATTACACCAAATTTTTTCTCTGCCTGATTTATGTTTTGTTTTTTGGTTTAAAAAAAAATTATTTTATTTACTTTAGTTAACGATCTGAAATCTTGAATAATGAGTATTCCTGTAACGCGGAAATCTTGCTTTTATTTCCTGAATTTTCCCTGCAGATATGTAGGTACCTAAATACATAGCTAAAAGCTCATGAATAATGTTAACTAAAATTTCTATATAACTTAACTGTTTAATTATTATTCAAGAAAGCCGTAAAAGTTTCCTTTGAAACTTCAAAACAATTTATAACGTTAACAGGTGAGTTAATTGATGATATCAGGAGTCGAAAACATGAAAGAAAATAATTCATCATTTAAATTGAGAAATAATTTTTTATGATACCCCTAAATAGGTACTTACTTACTGTAACATTTTTTCTACGACTTACTGGAAATTTTCTTCAAACGTATCTAATCGTTTTATCTGATATGAATTTATTTGAATTAAAAGCACTGAAGCTTGAGATTTAAATACTAATCTAAAAACTATGTAAATTGAAAATTTGCAAATATTATGTATATTTTATTCACATATTAACGTTACACATTATCAGTGAATCCCTGAATTGTGCTTAAAAATAATATCAAATCCATGGTCAAAACTCTAAAACCAATTATAGAACCTGGCCAATTTAATCTGACTTTATGAAAATAATCCATTAATTAGAACTGTGCTGTTCATAGTTATGACGAACTGAAGTTATTACAAACGAACTTTACGGAAAAAAAAGTTGAAAAAACTAGACGGCTAAAACGTCATTAATATTAAAACGACCTAAACCTGGACTACCGGAGAACGGGCTTAGTATTAACTGCAAAACTCTGCATTGTCGTGGAACAAAACCACCACTTTAATCTGAAAATGTAAAGCTAATGGTTCAATAAATACTCCATGGACAATAGATGAAAGTAGGTCTAGGAATCTCGCGAATTAAGTTCTTTTTTACATTCTAGCGCCCGAATATGGATTTTTCAGAATTCTGTTACTCACCTCTCTTGTGTGATCTGTGGGGGATAAAGTTTCTCTCATTGACAGAGACATGAGAAGCTCCTGGGTGAGTTTCTGTTTGCCGAAAGCCACAGCTCCGCTTGTCACCATAACGCACTCTCTACCCTCATTCTGGCATTCCGCTACCTACAGAAACAAAAGAATTGGTCATCTATAAAAAGAATAGTTAATTGCATGGAAACATTATGCACATTGTTATAAATAAAAAAAATATAAATGAGACCATGACGCCGTACTTGTGGCAGTAAACATCATAAAACGCGTGATTTTTTTTGTTATCGAAATTTAAAATGATCTAATTGAAAAACCTATCAATCATAATAATTGTCATGATATAAACTTCATTTTTCCCTCGAATTTAATCTTTACACACTATATATACAGGGTAGCTGACTTTTCGTTGTCCAGCTTGTATTTTATATGAAATATGAAAGAAAGGGAAACAAGTTAAATCAAGAAATTATCAAAAGAGATATTATTACTTGTGATACATCATTGTAAAGAGGGAATTATTTGAAAACCATATCTGCAAATAATACAGGATGTTTAATTAAAAAAAAAAAAACAAAGTTAGGTATTCTACCTTAAAACAGGTTAGCCGAAAAAAGTGTCTACGCTATTGTGTAGATCGCATCCAGTTTTACAGTTTCAAATTAATATTTTTCCGTATCTTCCATATTTTAGAAATTACAGGCTGGAGAACGAAAAGTCAGCAACCCTATATATAGTTAAGATTTTGGCTATAATATTATATTTAAGAGATCACTACGTGCAAATGAAAGCATCGCATCACAAAATTAGGCGTGAACTTTATTGGCGATAACATTCGAAATTCCCAAGGGATTCGCGCATACAGCAGCCTTACAGAATCTGTTCGTAGTTTTCCTACCCCGCCCGTTTTCCAAATAAATTTTTCTTGTAAGTTTTGATGAGCAAATTTCGAAGCCTGATGTCTCACCTCGAGACGGTTTTAAATTTTTCGTTTAAACACCTGTATTTACAGGCTGATCTAAAAAAATCAACTGTTTGCTCTTGAAGTGCATACATTTTTTCCTCGCCACGGATTTTGAAAATTCAAGCTTCATATTCAAGCTGAAGCTTCTGGCAAGAAAATCCAGGGACAAAAATGAACTCAGGAAACATTAAAAACAAAATATTGCATAAGAAACAATATTAGAATTAAAACTTCTTTTGCAAGCATGTTTTGGGGGGGGGGGGGAAACTGAATGAAAATCAACTTGTCTCCGAACCAGCCTTCATTTCTGAACAATTTATGAATTTTCTTGCTGACACGAGATGAAAAAAGAGGGAATCAACGCTCGTTCTCACCTGATAATAGTTCGTAACCATCGCTACGAAAATTCTAACAATCACTAGTTGACCGAAACGAGCTGGCGATCTTTAAAATTTTCGTAACGATAGTTATGAACCATTCTCAGGTTCGAAAGAGCGCTAATTCCCCCTTAAAACTGTTGTTCTAAAAATTTTCATCTCATACCAAGAAGAAAATTCTTAATCTGTTCAGAACTGAAGGCCTGTTAGGAAAAAAGTTGATTTTCATTTCGTTTTCCTCCCAAAACCAGTTTCCAAAAGAAATTTAAATTTGAGTAATTTTTATGCAATATTTTGTTTTATTGTTTATTGTCACTAGGTGGTATTCGCCCCTGGATTTTCTTGCTTGACTTTCTAGCTTCGATATGAGGCTTAAATTTTCAAAATTGGTCGGTGATGAAAAAAGTTATGCACTTCAAGAGCAAACAGTTGGTTTTTGGGGTCAGAAAAATGAAGGTTACGGCTGCTGACATGCAAAAACAACTCGAAATTCCGTGGGAATTTCTGAAGTTATCTCAAATTAAATTCAGGACAAATTTTGGGGTGAGACACTTTCATTTGTGCGAAGTGTAGAAGTGTGTCACAAAAAATTAGTTTTTCTTATTCAGATTATGAAACATCTTCACCCGTTTATTTGGTAAATTTTTTTGGTGAATGTTAAAAAAAAGGTTTATCGTTTTGCTTTAACCCGCATTGAAGCGCGTCATTGTTAGTTATCTCAATAGAATGGAAAACAGACCGGTTGTGATTTTCAAGAGAAACATCAAGTCAGAAATTATCGAACTGGTATTAGTTGAAAGATCTGGTAATTGTTATTTGAAATTTAATTTACTTGTCAATAAAAATAAATTTCAACTCGTTCTCTAGTGCCTCTAATGCATCCCGTATGCCAGATAATCGAGTTAACAATAACTTAGTTTACAGCTACAAGTTCCCGATTGACATAAGCCATCTATAAACCTAGGAAGGCGTCCAGAGAGAGAAATCCAGAGCAACTTCGAAACATAAATCCCTGCATCCTGTAAGCTTTCCGAATGGTGTAAGTGATTTGCTTGTGAATCAGAACTTCACTGTATCGTGAACGATGTCTAATAAAACATTTTGCAGAATCTTATTGTTAAGATTAAAGATTGAGGAAAATACGTTGCAATTTATTTTGGTAGCTTCTTTATAAATTTAAATGGATAATATGTTATTTTAATGTCAATACAGCGAAATAAGACGTCACAATCTTTTTACGATTCTGTACGCTACAAATATAGAGCTCTCTTCCTGAAAATTCAATAACCTTTTATATTATGTGAAGTCTGCCATTAATGGATTCGGAAATAGAGACGCCCCAAAGTAAAGAAAAAGTATATACTTATAGGCTTATTTTCGTATTAATTGAAAAGAGACAAGAAATCGATAGGACCCAGAATGAAATAATTAAAGATCTGATTTCTATATTTAGTTCCTTATTACTTTATTCATTTATGAGAACTACGTCCAACTTGGTCCAAATACGCTAAACCACAGTAGGTACCTGGCCTGACTCTATACTGTGGCTAAACTAACAAATACTGGCCACTTCTATACCTAATACAATAGGGCAACTGCAGCAGCGCCTCCAAGCGTATAAAAGTTAAAATAAACCGCAATTTGGTGAAACATGGCGAGAGTTTTAAATATCAACACCACTCAAACTGAAAACAAAGCTCGTGGGCGCTGTAGAACTTGTAGAACTTGTTGTTCGATTTAAGAGATTGTTTCTGCTATTATTAGTTGAGCATAGTTGCCCTTAGGTATAGGCATCAATAATTGAAGTTTGAGGCAATTACGTTCAACAAACAAACATCGGAAACTCTCCCTGCTTAAATCAACGAACAAGTTTTATAGAGCCCTCATGCGGAAAAGAATAGCGTCACTTATGGCCCATAGACATATATTGCAAACTTTGTAGTGTTGATATTTTAAACACCTTGTTTCACCAAATATACGTTTAGTAATAGGTACATACGCTAGGCGGCGCTGCTGCAGATGTCCTAAATCAACACAATACAGTAGGTATAGGGTATAATAGGAGTGTCCGGTGTAGTTAGTTGAGTTGCAGACTTCTCATAGTGAACGCGCATTTGTGTGCAAAAGTTTGGAAACCACAAATTTTTTCCTGTAGAAATTTTTCAAAAATTTCGGACATGGTAAGAGACGTGTTTTGAAAGACACATTTTGCGAACATGTTTCAGGTCACTATTGGAAAAAATACGAACATGCTTATTTTCTTGTCTTTCCTCTTGTTATTATCGGGTGTTCATTAACACGTGTATTAATGACATTCAGTAAGGTTGGAGTTTTTCGAATTATTCAGTTATCACACTTTAATCCAACAATGTGCCATTCTCCATCATGTCCAAGTCTTCGTGTGTGTGTTCTAAGTATGAACTTTTTATTTGAACTTAATTGCGATTTGGAGAAACTTTATCACAAGAAAATAAGAGAAATAATAGTTTAAAAAGTTTGTTCAGCTTTTAAATTGATTCTTAGCAATTCTGTCATCGAAAAATCAAAGTATTTCAATACCAAGAAGACTTGACGCCGTCAGTTCCGATTTTTATTTTATTTGTTCCGAAAAATCATTCAACACATGTTACCTACCTGTCCGGAAAATTTAATATTCGTGTCCTTCAGTCACAGCTCAGGACTTTACAACCGAATCTTCTCCTTTCATATGACAAAAGTTACAAAGTTTATCTATCACTAAATCATACAAAATAACTGAAGAGGGAAGACAAGAAATGGGAAGACAATATTTAAATAACTATTGTTAGCTTTCCTAGTTTTTCACATAGGTGCCACGGTGAAAACAAATTCGTATTATTTATTCTCCGGGGAATTTGATTTTCGTAAGCTATTCGCTGATATATACCTACGGTCAGTAAATTCCTGTGATATTTCATTGGAACTACCGGATACCGCATGTAATGAAAGGGATAATCGCCCATCTATACACATTAAGTCCCTTTCTCTATCGAAAGGCAGGCTTATATTCAAATATCTGCCATGCTGTCACTTATACTCTGTGCTCCATGCATGGAAAATCTTAAATAACTACTCGTATATCCGACTAAAATCGATTAGAGATTTTTGTTTTATATTTAGAAAAATCGCCGCTCAACAATTGCAATATTTTTTTCAAAAGCTTTAAATTCCATTCCTGACGTAAAATAAAAGTAGGGAAATTTGAAGATACGGTGAGTAACTGAGAAAAACTAAAATCATTATTCAAGAACATAGGCTAAATTGATTTAGTTAAAAAGCCTCTATTACTCTGCAAAT
Organism: Malachius bipustulatus; assembly: GCA_910589415.1. Taxonomy (NCBI): domain Eukaryota; kingdom Metazoa; phylum Arthropoda; class Insecta; order Coleoptera; family Melyridae; genus Malachius; species Malachius bipustulatus. Next base: position 54,336,682 of record OU342633.1, read on the forward strand.
TTTTTGGCACAAGGGTACAGTTTGAGATATACATATGTCTTTCTTATACCGCCGAACTCTGCTCGGCGAACATAACCTCGGATCGTCATCAAACTTCGGGCCCAGTTTCCTCACATCTCCCTCCGGCGAAAACCTTCACCCACATCGTTCTTGTCACGTAAAAATAGAAGGAATAACTTTCCAACCTCGAATCATCACGAAACTTCGGACACAGTCGCTCCACGTCTCCTCCGTCAATAGCGCTGACCTCCACCCGCACCATCCGTGTGATGTAAAAAAGAAAAATGAAAACCACCCCAACCTCGGATCGTCACAAAAATGCGGCCAAATTATCCCCAGATCTCTCTTCGCACAGTCTTTGAAACTTTCCTAATAAAAAATAACCTCCCCAACTTCGGATCGTCACGAAACTTCGGACACAGTCTCTCCATATCTCTCTTCGTCGAATACCGCTGACCTCCACCCGCACCATCCTTATTGTAACTTAAAAGTAGAAGAAAAAATTTCCCAATCTCGAATCGTCACCATGATTCGGCCAAAATATCCTCACATCTCTCTCCATCGAATATATGAAAATCTCTTACCGCACCAGCCTTGGAACGTAAAAATAAAAAATGTTTAATCTTCCAAACTTTGGATTGTCACAAAACTTCTGGCACAATGGCTCCACATAGAAAGTGTTGTACGTAATGGTATATGCACTTTTATAAAAAGAACTGGATGATACAGCTTTGAGTCTGATTCTTTAAAGTGGAGTTTTATAATTAGGTGTGGTTTGTAAGCACCATTTGTGTTATTAATTAGGGCAAAACTTCTCAAAGGTCAGCTTCAAACTCTCTTTTATAAAACACGATTTTTGGTCACTCATTTCATATTTGAATTCGTCTTGAATTTGTTGAATCTGTACGATTCAAGGCACATGGTCACAGTAGCGGAAGATCATTCATCCTTTAACGGTCTGTGATGTTCATATTAATTATTATAAAAGTTTCCAAGCTTTACAAGATGTATTGACTGTTTGCTTATGAAACTCTAATTAGCACCATATTTCGGACTTTTATCTTCTTATTGCGTTCATTTAGACTTACATCAAAAGATTCAAACTACACTTCAAATAAGTAAAATACTGAAAAATTGAATAGGTAAATTGAAATAAACCGATGATAATAACTGCCGACAGGATTTCCTTGTAAAGGCAAATCAAGTAATCAATTAAACATCCCAAGAAATTTCTCCTAAGATATTATAGTAGGTAGCCCCTAAAAATTGAACTTGAGTAAAAAAAATACACATTTATGGTGAATCTACCTGCAATTTGGTACATTTTATAAAATAACTTATCATTAAAAAGTTTTCATATATGAAGGAAATCGTTTTAACGTGACAACGCTGCAATTAAGGGGGCCATTCGAATTGGGTCTCATCTACATCCTAATAAATCGGTCCACAGTTTAACGTAGTTTGAATGATTGCTTCAAAGGTAAAAGTTAATCAACTTTTCAACTTAACCAACTTTGAGCGACTTAATCAATTTACGTAGTAGGTGAATAGTTCGTTAAATTCAAATTGTTTGCGAGCAAATGTGGAGATAAACTGTAAACCCTTATTTTATGATTCAGGATTTATTTTCGATTTTCTACCTACGTGCAAAGTTACAATATTATTAGGTACACATGAACCATCTTATTAACATTATTTACATTTTTTTAAGCTTCAAGGCACCTACTAAAGTTTGTTAATTACGGTGGATTAGGTGATATTATTCGGACGTACTCTTTAGTTTAAGAAATATAATCTTGGCAATCTCAGTGTTATAAGATACCCAGAAATATTTTATATTTTTTGGAAACATTATATAGCCTAACGTTAAGATGCTTCCATAGTTCCATCGTTTCTAAAGCTGATGTGACGTAAATACCAGCTCAGACGTGTAGCTTAATAAAGCTGTACTACAAGTACTACAACCCACTAGGAGATTTATTCACATAAAAAAATAACAAGCTTATATGTATGTACAATTTGACTGGTTAAGAAAGGAATCCGATTAGGGAAAGCGGATCTCAAAACGAACCTCTAGTCTTTGAGGTGACTTTTTTCAATTTGCCCAAAGGTTGAAAGATAAACGAATTCATATGATTTAAACACGCATATTATCATTCGCTGGCTGGAAAGGTCACGCTTATTATTATTGTGTTTTTCGAAGGTCGCCCTAGCAACATCAACGTTACCCCAGAAATGAAGTCTAACAGCCAATATTATAAAGGCTCATTAGGCTAACGGGCAGATTTCTGTGCTCATTTTTGAAGCCAATATCGACGTCAAATGCCATTTATTGACATTTTTGTATTCATTTTCATGTCAAGAATAGATAAATTTTTAAAATTCCACTTAGACTCGATACCTTCTTCAGAAATGGCCACAGAAATCTGCCCGTTAACTTAATGAGCCTTTATAATACCCGCTGTTAATGTAAACTTTTTAGGAAATTATTAATGACAGATATTTGAAAAATATAATTCAAGGATTGTACAATTTATTATTGCAAAATGTACCAATAATAAAAACTATCATATAGTATTCGTGGATATCGGGTCTTAAAAACACTCGCTCTATTTCGGGAACTCTGGCTTCGCCGTCGTGATCGAAAACTCGCGCGTGTTTTAAAAACCTTGATATCCACTCAAACTTTAATAAATATACTGTTACGAATAAATAAAAGGGCGCACTCTGTATTAGAAAGTGGGCGGGACAGAGCAACGGTAGCCATGAGTTATCGACAGGCGACGGCCCCCAGCGTTCTGTGTTGACCGGGGCGCGTGGTGGGGGGTCAAGCCGGACTTTCCCACCAGTAAGCGATCAACAACAGCTGACGTCCTGTACACTTCTGGATCCCTGATACCCCGACGGAATGATCTCGCTGAAAACCACGGGAAATGAATGGAAAATTCTGGCCATTTCCTGTGGAGAAGTTCCAGAAATAGATGTTTGAGTGTCTGGGAGCCGAAGATCTAGGAAGGGAATATTCTCGAGATCTTTCTCTTGGATTTGTTCGGGAACTCGAAGCGAGCCGTCAGCAAACCCTCCAGAAGCTACTTCCAGAGGTAGAGATGTCCTATAAATAGCCAGCAAGCAGGCGAACTCAGGCAGTTTTAGTCTAGCAGTGTGCGAAGAAACAAGCGAAAGAACCAAGCGACTAGTAGCGATATAGAACAGTGCGGTATTCCTAAGTGACTAGTGAAAAGTAGTAAAGTGTTATAGACCAAGTAAAGTTGTTGTGGATAAGAAGTAGTGATATTTGTACATTGTAATCTGAAATTCTTGTGGACATTAAATAAATAAATTAAACAGTAAATTTGTGTTTCCCAATTATCCGTCGAGCCTACGGTTAGGAAATCCGTAACAATACTATAAAATGAGAAAATTCTCTTTTCATTTTCGCATATTGAATATTTTATTCCATAGTAGGTACGTCTGTGTAGTTTAAATATTCCTAGAAAGAGCCGCCAGTCACTGGAAAATAAGAAATCAAAGTATAATAGAAGAGACAAGGGGAACCATTTTTAGTGGGTTTTATTGTAATTTTTTAGGTCATACATAAAATTGCTATTTAAGCGATGATAAATGACTTTTTTCAAGATCAAACCTCGTTTAGGAAATATTTCCAAAAATTTGAAACCAATTAAGGCTGCTATTGAAATGTTTTAATTTTCAGTAAACTATAATTATTATGGACAACATAAATCGAACGCCATATTCAAAATTAGATTAAAAACGGGTAAAAAAAAATCTTTTTTTCTCTATTGAGCCTTGTTTAGGAAACATTTTCAAAAATGTGAAATTTTTTGTGGTGAATAACTTACCGGAATATTTATTAAACGAAGCCCGATCTCAAAAAAAGTTACATTTTTTATGCTTAAAATGCGATTTTATATATGACGTTTTATTTTGGCTGTTCAGTTACCAAACACCTTCTTGACCAGGCTATATCTCATGTACAGGTTGAGATAATCGAACCGAATAAAATGGCTATTATTATAATTTTTGAATCTCTAGAACTCTCTAAAAAAGAAGAAGAAGAAGGAGAAATGTTTTTCATCTTTAAACCTATACAACAGGGTGGGAATTTTTTGTACTACCCATCATTGAGATCTCCTAAACGCTAAAAGATACAGGGTCCGTTAAATTAGAGAAAATCTGCTCTATTTTGTGGCCATCTCGAATCCGTCGAGACATACAAGATATTTGGGACCGTTCCTGAAATATCCTGAAAAAAAAATCGCGATTTCTTATTTTTGGAAATTAATAAATAATTTTTTGTGGGCATACGTAGGACGTGACATTTCAAAAATTTACTAGATCCCGGAGTATTCATATAGTCAACTTTTGTTTTTCTTATGACCGCCATATTGGATTTTCATGTCATTCCGTATTAAAAAAATTAAGAAAACCAAAAATCTATCACGTTCACAAAGATTTTTGGTCTTTAACGTAGCAGTTAAAGACCCTGTATATTCAATTCTACATCCAACACAGTTTCCGTATAAAATATTTCTTAATATGCGCGCTGCTCCTTCGTATGAATTGAGTCAGACTCCATTCCTGATTATGCTCCTTTCGCTCCTTTGTCTCGACGCACTGCCATAACGTTATTAGCATCCTAAGCCGCCAGAGAAACATAATCAATCCTCTTGTCAGCTGTGTATATCTTAGATAAGAGCTATGCACCTATCGTTCTCGTGGACGAATACCGTGTACATATTGCAACTAATCCATTAGCAAACTGCTCCAGCTAAGGATTATTATTAGCTGGCTGTGAGAGAATTTATAATTGTCATTCATATGTTGCTTGCTAGGTAAATCACAAGGCGATGGCGCTCTTCCAGGAATTTTTGTCACGAATTTATTGCTAAAGGTATTGCCTAACTTGCCATTGCCAGCGTGTACAACTCGATAACTTCTAGTATACTCTGACGGCGAATGCGGCTCCTCTTCGAGGCAATCAGAATTAATATCATCTTTCTCAATTTAAACGCTAGTGGAGCATGATATTCCTAAGTAGCATGGATACAAAAACAACTGCCATTTCTCCAGCGAATTGCCGAAAACTAAATGTATAAGATTTAATTCGCATAGATACATCCACATTCGTAACTTAGGGTAGGTACACTTAATGATGTTTGAGGGGTTGAAAATTAGGTTAGGTTCTACCCTTTCGAAATTATATCCAATCAGATATAACAAAATTTATCAAGTAAAGTGTCATCATTCTAGTTTGCTTTAACTCACGCAAAATGAGTTTGTTAAGAAGTTCTTATCTCAGGGAGGTATAATTAACCGGGTACCTACCTAAATAGGTACTAATTGCCTGGGTAGTCTACAATTCATGAAATTAACTCAATTAATACTAATTAACCACCTTAGAACACTTTAATTTTATCTAAGAAACGTTGTCTCTGTTAACCATGCATTAATCGAATAAAAGGCAAGAACTTTTATGCAACCTCGCATGATTGGAAAAGAACTAGAGTTTTTACAGCTCCAACTCCACCGAACACAGTTCGACTGGATAAAAAGTTTTGTAAACAATGTAATGAGATTTTTTACAAGTAGAAAAAATGGAAGCGAAATGCAACAGTCAATGTCAGAACTATTTTAGAAGTTACAGCTTAGGGTAGATTAACAGCCTGGAGAGAATTTTATACTTATCAAGAATATAAAACAAAATTCAGGAGAACTTCAGTGTGTCAGGAGGAAAGGAAAACATTCAAGGTGGTTAAAGTTAAGGGTCGTCACAAGTAGAAAAGTTCTAAACATAGGTCCAGAAATGTATATTTTCCAAGATATAGGGTGTTATACTTTTATTAAAAAATCGTATTTGTCAAAAATATCTTAAAAAATATACTTCACTAAATATGTTTGAAATTTGGTAGTTTTTTATTTAAGTATTTAGTGAGGGGCTAACTAAGCCGTAACTAGATTAAAATTATCAAGACCAGTGGACTTGAAAAAAATAGGTACGTCAATGGCTTTTTTTGATTTTTTTCTTTGTAAGACTAATCAACTACGAGTACAACTTATTTGTTTATTAATTTTTCTTGTGTCTTGCTTCGTTTTTGAAATAAAAAAATTAGAACCACTTTATTGAATGCTCCCGGAAACTAGCAAATTTCATCTATATATTAGGTGATGTAGGTACCTATATAAGATATTTTCGAAAAAGACACTTTTTTGATGAAAGTATAACACCCTGTATCTTGGAAAATATATGCAAAATATGCAACTGGGCCTGTATTTATATGAACTTTTCTATTTGTAATGACCCATAATATTGCCTCCTGAAATATTTCCCTTTCTTCCTTAATCACCCTGTATGTTGAAAACCTGGAAAATCGAGATTTCTTATTTTAGTCTGCCTTATAATTTTTTATGGCATGCAGTGAAAAAACTTTAGTTTTTGGGAAACAGAAGAATACAATTTTTAAAACAATTTTCTTGATGTTGAAAAATTGAAACAATTGAAAAAAAAAACTCTCCTTGATTTGTCATAAAAAAGAACTTGGCCATGAAAACTCTGGGATCTGTGAAAATTTTTGAAATGTCAGATGGATGGCCAAGCCACTGATGATTTATGTAAGTAAGTGTACCAAAAATTATGGATTTATTTGTTTATCTGATGGCCAAAATATAAAATCTTATTTATTTTTCAGTTTTCGGGGTTTTTTCCAGGCAAGGTAGATCCACTTTGATCTACACTTTTAGAGAAATCGCTTTGGAATTTGGTATGTCGCATCATATGCCCGATAAATACCTAAGCCCTTTTGTCAGATAAGTGATATGTTTCCAACTTTTATAAAAATGATACAAAATTTTCATTTTAAATAAGACAGAAATAAGAAATAATGTCTGAGAAAAGTCTGAACGTATGGTTTTTACAGTACTACTGCTTTAAAAGAGAAAAACTGCTATGTAAAAGAAGTACTGAGCGTAAATTACATTTTATATCTGAGCTTTCCTAAATTGTACAGATGAAATAAATCTTTTCATACGTTCTAAGTAACATTAAGTATTTTCTTCGTTAAAATAGCTCCTATAAGTGTAATATTACAGATTGCGTATACTCACAAATTATTATAATAAAGTACTGCTCATTACACGTTCCACCGCAACAGACACATTTGATAAATTTCTATATAGAAGCTCCAGTTTTCCCAAGCTGTTGGGGATAAGTCATAGTTAAAACCTTTACTATGAAGGAGAATAACCCCAATACGTTTTCAGATCTGAGCCAGTTGGCCTGTTGCCCGTAATATCCAAACTTTTGGAAAACATTGCTTATGATTAATTAGAGGACCCACTATTAATAGAAATCTGGCCCTTTATATTTAAGCTTTAGTAATAAGAGAAGGTCCCCAAAAACCAAGATGACATAACTTCTTCATTAGTTTTATTACCTTTCTCTAAATCTAATTTAGGTATATTATGTATTCTTGAACCAAATTTAATATGAATCCTAATCTAATGGCATTGATTATAAATTATTATTATTGATTAAGTGGAGGATACTTTGAAGTAATTATGAAAAAAAAACAAATAAGATTATAATCATCTTACAATATAACCTCGGTTGAAGAGCTTTTAAATTTGATTAATATCTTATTGCTTTACTTATGTCTTATTAGAAAAAAGGAATACATTATTATGTTTTCTATAGCTAGAATCTTACAAGAAATTACAAATTTTCTAGCGTCATTGAAGATATAAATTATTGTCAGATCCACCACCTGGGTCCTTTTCCCGCTAAAGCTAAAGGAATTGCATTTTATCAGAATCTCGAAGCTATGGAAGGATATTATACGTGCTCCGCTAATAGAAAAAGATAGAGTTAATTGGCTTATAGAAATAAATATTTAATGTTACCAAAAAGCTACCGTAATTATAGGAACTAATCGAACAAACTCCTAGTCTTGAGTACAATCCTAATATCTATGAACAGGATGCATTGAATGCTTATGGTACTTGGATTACCCCTTGTCACTCGAGTTTGTAGTAGGGTTTAAATTAGGAAATGCGCATGGAGAACAATAATCAATTCCAGCAATTCGGGCTCCTGTACAATAATATGCCCTCCTGTCAGTAAATGTATGGTATAGATATAATAAAAGTCGGGTAGGTATTTCGCAAGTAGTGAGTAAAACAAAATCAGTCAGTTTGTTGGTCTTAACTTAACAGTGAGGGTAGCATGAAATTTTGAAGTCTCTCAATAAATCGATTTTGACTGGAAAGTGTGTTTTTGGTTCATTCCCTTATAATATAAGGGCTGTGTCGTTGAAGGGGGTGCCGTTTTGGATATTGGTTCGAAGAATTGGTTGCGCCTTTTGACGACACTCTGTAAAAGTATCTTTTTCGTTTCTAAAATAATTTAATTTCACGTTTTTCTTTGTTATGTAGGCAATTGAAATACGGCGTCAATATAAAGAGTTATTATTATTATAAATGTAAAGGATGATTCTGCAAGCATATTTTAGGCCGTCGTGTCACTTTTTTCAATTCCTTTAATTAGTCCGCTTTTTTTAAATAAAACTGCGAGTTAATAAAAGAAACATGCGTACGTTATTCTCGTTAAAAAGTATGCAATACAAATATTATTTTATATTTCTGGCCCCAAGTCTAATAGAATTTTGCATGCGTTTAAACTTAAGTTGTGTATTTGGAATAAGTTCAGCAGAATGTTCCACTGCTTTTGCTTTTATATGTAAATTAGGTTTTTTTACGTTGAACCTAAATGCAAATTAAACGGGCGCGTGTTCCATGAAGCTCCTTTGTTAGGTGGCAAATTCAACAGGTTTTCACAATTTCCTGCTTGTTCTTTGCTGCGATATTCACCTCTGCGTTGTTAATGCAAGCTTTTCACTATTCCGTCATAAAAAGAACAAACGAATAATGATTTTCCTTCTATGCGGCATGCAGAAAAGAGAAGACTTGCATTGTGTTTGTTAATTGCTAAAATTTTTAACCTATACGATTTGTTATTATTTAACTCACATCAAATTCTTTTTGAATTTGTTGTGATGCTAAAATAATTTAATTTGATAAATTACCCAGAAATGTTCTGTAAAAATATGACGATAATAATATTGAAGTATTTTCACTAATTTTCGTGTATTCCACCAATCCCATAAGGTGTTGTGGCATGTGTCAAAAAAAAACTGGTAGCTTTTGTAAAAAAATTTCACCTCTGAGATTGAGCTTCTAAAACCGAAAATGATTTTTTTATAGTCTACAGTTTAACAGGTTAGTTTATTAGTTACTTTACTTAAAAGATTATAACTATATTGAAAATTCACTATACCTAGTTGAAATATACGTATGCATTTAAGGTATTTGATTATTAAAACAACTCACCTGTTCCACAATGGAGGCCAGTCTGCCCAATGCGAGACCATGTTCGTCTTCTCGGGTTATGACAGCGCTGCCCAACTTCACGACCAGTCTTCTGGCGTATTTGAGTTGACTTCTGTCAATGAAAGTGGAAGACTTCTTTTCTTGTGCTTGTATCGTTGCACGTTTCTCCCAATGGGCCTAAACAAAGGAATTAATTAGTCATAATGGAGAATCATCATCTCGGGCTTCTGCATAGCGATAAAAATTATTGTCAAAAGTCGACTGATAATGGATAGACTGAAATGGATAGCTTTTGACGAGGCTTTTGATGACTTATGTAAGCCTACAAAAAATTATCAAGTTATTTTCAATAATAAAAAAGAGATGCCGAAAATAAGATATTTCGAAGTTTTAGTTTTTTCAGGATATTTCAGCAATGACTGAAGATTCAGCAACTTTTGTCTGATTTAGCCGACTCTGTAACGCCTATTGTTTAGTAGATAACAATTATGTGCAAATTGAAAGGGACTACCCTGTATATAATGTTGTCCCCGCTCCAGGATGTTTTTGATTTTGAATAATATAAATAGACAAATTTTTAAAAACCAGAATCATCAAAATCGGAACTGTTTCTGATGACTTTTGAATGAAAGGCTCCATTGACGCGACCAATAATTAGCAATTTTTCGTTTACTGAAACAGAATTTCAGTAATTATTTTACATGAAATTATTTTTACAAATTATTAATTTTTTGAAGTGTTCTTGCAGTGAAACATTTTGTTATCTAGTTTTATATTTGGCCCTGACGGCTTCTCACATATTTTCTGATAAATGCCCATCTACTTTTTAATTGGTTGAAGAGCTAAGTAATCACTCAAACCAAGGAGTTGTGTCCGAGGGTTCTAGCGTTAGCTTCCTTCAAAAATAGCGGTGTGTTCAAATGAAACAAGTTTACGAACATTGCTTTTGCCGAGAATCGTTTCATATGAATAACGTTTCATCCGACGTTTTCACAAGATCGATGTCATCGAATGCTCTGGCAGGCGAATTCAATTTTCGTATATACGAAGCCCTCATAACTGATAGTATAACATTTTATTTCATATTATATGTGCAGTGAGTGCCAAAAAGTCGAAATCATAATTTAATGCGAAGACTTTAATTTTTGCTTGCTTGAAAATATATTTTGCCCTTATGAAATATATCATGTGATTTTACTTTTACGCAAGATGGCGTTTTTAAAATTCTCAAAATACAAAAAATGCAATTTTCAGATTATTGCCAGATTTCATTGAGGTTAGTGTCAATTTTAGCTTACTGCAGTGGGATGACAATAATTAATTTGTTTACATATACTCTGTTTTTTTACTATATATATATTTATTATTTTTATTTTGATGCATACGGCAAGAAGAAAAATGGAATACTTAGATGATAATAATAATATTAATATGAACTCATTAATGCCTAGAATATGGAAAAAGCATTATTAGCACCTATACACTCGTTAAAAAATGATTACAAAATATATTATTGTGCTCTTATTATGCCATTTAGTTTAAATTGTATCTTATTTTATTCCTTTATATATGTATGTTTCCATTTAACTTTTTCTGGAAAATAGTATTCCAAGTGATTTGTTTTATTTTCAACTGGATTTTTATCAATTTGAATTATTGTTTTTTTTTTAACCTCATAAGAGATGTTTACAAACATGTAGGTATCATTATTAAAATGACCTGCACTCCACGGCCTTCAAGAATGCTTATCGAAAGTAAGGAAAAATTGGAGATAACTGCAATAAGCTTCAATGTCATTGGGGTTACCTCATAGAGAAACTCAGTAAACAAAACAAGCTTCATGAAGAATATGTACTTCAAACCCAGATTTTTTAAGAAATGAGAGAAATAATCTCAAAGACTTTTATTAATTTATTTGCTTTACACATCGATGTTTTGTTCTAATAGATTAAACATTATTATTCCCGGCATTTTTCATCACTTGTAATGAAAAAGCATACGTTCATGTGAAAATTTCCTCTCCCAAACGCCTCATACTTTTTATTTTTATGTGAAATATTTTTATGTGATTAATAGCTCTTATTTAGTATGACGCTTTAATTATTTGGATAAATATCATTAATTGAATATGTACGAAGGGTTGGACGCAAAAATTGCTTCAGGTAGCCGTGTGTGGGAAACTAATTGTATCATAAATCTTAAAAAGTTGCATAGATTCAAAACTGATTACTTTAATTAAGTTTAATTCATGATGACACTTCCATTTGTACCGGAAGATTTATAATATCGATTTTTTTATTGCATTAATGCATTAAAAATTAATCAAATTAATTTTAATTAGGTAATTAATTAAAAAACTAATCAAATTAATCAAAGAACGCCTATTTCTAAAATTTTATTTTATAATCTAATATTTTAAATTAAAGGAATTTTTTTAAAAAGCAAACATTCCATGAAGGAGGCTCTCGCTGGTTTTAAATTCTCGATAAAGGAAAAAGCAGTCGGCGTGGGCTAAACAGGCTCGTTACGCTTTAGGTACCCATACATTTTTTTTACATGTAAAAAAATTTCTTGTAAGAAGAAAAGCTGAAATCATCTAATTAGTTTTCATTAAGTAGAATATCAACTTTAGAATTTATAAAGAAAATTAATACAAAAGGAATATAATAAGGCCAGAAATAATAGTGACCGCAAAATGATGATTGTAAAGATAACGAAGCGAATGTAAACAAACAACGAATAAAAATGTTAACAACGTAAAAGGAAGGCTACCTAATTATGTTTTTATATGGGGCGTTTATCCTGAACGAGATTTCTTGCTTCATTCCTCATCGCCGTTCAATTTATTTGAGCCGAACGAATTATTTTCAAGAACTTTTTTTCGCAGATTTCTTTACATTTTTTTATATGTTTCTCGATATAAACTTACCGACTAGAAGTTATCCCCGAATTCCCAGATGATCAAATCTTCACGGAATATTTTAATCGAAACTTTATTAAATTTTATAAAAAAAATCAAAGTTCTTCGTGCAAGGGGATATGAAGTACATAATTATATTATTTTTATTTTTATTTTCCAGATTTGAGGAGACTTTTAGAAATTGTATAGTATGATTTGGGGACTACGATGAGAGACGTTATTCAGTAGCTCCCTCTATTTGCATCGTTGACTTAATGGTTACGTATAGATGGGTGAAATTAATCCATGTGTTGTTTTTCTTTTTCTATTTTTAAGACAGAGTTATTGTCACGTTTATTTTATTAGTCAATTGTAACTCTCTAGTGTTATATTATGTAAATTACATCATACATTTTTTGTGTTTAAAGTTAATTTTGTCCTGTAGATGGATTCTAAATCTGCTGGGAATAAAGTGAATGATTATTATTATTACAATATGATGTGAATGGTATTAGAATTGATATTTTCGATTGATATCCTTTGGTAAATACATAATTCTACAAAAGTATATTATTTCTTATTAACCTTCACGCGAATATGGTTTTATTATCTATATCTGATTATATTCTTATCTAATAGTTTATGTTTACATTTTCTTTAAGGAACTTATAGTTTCTTTTTTGACGTTTCTCTTATTTTTAGGTGCTTATTTAATTTTTTTTTGAATTTTTTTATCACCAGTTACCTACGTTTTCTGGCTTTCTGTATTGTTGAGCCTTTTTTGCATGGGAAGTTAATTTTTTTGCAGTCTTTCTAACTATGAAAGTTTCTGGGATTGCTACCGAAAGTTCAATATTTTTGTGATGTATGTAAAGTTTTTTTTTTATATTTTACACACTGCGACGTTAGTATAACAAAATGTACGTGCCTACACAATAATAGTTGATGGGGAGACTCATTTGGAATAAAGTTCATATTTAAATAAACAATTACCTACGCTTCATCATAAAGTTCCGAAAGTCACTTTTTCATACCTAACAAGTGACCCTTAAATTATATCGGTTTTTTTAAATGAAAACCCCATTTTTTTACTAGAAGTTCATAGCACAAACATTTATTTACAAAATTTGAAAGCATCCTTACTTGTCTCTCAATTAATTAATTAATTGCCCCTTTCTTCATTGAATTAAATAATCAAAATAAGAGATTCCACTGAATTCTACATGACCTTATTAAAATGGACGAACTCAATCATTTTCACACATATTTTAAAATAGTTTTCTACCATAAGAGAATTCCATTGAAAAAAGTAGCTAAAATTAATTACACGTATCAATCAGTGACGTACGTAAGTAACTGTATATGAAGATATTTACTTAACTTAATAATAATTAAAAGTATAATGATTATTATTACCAGCAAATTATAAAGTCTATACATTTCATAGCAAACATTAGATAACCTTTCATTTCAGAAATGTAAACTAAACTTTGATTCGATTACATCACTAATAACGTACGTAACCTATAACCCTTATTTTTGTTCTAAATATGGATTTTCGTAGATGGCCTAAGGAAATTCTGTTATGATTTTAATGTGTAAATTAGATTTTTTTCTAAATCTACTGAGTTATAAGATTAGTTTAGTATTTGTTACTACGCTACTACAATATTATTTATAGGTGATATGTCTAAGAAGCGAACACTACTAAGAGTACCTGTAATCAATTACTGAATATTTTACCTGCTTTATTTGACTATAAAATCGAACATGTCTCCTTCTGTGAATTTGTGGATTATTATGAAACTGAAAAAATATTTCTATTAATGTGGAACCAGGTGTGAGAGGATATCTAAATTTGATTATTTGAATCTGTTACAAATTTTATACGCTCATGATTTGAACATCATTAATTTAAGTGTGGCTGTTGACTGAATTGATAATCTGAAAATTAGAGGATTGTAAGAAGAAGTAAATCTTTAATAAAATTACATATTAGTAACATATTATTGTCCCTTTTGTTATTATTTTAAATCCATTGAAATGTTTCGAAATGAACAGTATTTCGAATAAATAAATAAACTTTATAGGTAGGTAGCTATACAGAATGAACAATAAATGACATTTTGGACTGTTTCTAATCTATGTGGTGTTTTGCAGTTAAAGGTTCTCTATAATTTTTTACAAATTCTCTAGTTGTCAATTAATTACAATAATTGCAATTATTAGGTATAATACACGTCTGAATATATTTTATTGAAGTTAAGCCAGTTTGTAAACAGTATCATTATAGATAAAATAAAGAATATGGATTAGATATGAAGTGGATATGAAGAGAAGATTACCTGTCCTAGTCTAGGCCAATATACCTCTGGAGTGCAGGATATACCCCTGGTAACATGACCTGGTCTAAGGGCTGCCACTTGCGCTGGCAGTCTCAAGAATCCAGCCCCATTGAATGCCGCGAATCGGCCATACCTCAGAGCTTGTGGTCCCAACATTGTACACTTAACTCCGGACAGCCAGACTCACTTATACTGAATGTATTTGCTCTCCAGACTCTTTGATAACAGCCAATGATTGGACTATGTACACTTTGATATCGACACAAGTGGTGTATTGCACGTGAACTGGTGTTTGCTTACATGATCGTTATCTAAGCTGAATTTTTCTTTGGGACATCTCAAGTAGGTAGTATTATTGGTGAACATTTCTGGTTTTGAGAACTTTATGTTATGAATGAGTAAATAATTTATTTTTAAGCAGGTAGGTCGATCTACTTTCTAAATTCACATATACTTACTTACACTACAATAATAGCAATTATTATTATTATTGTAGTATTATTTTTACAGAAGTAATTCGGTATAATATTGTCATTATTCTACTATTTAGTCTTAGTAGGTTATTGAACGAGTATTTCAGCGACTATCAGTTGGTTAAGTTAACTTATTGAGGGACGGACTTCATAATATGATAATTGTCACAATAATTTGGATTTATCAGTTCGTTTGTAAAATAAAAAATGTACCAAAAACATTTAATATTGATTTTTCGGAAAGTTACAGGATGTTTTATTTCCTAGAATACCATATCAAATTATTTTTTTAAGGATATGCTCTGATATAATAATAACGAGGATTTTGATTTCATCACAAATACTTTTTTGTACTCAGTGTAAAAGGACCTTAAAATTGAGGCATAACGCAATAGTTTACTTTGAAATTTTTAAGTTTGGGTAGATACCAAACTACCAAACTGTTTTCCCCTCCATTTCTCCGGAACTGTTTTTGTTTTTATAAAACGAACATCAATATTCAAAGCTGTAGTGAATCCAAAGTTTTGAAATTGACACAGCGTACACAAAATATAAGAAATAAAAGCAAGACATGGAAAACATATTCCAAGTATACATTGATCGCATGAATATTAAAAGTAATCTTTTGCATTTTCCTAATACATATTAAGGGTATACAAATGTTTAGAATGCTTAAGTAGCTTTTAAAACAGAACAAATTCAGTTCAAAGAACATCTATAAAATATTCATTATAAAACTCTTATACCTACCTACTTTATTAAGAGATTCTATAATATTCGACTTCGAAACCTCCAGATCAAAAAGCCTTCAATCTTGTGTTTCATAAGATGTTTTGTTGTAAATTTTTTTTTATTTCACCTTGTTTTAAGGTTATTATTGTGGTTTATGTATTACAAAGTGTGAGTGGGTTTACATAATATAAAGGGAACTCTAAAGGATCATAACTCTTTTTGTTCTACAGGGTGATTCACTTCTTATGCCACCTAGTTAAACGTCAGGCAGGGGACATCGAAGCAAGTCTAAATTTATGATTTAGATAAGTGAGATATGATTATGATATGATAATTTTAAGTTTTCTTTTGCCAACAGGTAAAAAGACATAAAAAAAAGAAAGTTTGGGCTTAAATTTTAATCGGCGATATCTTTGCAACGGCTTTGCAACGCTTTGCAAGGCTCTTCAAGATCCAGGACCGCAATAATTGATAATAATTGAAATTTTTTGCACGTTCTCAAAAAAAAAGCACATTTTTCGATCGACTTTCGAAAAAAAAACGGCATCGGATTCCGAAAGTACCTATACAGGAAAAATAAAGTACCTATACAGGAAAAATACTAAGAAATGAGCTTCTTAAATCGAATACAAGAGATGCTTGCAGTTATGTTTCTCTAGTTACCTACCAATCATTAAAATTATAGGTGACTACAGCAATCGAACACCTTAATATTAGTTGCAAACTTCGAATACTGTGACTGACTAACGTGACATGCTGATGAGTCCATAATAAAGACAAAACGATACCGACCATGTCATCAGTTTCACCTTACATACTGTGCGAAAGTTTTCGAATTCGTTCTATAAAAGGAAGCTATAGTGGCAATTCAATTAGAACCTAAATCCCAAAATCACAAAAATATATCAAAGTAAGAACGTGTAAATACCTAAACTTTACTTTTTAATTTTGTCATAAAATTTGTTTCCAGTGTTCCTCAAAATGTACTGGATAGAAATTGCCAGAATTTCAAATCTAGGAACCAGCACCAGGAATCAAGAATGTCGGCTTCAAAGCCAAACAAAAAATAATGTAGATTTAGATTTAGAATTAGATTCATCGTGAGTGTGCCATTGTGACACCTCCATTGCGACCGTAGGTCTATTGTGACTCACATCTTGTCCTGCTACATTAAGCCCATCAGGTTAGGAAGCTGACCATCTTGACTATTGTTAATATACCCAGGTTCTCCCGAAGGTTTGTAATCTGGTTATTCGTCTTCCTTTTCCTCAGGGGAGAATTGTTTCTCCTCCTGGTCCAGCGGATAACAGCCGTTTCTTGGAGTCGGATTAAAACCGATCTCCACAGCTTCTTATTCAGTTGCCTGGAGATCGAGGTTTTGGCTCTCCTCGTCAGAGCATATTTGTTTTACACACTCCATGGATGTCCCAGGAGTGGCCGGGAAAGCTTAGTCCACTCCCCGCAGAACCCGCCTGTGAGAAGTAAGACTCAATACAGCGGGTGCGCCCGGTGCCCCGAGGTTATGTTTTCCGCTAAGACTGAGCTACTCACAGTTATGGAATCTCTTCGGCGCGCGCAATACCTTGAGATTGGGGAGGTTTTATAGTGGTGCCTTATCCACGCAGTCCGGACGGTCAAGTCAAGACCACCACATATCTCTATGTGTGCGAAACATGCCCACGACATAGAGACATATTATACGGTTTGACGGAGAGCCCACATTCGGACATTCTCCGGCGCCGTTGCCCCTAGTGCAGACCTTTAGTCACGACACGACAACTAGGCTGGGGGAGGGTCAGCGGCAGAGTTTTTTGAGCTGCCATCAGTCTTGAGTTTTAAATCCGACGAGCTCTATCACCGCTGCTAATCTTACTCACTGTCGCTCATTGTAAGGCCTTCCCCTATCCGCCACCTAGGTCGCACCCGATGGGTACCTCAACCGCTCGGGAAAAATAATGTAATATACACCGATAAAGAAGGGTAACAATAAAAAAAAAATATACAAAAGCTTATACAGGATGTCCGGTTAGTATCTGTTAATTTCTTGGGAGCATAGAGGGGAGGTAAAAATAACCCTAGTCTGTCATAAAAGCTTCCAAAAAGTTACCAATTATTAACACAAACAGGTAAAAATCAGGTTGATGCTGTTAAACCTACCAACATAATGGATTACTATTGACGGAACAAGGTCAAATGTCAAAACTATGATGCAACGAGTATGGTGGTAAGTCCGTTCCTGACTTTCCTGACGACGTCAAACATCCACTATGATATGGCTTAATGACTCTTTATGGCTTCTATAAAATATTTCATCGGTCGAAAGTTAGAGCTAAAAAAGTAAATCTTTGGGTAGCCTTTTGGGGCTCTCTGTATCTCCGTTTAGGGACACTTTGGAAAATATTTTTTTATGACAGGCTCGGTTTATTTTGACCTCCCCTGTGTGCTCTCAAGAATTTGGGAGATACTTACCGGACAACCTGTATAGGTAAAGAACTAAAATTAGTAACAAGAGTAGTAAAATTCGTAGGAATAAATACGACGTTTCAACGCATAACTTAAGGTTTTATTCTATCAGATGCAAAAATCTTTTATTCTGGTCATTACTTCGTGAGAAGTGATCGAGGTCATTGGCAAGGTCGTTAGCGTAGTCGCACATTCGATGCTTTTAGAAGAACGCGAGGGCAATTATTGTTCTTGCGTTTCTACCTCGTAGAACCTGCAGCCTTCGAGGGAGACCAGAGGAACATGAATAAAAATCCCACAGGAAACGTATACCTGTACACACAAATATCGTATATAACCGTAAGTGTGATTCGTGTCATTATTATAGTAGGTAACTGAAATAATAAAGTTGTCTTATGTCTCGAAGTCACATTACATATTTTATCGAGTGACTGTGTGATGTTATTCCTGGAGTTACTGCATCTTAGAAAGCAAATAATTCAGGAATTTAACGAGACTATCCTGATTCAGTTGCGGTTCTTTGCAGTAACACCCGGAAGACGCTTCCAGTGTATTATTTTTTATGTATTTTTTATTCCCATCTAAGTCCCAATAAAAAACTTTAGCGCTCCATATTGGAACAAGAGAGCACTTCCATTAGCTGTTTTCTAGGATCAACTTTTCTTGGACTACACTTATTAAGCCATCCTAGGCTCTTAGAATAGTAAGATCGCCTTCGTTTGATTGCCGATTATGTTTCCCACATATACTTTTTTGTTGTAAACAGCAATTTCAAATCTAATCATTTCTTCAGGAATCGCCATACAACCACGATACATTAAAGGCCAGATTAACTTATTGTTCGTGCAT
This sequence comes from Malachius bipustulatus, assembly GCA_910589415.1. Lineage (NCBI taxonomy): Eukaryota > Metazoa > Arthropoda > Insecta > Coleoptera > Melyridae > Malachius > Malachius bipustulatus. Next base: position 54,355,845 of record OU342633.1, read on the forward strand.
GCTTAGGAAGCTGTTTGTATGATTCATTTTGTGTAAAAAAAATACCACAAAAATTCAATCTGATTAAAGATGTGACATCTTGCATATTATACAGGGTGTTGATTTTCAAAGCGGGCCATAGGGGATTAGCATTGCGAAAGTGGTTTTTGAGGATTCCTGCTCGCCGTTTAAACTGACAGAAATGGTTTTAGTATCAAAATGAAGCTGAAATTATTGCGCATAACGCTTGACATCAGAAATTAATTTAATTTCACGTTGTTTTCTAAAATTCTTCAGTAAAAATTCAAGTAATTGTTAATGTTTAATCACAAAATAGCATGCCTTGCCTAAACAATAATGACGTTTCTACGTTTTGACAATCCAATAATAGAACCAGACTTTATTATTACCTACTGACTTATAAAGTTTTATTATTGGATTGTCAAAACGTAGAAACGTCATTATTGTTTAGGCAAGGCATGCTATTTTGTGATTAAACATTAACAATTACTTGAATTTTTACTGAAGAATTTTAGAAAACAACGTGAAATTAAATTAATTTCTGACGTCAAGCGTTATGCGCAATAATTTTAGCTTCATTTTGATACCAAAACCATTTCTGTCAGTTTAAACGGCGAGCAGGAATCCTCAAAAACCACTTTCGCAATGCTAATCCCCTATGGCCCGCTTTGAAAATCAACACCCTGTATATCTGAGTAATGACAATTTGACATATTATATGGATGAATAACAACCTTTTCTATTTATACCAGGAACAGAACGATTAGTTTCTTAAATAGAATTGTGCTAAATCTCAAAGTATCTTTGGTATTCTCTTAAGGAACTTTTAAGTAAACTTTTAAGGCCCCATCTTTGAAAATTCAAATGGCTAAGTATTGATTATTAGATTTTTTATTTCGAACACAACAAAAGAAAAAAATTAAATCGGTTGATAAACTACGAAGATAATTACCAAAATGTGTTTGAAATTATTTGAGAAAGCTGAACAAAATTTAGAATCTTCAAAAAATAATAGCAAGACAATGCCGTCATCTTGCCACAAAGGCTTGTTTGACATCATTCACCATTTCTGAGGTGATTGAGCCGATTTATTGACGAATTCCTACAATTTAAAAATAAGAGTCAATGTGTTTTTCTTTTCTTTTTATTTTGGCCAGCGATTAGAATTACTTCTAGGAAGCACTGTGTTATATTTGCATTCTGTAATTTTTATAGAGAAGTGTAAACCCCACATATCTTCATAGCATTGCAGGTGGGCGCTTATAGGAAATTACGCTATGGTTCTCCCTTTGTTTTTCTCTGTCAGAATATCTTGTTGATTTTTGTATGCATGAGTGATATTACATCTTCATTAGAAAGCATTCTAACAGCGATGTTATCTTTCTAACGAACTTAGTATTCTGTTCACTAACCGCGTTCAGTTAATAACATTTTGCTTCAACATATTCTGATAATATTCTCTTTTCTAGTCATCCGTAAAGCCTTATTAATGTGACAGTGACTCCGAAGTTTATTCAAGCGTATTGAAGTAATAGAATACTCGGAATCTCCTACTTAATATTATTATTATTTTTGAAAAAAAGACTTCATAACTTTAATTTTAAAATTCCTTTTATATTCAATAGAACCAGAATTGCATGACGACAGTCTGTATATTTGTAAGGTAATAAAATAAACAATATAAATGAAACAAGTCCGTTTTAAATTCATTGTTGAGGGAAACGAGAGAAGAAAAAACATCGCCTTTGCTTTAAAGGAAAGTTGAAATGAAATACTGCCTTCTTTTCTAATTGCTGTCTTTTCGTATTGCTGTTCTTTGCATACCCAATTATTGAAGATTTATGGTGCTAAGAGCTGGGGCTATTTCAGATAACAAAGGAGCTTCTTTCAAAATGTAGCTAATTAAATTAGCATCAACTTAATACCATTAGAAATTCATCTTATATACTAAATATAAAAATAATCAAAATCACAAAAAGAGTATTTTCTTTAAGACTATTGAATAAGATGTTCATTATTGTCCTGCTGATTTCAGTTTCATAATGACTACATCCCTCATGCCGTTAAGAGCATGGGAATCAATCATAGCTAAGCATGTGAAATAATAAACGTGAGAAAATAATAAAAATGAAAAAATAAAAATCCCGGGTAGGAGCCAATCACAGCCAGACAAGTTCAGGGTTCAGGAAGTTACGACATGCAAGAGCGCGAGCGACTAGCAAAATATAAAACTACGGTTGCCTAGGATCGCGGTGCCGTACTAAAACGCTAGATAGTTTTAGCATGACGTTTCTCAAAAGACTTATGCTTTACGTTGCTGTGGCAACTATCAGTTTTGTCGTATAGTTTTCTTTACAAGACCTGTGAGAAAGATATAATACTGGGAATATCCTCGAGCTCAAAAGAGCGATAAGTTCTCAAGTTCTTTACGAAGCAAGTATATCAGAGGGATTAATAAGTGGATTATCCTGTGGGGCATTCTTGCAAATATATCTCTGGATTGGAGTACATTTATATGTTTTTATTTTACTTTTAGTCTCCTTTATTTCACAGCATGGAAATTCTAAAAAAAAGTCAGTTATTTAGAAAAATAAATAGTTTTCACCTTTAAAAAGGAACCCGTCGTTACCGCCCGTCTTGTTTCCTGTGAATTTCCAGATGTTTTATGATGTATATTAAAAGCCCGGGACCGCACAATATCAAAATAAATTTCTAATTAATTCAGGATACATAATATAGGGAAAGAGGGTAACTTCCGTGAAAAACATGTGCTTACCACACGTATTATTATTCTAAAGTCTGCGAAAGCTGATGTGATCCGTAATTTACAATTCCGCCACATCGTAAGCTGGAGTGTACTTTTATGACGATGCCGTAGCCGTAGAGTTTATATACCTCTTTGTCCCTGAAATTTGCGGTATCGAGCCATTTAAACTCGCCTCTATCAAATTTAGAACCGTTTTTATCTGGTGCAAACCGGATTAGAGTCGGTTAAAAGCTTTCATTTCAGAGACGTGATTCCACTTTTTTCAGCTCCACCGAACCAGGAAGGAAGCCCGATCAATGAGAAAGCTAAACATTACCCTTTTCATTTATTTCTCTCCCTCTCAATTATTAAAGGACTTTCGTTCACTTATGAAACTGATTTATCATAAAATATAACTTCTTGACCTCTCATGTTTGTGAAGTTTTCTTCATACCACGTAGCAGAGCAACGCCAATATGACGTTATTTTTGGTTTCAGTGACGTAGAATGACAAATTTAGTGATGTGAAATGACGTCTTAATGACGAAGAAATGTCACAGATCAATCACGTAATTTATTCACGTAAAAATCACGTCACAAACAGACGTAAATTACCCATTTAAATCCGTTATATTGACATAATATAATGAATATTATAACTATGATTTTGATTAGTTGAAATGTTTCTACTTTCGCTCACTTACAAGTAGCTATATGTGTTGTTTAATAATATTTCTGTAGAGATTTATTGTTTTGCACAAAAAAAAACGCGACCGCAAATAATCAAACCGCTGATATTGAGAAAAAATTAATTTGATTTGTTTTTAATCTGGTAAAAAAAGTACGAATGATAAACAGCTTCAGGAATCATCGTGATTAAACAGACCCGTGTTTAAATGAACGATAATAGATTGAAAAAGCAAAGTTTTTTTAAGTTGCCTCAAACCTTCCAGTGAAGCTATTAAGGTCTGTAAAAGAAAATTAAAGGGAATACTCAAAAACAATAAAGAGAGTGAGAAAAAAATTCCGTTAATTATTCGTTACGAAGTACTAATTGCTGCCTATTTACTCTTTTACTGGAGTAAAATTGATTCTTTTTCAGATTTCTGATTTCATCCAGCCCTTCGTATGATATTTGCTCAAACTTGTGTTATAAATTTCTATTCCTCATAGAAAGACATTGAAACATTTTTCATTTCCAGGAAGCTTTGCGGTGAGTTGTTACCCTTATTAGGCAATTCAATTACATTTATTTAAAACTGTCTAGTTGAAAATTTTTGCGCAATTCTGGTGACTGTCATTCTGTTTAGGATTCGCCGAGCAGAATATTTCACATTAAATAAAGCACCCACTTGCCCAGAACTATTCGCAATAATATAAACCATCTAATAAATTCTATTGTTCCTCTGCGGTATGAATTTTATTCTATGCAACTACTTACGCTGAATATTCAAATACATTGGAAGAATTGTTAAAGAATATGAAAATTGAAACAACCAACAATATGTTTATTTATCAAGGATGCTTGTTTGGAGTGAAGCAGACTATTTTGTATTTTTCATGATGCCGGAAATATACAGGGTGAATCATAATGTAACGAGCAAACTCATTTTCTCGGTTAATATTTTTGTAGAATTAAAGAAACACGAAACAGGTCAGTTTTTAAATTAAACACTTGAAAAGTTAAGATAGGGACATGTAAGCCGTTTTGCGATATTTATTAGAGCCATCTCCGATGTACGCTGCTTTGAGAATTAAAAATTACATTTTTCTTTTGTTCATAAGATACTAACTGAGAAAATGAATTTATTCATTACATTTATGACTCACCTTGTATATGTAGATTCAGCTTCCGCTCGGCGCCGAAACGTCTAAACGAAACGGTTTAAAAGGAACCTACTAATGTCAGGTCAGGTCCGAAGATCGATTTTTCGCGAGGCCAGGTTAGCTCCGGATTTTTGTTTGTCAGTCCAGGTCAGGTCCGAAAATCGATTTTCGCGAGGCCAGGTTAGCTCCGGATTTTTGTTTGTCAGCCCAGGTTAGGTCCGCAAATCGATTTTTACGGGAGGCCAGGTTAGCTACGGATTTTCACTTTTTTGATTTCTTTTCAGCGATTTCGATTTTGTTAATGGATTTCTACCAATGTATATATGAAAGGAAAATCGAGTTTTTTCGGTTACTTTACCATCAAATTACAGTTTTTATTGGTGGTTCCTGAACGAAAACAAAATTAAATAAACTGGTTAGGTATCTCATTTTTGGTTAGATATAATTAATTACACGAATCCTTAAAGATTCACTTTTCTTTAACTGTAAAATCAACCACTATTTCGCGTGTGCGGACATAAATGATGAAACATTCTATATAAGTCCACAGTCTGGTAATTCTACGGAACGAGTAATTAAAAATGTTCGCATCTTGTTATCTCCATTTAATTTATGTTGAAACCAAATCAAAGTCCTCCTTTTTCAGCATCCACTGAGGCAAGTAGCGCATTCGGGAGCAGACGAGTACCTCTCTCATAATAATTGTAACCGGGAATATGGAAATTACAAACCAACGTCCTATGATTAGGGTAAAGAACCGGCGCCATAATATCCGCCGGGTTAGAGGGAAAGAGGGGTTCTACGTTCTACGTGATACAATGGTAAGATATCTGGCTTGGGAATCCAAGAACGCGGATTATTATTCCTGGCGGCCTTTAATAAATAAATATTGTCTCTCTTTTATAAGAATTTTAAAGCAAAATGGGTGTAATTTGTTCAGAAAATTCTTGATATAGTCGTTTGTGCAGTTCTCCTGAAGACTAGATCCCCTTTAATACCAGCTATGTATATGATTTTTTTTCGTATAATAACTTATTAGTTAAACCAAATTACTAAAAATTTTTATAAACATACTTCGAAACTTATTTTCTGGGATTGGAATCGCCGTTAATGTTAGATTAGATTAGTGTTACACAATTAATCGCACAAATCGGCATTAATGTTACACAAATTTCAATTAGGGGAGTTATTCAACTTTGTGAATCAACGGAGAAGTGCTGAAAGGGTATGCGCAGATACAAAGGGAATGTAGCTGAAAGAGAAAATGGAAACAATTGTAATACCTCGATTCAATAATATGACTGAAATTGAAAAATTTAACGTTTAGAGAAATTATTGTGATAATGAAAGGACCAAAAACACGATTTAATTTGAAGTAGGTACCTATTTAAATAACTTTCGTTATTTTTTCTGTGTGAAAATCAACAAAAGTCGTTTAACCCTTATGAAATTTTAAATTATCTGTGTCACAATTATTAATGGATTGGAATATTCATAAGTTTTTTTGATTTTTGTAACCTCGTATGTCGAATTTCAGGGTTAAATATTCAAAAATTTCCGGGGAAAAAATAGATCATTTCCTTCCTGCCTGCATACTGTAACCCATAACCACTCTTAGAAGAGAAGGAACCAGATCAGAGAATGTCTTTCGTACATCGTCGAGGTAAAAGGATCGTATGTTCGTTTCGCTGGGATTCGTCAGAAACTCACCCTCACAATCGTGTCGTGGTCAGTTTACGATGCGAAAATTACCCGTGTACCTGTTTTGAACATTGAACATCCTGGGCATTGCCTTGGTCCTTCATCCTTTATTAAAATATCCATTCATTAGAATCTTATGATAACACCGGCTTGACAATTATTATCATCCTCAAGCTATTATTGCCAAAAGAAAGCATACTAGCACAAATCTTTGAAAATATCAAAAAGGACTGTCGGCTTCTGACGAAATCTATTAGAAATGGGAGGGAGCAGCAAACGTGTGATGAGTGGCAGGCAAAGAAAGAGTTCTAGCCCAGATTTATAATTTCTACGATTACACAGCCAAATATATTTAATTTCAAAACATCTGGAATGACATAATATGTTATGTATTATGCTGTTTCAACACATTGATGGTCCTTTACGTGACTTTACTATTAAAAACTTCTATAACTTGAAAATCATTCAGCTTTATGTTCTTTGCACCTAGTAAAGTATGTCCAGGAGCTCCACAGCTCGCGAATATAAATAGCCAATTAATTATTAATAGCGAATAAGTAAATACGGTTCCTAGATGTAAAAAATTAAAAGCTTCTTGGCTTATAAAGTGGTTTGGTTTGGATGGAAATCTAGTAACTACGTGCATTCGGTCATTATTGAATTCCAAACAGCGTAAACCCACTATGATGGAATTGAACGTCTTGTTGGTTGTATTACAACAGGTAATTAGGAAATCCTGACCTAAACCAATTGCTGCTAGCTAAAATCCATGATAACGTATTGAATGTTCATATCCTATTAAATTGCCTCTAAAGCGACCTCCAATCGATAAAATCGGCTTGAAACCCGAAGGGCTTATTAACTCCCTTATCTCCGATTGTGTCAATTGAGCTGTTTCAATCATATTTTGTTATTACTATAGTATTTAATCAGGAAGTTACGTTGAACAAAATTCTGGGTAGCTGAATTTGTCTTATATTATATACGTTGCAACTAAGCTTTAGTTGGTGATAGAGATCGTAGAGACGACTGGAACACGCATTATCTGAATTTACGAGCTCATTTGTCTACAAATAAGGATCGTCTGGGACATATCCCTCCGTCTTGTTAGTGGACTTCAGAATCCGCGAAGCTTCCAAACATAATGCAAATCTGAAACGTTTACTTGGATTCTTGGTCGTATAAGAGCAAAGTGTCCTTTCGCTTACAAGGATCGAATCTAATTATAGGCAGCCACTATTAGTGCAAGCGTTGTCTGACAATCTCAGAACCTCCTCCTTGTAGACCCTTCGTTTCAGTAAACATAATTGTATTAATCCCATGTGGAGCCTTACACAACAAATATATAATCAACCTAAATCTTATTATAGACTCTCATCGGGTTCGGTTCTGGTAGGTACATCTATGCTTAATTCCACTATTATTACCTGTAGTTACTTGCTACTACGTACATTTATTATTAATAAGTTATATTCACGGTTATAAAATTAGCTTGCTCATCTTAAAATGCAATCTAAGAACTAATTGATGACTCTGGTGTACTAAGTAATTATTCTTATTTTCGAACATTCGTTTTTATTATTTTCCTGACAGGCAGTCACGTTAAAATAACGTCGTTTTTTAGTCATTTTTGGTCCCCGACGTCCTATTATCAAAAATCACGTGATTATTGTCGTAATTTTTCGTCAGCCATATTTAATAAGTATTATTTACGAATCTTTATGACGCACATAATACTATACGTCAAATTATGTACGTCCGTACGATATCTTAAAATCATGTCGACGGTCTGTGATATAATCACGTCAACCTAATCTCATTTGTCTGTCATTTCTGAAATCATAATGACTTTGGAGACTACCAAAACGCACTAACAAAAGTGTTGATATTATCAAGTATACTTACTGATTCTACGGGACGTATTGACATAATGAGTCGACAATAACGAAAAAAAATCCCTATGATCTGCGATGATCATTTTTCTGTGATCCATTGATATGAAGAATATTTTCACAAACGGGCATTACTTTCCAATTCGAGAAGTAATAATGTAACTTTATAACAAAGCTAACATTTTTAAAGTATTTTCCTTTGTGTTTTTTTTTATAGTTACACAATCTACAAAAACAAATATATAGAGAAAGTATAGGTACGCCATGCTCTACAAAAATCGTTCTGTTTGTTACTTACCTTCATACTGCATTTTATTCATATGAGAATATTTTATGAATAAAGTTTGGAGTTTTATTTCAATTTTGTATTATAGACGAGGTATGAGTATTTCTGTGACTTTATGGATTTTATAGAGGTACTAACTTTAACAATAAAATTCATATAACAACTCCGGAAGGAAGAGATCTCGAGAACTGCAAACAATAAAACTTCTCTAAGACAGTCAAATTAAAGTTATATTAGCGTTATAGTTTCGTACGCCTGGACGATTGTAAAAGTAGATGAGACTGCATGGTAAAGCGAATGCTCTGATGAATATCTTACGAGTAAATCAATTTTTCTAATTAAGGTACGTGCTAGAACTAGGCGATTGTGTTGGGTGATTTTATTTTGAAACGAATTATTGGCAGATAGACACGTTGGGCGCCACTTGAAACGAACTATTTTACCCTACGAGGGAAAAAATAGCCGCTGAGAGCATGAGACAGCAAAAGATAACAAGGGTCGTACGTTGAGTCGCTAGTCTAAGAGGGTCAACAATAACAAGCGGGTCAGCAGAACAACAGGTACTCTTTATTAAAATATAAAATATATCACAGTGATTAATATTACACTCTTGAGCACGGTTAACAGATAGTAAAAAAACAAGAGCGTGCGGTGCTAGTCGAATGAATAGATCGGGTGCTAATAGGTTACAAGGCACTTATCTTCGGATGGCTTGGCTCCAGGAACTTGCTTGGTTTGAGAGGTGGGCTTGGTATCCAAGAAAATCTTCTGCCTTGATACGTGGAGTTCTTCTCGGTACGAAAAAGATGGCCTTCAGGGAAAAGAGTGAACTCCAGGGAAAAGTTGCCTCCAGGTAAAAATTGCCTCCGGGGAGAAAGTTGCCTCCAGGGAAAAAAATTGACTCCAGGGAAAAATCAATCCGTAGGGAAAAGCTGTAATTTCATGTGTATCAGAAACACTCTTGCATTAATGAACGGTCCGATCGAATCTGCTTGCCGAGGGTACATAGAATTATTATTCCCGTCCTCAAGATAGGTTGAGATAAAAAAGTGACTGACAAAATTTTACATGCGAACGAAACTCGATCGGGTTTAAAAGCTGTAATTAAAATTAGCATGCGGTATTATGAAAATATGATCTGTATAATTCTAGCACAATTAACAAAGTCATTCTACAACACTCACCAAGCCAAAAACGTGGGCGATGTTTATAATAATTTAAGTGAAAGTTCACAACGCCATTTCGCTAAAAATTCCTGTGTTTGCGGAAACGACCTTCCTCTAGCGAATTCCAGGAGAGAAAAGAAGGTGAACGGGCCGGTATGAAGATGAACGCACCTGATTTCACCTCGACAGTCGATGTTACGAAACTCGAGGCCTCCAGTCGGCCGATGCACTAAAACCCACCATCACTCACTCACTGCGCGCGCCCGCCGTCGTCTCTGTGTCACAGGCATCTAGCCGGTACGTACGAAATGTACGTTACAATTTACAGGTCATTGTTTGAAATGACAGTTCTATTCAAATAAAGCTGGAACAACTCTTATCATCCAACTCTCAATTCCACTACAACTTTTTCATATAGAACTGGGACAAATTTTTTGTTGTGTTGTGTTTATGGCTTCCAGGGTGTTAGTGTAACGTGATTTCATTAAATCTTATGGCGATAGGTATTCAACAAAATTGATTGTCTCAACAAGAGATAATTTAATGTTGATCATAAAGAATCAACTCAAAAATGAGACATGTAATTTTCATCATCTTAGAAGTTTTAATTTTTCTGGCAAATGAAATAGATATCATACTTGCTGACATGGAAACAATGGAAACATTATTTAATTTATGAGCCACATTTGCACTATCAAAATTTTATATGATAAGTATTCGTAAGCTATTTAAAATGTTCACCTTTATTTTTATCCCAATTTGAGCCCAATGGTCAAATCATGGTTAGAAATGGTAAAATAAATAAATAAATAAAAATAAATTATTACATAAAATAAGTGCAGCAATGCTTCCTCTCTTCCTGTCCACTGACAACTACCTGATTGGATACCTGAAAGAGCGCTCCTATTTATAAGCGAATGAACTGATGCATTCATACCCCTTCCGGTAGCTTTCTCCATCCTCGCTAAGCAACGTTTAGTCTTTGCGATGATGTCATCGAATACTCAGACGTAGAGCGGAAGTAAAACTCCTGTGCAGTTTTAACTATTCTTTTTTTCTGTTGAAATTATTCAGATGTTTATAAATTTCAATTATTGAAGAGTTGCTTTATGACCTTGCAAAGGTAATAAGTGCCATGAGTTAAATTGCGCTTCCTACAATGAAAATTAGCTGGAGGAGACAGGGGTAAGCGTCAATGGTTATTTATCTCAGCTTCAGGATGACCATTATTCTAAGATACAAGATTCGATATCCCGTTGTTAAATTTTTAATCAGTACCTACTTTAGGAGAGTAATTAGGTAGAGAAATAATTGAATAATTGCCTTTATTCAATTTTTGTACTTTTTTTAGGATTTTCTTAGCTTAAATAGAGGGTCTGCAAAAGACATAAGATACACAATAAGTAGGTATACAATACTGGAACTGACAGGGGAGACCACGTTGCAGTAATCAGGCGAGAAGGCTGATAACTTTTCTCGGATTGAGCAGGGTTTAATTCTAGCTAAAGTAATTTCATGAATTCTCGTTTCTTTACATGAAGGTGAAGGTAAATACACCTTATACATAATAGATGACAACTTGGCTAATGATGTAATCGTAAATGCTGATTGGTGAACAGGTTCTATTGAGAGGAAAGGGAATGAAAGCGAATAACGCGAGCATAGTAGAAATGACCACTTTCCACCAGAACTACAGAGTTCTTTACTTAATTTGGTATTTTCTTTTAGATTAAGAACTCTTTTCGAGAGGAGTAATTTTATTTTGCAGTTGGTGTTGAAGTTGTATTATTTTTGAAGTTTGCGGTCTGTGAGGTGATTTTGGAAGAATTTATGACGACGAGCTTCATTTGTCTTATATTCCATCGAGCCTGAAGGAGCTTAAGTAAGTCAAGTTCCGCTCGCCAAATCAAACTCAATATTTGGTGATATAATTCAGTTAGAATTCAATAAATTTACTAAAATTAATAAGAACCATCATACTAACGCCCATCTTCTTCGATGTTATCGAATCTATTAGCGGTAAGTAAAGATTGTGATCAATGATCATAAAAGGGGTACTGGGTAGATTGGTGCCGTGACCAGGATGATCTCTCCTTTTTGTATACGTTACAGTTTCTTGTCAGTCAGGTGCTGCTGCTGCTTTTGGTCATCCCAACGTATATAGAACTACACGAGCACGGTATTTTATTAATACCAGAACATTGCAAACGAGTTAATAGTAGGCTTAAGTGGAAGAATCGCTTGCGCACACCTAACCGCCGATTATGTGTAGTGTCTAATAAGTATACTATTTCGAGGTTCTTTTGAATTTCTCCTAAATAGATTATTATCAGTTGTATCGGTGGATTAAATTGACAAAAGTAACATGTTAGCATATTTAATTCGGTTGCAAGAAGTCCATCGAGACGAGCATTAACAGTTTTATAGATGGAACGAAAATTCTGTCACATTAGTTGACCATATTTCAAGACGCTCAACATCAACCAAAATCCAACCATCGATTCAAGTTCTGGAAGTTGTATTAGGTAATCTTAGATTGTCCTCATCTTAAGATGGACGAAAATACGCCTATCTAATTTTTATGACTTTAGTAGCTGTTCATGAACAATTTTATACAATACGAGCTTGTTTAATAAATCTCATTATTTTGATGAAGCTTAGTAACGTTTATTAAGCAACAGGTTTCTTCAACAGGTTTCTTTATCCTTTTCAATACTTGCTTCTGGCATTTTGTTTGCTCCAAGAGCTTGAGGTAAAATAAGAAATAGGTGATTGGAAGTTACATGAATATGCGTAGCTCTTAAAAAATAAAAATAAAAATCTCAGACAACAACTTAATTAAAAAAATACCTATGCAGATCACTTCCTTTGAATATTATTTTCGGTCGAAAGAGAGGGATTTCAATTATATATGAAGACAAAGTCCACAAAGAAACCAGGAAAACAGTCCTGGAAGCGATTCAAATTCCGGAGAAATCTTGGTCGTGGTCTGCACATCAGAAGCTTTATTGAGACACCACCAGATGCATAGCACTTTCAAGAGAAACGGAGGGGAAACGCTTGCGCCTGGGAACTGAAGTTTCGGAAAGCTCGGGCATCTGGACGCTAGTTTATCAGTCGACGATAAGCCGGCTGCCGCATACTCTGGCATAACTTGCGAACTTTCAACTTCACGTTGTGGAGAATCAGAGTTTCAGAGCGCAATGTTTTTTTATCGGGTTGTAAATATGCATGTGCTCGATCCATTGTAAAATCTTATTAGGAACTTTATTTGTGAGTTTTGTGCTTAAAGTTCAAAAAAGACTTGAAAGAAATTTTTCTGCTCTAATCTTAAAAGGTGGGTTCTTGACATAAGTACATAATATATAATATAAAGTTTAGGTGTTGGATATATATGTATGTTATATACATGTATAACTACTATACATAACAAATAACTGCATAATATGCTGATTAAAAAATTCAGAATACAATTCTTTTAGAATTCTAATTATTATTATTATTTCTTTGTAAAAATAAAATAAGGTTCAAACATATTATTTTTGAAATGATAAGCTTAATTAATTATGCATGTACCTTTATCAGAGACATATTATTATAGGTACTTAAAATTAGGTTCTTTTTTATCAAAGTTTATTGAATAAAAACAATTAGACCACAATTTTTTTTTGAGCTTCGCTTTATTTTAGGAAAACTTTTTAATAGAAATAAATCCATCACTTCTTCCGACAAGAAAATTAGAAGTATGTCGAGGTTATGTATAGACTCTTCTTGAAAATTTCAACCAGATATTGAAGTGAGGAACATAATAATAGTTTCTTTTAGGAAAACAAGTTAAAAATTCATTCAGAAATTGTTGAAAAAATGTTGAAGTGGCCCTATAATATTTATGTATACATATTATATGGTAAATTGGTATTTATACATATAAGGGCAACAGTTTTCCGGGAATCATTTTGATAATTCAAGAAGAGCGTATTGTTATACAGGGTGTATCTAAATAACACCGAAAAAACTAGGGGGTGATTCTGTGATGAAAATTAAGGGGGGTATTTGGTATAGAATTTTTCGAAAAAACTCTCCCCGAAAAAGTTACACCCCTCCGAAGAATTAAAAAAAAAAAATGGTTTTTATTTTTTATTTTCCCTGTATATTAAGCTAAATACACGAAAATTGGTAAATTTTAATTGTCAATGAAACTACATATTTTGAATTTTTTTCAACCCTGAAGTATGCTTAGAAGGGATTGAAATAGTCAACCCCTAAGAAATTTTACCTTACAATTTTGTTTAGATTGAAATTTTTCTTTAAAAAAAAACACGGCTGAATAGCTCAATTAATCTACAAACTTTTTTATCTCCATAAGTTTTTTATGAAACTTGCGCACTTAAGAGAAAAAAATAAATGTATTGCAAGCTCATGTTATAAATAGAGTGTTTTATTGAACAATAGCAAACCAAAAAATTAGGCAAAGATTCTTACAACTAAAACAATAGTAAACAAAGAATGAAAAAAGAAACTGTCGAAGGTCAACAATACAATAATAATGCTATTGTTTTTATGAATGCCACTGCAAAGCACAGACCACTAGACCTTCAGGCAAAATATCCTCACGTTAGCTCATCTTTGTGAAAATGCATTTCATTTATTTTTTTTCTCGTAAATGCTTAAGTTTTCGAAACAACTTGTGAAGATAAAAAAGTTTGTAGATTCATTGAGCTATTCAGCCGTGTTTTTTTAGAGAAAATTTTTAATCTAAAAAAAAAAAATTGTATGGTAAAATTTCTTAGGGGTTGACTATTTCAATCCCTTCTAAGCATACTTCAGGGTTGAAAAAAATTCAAAATATGTAGTTTCATTGACAATTAATATTTACCAATTTTCATGTCTTTAGCTTAATATACAGGGAAAATAAAAAATAAAAACCATTTTTTCTTAATTCTTCGGAGGGGTGTAACTTTTTCGGGGAGAGTTTTTTCGAAAAATTCTATACCAAATACCCCCTTAATTTTCATCACAGAATCACTCCTTAATTTTTTTCGGTGTTATTTAGATACACCCTGTATAAAGAATTGCTCATTAGTGCGTCAAAGTAGTTTTGCTACTAGAAGTCTACATAATAATAAAAAACTCATATTTTATTTTACTCGCTTCTTGTATTCCCCATCTCGAGTCTTCTGGTTGATGTGTCTCCCCCTCCCTATCCATATATATTTTCATACTTTGCAGGAGCACCAATCGTGTTGAAACCACGTATTTTCTTTTTTTTTGTATATTTTGCATCGGTAGGCTAGATACTCGTATAAGGCCACATTTTTTCGATGGTCATCTCAACGGTGGTCAGCCCCTTAATTTCCTAGAAGATATATTGCCCTAACTGATGCAAAATGTCCCTGAAAATGTTCTAGAAAATCTATGGTTTCAACACGATGGTGCTCCTGCGTATTATTCTCTTACCGTGAGAACTTTTTTAAACTCAAAGTATGAAAATAGATGTAGGGAGGGGGGTCACATCAACCTTACCAGCTAGATTACCAGATCTGACTAAGATGGATTTCTTTTTTTTTTGGACGTGTTGATGATATTGTCTATCAGATGCCTGCTACTACTCCAAAAGACTCGACATGGAAAAAAAAAAGAAATTGATTAATAATTTTAGTTCATTTTTTTTTAAACCAATATTTTACAGAGAAAATTATAGTAACTTCTAAACTATAAGCACTTCAATACCTAATTACTAGCATAGTAATATACAGGATGTTCTATTTAAAATAAACAAGAAAAATTTATTCGAAATCTTCAAAGCTTGTAGCTGGCTTTTGAACACCTTGTATAAAACATTAAGCTTCCCAATAGATATTTAAACACCTTCATGTGTTTCCTTGTTGGTACATGATGCGATAATTTTTAATAATGAAAAACGAAATTGACTTTATTAGTTTTCTGGACGGCTACATTTGAATATTTTTGAAAAAAAATTGATATAGCGCATAAACCGAGACAATTAGTACTTATGGCCAAAATAGATGTCAATTTGCTCAGAAAAATTAGTGCTCCATCTAAAGCTTGAAAAAAAAAATACCATCGTATTTGCAATAAGAAAGTTGATGTTGTGATCTTATAAAATATTCTCCTGTAGGTATATTACAAAAATATTTGTAGGGAGAATAGTACTTGGTGGAATGGCATATGAGTTTTTTGGTTATTCATAATTCTAGTAGTAAAGCTACTTTGACGGACTAATGAGCAACCTTGTATATATGCGTATTATTATTATACAGGGTGCTACATTAGTGCGTTGTTCTTTCCTGGTTACTCGCTCGTTGGAGATAGAAAAACAAAGTATTTTTTTACTTTACAGCTGCTGTAAAGTTACTTCAGGGGCATGCACCCTGTATAAGGGTTATCTAAGTATTTGTTTATTAATCGTGGTGGTGTTTAATGTAAATTAATTTTCCTCAAGCTGCTCTTTCCAAGTAGCATTTCAAGAGAAGTGGGAGTTTTTTTTAGCTCACAGGCAACTAAGTATTTCATAGCGCCCTGCTCACTCATGGCTTGTAAGGTATTGCGCATGTGATTCTGCATAAATATTACTTTTTTTAACCAGATGGACCAGATAAGCAAGATAGGGAAGACTTCAAGCCAAATTTACAGGATGGAAAATACAGTTTCCAAATTAAATACTTGTGCAAAAATTGCTTTTTTTATTTTATTAGTTTACCAGTGGTATCGGTAGAAAATAGGCGAAAATAAATTTCTATCATACCTACAGGGTGTCTCAAAACATGTGTCGGTAAATGAAAGGTGTGTTCCTGCCTCGTTCTAAAAGAAATTGCTAATAACATGGGTCCGCAAACGTACCGTTTTCGAGCGCGTGGAATTTTTTTTTCACTTATACGACGATAATTATCTCAAGAACCGTTTGTCTCAAGATGTCTGTTGGTGTGTCTTTTATTTAATTTTCAATAAAGTGTAGACTACCCTCGTAACATAATAAATTTGTCGTGATCTTTCAAACTCAAATAGTGACTTTAGAGATACTTCCAACCCGTATCAGGAAAGTTTCATTCCTTTAGCTGTGCCGCACATACGTACAAATATGAGCAGTTAATGAGACTTCAGAAGATTCTACTAATTTGCTGTAAGAGATCAACTCAGATAAGCTTAAGTAGCCTCTGTTATTTAATAAAGTACGTGAGGAGCTCTCCATATTAAGGATACCTCCTGGATAAATGCGCGATTATTCGTCGGGAAGATAGCGCTCGCTGCAGATTTCTCCAGTTTGACATATTTATGACAGTTTATGGGATGGATTTTGGATTTATGTAACACTCACTCACTTTCCTGTTTGGATAGAGATTTGACTGCTTTTGTAAACAGAGACAGCCATAGGTGGTATTGGTGTATTTTATTATTGAATGTTTTTCCCAGCAACCGTATACCGTTGTTGATAGGATTAGGCATCCCATTATTTTCACTCATGCTCGTATATTCGCCAAATTGGAAATTCGGAAGAGGGCCTCTTATGAAGTTTATTAGCTCGTATTTTATCATCAAACGCAGATGATTATTATTCACAATATTCTGGAATCTTGATAAAAGTGGTTTTCGATGTTTTAGTATTTTTTAGGTTGCAATCGGGTTTTTAAAAACTCCCTTTAAAAAACTTCATCATGTAAGAAGAATGTATTGAAGAATAATTAACTGGTAGACAGGTAATGAATGACGTGAGGATGTTAAGGAAAATTGAAGGGTGGTCGTTCAAGAGGGTGTGTGTTATATTATGTTAGATAATGTAATTTTTCACACCTTGAACTCTTTATTGTTTAATTTTCTTTAAGAATATTTCGTCCATGCCTGGTATATTTTTGATCTCCTATTTCAGTTAGTAGTTAGTGGCCAAGTAGTCATTTCAAACTTTATCAGATTGTTTTTAGTGTAGTGAAGTTTGGATCGTCATATCAGTTAAAACTTAGTCAATCAAGAGAAAAGAAATAATAGAATTGAGTCTAGGGAAAGTTTTATCTGAACAATAATAATAGACAAGTGGGAGAACAATTTATAGAAAAAGTGACAATTTGTTATTATTGTTATTATTATAAGTGCAGTAAAGTGAATTGTGACATCAGAAGAATCTTCTGTTGTTTGTTTTAATAAATATAAATTCTTATGTTACTGCAAATAAAGCTAATTAGGAGAATACAGAGGAAGGAACCCAAAAACAACACGTTGAAGCTTCTCGATTTACTCGAATGGCAGATGAAAACACAAGCTCACAATAACAAAATCTTCTATCTTTGATTGGATGGATTCCATGTCTCTCTTGTCGATTCTTTTATGATGATAGTATTGATCCGAACTTACAACCTAATTGACTAGCAGCTAGTGATTTATCCAAGCTTTAGGCACATAACCTAGAACGGAGTAACCATATGACGCAAACTTTCAGAAGTGAAGAACAATAATTGTTTCTTCTTCAAACTATAGATTCACCCGTGAATACTTCTTTCTCGAAATACGACATCACATTCCGAGTTATAGTTCTAGTCCTTTCAATTATTCTGTCAAGTACCAGGTTTTCAAGACGACGACAGTAAACAAACAACCAATTCATCCAATCTCGTCTCTCTATAGAAAGGTATTTCTACACCAGTAAAATTTTTTAGGCAACCTTTCAAACTTAAGGATGTCAGTATAGAAAATACTCTTCTGTTGAATAAATAGACACTACACAAACAATAAAAAAGTTTAATAACAGAAGGTTACACGTGAGTATAAATTTTTTTCAGTATTTGATTGTATTTAAAAAAATATATATTTCAGCAGACAAAATGAAATTTCTGAAAGTAGCATTGAAGGAAGTCTTGCCGATATATTCAGATATACAGTGTGTGTCCCAGGCATGGTACACCCCTTTTTTTTTCTTTTTTTTTAGAGATATTTTTTTGAAATTTGGTACGTCGCATATTCTCGATAGAGCGCACTTTTTAGCAGAAAATTGAATTTTTCCCACATCCGGTTTTTCCAGAAATGTTACCAACTTTTTATTTTTAAATAGGACACTCTATATATTATTATATTTTTGGATTCTATACACTTGTAAGAATCCAACAATACCACACAAGTACCATTTTAAATGTCAAATTTGTTTTTATTTAATTTTTTATTTCCTAATTATAGTGTGCCATGACGTCAGTTGTGTTCGTCACAGATGCAAAATGGGTAAACCAAAATGTCCCTTATTAAGAGTACTAGTAGATGCTACCTCGGTACCAATATGGTACCATTTGAAAAAAATGATTTCAGCTCAAAAAATCATTCCGGTGCGCATTATTTATCCATAAATCACTTAATTTAGTACTTTGAACAAAAATTCGATTTTTCTAGCATTAGATGATCCAATTGGAGTAAAACGAAATAGTCACGGCACACTATAATTGAGAAATAAAAAATTAAATAAAAACAAATTTGACATTTAAAATGGTACTTATGTGGTATTGTTGGATTCGTACAAATGTATAGAATCCAAAAATATAATAATATATAGGGTGTCCCATTTAAAAATAAAAAGTTGGTAACATTTCCGGAAAAACCGGATGTGGGAAAAAATTCAATTTTCTGCTAAAAAGTGCGCTCTATCGAGAATATGCGACGTACCAAATTTAAAAAAATTATCTCCAAAAAAAAAAAGAAAAAAAAAAGGGGTGTACGATGCCTGTGACACACACTGTATATGAAGATACGGTAGATTTATGGCAAAAAGAGTCTTTTTAAGGAAATTCAAGAAAGTCTGATGATGTTAAATGTTAATTACAGAGTCAACATGCATAAAAAAGATCCGAATAAAATTAATGTTTCAAGGTATGTTACTCGTAATTTTACAAGTAACCCTACCATCATAAAACACTGACATCAAAGAAACTTTATTCCTTCAACTTCAGCTTCACCGTTAAGATAGAGAATGTTTAATTAAGAGAATTCTAGAAATTTTATAGCATGTAACTTTTGAGATGGGAACTACAAGAATTTATGTTTTCTGTTTATTAAATTATTGTAGTCGGGAAAACTTTCTGTAAAATCAAAAACATTTTTTATTATTTAAAAATTTTCATTTTCTTCCAGCAATGTCGCTCAAAGTTTTCAGATTTTTTTTTCGTTGACATGGTGACCTTTGAAAATGATTTTAAAATAAACTTAAATAAAATTTAAAATAAATCATATGATTGACTAGGTAGTAAAGAAAGATGTGAAATTTATTGTTATATAAAAGAGTCTTGAAATTCCATGTTATTCTGTTTAACTCCCTCTACTTTGTCACCAAAACAAGTGAGCACGCCACTTAATATCACATAGTTTGAAAAATTACTTGATTCACCCTTATCCGTAACGTCAAGGGATCTTATTTCTTATTTTTCGTGCAATATTACGATGCCGTTTTTATGATACCTCATTATACAGGATGGGCCATCGAAAAGGTAACAAGCCTAATAGTTTGGAAAGTGAAGATGTATGCGAAAAACGCCGAAACAGGTCGATCTTGTTATCTGTCACATATTTTTGTGACAGATTTAACTACCCAAGTTCACCCCCTTGGCAGGGGTAACTACCCCTTTGCTTATCATCATAGTTAAATTTGTCACGAAAATATGTCCCCCTCGATAACAAAATCGACCTGTTTCGGCGTTTTTCGCATACATCTTCACTTTCCAAACTATTAGGCTTGTTACCTTTTCGATGGCGCACCCTGTATAAAAATTCCATAATGACTTACGTTCGTTGAATTAAATAACATACGAAGAAAAAATTTTTATCGCAATTAGTCAGGGACAAACACGCTTTACAAGTGTTTCAAACAAACCAACATTAATTATTCACTGCTCCTATAGGGGCTAATAAATGAAGGTGCTACGTCATGCTAGAGCTAGAAGCACAATCTCATTCCCCAAATTTCCAGGGACACATGTAAAACTTTCTCAAGATGAAGTATGTCATGTTTTTAGTAGATATCTAGGAAATATACCTACAACTTTGTCGAAATTACTTTTGTTACAAAAATATTTTCAGTAGTTTAATTATTTCACATAAGAAATCCCTACGTCTGAGGATCAACCACGTATAATTATTTTAATTGGTGTTTCTTTAATAACATGGGGCCTAGCAAGCCTTGTAAAGTGAGAGTCTTGTCGTAACTGGGTTTCCACTTTTCTTGATACAATGCAAGATATAATTCGATTTATTCCATTGATACATGCGTAGTCACGGTAACTGACTGTTATAACTGACGGTAAATGATGTAATTGATTCATAGGTAGGCACTTATAATTAAAAAAACAATAATAATTTTTCTGCGAGTTCTTCTTAAATGGTTACCCAGCTATACCATCTCCAGTTTCGGATGTTTGTAGACAAAGATACGTTTTACTCCCCCAGAATTAAAAAAAAAAACGTTAGAAGATAATTTGGAAAACTCCAACTAAGAAAGGAAATATCCAGAAATCAGTTAACAGGCATGTCAAAGAGGTGTCCCGAAGTCAACGCTTAAATCGCTGGATCACGTAAAATGATTCCGTCATCATGCAACATCAAACTCAGATGCTTCAGTAGGAACCTGTAGTAGAACGTGGTTACTTTTAATGTATCCTATTCGAAAAATTGTAGTGAAATTAGTAAACTCCGAGACGTTCTCGAGAGATAAAATTTTAGTTTTTACGAGTTTTTTGATGATCGTCTTATCAGGTATAATACACTCCATAACGTGAACTGTCAGATCCTGCGACCTTACATAATTATGATTTCTTTTTGTACATTTATATCTATAAGATTCTGTTTAAGGTGTATTATGAAATACGATGAGATCATGTAACCTTGAGATATGTGGTTAAATTTCGGCACTTACTCTAATATCAACCTAACCGAGAAGCTCAGAACTCAACTATTAATTTAATTTCATTAATAATTCTGCTCCGATGCGTGACGTCATGTCAAACTCCTCAAGATCTAATCTGTTATCATAATCTCTAAAAGGATAGACACCCTGTCTCCTAAATTATAAATACATCCTTCCAAAATTTCCCTTGAATATATCCAATAACGAAAGAGTATTATGGCCCTTATAATTTGAACATCCACTAAGAGACTGTTATTTAAGTCTCATTAGTTAGTGCTATGTGCTTCTTTACGATATCTACCTAATATCTAATAATAATATTAATAATATATTACTAATATCTACCTAATAATATGAATTATTATTATTATTATTGAAAAATTTCTTGATTAAAAAATGTCAGGTGTCAAATAAATCACCACGTTGCTAGTATATCTACCCACTTATTAGAATTCAAGTTCCTACTTTGCGCTGCCCACGTAGGTACTTCGTTTTGAGGGAAATGTAAAAGTTATTTTTATCTTTGTATTGTTCTGTGTTGAGTGATTCAAGAATGATTCCTTCAAAAACTACTCGAAAGTTTTAGATTACAATCACAGTTAGTGAAAAGGTCACAGAACAATAACCATTGAACAGTGTTAAGAAAACACGACACTCTTACATCAATTTGTACTTGTAAATTTCAGTTCCGTTTGATCAAAAATAAAATGAATAAAAGAAGAAAAATTGAAAGAGTAGCAGTAGTAGTCGTCTAACAAGTCTATCCCGTTAGTCTATTCTATAACAACTAGGTTTGCTCTTTTCAAACAAAAATGAAGCTACTCATCCCTTCTGGTTCTTTCGCATTATTTATTTATTTTTTCGTTTACTTATTTATTCCTCCCATACATCGAGAAATAACACAGTTTCTCTGTACGTGAAATGAAATGAAGTAATATAGTTTGAAGACTACGTGGAATTTCACAATTTCACCTGAAAATTGAACAAGGTCGGTCTAGTAAAGAGAAATTATTAGACATTTATGATGATACTCGAGACAAATAATTAAAGTCTTTTAATTAAGCACTTCTGTGACCGCAATCTGCATTTTTCATTCCTCTGCATCCTTACTTTTCCAAGTTTGTAACTTTAATGGAGGTACTTACTAGGTGATGTAGGTACGTGGAAAGTTTCTAAATTACGCAGACGACTTACTTTCTGGGTGGATAAAATACTTTGTAACTAGCCGGTGCTAAGCCGATGCTTTGTTCCCAAAGTTCAGTTACATTGCGTTGATATGCTTCCCAGCTTTCGTCGTGCGGTTGTGATTCAATTCTTGCTAGGTATTTTTAGTGCCACTGGGTCTAGGTTCACTTCACTGTTGTTGGGAATTTGCTTTACGACTGCATGCCTTTACGAGGAGGGGGAAAAGCAATTTATTCAATAATCCATAATATATGGCATAATACGAATAACAATGGATAACAAAACTTGAGAGCTTAGGCATTAATCGAATCATTACCCGTTGCATTCGATTATACAAATTGCAATAGACCTTTGCAATATTACGTGTTAGGGCTCGATAATGGACGATACACATTTCCGATATAGCAGACAAACCGACGATAATTTTGGTTGAATTCGCTGATAAGATCGATATAGGTGTTTTCTTGTATATATCTCTCTTTATAGGATTTGTTCACGTCCAATACGAGGGGGTTTCGACTATTATCTTTTTAGAATGATCTATTATAGGGCTTTGTTGCTTGGATCCGTTTTGTTAATCTTGACACTTTGGCAATGAATGGAACCTAATTCTACTCTATACCGTAATTATACCGATTTTCACAATGGGGTACACAGTCAGCAACGTTGAACTTACAGTGAAAAGTAACCCAAATCCTTGTTTTGTTAGTTATATGGATGTTCGCGTGTTCCGCGATATTTCTAATATCATATCAAGTATCACTGCATTATATCTTAAACAGTGCTAAAAAATGAATATTAAAGGTAAAAGAAGTATTACGAGTATTACGTATAACATGTGGTGGCATATTTCTTAATATGACAACATGCTAAACTTTCTTAATAGGAGTTTCAATTTTACCCATAAAATATTTATTATAATATTTCACGTGCATGCCTATTATCACCTTGGCAGTCTAGCTTCATCTCCCAGTTCTAGCTTGTCGGTTCAAACCGCAGCTCTAGATAGCTTCGCCACCCCTTATGTCATCTCTACTTTCTTCTATTCGCTACTTCACGCGCGTCTGCTTTCCTCTCTTTCTAGTTATATCACTTTAGGTACGTGAATTTAAACACGTTTTCGTTTAGAGAAGGGTGTTAACAATTTTGGCTCGATAAGTAATTTTTATTTTGACGTAAAAATGCGCGTGAATAGACTTCAACGCCGCTTTAGTGTTATTTATTTACGTAACAACATATGTACCTATTTCGTATATCAATCTAAATATTTACGAATTTCTGATTCGTTTAAAACTAATAGTCGCCGGTTCGAAGAGGTGGCGCTTGTGACCAACCATTTCAAT
The DNA here is from genome assembly GCA_910589415.1 of Malachius bipustulatus. NCBI lineage: Eukaryota > Metazoa > Arthropoda > Insecta > Coleoptera > Melyridae > Malachius > Malachius bipustulatus. Next base: position 54,379,878 of record OU342633.1, read on the forward strand.
ACAACTCAAAATTTAACCAGCTATAATTTTTTCAAAATCCTGTGCGCATACAGTTGTTATGTTTATTAACGAAAGCAAATATTCGATTCTTTCTCTATACTGATCCTAATACTCGTCGTGTTCATCAAATGCCTGTACTAGGTAATACTATTTTTTTAATCAGGTACCAATAGTTTTAGATACCAGCTTATAGTCCTCCTAATTTTTTTTTAAGATTCTTTAGGAAAATATTTAAAGAAAAGCATTGAAACATTATTTAGAACGTTAACTGTATCTTAATACGCCAGTAAACATCAACCTATTTCTAGCCACATTTTCTTTAACTGACAATGTTTTCTGGAGCTGTTTTCTGAGCTGTGCATAACAGGCCACAAGGATGAAGGCAACATTTTCTTTTAGAGCTTTGAAATTTGAGCCAAATTATCGTCTCTGCGTTCTTCATCGCTTCAGTTGCTTCATTGGAAATAATTTCTGAAACTAATACAGTGCTTTTATCATATTAGCTTTGTTGTATTAATTAACTGATTACATCTACAAAAAGTTCCTTTAACTCTAGCGACGTCATTTCTTTAGACGAAATAGTGACTTTATAATAAATGAGTTTAAGAAAAAACACTGGAAAGTTAATATACTTAAATTAAATTCGAATTATTTTAATTAATCATTTATATTCATAAAAAAAGGTTAGTGTATTAATAAAGGCGATTATTAATTGAGATATTTTAACGCGTAAGCGTTAATCGTTGAGATTATTAATCGCTTTTTAATACACGAGTTAGTTACAAGAATTTTCCGTCGAATGGTTGGCGGAATAATTAAAGTTAAGTCTTCTTCATCGACGTACAGGGTGAGTCAGTTTTTTTTAGAAGGACTTCACCAGTTTATAAAAGAACTTTTTGAAGGAATAAAAGTTTTCATAAACATAATATGTCCGGAAAAGCTTAGAAAAAAAGATACAGGGTGTTGAAAAAAACAATGAACTTTGGGTATGCCTTATTATGTCACTTTCACGCACACTTTTATAAACGTGAAAAATCCTATAAAATACCGATGCCCAAAGAGATGCTTTGTATAGTGGTGGTAGGAAAACACAGTTGACAACAAACGGTTGGCGGAAAAATCTTTTTCACCCTGTACCTCAAAAACCGAAGCTCTGAGAACATAACGTTTATTAAATGTTTTCTGCCAGAAAAAAAAACAGGAATCGCGTTTTTCTTTTGTCTAGATTAAATCTGGCTACTATGCGTAGGTATATAACAAATTTATAAAGTAATGTGAGCAAATGAAAACGTGAGTAATTTCGAAAGCTTTGAAAAAAATATCTGAGTACGTTTTGAAGGTTCACTCTCAGCATAAATTTTTTTCAATGCCTGTCTAATTTACGTTTTAATCTCCTCGCACGATAGTTACACCGTGTTAATTGATGCACGGATCCATGGGGAGATTACACGTAAAATGATATTTGATGCAAATGCTTGCATCCTTAGATTATTTAAAAGGTATTAGAATATTGCACAACGTTCACGCTAAAAGCTAAAAACGGAATTACTAATATTATTATTGTTGAAATTCTCATAATGACATTTAATTATTCTGCTCTATTTTTTTTTTATTACAAATCAACAGGTTTTTTCATTTAATGTAATCCCTCCTGGTTTGTTTAACTGTAGCGGCCTCTGATAATAATTTATTCTGTAAATGTATTTATTTATATTTTTTATTTTTTATTTAATATCTGCTTCAACTACGGATGTCATTAGCACTCAGTTAATTTATTTTACAGTTGGTTAATTTCTTATTATCTACGAGTAATAGTTACATTATTACTTAAATTGATTACATAGTGTATCATATATATTATAATTACAGGGTGTATCTAAATAACACCGAAAAAATTTAAGGGCTCATTCTTTGGTCAAAAATAAACAAAAAAATTCTATTAACGTGTGTCCGGAAATGTACCGTTTTTGAGATACAGGGTGTCAAAAAAAGATTACTTTTCCAGTTTTTTGAAGATGTCTGGAGAACCGTTTGAGATAAGGAACTCAGCATTTGTACGCGTTTTTTCATTGATATCAGCTATACCCTTTTAATATCAATTCAGCTTTTTTCATGTGCCCATTGCGGAGATTTTAGGCGGTTAAAAGTGCGCTTTTAAAATATCAATTGACCCAGTGTCGTAGATATTAGGGGCAAAAAAAATCCCTCCCAACCCTAAAAAACTCCTCCACTGGCATATTTAAAAACGTTAGTTAGCATTAAAATAGTTGATAATAACAATGATAGGGTCTGTACAAAAGCTGAATTCTGTATCTTATACGGTTACCGAGATATCTTCAAAAAACTGGAAAAAAATTCTTTTTTCGGCACCCTGTACCTCAAAAAGGTGCAGACACACGTTTATAGGAAATTTTTTAGCTCTTCTCTCATACATTTTTAATAAAGTTCTTAAGGTCGGTGGTAAGTATAAATTGTGTCGTTGGTAGGTTTCTTCTTTTTGTGGCTTCTCTTAATTTGAAATAAATATGAATTTGAAATTAAAATAATAGTTGATGATGTTATTTTACTGGGAATATTTTATGGTTTTATACGAATGATCAATTTTATATTTAAAATGTTTTATCATCCGGTGCAGGGACATTTAGGGAATGGAGATTTATTTCTGAGATTCAGTACATGAATTTCATTTTATCCAGGAAACCAATTCCTCTGCATGTCTTTTCCTACTACATTTTTCTCATTTCCGTCGACAGCTAATAGGAATCATAATTTTTCCTCCTCGGCTTTCTCATTCCTTCGTCGTATTGATGCTACCTATGTAAGTAGATAAAAAATGTAAAAAAATGAAAAAATATAAATTCCTGTGAAAAATATCTCCAGATCATATTTCACTTCACACTGCAGTGATATATTAACGCGGAGAGCGAGGTGAAAATTTATTGGTTACTCATGAGTATCCTATACTTATCTCTGTACAAGACATTATTTTACCACATCATAAAGAAAAAAATTATATTGCAACGTAACGAAAGTCCAAACTACTTCGATAAAGTAATTTATTTACCAATATGAAGCTATATAGTAATAAATATCTATTCATATGATTAAGATTTATTGAGAGGCGGGAAAAGAAAAACAGCAAAAAGTACACTTCTGAAGTTTGGTCGCGTCTTAACGGTCTTGTTATTTGAAATCAGATCGATACTTTATACTAAATGTAATTTTAAACTCTCCAAGGAAGAAAAATGCATTATCTCCTAACGTTCGTCAATAGGTAATTCGAGTAGCCATTGCACTTAGTTCTAAGATGTTTTGGCATTGTGTTTCAAAAAGGAATCTCTCGGATTCGGGAAAGCTTATCTCTCATAATTAATATAACAAGTAACGGACGATTTTGCGAGTTTGATGAGTCTTAATTGCAACTTAAGAAGAAAATTTCAGTTCTCATGATGAGCTCTTGATTTTTTCAATTTAGCTTAGTAGATGCGAATTAACTCTCCTTAGTAAATTCGCCTTACACTTCGTATCTATGTAGAATGACTACTATAATAAATGATCCTTAATTATTACTGATTAAAGCGTGATCGATTACGAATTACAGATCATGGCTAGAAAAAATGCTCTGAATTCTAGCGATCAATCCATATCTACAATTATGGGATCTTTTTTTATCGCCGTAGTCCGAACGGTACTATTTAATTGAGAGGTTACCTTGAGTGAGCACAGTACCTTGCCCACTATGAAAGGTACTTTTTCAGCATTATTGTAGGTGAAGGTCTTAATGTAGACGGGCTTGGGCTAATTGTACTGAGAGTTTACTCCCTGTTTTTGGTTGAGAAGCTTGTTTTTTGCGCTTGTGCATGATGTATTTAGTATGGTAGACTGCGGTTGTGAGATGCTGTGAATATGTATGGCGTGATTATGGTTATGGTTACGAATATTATGTCGAGTATGATGTTATTGTTATAACATCAGTGTTATTATTCATAATAATTAGAATTTTGCTCTTGTTCTCGTGTTTTACGGTACAATGCTCTTGTTCTTCCGAGATCGATGTAATCGTAAATCTCGGAAGTATACTGAGCCTACCACCCGAAAAATGTCTGTCGGTCTGTCTGTGTGTCTGTTCGCTTTGCTAGGAAACACTCTAGAGGCGCCATTTTTCGTCGTAGAGACTTGAAATTTTGCTCGATTGAAGAGGCGCACGGTCCCACGATGCCTATTGAAAATGAGCGGGATCCGTTACCGGGAAGTGTCTTTTTTACGAGAATTTCGGGATTTTTCGGGAACGAGATAGGAAACACTCTAAGTGTCCGAAAGTTGCACCGATCAAGATGAAACTCGGTAGGGACGAAGCTGGGGACCCCCAAATACGACCTATTGAAAATGGGCCGGATACGAGAATTTTAAGGCCCCCGTTCAGGGCCGTATTTTTTTTAAAACGTCCCGACATAAGGATTTGTTTCTCGGTAACGGTACATTGCGGACAAATTCTGCAAGTACAGTTACTTAGGGGAAGAATGGACTCACAAACTTTGTAAAGATCGTTTTTCGAAAAAATAATTAGGTGAGCGGTAATCGGCTCTCAAAAATTGAGGACACCGAATTCGCATGATTTTGCGACTAATTCGGATTTTTTTTCAAAATTTATTTGACAGATCGAAAAAATAACAAAACAGCGAGATAGAGCCGTTCGTTACCTACCAAAAAGATGATGATGATTTTTACGTGACAAGTCGGCAAAAGTGACTTATTCGAAAAAAAACAACAAAATCAGCTTTGGTTTAAAATGAAATAAAAACCCACAAAAAATTTTTTTTTTCGAAAACGGTTCATCCTAGCGAAAAATCAAATCAGACCTTTTTTGAGCAATTCTTCAAGTGTTATTTTTTTATTTGAAATATTTTCCAGAAAAATTCCCTGTTTGGGAGCGGCAATTGTTTCTTCAATAATAACAATTGTCAAAATGGTACTCTTTATCGCATGCTTTCGAATTTTTTTCGAAATATTGTCGACCGATCGAAAAAATAACACAGCTCTATGACAGAGACGTTCTTTACCTACAAAAAAGATAGATATAGTTTTTTTTCTAAACCGTTGGAGAAACTGTCAAAATTCGGAAAAACTTCGGCAGGTCATTGAAACGGTTCAGACGTGTTTCACATATATCTTCCTACATCGATGACATAGTTGAACTTTTGTCGGATTTTTTTTCTTCAACACTAAATTTGAAGTTTTGGCTTCATTTCATCTCGATTATGTTGGTACTTTAAACGAAAAATAAAAAATTTCCTCGCTGCTCGAAAATTAGCTTACACTTTTATTTTTATTAAAAAATCGATAAATCAATTTTTTATTATTTTTTTTGTCTTCTTCTTTATGCGCGATTGGGAAAATTAAAAGGACAGTCGCAACGACAATTAATTAACGTAAATGATGGTGAAAAAATTATCCACATTGGTCATTTAATAACGAAGATATGAAAATTTATATGAAATTGTTAATAATACGTTTCGGCATTTCGCCGTCGTCGGGAAACTATTAATGAATTTTTTACGTGCCGGACGGCGGGCTCGGTCGTTTGTTGCCCCGCTCTCATTAATTAATTATTATAATGATGGTTATGCGCCGATCCTGTTCGGGCTAATTTCTGTTTTTTCATATGCATTTTTTTTAATAATTGTTTTTACAATTAATTGCGATGTACTATTGGTCTTTCACTAATAATTTGGAGTGATTATAATTTGCAAAATTTGAAAAATGCGCCGTGAAAAATATAGTAAAGAACCTAATGTCATATTACGTATGCGGAAATTCCGTGAACGCGACCGAAGGAAATAATTTTTTTCGATTCGAAGAATCAAGATGGCGGCCATTTTGTAATTTTAGCGTAACGAAGAGACTCCCGGCTACTACACCCCGGTGAAATATTTTCGAAAAACTAATCCGAACTGGCACTTTTGAAACGTCAAATTCGAAAAGTGGAAAAAAACACGTGTTCTTTCACACGAAAACATTTAATTAAAATCGAAGGATCAAGATGGCGGCCAGATTTTGGTATCGTCGTAAAGGTGAAATGTGCAGCAATAACATATTGGTGCAAGAGCTATCCCGGATAACTGCAACTGTCATTTTTTTCAAACGTCAAATTCATGAATATTGAGAAAAATTGTATTCCTCTTTACTAAATGTCATTATAGTGACGGTATAAATCGTGATTGAATTATTTTTGGCGATGTCAAAATAAAGGTATTACTTGCGACCCTCATCTGGCTATGCAGAAAAAATGACAGCGAATTCGAAAATGTCACTTAATAAATGTCAAACTTGAAAAACCCGAAAAAAAGTAATTTTTTTTTCAACAAAAAAAAAGTCTCGGCGACCTTGAAACTCGCGATACAATTTTTTTCAAAATGTCATAATAACGGCAATACTATTAGCTAGTACGTGGTCTTGAAAAAAAACTCGACAAAAATTCAAACTGGGACTTTGTAAACGTCAAAGTTGAGAAATCGAGATCAAAAATTGGCCATTTTCGTGGAAAATGGGTGTTTCGAACAAACGAAATAATTTTTTTGAATTTTTAAAATCGAAATGTCGACCTGCTATTAATTTTGACGTAACGAAGAGACTCTAGGCTACGATCTTCTTTTGGGAAAATTGCGAAATTAAAATTTGAACTGTCATTTTTGAAACATCAAATTGAAAAGTAATGAAAAAACTCCTTATTGTTTTTAATTCAAAAAAAATCATAATTATGGCGTGAGTCGCCGTTGAAATGTTTTCGACGCTGTTAATATAAAGATATTACTCGCAAGTCTCATTTGGCTATTCTGAAAAAATGACGGCGAAATCGAAAAAGTCACTAAAAAATTGTCAAATTTGAAAAACCTCAATATGAGTCATTTTTTTTTGACAAAAAAATTCGCGGCGACTTTGAAATTACCGAAACATTTTCTTTTAAACAGTCAAAAGAAAGGAAATAACCTTAGCTCGAACGTATTCTCGAAAAAAGCGCGAAGAAAAAATCGTAAACGCAATTTTTCAAACGCCAAATTCGAGAAATCGCGAGCAAAAATCGGCCATTTTCCAAAATTCACAGTGCCGCCATTTTGGAAATTTAGGCGACAAAAATTGAATATTCCAACAGAGCAACTCTTCCACAATGCCGCAAAAATGATCCTCGAATCCCGATGTACGAAAATTGACGAGAAAAAAAATTCCGAAATATAGCTGTTTTTCATTACTTTTGCTCGGAAATTGTCGAAATTTTGAACGGAAAATTGTTCCGCTCGCACATTTTTTACCGTATCTTTGGCTGCTTGGGTCGGGGGAACATCGCAAAAGTATCGGCGTGTAGCTGAGAAATTGCTCTTCCAAAATGCAAAGTTTTGCTGCAATCGAGACAACCGTCTGTCAGCTGTAAGCCGCCAAAGTAGATTTAAAAAAAAAATTTTTGAAAATTTTCAAAAGCGTCTGTAGCGGTCATTTTAGAAAAAATCGCGATCGCTATTTCACGTTACGCTTCTTATCGACGAACTCTGTCGATCGGAAAATACCGTCCGTCAAAAAGTTGCAGCGTTTCAGAGAAAACGACGAAACAATCTGCGATCAAGCAAATCGATAGGCTTAAAAAATAAAAAAAAAATAAAAACGGCTGAAATTCACAAAAGGGCATCATGAAGTGATTGCAAATCTATAACCGAAAAGCCTTTTTCGTTTTCTTGCATAGTTTCGGAGAAAATGGCGTTCAAATATCAAATTACATAGTAATATAGTGGAAAATGGGTGTTTCGAACACACGAAATAATTTTTTTTTTAATTTTGAGAATCAAAATGGCGGCCTTTTTAAATTTTGACGTAAAGAAGAGACTTCAGGTTACGACTCTCATTTGAGAAAATTGCGAAATTAAAACTAAAACTGTCATTTTTTAAATGTCAAAATCAAGAGCATTTAAAAAAATTGTTTCTCTTTTCAACAAAACTGATTTCGGCATTTTGTTGATTCCACAGACCGAATTGACATATTTGACGGCTGTCAAAGAAAATTCCGTGCTTCTCGCGACCTGTTCTCTCTTTCACGACCAACTTGAACTGTCAAACTAACGCGTGACTAACTTTGACGCGAATCTAACTTCTACGCGCGATCTCGGAAGTTCCCATATTGGTCCTTCAGGAGCAATATAGAAAAAAAATAACACAAAAAGAGATGAATGGCAGATTTTAACTACGACGCGGAATCTACTGATCACAGTGCCGTGTAACGACATAGAAAAAAAGGTAACACGAAAAAAACCTGAAAAATTCCAACTTTGACGGGGATCTACTGACAAACCGGGCCGAAGGCCCGTCATGGAGGGCCGAAGGCCCGACGCCGCCGGCAGGCCAAGGTCGAGGAAGCGAGACCTTGTTATTCATCAAGTCATGCGTAACAGCGACATTAGAAAATCGTCAAATTAACAATTAATATTTATAAAGATCAACAACTATTATGTGCAAACAATAAAAGTTTTCCAGTTGATTTTTTTAAATTATTAGTCATGATTAAGATGTTGAACGTTCTTATTGATTTGTGAGTGATTTCCCGAATAAATTAAGTAACTTTAAGAAAAATGTAATTTTTGCGATTTTTTTTCAACAAAATGGCTTCGACTCTCCTCGTAAAACGATATCAAAAGTATGGTTTCCTTGAAGTAAAAAATATCTGAATATAATCCAATATTGAATCTGCAAACCTTTTTCAATCTTTTTTTCAGAAATAAAGTTGATCCAAGAGGCACGTGCTCAATAAAGAGGTGGCACAAATTGATAAAATAAAAAGCCTGTTGCTGATGGAGCCAGCATTTCAATGCTTCCAAAATAACAGATACATAATACATATACATCAACTTTATCAGAATAAAACAATGACAGTTGCAGACTGTATGCGCGATAAGACGTATTCGAATGCTATGTTATGATAATTTGTTTTCCCGATGTCAATATTGTATAGTTATAGTATTAATTTATGTTTCATGAAACGCGGAGAACTTTCCTAGTGTTGAATTGAATAATAATAGCGATGAGTTGCATAGTGTAGAGTTGTATAATAGAAGGTCATCTAAGTGGCAGTAACTTAGAAGCGAGTAGAAGCAACAATCAGTGTCTAAGCTCGAAGTTTTGAAACATCTAACAACCTGATCCATCTGTTGTGAAGTGTAACGACTCTTTGGTTGCGTTTTCCATGCTTATTTTGAAACGAACTGAAGGCTAATGATATGTAAAACTACGGGGTGGTTCTGTCTCATCTGTAGAGAAACCAGAAACACCGTTAGTGAGGTAGTTTCCACAGACGATTATGATAAAAGTCACAAAAAGACACACAAATCATTTTGAAATTTCTTTCAATGAGAAGTAACAACAATAATTGGTGAATAAACACAACTAGTTACAACTCTAGTTTGTCTCTAGTTAAAATATTTCTCGTAGTTCTGGAGTTCTTGGAAAGTTATTCCTTGACCAAACTTTCCCCTAGACCTGCCTGAAAAGGGATAACATTTTTTTTTCAAAATTCTCACTTTCTATTATTGATCGTCGCCCTTATCTAAGCAGAAGTACGTACATCGCGCTGTTCGTGTTTTTTTTTCAGTGTTGGCTGTCTTCTGTTGTACGGTTACACAATGTAGGTACGTACATGGGTGTACATAGAAAATAGGGGTTTGCAGTCATTTTGCACAAGTCTTCTCCCCTTGATAATAATCCATTAAAAAAACAACATATTTTAACGGATATTGAAATAGTTTACAGGACATTTTTCTCAGAAAATAGGTGCTGAGGACTTCCCCAAGGCTAAGATTGGCGGGTCAGATCAATGAAAATAAGTGGAAGGGCCAACACGACTCCATACTGAAGGAGGCCTTCGCAACATCGCCTATCCTCATGGTGGCGGTCAACAGGATTGTACCCATCCTCATCTTCAATAAGAACTACGCAATAATAGATAAGCCCCTGGTAAGCTTGTGCTTTGACGCGTTACTATACACGGATGTGGCTAAATAGAGTTAAGGATCGGAATTTATTACAAGGCCCTAGACATGAACCTAACACACCTAACACATGATCACACACTTTGCAATAATAATTGGAGTCACTCAGCGCGGAATCGCGAACAAAAACCAATTGATCCTGATGAACAGCAAGGGAGCTCTGGGAGTACTCAGGGGCACAAAGTTTTGTTCTGGGCTCGCCTTGGAGGCCCACGAGGCTTTAAGAGCGATTGTCAATCACAACAGCCTCACGCTGTCCTGGATAAAAGTACAGTACACGACCTCTACTCGTTTAATAAAAAACCGACAGTATGGAGGAACATGTACGACGCTGGTAAAATGCCCCCATCAGCTGCTTTCCCAAAAAAGTTATACAGGTATTGACCGACAAACTCGCCAAATACTGTCTGAAAATATCTCGACCAATTTTTAAACTAGTGATTGGCATCTTCACCGGGACTGCGGACTAAATAAACATCTCACTATGCTTGGTTCACATCAGCCAAGACTCAAAAACTTCTCTGAAGCCTCTCCAAGCGCCCTGGTCCAGTTCTTTCTGAGAGAGCTTGAGGAGAGAGGCTACTGGGGAAAGGAGGAGGCATAATGGGTCACCTGAGGCCTCAGTGTAGTGGCCTTGTTCTGCCCTCCCAAAAATCCAGAATCCAGAGAGTTGCAGTTAGTAGAATTAGAAAAATTTATATTAGTAGTTTATGAGGTATTAATAAACAAGTGAAAATCTCAATATTCAAAATTCAAGGCAGTTTACAACGAAACTCAAGATGTAGAAAAACGGCTTCACTGTCCATATTTTAGTTTTTTATGTACTATCCTTTTCAACGCGTGCTAAAAAAATAGTAAATTTTTTTTGAACCATGCAATAGATAAAAAAATTAAAAAATTCATCGTTTGTGACCGACTCGAATGACTTGGAATACCCTGTATATTCTTACATAAATTTTTTTTCTGAGATGCAACTAAATATTTCACATTTTTCCTTGTCATCTGTACAGAGACGTTGAAATAGATGCAAATCCTTCTATGGAAACCCTACAAACGGACAGTTCAGGTATTGAATACTCGCATTACTAGCAAACTCCTTGAATCTTTCTTTTGTCTATTTTTGTGCTCGTACAGCGTTTCCTTTGTCAACTCTGTCTGCCAATTTCCCTTTTCCTGGGTTTAGAGTCCTGCCAGCGACGCACAATGACTGTGCTCAAAATCGACTGAAAGGAATTGTAATAACTGAAGATCGAATCTACTGTAATATTTGTTCCAAAATCAAATTAGTACTGACGAATAATACCATGAACGCTTTCTACCAGTTCGGCAGTCCAATTAGATTCTGCTGAAATATTTGACAGTTACCAACTGATTATTGACCTTAAAATGCTCCGCATAATAATAGAACAATAAAGCTGCTGAAAATGTTGTATCTCGTATTTGGCCGCGGAATTAAAATCTGTTTCAGCCTCTTTATGTCTTTCTTTGGAAGGTACTTGAAAAACATTGTTATTGGAGTCGTTGTGAATAATTTAACTCTTAAGACACAAAGAAAATCATTGAGTAATGCTGATAATTCCGTTTAACTGTGATAAGGAGTGAAGAATAAGTTGTCAATACTATAAAAATGGTGGGGAATTGGATTCAAACGCCATTATTCCCGTCATACGTACATAGGTTTTTTTTTCTGGGAAAACAGCCACTTCTAGACAACTCACTAAAATTTACAAGTAATTTTTTTTCGACCGAGAGTGTCGAAAAAGTCACTGAATAACTTTTAACTAATGACTTAAAAAGTTTGTGAGACACAAAAAATGTACCTGGATGAGTTTCTGAATCTTACTTTAATGAAGACTTTGGAACGACACCAAACCTACTTAACTTGGAAGATAAAAATTCAAAACAATTTTTTTACTTTTGTTTTTTCTTTATTATCCACGAAATGGCTATGGACAAAGGTCCTTCAGCCACACATAAGTTTTAATTGATCATTACTGTTATAATATTCTATAGAGGAATCCTGTTCTTAACAATATTTGAAAAAAAATTATGACCCAGCAGCTCAAAGTATTTCAAAGCGCGACATCATTATTTATTGAAGAATTATTGAAATGAATGGTTTTTAAATTGAATTTATTGATTCGAGTGCACAACGAAATATTACCGAGGATACGAACTCTGCTCCAATATAATATTATGAGAAGAATTCCAGTTGAATTCCCGAATTTAAAACTGATAAAAAATTTATAGATTGGAGAATTGAAAACAAAACAAATTCACTCGCAGAGAACGTAATCCTGGCTTATTTCCGAAAAATATTTAATAAGCAAAATAAGCAAAACGATACCAGGTATAATAATTCATGCTACTATTCCAATTAGGCACGACTGGAATATTTGAAGCTCTACTAAGCTCGATAGGTATTTGCATGGAGCAGTTCGATGAATTCTAAAACTAAAAAAAAAATACAAATTGCTCTCAATAGAACAAACATTTTTTGCTCATTTATAATAATTGGATATACAAAATGAACTCTCTTTCTTTCCGAAAAGCGGCTTAGAAAGCAATTACTAGTTATTTTCCAATCGAAAGGTCACATAAATCAAGCTAAATTTTTCATACTAGTCAGAAGTTTCACTGAACTTGTTGCCGTAGCTCTTGCCTGGATATTTGGGGGATAAATTTTTTATAAGTTTCAAGTTGGGATCGTCAGAAGTAGTGGATCAGCAAGTTAAAAGATTAATTATTATAAAGTATTAATTAAGTATTATGAAGCTTCATTAACCTAACGGGCAGATTTCTATTACTAGTTTTAAAGCTAATATCGTCGTCCAATAACTTTTATTAATATTTTTGTAATCCTTTCATACCAAATTGCAAGAGCCTTTATTATACTGAATGAAAGAAAAATAGAAATTATAATCAGTTTCATCGAACTAGTAACAAATTTTAGGGGATGTGCTGACGTATGCTGACGTAATACAGATGTTAGATCAAAGTCAACTGATGGTATGAAGCTTATTAAGACTCATCAAATAAATTATCGTGAATATTTCGATATCCTTATGCCTATAAATCCGTTGTCTCAGAAATAATTCAGGTGACAGAAGTAAGGCGCATTCTGGCGGTCGGATTATGGGTGACTGTTCATTTATGGAGAAGGATGAGAAACTATATCAACTAATAAGGGGCTGCCTTTCTAAGGATTAGGAAGTGACGCAGGCACCTACATTCCTCCCTCACTGTCATGGATATGATTCCACAGCATTTTCGACTCAATCAACGACTGTACCAACGCTAATAATAATCTACCGGTGAATATTATGTAAAACTGTAAATAAGTCTCAGACATGATTTTTTTTCAAAGCCTGCCTATTATTTGCTAATTGGTTGAAGTATATAATGATCGAGCGCAATGGCTGCTCTTTAATAACTTTTGTTTCATTGGCCCATCTCCACTTAAACGATTCTGCGTGCCATTTTAGTGGCTACCCTGTAAATATCTCGGAGATGAGATTATGTGAAGTAGAAATTCGCGAACTCAGTTCTTGTAAACTTGGGCAGAATAATTCATGGAAAATACCTGCAAGTCCGCACTTGAGTCGGAGGAGAAAATCCCGCAGGATCGTAAACAATAATGGTTTCTTGCATTAATTTGCGGAATCAGATTTAACTTTATCATGAATATTACCTTTCTCTAAATAACTCAACAAATCGTTTTATACAAAGGCTTTAAGAACGACTGCTTCTGTATTTAATTAAACTTGCCTATAGGTATTATCTAACATCTGACCTTGCAGTGGTAATTATAATTATTGTACCTGATCGCGTTTTTAAATTGACTAGGCTAACGTGACACGGTCCAATTATACTAAAAAATGAATATAATAATAATAATCATAAAATGATTACCTCGCTTGTAATCTTGTTACAATTTTTCGATTAGGGGGAGTTACTACAAATACTCTAGGATTTATCTAGACAGTCATGATATCTGCGTATCTATCAGTTCTGTTACTTGCGTTACTGATGACATCAAGTTTCCCTTCACTACAGCACTTTACTCAAAACAATAATACCTACCTTGAAGTGCTAAGTATGAGTTAAATTTTCTGTGAATTACCTTAATTCATGATTCTTTCAAGTCACTTGGTACTCCTCGCTCGCTCGATAGGTCTCTGAGTGAGCTGAGGTGCTTTTTTGAGCTCAGGATTTTTTTGCACACTACGAGTATGTCAAATAAGTTTCTTGTATGTAACTGTCACTATTATTCTAGCAGAGGCTACAATTACCTCAGAAAAAAATAGTGACATGTGTCAATATGCTACTTAAAGCTTTGGTGCTTTCATTGACAATTAATAGATTTTGCTGTTGATGCATTTGATTCAAGTATGATTGATTAATTTATTTGCCTAGCATACGTGACTTAAATATACCAGAATTATTTAAAAACTAACCGGAAAGTGGAATCTCGTATTCTGCAATGTAAACATTGCATTGTCGTGCTTTGCGTCATTAGGTGCTTGAAAATAAAAAGCACGTAGGATTACGTGCATCAAGCTCCTTTTTAAAGTTCAGTTTCGTAGACACAGACCCCTGACTAATGACACAGATGTAGGTAAGTGCCTACCTTCCTACCTACAATACGTAAATACATTGCAGCCCAGATTTTGTATAGCTGGTAAAATTTAGGTTCCATTTGTCATTCTAAATCACCAAGTAAGCTCATATCTTTTTTTCTGCAGAAACTGGAATGTCGAATTTCAGCAAGCTCCGTTAGGGGAAATAAAGAAATAAAAATATCCCAGTCCGTCTGGAATAAAGAATACATTATTCACATGTTGCTGCCTAGACCAGGATTGAATCATATTTTTTTGAACTTTCTTCAACGTTAAGTATACTTACACTGTGTCATACAATAAAAACAAACGTCCAAAGATGGATTTATATCAATTTACAGCTCACTCCATCACATTTCAAAGTTAAATCCAAATTTGACTACATCACTATTATGTACCTACCTACTTTTTTCTTGGTTTTGCTTTTTCGTTTTTTTTTTTTTGAATGAAAACAAAATTAACTCATTAATAGTGTCGTGCGATTTTCACATACTTACGTATCGTTGGTGAATTAAAAAATGAGTTCTAATTTAAGTACCTATTTAAAATAAGATAGTATAGGTACCTATAACAATAATAACATGCAGCAGATTTTTTTTTTTAGATTCACTACCCATATTCATTAAAATAATAAATGTGACTATAGAAAAAAATTGATACTGTGAAATTAATCGCGAGTTAAAAGTTTCATAACATTCGCTCGGTTGTTTTCAAAAGCCTAGGCGTGGCCTCTAAACCAAACTTCTGATCCCATGTCATATTACGTCTGGTCGGACATTTATTACAGAGCGAGTTACAGAGGTTTGTGTTAATAAAAAAAATCTTGACCGATCATTTTGTTATTGTTTTAGACGAAAATTCTCTTTGATGGTAAAACCAGGATTAATATTTTAACAAAGAAAGGTAACACTTGCAATGAATTTTTGTTCACTACAAGAGATTATGAAATATAATAATCAGTCAAACAGATAAGAGCTGCAACTCTTATACAGTACCCGCCCAAAAGTCTGCATTAATATTGGAAAATTTTTTGTTTTCCATCTTTTTTGCCAATATTTAAAAAATATGCACGAATGCAAATGACTGTGTTATCAGAAAAAAAATCTGTTTCTGATTTACTTATCGAATGCTACCGATCCCCATAGTTACAACAAATTCAACCGGGACCAATGTTCTGAGGATTTTGCGGGGCTCTTTGTAGAGAATTTTTCATAATCAATTACCTGTAGTTAAAAATAATCACTACAAATAATATGAAAAAATTGAGAATTTTTCCTCTGTAAGGTATGATCCTTAATTGCGATTTTTCCACAAGGGGTGGGAGGTCGCCCACGCAAAATTCCGTTTTCCCCGCTTTGATTGCATATGATTGCATTTCTCGTCTAATCTTACTGGACTAAATTGGTTGACTGGTTTTCAAATAAAAAAAGATATTTCACGTCTATATAGGACTCTATTTTATTCAAGGTAAGTCATTCAAGACACAAACAATTTTATGCAAAAATGTGCGCATCTTTCACAATTCGCTTGTTCTTGAACTATCTTTCAATTCTCAACATTTCCTCAAAAATTGGGACGGATGCTTTGTCGATGTGATCAAAGAAAATAATCATTTCTTCAATTTAATTAGGTAACTATTTCGCTTAGAGGTATAAATTTAACTATTAAGTAAATTTTTTTACTGGATAAGTTTAGCTTGGAATTTATCTTGAATGTATAGAACAAATCCGTGGCAAATTAATAATGATATTATGTTGACAGATGATGGAAAATATGCCTTGACTGACTTTACTACGGTTCCTGGTAGGAACAGTTGTCAGTATCACAGTTACAACACTCAGAGCGGAAAATCCTCTTTCAACTTGATGCTGAAAAATTGCCACATGTTTCCTGACTCTCGGCTTTTGCCCGCTTTTGTATCTCTTATTCAATTCATTTTCGCCGCAGTACAGAAAATAGTTTTCTTTAAATGAATGGCATCAAAAGACCGCAAAAACTTTATCATATTAATGTATTAGAAAAAAGTTTAGGTTAGTTAATTATTTTTTTAATTTTTTTTTTTAATACAAAACAGAAAATTCCAACCTGGGGTAAAGAAATTTACAAGAAGTATCTGTGTGAGATTTGATACCTTGTCAGGTATTAGGTACATCGAAGCTGCAGTTTTCACGAGTTTGCATAAGAAATAAGCACAAAGAGTAATATTGTAAATTATAATACAATACAATGAAATTTAAATTAGGAGTGAAATTAGGGGTATAATATTACTACTACAAGGCTAGAAAGAGTTCAGTTCTAAAATAAGGAACTTTATGGAAAGTAAAAAAATTCGTAGGGATAAATTTCCTTCCATATCCATATAAATAGAATATTTATTATTTACGTACAACTGGTACAAAAATATGAGAGAAATGCGCGAGAACATTCGATCGTAAACTTTTTTCATTAAATTCATGAAGGCGAAGATCATCCAGGATTCCGATGTCATTATTTAAGCGCCAGGGTTAAATATTCATTCGAAAAGGCAGTTCAGAAATTCATATAATATGTTTTGTACGAGAAATCATAAAAGGGTGAGACCAGAAAACAATTGAACAGGATTTTACCTTGACGTTTTTCCAATCATATTGTAGATTCGACCTTAATAATTATAGATTTTAATGAATGCATCTTTATGACAAAATTTTGTAATTGAACAACGAACAATAAGTAACAGAGTCGGCAGACCTGTTCAAAATTTCATTGTCTTCAATTATTCCAACTGGTAAATTATACAATCCGATTTGTTCAGGTGGTATCTATTAGGGATTTAAATTAACAGGGGACCAAAATATTTAGATCTCCACGTTATAACAAAAACACGGACAGGCAATTTAAGCAATTCCAGAAGTGTTTTACACTTCTACCTACAACCCACATCAACTTAAAATTCAACAGACATTAGGGACTTTAATATACTTCAAATAGACTGTCAGGATAAACAGGTCTCATCTCATATTAAAAAAAAAAGAAATTACATTTTTAGTGGATTAGGTATTCAAATTTAGTTGGGACACAAAACAATTTCATTTTATAAAATTTTTAAACTTAAAAAATGATTACGGAAATTATTATTTGGGTAGATATTCAAGAGAAACATGTTTCGTTATTTATTCTTAAGTGATATTTCATTTACATCCAGTTAGAAAGTGGAGTTTACTATTATTATAGCTTATTTAAGGTTTTCCCGCTTATTTTCCCTCACTTCGGTATTAGATTAAGCGCGATTCCATTTGCTTTGCTTTACATTAGCGCACAAGCTTCTTTGCTTTAAGTTTACTGTTAGTAGTTTCAACAACCTGGAAGTCAAATAACTCGTTTAATAGTATAATAATAACTAAATAAGTCAATTTTAAATTGAAAGTTCTTAAGCTTTATAGTGACTTGAAGCTACAATGTCTGTCTTAATATAAAACTAGCCCACAAAATGATATTCCAAATGGACTGGCTTCAACAGATATTAGTGCACTGGCTTAAAAATATAAAAAATCACTGTTACAAAAACGTCATCACGAAAAGTCAACTTGATATTTTTATTAGAAAATAAGCAAATAGCTTAATCAACGACGAATGAGGTAGAAAACTCAAATTGAGTGCTCTTGAATATGTTTACCTTCTCTAACTTTAAAACAAACTAATTTGTACTCTAGAAGTATAGCGGCAGTATCTTTTTATCGTCCTTAATCCCAGCGAGTATTAGTCAAGTTAATTTGTCACTGTCAAGTAGTGTTAGGTAAAATTTAGAGCCATGTTTACGTTTTCTTTATTTTGTACGTATTATTTTAGGTAACGTTTTCCAACCGTGTGGTTTCTGGTTCATCGTTTCTGTTCTTATTCTGTTCAATATCTCGATGCATCTGTTCTGCTTCAATTTTTCTTTTATAGGTGGACTGAACTTTGTCTAAACCTAAGAATGATAGAATAGACAGGAACGAGAAAAAACTCATTTCTATGCACAACGTTTTCGTTGCGACTATTTCAAATGCATTCAATTAATTTCTGAGCTGAAAACATCAGACACACAGTAAATTCTGTTCTCCATCAGCTTCCAAAAAGCACTTTTGGAGGCTTTAATGACTGCATCATCCCATAGCCAGTAGTTACAATCAACTAGACTGATCTTTCTGGGGTCAAGTCAAGTTAGCCACGCTTTGACCAGCCACGCTTTCGGCCAAGGAGAGGGACTTTGATCAATTTCCAGCAAAAAAAATGTTTTCGTTATTTACGACTTGAATGGAAAATATTCACTTTGCTTTTGTTGATAATAATATTATTATAAAATGTCAGATCTTTTTCAGTAAAATTTCAGTAGTTTTTTTTTTCAGTTTCTTTGGCCATTATTATAAAATTTTAGACTTTTTTCAGTTAATTTCAGCACAAGTGATTTTTTCAGTTTCTCAAGTGCTCACCTGAAAGCGTTGCTGGCCATTATTATAAAATTTCGGCCGTTTTAGAGCAAAATTCCAACCAAAATATTTTTTTCAGTTTATTAAGTTTGTGGCCGAAAGCGTGGCTGGCTACTATTTTAAAATTTCGGAGTCTTTTGAGCAAATTTTCACCAAAAATGTTTTTTCAGTTTCTTAAGTTTGAGCTAAAAGCGTAGTTGGACATTATTATCGAATTTCGAACTTTTTTGAGAAGAATTTCAGCAAAAATGATATTTTTTCAATTTCTCAAGTCAGTAGCTGGCATTATTATAAAATTCCGGACTTTTTTTTAATTTCAGGAAAAATATTTTGTGTAGTTTCAAAAGTCCATAGCCGAAAGTGGCTGGCCATCATGATTATAAAATTTAGGATTTCTTCCAGAAAAATTTCAGCAAAAATTTGTTTTTGCAGTTTATTCAGTTCGTGGACAAAACCGTGGCTAGCCAATATTATAAAATTTCCGACTTTCTCCATAAAAATTTCAGCAAATATGATTTTTTCAGTTTATTAAGTCGTAGCCGAAAGCGTGCCGGCCGTGATGTTTTAGTAATTACGATTTTTTTCAATTTACGATGATTTTTATTATTATTATTATTAACAAAAACAAATCGAAAATTTTCAGTTTTAACCCGCAACTGATGAAAATAAATAAGCTAAGAATTATTCGAAGTCTCTCTCCCTAGCCGAAAGTGTGGCTGGCCGAAGCGTGGCTAACTTGACTTGGGTTCTTTCTGGTATGTGGTAGAATCTATTTTAAGAGTCCAAGCCGATGACTGATAACTTTATTTAGCCAACATAGTTCTCCTTGATTAGAGTAAGCACCTTGATATAGAATTATGATAACGAGTACGGAAGTTAATGTTGCCTCTCTGTGCGATTGCTAGCAATTTGAGAAATAATAGGATATCTCTCTCTTCAATGTAGTGACTTTTTAGTTACTTCTCATGATAGATTTCTGTGCTGAAGCGAACATCGAACCGATACATAGGCGTAACAAGTGATTGACGGTCAGGAAATTAATTGTTAATAAATTTTTATTTTAAATTAATTAATTTGCGTAATAAAAAATAATAAACGGATCGCTTAACAATGTAAATTTTGACAGTTCGACAATAAATAATTGTAGCTGTACGTCAAAAGAATCACTTCTGCCGAATTTAAATTTTTTGACCTTTCTTCGCAGGACGTCTCGTATTTTTTAAGCGTTTCCTGTAACACTCGTGGTGTTATCTTTAAGCAACTCAATTTCGTTAGAAATAAATGGACAGTCGCGATGGAAAATCGCGATTGGATATCGCGAAAATTCAATCACTTGTGATATTACAACTGAAAATGAGTCTGGAATATTTTTTTGCAGATATTTTAAATGCAGATTTATTAATAATTCAAAACATACCTGACAAATTTGTCTTCTAGGGTAAATTTCTAAGAACAAATTCCTTGGGTCGCTTTTCTAAAACAAAATTTCAGTTTAATACCTAACAGAATCCTAGAAGATTCCTAGAGACGTAACTAATGTAACTATCACTGCGGCAGTAATCTCTTGGAGAAGATGAAACAGATATAATTATACAAGTCACCTGCCAACCAATTAAAAGCAATCCCGACGGTAAAACAACCATTATCCCATAATTCCGACTTGAGAGGAGGAGTAATTATTTAAACTGCAAAGCCCAGAAGAACAAGGCAAGAATGAAATACACATTTGTCTTTGTTAAATTATTAAATTTGTAGATGAATTCTCTCGCTGAGACGTTCTCAGTCGTGAAGACAAAGGAAATATGTAAATTGTGGATTAATTAATCATAAATAAATTTGATATTACATTCGGAACGAATTAAATTAAATAATGTAAAAACTGGGCAAATATTTTATTGTCATAAACATACCACCACCGTAAGGTAAAGACAGACTCAAAATATTTTTTTTTAATTCCTATTAATATTATCGATGTCTAAAATATATCATAAATATTCGGGTCCTCATCCAAGAAACGCGCACGAATGAACAGAGCGAACGCACAGGTTACAGGTAGTACAACAAACGGACACGAACTTACATGGACACAAAAAATGTTTGTTATAGCGTCCCAACTTATTCGTTTGCGTATATTTACATAAAAAAAATCAGCAAAATTAACAGAAAAACATTTAGAATAATTATATTTACACAAAAATAATTTAGAACTAAATGTCTTTTCATATGGCCATTTTTAAGGATTGTTTCTTATAGATATACTGCTTAATGATTTCTCTGATTGCAATTGATAGAGAACAATCAAATGATTAGTCGACCAATATTAATTGCCCAAGAGAAGACCCAATTTGTAGACTCTGCAATGAAGAAGACGAGACAGCTTCTCATGTGATATTCGAGTGTCCAGCACTCGCACGAACGCGCTATGCGGTCCTGGGACCAATCAGTCCCGGGAGCCATCTGGCGGAAAAAACCTTGGTTAGCGGGCTGCTAAACCTTGTCAAAGGAACGGAGCTCTTCTAATCAAGGAGAATCTAAATGTGAGAAATACAATAAGCCCGCTGGCTTCAGTGTTTGGGACCTAATAAACCATCTCTCACATTTAGTTAAAATACCAATACCAATACCAATACCAATATTAATTGCTCGATCTTGCATGTATTGTATTCCGAACAATTCACGCCCATCCTGTTCCTTGAAGCCCTTAAAATCTACACAAGATACAGGACGAAACACCCAACAATGCAGTGATTAATTGAGGTCGCTGGGCTAACAAAAAGCCATTATCTTATCTTTAACCTATGGATTAAGCCAGGAATACGAGTAGTAATACTACAGACTGAGGAACTCGCAGCAATACTAGGGGATCGAACCAGCTTGTTATCAAACAGACTCTCTATATTATCTTGTCCCCTAGATTTATGTTTTTCCTCAGTCGATTACCATTTTTAGTTTTCTCTTTGAAAGAGAACATTTTCCATCGGAACGCCGTTCCATTTTTACACGCAATAGACAAATACCTACCAACACCAGCTTCATTCGAAGACTATTATCTAAGAAAAAATGTGGCATCCCTAAAAAAAATTATCGAAGCCTCTATTCTCACCCACTTCATATTCAGTTTGACAGCGGCATCCTGCTTTAGGCTTTTTCTCACGAGGCATCAAAGCTATAATAAAGTACATGTCACTTCTTGTTACAATAATAATATATTCTTATTGGCGTGAATTCTGGGAGTAGGGATTCCTTCGGCGGAATAAAATTTGTTGTAATATGTATTTTATCCAGAGTAGACGTAGGTATGATAAGGTCATGAGATATATTTGAATGTATTATGGAACACAAAAGACGTCATTGTCATGGGTTACAGAAAAGGGTTTAATTTTCCACTCCTTGACATTTACATTAATATTACCTTCAGCACACGTAACATTATTATTATAAACATTTACCCTATATACCTACTCTTCCATACTCAAGATCTATCGTCATAGCCCTTTTCATTCATGTCTCATAGTCCTTATAAGACATTCAATACATTAAATAAGACAACCTATATAGGCTCTAAGGGTCGTATTTAACGTCATGCAGTGGGTATTCATAAAACGGTCGGTCTAGTTAACGAGCAGATTTCTCTGACCGTTTCTAAAGAACCAATCGACTCTAGGTGTAATAGGTAGCAATTCAATTATTGGACTCAGGGGGGGAACTAAACCCCCGCTATCCTCTCCGAGACTGAAAAAGCGAACTACAGTTATAATAATAATATTTTTAAGGTCTTATTAAGGGTCTTATTTTTCAGAAACTCCCCCCCCCCCCCCCAGACCCTCCGGTTACCCACCTAACGGATCCGTCGATCTTTTCATACAACACTCTCATGTTTACAGATTTCAATGAACCAACACTGTGTAATATGTAAGAGAGGCCCTTTGTCAAATGTTGCCCGGGGGCCCAAAATTTATAGTTATGGCACTGATTGGAATGAAATCCATTATAAAAATGTTGATACCTACCTAAATGTAATTAAAAAAATATATATACTGTAGGTAAGAGTTTAACACTAAAACTGAAAATTAGAGTTATTGAGCGATAAATTTGATTGATATTCGTTATGTCAGAGTTTCGTAAAATTATCTCGTTATTTTAATTAATGCATAACAGTTATATTTTGTTCCGGACATGATCGCTATTAAAAATTACACTTCAAACTAATTTTTAACAGTTCAAACCGTAATAAGATTATTATTGCTTTTAAGTTTTTTCTTAATAATTACATCTCTAAGTACGTGTTAATGGTATATACGTCCTATATAATAATCTTGCAGAGTAGAATGTATCGTACTTTGTTTTTGGCATTTAAAAGAGTTTAAACTAACATAGTGCAAGTTATTGGGCGTTGTAAAAATGGTAGCAAAGATATTTGGGTTCTCATCTAATACTATCTTCATAGTGATATTGGTAAGAATTTAAAACATACAAATAGAGGTTTATGTTTTCAACCCTTACTTCGTGAAATCTCTGCATACTAATTGATGATAAATAAAACGTTACTGTTTTAAAAAAAAATTGCTGTATAATGATGGATATTGGATATAATCCATGTTACACGAGTTTCGCTACTTTTAAAGTAGCATCATCAGACATACCTATGTAAATTAACAAAATTATTGATATGATAACTACTACGGTTACCTAACTGATCATAAAACAAGAAGTTATTTAAATGTCTTTGGATTTCTAGAGATTCAAGGAAATTTAATTTCAAGTAATGATCACCAGTAATGAAGTAGTTTGATTGTTGGTTGTTAGAGTGTGATTGTTTTCTATTAAGTATTTTGCAAAATTTGATGTTTCTGAATGTTTGAGTCTGTAAGGGCTTAGATGTTCGTCGTTATTGTCATATTATTTTGTATGTGTGAGTTTTCTATACAGTGCGCGAGAAAAGTAAGGAATAAATTCGATAAAACGGAGAGGGCTGTTGTTTTGAAAAAATAAAAAACAGGTCGATTTTGTTTTTTAATTGCTCAACTTTTGACATAATATTGGGGTATACAGGGTGATACGCGAAAAAGTGGTGACGTCATCGGCAATATTTTTAAATGGCAACCCTTATTTTTTATTCCATTTTTTGATACTTCATTTAACTGCCAATACGGTAATGTAATCAATTTGTAACCTTAAATAAGGAAATTTCTGAGAAAACAGCTTGTGAGTCGAAATTGTGCATTTTTTACTGATGTGAAAATCGGAACATTAACAATAAAAAAAAAAAATAAATAAATAAAAATGACTGTTTCCATGGTAATTTTATAAGATCTGTCTATTAAATAAGTCTATTAAATTAAAACAAATTAAGTTATTTTCACAGAAATTTCGTCATTTAAGGTTACAAATTGATTATATTACCGTATTGGCAATTGAATGAGGCATCAAAAAATGGAATAAAAAATAATGGTTGCCATTTAAAAAAAATTGCGATGACGTCACCACTTTTTCGCGCATCACCCTGTATACCCCAATATTATGTCAAAAGTTGAACAACTCAAAAACAAAATCGACCTGTTTTTTTATTTTTTCAAAACAACAGCCCTCTCCGTTTTTTCAAATTTATTCCTTACTTTTCTCGCGCACTGTATACAGAAAAGTCAAATTGATTATTCAATCTCGTGATTGATAATATCCTTAATTGTACAGCAGAATTAAAAAAAAATAAAAGTTTTTTATTTATTATTCAGCAGTACAGGTATTATCCAAGAAAATAGAAGCATAAACTTCATTGGTAAAAGAGAAATCTAGGCAGTTTTTGTCTTTTGAACTAAATAAATAAAGCTGCGACTGAACTGCCAGTTCCAACTGGAAATGGGAGTTCATCATAATAATTATTAAAACTCGACTGACCTGCAAGTAAAAAATAATATTAAAGCGTATAAATTTAAAGGCAAAATGACTGGATCTTGTGAAATTTCAAAATATCTTTTTTTATCCGAACAAAAACAAGTAGAAACAGAGACTCCTGCTGTCTTTTACGTTAGGCCTTATTTTAAGCATATTTTACATTATTTTATCGAATATGTTGCTTAACAACATGGTATTTTCCTACTTGTTCCTCTGTTTATATGCAGTAAGAAAATGAGAATCTTGATCTCCGTCTATAATAATTCAACAAGATTAGGATTGCGGTGCTTTTCTTAATTCCGCCATAAAACTTCTGAGACACACTCGGTAATATAATCCTAACAATCCTCTAATCGGAAATAATGAATTTTACTTTTCTGAAGACTCTCGCGTATTTTCTTAAAACGCCACTTGACCTAAAATCTTTTGGTGCTTTGTAGAATTGGCTTTGTTTCTTGAAAAGTATGTAGCAATATAAGTAATGACTGATCCCAAAATAAAATGAGTATATGTCTTAAGGCAGGTCCATGGAAAAATGCTATAGAATAGTCTTCTGAATTGAATCATATTTTAAAACCGATTCCATATAACAAAGTTCCAAGGAAATAAAACCCGGTGTCTATTATATTTTCTTTTCAATTACCAATACTTTTGTTTCGTTTTTAAGTGGAAAGGAGGAGTTGAAATCAGTAAATGCATTAGTCTTTTTTGGGTTTTTTAGGTTCGTTATAGTGAATTTAGTCAATTGTTGTATTGAATCAAAACGTTTCGGTGCCACTTGGCACCATGATCAGTAGACAAGCTCACCAAAAAGAGAATCCACTTACACTACACAACCCAATAGAAAATGCACCCAACACTAGCAATACTCAGTAAATCCAATAACACCACATACATATCAATTATATTAACCAACTTTGTGAAAGTTACCCACCAGTATAATACATGTCCTATTAACAACAAATGATAAAGATGTATACGACTTGATTGTAGACTTTGTGATTAGGACTGGAATTCCTCTGTAGAATATTATATGTGTGGTTTATCAGAAATGATCAATGATCAGTTAAAACTTGTGTGTGGCTGAAGGACCTTCGTCCATAGCCAGTTCACAGATAATAAAAAAAAACTTTGTGAAAGAATAGAAAAAAAACTCAAAAAGAACAACACCAAAGTAGCTGACAAAAGTACCAGTCAAATCCACAATCTATATACAGCTCTATACATATAGCAAAATCCCAATACACAAAAGAAGTCACGTAATATGTGTGAAAAAAAATACATAAGACAAACAATGCAACAACTACAACAACGAATTCAACCCACAAATCTTCCTGAACAGCAAACACAAACAGGGAACAGGACACCAATTCAACTACAGTGACACAACAATAATAGACACGGAACATAATACACACAAAGAAACAATCCCTAGAAATGATACACCTACAGAGAGAAAACAATGCCATCAACGACAGAAGAGAAATCAGCAATTTATCCCAAATTTACCAGACAACTATAATACAAAGGAACCCCACCACTTCCCTCACATAAGCAATTATCACATATCTCCATTTCTCTAATAGTTAGGTATATAAAAAAAAGCAACAAACCCTCCGGAAAAAACCTCTATATTACAGTCCTTTTTCACCATGCCTGCATGGAGGGGGAAGGGGGAGCCATTTCCTACGTATTTTTACCCGTAAAATTCTAATCTGCAATAAAAGACGTGGGTTTTCATTTAAGATTGCAAAGTTGCTGCCATCACCTTTATACAGGGTGTCCCATTTTAATGTCCCACCCCGGATAACTTTTGTCAGTGACCTTGAATCAAAAATTGTTTGGTACAAAAGTTGTACAACTTGGAGGGGGACATTCGATGGCACTAATACTTTTGATCTTGGGTACAAGGTTCAAGGTCATTCAAGGTCAACTTTGTTTTTTTTTAATGGAACTTCCTATCTTTGACATCAGCAATCGATTGCGCGTGAAAAAATATGAGACTTTTGTCTGAAACTTTTTTCTGAAAACGCAAATTTTCTCAATTAATTTAGCCTTCAAAATGGAAAATTTTAAAATTTTTTAATTTTCAAGTCGAGAATGGTGAGGTTTAGAAAAGAACCACAAGTTAGATTTTTCATCAAGAAAAGTTTAATTTTTCATTCGGTACAAATAGCTCAAAATTAACGAAAACTCTGTTCTCAGCGCCTGTGTTCGAAAAAATTCGTGACGGTTCCTTGCGCAAATCCAAGCACTTTTTGTCTCTTGCGGATTTTCTTAGAAAGCTACCATTCTCGAGGTAAAAATTCACAAAGCTTAATAAATTTAATTTTGGCAGCTGCATAAGTCGATTAAATTTGCGTTTTCAGAAAAAAAGTTTCAGACAAAAGTCTCATATTTTTTCACGCGCAATCGATTGCCCATGTCAAAAAGAGGAGGTTCCATTAAAAAAAAACAAAGTTGACCTTGAATGACCTTGAACCTTGTACCCAAGGTCAAAAGTATTAGTGCCATCGAATGTCCCCCTCCAAGTTGTACCAAAAAATTTTTGATTCAAGGTCACTGACAAAAGTTATCCGGGGTGGGACATTAAAATGGGACAGCCTGTATAAGGGTTGGGTGAAGGTTAGTCGAGTTTGGTGTCATTGGATGTCTCCCTTCCAGAAAAACAATTTTATTGCCCTTTTTTTTTGATCCGAGGTGTAGTTTTTGATATACTGTAGGAGATGTATGGTTTGAAATATCTCCATCATATAAAATATAGCAAAATGTACGAGTAGGTAGGTAGATTATGGGAAAATCTAATCTAAGATTGGATTGGGAGAATGGTTTTATTGGGTTGAGAGAATCACAAGTAAATATTGAGAGAAATTAAAACTAGTTTTTGATCAAACTCTCAAAGATGATCGCGTTATTTTAATAATAATTATCCCTTTATAACACCTATGTTAAAAAACTGGTTCATGAAAAATAAATGAAAAAATACTTTGCTGTTCTTTTTGTTTATCAACCATTCGTAAAAGAGTATTTGAAATAAAATCATCGGCACCTGAGTTTTGCATCAGTTTCACGTGTTACGGGTGGAGTTTATTAATGCGCGTAACACTGGGTTGACTGTCTCTAGTTCTCGACTCTAAGTTTAGCGAAGTGCTTGAGGATTCTCCATGAGTTGAAGTATAACGGAAAATGTCTTTTCCGGTTTACTGCTGTTTTATTCGTCTGCAGTTTTTCGATTCGCTAGCGTCTTCAAATACATTTTTCGCTCTCTTGAAAACACGGTAATCTGGCTATCGCTGATCTGGATATTTTTGTGCAAGCAATCTGAAGTCTAGATAGCAAAGACTTTCATAAACTTTATTCCTGTAGAATAAAATAAAATTTTCTGACTTTCCAGCATTTAAAACTACATGAGGGTTACGGCGAATATATACTGTTGCTTGCGGCTAACAATTAGGTACAATATATTCTATAACAATATTTAGTCTGATCAAGAAGAAAAAGCAAACTTATACAATGCAAATTCAGGTTTCAAAATTTGGAAACACTCTAATAATAATTAACTAATAATCTACCTTTCCCTTGTAGGTCTGTCAGGTTCTCGTCGGAAAACTGATAAATTACTTCACACAAGAAACTTTCCAGATAATCAAATTTCCTCCCTCCCAAAAAAAAATACTCAAGCAACTAATAAAAAAAGAAGCAAATAAGATTCACTATAAAATTAAATCACCGCTGAGATTCTTAATGACGATTTCTTTGTAAAAGCATGATGAAAATCTTGCTAAACAGGAAAAAATTGACAAGGCTTTCAGAAAGGCACTTAAAAGCTAATCAAAATGTAACAAAATTAGATGTGTTCATTCTTAAGAAAAATATTTTTTGTCATTCATAAACGGAGCACTTAAGAAACTAAATAGTCTTCATAATTAACATTAATTTTAAAAATTACTAGTCTGCATTCCCAACAATGAAAAATGCTACAATTTCACTTATTCCGAGCCATTTTATTATCTTGCATTTTATTTTGTAAAATGTATCGTTTTTAAGCAAAGAAATAAAATATAATTTTGAAACCATAGTTGATTCCGAGCTGTTTTGCCGTGGTCCGTTAAAATTATGTAACCGAAGCCAGGACACCCAGACTATAATATGGACTTTCAAAGATACACAAGCTTAACGTGCCTTTTCACCCCATTGTCAGTGCCATTGATTCTCCGACATATTCTCAGGGCAAATATCTAACCAACCTGCTGCAGCCACACGTCGGATCTACAGAATCCCACATTAGAGACTCGGGTCACTTCATAGAAAAACTAGAATCTTTAACCCTTCATGCCAGTGACATTGTGGTTAGTTTTGATGTGGTTTTCCTCTTCACGATGGTGCCCATCGATGACCCCCTTCAACAATCCAGCGCATCTTCCCTAGGGACATCACTTTCTCTTCCACCATATAACCACCACAACCCATTTCCAGTGGAATGATTACTTCTATGAACAACTGGATGGAGTTGCAACGGGCAGCCCACTGAGTCTCATGATTTCCAACTTCTGCATGGGATTCTTTCAAGCTGCTACGTCCTTAAACTCCGGTACCAATAAACCGTCTTGTTGGTATGGCTACGTAGATGACACCCTCATCATTTGGCACCATGGGAAAGAGGCCTGGAGGGATTTCTTTACAATATCAACAGTAATCACCCCAGCATTCAATTCACAAGAAACAGAAAAGGACGAAAAACTACCATTTCTGGATGTCCTCGTAAGCAGGAATTAAAATGACACCTTGGAGCGCAGGATCTACCGAAAACCAACACACGGATCGGTACTTTCACAAGAATTCCAACCATCATCCAGGCCAAAAACGAGCAGTAATTCAAACACTGATGGTGAATCGTGAATCCCGAATTTGTAAGACCCAACACCGCCAAGAAGAGTTCGCCCACCTAGGTCATGCTCTGCAGGAGTGCAGGCGAATGCCTACACCGCTGAAGAAATCAGGAGAGCGGTGCGAACCAGAGCCCAACATCCCTAGATACCCAGCGAACAACCACCAAGAGTTTTGAAGGCTGCTAAGGCCGCTTTTCTCCCTCTCTATTGAATCGGTAAACTCTTGCATCACCACGGCGTCAAAACCATCTTCAAACCCACACAACAAATTAGCGCGGTTCTCCGCTCGACTAAATACCCCATTGATCCACTTTCTTTTGTTGGACCTTATAAAATATCATGTAGTGGAAGCGTCGTTTGCGCACACGTAATCGCTAATGAGGTCTACAGCAGTTGTAGACGAAACCTTCGGAGCAAATCTTCATAGACCACGAAAAAACAGTCCGGAATCAACTATGATTTCATTCAATCTCATTCAATTGAAGTGAGGTCTTAAAACCTACACACATCAGAATATGATTTTTTAATTATTTTGTTTATTCTATGACTAGTAGCTTCTTTTTTTTGCCTAGAACGGTCAATTTTACGAAGCATATGCGAACTAAAACGGTACGAAGTGCTTGAGTCAAGCTGTAAAAGGGCATTGCTAAAGTAAAGTAACCTAGAAAACCTTTCATTCTTTCATGTTCCTTCAAATTTGAAAAAATTAAATAAAAATCTTAGTTTATACCTATTTGAAGGGCTGTAACTCCGATTGGAACGCTTTTGGAACCAAGTTTTAAGTATTATATGAAAAGTTTTGGACAAGGAATTTTTCGCAATATTATATAGAATCATAGGTATATAATTCAAAATACCTAGTCTGAATTTACAATAAAATGACCCAATAACGGTAAACATCGCTTATCGCAAGACAAACCGTGCACAGTAAGAAGAATGTTAGGCAATACTCACAAATTTTTTTTACTGGAATAATAATAGACGAGAATTCGGATTTTCTCGAGCTGCCTAGGACTCCGGACCTAACTGCCCTTCACAATATTTTATGGGACTGCTCCAGAGAGAATGTAAACCTAAGAAGGGCTATTGAAAGATCTTGACCAATCGAAAAGAATTTTTATAAGGGAAACATTCCCATTATTTCTTTACCATTACATAAATTTGATATTTGGTAGGTTATAATATCTATTACTTATATCGTGGCTTTGCTTTATTTAAGAAAATTAAAGAAAAGAACTGAATGGCATTGTTTATTTTTTGTATCAAGAAAAATATATTCAACTGTGGCGTTTTGATTCATATTTTATTCAAAACCGGAAAGTAGGTAGGCACCTACCTATAGTTTTTTGATAATAATACCGCAAATACCTACTGTCTGATCTTTTTTAAACGCAAAATTGTCAGAAGCAGTTAATCTAATGTTATAATAATTGTCATAGGTCTGTATGTTTATAGTCGCTTTGGTAAGGGTCCACTTAACTATTTTTATATGGAAATCAATAATTTATCAATAAATCTATTATTCCAGGTTAAATTTGGACAATTTTGTGATGGTTCTGACTCCTCACTTGCTATTACACAATCACAGGGAAATCCGGGGACGTCACATGATGAACCGAAGGACCATTTAGTGAATAAAACGCAAATACTGGAGCCTTCAGCAGTAGGTTCAAACTTGCCTACAATTTCAACCGAATTTGAGGAAACGTTCTTTGGCACAAATTCCGATAATCACCCATTTCCCACTGAAATGCCTGATACTACGAGTAAATTATCCGTTGATAGTTGCATTTCGAAACTACTCGAATTCTCAATTAAATCGATTGCTTTAAAATTCGATGCGGTGATATATGGCTGCAGGACAATGAAAAGTAGCGAGTGCAAAAGATTGAGAAGAAAGCTACAATCAGAAACAAATTATTCACTCATTCAACTTCAGAGAAGTCTTCCAACATGTACAATTTTGCTTTCCGAAATCTCGAGTATCTTGAATGAACAGACTTCAAATGGACAATGGGAAGACAACGAAGACTGCGTCTCAGGGAAACTGTTTTCTATGAGAGCAGGTATATCTGCACGATTTGACAGGACAAGAAAGCAATGCACGAAGTACGGTACCAATTTTTGCGTGATGTTATTGCAGAATTTGCGGTGGGAAATAGCTGAACTTCTCCAAGAGTTTCGTGATGGGATAAAAACTGAATGCGAAATCCCACTTTAAGTGAGAGTGAGACCCAATACCTTTGCTCCGATTCACAATTCTGAATATAACTACCTATACTTAGCTATTAAGAACATGTAAAAGTTCTTGAAAATTTATGTGAAAATAAGCTTCAAAATTCGATAATTTGTGGTACTGGTCTCAACCATTCAGAATATTTTATTGGAACAAATCATCAGTATAACGAGTGATTATTAATTGTGTAAAAAATATCAAAAATGTAGTAAAAAAGTAATTTTTGTTTGCTTTTATTTAAATAAAGGTTTTATTAAAATAATTTTGCTTTGAATAATTATTTCGCACTGAATTTAACAATAAAATAACTGAAGACTAGAATACAGAGCCAGAGTAATACAAATTGGTTGTTATTACAGAACATTTGGGCTGCAGACTGTTTAAGAGTGCCAGACTTTCTTCCATTATCCATTGACTTGTTGCTTATACATATAATAAAAAATATAAAACTTTTAAACTCTTTGATTATGATAAGTCTTTGCTGAAAAATTATTCTCTATTTCTTTTTTTTTGTAAACAAGAGCAGCAGATCTGTAAATTTATATCAAGCCCGTTACGTGTTTATGTTTGAAATATCCATTATGGCACATTAGATCAGGGGAGGTGGGTGGTTAGTCTTCGGTACGTCGATTTGCGTTAATTTAATATCATCAAGGACAGTGCCAAGATCAAATTACGGTGAAATATAAACGCCCCAGATGAAGGAAAATTGAGAGTCTTCAGTGGAATTTTTGAGAAGAAGGTTTAATTTCGAAACCAGTATTAAATTCACCAAGTTCAAATATGCATTCAAGTGCTTTCCATATTATTTATTTCCAGCAATTTTCTGTTGATTATTCAAACAGGGATAAACGGGAGACTTTGATGGTTCGAATATTTTAATTATCATAAGCCTCTTGAAGGGCTTCACGGGATTCCAATATTCAGGTACTTATACTATTTTTAAGAATATCATAAGCAAAAAATTATGAATTTTTAGAATTTATTAAATAAAAATTGAAATTATATAGGACGCACTAGGACGTAGCTAGTCAAGAGGAAGTCTAGGAAATATTACAATATTAGTTGTATAATCGATTTTAACTGAAATAAATTTCGTCTGACGTTTCCAGTCTTGATTAATATTATTTTGGCTTTGGTTAACAAAGTGGCTAATAAAAAATATAACTACATTAATTATTTTAAAACTTTAGTGAAATTGACGCCATACTTAACAAAAATATTTTGAAAATTACACTCGGATTTTATAATTTGATTTCATACTTTCTTTAACCGTCAGTTCCGAGTGTCTTTAATCATCGTGACGAATAGAAACAGTGAATTATATTTCCTAAGTAAGAGCCGCCTTCTTAATCATGTTACACTTAAAGAGACCCTGAATTCTTAATATAATGAGGCTTTTTTCTCTCTCTTTTCGGATTTAATGACATACTTTTTCAAAGTTATTTATATGCCGCAAAGATACGCGAACGAATTTCAAATTCATGAAACTTACCAATTATTATCGAGCTGTTACCCTGTTCGGATTTCATTCGAACTTTGTTTGATTGGTTTTGGGTGACGCTTTTTATAAGTTGTGCATGGAATTGAAGTACGAGCCGAGTGATCTCGAAAGTTAAAACAGATTCATTTTTCATCTAAATGTATCATTTATTTTGATGTCAACCTGATAAAAAAAATTCATTTTCATATGAATGCCTACTTCTTTTATAAATATTACCTCACATTGCCTGACTTTTTTAAAAATGAAATTCTAAAATTGTAATGAAAAACTCAAATTTAGCTTTTCCACTTATCGATTGAAATTAAGTTAGTATGTATTAATAATTATAAATTACAAAATCCACAAAATTTACAGACAAGGTACTTTTTACTAAGTCACTTCAAGACTTTCATGTAATAATTAACCAACAAACCAAAACTACTCAAAATAGTTATTCAAAAAAGAAGAATGAGTCCTTAAACATGCATAGCTCAAAAAACTATTCCAGTTGACGAGCCGGATGTTCTGGTGAGGGACCAGGTTCGTCGTCTTTTAGTCTCAATGTCTATGCCTGCAGACTGCAACATGAACCGTGACATCATCACGAAAGGTTCCTCGTTTAATCGTCAAAACTGACCAACCAAAATTCATTCTGCGTTTGTTTCAGTAAAAGTTCAAGAATTAGTTTTATTTTTTGAAAAATCATAATAGAACTATTGCAGTCGAAGTAAGTTAAGTGCTTTAGGGGAGGGTGTTATCGACAGTAGATAAACTTCCTAAAATTATTGAGAGTAAGTCGCATTTCACATGCTTAGAATCTAAAAATAGTACGTCAGCTACATGAATTATTGTAGAAACTATTACGATTTCTTGTACTGATTTCCGTCAGCGATGAACAAACTTTATAAACAATCCAGTAGTATAATAATAATAAACCGGCAAATTTCTAAAGCAGTGGTAGGAGAATGTGAACAAATCGAGAACCCCCGAATTCGAACACAATACAGCTCAACTTTACTAAATCATTCCCATCCTGTTTCTCTCCAACCGCCGGTCACGCAGAGGTTGCGCTGTGCCCTTACGGAATCGAATGCGATTCTCTGCTGTGTAAATTATTTCCCAAGTTCCAGCTTAAATTTCTTGTAATTCAATTTACTCAGCTCTGTTATCGAAACAACCCATCAAACACCTTGTGGTGCCGTGCTACAAATTGCCAATACTGGAATTTATAGGACATAATGATTCGTTTCAAATCTACACAGCTTTGCAATCGTATGGGCTGGGTATTACTGACGTGTATGTAATTACCCATAAATTTAGGGGCGTTTTCAAGCTTCCTGCACCGTCGTCTTAGTGATCTTAACTTGTCATATAAAATATAGCCCAGAATATAAAATATCAGCAAACTTATTAAGTAGTAGTAGATAAGCTCTGCAGTTGTCAGCAAAGCAAAAAAAAAAGAAAACAATATTTTTTTTAGGAAATCACTAACAGCCAATATTATAAAGGCTCATTAGGCTAACGGGCAGATTTCTGTGCTCGTTTTTGAAGCTAATATCGACGTCAAATGACTTTTATTAACATGTTTGTAATTACTCTCGTGTCAAGAATAGATAAATTTAAAAAATTTCCCCTTAGACTCGATACCTTCTTCAGAAATGGTGTTCCCCCAGAACTGATTTTGTTCTATAACCTCTTCACCAACAATTAATGAAGGTAAACCTTCCATGAGATTATTATTTATGAATTTTTGGTACTTTTTATATTTTACCGACTTAACTATAAAGGGTGATTCCCATTAGAACCGATACAATTCATAGCAGGGGCGTGTGGGGTAACCCAAAATAGGGTGATTTAACGCAACTTATCTCTATACTAAGTTTTACCCTTACAAAGTTATGGGTCTTGGATTAGGGGTTTCAAAATTCGAAAAAACTTAATATCTCATCTACCTATACTTGAACTTAGAAAAACCAAATTTGGTGCAGGTTGTGAGTGTACCAAGAGCATTAATCGACAGTAAGTAGAGCTAATTTTTTTTGATTTTAAAGGGTTGATAAGGGATGATGCACTATTAAAATGTTACATAATTTTTTAACCCGTTAGCAGGCTTAAGAAATTATTACTTTATTTTAAGTAAATTCGCTTCTCAAACTTTTATTTTTTTTATCAATTTTCAAAAAACTTTGTCGTTTTCCACAAAAACTTGAATAACCAAAAAACGTGTTGCAGTATGTTATTTAGAATAGAATAAAAGTTGACTGTCAGGAAGACAGTTGCAAGATTTTTGAAAAATCCCAAGAGAAAAAAGGATGGGACCGATCCGACTGCCAAGTATAGACAAAAAATTTCAGAATAGCTCCTTACCCCTAAATTATTACGAGTATTATCATAATGTTTCAAGTGATTGTAAGGTATATGGAAAGTCCTGGCAAGACCTGTATGAGATCAGGGACGTATCGCCGAGCAGATTGGCGTGAAGTGCCATATCTAGCATGTAATAATACCCATAGTATGGACCCGCAAAACGAATTTACTATCTAATCTAGTTAACACAGCAGGATAGGTATTTCGTAAACAGACCGGGGAAATCCATTTTTTTTTATTTTTTCAGTCGATGGAGTCGGACCTTCCCTGTCTTTTGACATGTGTCTTAGGTTGGGTCGAAGTGCGGGGGAGGGGGGGCACGCTTTTAAAATTTACTGAAAATGAATTTTATCGGAAAAACGGGTATATCTGAGCTGGATTTGATCTGACAAAAAAATTATGGTATCAAAAACTGAAGAGAAACACGGAAGTTCGTTTCGACCTGAACCCTTTAGCTCAACTGGTTCTCGAAATATTGCGATATTAAGGGTGCAAAAATGAATAAAAATTTAACTGACTTTTGCTCGGCACGTGGTGGAGTTACGGCGTCAATTTTTTGCGAGAGGAAGGGTGCCACCGAGTACTTTGACGGGCCAGAGGGAGGGGATGGTGGGCCAATTAAGAGGGGAGATATGGAGGTGAGAAGAAAAATAAGGAAACGCTTGTAAAAAGTTTATTTATTGACCTACAGAGACCAGGCACCGCTCATTTTCTTCATTTTATTATTTACTACCCGGTAGTCATAGCAAAAAAATATTATTTTCGCAAATGCGCGCTTGGGGCGCAATTTAAAAAAAAGTATTTTGTTTCTCGAGTTTTTGGGGGTGAAGGAAGGGGGAGGGGAAATTTTTTTTTACCACTGAACGAAATTTTTTTTAGCTTTAATTTGAGCCCCACTTGAACCCGATCCGACCATAAATAAGGGCACAACAAATTGGCAAAGTCTAGGCTTTATTGAAAGCGAACGGAGAGGGGTGGGGGGTTCTTGTTAGGCCCATTCGAAAGATATATTTATCTATTTATTTATTTGTTTTTTTTTGTGCGTATCTTGCCAGCGCGCGCGAGTTATACATGAAGATCTCTCTTTAAACCGGGCGAGAAAGATACCCGAGCAGCCGTGGGCGAAGCTTACCCTCTCTGCTTGTCTATACTCCGGGCACAGTCACGATCGGCCGGGAACGCGCGCTCGGAATTTATTTTCGAATGCTTGTTCGCTCGTACCTCGCTCAATTATGGATCGATTTTGGAAATTCTTGCTTGCTTTTGATCGCTGAACGATCGGAAATGAAAAAACACATCGAGTTACTGTTTTTTCATCTGCTGGCGGGTGGATTTTTCTTACATTTGGGCCGTTGTTGGCCTTGTTTTTCATTCTCAGTCGCGCTCTCTTATCTTGCTAGCCTTCTATTGTTTTCCCGGGATGACGCGCCGGGTTCACGAAAACAACAGGCAGGTACACAATAGAAAGAGGCGCTACACAAAAGACTGCATCTCGATCTATTCATGGTCAAGCGAGTGCAGCACATGGCTGCTTCAGGTAAGAAAATTATTTCGAGAATGGATGAAAGAGTGTTTTCCAACTTTCTCTAGACTTTGCCGGTTCGTTGTGCTCTTATTTATGGTCGGATCGGGTTCAAGTGGGGCTCAAATTAAAGATAAAAAAATGCCGTTCAGTGGTGAAAAAAAATTTCCCCACTCCCTTCCTTCACCCCCAAAAACGCGAGAAAAAAAATGACTTTTTTTAAATTACGCGCCAAACGCGCATTTGCGAAAATTTTTTTTTTTTTAATTTTTTTTTATAATTTTTTTGCCATGACTACCGGGTAGTAGATAAAAAAACGAAGAAAATGAGCAGTGCCTGGTCTCTGTAGGTCAATAAATAAACTTTTTACGAGCGTTTCCGTATTTTTCTTCTCACCCCCATATCTCCCCTCCTAATTGGCCCGCCACCCCCTCCCTCCGGCCCGTCAAAGTACTCGGTGGCACCCTTCCTCTCGCAAAAAATTGACGCCGTAACTCCACCACCTGCCGAGCAAAAGTCAGTTAAAATTTTATTCATTTTTGCACCCTTAATATCGCAATATTTCGCGAACCAGTTGAGCTAAAGGGTTCAGGTTGGAACGAACTTCCGTGTTTAGTCAAGCTCTTCAATTTTTGATATCATAATTTTTTTGTCAGATCAAATCCGGCTCAGATATACCCGTTTTTCCGATAAAATTCATTTTCAATAAATTTTAAAAGCGTGACCCCCCCCTCCCCCCCATCCCGAGCCAACCTAAGACACATGTCAAAAGACAGGGAAGGTCCGACTCGTCGACTGAAAAAAAATAATAGATTTCCCCGGTCTGTTTACGAGCTGTTTATTTTACCGGTCCTGCTGGGTTAAGTTCTTGTGTAAAAAAAATAATAACGAAGATATGATCATAAATTTGATTATTAGAAATAAATTTGAAGTTTACTGCTTGTGTTAAAATTAATTAAGACATGGAGTTCTGTATTAAATGAAACGGCCATAAACGATAGTTTTAATGAGGTTATTTAAAAGTAATCAGACGTAAGAAGAGACATAAACTTTGAGAGATGATTTAAGTATCGCTGTAAAACGGAGTAAGGTTTCTCAATTTTCGTCTGTTTTACGAGTCATTTGGCATGTCATAATGCCGTAATAAAGTGAAATCATGCTTTAAATTAATCTATAATTCAGTAGTCATGGCTGGCAGTTCATGAAAAATTTCATCACATGACGGGACCGATTAACCATCGATAGAATGAATTTACTTGTCTACACAACAATAAAAATACTACAATTTTAACGTTTATTGCATGTCTGTATAAATCGTTCCATGATTCATGCAAGAAGTCGGAAATTGTCGTACAAACTGTTTCATGTAATTATGCATAGGGGATACCAAAAGTTTGAAAACGGTCCGATATTAGCTCGGTCCAAAAGTAGCTGACTCGAAAATTATAAAACTTGCGTGCGGAAAATTACACAGAATGAATTGCTAAATCAATTAGTACTTCCTGCAATAGTGTTACCTTCCTGTACCACGAGAAGGTTCCAGGAAGTATTTCACACATCATTTTTGGCCTTGAAATGGGCCGTTTTCACACATAATCTTTACTAATGCAAAAGGCCGTTTTTGTTTTTCGCTGCATGAAAAGATAGGACGAAACAATTCGGAGATTCTCCACTCTCTCGGTATTTAGCGACTCCAAACCTTTCTCCTTACTATTCCTTTTCCCTCATTGTCTAGCGTTAATATAATTAGGCTCAAGCTGATGCGCTCCTTCCTATTAAGCCAATCATGGGTAGAGTAGAGATTTTTCTTGAATTCTTTGCAGTACATACTTTCAAAAACTGTTTTATCAGAACTGATTTTCCGTTCATTCGATGCATAGAAAGAACAATGTCAATAAATTGCTTAATACTTTAACCAACTTGTACCAATACATTTTGAACAGAAGTATTTTTGTAAATAATTTGGCTATATAATCAGGATATCACAAGATATCTCTGCAATGCTGTAGGCAGGTACTTTGATTACTCTATTAATTAGAGAAACACAAAAAAGGGTTTTAGATTAATGCCCGTATTCACAAACGATAATTTCCTAAATAATTACGTAATTAATTAAATGAGTGAGATGGAGATATGCAGTTTTTTTGCAATAGAATGAGATGGGGATAATTGATTACGTAATTATTTAGGAAATTATCGTTTGTGAATACGGGCATAAGAATATTCAAATAAATTATAACCGCGTGGATAAGGTGAAACTTTCAAAATTGTGATAAATTGTAAGTTTTTTTAAACACTTGGTATTTATAGTAGATATTTGCCTTCAAAGTTTTGATATTGATAAAGCTAAGCGAAGATGACTTTTAATCGAAGTCCCGTCACGTAAGATTTCACACATCACAGCATAGCAATTTACGTCCTGTCGAAGCTTTAACTTATCTTATTCTATTAGAAAAAAGGAAGTGATTATTGTAAAATTTGAGACGTTTTTTGAGATTGCTTATGTGGAATAAAATAATTATTAGTTACAACGAGTTATACCCTCTTTTTCTCTAACTTCTGTTTTAAAAATCATTATTGTTAATCTATTATGTCTCTGTAATTCTCTAAAATTACATTAATGTAATATTACATTGAATGAAAGTAATATTTTCTCGGATTTTCCATATAAAAAAAAATGTGACTATTCATGTTTAAAATGTCGTAAGTATATACTTTGATGTAAAAGTTACACCGCCACTTGAGTACAATTTGAAACTAAAGCCCTTCTAAATTATTTAACTACACCTTTTCCAGTTTTAATTGAGGAAGTATAACTTGTAATTCAGAACTGACTAGTCTCATTTACATTTTGTAAACTACTAGTTTACAATTATTGAATAGTCTGAACCACAAGTTATAATTTCAGAATTTCAACTTTATAATAATGGCGTTAATATTATTTTACTTACCTACTGAAAATATTTCCAAGAATTTTTGAGCCAAAGTCCCTCAGAAACATCTCAATCAGAATCCAGCCAGCTTCCGCTGAGGAATAATGAATGAAGGTGCCTATAAAAAAGGAAAGTAATGAAATTAAAATCGTCCTGTTCTCTGATGACTTTTATTATCATGTAATTTACATATTTCATAAATAATGTCTTGCAGCCCTTAATAGTATTTTGTTCGCTGAAGTTCTCTTCCTATCTTGCTTACATAATTATTTAGAATGTAATCTAAATATTATGATCTGTTTACTTGTGACGTCTCTTCGAACTTATTATTTCTGAATTTTTGTTTCTAAATTGGCATATTTAAAATTTAAATTAAAAATCTTTTAGATATATTTTAATTTGAAAATACTTTCAGTATTGACAACTATAGACCGACCACACGGCCACAGCTGATTATATCTTATGATATCTGTTTCTATTTATTTTTATTAATTTTAAAAACAAAATTATCAGGGAGGGCTACTTATAATTTGTTACTTTGTTTGTTGTTTTTGACTTTTGAGGCATATGTCAGATTCCGCAAGGGGTTTGTTAATATGAGATTGAGAAATTAGATAAATGAGATTTAGATAGCTTCTCATTTACACTGAAAGAAATGAATTTTTTCTAATTAACGAGAAGCTCACACTAAATTATACGCTCAAAGTGCCCTAAATTTTGAGCTTGACATGAGAAGGCATAGTACACTGACCTGAAATTAATATGCAATTAAAACATGACTTTTTAAAATTTTGTTTCTACCTACAAGAAAATAATTTTTTTTTTTTTTTTTTTTTTTTTTTTTTAAATTTAACGTGTCTCGACAACTATGGTCATTGACACAGATACAGTTATTGTTCGGTCACGGTATTTACATTATTGTACATCATGTGTGTTGATTATATTATTGAAACATTATATCTTTTGAAATACATTAATTTCTTGTAGGTAGTTGATCAAATGTGCCAGCTGATCGGGGGAATTGAGAATTTCCTTTGGGTTTCCAATAATACCATGATTTTGTCGGTTGCTTGAGAGGGTTAAACAGTCTGTGAGTATGTGTTTGACCGTGAGTATGCTATCACAGTGCTCGCATTGCGGTGGATTTCCAGAGGTAAACAGATATCCATGGGTTAGACGGGTATGACCTATTCGGAGTCGCCGAATTACCATTTTGTTCCTTCTTGACATTGTTGATGGGAGTTCAAATCGCTTGAGAGATGGTTGGATTTCATGCAGCCTTGAGGAGACTCTGTCCCAGTGGTTCTGCCAGGCGGTTCTGGTGGCTTTTTTGCTGTAGGCTTTCAAGTCTGTGTGGATTTGGACTTGTGCAGAGATTGTGGATGAAGACGAGGCTTCTTTGGCTACATTGTCGGCCTTTTCATTTCCTGGTATACCTACATATTGTGATGGAACCCATAGCAGTGTCAGGCTTATTCCCTGGGAGGCTAGTCTTTCATGTGAGTCATGTATTTCTTGAATTAGTGGATGCTGGGTGTATAGTTGGTTGATGGATTTGATGGAGGAGAGAGAATCTGTACAAATGGCTACGTGATGACGTTCGGTGTTTATAGATTTAATGGCTTGGAGGATTCCATAGAGTTCGCCTGTATACACACTTGCAAAGCATGGTAAGGTTTTGGTGGAGAGTGTACTGTTGAGGGTTACCGCTGAACATCCTGTGCCATTTTCACTTTTTGACGCATCGGTGTAGATGATTTCATCGAAGTTTGAAGTTTGGATGATTTCTTGGAATGCTTTTCTGAGAAGTTCCTTCGGAGTGTCGTATTTAGGATAGTTAGAGAGAGATGTGTTGAAATTTGGGAGATGTTTTTTCCAGGGAGGAAATAAGGGTGTCATGATTGGCTTTGTGGATAGGAGGTCAGGATGCAGGAGGTTGGTAAGGAGTGGTTGAAGAATTTGTGTTATTGATAGGACTCTTGGGGGTGGGTTAGGTGGTGGTAGCATGGCTGTCATGAGTAAGTATACTGGGTTTTGGGGGTTGGCTGATATCCTGGAGAAGTAGCTCAAAAGAAGGTGTTGGCGCCTCAGCCGAAGGGGAGGTTCGTTGGCTTCACAATAAACACTTTCATTGGGACTTGATCTGAGAGCCCCGAGGCAAATTCTGAGTGCAGTGTTGTGTATTGAGTCCAGGTTTTTCAGGGTGGATTTTGAGGCAGATATGTATATGACACTGCCGTAGTCTATTCTGGACCGAATAAGTGCGCGATACACTCTCAGCAGGATGTTTTCATCGGCTCCCCATTGGCTGTGGGCTAAGATCTTCAGTATGCTGAGTTTTTTCAGGCAGTTGGTTTTGACGTCAGTAATGTGCTGCTTCCAATTCAGTCTTTTGTCGAAGGTTAGTCCAAGGATTTTGTGCTGATTTACTGAGGAGATGGTTTTCCCGTTAAGGGTCACTTTAGGGGTTGATGTATCATAGGATTTGCTAAACTTTAAGATCTTGGATTTTGTTGTGGAGAAATGGAGGCCAGTTTTTGATGACCAGAGGCTAAGTTGGTTTATGGCTGCTTGAATTAGGTTGGTTGTGGCGGATGTGGTTTTGCCATGACAGTAAATGACAAGGTCGTCGGCGTACAGTGTATATTTTACTGGGCGCTTAATATTTGCGCAGATGTCGTTTATGGCTAAGTTGAACAGCGTGGGGCTCAAGATGGAGCCTTGTGGAACACCATTCTCTTGAGTAAATTTTGATGAAATTTTGCCGTTAGCTCTCACTCTATAACATCTGTTTCTTAAGAAATTTTCAATGAAGGAAAGAATGTTGCCAGACAACTTAAGTTCTGTTAGTTTTTCCATGATGGTGGATGGGGGTAGAGAATCAAAGGCACCCTCGATGTCGAGGATAGCTGCTATAACGTCTTGGTTCCTTGAAAAAGCATTAGCTATGTCCATTTGCAGAACAGAAGAAAATAATTAAAATTTTTATTGCCACGATCTTAGCTTCTATCGCCCTTGCAGAGAATTGGGGACCGTATTTTCATCATGCGCTTAATTATTCCTTCCTCACCAATCAAAAATGCCATTTTATATTTCCATTTAGATATCGATTTTTAATATGCGGACGAACGGAAGACATTCAAATTGGACGAAAAAATAAATTCAAATTGCGGTATCGCGCTCACTAGGTAGGTACCTAGAAATCGGTCATTGATAATACTGATAATAGTACTTATATGATTATATCGAATATTATCAATTATTTACAAATACATTTTAAATTTAATTACCTATGTAGATTGTAAAAAGCAATTGGTTAAAAAAAAAACTTATTTTAAAGGATGAACTGTATATTATTTCTCTACTATAAAAGAAGTTGTTCCTATTAAAAAAAAACATACTGATATTAGACTTTTTTTAAATAATTTTTAGAGAAAATAATTTAATTTAAACTGAAAATGTAAATTTAAATTTACCTTTAAAATTGAATATTATGCAGAGTTGGCATAATATAGCTTAAATGAGGTCCTAAATACTCATAAAAAGTTAAAGAAGACTTATGTATAGCGTCTTCCGTATTTCAAGCAAATTATTTACTAAAAGTAAAGTAGAGCTCTTCAAAAGATTTGCAGCTTGACACATCTGGCGATCAAATTAAGTTCAGTTCCCGTTTGAAAGAAGAGTTAATGGAAATAAAGTGAATTTAATACTTTCTCGTTTCTGCTTTATTGTTTGGAAAATCGGTCAGGATCGAGGGAGGCTTCATTCCATTTTTACTACAGTATTGCGTTAGTATTATAGCAACGTTGAGATAACCTGCAAATTTTAACTTATCTTATACCTATTATGATTAACATGAGAAATTTACCTGAACTGAGATTGAATATTAATCAATAGGTACAGGTATTGTGTAGGTAGCACAATGCATCTACCAAGCATTCCTACAGATTCGATAAATCCTGCAATTTCCGTTTCCGAGTTACAAATAATTTGATAAATTTCATCGTTAGATTGTAATCGATAGCCTTTGCTTGAACCAGAAACCTTCACTCTGATTACCTGTTCTGTCTATCAGTGAATTGCATAATTCAGAGAAAGAGGAGAGCGACTGCCTCAACTTCGATCGCAACAAATATACAGGTTGTTTATTAAGACGAAAAGCTTACATAAACATCATAGGTCCGGAAATGAAGATACCTTTATGACAAAATTATTTATTAATACATGATTTCCATAACAGACCTGTATTTCTATCAAATAATGTTTCTAATAAATGGTCTAAATTTCTAAGAAAGAAGGTGTGAAATTGTAGCTTATGCCACCCTATAAGTCATTCGGAAAATTTGGGGGATTGTAATAAGGAATAGGAAAGGCAGGCATTTGCTGCCAGTATAGTTCCACCTATACATCCCCTACGAAATTCATCAAGTGGATTCCTTAACCTGCGGTCAGTTCCTTCCAAAG
Organism: Malachius bipustulatus; assembly: GCA_910589415.1. NCBI lineage: Eukaryota > Metazoa > Arthropoda > Insecta > Coleoptera > Melyridae > Malachius > Malachius bipustulatus. The sequence goes on from OU342633.1 coordinate 54,424,753, forward strand.
TATATAATAAGTGTCTGAACCCGGAATCTGGATGGTATGTACAAGGGTTGTAACCCTTCCAACCTCAATCTTGTTTCTGACAATAATTTAATATTTAATTTAATATTATCATGGGAAACTTTCTTACCGTTATAGAAAACTTCATCACCTGTAATGATTATACGTTATTACTACTTTTTTTTATAATTATTATTAACGATTTTTTCTCTTTGAATTTGTGATATTTTTGGTCCATGATTAAGTTCTCCGTCATGTTGAAATTGTTAATCAACGTGGAAAAATACCGTAAAAGCGGCCTCGTAAATTGACGAGGGTGTCTAGTTTTCAAAAAATCGACACTAAAAAATTCGATCTCGAAGACGAGGAGAGCTGCCGTAAAAAGCGATTATAGTTCTGAACTTTTCTCAATTTCCATCTTCTGACAAGAGATTTTCATTAAAATAGCAAGAAACTTTTTTCAAAAAATGTGTAGGTACTCTTAGATGTAAAAAGGTAGGTAGAAGAAGGTAGAATAGAAGAAAAACATAAAAAAAAAGATGTTTTCAGAACGGGACGAGATATTGTGAGAAAACGCTTACTGCAAAATGAATCTGAAAGACAATCCATTTAGGCCGTAAAGTCCTGTTTGTTTTATCGAAAAACGAAGAACAAAACTTTTAAAGTAAAAAAATCGTAATTTTTTTCAACTTTGAACGGCTATATTTCGAGAAGGCAATTATAAAAAAAGTATTTTATTATGGAAAATTTTCTCTAGATTTAGTATTTCATCACTTTTAGGTGTCGAGAAGGTTCAAATAGAGTTCAAAATAGAGTGGCGTTTTGAATTCATTAAACAAGATGGATCTTCGCAATTTATCCTTAAACTTCTTGTCAGTCTTAGATAATATCATCCTGCTATTTCATGAGTTGTAAAATTTGGACACGGTTATTTTATTTCACTCCATTGCATACGTCAGGATGATATACTGGAAAATTTCAGATTTGAAAGAGCGTCAAAGATCTTCCGGAAACCTATAAAATATAAAATATGTTTGCAATAAATCCAATAGCTTGGAATTTGATGAATTTCCAGGAATTTCCAGTTTGCATTGCAAACATAGGCATATAAATACCTATAACTAAGGAAAAATAAAAGACCATTCAATCATTCATCAAAGTTCTCAAGTAAAAATATTAAAAAATAGAGATGGCGCAATAATCTGTGGTCGTAGGGAAAATAGTGTACATTATGAGTGATTTTTCACACGTGTGAAATGGATCATTTTGCACAGTAGTAATGTTCTGAATAAAATTTATTTTTTTATATAAAAGAGTGGAAAAAGCATAGTATTACATTCACGATTACGGCCATTATTCACTTGATGATAACAACTCGTGAATAATAGCTTACTAATCGCTCATATAATAATATACTATCAATATTTAAAGTTATTATCCTTCAGTTTTTACTTTGAAATACATTTCCAGTCAGCCATATAGAATTTAAAACCAGCAGTACGTGGAAAAAGGCTTATATGGATACTCGTTCGGTTAATATCCCCAGGGTGAATTTGATGCTCTCCTGAAAAGTGAAAGGCAAAAAGCCACTCGAATCAATCTGAATTAACCTGCCTCCCTATTATAGCCACTCCAGAATCCATTCCGCGTGACCGAAAAAGGCCGGTTTTTATGAAATAAAATAAATAAAAAAATATATGAGGCTTTATTAATCGAAGTCCTACGTCCATTCAACATTACACTCAGATCCATTCGTCGGCGGATGATCTCGTGCCACAAGAGTTTGCGTTGTCCTTTATTGTTTCGGTTCATTTGATTCTGTAAAAATTCCCTCTACACTCTACAGAGTGAATCTTAAGGTGCGTTTTCACCAAGCGCGCAAAACGTTTGCAATTGTTGGCAAATGTTTGCAATCACAATATTTGTTTGGTGGAGACGAAAATGACGCGCATTCGCCAACATTTGCAATCATTTGTCCGTGTTCCGAGCGTTGTCGGTACATCAAAGGGATTTGTTGCTTGTGCGTGCGCGAAGTATTTTCAGTGTAGACGGGCAGGGAGTGTTCGCAGGAATCTCAGGGAATCAGAGCAGTGTTGTTTGTTGTTTTCCAGCAACTGCGACGTGTCTACCAAATTAACTATAACTATAACCAAAAAATGGGATGTCCAAAATCTACGAGCTCTCTTTTTATTATTCTCTTTTTCAATTAAAACAGTCATAATTATGAAAGATGCGGCACTAACAATACGTTTTCTTTTCGGAGCCATTTTTGCTCGGAACATGAACAAATGATTGCTAATAACGTACCAGGTGTCTGTGAATATTCAGTGAAGACACTTTAATTGCAAACATTTGGAAACATTCGCAAACATTTGCGAACGTTTGCTAACAATGATTTTTTGGTGAAAACGCACCTTAACATGACGGATGTGAAATAGAGTTGCAATAATGAATTAAAACTTTGTTTCTACTTGCAAGCTTTCGAAATTTTTTATTATTTTCCAAATGAAACTCAAGCTAGGGTTCAATAATTTCCTTTCTATAATTATTACAGATCATAAATTAATGCTAATTAATTATCATAAAAATTATTTCTAATAAAATTATCAAAATAATACTTTTTTCATCAAGAGGGGGGCTATTTTTTGGGGGGGGGGACGCGCTGTGCCCCCAAACTTTTTTTGTCGCTTTATGTTCAAACAACTCTTCACAAACAACTATTGAAAGAAATAAATCTTAAATAAGATTTTTATGAACGTTTGGTACATTTGCAAACTGGACTATATGCAGATATATTGTTCCTAAAAACCGCCATTTCCTGGAATTTAGCATTAAAAAAAATAAGTCTCATAAGCTATTTTAGCCACGTCGTATACCTTTTCTAGATACCTATATACTTTACAGGATGCTTAGCATTTTTCATTTAAACCATGATAAAGTAGCATAATCATTCCTGTTAGAGAAATATTACATGGTCATCTGTTTTTGATGCAGTTTACGATGAAGGAATCCAGAACCGTCTAGCTTCAGTTGAAAAATCCACCAGGATACGCAAGAAAAATAATGAACACAATTAAAAAGACTAATGATTTAACGATACCGAGAAGGGAGCTGACAGAAATACTCCATCCAACCCAGCAAGGTATAACCCTTCCGATTAACCCCTTTTGCAATCAAGCGCGTTTGAGTCGTATAAATTATCCCTTAAAAACACTCGACCCAAAAATATAGCCCTTTTTTACCCACTTGAGACGCGATGGGTAATTGGAGATATATAATAAATTTTATAAGTATACCCACTTCGTGGCATGAGATAGTAAACAAGGGAAATGGAAATATTGATTAAAGACGAGATTAAAGACTTTTCTCGCTGACGAATTCTCATTAGGATTCTTAATTGGTTGCCAATTAGGCGACGAGAAGAATTTTGTAACAGTTGCAGTATTTTTTTTTCAGTTATTGAAAATAGTCATCTTGAAACCCGATTAAGTTTCGATAGATTTATTTTAGAAGTTTCTCTATTTTCAAGATAAAAAGTTTCTTAAAAAAATTAATTACATAAATATTACTGATTCATCGAAATAGTTTGGATATTTTTCATTGACGAAACCTGATCCTGATGAACATAATATACGAGCAAAAAAAGCTTTAAATCCTCACGGATCTTTCTATATGTATATTCATCAAGTTTGCTTAATTATAATTTATCCTGTAGTATATTTGTTTGAAAAAAAAATCTCCCATCTGCAAATTTATCTACAAGATTGCAGGTAATATACTTTGATGAACGAATTTACAATTTATATTAAAAAAAATTGGGATATGATCCGAGCCCTTGAATTCATTATTCACCGTCTATTTAAGTTTATCAATCAAACCGAGCGCAGCAGTGGAAAGCATCAACAGCAAATTTATTTTCATTTGGTGGTGTTATCCTTGTAGGGGAGCCGCAATTTACAACAATTAACTTGCAGTTAGTAGGAGCTTCTACTGGTTTTTGCGATTAATATGACTGTTTACGGAGTTCCAAAAAGAGTACTTGACAGTGAAAGGCCCGTATTCACAAAGCGTTTCTGTCCTGTAATATCTCGAAAATAATTAAATAAATGGGATGGAGACATTCAGTTTTTATGCGTTAGAGTGAGATGGGTATAACTGATAACGTAATTATTTAGGAAATTATCGTTTGTGAATAAGGGCGATAGTCTCCATAATTTATTATCATATCACCTTAGGAATTGTCGATTTTTTTTTACACTTACATCCTTAAACTTTTATATGCAATAGTGTGGATGTACAGGGTGTTTCAAAACATGTGTCGGAGAATTAAAGGTGTGATTCCTTGACTCGTTCTAAGAAAAAAGTTTTTATTAATTTTATTAACATGGGTCCGTAAATGTACAGTTTATGTGATACAGAGGGGTCAAAGAAATATTTTCTGCAGTTTTTTGACGATATTTCACGAAACGTTTCAGATATAAAATTTAACTTTTGTGCACATGTTATCAATAATATTAAGTATTTGTTTTTTGAGCGCCATCTTTTTTGCTTTCAATATGGTAGTGGCGGAGATTTTAGTGCTGCTTGAAATTTTTTTCACGGCACTGCAAAAATTGGCATTGTGGAAGCATATTTTAAACTGCCAATTATTTCTACATGAAGAAAGTGCTTTTGATCACTAGCTTCAACGTGAACTTTTTTCAGGGAAAACAGCATCTTATGATGAAAAACATAATAGTGGCAATATGTTTTGTTGTGTAGGTACAAAAACATTTATTTGTTTTTGATGATTTTTTTATGATTTTTTCACTGCCATATAAAAATTTAATTAGTCCTCAAAAAGTACATAGGCAATACTAAACGATAAGATGTTTACAAAAGTTCAGTTTTATATCTCAAACGGTTCCTGAGATATCGTCAACAAACAACTAAATTATTTTTGCGAACTCATGTTATTAAAAAAAAAAAAAAATTCTTAGAACGACGCACTAAATAACATGCATCTTTCATTTTCTAACACATGTTTTGGAACAGCCTGTATAGTGTTGTAAGTATACAGTTGACGTATACTTAAGTGAAATTATAATTTTTATGCGGTATCGCATTTTTTCCAAATGAAAAAAATACCACTACAGAGGTTAATTTATTTTTTTCGCTGCAATGTTTTTTTTTCGGGAAATTTAGCTTAAAATTTTAATTGAATCATATTTTTACCGACGCGTCGTCTAGACCGACAGTTGGAATGTCACGAACGCTTTTAAACTTTCTAATAAAAATCTCTCTGTCACGTAATGCTTATAACTCTGTCAGCCTTTTTAGTTTCATAAACGCGTATCTACGTTGAAATGCTAACATATTTTCTATTTGTTAAATTTTAGATACCTATTCAAATTTATTGAAGATCATAAATACATTGATACTGTTGGAATACCGAGCTGCTGATGAAAATAACCCGCTGTTCATGTAGATTTTTCTAATTTCTTGACTTGGACAGAAATAATAAAAAAATAAATATGTTGAAAATTAAAATATATTATTATAGTAAACTAGTACATAATAGGAGTAATAATAATTTATAAATTTTCTTATGGAGCAAAACCTTAATTTTCAACCTGACAGGGTCCCCATAAATATCCTTAACATTGCTAAAACCAAATATCTTATTAAAATGTGCGTGTTTTGGCACATTGGCGATTAAAAACTTTGGCTTTGGCGATAAATTACCCCAAAAAATTCTATGAGTATTTTGGATAATCCTCGCAGAATTATCACATATAACGTTCAAAGTTACAAATTTTCCTACTTCTCGAATACTGTATCTTTTTACTTTGACAAATATTTTCCACTAGAAAGATCTAAAATTCACAGCACTCGACTCGCCGGGCCCAGATGGCTCACCCAAGAAATACGCCAACTTTATGATAAAATTAATCTCCTCAGCACTCTTAAAAATTCCTCCAACGCGCAGTTCAAATTACAACTTATCAGACTGCAACGAAAGCTCAAGTACTTGGTAGGGCAGGAAACAAAACGACCTAATGATATTTTCATTAGCGAATCTGAAAATCTAAATAAATCTGGGTGGTCTCTTATAAAAAAACGCTACCAGTCGACAACCCCTTCTCAAAAAATCTTAGAGCTGAACTTTCAGGGTTCAACTTCGAAGGATCCTGAGGGAACTCCTGGCTATTTTTCTTTCATGTTCTATCCCACTTTATAGGGGGAAATCATCGCAGTCGTTTCCAGATTCAAGGGAAAAATGTCATCGAGCCTAGATGAGATTCCCTCCTTCATTGCCAAACACTGCATATATAGCCGAATTGGCTCATCCACTCGCAAATATTATAAGTAACTCCTTTTTGACTGGTGTATTCCCCCAACAAGTCAAAGCTGCCCTAGTTAAGCCCATTTTCAAAAAAGGTGACGTTAAAAATCCTGAGAATTACAGACCAATTAGCCTGATTTCGGTCTTTCACAAAATTATTGAATCTCTAGTCTTACACCATCTTTTTGACTTTCTTGAAAAGACTGAGACCCTGTCGGACTTCCAGCATGGATTTTCAAGAAACATATTTACAGAGACTACTCTCGTCCAACTCACGGAGTTTATTTCTGGAGGAATGGAGGTATGCATCCACACTGTGGGGGGGGGGGGGCTTCTGGACCTCGCCAATGCATTCGGTAGTGTTAGTGTGTGCCATGAAATGCCTCCTTCTGGCCATTTCCTGGTTCTCCAGTTACTTGTAGGTTAGAACTCAGGCGGTGGAATCGACTAGATCGGGTGGCCGATTGACCAGGCACTTTTTGCTCCTGTCTCGTCTCGAGTTCCGCAGGGTAAGGTTCTTTGTCCACTCCTTATTGTCATCAACGAATTAGGTCCCGAAATAACATCTACAAATTCCCTTTGCGTTAACTATGCAGACGATACAACTATTCTCATTAAGATAAAGACAAACGAGCTTCCGCAAATTTAATCAACGGTTCAAGACCCATTTGAGAAATCATCTACGCGGCTTAGGGTCAATAGACTAAAACTGAACTTAGCAAAAACTGAGTTGATAGATTTTCATTCTTCCGGATCACGACTACTATCTCTGCTGACATCTTTAATGATAATTGCCTGATTAAGCCCAGAGGGTCGTCAAATATTCGGGTTTTCACTGTCTCCCATAATATTCTGCTCTATGTACATTATGGACATTTTTATAGTCATGTAGCCTATGGCATCGCCGTTTGAGAAGTCACTCCGTAAAGTTTATCTTCTTTAGAAGAGGGCTCTCAGGATCCTGGCAGGCCTATCCATCCGCCAGTCTTGTGAGGGACAATTTCGGCGACTTGGTCTTCTAACATTGCCCACCCTGTATGTTTTCTGCCTCCTCAAACTTATTCACAAAAATCAGGCCAAGCTTGATCCTTTCCGATTTTCTCACGGGTTTCATACCCGGTTCAATTTATTTAAACTCCCAACCCACCACCCTCGTCTATCGAAAGGATGTTTACATACGCGGCTATAGAATATCTAAGCCATTTCAAGCTTGACCCATCAACCGTCAGATTCTCTGAGTTCAAGTTATATCTGCGGAAACATCTTATAGAATTGGAACGGTATGCTGCCATGGATTCTTTACCCCCTCCTCTTTTCCTGAAACTTTTGAAGATATAGGTACTTTTATTTGCTAGCATCTGGTCGATTCAATTTAACTTAATATGACGATATAGTATTAGGTATAGGTACTATTTTAGATTAATCGATTTGTATGACTTAGTTCTTTTTTTTTTCACAGCGTGTAATGTTACCTTTTAACGCTATTGTACAGAGCAATAATTGTTGTACAAGAAAGATATTAGTATTTATTATTATTAACATTCCTAATTACTTGAAATTAATATCAGTTACATCAAGATTAGTTTTAAAATAACGCCTGGATGGCTAAAATTTAAAGGTATAACAATAATAATATGAAAACGTTTGCGTTATAAATTTAATATAAAATAATTGTCTATAAAAGTCCTCAAGAAACAAGTGACTAGCAAGTCTCTTTAAGATATTTTTCAGTTGAAATCTTTCAAATTGAACACCTGCGCCTGGCTATCTGAATTGACTGAACAGAAATTGCATTTCAGTTGAAATCTATGGAATCTCCATCTGTTATCTGTCGAGACAGATAGATTTCCATTATAAATATAAAGCACATAAGCCTTTGAGCGAGTGCTCTTTAAATGTACAAATCAAAAAACTTTAAATTCTGTCTATTTGGAGAAGTATACAGTCATAATATCTGGGTATGTTAATATTTTACTTCTCCCTTTTTACCTAAATCACTAGCGTTTTTGTGAGCCCAGTATATTATAGGATAGGAATAAAATACGACTACAAAGCATTCAAGTATTAGGCACATTAAAATATATTGAACAAGTTTTATGTCTCTAAATAAACGCTTACATAAAGTTTAATATAAGCCTATATGTTCACGCAGAAGTTTTTCCGGTGGCCACAAGAACGGTTTCATTTTTATTACATCTGTTTGACCTGGTTTGTTCGAAAATGAAACGCTCCATCACATCTCATCTTGGTTATTGCTGGTTCTCGTGGAAATGATTTGAGTTTTAGTCTTTCTGAACAATTTTTTTGACACTGTTCTTCATTCATGAGGATCTTTAGAAGCGGATGGGATTTGGCTTTGATCAGTTTGTTAATTGCTAATCAGTTTCAGCTTAGAGCTTAGATGAAAACGACTTTGAACCGTATAGATTGGTTAAATATTTTTCACCTCTGGGGTGTCATATCCTATTTTATTTTCCGAGCGGTTGTCCATTTTCCAGAAAATTCTTGTGCTTACCTATTATTAGGAGTATGATATGTAAAGTCGAAATGGATTTGTTATCAAGAACATTCTCTTAATCTTATAACGTTGTTGCCTATATGCTTAAAAAAAAATTTGGATAAATTTTATTTTAAAGGAAATTATACTATCAACAGTGTTAGTTCGAAACCGTTTGCTCTGGATAAGCTTCTAAATCAGTATAGCTTAAAAAAATGTTTTCTCGATAATTATAAATCACAATGTATATCTGAGTGGAGCAAAATATGTTTTGAAGTAAGACGAGATTTATAGGAATATCTGCTTATTTGTAAGTATAGAATTACCTACTCAAAATTTTTGATCTCAGATATAACCCGGAAATTACATTGTACAAGAGACATGACAATAACCCACTTCCTCGACCGAATATCAATTGAACTGCTAAAGTCAATAACAGAATGATATACGGGCACTCCCATAACTATCATTTGCTTTTCTAAAACCACTTCGGAAGTCAAACATGACAATAAATTGTCTTGTTCTATATTGAACATAATTTTCACAGAACTCCTTACTGAATAAAAAAATTTCTCGTTGGTATTATTTGGTACATTCAGCAAACAGTTCTGTCTTATGCCAGTCCGTTCCACGAGAGCAGTTACAATAAGTAGACGAGTAAGAGGAGACAAAAGGTGGGTAATATACAGGGTGTCCCAGCTTATTCGAAGCGATCTCTGTAGGCCAAACGATGGACTTTTTCAAAAAACTTTTTGAAAATTCAAGTACAGAATCACAATGGCCATAATTTAAAATTATTTTGGAGTATACAGAGTGTCCCATATGACAGTGGCATATCAAAGTTATGTTTTTTTAAATGGAATGCTCCCATGTTATTGCACTTTTAGATTGTCTGAGAAGAGAAAATAAGATTGGCTGTTACAGTTGGTATTTAAATTCAGAAGTTTTTGAGTTATAAACAAGTGAAAATCGTCATTTTTCAAGTTCAAGGCCCTGTATAACGAAAACGGCTGAAGATAGAGAAAAACGGCTTACATGTCCCTATTTTAACTTATTATGTACTATCCTATGGTGTAGAAACATTTGTACTTTCTTTGATTTTTTTATTTGGCGACTCGTGAAGAAATCTCAGATTTTTTTAAATTTTTTATCACCCTGTATAAACATTTCATCTACATCATAGGATAGTACATGAAAAAGTAAAATAGGGACATGTAAGCCGTTTTTCTCTACCTTCAGCCGTTTTCGTTATACAGGGCCTTAAACTTGAAAAATGACGATTTTCACTTGTTTATAACTCAAAAACTTCTGAATTTAAATACCAACTGTAACAGCCAATCTTATTTTCTCTTCTCAGACAATCTAAAAATGCAATAACATGGGAGCATTCCATTTAAAAAAACATAACTTTGATATGCCACTGTCATATGGGACAATCTGTATACTCCAAAATAATTTTAAATTATGACCATTTAGATCCTGTACTTGAATTTGCAATTTTTTTTTTTGAAAAAATCCATCGTTTGGCCTACAGAGACCGCTTCGAATAAGCTGGGACACCCTGTATAATGTGATAACATGATGAAACTCCATTAGCTTCACTTAATTTTGTTATTTTTTCAGGAAATAATTAACAGGTACTTTCGACAGAAAATCAATGTCTGCACTGTTTTATTTTTATGATATAAGGGCGTTGTTTATGAAATCTAATATTCCTCTATTCTATAACATAAGCAATATTCCCTTTGAAGTTAAACTAGGTAGGTACACAAGTGTATGCGCCACAAAAAATAAAACGTCTGTTGAAAACAATACTGGCAACAATAGCGGTGATGTTTACATTCTTTTGAGACGGGAATAAATTTAGAATGAAAGCATAATAATATTGTAAAAAGCTATATTAAAATATGTGATAATGTAGTTATTGATGAGTTATAACTTTGTTATGGAGAATGACAAAATTTTATCTCCTGAGTTCACATTCAATCCGAAACTCCCAGAGAATGGATGTTAATTCAATATTCGATACGGTAAGAACCACTATTGGAGTTGAATTTCTCTAATATTTATATTTTCGATACTTATACAAATCGCCGAAGAACTAAGTTATTTACATTATTGGATACGATGTTTCAAGTGACCAAACCATGAAAGTATGACATAAACGAAATGACGAGTGGATTTGTTCAAGTTTTTAATCTTTTGGGGCTGATCCAAATATTGAGTAATTACGCCAGCAGAATCAAACAAATCTTTTATTAAATCGCATTTTTGGGTTAAATCAGAAAACTGGGTAGATCACCGAGAAAACATCTCAGGGTCAAGTAATATTGATCTTATTTTTTTTTATAAATTTGAAATCTTCTACCTACAAACAAACGAATATTAAAGCTTTATGCAGTCAATGTGGTGTAAAAAATGCCTTGTCCTGTGAAAAATTGCAACACAATAATAATTTTTGCGTTCTATTGTGAAAAGTGTCTATTTTAACATATTCAAAATAACCAGTAATCCCGGTCCAAGAAATCATTCAAAATCTACGATGGCGGCTAAAATTTATATTTTTCATTACAAAATTTATAACTGTGTATAACTTTGTATTTATAAGGTTGGCTTTTAGAAAATTTTAAGAGCATCTGTCAGAAATAAAAAAAAAAAGTTAAATAATTATTTAGTAGAACTAAAGAGGGGAATAAGTGATAGCAAAGAGAAAGAGGATAAGAGAGGAATAAATTATTAATGAAGAGAGTTTGGCAAAAGGAAATAGAGGAGAAAATTTGAAAACAGAAAGGAGACAAGTAACGGAAAAGAAAGATTTATTTGGAAAGGAATGATTTATTTTTGAAAAAGAGAAAGAGACTACGAGGACGAGAGAGAAGTTTTATTTGGAAAGGCCAAGGAATAACGAGAGACGGTGTCGGATAATCATTTTAAGAATTTTGAAAAGGTACTGTGAGAGAAAGAGTGAAGAAGAAGAGAAGCAGAGGGACTAGAGAAAGGTTTGAAATAAAAAAGCATATTGTAAGATTTTGGCATTGTGATTAGTTTAAATTTTAGAGTATAACAAATTTTTAAATTCATTGAGCTCAAGGTAGGTTTTTGTAGTATTTTTTTTTTTAATAACATTTTTGTCAACTTACAAGTCATAAATTAAACGATTTATTCTACAAAATTTCAAATTTAGATTTAAGTTAAATTAAAACCAAAATTTTTGCAACTGAACCCAACTGGAAAAGGTAGTGCCCTCATAAAATAATTCAAAATTTTTGAAATAAAATTAATAATAATAAATTAGAAGGGTGGAAAACGGAATACCATGCATAACAAAACATTATACTCCATCCCCAGTCTGTTGGGTTTAAGCCTTCTTGCATTTGTTTCCATATAGGTACAAATTTTTAAAAAATGCACGGAGGTTATGGTACTTGACAGCTGATTCCGTTGGGGAAAGGTTCTGTGGCTGAACAAAACATTTTTCCTTCAATACTTTATCAATAATAGTTTTACACCCACCTAAAGTGTATCATTTCGATTTCCACCAAAAATACATACCACTATCTTCTTTCCAAATTCTTCAACCTGACTGGGATTAAGGTTTGTTGAACTGAACGATAAGTTCAGCAAGTTCTCGAAAGAATTGATCCTCAAAACACATTTCAAAACTGATTGCTTTCTAATATGGAATATTCTGTAGGTGCTGTCACATCCTGTATACGAATGTATAAAGAATAGACGGTTCACTAAGCCATTTCATATCATAAAAAATGTTATTCTGTTTGGAAGGTTTTTTATCACTTCTGAAAATCAGCTTATGGTATGCTTGACTACACCAATAAATCGTTGTTCTTAAGTCGTATTTCTTCAGCGACTAGAGTAATAATTATTTTCGGGTGTTTCCCTTATTAGTGAGAAACATTTCCTTATACTTCCTGTGAATATCATATCTGATGTGAAATTCACGATGGGGAAAATTCTATGTGTTCAGCGATTATGGGTCATGTTTTTATTGTGAATTTTTATACACAGCAGGCTGATCAGTAACTCGCGCACTCAGAGCATGCTGCGGTAAACTTCACTTCTTAAGAGTGGTAAATTTTCTTACTGCAGTGTTGTAAGTTCTTTTCTTCTAAAGATATGACAATTTTTATAAAAAAAAAGGTGGCAACACCAACACTGCACTGTACATGTGAATAAGTTCGGATTCGATGGTATATTGTTATTATTTTTATTTCCATAGCAACGAAGGCATTTGAATATTTTATATTCTAAGTTGCGTTTAGGCGGTTGCCAAACTTCAAATTCCGTTCAGATTTAGGTATGGTATCAATTTTCAACATTCTCAATTCCTCTGTAAAGAGGTTTCGTGAAAAAAAATCGATGAATTATGTGGTGGTATCCATTCCAGACATTACATTAACCTGAATTTTTCATTAATAATTTTTATCACTGTTATTGAAAAAATTAGCTTTAAACTCGGATGAAGGAAAGTTGATAACCAGCCGTTGGATTCAATTTTTTTTTGCAGAATATTCTTAATTTTAATGGGCTCTATATCGCACTGTATTAGGAGTACGCGAGTTACTGATCACCCTGTATAATCATCAAAAACTATACAGTTGCTTGCTGATAATTATTAGCTGTCACAAACGACGCATAACATCTTGCTATTCTTGAATGTATTGTCATTACGCCGTACGGCAGGCGATGCTGTAAGGACCCTTCATCAAACACATAATAGCACCTTCTTCTTATTTTGAGTAAACATTTTTTTCCAAAATGGTGGCCTTTGAATTTTTGAAAGCTAAATACCTAATTATTTAAATGGCCGCTATTTTGAAAAAGAAACCGTTTAAACTCTTTTTTTCTAAAAAAAAAACCGTTACACATTTTTTGTTTAAATTATTTATCTATACCTAAATTTTTTATTTCTTGGATTCTCAGTGATTTTCTGGGACGGTATTAATTGGGATTTTATTTATGTTAAAAACGACACTTCACACTGTATAACGCAAAAAGAATCATTTATTTTACAATTTTGCCTATAGGTCATAATTTATTGCTATTGTACTATTGATTATTGTCTTACAAATAAAATAATCCATAGTTCGCTTTCGAATATTTTGGATATTTGTGTAGTAAAAAATGTATGAGGTCAAATGGGTGGTTGGGTGGAACTTGAAGGTAAAATTACTACGGAACGTTTGTCTTATCTACACAGATACGACAGCGGTTCTCTTGAAAAAGAAATCAATTACGACTAATTTATATACAGCTTCTTCGTGTCAACAACTTTGTCTGTAAAGTTGTGGAACCTGTTAAACTAATAAACTAAGGAGTTTGCCGCAAAATCTCAAGCATGCATAGTAGCGAACTTGGTGAATCTTAACATAGTACATTCTCGTATAGTTGTGAAAGTTCTGGCTGTATTCAGTAAGAATCCACTAAGTTTGCCTGGTAGATAGCAAGATAGAAAACATCTCTCCAACAAAGAGTCTTCTTCAGTAATCAGTAAATGAACTTTTTTTGCTTGAAATTAATTATCTTTGGATATTTATAAGTTCTTATAAAAAAAATATGTTTGAAATGAGGTAAAATCTTCGCATTTACTATTTTTCTTAATAATACTTGTAAGTGTAATTAAACCATGTTAATTTCATAGGCCGAGTTGATTTCATGCTTCCATCATAGGTCGAGTCCATTTGGAATTATTACAAAATCTTGATTAACGAAAAGTTATAGAAAAAAATTATGCTCGACAGATACAAAATTGAACAGGTAGGTGTACATATTGTAAAAGATATGCAAAATACATTACTGACAACCTCACTTCTTGTAAACAAATACGGAACGTGATACCAACAAAACAATGTTTTTAATTGTTACAAGGCTTCCCAAACAAAAAACAGAGTAAGATTAATTAACTACCAGACTGCCTACCATTCCACGCAATGTATGTAGATGAAGTAAACCCTTCATCATAAAATCCATAATCCGTTGTACAGCTCTACCTAACTGAATATGTATTTATTTACCGATGTACGCAGTCCAGGAAGGTTATGAAGGAGGGTTGTTTTAAAAATGTTTACGGACATGTTTTTATAAGGTACCTTTTATAACCATGAGAAACATTTATTGAGAAACACGTAATAACTAGTAGTGTTGTTTTGTGTGTTTGATTTTATGTGTTTTATATTTTTCGAGGTATTGTTGAAATTATATTGAAGTATTCCTTTTTTATGGGATAAGCGGATACAGTTCTTATTGATGTTTAAATGTGAAAACGTATTTGGATTAACTGAAACAAAAAAAAATCAATTAATATGAGCTATAATTCAAGAGGCGGCTGGGTTGGTTCATTTGATAAGCAGATTAAAGTTGTGGACTTTCTATCTACGAAAAAGCGCCATAATATAAGTAAAATCCTCAGAGATTTCCCCTCGATATAGCAACAACTATCCCGATGTTAACCTGACTCGTAATAATTATTTTGCAACAGAATTGCATCTTCTCCACAAATTTGATGTGCTAGAGATAGAATTTTAATAAGCTTATCCCTCTCATTGAAGTACACACAAACATGTTCGGTTAATCTTGAATCAAAGTTTGTCCCCGGGAAATTCATGCGGTCGTATGTTGTTTATTTTTGTGTTATAAATTCAGATTTATATGCATGTATTTTAAGTGCAGAATATTATTATTCTGTCGGCAATATTACTCTGGCAATCGATCTTGTTAATCCACGGTATGTTTTTGGTTTTATTACGGCCTTATATTATTTGATCAATATATTTATAATAATAAACATTATATTAACTGTGTAGGTACAAGCTTATTAAAAAAAAAAAAACTACCTACCTATATGGAGAAAAAATACACATCAGAGCGGATATCGAAAGTTATAACCCTACAAAATCATGGCGTCCATTTGTTAGAATCTCGAACTTTTCAATCGATATAACTTCATAGTGATGTAGCCAGATCATTTTTAACGAAGTTCGTCCAGTTAGACCTTTGAAGACCAAGACAGCTGTAGAAATTATGTTCTTCAAATATTTTTAGCATTCAGATAATGGTAGAGGATTCAATAACCGAGTATAAAAGTACGAACTATGCGCTATGTCGTTCACGGAAAGCCTCGTCATAGTCAAGCACAATAATAGTAGAGAGGGTCTTACTTTCGAACCGCCTTGGACTCGAGAATTTTTTTTTTCATAAAGTTCGACCCCCTCTTCATTTTGGTGGCATTTTCAAAAATTTAATCGACGCCCTGGCGGAGAAATATGCATGCGAAGACATCGGCAATGGGTTTTTTGCACATAACTCGCTTAATTCAACTCTGAGCATAGTAAATATCTTGTCGACAAATGATGAGCTCTCGAAGACACGTAATTTGAACTTTGACTGGTCCAAATCGGTCAAACGGTTCTCGAGATATCGCATTTTCAATTTTAAGGCCCTTTCTTCAGGTTTCCGCCGCGGTGCGAATACACCGCCGTCCGTGTTCGCGTGTTTTGCATGGAAAAAAACGACTTAGGGACTTAATTTGTTTTTTCATCGACAGACAGCAGTGTCCTCAATGATGCTTGAAATTTTGAAGTCGCTATCTCGATTAGAGGGGGAGGGGAAGTCATAATTAAAATTCAAATTGCTATAACTTTCGCTAATATTGGGGCGTCGGGCCCAACCAATGAGAGATGACGCTTTGGAATGCCTACTTTAAAATGGTATTTTTTTTTCGATTCCGCCAATATTGGCAAGATTCCCGCAGAAAAACTGATTTCCTTCCCCCCTTTTTTTTCTTAAAACTGTTTTTTTGCCATGAAAGAAGGAGGTGTGGGTAAAATTTTTTTCGTCATCAAACGGGAATTTTTTTTATCTTTGATTTGAGCCCCAGTAGACCTCGATCGGACCATTATTAAGGTCACAGGGTCACCAAACGCGTTTGGTCCTGTAGAATGGCAAGGATTAGGGTTAGCGGGTTCTGCTACCCGGCATTTTTTAGGGCTAAGTGTCCCCTTTCAAGATTTTCTTACCCCATGTCGCTATCTCAATTAGGGCCTGCACGCGGACGTGATATGTAAACCAATTAATCTAGCGTGTGTGTCTGTGAGAGAAGAGAGAAAGGAGAGGGAGCGCTAAGCTCCGCCCCCGGCTCTCGCTGCTCCGCGGCTAGATTAATCACGTCCGCGTGCAGGCCCTAATTCGGTTTTTCTGCGGGCATCTTGTCAATATTGGCGGAATCGAAAAAAAAAAACATTTTAAAGTAGGCATTCGAAAGTGTCATCTCCCATTGGTTGGGCCCGACGCCCCAATATTAGCGAAAGTTATAGCAATTTGAATTTTAATTATGATTTCCCCTCCCCCTCCCCCTCTAATCGAGATCGCGACTTCAAAATTTCAGGCAACATTGAAGACACTGCTGGCTGTCGATGAAAAAAAAAAATTAAGTCCCTAAGTCAATTTTTTCCATGCAAAACACGCGAACACGGACGGCGGTGTATTCGCACCGCGGCGGAACCCTGAAGAAAGGGCCTTAAAATTGAAAATGCGATATCTCTAGAACCGTTTGACCGATTTGGACCAGTCAAAGTTCAAATTACGCGTCTTCGAGAGCTCTTCATTTTTCGACATATTTACCATGCTCAGAGTTGAATTAAGCGAGTTATGTGCAAAAAAACCCATTGCTGATGTCTTCGCATGCATATTTCTCCGCCAGGGCGTCGATTAAATTTTTGAAAATGCCACCAAAATGAAGAGGGGGTCCAACTTTATGAAAAAAAAAATAAAAAAAATTTTCGAGTCCAAGGCGGATGGAGTCTTTTTTTTTGACAGACCCTCTCCACTATAAGGCTCCTTTCCAGTAGTAATACTGAGCAATAGGAATAAAAGAAGGAGAAAACATATTGAAATCCACATCTTGGGAAGGAAAGATTAGATATTGAACATAAATTTATGATATTTTTTTATATGCTTTCAATCAACTTATAGAAAGATGTAAGTATGTACAAAAAAAAAGCGTAAAACTTCGTCGTGCGGTAATTTCATAAAATATTAATTTCGTCATTTATTGAAAGCAAACAAATTTGACATCGGTTTTGGCAGTGGTTAAATTTGAACTGGTGTAGGTATTGTTGATTACACAAAAGTCAGCTACCTTTGAGAAATTGCTCCCGTTAGAATATTTCAAAATTCAAAGAAATGTCTGAAGCCATAATACATTTCACATTTTGAAAGATTTATCTTAATTATATATTTACACTCAAGAAAATAATGAAAAAGCCAAGAATACAAAATGATTTATTAAAACCGAATGTCAAATATTCCTTCTAAATTTAAAAACATCCAAAGTTCTCGTGGAAAGCCTGAAATTCAATATTTATATAGAGGATATTCGAGAGTTTAACCAGATCAAAGAAATGAACTGCAAAGAGGAAACGTTCGGAGTCACTGATGAAAATAAAACGGGCCTAACACTTCGGTGTTTATTCTACATTAACAGTCTGCCATTAAGTGTGTACAAGTTTGGGTTTCTAATATAAATAATCATTTTGTTCAAGAAATAAGTTTTATTTCACTGTTAAATACCCCAAGAAAACACTCGGTTTAATATTATCGGTATACAACTACCTGCGTGATGTATGTACTTACGTGTAATTGAAAAAATATCTGCCTTAAAAATTTAAATGTTTATTAAATATTGATTTTATTAGCTATTATATCGAGATAATACTCTCATTATAATTGTCATAAAATTTCAATGAATTAACTTCCAAAATACCCCAGAGGATGTTAAACTATGGCACGTTTTATAGAGAACAATCAACATTCTCATCAAGTAAATTGAACCCCTCCTGCTACTGCTACCCACTTCCCAAATTATATCGGAAAACAAAAAAGCGATCGATTGTCGAGAGTCTATAACGTGTAATTAAATTTGGTCAGATTCACCAGATTCGCCAGATGGCAGTTTTATGCACACGGCATCGAGTTGGAGTTTACACAAACTCGAGTGAGAATGAGATCTTAATTTAGCACCTGCGACTAAGCTAGATGGAGATTTTGTTTATTCTTTTCTCACTCTTCTCTTGTTAGGACCACTATATCCAATCAACAGCTCCCGACCAACTAGATAATCAGTTTTATTTTTTAATTGCGACAAAGACTGTGCGCATGTGTGACCGACCGTTCAATTTTCGTCTTTTTTCGCCGAAGCAAAATCTCTTGCGGATTATTCCAGTTAATAGTAAAATTATAAGTGACTAAGACCATGTGCTAGTTTCAATGTAAATGTTGATGTATTGTGTTTACGCTACTGAATCAGTGATAATAAGATGTATTGTTGTAATAATGTTTGGTAAGTAATACTAAATTTTGTTAAACAGATTAGTAAACAGACTGTATGCTGCGGTTCTCGACTTGCTAAAGTTAAATTTCGACATTGTTTCATAATTTAATTGAAGTTCGTTTTATTATTCTCAATATTATTATAACACTCTGCTTTTGAATTCAGTTCAATTACTATTGAGAAGTTGGTTGTTATAAACGGCTTAAAGGATATAGTTGAAAATTACTTAACGATGTTCTTTTGTTGTAAGATATTTTTGTCTTGTTCACTTGTTGGAAGATTTTACTGTTAATATCTGAGATGCCAGGCTTAGAATTTAAAAGCAAATCAATGCCCTCTTTATTTACACTAGAAGTAGAAGACATTGAAACAAATAAAAATTTAATGAAACATTTCTAGTCGACCTGCCGTTTCGATCGATAAAATCCGGAAGGAATTAATTTAGTAGAATCTAAAACAATCATAATAATCATAATAATTATTATTAAAGTTATAGTTCGATAGATGTGAGAAAAAATGTGAAAAAATTGCGACAAAATGGATTATTTTTTATATATCATGCTTCCTATTCGTCTAGAATATATTTTTAGATTCTAGTATCTTATTTGTTGAGTGTCTGGTGTGAAAATCTTACAAGAGCGCTGACGTATGTTGATGAGTTGCCTGCTTTAAGGAAGTACCTATCAGTTCTCTTCCATCCTAAGATTATTACCTAGGTACCTACGTACATGGTGTTATCCCTTTATCGTAAATTATTTAGTCAAAAAGTCGAATTTTTTCAAACAAAAGACTGAAATTCACAGAAATTTTTGCTTTACTTTCTGGTCATAAACAAGTATTTTCTTATAACCTTCTTGAAGCTTTTCATCACTGTCAAGTATTTCAATTTTTGACTGATATGAACAATACCTACGACGTTACCTCTATATCGTTAAATTGAATATGATATTATGTATAGCTAGTCTTGAATGGTATTTTTCATCACGAAAGATGTACCTAGATGGAAAAAATACATGGCTTCGTATTTTAGCATCGACGCTTTGAAAAGCATTGTCATCAAGATTTTCTCAAATTACTCTTCAACAAAGAGATTCTTTCAAGTATTCATGATTAAAATAATGGCTTTAAAAAAAAAACAGTCTCTTAGATATTTACAAGGAGGTATGTGCAATTTTCTGGTGGATTTTTTTAACAAATTGATCATTCCTTTTTGCTCTTAATTTTTCAACCCTTTGTGAAAATTTCTCTGCTACTTTTCTTACTTATAACGGAATTGAAAGTTAAAACGCTTACGTGGGTATTATCAGAGTCTGCTGATGATAGGGGCTCATTCTTTAAAATAAAAACAGGAGCTGTCTGCTTTTAAGAGTCTGCTATCTACGGTAGACTATTATTGAATATTTTCTTCAAGATACCTATTACATAGATATTTTTTGGTTATTTAGGTAACCATATTATACAGGGTGGCTCTGTAGATAGGACATTGCCTAATAATACAAAATTGTTTCCATGTTGACGAAATTAATTTTTACCTATTGTCTAAGTATTTTGACGGATTCTTTATTAATGTTAATTTTTATTACTAGGCATGATAAGTGGGTACAGGAAAATTATTCAAAAAAAGGCGGATATCCAGAAAAAATTCAGGCAGCAATTTAATGTAACATTTCGTTAGAGGACCCTTAAAGCAGCCCGGAGCCACTTTTTCAGCACCCACACGCCCACACCCTCGAGCGTTTGGCTGAAATGGGTTGTTTTGCGAATCGATTTAGCGACTAAAAGGTTCACCCTACAAAAAAAGTAAAAATAAAAAGGCGTAAAGATAAATTACAAAATAGAGATTTCACTGATTATTTAAGAAATCGAAACAGACATTTAAAACGTTGAAATTTTTTACAAAAACTGAAATCATTTTTAGCTATTTTTAAAAGCTGAAATAACTCAGAAGGTATAGGTAAGTAAATTCCGTTAGCAAATTCAGTTAAAGTTAAATTTTTTTTATAGTAGGTACAAAAAAAGTCTTCGATTTTATTAAATTTCAAGCTACCACTATGAAATAATTTGCTTCAACCCAATGTCTTATAAAAACAAAAAGAAAATCGTACCGTATCTCCTTACTTCTTTCATGTACATCCGAGTGTACATCAGTGAATTTCGCTCTTTTTAATTCAATTTAAATCTCATTAATGTAATTATTCAGTCTATCCACGTACTTCTTCATATTTTCCTGAAAGCATTGCTTAAATAGGTACATACCTACTTCATTATTGTAAGTCAACGTTAAAAAAAAAAAAAAATTGGAATTATGAAAGTGAAAGTTAAAAAATAATCTGAATTCGAGCACAGAATCAAACGACTCAACGTATATAAATAACAGTGTGCTCGACCTAGTGGAAGACCTATAGTTTATTAGGATGTTTCTCCTTCTTATATGGACTCTTTTCCGTTTCCGACCGATATCTTCCCTACTTCCTTCATTAGTATGATATATTTTTCACTATTAGTGTTTTCCCGATACAACCCGCTTAGCTTGATATCTTTGTAGTTCAGTAATCGTATTTTTATACCTACTTAATAAATTTCATATATTATTATAATATTATTATATTTTTATTTTTTTATATATTATTTATTTATTATATTATATTATATTAATATTATATTATAATAATATATTATTATTATTATTATTATTATTATTATTGATAGCTTTTTATTTAATTCTGTATTATTTTAGGCCGTTTAGAATATTGTTTTCTAATCTGTGCATGGTCATGCACTTCCATAAATAGACCTCGGGCTTAAGCTACCCAGTCATTCACTTGAAAGAAAATAATAAAAAACTAGTAATTTTACAAACTTTTCAGGTTAATTTTATTATTTTTTTTTATTTTTACATTGATTTATTCCTATACCGAGTTTTGCCTTGGAAGACCCGTCCATAAGAAATCCCATGCAAAGTTGAATACTTCCTAATTTTATTGCCCTGACACATTTTAGAGCTAAATTGTATTTTTTTAAGGTTTCACGTGCAAAATACGAATCATTTTCATTTAACCAATTACGAGATGTTTTAAAAAACGTTTTCTAAAATTTGTAAAATAAAAATGCTGTTCTATAAAACGCTTTTCAAAGATTGCTTATACAGGGTGCACCATGTATCCTTCTCTATATTGCTATCTCCTGAACGCTAAGAGATACAAGGTCGGTAAAATTAGAGAAAAGATGCGCAGTTTTGTGGCTATGTCGAATCCGTCAAAACATGCAAGATATCTGTGACCGTTCCTGAAATATCCTGAAAAAACTGAAAAATCGAGATTTCTTATTTTCCTCATATCTTTTTTATTAATGGAAATTAATAAATAATTTTTTGTAGGCTTACATAAGCCGTTAAGATCTATCCATATGTCATTACAAAAATTTCCAAGGCCGACTAGAACCAAAAGTTTTCACAGTCAACTTTCGTTTTTCTTATGGCCGCCATATTATTTTTTTATGTCGTTCGTATATGAAAAAAATAATGGCAACCAATAATAAACTTCAAAAAAAAATTTTTTTAATTTTTATTTTTATTTTTTCAAAGAAAAACCAAAAAAAAAATCGTCGAAAACGTCAACATTTGTAAAATACGCCAAAATAGTGCTTGCTTTATGGTTTTTTAATTTATCTATGAAATTCGGTCTTAAAAGTTGTCTTTTTTGTAAAGAAAAAAGAAGAATCAAAATTTTTTTAGTTTATTTTTTGAAGTTTAATAATTTTTAGTTTTTATGATTTTTTTAATACCGAACAACATAAAAAAACAATATGGTGGCCATAAGAAAAACGAAAGTTGACTATGAAATTCCTGGGATCTAGTCGACTTTGAAAATTTTTGAAACGTCAGATGGGTAGCTCTTGCCGACTTACTTAAGTCCACAAAAAATTATTTATTAATCTCCAATAATAAAAAAGATATGGCAAAAATAAGAAATCTCGATTTTTCAGTTTTTCCAGGATATTTCAGGAACGGTCACAGATCACGTCAGGTCAGGTACGTCTTGACTGATTCGAGATGGCCACAAAATTGCGCTTCTTTGGATTTGTTTAACCGACCCTGTATCTGTTAGCGTTAAGAGATAGCAATATAGAGAAGGATAATGGTGCACCCTGTATAATTCGCTGAATGAAACAATTCGGTAAAAATTTGATCGATTTAGATCAGTGATAAACTAAACAGTTTTCATTTGAAACCGCTTTTGTTTTCTCTCTCATGACAAATAATTTTCAGATTTATTCAGTATTAAATACAACAAAAACGTCGGGGGTTTTTTTATCCCTGAAACAGCAAATCGGTATTTATTTTATGTTTAATTATTTAGTGTTTACGCGACACACTCGCGTGTCAATATTTAGATCAAAACCATGGATAACACTGCAAACAATAATTATTGTGTTGAACTGGTATTTATTGGGTATTAAAAGGGGACATAATAGAACGTTGTCAAGTGTTACAGAATACATGTATGTGTTTTTCAAAGTTGCTTTAAGAAAACATTTCTCGCAAATCTTAATGAAAATGATTATTTTATCGCCTCAGGAAATCATATTTTTTTCTCATATAAGTAATATTACTTTATGTTAGATAGAACTTATCTACCTCTTTATAATTATTATATACATGCAAGAGGTTAAAAATTTCTGCTTAAATAGTCACAAAAATTAATGGGCCATGAGCTGACTAAAAACTATTTAAAGTAAAACAAAAAGTATTTACTTACCCAAAATTTATATAACTGAAACCAATATTTTAACTCTGATTGCTGATATTTTTGGCTTTTTAAGCAGATTTTGCTCATTAATTATGATCCAATATTCGCTTTTTCCACAACCAACACGATTAATTATTAATACTTCGGTAGGTGGATACAACCCAATTAACCATTGTTTATTCATTATCTATAATTATTAACCCTTAATTAGATTATCATAACTCAATAATCAACATGAGTTTTGAGTTTGAAGTAATTACGATAGGCTTACTTAATAGTAATCTATAAAAAACATAAATAAATAAAAAAGAAGTTTGCTTTTGTAGTAAGGAGAACGTTGCAAAAACAAAAACAAAAATATTTGTAAATATAACTTTTTTTTAATAATAGCTTACAAAATAATGGATATAAGCTGAAAGTTACTCTTTTATGCTCTAATAAGGCCCCAAATAGGTATAGTCACCATTCATACAGAGTGGCCCAACGAAAACGAAACAGGCTAGGAAACTTGGAAACTGAAGATGTACGCGAAAAACGCCGAAATAGGCCAATTTTGTTATGGAAGGAGACATCTTTGCGGGTAATAAATTTAACTATCCAAGTTAATCCCCCTTGGCTCAAGCTAATTCTCAATTAAAAAATTGACCAGTTTTTCGCGTACATCTTCAGTTTCCAAGTTATTAGGCCTGTTTCGTTTTCGTTGGGCTACCCTGTACCTAAACGAAACCCCAAAGCGATATATCGTTGGAAAAAAATTCAAGTTGCTTTCAAATGATGTATCACTGGACATACCTACCTCTGCTAGGGGTATGAGCTTGAACGACCATGTGTTCGCCTAATAATTAAATGTAAATATTTTCTAATCTAAATAAATTGGAAATTGGGGAACTACTAACTTAGATTACGAGTTATACACTTGGATCTTAAATAATATCAATACTTTATACTCGTATGTAATGGAAATAAATAAAGTTGCGATGACCGTCATGATTTAATTTAAAATTTCAGAAGAAACTCTAGGGGATTATCAAATCAGTTTTCCTCTACCAACGTCATATCTCCGATAGCATAAAATAAATCTCACAAGGATTTTCCATGCATCAGTTAAGTGGAATAGACGTGTTTACCAAACTGTAATGTTTAGATACGAAACTGCATTATGAATTTTCAGCTCTTATCCACTTTAATGCAGCGTCTTCTATGCAGTCTTAGAGCAGACTGCAGACTACATGACTACAACAACATTTTTCTGCTATAATATGCGGAGACTGTGTTTCAATAATATTGATTATGGTAAAATTTTATTAAGTGTATTGAGCAATATTTTTATACTTATTTTTAATACTTTAACAAAGAATACAATTTTATAAAACCTACCTCTTTTCTTTCTGTTCATGTGTGATTTTCTTATATTTGGGAGAACTGTAGTAGCACTCACCAGATTTTCATGTAGTTACCTAATTTTTATTCGATAAAATACTGTATTTATGGGCGTTCCTTTATATCGTATTTTTGTTTATATTTAGCGCATTTTCTTGAAATTGCACTCTATGATATACTAGCCCTATTACAAACTTTGGATCCGTAAAGCAGACGTAATTTCAACCAAAAAGTAATATAAAGTTGGTCTGATTTTCTCTTCTTTAATATATTTTTCATAAGATTTATGAATTCTCTAACTTTGTAATAGGTAAAGTCATGAATTTTACAAGAAAACAACAATGCAAGTGAAAGACATCCGGCTTCATATATTGAAAATTTTTGAAGTTTTAAGTCCGAAGCGTTCCATAATTTATTAGACTACATCTTGATATTCTATAATTTCCATTTAGGTATTGTCAAATTTACGCTTAAATTGGTACACAAAAGCGGAAGTCGTCATACATGATCGCGCTTCTATATCATCTTTGATGTTAAGATTAGTCGCTGCTACGATTGTAAATTCGATATGAAAATTCTCAGGATAATTGAAATCCACCATGACGATACAGGGCTTGTTCGCCAGGAAGGTGCCGGGACGCGGAGAATCCCTAATTCCAATAAAGGCCACATCTATTATTGTTCGCTGCCAAGAAAACTGTTATAGAGCACGAAAATTTCCTCCTGTAGAGGTTCACGAATAACGTGTGTTCAAGTAGTAACTGCCATGAGTGTAAGAGTATAATGCATTACTATATTGACCTAAATTAACCCTTTTAAAGACAATAATTCTTTGTTATTTGTCTGTGGAGGCACTCAATTCTTGCAGTTCCTCCTCTCCAAGATGATATTATACATCCGATGAATATACATTAAAAGAGAATTTAGGATGCAGCCCTGCGAGTATTAACATACCTAAAGCACCATGTGCATTACAGAACTTACATATGCCATTAGAGAACGCTGAGTAAAATAAGACAGGACAGCCATCAAGCACATTGCAGAAACTGCTTTGTTTTTAGACCACATACATATTTTAAAAGATGTTGAAAGCAGTTTAAGAAGATTTATATGTAAATATTATTTATCTAGAAATGTTTCTCTTGCAGCCATCCACTCCAAGCACTTGTATAAAAACTGACGCAGATTTATCGTTCTTAGTTGATTGTCCAACTGACCGCTTCTAAGGTCACTGCCTAAATGATTTTACCTCCAAGAGAAATACGGGACCTTGGCAGAGGTACCTATGTACCATGTGACCTGGTTGGGAGGGCATTTCAGGGATAACCATTCAACGCTTATATAAATAAATTGCTTAGTAACACGCCATAGGCAGCAAACATTATTCCATTCATCCTTTGATTATTATCGGCATTCTCCCTTCACCGGAATCGTGCTCAGTTGCTTTCTATCTTTCTACCGGATTGGCATAATCAATTTACCAGTGCTTGCACAGGAAACAATTGAAAAAGTTCTGTATTGAAAAAAGTTTTTTTATAATATTCTCCACATGAATCAGTGCCTTCAAAGATCAAACGGTTAGAAAAAAAGACGCGTCCTGTATCGACTCGATTTAGATAACGGTAAAAAATTATTTAAGTTTTTGAACTTAGATAATCGTCACTGGAAACTTCTGGTTTTTCGGTCTTTGGGTCTAGTTACGACATTTTCTAGTTTTCGCCCTAACTAAACCTAGTTTTAGACTCCTTGTCTTCAATTACAACTTTTATATTACAGTCAAGGTTTTTATGTCTTTAGATTAAAAATTGCGATGTGCTTGGACAAAACTTGAAATTTCCGGATCGAGAGCCATATTTCAGCCACAAGGGTTCATAACCCAGCAGGACCGGTAAAATAAACAGCTCGTAAACAGACCGGGGAAATCTATTTTTATTTTTTTTTTCAGTCGATGGAGTCGGACCTTCCCTGTCTTTTGACATGTGTCTTAGGTTGGGTCGGGATGGGGGGGACGGGGGGTCGCGCTTTTAAAATTTATTGAAAATGAATTTTATCGGAAAAACGGGTATATCTGAGCCGGATTTGATCTGACAAAAAAATTATGGTATTGAAAATTGAAGAGCTTGACTAAACACGGAAGTTCGTTCCGACCTGAACTCTTTAGCTCAACTGGTTCGCGAAATATTGCGATATTAAGGGTGCAAAAATGAATAAAAATTACTGATTTTTTCTCGGCAGGTGGTGGAGTTAGGGCGTCAATTTTTTGCGAGAGGAAGGGTGTCACCGAGTAATTTGACGGGCCGGAGGGAGGGGGTGGTGGGCCAATTAGGAGGGGAGATATGGGGGTGAGAAGAAAAATACGGAAACGCTCGTAAAAAGTTTATTTATTGACCTACAGAGACCAGGTACCGCTCATTTTCTTCGTTTTTTTATCTACTACCCGGTAGTCATGGCAAAAAAATTTAATTTTCGAATTTCGAAAAAAAAATTATTTTCGCAAATGCGCGCTTGGCGCGCAATTAAAAAAAAGTCATTTTTTTTCTCGCGTTTTTGGGGGTGAAGAAAGGGGGTGGGGAAATTTTTTTTCACCACTGAACGGTTTTTTTTATCTTTAATTTGAGCCCCATTTGAACCCGATCCGACCATAAATAAGAGCACAACGAACCGGCAAAGTCTAGAGAAAGTTGGAAAACACTCTTTCATCCATTCTCGAAATAATTTTCTTACCTGAAGCAGCCATGTGCTGCACTCGCTTGACCATGAATAGATCGAGATGCAGTCTTTTGTGTAGCGCCTCTTTCTATTGTGTACCTGCCTATTGTTTTCGTGAACCCGGCGCGTCATCCCGGGAAAACAATAGAAGGCTATCAAGATAAAAGAGCGCGACTGAGAATGAAAAACAAGGCCAACAACGGCCCAAATGTAAGAAAAATCGACCCGCCAGCAGATGAAAAAACAGTAACTCGATGTGTTTTTTCATTCCCGATCGTTCAGCGATCAAAAGCAAGCAAGAATTTTCAAAATCGATCCATAATTGAGCGAGGTACGAGCGAACAAGCATTCGAAAATAAATTCCGAGCGCGCGTTCCCGGCCGATCGTGACTGCCCGGAGTATAGACAAGCGGAGAGCGTAAGCTCCGCCCACGGCTGCTTGGGTATCTTTCTCGCCCGGTTTAAAGAGAGATCTTCATGTACATAACTCGCGCGCGCGGGCAAGATACGCACGAAAAAAAAAACAAATAGATAAATAGATAAATATATTATGTTTCCTCTTTCGAATGAGCCTAGCAAGAACCCCCCACCCCTCTCCGTTCGCTTTCAATAAAGCCTAGACTTTGCCGGTTCGTTGTGCCCTTACTTATGGTCGGAACGGGTTCAAGTGGGGCTCAAATTAAAGATAAAAAAAAATGCCGTTCAGTGATGAAAAAAATTTTCCTCACCCCCTTCCTTCACCCCCAAAAAGGCGAAAAAAAAATGACTTTTTTTAAATTGCGCGCCAAGCGCGCATTTGCGAAAATAATTTTTTTTTTTCGAAATTCGAAAATTAATTTTTTTTTTGCCATGACTACCGGGTAGTAGATAAAAAAACGAAGAAAATGAGCGGTGCCTGGTCTCTGTAGGTCAATAAATAAACTTTTTACGAGCGTTTCCGTATTTTTCTTCTTACCCCCATATCTCCCCTCCTAATTGGCCCACCACCCCCTCCCTCCGGCCCGTCAAAGTACTCGGTGGTACCCTTCCTCTCGCAAAAATTTGACGCCCTAACTCCACCACCTGCCGAGCAAAAGTCAGTAATTTTTATTCATTTTTGCACCCTTAATATCGCAATATTTCGCGAACCAGTTGAGCTAAAGGGTTCAGGTCGGAACGAACTTCCGTGTTTAGTCAAGCTCTTCAATTTTCGATACCATAATTTTTTTGTCAGATCAAATCCGGCTCAGATTTACCCGTTTTTCCGATAAAATTCATTTTCAGTAAATTTTAAAAGCGTGCCCCCCCTCCCCCTCACCCCGACCCAACCTAAGACACATGTCAAAAGACAGGGAAGGTCCGACTCCATCGACTGAAAAAAAAATAAAAATAGATTTCCCCGGTCTGTTTACGAAATACCGGTCCTGCTGTGTTATCAAATCCAAAAACTTTTAAAATGGAAAAAAGGTTCGTAATTTTATTCTTAGATTTATTTAGACGTATTTACTTATATGCGTTATCTTTCCAATTACTTCAGGCTAAAATATTTTATTAATGTAATAATTATAGAAAATACAATCAGGAATTATTATTCATCATGAATTCCAACTCTGAGATATTTAAGACGAGAAACATCATGACAGCAAATTAAATTCGTACAGTGAAACATGTTATACTAATTAAACTTCTTGTACTTGTTTAATCACCACTGCAATAATTAGTGAGAAGTTCAACAATTCATTTAATTGCTCTTATCTTAGTCTTTCTTGGGCCTTTGTATAATTCTACTTTCTAAACTTTGAAACTTTAACCTCATCATCAAATGGAGATGTTAAATTCGCCTTTATTTACGAGGAAGAAGAACCGATGAGATCCATTTTTTTTAGTATACCCCTCCAAACCTAAAATGAAACTTCCTTTTCCTAAATCGCCAGTAATAATAGAAGAAGAAGAACTGATATAAAAAGGACGTCCAACAAAGCGTATTGTTGTCTACGCTGCTACCAATTATCATAAATCTGTTTTATTGCTGCCGATCCAGAGAAAGAGTTTCCTACATCTGCTTGTTTATACACGTATGTGAAAGTTATTTCTCAAACAAATAATTCTCGTGCGTGTTAATAATCTTGTTACATGAAAAGATGAAATACTTGCTGACAATTTTTTCTCGTAATACTAATAGGAAATTTGTAATATTCATCTTTACGATGATGTTTTTGTTGTTTTAAATTCAAAATATACATATAAAGGCAGAAAATATTCAAAAAGATTAAAAAAGGCAGAAAATATTTATATTATCACGACATCCAATTGATTAAGCAAGAGCGTTCCAATTTATCAGAAGATATCGATTGGCGATTCCTGTGCAATATAATATTCCTGTATAGTTTTCTTTAATAAATTATAAGGTTCATATAAAATTGATGATACTCAAGCAAGATGACAATCTGTATGAAGCAATAAATCTTTGCCAAGCGTTGCTAATCGATTTCTTTTGCTGAATGCTCGCAGTTGTTTATTTGCTACTCTTCACTTCCGCAGTCTGTAGGAAGTATTGTATAAAATAAAGCATCATCAATTATGATAATGTAAATAAGATGTACTCCAAGAAATCTGCAGTAAAATGGAGGGAACATTAAAATGAAGGGAAATTAATTCAACGCCTTCGCCACCCCAAACGAATGTTGCTGGTGGTATCGAATAGAACAATGTACTAATGAGGTTTAATAATTAATAAAATAAAATTATCGATAATTATATTAATAAGACGTCTAATAGTGGGGTAGATCTAGCGTGAAAAACTTTCAAAAACGACACTTGTGTAAAACGTAAATCTGATTCAATCTTTTTCATTACATATTTGGTATCCATCATGTCTAAAATCCAGTCAATATGAAACGCAACCGGTCGGTTTAATTAATATAAACATCCGGATGCTGAAGAGTTAACGTCCGTTGCTTGAAGGAAATTAAATACCATATGACCCTACTTGACCGCAAGACGCGGGAAGTACCGACTCCAGTACAGTTGTGCTTTGAACGTCGCCGAGTGAGAATTGCTGGGTTACTTGGGTTTGTATTTGGTGCATTCTGGCGTTCTTTTATAATAGATAACAGGTGAGTTGATATACTCACTAAGTGTCCTATTCCTAAGATAAGTAGAGTTAGGATAAGCAATAAAGAGTTAAGTAATCATGATTAGTAATTGATAAAGATTATAATTATTATTAGCATGTCTTAAGAATTGAAGTTAATGAGCTCATCAAGAGATCTAGTTAGAGTCAAAAGGAGAAACTGCATGTAAGCATGAAGCATGAATAAAGCATGAATAGGCACAGAGGTAAATCAGTGAAAGACAGAATCATGATAAGTACTTGAGAGACAAAGGTTAATGAGTGCTGAAGATGTCTAAATTGCTGAAGTGTTAAGTAGAAATGAGCGTTGATCGTACAGTTCTGGTAGGCCTGTGTGACCTGTGCATGTGTTAGTCTGAGTCCCTGAGAGAAGGTCTGTAGCCCGTGAGGCTGAGAGCGGCCCGTGTGGCCTGCGTGACCTGCATGTGTAGGTCAGAGTGGAGGCCAGTGTGGCCTGACTTTGTTCCAGACGTGAAGAATCGAGAGGATGATCCTGCCGATCGCCTGTGAGTGGTTTCTGTAACTAGGCGTGAAGGATCGAGAGGATGATCCTGCAGAACGCCTAGTGGTCTCTAACGGGACGTGAAGGATCAAGATGGATCCTGCTGACCGCCTGGTGCTCTCCCGGGAGTGAAGGATCGAGAGGATCTTGCCGACCACCCGTGAGCGACCTTGAGATCGGGAGGACCGAGGTGGGTCCTGGTTACCACACGTGCCTTGGCGCCGGAAACCTTGGCAAAGCTACGATCAACGGCTAAAGAGCAAGATGTCTTGAGTAGAGTCTTGAGTCGAGTAACTTCAGCAATGATCTTGAATAGTGATTGACGTATCTTCAGCAAGGTGATGTCAAAACTCCAGAGAGAGGCTGCCAAGAAGGCTAAGCAGTAGATAATGATAAGCTTAAGCAAGCTTTCGGAGGAATAAGACACTTATGAAAGTTTTAATCTCTTTAGGGAGTGAGCCGAGACGTCGCAAGGCAAGAGAAACGGTGAGTGACTAGAAAAACGACGGCCCTGACGAAATAAATTTGTGTATTTACATGTGAGTAAATCTCTCCATCTTTTCTGCGTTACACTTGTTTTTTTTTTTCAGTCAACTTAAAGTGGACCACTCTTGTTATGAGGTCGATTTGGCGCAAGTCTCTGGGGTGAAGACAGGGTTGAAAACCAGGTGTAAACGGGGAGAAATGATTTTTAGCCTCTAGGTTAGCTGTGAGTCGTCGTTCAAAAAAAGAGCGCACAACTTGATGGTGCCAAAACGGGAGTCACCGGGAGTAAGGAATAGAGTTGGCGGCATAATTCAGGTAGAGAGGAAGGTAACGAAAAAATTAATTACTTTAAATTCATGTTTCCCGATTTCGGCCACTTTTTGTGCGGATATTAGGGGGAAGGGAGGAAGGGGAAACCGAAAACACACGGAATCGCGGACATAACTCCCACAGTTTTGGCCCCTTATCTCGCAATAAATCACATAGTTTTCAATTTTCGGAGATTCGCCGCCTATTGATTGTTTTTTAATTTTTATTTCAAAAAAATAACAAATGGCGGCAAGACAAAAAATTAAAAAAAAATTGTTAGGTTTTTTATTGAAAGGTTTTTTCAATCGTTTTAATCATGAGATTTTAAAAGCTGATCCACTAAACGCTGCTAATAAAAACAATTCATATTACAGAAAGTAGATTTTGATATTCATTCCTTAGTTCACCGTCGTTTGAAATGCTGTTTTATGAAACAATGAATAATATAAGGGGCATAATTCTGACGCATTGCTACATCATATAAAGTAACCGTGAACCGACTTCAAAGCATGAAGTTTGGAGCTTATTCATCCCCTTTGACCTGAATCAGTAACTATTCCATTCAGCCTTTACGAATAAACCTACCTAAATAGATTTTATCTGATAGAGATATCTGCTATAAAATAGTCCCGGTGCAGAGAAGTAAGTAATGGATTCCATATGCCAGTTAGTTTGTTCCAAAAAAACATGCACAAGTTTTTGAACGATTCGATCTTTTTATTTCAGCTTTAGTTTATCTGTAGTCTGGTTACATACACACATAATAATGTTAGATTGGAACTTAGTTACGGTCTGATCTACGTAATATCATAAAACCACTTAGATAACAACGTGTTGTGTACCTATACTATGACTTGCATAAATACTGAAATAAATAATCTGCAACAAACTAGTTTTTATTACTTTACCCGCCATAGATTTCACCCTTTGTACAACACATAGGAAAACTCACTAGAAGAAGTTTTTTGTTACGTTCTACAAATTTATACTTAGAGAAAAAATTCAAGCAGCACAGTTCAACAAGAAAATATCCGTCTAATTAGGCTTACGAGTTTGTTTTCAATCTTGAAATTTAAAACTTTCGTCATGTTTATCCAAATATAGCGTTTAGTTTCACCCTTATACACTTGCCGCCGCACTTACATCAGTTGTCCTAAATCAACACAATGCATTAGGTATAAAATAGTACTAATGAGTAGAGGAACGTGATATCCCTACTTTTTCTCTATAATACTCCAAAGGCTGCGTGTTGGATCCTCTTGCACAATTTCTAACACTTCTCCCTCTATCCGAGGCGTCAACTCAGAGCGTGGGGACCGCGGTCTACACCTTCATTTGGAATTAAAGGACCAGTCTCTCGTAACAGTCGTAACCTTCCTTCCAATCTCCTGGATGACGTTACCATTTTGTCTTTATTATACAGGGTGTCAATTTGAAAACTTGCCACCCCCGAATTCTTCCTTGGAAATTTTTTTTCAAAGAAATCCCGAAACAGGTCAATTTTTTAATGTAATTTATGTTCTATTGGCGTAAAAAAAATTTATACAGGGTGTTCCTTGACTCAGTGACGACGATATGGTCTATTTTTTTGAATGGGACACCCTGTATATTAATACAATTTCAGATTGTCTGAGAAAATCTAATATAAATTGTTTTTACAGTTGCAGTTTAAACTGAGTAGCTTACGAGTTATAAACAAATGAAAATCGCAGTTTTTCATTTTCAAAGCAGCTTATTTTGAAAACGGCTACAGATATCGGAAAACGGCTTACATGTTCCTATCTTAACTTCTCAAGCGGTATCCTATTGTGTGGATGAAATTTTCATACAGGGTGACGAAAATTATCAGACTTTTGATCACCCTGTATAAATATTTCATCTACATCATAGGATATCGCTTCAAAAGTTAAGATAGGGACATGTAAGCCGTTTTTCGATATTTAGAGCCGTGTCCGATGTACACTGCTTTCAAAATGGAAAATTGCGATTTTCATTTGTTTATAACTCATAACCTACTCAATGTAAGCTGCAACTGTAAAAACCATTCCTACTGGATTTTCTCAGACAATCTGAAAATGTAATAATATACAGGTGTCCCATTTAAAAAAATCGACAATGTCGTCATTACTGAGTCAAGGAACACCCTGTATAAAATATTTTTACGTCAATAGAACATAAATTAAATTTAAAAATTGACCTGTTCCGGGATTTCTTTGAAAAAAAATTTTCAAGGAAGAATTTGGGGGTGGCAAGTTTTCAAATTGACACCCTGATATCTTTGGGCGTAGACCTTTACGGCCTCATGTGCATTCACATGACATTCACCCAACACCATATCTGTGCGATCACGATTTGTGTATCTGATTTTGATTTTGATTGTGATTTTTCTCGCCAATATTAGGAAAATTACATAAAATCTGACGATTATTCGTTAACAGTTTTGATCATTGCTGAAGCACATTATAACAGTGATTTGATCGGTTGACAAATTCTCGCGAATCACTTCTTCACGGTTGGAAAACATGGTTCCAAATGCATTTTCACAGCATCTTGATAAAAAAAAACTCAGGTATCCGATATAAAATTCAAGAGAAAATGTGAAGGTTTGAAGATTTTCTAATCAAATACTCATTGAAGACGCCCAATTCTTTCTCAGCACTAAAAAATAAAGAACTCGAGTTCTCAATTTGCCTCTTCATATCGCAGTAAATTGACATGAATTTTTTTCATTATTTTTTATGGCCTCCGATGATGCTTCCCCACACCATTTTCAGGCCACCATGTAGTTGTCTACACATTCAGACGGGTTCCATGAATTTCAGCTTCACACATCCCTGCCAAATTTTAATAAAATCGTCAGAATTTTTGAATTATTTTCTCTCCTACTGATCTATTAATCAAAAATTATGGAGAGATTCTGCGAAGTATGTACTTATTGAGAACTGAAAAGTTTCACAATGTATATTAAATTTTTACGCAGTTTTTCATTTATTTTGCATATTTTTGCAGTAATATCAAGAAAACCGTCACCGTTAGTGCTTCAGTAATGTCGTCTTGTAGGGAAATTTCAATATCAATATTAAGGCCGTCACGAGCACAACATAAATCGTTGTACTATGGGACAAAATTGATTTAATGCAATACTTGCTGTCCAATAACTGCAGCTTAAAGTTCGGGAAAGTTATCGACCTGAGCCATAATAACTTACAAAATCTTGAAAGCTAATTATTTTCAATTGGGCAGTCTGTACATAATAAACTTATATTTCATTTTATTAAAACCTATTAAAATTCATTGATTTACTTAAGCAATGAAAAAACATTCTATAACAATACTTGAATAAATTTAACTTACCTAGGTCCTACTACTAAAGACCTTCACAGGAAAATCAAAAAATCGAGAGGACTTCAGAATGAGGCGTAATTTTCTATATGAGCCATACTGCAATAAAACCAATTGGAAAACAAATCAAGTTTAACCATATAAAGTCATTTCATAAAACTCCGATGTTTTTTTCAGTTTTGAACCGGTATATTTTGAGTTATACATATAAGTATACCAGCTATGGAATAGTCCACTCATCCAGAGGATCCACTGGTGAATTTTCTAAGCTCTAGGTATGAAAAAAGTATAATTTTCGGTAAAAGAATTTTTGTATCAACTACGTGGTCGATTATTCTGGTCATAAATTATAATCTCAAGCTTGGGGCATCGTTTGTGAATAAATTTTCAAGTCATGATGAAAAATAACTCAACAGATGCCTAAAGTTTACGACCATATAGAAATTATAAAAAAAAGTGTTGAATAAATTCAAGAAGTCGAACTCAAGACGCTTTAAGTATATTTACATTTTTTAAATAGAGTTCTATTATGATTATTTTAAAAGAGTCTTATACAAGAATGAAAAGAAAAATAAATAATTTTTTTAAATAAATGTTAAAATGTCAAAATAAAAATAGGCAAATAAATAAAAGAATAATAATATGTTTTGATGATATTGATTGATATAATTAGGTACTGCAATCTCTGCACGATTGTGGCAATAAGGGAATAAAATGATACTCTACATTCGAGATGAGAAAAATGCGTGGGTGTTAAGCCGAGACTCGAAAGTCGTTCTACTCACCTGTAATTTATTTTTTTGCCCAACTAACAAATAATATGCGTACCTATATGTAACTCAAAGTAAATATTTATTGATATGTAAACTAACACCTACTTCGAGAGCTTCAATTATCAACACATAGCTACTCATTCAGCCACTACGTGTACACAAGCGATTCTACTCTGTAACTGTAAAAATAGATCATGATATTATAGAAGCGACCTGGTAAATTGATTTTTTGAGAAATTTTAGTTAAAATAAAACATATTTTTAGTTCTTTAAATTAAGCAGCTCCAGTAGTATTTAAGGGCACATGATAACAGTTTTTGATTGGTAGCCGGAACTGCCTTGACTTGGTCAGTAACATGAGTCCCCCAAGACAAACTGGTCAAGTTAACCTTTTAGCCTTTTAGAAACTATGTACGCACTCCTGTGTTCTTGAAAGGGTTGAATTCAACTAAGTACAATAGCACTTTGAGAATTTATATATGTACTCTTCAAGTTAATGTTGTAATGCAGTGGACAGAGAAGAAACAATATTGCATTAGCTTTTCATAGCAAAGTGTTAACAATGACCCAATTATTACCGCAATGTAAATGCAGTGCTTTTAACGGCCATACAGTAATGCTGCATTGCAGCGTTATAAATGTGAAACACTAGCAAAGCTTATAAAACTTTATGCTTAAGTGTTAACTAAAATTTTTAAAAATTGTCATGAAGTAAAATTTAATAAAAACAAACATTGCAGCTGTAACATTACTTTAGAATAATTTACAAAAATGACTTTCCTGAACCAAGCTTGCCAGAAGATTTCAATAACTTAATATCAAATAAATAGCAAAATCAAATGAATGTTTCAAATGAAATTTGAAAAAATGATGAACTATCAACTTTACTGGAATGGTTTACAATGTCAAGTGGGAAGTTTACTAGCTCGTGGTAAGAATATTCTTCGACTTGACAGCTTTCGGAAATGTGAATTCCTAGTCATCGGCGAAACTTCTAATTTGGTCTAATGATTAAACCTTGTCTACTGGTAGCGAGTGATGAGGTGTGTGGCCACGCGTTCTTTAGTGCAGTAGGGGATTAACAAAAAAAGATTATTGGGCTTGCTCTTTCATCGACACCATGGCAGACAACAACTCCAGACTTATCCAGGACTGTCCGAAGTCTGGGAAAGTTGTTTCGGCCTCTTTATGACCGCATCATCATGAAACATCTGAGCAGAAACTGAAAACTTTAGCACCTAGTCTTGTTCCTTGTCTCCTCTTTTAGGGCTCACGTGGTGCCACCAGTGATAAATATATGAGAAATAAAAATTAAATATATAAAACAATAAAAGTTCGTATATTTACTGGAAATATTATTATATCCTTGCAGCTTCAAGAAGCATTATTCGCCAAAAATGCAACTTTTCTTATTAAAGTAGCGGGGAGAGTTTATTATCAGAAATAATTAACAAGGAAAGCCTAGTTTCTAGAGTACACCTATTGATTACTCCCATACAGATCACGTTTCGCAAACTTTCGCGTCTAATAACGAGTGTCGCAAAACTCTTACAACTAGAGGAGGGGGTGTAAAACATGTATCGTATATAATACAAGTTTGGTGACCGGGGCATGTCATTCAGAAACGTACTCACACACCAGACCACGTCGTAGTCTTTGATCGTTACCTGAAGTTTTAGTAGTGCTTTGAAATTTTTTATATCTTTAAATTTATTTTTAATTATCCTCCAATTAATTCCTGATCTAATACATGCATTTTCACGCAAGATCATAAGTGCACGGTTTTCCAAGGCTGCTTTATCATGGAAGATAAAGAATAAAAGGATGCGATAAAAGATTTATGTACCTACTGCGACTTGAACATCATCATAAAGGTACCTACTTGAAAACATATTACGAGCTGGTGACCGAAAAAGGATTAAATCGATACCTCGACAATATAAAAGGTCAAGTAGTAAAAAATATGGAGCTATCAGATGATTAAAAGCGGAAAACCACTGAGCTCATCACATAAGAGTGAAGAGGCGTGACGTTGTATTGTTCATGGTTGGAAAAGCTGAAAGCGAGTTATATAAGACGCTTCGCTTTCACAGATATTCTCTTTCGTGTTAGACCAGATTTCAAACAAAAAAGACAATTTTACGATCATAAAAGACACATTGTTGATATGTTTTGTCTTTAGATTCTTGAAATAAAAGAACTTATATATGCCACAATCATAGGTTAGGTATAGGCTAGGTATAAGCTAGAAACAATAACGTTCTAAAAGCAACAGCAAATACTATGGAATTGTCGTACCTGACCTGTATTATAGTCAGTATTATTTTTTTTATTTCTTCTATTACTTACGTGTTTCTACTGCACTAAAATGGGCTTAAGTGCGTCATTACCAGTAGGAATAACTCAATAATATGCTACGTAATATGTATACCATATAAAAATGTATTTTATTTCTTTACGATTCCGGAAATTGTTATCATTGTAGACACGTCGTCTTCCTATACGCTTTGCGTCGTTAAAGCATGAGTAAAGGCTTATCCCTGTTTCATTTTATATAAAGAGTCGCCTCAACTGTGAGTGCAGATAAGATACAGTCTCTTAAGTCTGGTCGATTTTCACCTCCGGCACTAACCAATTTAAACACAAACAGCAGATAAAAATGAGATGCTGCTTTAATAAAAAAAATTACCCAAACAATATGCCGTACAGCCTGCATGTTCCCATATCTTTTATTAGTTTCAGAGATATATGCCGGTCCCCCTAGCTTGATAACAAACAAGTCAGCGGGGCACGTTTTTTCTCTTAAATGCTGTAACAAAAAATATTAAAAAACGAAAAAAAATGATCTGAATCACATTCGGCCTATGGTTTTGCCACGCCAGCTTTAGAGATTTTACAAATATAGCTTTTTAACTTTTTTTTAAAATGCCCTATGTAAATTATTTGTTATCTCGTCGATAATCGTATGCGCATAACCAAAAATAAACTGAAAATTTTCTTCTTATGTACCTATACAAAGACCACCAATAACGTAACTTTTGTAATAGTCAATGCACTGGTGACGTGAAAAGCTGAAAAAGGGAAAGTCGTGCGTGAGAAAATTTCTGCACCCGTCATTGTTTTTGCGTGTTATTCGGTCTAGAAAAAAAGGTAAACAAAATTTTAATAAAACAAATTATTCCCTTATTAAAATTTTATCGTCGACCGAACGTCCATTATGACGTCAAAATTGCTTTTTGTGACATTCAATAAAACAATTTCTTGTTTAAAAAAGGGGAGGGGTTATTAGATTTTTCTTTAAACTACAAAAAATGGGACCAAAATAAAAGAAAAATTGACTGAAAAATCTGGGATCTAGTCGGCTTTGAAATTTTTTAAATGGGAGATGGATAGCGCATGACGACTTGATGTAAGCCTACCAAAAATTATTTATTTATTTTCAACAACAAGAAAGTAGAAATCATCTCAATAGTAAGGGCTCATAGAAAATACTGATCTCATTCCAAAGTTTAAGATATAGACACCATGAATAGCTCCTGTTGGAGCTCTTCGGTAAGATTGTAATAATTTTCCGATGAAATGTCAACCAATCGATTGGATTTTTTTTTGAGAAATCAACGAATTTTCTAATTATTAAAATAAAAATTCTCGGTTTTTCAGTTTTTCGGGATATTTCAGCAACGACTAAACGAAAATTGTCACAAATTTTGCTTCACATTTTTTAGTAAGAGAATATAATAATGGTTAGAGAGGCAAGAAACGCTTTGCATGTATAGAAATAAAATAAACTTCCCTTGTATAAATATATAAATCATGCAATCTCACTAGAGTTAGAAAAAGATCAGACTCCAGAATCCCATTGTTTTCTAAGAGGGTCAGGAAACGAGGTTACATACGTACCTAGCACCCGGATTAATCTGTTCGAAAAAGTTCAAAAGTTTCGGCTTACCGTGTAGTTCCCCGAGAAACCGAGCGTCAGATTATCTGTCCTTCGGGGTGACTGGAACTTATTTAATAGACGTAGACGAGACGTTGTTTTCAAGTCCGGTAATTAATTCCGGGGGTCACGGTGCGGATAGTAGGATTAATCGAGCTTGTGATTATGGTAATGATAGATACAGTCAATTCCTGATGATAATATGAACAATTATTATTGTGCTTTAAGATGTTGACATTAATAATTCAAACTTCTGTTCTACATCTTTTAAAGATTAAAGGGTAGGTTAAATTTACAACATGTTTTTTTCGTGGAAAATTAATTATGTATGAGGTAGATAATCAAGGAGAAGATTTCTAA
Organism: Malachius bipustulatus; assembly: GCA_910589415.1. Lineage (NCBI taxonomy): Eukaryota > Metazoa > Arthropoda > Insecta > Coleoptera > Melyridae > Malachius > Malachius bipustulatus. Next base: position 54,465,575 of record OU342633.1, read on the forward strand.
ATGGTAAATTTTGGAGAGTACAGCTTTAAGTTTTTTGTGTGCTCTACAAAAAAAAAGCATCAAGGCAATATAAAGTAAATAAAGCAGAAAAGGTTAGCATCCTCATAATTAACCCTTATTAATTGCTTGTCAATATTATACATTTTTTTACCTTTATACGTATCTGAGGTAACTAATAATATGCAAACGATGTATTTACCTGATCAAGTTGTAAAATGGTTGTTTGTTTAATTTTTTTTTTTTTATGATTCATAATTATTGGTTTTCTTGATTAAAGTTAACCTTTATTAATACACGAATAAATAACTTAACTATTTCACTTTCTGAAATATTACACCGTCATTGATTTTCGACAAAATGAACTAGAATAATCATTTGACAGCAGCCAGCTCGTTAGTTAAGCAAATTAGTTTAGCTTGCTGGTGTACCTTACCCAATCCTTTACATTGTTGTCGTAATCAATCCAAGTTGAGGTTCAACTTCTGCACTAATGACGAAATCTTGATGTTGATGGCCCTACGATTTCCAGATCAACGATGTCTGTTCTCGCTCCCCCATTTATTAGGTACTAACGCAAAGTGCCTTTATTGGTGCTGAAGTCGCTTATTAAACCATAAAGCTCCCGAGAAAAACTTTCTATTAGAATAATAGATATCACTTCGAACTAATTTATTTCAACAGTGCCTCTCTGGATAATTATGAAAGCGACTTCTCTTCTTACGCGTTCACGACAGTTATTAATGATGGAAGGAGAATTCGTTTGTAAAAAGAGAATTTCTTGCGAAAATTTTGGCATAATAAAGTCTTTTGCTGAAAGTAAAGAAGTAGATAAGTAGATTCTTGTTCGGATAGTATTAAACTAACTTTGAGGCTTTAATAGAAAGTGTATATATACAGGGTGATTGTTATTTATTTATTTATATTAGCGTGTCTCGACTACTTTGGTCATTGACACAGGTACAATAACGGGTTGAACATAAATATTGTAATAAATTGTACTTGAAATTGTGCAGTATATATACGGTGCAGTATATTTTGTTGCTATTCTGTATCTAGATTTGTTGGTACAGGTGTGATTCTTGCAGAAAGCTTATCACTGCTTCATACTGATCTGGAGACCCGAGGATCTCCTTTGGGCTTCTTCTCAAGTCAAATTTTTGGCGCGCGTCTTGGTATTTTGTACATTCTAGGAGAATGTGTTCCACCGTGAGAGCGGCTTGATTACAATGTTGACAGGTGGGGGTGGTACTGGATGCCATTAGATGACCGTGCGTTAGACGGGTTTGACCGATTCTTAATCTACGTATAATAATCTTATCTCTTCTGGTCATCTGTCCTAGTTTCGGAGGGTAAATTGTTGGTTGAATTGCCTTTAGCTTAGTGTTGGACCTATCCCATTCGGTTTGCCATTTGGATGTAGTCTCTTGCCTGAATTTCGCCTGGAGGTCTTTGGGGAGCTGGATGTTGCTAACTGGTATAGGTCAATTGATGTTGCCTCTTTGGCGGCTTGGTCTGCTAGTTCGTTGCCCGGTATTCCTGTATGCGATGGAATCCAGATTATGACAACGGAGATTCGTTTGATAGAAAGTAAGTGGTTTTTCTCGTGTATTCTTTGAACTATTGGGTGGTTATTATATATATGATTTATTGACTGTACTGCGCTTAGTGAGTCTGTACATATTGCTAATCGTTGGTTATCTTGAGTAGGGATTGTTAGGGCTTTTAGAATTGCATAAAGTTCGCCTGTAAGTACGCTGCTTTCTGCTGATAGTTTGAACTTCTTCAGGGTTTCTTGCGAGGTGGTGACGGAGAAGCCAATTGAGTCTGGGGTTTTTGAAGCGTCTGTAAGTAGACTGTATCGAACTGACTGGTGTTTATCAGGTTGAGAAAGTGTTGTTTATATGTTGACTTGGGAGTTTCTGATTTCTTGAGTTGGTTGAGCGATGTGTCGATCCTTGGTAGAGTTCTTGTCCAGGGTGGGGTTTCAGGGATTGAGACTACAGTTGTCTCGGTCAGGGAGGTATTTCCTTGCAAGGTGGATAAGATATGGGGGATTGTTTGTGAGGGCGCATGGAGGTTTCGATGGGTGGGATTGATTAGTAGTTTGTAAGCGGGGTTCTTGGGATTTGCGGATAATCTGGCAGCATTCGAAAGGAGCAACTGTTCTCGTCGTAGGTGAAGGGGAAGCACTCGACTCTCTAGATGGAGGCTTGGAACTGGGCTAGATTTAAAGGCGCCTAGGCAGATTCTTAGTGCATTGTTCTGGATTGTGTTCAACTTTCGTAGCACGGATTTTGATGCAGAGTGATATATTATACTGCCGTAGTCTATCCGAGCAAGAATTAGGCTTCTGTAGATTCTGAGTAGGGCTTCTTCATCGGCGTCCTAGACATTGTGAGATAGGATTTTTAATATATTTAGACGGTTTAGGCAGTTACCTCTCATTTGATCTATGTGTTTATTCCACGTGAGTTTGCTATCAAATGTAATCCCAAGTATCTTCAGGTTGCTTACTGATTCTAGTGTAACACCATTTAGTGTTATCTGGGGAGGCGAGGTGCTGCTGTATCTTCTGGAGAATTTTATTACTTTGGATTTGGAGGTTGAGAAAGTGAAACCGAATCTATTTGCCCAATTGCTGATGTTATCCACTGCATTTTGTAGGAGGGAACAGGTGCTTCTTGTGTTTTTCCCATGGCAGTACAGCAACAGGTCGTCGGCGTAAAGAAAATATTTTATAGGTGGTTTAACGGAAGCGCATATATCATTAATGGCTAAGAGAAAGAGCGATGGGCTAAGGATTGATCCTTGTGGGACGCCGTTCTCCAGAGAATATGAGGTCGATGTGATCCCATTGGCTCTCACTTTGAACGATCTGTTGGCAAGGAAGTTCTCAATAAAATAATAGATGTTTCCGTTAAGGTTCGCTTCTTTCAGTTTGTTGAGTATGGTGGCCTCGGTACGGAATCAAATGCGCTTTCCAGGTCGAAGGTGACTGGATGATTGAATTGAAAAAAAAAGTTATATTATTTTAATTTACAAACATACGCCTTACTTTACAAATACATATTACAAAAAAAATTAAATAAAATATTCTCGATTTCAAATAAGCGTTGATTACATCATGCAACTTTGTTAATAAAAATTTGCTATATTTATTTGCTTATACATAACTCATAAATTGCTCATTGAAAACCTCAATTATTTAAAAAACCATTCTTGGTGAATTTTCTAAAAAAAAAATAAAATTTAAACATACAAGGTGTTTTAATGAAAAAGTTGTATGGCACAGTGACTCTTTTAGCCGAAAGAATCAAAATTCGTGGACTCCAGGTATATACTGTATGTACCAGTGTTAATTGACCAGATCATATCTCATAGACAGGTTGATATAGATAATCGAACCGAATAACAGGATATTATTATAATTTTTAAAGCTCTATAACATGACAGCATGAAAATAACCCTCATTTCATCATCCCGTAAGTTACAGCCCCCACCCTTAAAAAAAATTATCAATAATTTAGTCATAGTTTATAATACCTTTATGAACCTTTTCTTGGTTATTTTTAAACCGATTTTGAATCTAAATAAAACAGCTAAATAGAGAATCGAATACTTGTTTTTTTTAAACATGAACACATAGTGTGATATTCTTTGTTTTTGTTGTTTACGTGCTGTCATGTTGTAGAGCTTTAAAAATTATAATAACAACCTGTTTATTCGGTTCGATTTTCTCAACCTGTTTATGGGATGTGGTCTGGTCAATTAAGTGTGGCACACCCAGTATATTTGGTTGATTATTATGTTCCTGTTTGCTTTTTAACCCTCTCAAGCAAAACAAGCTTTAAGGACGTACGCACTTTTTCCAAGAGATGGCTAGAAGTTAACGGAAGATGTACCCCGGTATAAATTTTGCAACCTAATCTTCTATCTTTTTCTCTCCCGTGTAGACCCATGACTATGTCTTCAAGCAGAATCTTTCTCCGTGACTCTTGTTCATGTTATATTATCATTTTCCCTGTTTATTTTTACATAATCAGGACAAAGAAAAATTATAATTATTTAAATTATTATAGTATGTACATGGTCGGAATAAATTTGAACCTCAAATTCGTGTAAAACAGGTTTTTAAGCCTCAAATAACTCTTACTTTGGAAGCCTTTCTCTCTGAGGCGTGAAATATGATGATGGGAAGCATAACAAATTGCACTTTACTTCTTAATTAAGTACCTACCTCAGCCATCATCTTGAAATGTTTCCAAAGTATTTGATAACAACGAATCGAATCAAATCAAAAACATGAACTTTTGAAAATTGTGATTTTGTTTTTTTCAATGCAACATAGGGATTTACTTGTAAAAGCTTTACCTCGTGTTAGTGTTGTACTTCCACAATAAAAATAAAATGGCTAAAATAAAATAATAAAAAGAAAATTCGTCGGTTATAGGCTCAAGTTCATTGCTGCTCTAATGGCAAAGACCGGAGAAAAACACTCCTGAAGACATGGATGGACATTTCGTTCTTATTGGAGCTCATTATCGGCTCTAAGCAAGTGCAATTTAGTAGGTAGTCTTTAGAAAAAAACAGCCAGCTCCTTAATCCTTGCATTCACATGAAACTCCGGGATCTGTAATCAGTAGCGACATCTCTGTTAGTGACCGTAACTATCAGTAATGAACTTGAGACTACAGGTGTCTCAAAACTCAACATCATCCCTTGGAGTTCAGGTAGGCCAACTCATGACTTACCAGACTATCATAAGAAGATCATTGTGTGAAAATCGATACTTCAGAACAGTTTTTCGAGTGCCACAGTTACAAAATTTCATATTTTTACATTCTGTGGTTTGTTACGCAACGCTGCATAGACCTGTTATTGGTCAAGTACCGAAGGAATATTCTGGTGCCATACTTACATTTAGGTAAATTTTTAACTTTTGTGGCTGATTGAAAAAAAATCCTAACTTTGGCACTTTATACATGAAAAAAATTACCTCGTGAACCCCGCAATAAGTTATGCCTAAAAATGGCTCATTTGATCTAGTTTCTGAAATAAGTTAATCTTTTGTATGCTTTACTTTACAGCTCTCTTTACAGAAAAAGATAATGATATTTGACTGCAAAAAGAGCGCATTGTGAAATTATAATCAGAAAGGCTTATAATAGTAAGATAATATCATGTCGTTACGGATGATAGTCGTAATGACAACATTTTACAATGTTAGAGTTACATTATTGCTAGTGACGTTTGCGTTGTCAGTTGAAATAAAATATTTATCATTATCCCATACCTACTCAGTATAATTTCTCAAAAATACTGTAACATGCATTACATATTTTATAGACAATGCAGAGGAAATGGTGCTGCTTTTTCAAGTTTTCAATAAATTCCTTGTTACTGTAATAATTATTTAACACCTGCTTTATTTCAAATTCATAATTAGTGATATAATTTCACAATGCGCTCCTTTTGCAGTCAACTAGCTATATTTTTTTTCTAAAGTAAATCATAGAAAATATTACACCAATTCAAAAACTAGATCCAATGAACAATTTTTAGGCGTAACATGCCAGGTTAATGGGGTATTTTTTTTCTATGTATGAAGTGCCAAAGTTCAGTCATGATTTTTTTTTAAACAGCTAAAATAAAAATCAAAATTTCTCTAAAAGTATGGCAACAAAATATTTCTTAAGCACTTGATCAATAGCAGAGCTATGCAGCATCGCATAACAAAATTTAGAATGTAAAAGTATGAAATTGATGTGTAGTAACTGTGAAACTCGAAAAACTCATCTAAAGAATCAATTATCACACAATCACGAAAAGAAATATTTTTTTACTAAGATCCATGTTAGGATATTCTGGTCTGTAATGAGTTTGCCTATCAACCCTTCAAGGGATGACGTTGAGTTTTGGGACACCCTACCGATTCTTTTTCTCATATTCATATAATATTTAGCTCCAAAGTTTCACTGTTACTAAAATAGGAAATCTTGAATTTTCAGTTTTCTCAGCATATTTCAGCAACGTACTATGAAGCTTCCACAAATTTTTGTTTCAGATTTTTACTAACCAAAAATTGTGCAACTTTTCTCTAATTTAACCGAGCCTGTATCTTTACGAGTTTTCCAGATATCAATGGTGGGAGAGATAGAAAAATCTCTATCCGGAATATCTGACCTAATATTATTTATAAGACTTTGGCGCTCCCAGATAGGGAATGTAGATTTCCAATATTTTTTTGTCTTCAATTTAACATGAGACCGGCCAATTTATTATTATCAGGGCTTAAAAAAGTTTCCCGACTTGACATAACAATAAATTGACATAATGAATAATAATAAGTTACATAAATCTTTTCCTTGATTATATTATGTGACATTGGGCAGTGGTCGCCTGATGTGTTGTAAATACTTATACATAAAAACATACCTATGACAGGAACAGGATATGAAAAAACTTACTCAAAATCTATTTTCAAATGTGTTTCAACCTCCCAGGGTGACAACTTTAATAAGAATAACATCATTTAAAAAATATATTTTTCACTTTTATTATTAAACCTGGCTCTATTTGCGCAGTTTTCTTAAAATCTTCTACGAGTAAAAAGCTTCCAGAAAATTACTTGAACAATTCACATAAGCTCGAATTTTTTTTTCTCACTTGAAATGCTTCGACAAAAATAATTGGAAATAAACATAGCTGCGGCTCTAAATATATATATTTTTATAAATACATACCGCCATGACCGTAGAAAATCCATCGACTTCCCAGAGTACATACACCTGTGTTATTTTTACAGTTCTAGGTATGTGTACATAAAATTTATTTTTTTACAGATAACGTCTTCAATTGTATTGCTTTTACTGCTTTATTTATTTATTTATTTAGAATGCTTAAGGGAAACTAAACGAATAAATGTAAAATTCAAGAAGCTTCTTCAGAGCGTGGTATGAATTTCTAATTAAAATCGTTTTCTAATGAATTTAGGTACTGTTAAAATGACTTTTGTAAGCTCATTTATAATCGTATTTTATCCCCGTATGTTGGCTTAAGCCGGAGGATTTTGGAATATAACGTTATATATTTTGATGTAAAATCTCCATAAATATCGATATAAAGTGTGTTATACATAGCTCGTAAAGTTGGCTATAAAGTTAAAGTTATCAGATTGTAGTAAAACGGTGGGATTTAAAACACTTTCTATCTATATAGCACCCTAATGGCTGCAGAGTGCATTTGCATGCTAAAGATGTGCTCACATTTTGCAGGTGTATTTAACTGAATTAACCAAGAGCACAATTTCAAGCCAGGTTTATAAAATAAATATAAACACCCCACTTATAATGCATGAAATGAATTATTTATAGACACCTGATGCAAAACGTTTTCCTTGCAAATAAATAAAGTGTTCTCAATACCTTCAATACTCTCAATACAAAAAAAAAAGCAGATACACCTACCTATAGAATTTTCCATGTAAAAAAAAATCAATCGCCAAAAAATGTTTACATAAATTCTGCGGAGTTTACATAGCAAAGTGTCATGTACTTAATTGTTTTGCCGAAAAAAAAATATATAAAAACAGAGTGGTGTATAAAATTGGAATGCTCTCTGATTGACTAACCCGAGTAAAATTAATAAAAAATATTGGGGCTGCTATTATTTACAGACCCGAATGCTAAAAAATTTCCAAGGCTACTGCGATATTGTTAATTGCATATTCATATTGCGATTTGAAAAATTTTTGTAGCAGAATATTCCAAAGAAACCTTGAAAATGTTACTATAGTTGCCACAATAATCAATCTTTTTTATTCAATGTACTTTTCGGGTTTTATTTCCTTTCCCGGTAGTCCCAGAGGTAAATCTAAGCTTGCAAAATTACCCGACCCATAAGTTCGCAAAGCTTTGAAGTAGGAATTCTAAATTTGCTACATGTTATTCGCTTAAATTCGTTGCCATTTGCTAAATGGATTACTTAATGTAAACTTAGCTACCGTAATTTAATTTTTGAAGTACAAAATGGGCGTTGAGAATTTGAAAGCAGTCGGATAGGCATGTTAGTTTGAGAAATTATAATAAGTTTGCTTGTCAGCTTGTTGCTCCTATTGAAGAAGCTAATGGAATCACTATCAGGGTAATCAAAATTTCGCTGGTGGAAATTTCAGTGTCTCCTTGACCCGCTACTGCTATTTGAATTACTTTTGAGTCTGAGTCGATCAAAGAATGTCTAGAAACATTTTTGATGTAAGAAAATCAAAAAGAATTACGCTTAGAAGTCGAATGTAAGTGAAGCATTTATTTTGTTTGAATTGAAACAAATTTCTCTCAAACAAGTCTCTTCAATTAGGTGGTATTAAAGTCTTCATTATACTACCACTAATATAAATAAGAAATATTAACATGGGTCCGCAAACGTACTTTTTTCGGGATATTCGGCAGAAATCACCGGTGAACTGACGGAAAATTTAAACGGTAGCAGAACCATCACGTTACCCAGGTGTGTTGTCGCAGTCAGTCGTTTGTATAGATCTGCCGAGCGCTTCACTCGGGCAAGCGCTACCATTTATAATTTCCCTATTATTTACCTTAAATGTCAAATTCACTAAGAAGATGAACAATTGGTTTTTACATAATAGAATAGATGAGGTCCTCTTTCTCGTTACCAAACAAATCTCCTGTTCGTCATTCATTACATCATAAATTAGATATTTACACAAAGTATAAAGACTGGAAATCAACGATGTTTGCAGATTTCTGGATAAATTATTTTACTTTGTCGCATTTTATTCAAATAGACGTTAAATAAAATTTTGGGCCCTCATAATAAAACATATTCCATTCATGTGTAGCCTTGATCGAAAAGCATTTTGGCCGCATTAAAAATGTATTACATAAAAGGTAGTTTGTATTAATTTATTTTATTTTTCTTTCTAGGACAATGTTGATTCGAGAAAACATACGAGTGACACGGAATATTCTTGGTGAGTTAGATAACAATAAAAAATATACTCATTGTGATAAATATTAATCTAAAAAATGCATCAGTAGGTACCTACGCCTCAAGTGCGTGTCATTCACATCTCTAAGGTTTTTACCACTCTTCAATAATTCACTTCTCAAACAACTAATGGCTAATCAATCACCCTTTAAACTGAACAATGAAACGCTTTGGGGGTTAAAGTGGTTTATCATAATATACAAACAGATTTCATGATAAACTCACCTGGTAGGCATCAAACTTTCTCAATAGGCAGTAAACCAGAAGTTATATCGATCATTCTCGAAGTTCGTGTATGTTAAGCTCACTTATCTGATATAACTATAGTATCTACCTAGTAGGCAGTGAAACTTTTCTATTGGAATATACCTACCTACATGTACAGTACATTCCATTTAATCTGTTCGCTAATTAATAAGAGTTAAAAATGTTCACATGATTAATGTACGTTCCTATTAAAAATACTTATACTGGTTAAATTATTGGTCATATTTGCAAAAAAATGTACTAGGTATTCAAGTTATAGTTAGCCCAACTTAACCCAGGCTGTCATTAAAAAATATTGCATTTGTCACCCCCACGAAGACTCAATTATACGACAATAAAAATACAAAAAATACTATCAAAACATGGACTGACACATCATGATATGCGCATCCTTGAACTTTCGTTACCTACCTAAAATGTCGCCTCTTTGACAGTAGGTATATTAAGAGACTATTGCGTGGATCCTGTATAATACTAGGGAGCCAATAGCTGTATGCAGATATTTAATTTTACATGTAATTACCTTTATAGGTCTCTAATTTTAGCCAGCACAATGTAGATTGCTCATTAATAATTTAATCACATATGAATTTTGTGTGGTTGGTGAATTTACCGGTCAGATGAGCACCACATTGTGGTCAAATTATTCAATGATTATTTGTTTATCTGGCTCAGATATTAATGCATGTTTTGGCATTGGTATAGGTACAGTAAATATTGTTGTGTGCAATATGATGTTTTATAATACAGTCTTTTGCTTTTGGTTTTCCTCTTTTGTCAATTGCTTTTCCTTATTTGTCAAATGATTTTCTTATTTTTCTATCTATCAATGATTATAGTCATTGATTTAGCAATCAATTTCCTTTTATGTCAAATCAGTTTCACTTTATGTCAATTGCTTTTCCCATTTACGTACAGTGTCAGTAATATAAACATTGGAAAAGCATTTGATATAAAAGGAATCTCATTTGACAAAAGAGAAATTTGAATTGAAAAATCCAACTGACGTTTAATAAATGGGGGAAACTCATTTGACAAATAAGGAAAAGCAATTGACAAAAGAGGAAAACCAATAGAAAAAGACTGTAATAGTATTACGGAAAGGATATATTTTACAGTGTATTGAGAAGTTTCTTTTTCTTCTCACTTCTCGTTAGACGCCTTTTCCAATCTATATACGCACACAATACATTTGTGTGACCCATTCCATTTGTTCTTGAAACACCCTGTAGAATCTTAATTTATGGTGCGATTTTAAAGAAATTTCTTTTAAATCATAGAGCTTGATAAACTATATTTTGGGAGCAAAAAGCGTCTCATTCCTACAAAATCCAGGGCCTACTAGATCAGTGTTTACTTGTAAAATCTCAAAAATTCATATTAGCAATTTTTTTAGAAAAAAAACTGGGCACGCCACGGGATTCACCAGCCCTCAAAACGGTACTGTACTAAATTTTATTGAAAATGTCAGAGTAATAAGGATCTTGTAGTTATTTTAGAAATTCATAATAATACTCCGAATTTTCATAAATTAATTTAAAAAAGGTCAAAAGCTATCATAAGCAGAAATTAAAATTAAAAAAAGTAAAAAAAAAATAAAAAAAAAATAAAAAAAAAATAAATAAAAAATTATAATTAGAAAATTAAAGTACCTACATTATCACCAACTAGACGTACAATTTCTATTTTGTCTCTCTTGACCTTTTCGAATAAATTAATGAAAATTCGGAGTTCTATTATGAATTTCTAAAATAACTGCAAGATCCTTATTACTCTGACATTTCCAATAAAATTTAGTACAGTACCGTTTTGAGGGCTGGTGAATCCAGTAGCGTGCACAGTTTTTTTCGAAAAAACCCGCTAATATATGAATTTTTGAGATTTTACAAGTAAACACTGATCTAGTAGGCCTTGGATTTTGTAGGAATGAGACGCTTTTGCTCCCAAAATATAGTTTATCAAGCTCTATGATTTAAAAGAAATTTCTTTGAAATCGCACCATAAATTAAGATTCTACAGGGTGTTTCAAGAACAAATGGGTCAAACTGTATGTTTTTTAAGTTGATATACTTAATTTTTAACTTTACAAAGCAATTCTTTTAAATAACTTTTCATTTCAAAAATAAACGAGGCACAAAGTGAAAAAAGAAATGTTTTTTCGTTTGTCGCCGCAAAACTTTTCTCAAAATTTCGCGCATTTCTCATAATTTTGATTTTATACAAAGAGGTTATCTATTTATTATAATTAAGAGCACACAAAACTAAGAAAAACACGTTGAAAAAAGAATCATTATAGTAGCGTATTATAGATAAGGAATATATATCCCTTTTTTCGCTCAACAACTTCTACGCGCATTCATTTACAAGAATTGCCTTACCAAAAATGAATTTCCAGAAGTTTTCTTTAAAAAAATGCTTACTTATGAATATTCGAAATTCCCCACAGTTTTTGAGTAAATTGAGTCTAACCTTCATCGTACCGCAAAAATGAGCTAATTTTTCCGATATGATTTGATTTATTATTGTTGGTATTATCTTTGGATATAAAATAATAATTTTTTGCACATCGCCTCTGAAAACTGACTTTTCGATAGGCAACAGCCGGCCGAACGAAGTCTATCCAGTCCGATATGTACAACGGCTCGCTTCAAAGTGTACCTATTAATTTTTATAGCACGCTAACGAATACTTTCTAGCCCTAAGGCCGAAAATTTTCTGAGTTTTTATTAGGTATCAGTATAACGATAACGGCAGGTGAGAGCACAGTTCGAAAAAAAGGACGCAGTTAAGACTTTCCTAGATTGATTCACGATACACGCATGTTTTAAGCAAGTCAAAGCGTGCTAAAACTAATGCACACCTGCTTAATCAACGATTGACTGTAGTTCATATACGAGTATGTTTTACATTCGATGACGACAAATATCACCCTAGAATAATTTAAAAGTAAAATATCATACCAGCTCTTTGAGTAATAGCTTTGAGACCTTTGAGATCTCCTAAGCTATAGTAGATACAGAGTCGGTTAAATCACAGAAAAGGTTCAAAATTTCCTCCTCATTAATAATCTGAAACAAAATTTAGGACATCTTCAATCGTTGCTGAAATTTTGTGAATTTGCAGTCATTTTGAAACAACTCGAAACAAATAACAGTTACAGTTAGTAACCGTGACAGCGGATCACAATAATAGATAGTCGAATAGACTAGTCTATTAATAAGTCTACTATTTATTATTATATTAGTGATACTATTTTTATGTTGTCATATTTTTATTTAACACATCTACTGTTTGCGGTAGCAACATGTAGACATTGCCACTATTATGACACAGCATTACACCAATTACTGGTATACCTCACATTTTTTAACGGGAAAATTGAACATCAAATTTAGTATCTCCCTAATGGAGACCGTGACTGTAATATCTCTTGATATGCAAAACTAATTGCTTTAGAATTGCTAGAATAGGTGGATTTAAAGGTTCTCGTAATTTTTACTTTATTCTGGATTTTTTACAGAGTTAAACAATAGATTGGAATCACACAATTAGTGAAAGAGTGCGCTGTTAAAAAGTTGGTTTTTCGCCAGCTCGCCAATTCGAGTAGTTCCAATTAAAAGACTTTTTAAAGTGGCAATTAAAAATATAACTTTATAGTGATAGAGTTACAATTAAAATGATTAACTAAAAATCAATAGTTTGCATGATTTGCATAACGATTTGCATATACGTTGAAGTGTATTTTCTCAGTTTTAACTGCAGTTTTTTTATACGGCTGCAGTTTAAACTATAGAGAGCGGCCGCCAGTAAGGTTTTACGACCCTTGACGAAGACCTTTACAGGAACTTTGAGTTAATCAATTAATACACTTAGGTATTTGGAATAGATTTTTTTGTACGTATTCACAAACATATGGAATTAATTTCTTAAAATAGAAGAATTTCTGTTGTAAATGCAACTATCACGCTTTTTGTGTCGCAATTATTCAAATTGAAAGTTTTGCGATCTGCAAACATTCAAATTCCAACGCTATCCGCGACGAATCCGAAGTGCTGTTGTAAATATGCGAGTACCTACATAAAGCACATGTATCAAATATTCACTTCGTAAAGGGATTCCGAATTGAGTCAAAATCACATTGGTTGTAAAGGTAGCTTTAGTTTCTAAGCTCTTGTTTTAGACCCCTTGACCCCTATAATATAGAAGGACATATTCAAACCATCGCGGTTGGTAGTAGGACGTACTTTGATACTTTGGAAAGCAAGAGCGTTTAACGTAATAACGGATACAACAAGGTTATGCGTTATTCCGAATCTAGGGAGTCGAGATTTGAATGAGCTCGAATTTGATATTACGCATATTTTCGCAGGAAAACGGATTACCTCTTCTACTAGAGGATCAGAAGGAATAGGTTATAATACGGAACTAAGATCCTATTGCTGTAGGATCACACACAACACACACACTTCGGGGAATCAGGTTTCGAAACTCGAGTGGTGTGAATTCTATATTTCTGTCTCTCATGGCGGAATTGTGTGAATTATTCCCACAAAAATTCTGTAGGTGCCTATCAAGCGTCGTTTTCCTAAACTAACGTCGTGCCTGTGAGTGGGCGGGATTCGACTAATGAGTTTTTACGATGCCGAGCTTTTATTCTGGTACACTTGGTATTCAGTTGAATAATAAGGGTGCTTTTTTTTAAACGACAGAGTCTGAGAAATATCTATGTTTAAGTTACAAATTTTCGAATGTTTCAATAATTTTCCTTGTCATGTTCACCAAACTCGCAGGCAACCTCAACCCGGTTATAACAGGCCGCCTGTTGCATTCCTGTTTCCCCGTTTCTCTGCGTAATCGTCTAACAGATTGGAAAACTTATCTCGTTTCTTGGACTCGATTCTAAAATTTACCCCATTTTTCTCTTGCGTAAATATAGCGACAATATTTTTTTCGTCTCATTTTTATACGAATCTTCTACAATAATAAAACTATAATAGTTTTGCAAATGTTCGTATTGTAAAGAATAGTACCTAGTACCTACATTATTGTGTATCAATGGCGGAAATATAGACTATTTCAACGAGAGTGATGTTTTCGATCTGAGCGAAGAGACGGTCATCTTACATGAGTTTAAATAGTATTTCCTTCCGCATACAGTAGGTATAGTTTTTATCGCGTCTGGCATGCGAACATGCTGGTTGGGACTACGAAGATCATTTAGTTGAGTGGAATCAATTCTTCGATATTTATTGACTAATACTTACGGATGTTTACTTTTCAATTATTGTGAAATTTAAGCTTCTAAAATGTTATTGTTCTTAATTTGTTTCTGTGACATAATTTCTAGTTTCTTCCTCATCTTTGATTTTCGTTTCTTGCGTTTGCGCTGTTAACGAAATAATCACGGAAAACATCAATATAACTTTCGCCAACTGCTCTACTTTTCCATCCCCCGTGGCATTTTAGAGTAATCAAATCAGCAGCAGAATCAGCGAGCGGAGTAGTTCTATGGAAACTGTGGCCCGTGTAGATATAAACTGGGCTCTGGTAAATCTGGTACTCCATAATTTGTTTAGGCATTGCGCTCATCTTTATTCTTGTCACTTGAATAGTGAATGATACTTGGGTAATAACTAAAAAAAATTTCCAACACTGCTCGTATATCTATACTATAGCCCTATTAGTCTATTTGCAAAAAATCGAAGTTGGCATCTCACAGAGCGAATATTTATACAAAATTCTTGAGCGGCATTCATTTGCCAGTGATTGGCCCACGTTTGTTCACCCGAAATTTCGTTCGTCCTCCTTGTAATTCTAACGGCGATATGTTTTACTGATCACTTTCCCTTTCACATTCCATTTTATGCAGTGAATGGACAGAAGCAAAGAATAAGAAATGGATAGTCATTTTTTATTGTGTCTTTTGTAACTTTCTATTGTGGGGTGGACAAACTAAGATTTCGATGGGAAAAAAAAATCGTAGACAAATCGTGGAAAATAAAAATTAAATGACAAATTCATGGGGGTGCTAAAGTATTTTTTGTCAATTTGGTCGTAAATTTTTTGAGAATTTTGGTCGGACAAACGTGGACAAATCGTAGGCAAACGAAGGCCGTTGGCATTATGAGTATACGTAAATTCGCACTTAGGGGTGCCAACTTCCCTACGCTGCACTGTTAATTATTATTTTACTCACTTTTTATTTCCGAACACGCAACGGCATTAGGGGTATACAGACCGGTTCTATATATTTTCATTAACATACCTTGCATAGCGTTGAAATTATTGAGTTGCAATGATTAATGATGCAAAAGAAAGAAATCAGAATGAACTACAAAATCGGAGAAATAACTTCCACTGGAACGGGCTTTTAATTTTTGGTAATGGCTGTGACATGGAGCAGAGTTTGTTAGCAACAGCGCCAAGCCACGGTCAAGTGCTTTGATTACCGAACTGCCAAACGCCGGAATGTGAAAGCGACAAGCCGAGAAATCAATTTAAAGTTCCAGCATACCATTGTCTGGAGAATATAGAAGGAAGAAGGGATCGCTCTAAGGTCGCACTTAACCCAGATCGTTTATTTATAATACCTTCTACTGTCGGTTTGTTTTACTTGGAACGAGGTACATTGTAATGCTTAACTCTTGATTTGCCTACCTAGGTTATCAAAACTCAAAAATCGACAAAATTTCTAGTATTTACAACAGTTATTAGAGCATATTATGTATTACAATGTTTTCCTGATGAAATTAAAAAAAAAAAAAAATAGTGAGTCGGATTGGGGATAATTCGCAAAATATTATTTTTCTTGTGGATTCATAATTATGAATCTCATGGGATCATCGATTCTGTGTAATAATAACATGAAGCTTCTATTTTATATTCCAGAAAATATAGAAAATTCGACGACGCAAGCAGTAAAATTACACTAACCTAATATATTGTTCTCAGATTATCATCTACCGTAATTTTCTTCGATCAGTTTAAATTAAATCTTTCAAAATTCCGACCACGCAATGAAGTGATTGATGCCCTTTTCAAGAATATTGTTGGGTAGAATTCTGCGGAACCGCATAATGTGCCCGTCCACCAATTACCTCATCATTTCAAGCTGAATCACACAAATAAACATCCTGCAGCTGATTATGTGCTCCGGAATGAAGGAATTTTACAGGCTGCGAATTCGATTTAATTAGGAAAGGGTCTCTAATTTGCAAACAAGAAGAGGATTAATCGGTTTACACAAACGATTTAATTTGTTCTAATCTTTTTGTTTTTCTTTTGTAACTGACTCTGGCGCTATTTCATTCTCGCATTGTTCAATATCAGCGAAAACTATACCTAATATAGAAAAGCTAGAATGGTACGAAATGCGCTTTCCGATGAGTAGTAACATTATAATGAGTTTGGTTAACTGTTTCTGAATGATTGTGGTACGGAATTGTGACGGTTAAAATTTGTGACGGAATTGTAATCTTCTTTTCATTCAAAAAATTACAAATTTAAATAAGATGACGCAATTTTGGAGCTATTCGACCGATTTCGTTCAAATGTAATACCAGATCATTTCTTACAGATATCTAATTTTCAGAAATATTCAGCTCCCCATAGTTGAAAACTGCGACCCGAATCGTGGTGAGATAATGTGAAAAATGAGCTCCATAAATTTTCATATTATCATACCGAACCATATATTATAATATACAAGTGGAATTTCCGATAATGAAATAGAATAGTGAATTCAGGAAATAGCATTCCTGACGACTTATATAGAAGATTACGGCAATTATAGGCAATCTTCTTTAAAAGTCCACTAATAGTAACTAATGTTCGATAATTTCATTTTATTGGAGAGGTATTAACTTTCCGACGGTAGAGAAAAAAGCAACAAGAAGCGAATCCCCAGTTTCGTAAATTTCATCTTAGTGTCGCGCTAACTTTGCTTTTAAATTGATTTTCTCCTGAATGCTTTCAATTAATAGAAGTCAATTTTCGCAGAGAGCAAATACGTCGGCGTAATGAGTAAAGTAATGCATATAAACGTACCTACGATGAGTTTGCAATTTACGTTTCGATGAATGAATTTAGCTTGTTTGGATAAACTTCTAACTGGTAAAAGCTACAAGGAAACTCTTCAAAGTGGCGTAAATTCAATATGTAACTGAGGGAGGCTTCCCTTCCGAAGGCCTTTCAAAGGAACAGCGCCACCCAGTCAGCGTTATATGCGTCGGATCTATTATTGCCTTACGCAATGTTGAACTGCCCTGAATAACGCCCTTACGAGAGTACGTGCTTAATTCATTATTAATTTTTTAATAAGACTCTCCGGGCTCTATTCTGTGCGATCTTCTCAATTAATGAGCGAAAAAGGTATTTGTAGATAGGAATAGAATACGATGAACTGGAATTTTATTCCAATATCAGCCCTGAATATTTCCGGTCGGATGTTTTTTCTAAGGACGTTACGAAATGCCCTTATAAAACTTATTAAAATTTAATCTAATCCAATTAATTTGCAGAAAAACAGCATATTAAAAATATTATTCTTTCTCTTTTGGTTTTCGTCTTTTGTCAATTGGGTTTCCAAATTTGTCAAATGATTTTTCCATTTATCAAACGTCAGTGTGATGTTTCAATTCAAATTCCTATTTTGTCAAATTAGATTTCCTTTATTCCAAATGCTTTTCCAATGTTTATAATACTGTCATTGCCCGTAAATAGGAAATAGTAGAGAGGGTCTAACTTTCGAACCGCCTTGGACTCGAGAATTTTTTTTTATTTTTTTTTTTTCATAAAGTTGGACCCCCTCTTCATTTTGGTGGCATTTTCAAAAATTTAATCGACGCCCTGGCGGAGAAATGTGCATGCGAAGACATCGGCAATGGGTTTTTTGCACATAACTCGCTTAATTCAACTCTGAGCATAGTAAATATCCTGTCAAAAAATGAAGAGCTCTCGAAGACGCGTAATTTGAACTTTGACTGGTCCAAATCGGTCAAACGGTTCTCGAGATATCGCATTTTCAATTTTAAGGCCCTTTCTTCAGGGTTCCGCCGCGGTGCGAATACACCGCCGTCCGTGTTCGCGTGTTTTGCATGGAAAAAATCGACTTAGGAACTTAATTTTTTTTTTTCATCGACAGACAGCAGTGTCCTCAATGACTCCTGAAATTTTGAAGTCGCTATCTCGATTGGAGGGGGAGGGGGAGGGGAAATCATAATTAAAATTCAAATTGCTATAACTTTCGCTAATATTGGGGCCTCGGGCCCAACCAATGGGAGATGACACTTTGGAATGCCTACTTTAAAATGTTTTTTTTTTTTTTTGATTCCGCCAATATTGGCAAGATGCTCGCAGAAAAACCGATTTCCCTCCCCCCTTTTTTTTCTTAAAACTGTTTTTTTGCCATCAAAGAAGGGGGTGGGGGTAAAAAAAAATTCGTCATCAGACGGGAATTTTTTTTATCTTTGATTTGAGCTCCAGTAGACCTCGATCGGACCATTATTAAGGTCACAGGGTCACCAAACGCGTTTGGTCCTGTGGAATGGCAAGGATTAGGGTTAGCGGGTTCTGCTACCCGGCATTTTTTAGGGCTAAGTGTCCCCTCTCAAGTTTTTCTTACCCCATGTCGCTATCTCAATTAGGGCCTGCACGCGGACGTGATATGTAAACCAATTAATCTAGCGTGTGTGTCTGTGAGAGAAGAGAGAAAGGAGAGGGAGCGCTAGGCTCCGGCGCCGGCCTCGCTGCTCCGCGGCTAGATTAATTGGTTTACATATCACGTCCGCGTGCAGGCCCTAATTGAGATAGCGACATGGGGTAAGAAAATCTTGAAAGGGGACACTTAGCCCTAAAAAATGCCGGGTAGCGGAACCCGCTAACCCTAATCCTTGCCATTCTACAGGACCAAACGCGTTTGGTGACCCTGTGACCTTAATAATGGTCCGATCGAGGTCTACTGGGGCTCAAATCAAAGATAAAAAAAATTCCCGTCTGATGACGAAACAAATTTTACCCCCACTTCCTTCTTTCATGGCAAAAAAACAGTTAAAGAAAAAAAAAGGGGGGAGGGAAATCGTTTTTTGTGCGGGCATCTTGCCAATATTGGCGGAATCGAAAAAAAAAAACATTTTAAAGTAGGCATTCCAAAGTGTCATCTCCTCATCTCCCATTGGTTGGGCCCGAGGCCCCAATATTAGCGAAAGTTATAGCAATTTGAATTTTAATTATGATTTCCCCTCCCCCTCCCCCTCCAATCGAGATAGCGACTTCAAAATTTCAGGCATCATTGAGGACACTGCTGTCTGTCGATGAAAAAAAAAAATTAAGTTCCTAAGTCGATTTTTTCCATGCAAAACACGCGAACACGGACGGCGGTGTATTCGCACCGCGGCGGAACCTCGAAGAAAGGGCCTTAAAATTGAAAATGCGATATCTCGAGAACCGTTTGACCGATTTGCACCAATCAAAGTTCAAATTACGCGTCATCGAGAGCTCTTCATTTTTCGACAGGATATTTACTATGCTCAGAGTTGAATTAAGCGAGTTATGTGCAAAAAACCCATTGCCGATGTCTTCGCATGCACATTTCTCCGCCAGGGCGTCGATTAAATTTTTGAAAATGCCACCAAAATGAAGGGTTAAATGAGGGGGTCCAACTTTATGAAAAAAAAAATAAAAAAAAATTCTCGAGTCCAAGGCGGATGGAGCCTTGTTTTTTGACAGACTCTCTCCACTAAAAAGTCATTGATATAAAGTGAAACCAATTTGACACAAAGGGAAATTTGTTGATAGATCAATCATTATTATCATTGATAGATATAGAAATAAGAAAATCATTTAAGATGTACAAAAAGAAATTTGAACATCAAATGACAAAAAACAAAAATCAAGAGAAAAACCTGTAATTGTTAAACATTTAATATTCTTAAAATTGTTAGTTGTACATTTTATTTGTATTGTAAATTTGAGAATAAAATGAGTTTTAGTGGTATTCGAATTCTAAAAGAGAACGAAAATCGATGGAACGGGGAATCTTTCCAAACTCCAACTCCAGCGTCAACTTTAACCAGTATCAGAGTATCTATCTGCTATTTTCCAAATAAGAGTTTTTGAATTACTGGGATACTTTATAATTTAAAACTTTTCCCATGCACCTGAATTTATTTACCGTCGCAAACATACTTCAGTGTTATTTTCATCACTAGCCGGAAGAGTAAACAAAGTAATCAACGTTAAAACTATCCCAAACTTTCTGGCTTGCAACAGGAAACATGTCTGTCTCATCAAAAATTAATTGGAGCAATATCGTCAGGCATGTAAACGACGGGTAATTTCGTATAAAAATAAGGGTTAATAAATAATTCGTTCAATTGTAAACGTTGTCACGAATCAAATTTTTTATAACTTCAACTTTACCCTTTTCCGTGGCTCCGGGAAATTGTGTAACAATCCATGGCTATCTTTCATGGAAGATTAAAATATAGCTTACAGTTACCTACAGTAAAAATTTCAGTCCAATTTCCCCGAAAACGTTCCATAAAATATTTATAAAACATTCCTACGTACGCCAATGGCAAACTAACAATAAAAACGCACATTTTTAAAAATTAAAGCAAAGTTTGGAAAACGTTCATCCTATTCTGTTTATTTGAATTTGAAGCTTTCTTCTATTTTACATAATACAACTTTACGGTTGATTTCTTCAACACCTGCAGATATCAGTAGCTACTTCAATGAAAGTTTCGTGTTCTATTAAATCAATATTTTACCAATTTTTTATGTTATCGGGATTTTTTTTATTAGATATGCAAGTTAGCTACTTGTTGGTAGTAAAGTAAGTATGTTCACAAAATCTTCTCTTCATGGCTATGGTAACGAAAATATTGAATAATTCCAATCATTTTTTTGTACATTGTCGTTGTATCCTAATTATGTACAAACCGCTTGGAATTACCATTTTCTAAATAATTTTAAAAAATCTACGACTATTATACTCTTCATTCATCACTGTCATTATCGACAATGACATAATTATTTTATTACCGACACAGCCACAAATATTTCTCTTCGAAAACGAGCTCAGGCAAAAGTTCATGGAATATAAATGCTCTTCTATGTGAACATTTATTCCAGGAGCAAACTTCATACAACTCACATAACTTAATTTAACAAAAAAACAATTTTCACTAAAGCTGCCTTGATTGTGTGATGCGGGACTGTTTCTTGGAATTACAACATTTGTCGTATACATTTGGATGATACATATAAATTCTAGTTGAAAAATAGCACCATAAAAGGAGAATATTGTTCTTTTCTTATTTTATGTGAAATATATTTCACGGTATCCCTAAGGAATTTTGATACATCCCACATATAAAACTCCATAGCGGGAATCAATCTGGAACGTTTACGGAAGTTATAGAATAAAACTCGGTCAAAAAGACACATTGTCCAGATTGAAAAATCCATACGTCCAATATCTACATTTAGATACCTACTGAAATATCCCTGAGGTTGTCGTTTCTGTGAACTGAATAATTTACATGTTATATGTATATTTCCATTTTTCCTTCTATTAAAAAATACAGAATTTATTACCAATATACTTTATCAAGAATACTTTTTAACATTCCTTCAACTTATTTATTAATTATGATTTTAATCTGTTAAGTATGTACTAATTGAAAAATAAATTAAAACTCTTACATTGTGACTCTGTTTGATTGTGAACGCCTTTCTAAATATACATATACATGTCTATTTGGGTCATGCGTACAATTTTGAATTTTCTGAAAATTATTGAGTTAATTTTTGAATACTCAAATTACCCATTAGTTTATCCTTTAGCTTCTGTCCTTGTATATTCAAGGAACCGCACTTAATTAACTATATCCTTTTAATCTTCCTTCGATTTCCGTTACAGTGATTGATACTTAAGACAGGTACTCGTTTAGTAGGTATAGTGTTACCGCACCCCGAATCCGCTGGGGCTAGCTCAAGTGGACATATAAATTGCTATCAGGGGAATATTTCCTTGGTTTTTCATCCTAATCCGGTTTAGCTTTTTCTCTTCTTTTCACACGTGCCAGAATGTTAACTGGGAACGCTGAAACCCTCAAAGGAGGGCCTTCTTGTTCAGCCGGCTCAGCCGCCCATTCCGGTTCAAACGCTGTCGGCACTTGGCAGTCGCCCGCTCTAGATCAGACATTGCTGACTTGCCTCTTGCCTGTTGGTCGGCGAGAGGTAGGTATATCTTTCCTGTTTAAAAAACACATAACTGGATCCCTGACCCGATTCCGGGAGATAAACGTTTTTATGAGTTACATACTTCAGAAGGATTACTGTACATTTTCTCGAAAATATCGAAAATGTGGATTCTCTCGGAAAAGCTTTCTTGATTTTGAAAGTCAATAGT
This sequence comes from Malachius bipustulatus, assembly GCA_910589415.1. Classification (NCBI taxonomy): domain Eukaryota; kingdom Metazoa; phylum Arthropoda; class Insecta; order Coleoptera; family Melyridae; genus Malachius; species Malachius bipustulatus. Next base: position 54,488,265 of record OU342633.1, read on the forward strand.
AAATGGAGAATTGAAAAAAATTACATTGATGATGTTGAAAATCAAAATCTGTTCTCTCAGCTTGAAAAACAAATCTCCCTGAAATGAAGCTTTTCCGAGCACATGCCAATAGGCCTCCAATAATTTTTATTTGAAAACTTCATATGTCCCACAATTTTTTTTGCAATAGGTATAAAAAAAATCACCATATTGTAGACAGCCCTGATGATGACTGAACCCAACCAGGGGCTATGCAAAAACGATAAAACGAAACAAATCCCCTTCAGTTTACTTATTTGGTCTCGTAAATTTACTGGTTTTCTTCCGATGCCGTGGGTGGTTCCAGCCATGGATACAATAAAACCGATCGCAGGTCTGCAACTTCTTTTCTCCAGAACCTCTCAAAACTCTTCTTAGCACGCGGCCATCCTCTTCGAGAGTAAAAATATAATGAAATCTCGACAAGCTTCCATTATCTCCTTCGCACCCAATAACCAAACTCCTTTGTTTACAAATCAATTCGTCAGTTCCTCTCATGTTCCTTATTCTCTCTCATCATATTCCTCTAAAATTAGTTCTTGTTCTAACCGTATACTCCCTGCTATATTCCGCAATAATTGTTTTGACACTTCTTGTTTCAAACTATCCATGGTCCGCTAAATTTAGGACACCTCTTGTGTCAAATTTCCTGAGAATTTCGTTGCCAGTGCCCTTATTGGTTTTTTGCGTACCACTGGTCGATTTTTGTTATAAATAATGATTTCTGGATAATGCTTCACTTCTTGTTGTGGGGAAACTTTAAAATGGGGCCTAAAATTACTGATCTCGTAAAAATAAAAACTGTTTTCAAGAAATCCATATCACTGTATTTATAATACACATTCGCCCAAAAATTACTTTTCTTCTATATACCTTGACTTGAAGCAGCGAGATTTTCACGAGAACCATTCTAGTGGAAAAAGTACTTCCCAAAAATAGTTGGTATACAAGAAAAAACTATAAGATTCCTAATATCATGAAATTTAGAGGGCGATCATGCACATTTTGTAATAAAAAAATTCGTCATATTTTTCATACGAAGAGGATTTCGCCATTCTGGTATTGTAAAATTTAAATTCTTTGAACAAAGCATAGCATCATGATGGTCTTTCTGAGCGCTACTCCATTGCCAGGCTGTATATAATTATACTACATGTGTTTACGCAGTAAGTCAGATTAATCATCCATCTTCAAGTACGAACCTAGTTAAACTACCCCTAAGGCAAAGTTGTTACAGTTCACCTCGTTGCACCGATTAATTAATGATAACATATCACATATCCCACCGTTCTGTTAATCCTAGAGGATTTCTGATAGATTTTCCAGCCACTAATTTTCCAGCTACAATGAAAACGTTATACTCGTTAATATTACGCTATGTTGGAAGTTAACCGTTGCCGTTGAGTGGATTGGACCTGGTTTCAATCCGTACAAGTTAATCATAAAAGATTTGCAGGTATAATTAATTTATGATTATACAGGTTGTATTGTAACGTCCGTATAATATTAGCACCACGTGATTCTACATCAAAAACAGAACATAAAGTTTTAATACCGTTTAGCTCTTAGACCTCAAATAACGAAGTTATCGACCATTGTAGTTTAAATTTGAAGTTTTTTAATAATAAAAAATATTGCTTAATATTATTAAAAAATTCTTAAGTAAGAAGTAAAATAGCCAAATTATCCAAAATTTTAGATTTTTTTTGGGTAAAAATGGTTTTAATTAACATTTCAAAACTAGGAATTATTTGATTTCCTGAGTTCCAATACTTCCAATCAATATTGCAACTGCGCGTTTTAATTGTTGAATAAAAAATTGAAAAAATAAAAAATCTTTAAAAAAAAATTGCAACATTGACACGTCGCAGCATGACATTTGTCTTGTTGCACCTTTTTTCGATTACATAGCAACGGCACACTATACCAGTGAGGTGACTTCACGTCTAATAAGTTATCTTAATTTTTATACCAGCGCCAGTGTTGCAAAATTTAAGAACGTTAAATTGTCCATATCTTAAAATCTGTGTACATCAAGAAAAAACTGTTGAGGACTTTTTTGTTCTGTTTTTGATGTAGAATCGCGTGGTGCTAATATTATGCGGACGTTACAATACACCCTGTATAATATGACACGTTCATGAACTTTTATTTTTAATGATAATATATGTAGTAGGTATAGTAGGTAGTAGCAGTAGAATAATTATATCTTTAATCACTCCTTTATTAAAAATTAAGATTTTTATTTATTTATTTATTTATTTTAACCAATTATATCCAACGGAACAAGTCCTATAACAGGGAGTACTTAATAACTAATAAAGTAAAAAACAACAATCAAATGAAATTATACAGTTTTCCTTCTCTTAAAGCTAAAAGCTACCGACAGTAACAACACTCATAAGTCGTGTTCATGTGCTAGGTGCAGGAGAGATATACGTAGTATCGTTGATTGACTATCAAAATTAATATCGCTATATTCAGAAATCCAGTTGACATTGTGCATCATGACATAGAGAGGTGACTTAAGCACGAGGTTAGTCTTTGCAGGTCTGTTATAAAAAGTATTATGGCTACGACTATTACCGGTAGGCACGAAGAACGATAGCTGAGACAAAATCTGTGGACTGTCAACTAAACCATGCAGTAATTTATGTGTAAAAATTACACTGCCTATCATGTGCCGAGTTCGCAAGGACAACATTTGAAACTTCGCCAGAAGTAACCCGTTATCATAGCCCTGACAGGGATACACCCCCTCATCCACAAAAAAAGGAACTTCATGAATCTTCTCTGCACCCTTTCCAACTCCTCTACACGAACCTCATAATAAGGATACCACACCAGGGAACAGTAATCCAGTCTGGAACGAACAAGACTAAAATATAAGCTTTTCAGAGCATTTATATTCGTGAAATGTCTACAGTTTCTGATCACAAATCCCAACATTTTGAGTGCACATGAAGTAACGTGTCGAATCTGATAATTAAATGTCAGCCGGTCATCAAACCAGACTCCCAGATCTTTAACCAAAGAACATCTTTCTAGTGCGCAGTCTCTCAACGAATATGAATATAACACTGTGGACAACTTACGGCTAAAAGAGACCACTTTACATTTGAACATGTTTACATCAAGACAACTATCACGACACCACCTTTCCAGTCCAGTAAGCTGTTCCTGTAAAAATAAGCAATCCATGAAAGAATCTATGCGGTTTATCAGTTTCAAGTCATCAGCATACAATAGTACACGGCAATCCACCGACTGAGTTAAGTCGTTGATGAAAAGGGTGAATAAGAGAGGACCCAGGTTGGAGCCCTGCGGAACACCAGAGCTAGATAAAAAAAATTTGGAGTTGAAACCATTATATGATACATATTGTTGCCTGGCCTCAAGATACGATTTAAGGAACGATATTAGCGCGTTACAGAATCCATAGCTCTTCAGTTTGCTTAAAATGACCGAGTGGCTTATACGATCAAATGCCTTCGAAAAATCTACATAATATGAAGATTGAAGCTTTATATTGAAGTTTGAAGTTTGAAGTACACTTCAACTTAGTAGAAACAAGCAGATTGTTGACGAGCTCGGAAGGTATTTGGATGGATGAGGATCGTCATGAAATAATCAGAAGGTCTTTTTTCAGCACGCAGTTTCCTAAGTGGTGTCTCTACGACGCATCGACATAAACTTTGTACTGCTTAAGGCGACAAACTTAATACGCAATACTCAAATTCACGCAACTCATGCTATAACTATTATAAATACTGACTACTCAATACTATTCAAGGGTTGTGTTAACTGTGAATTCATTGACAAAATTTCCTTACCCGGGGATCTAAGATCTCATCCAAGCTTATATCTGAACTATTACTATACTATTACAATATTCTCACGAAGTGATGAATTGTCTGAATTTTCTTAGAAGTTGAAAAAAATATGGGTCATTATTTACATCCGCGGCTCCTACAGTTTCACTATGGCACCTATATAGGGGTGGAGGACATACCTATAGTAACACCAGGAAGATATTAATTTGCTGGGCAAATGAAAGATAAGCGAACAAAACGGCATCAAAAGAAGGTCTTCCTGAGTGCGGGCCTGTTTAGAACAGCGAATATCATAATAAACATGCAAGGTCAGAGTGTCGAGAGGACGGCGGAAACTCGTAAACAACACCAGAGCCGGTCTGGTAACAGACGCAACATACACGGCATGCAAACGTAGTCGGAATATAACAGCGAGCGATGTCGCGTATTTTTGGACTATGAATGCAAAATAAATGCAAATTTGAAAATAAAAATCGTGCTACCGTTATTCTCGAAGATGTTCCTTGCCCTGAAAGTGAAAAAAAAATAGAAATTCGACCGTAGTGCCAAAGAGGCCTTAGTGGTGACCTTGATATTAGTTTGCCCTGGCTGTTTTTAGCTTCTTACCCACCCAGCACCCCTAATTCGCTCCTCGGTCCCGAAAAAATTGATGAAACGTAGGAGCCGCGGATGTATACAATTACCAAAATATGTAGGAGAGATTCTCCTGAAATTTTTTTTTCGGTGTGCTGTAGTAATTGGTACCCCGCTTCTGTTACATGGTTACCTGCTAAAATATAGGTTTCTGTAAAATTATTAAGCCCACTGTAACTTACTTGTCATGTTCACACTTTTCATGCTTTGATATACTTCACTCTCTAATCAATGTCTATTGTCTAGGATTAATAAAGTAATTTATATTTATTTGATCAATTTCAAGGGTATTAAATTTTCATAAGCCGACACTGATATCATTATTTTAATATGATTGAAAAGCGGTCAACAGATATTTCCGTTATCGACAATAATTTGATTTTCCGGTTCTATTATAACGATAATCAATTATTTATGTTCGACATAATATTATTAACACCATTTTATACCTAAATTTTACTATAACAGGTGTCCCAAATTGAGTAGGATTGCATGGCTATCTTTGTTATTAATTAAGATACAAACTTGGTTAAATGGGCAATAATGTACAGTTTCTTATGGTGGATAAGAATCTGCTGAGAAATCTCGAAAATTCCGAGTAGTTCCGAAAATATTCGGAAAAAACCGAAAAACTCCATTTTCGAAAAAGTCCAATATTTCCGTTATCGTAGAAATTATGAAAAATTTTTCAAAACAAAAGTTGCTTGTTCCGTCAAGATAAACTTATAAATATTTTCAAAAAAGAAATCATTTTCGTTGTTTTTGAGATAGGGATAGTACCTTTGTTTTTTTTAAATGGGCGCCATCTTGGATTATGTCGTAAAAAAATTGCATTTTTTTTCTGCTTTCAATGATACTGGAAATACTGGAAACAACATTAGAAGGCTTTTTGGAAGAAATACCCTTAGCACAAAACTTTGCCATATGGTACCAACAAGATGGTGCTCCTGCTCACAATGCCAGGAATGTTATTTATATTTAAATAACCGCTTTAGTAACCAAGTAATAGCTACTAACACACCTATCAAGTGGCCACCCAGATCAGCAGACCTAACACCATTGGACTTCTTTCTATGGGGTACCATAAAAAACAAAGTGTGTGGTAGTAATTTCAATTATAATAATATTCAAGAATTACGGGAATCTGTTCAAGAAGCTTTGAATAGTATTAACTTTGGCACATTGGCTAAAGTAACTAATAGTATCTTAAAACGATGTCAACTTTGTTTGGCAAACAATGGCCAGCATTTTGAACATTTGCTTTAATTAACTTTTTTGCTAACCTGTCAATATTAAATTGTGCTTAATTCTTTGTTAAAATAATTTGTTTTCATGGCCTACCTAGTGTAATATAATAATTTTCAAATGCGTAGCACTTTATTACCCGAATCCTAGATTGTCACACATCATTGGAAGCAGAAAAGAAAATGCAATTTTTTTACGACATAATCCAAGATGGCGCCCATTTAAAAAAAACAAAGTTACTATCCCTATCTCAAAAACAACGAAAGTGATTTCTTTTTTGAAAATATTTATAAATTTATCTTGACGGAACAAGCAACTTTTGTTTTGAAAAATTTTTCATAATTTCTACGATAACGGAAATATTGGACTTTTTTGAAAATGGAGTTTTTCGTTTTTTTCCGAATATTTTCGGAACTACTCGGAATTTCCAAGATTTCTCAGCAGATTCTTATCCACCATTATTGCCCATTTAACCAAGTTTGTATCTTAATTAAAAACAAAGATAGCCATGCAATCCTACTCAATTTGGGACACACTGTATAAGCAGGGTGAGTCAATTTCGAGCTACCTAATTAGGATCTCGGCAACTAGAAGAGATACGGGGATCTTTTCTCACTTAAATTTGAGAAAAGTTGCTAAATTTATCTTCAGTCCTGGTGAATGATTCCAATCTATGAATCGGCTCAAGACAGAAGATAACCTAATGCAGAAATTCCTGAATAATTATTGATATTCAGCATTGTCTCGCTGCCTTGTTATACTTCTAGATCACAAATTTTGTGAAACGACGGCTGAGCAGTTAACTCAGCTAAAGTTTGATAATTAGTTTGAAATATTGAAATATCTAGTTTGAGATATTCCATTATTTTTTTTTTATGAAATAGTAAATTTATTTGACCTCAAATGTACATACTGATGTGAATATAATTATTATTGAACTTAGGCCTTTTCAACATAGGGATAACCTGACTAAAATAGTCGAGGAGAAAAATAGAAACAAGTAAAACCCTAAGCGAATTTTTTTTATATTTTTTATAGCTTATAGGATATAAGTATTTAGAAAACATCAAAATTCTAAATTAAATAATCATTCCGGCATCCCACTCTATTACCTTTATCTCTATTAAATTACCACTTTTTATATGGGAGAGAGTTTCACAATGTGCATATAAATTTGGCGCCTTCCTTGAACTCTCTACAATTCTACATTGATGTGTGTGTGAGAAAGAGAAGAATTGTACCTTTTCAAAATTTCATTATATCTTAGCTTGTACCTAAATACCTTAACGATAAAAAAAATACTTCTCTTTACTTTCTCGCACCCCCCTCCCCTATAACGGTAACAGAAATACAATAATTGATTACAAAAAAAAAACTTTTCAAATATTCAGGGTGGCTTGTTTGTTGCCAGTCAGTGGATCCTATACCTGAATATTATAATCATGCTTATGACAGCATAACCTGACCTGACCTGGCAACACTGGTAAAACGCGAGGGAAGGAATGTTTCCTGGATTAAGATACTAAGGGTCGCTTAACAATCCAATGAGTAGCGACTGTCTTACAGGCGAATTTCCCTTTAAGATGAGTCAACCACTCCAAAGATGCTTGATCCTTGAGAAATTATCCAGCCTTTCATGTATTAAGGGAATTACACCGAAACAGTACTTACGAGTATACCAGTGGATCCTGGACTGTGCGTCGACAATTGGTTGTGCTAATTGCTGTTGAACATTCGTGCGGTAAGCTAGCTGCTCCCTATTTATTTATATAGTTTCAGACGATGCTTTATAAGTTCTGGAGATGCCTTGAAAGTCTTCAGAAATTATACCGTCTTACAGCTTTAGTAAGAATTATCTTTAACTGCATAAGTGTAAATTCAACGATTCGTTATGAATGTTCTTACTAAAAATGTAGGTATGTTTGACTGAATTAACTGTGGGTAATAATGCGGGAATTCTCTCGTAAATGAGTAAATAATTCCGTGATGTTAAAGAAATGTTTTTATTTTGAAAGTATGTAAATTATTTCGTGTTTTTTTTTTTTGACAGACAGCAATTTCAACTTAATAACAAAAATTGAATTGTTTTTACAATAGAACATTCATTTTTCTATCTACGAAAAAATTATATAAAATATCTATATACACATATGACGAAATCTCCCCGGCAATGCGAACGAATGCAAACGTTCCTCAGATGAGTGACCGGCTTTATATTAAGTTTGTTGTTTTTGTAAACATTATAAGTTTTCATTGAGTAAATATCAAAATATAATTAGCGTAAGTTGGCTTTTTACGTCGAATGATAAAATACAATGACATCATCTTAAAAGAAGAGAGAGTAATCCCAAATTTCAAGTAATTGCCTCATATTATGCTATCATTGGTATTGGCAATATGAGGCGAAGAGAGGACAGCCTGTTTTTGCATCTTCCAGGAGAGCATTATGTGCAAGCTGGTGCTGCTTTAACGAAGCCGTTTTTCATGCTTCCGAGAGCGCAGATAATTAAAATGGAGACGGTTATTACATGTTCCGAATATAATCATTGCAATTTAGAGAGGAAAACGCCCTTCCTGGTGTTAATATTAACCTCTGCAGTAACTGGAAATCGACATATCAATAATGATTATTACCCTGTTGATACACACCGCTTTAACGTTTAAGCTAATAAGTTGAATTGAAGTAAATCTCACTCACCACCTACTGAAAACTGTCTTTATGATGGATCATTTTTATACCGCAGCTTCAAAATGGTTGACTTTACCAGAAATCAAATTGAATGGGAGTTTTGAGACGTTCCGGTTTTTTGCTCGCCACTAATTTACATTGAAAAGGTTCTTTCATAAAGTAATTCCAGACTCAATTTCAAATTATTATTATTACAGAAATAATTATAGTTATTTTTACACAATGCACATTGATTATTTATTTATACTTAGCTTAAATCGGTGAAGTTCACCGACTCATTTATAATTTAAGATTGAAGACTCTTCCTCAGGTAGTTCTTTATCCACGCAAAACCGAGATAGTAAAATTATTCTAGACCTAGACCCTAGAAAAGCATTCACTCACAGTATTAGCAGAATGACGTCATAATGTTCACGATAGCTCGCTAATATGTATGAGCTATTTTACGCTTTAAGATGGAGTCAAAGGTCCATGTATAACATTAGAATTTCTTTCCAGTGGCAATTAAAATATGAAGTACACGAAATGACAGTCAATTAAAAAGAGCTAGATTAAACTAAAAATAAAACTAAGCTTAATCAATTAAAAGAATCTCTATTAGGTTTTTATCTTCGCTAGCATCTGAAATACGAAGTGAATAAAGAGAAAAGCAAATTTGAACTGCAGTAAAGTCTTAATTCTACTTACATATTTATGACGCCCTATTTCCGAGTCTTTGATGAACTTCATAGTTGCTGTTCTGCTTCTATATTACTCTGGATGAGCTGCGTGAATCTGAAATAAGGCCTTATTATAATTAAATGATTATATTTTCCTCAAAAAGTGATTAAGTATGTAGATTTCAATTCACAATGTGCGGTTTATATGCAAGAAATGATTTCTTTTTAGAATTTTTTGTCGCAAATGAAGAAGTTTTTTGTAGTCCTATATATAAACTTCCGTATTAATTTTGATGTTTTATTTGAAAATTATGCTCAAAATAAAATAATGCTCAGATTCGTGCACTCGTTTGAAGAGTGAATTTATGGATTGTTATTCTCAGTGCTGCAAACAAAACATAAAAATTAACCCTCCTGGAACACTCTTGGAAGAATGTGTTTGCGAACTGAATATTCCATCAGCTTTCTTCAAAATCTTTGAAATGCGAAAAAATAAAATATTCAAGGCTTGAATAAAGTCTCCAATTCTGCAAGTTTCAAACGTAAATTTCCTTTGAACATGACAGGCAAATACAATTTATCTAGATACCTATTATATTTCTCATTATAAATATCTTTTAAAACCACTTGTTTCTTCAATATTTTTAAGTAAATTCAGCTTTTCTTTAAAAAATTTTCCGTAACATTATTACGAGTTTTTAACTTTACTTAAAGCAGGTACCTACTTCAAATTTTGATATTATTGGAAATACCTAAATAAATAATTTCCTGATCTTAAATTTTGATCCGAATGAAATAGCACTTTGAACAAAAACTAAATCAATTGTCATGAATCTTACGAGTTTTTGACAGCAAACTGATCTGTCAAATGTCAAAGATGAGAATGCAGTCGCTATGAGTTTCAAAAATTTTATAGTTTAAAATTTGACTAGTAGGCTAGAGTTTAAAAAAAAAGGATGGTGTTACTCCAACAATATTGGAAACTAACCTAATTTTTGTGTAGATAAACCCCTCATGCCCCTCAAAATTTTGTAGTTGACAGCGACTGCAGGAAATAAAAAATGGTGTCCATCATCAGAAATTCCTTTTTTAGAGACATGCAGAAAGGTATACCTCTACCAATTTTCAGAAAAATACCTAGGTCAAAGTTTTTCTTAAAAAAGTACTTCAGAGGTAATCACTCCGAAGCCAAAGTTCAAAATTTATAAGTTCAAAGTTCAAAACTCAAAAAAGCTCTAGTAAATTTTTTGAACATAATAGTTATTGTATACATAAGCTATAACGTGACTCTGAGCTTCATGTTACTTCCAGAACACCTCCATAAAGAATCCCGAACTCTTCCTGTTTTTAGTTTAAGCTGATCATAAAACTAGTCGTGAATACTGAAACAAACACAAAGTTCTTGCTATAAAACTCAAATTTGAGAGGAGCGAGTGCCATAAAAAGAGCATACAAAGCTCGAATGGCAATTTCTCTGATGGGGTAAATAAAACCTAGAACCGACACTATAAATAGAAGACCTGAATGAAGTAAGAGAATTAGACAGCTCATGGATGTTCAATGATTGTGTCTGAGGATTTCTTTAATCGGCGAGCTTTTAGAGATAAGTGCTGGTACGTTTCAGCGCTTCTTAGATGGACTTCCCTGCAAAAGCAGCTGTGCTGCCCCAGAAACTTTCAAACCGTTTACAAAATCTCATTGCATAAAATTTTCATAGAGTTGACGACAGCTTAGTGCAAATAAAACGGTCTCTCGCCTTAAGAATTTTCCCGTCTATAGTTTCATGTCTAAAAAGGGTTTCAAAGCTCTTCCTGGAGAAATGCTGAAATTAACTGATGGAATTACTATGGATATTGAAAAGCCTCAGAATAGAGCCTTAGCTACATAAATGCATACAGAGCTGAGAAAAAGTTTTGAATCATGGCTGCTGCTTCCAAATTATCTGAGTAATGTTCCCAGATAAATTTTTTTATTAGAATATTTTTCCTTAAAGAATCAAATTTACTTATTCAAAAATTTATCAACTCTATTGTTACTTTTTTTTATCAAAATCGACCGTAATTAAGCGAACTAGCTTGGTTTCTGTATAAAAAAAAAGACGCATACAAGGAAATTCTACAAAATGATTGGAGGCAAGCCTCATTCTGGATACAAGCAAAGCGACAAGAAAGCGCGCTCCTGAAGAAGTGAAGTCTCACTACCGTTACAGTGGCGCTCCGGAAAATCCGCCGTTAACAGAAAATCACCGAGGTCCTGTAGTGCCATTTCAGCGCCTGGTCAGAGAGATCTTACAGGACTCCAAGACCGATAAGCGATAATTGCGATTTCAGTCATCCAGTAGCCGTCCGCCGCCGGAGGCAAGAGAAAGATAAGCTTTACCTGGTCGTCTTGTGCCTTAACACATCAAGTGACAAGATATCGTTCGCGCACGTGACCACCACACTCAAAGGACTTCATCCTGCAAGACAGGTTATTCCGAGAAGAACGCGCGAGTTATCCTCCCTTCTCGAGTTTTCCTTCCTGCCTGCTGGTGCACATCTCATCGTATAGAAACGAGTCATCATTTATTTAATAATTAAGGTAGTTGCATGACTAATTAAAAATTAGTTCTTTTCTTTAACAATAATTATTGATACTTAATCAACAATAATAATTATATTCATCTCTTGTTCATAAAAATAAACGAGATATCTCCCTTTATTTAACTTTTTTACAACTATGAATAGGTAAAGTTTTGGAAACACGAGCATTTTAGTTATTTAATATCAAAAATATTTACTTTGATATTTAATATATAGGATGGTTCAAATTTATTATACAAAATTCCAGAAAATATTATTATTTTCAACCGTACTTATGTGGAGAACGTATCCACAGAGAGGGTACAAATCAGGTCATCTAAATGAATTTTCTTTGGTTATATTATAGTTGAAAAAAATCATAGGATAGCAACTTGGGAGTTAAAAACACGATATTAAAAATCAATCTATTGTTGGAAGTAATTTTTATCCGGATATAAAAACTGTGTTGCCGGCAAACTTGAAATAAAACGACTCTTCCTTTGGCAAGATACTGAGCAGGACTCGAACATTCCATGATTAAACGAGACTTTTCAAGGATGAGTCTTTTTATTCAGCAGAGTAAAAATATGTCGACCGGAACAGATGCTCCCTTTTTAAAAGGCTACATCTTCTGAATTGAAAAATGAACTCGAATATTTCTAGGAAAATAATCTAAAAAGTTTACATTCTATTAACACCAGTTTCTTAGTAGGTATTACAACGTCTAATATGACATTTAATGATCTGGAAATAAAGAGTTAGTTGGTTGATGAAAACAAGTTGTCTTATACTTACAGAGTTTGCATAACTTGATCTGGTGTGGGTGGAAAAAGGTTTTCTGTAAACATGTTACTTCACGGGGCGGAATTCTGGACTCCAAACGGAAACATCAATGACAGGAATTGGAGTTTGAAATGTAACTAGCTCTATGAAGAAGGTAGTTCAATTTGTAAAGGGAATCAGAGGGGCTGGTCGAAAAGGCATCTCATTAATCTACAATCCAAGACCTTAATTATTTAGGACAACAAGAGTTCTGTCAGTGAAGTAGAAGTTGTCGTATTGATGAGGATCTATTTTTTTTTTAATTTGCCAGTTTTTAAGCATACTCACGTCATGTTTCGGTTAATTGTGAAAAATGAAAACTTCAAAACAAGTATTATGTTTTCATTCTCCCCTTTACGAAAGTGTAACTTTCTGTCTTGATAAGGCAACCGAAAGCGAAAGTAAAACATCCTAGGTGATAGGTTGCTAGGTGGTTGCTAGCTATGAAAAACTTTCGTGGCCTGGACAAAAATTGATTAACGTTTATTTAGATGGAAAATTAAATGTAAAACTGCAATAAAAAATTCCAGTAAATCTTTCTGGAACATACAAATGATTATTATTGTATGTTCCAGAAATATTTACTGGAATTTGCAGCTTCTTGACTGAAATTCATTTTGAACTAAACTACGATCAAAGATTCTAAAAATAGCGGTACAGAGTTTTAAACTTGACAGTGTCATGAATTAATAACTTGAAACTATCGTTACTATGGTAATGTTAAAAACATGGCACCTTATAATAATTCCATTGTTATCACTGAATCGTATTATTTTACTCATTTCTTCTTAATCCGTGGTTCAATATGGCAAAGGGAGAATGAAAAGTTTAATACATTACACGCTACGAAAGCTCTTTCAGGTGCTCGGAGTTTTTAAATATCCTCGGCTACGCTACGCTTCATTTGGAGAATTTTTTTTGAATGTGATAATATATTTTTGGTTTCCTTATTTTTTTTAACAAAATGACAAAGTGGCCATAATAAAAACAAAAGATGACTAGAAAACTAGCATCTATTCGGCGTTGAAAATTTTTGAAATATCAGAGAAAGAAAGATATGGCAAAAACAAGAAATATTCTATATTCTCCAGTTTTTTAAAGGATATTTCAGGGACGGTCACAGTCACAGATATCGTGTATATGTCTTGACGGATTCGAGATGACTACAAAATAGGTCATCTTGTCTCTAATTCAACCGACCCTGTATCTGTAATTATTCTGTCGAGACACAGGTTGCCAATTAATTGTTATCGCTTCGCTGATTTCCGGATCCATTGTCCCTACCTCATCTCACGTCTTGGGTCGCATTGCAACATGACAACTTGCAGATTCCACATTCTATCTTAATGCGCATCACCCCAATGTAGCCTATCTTCCTTCTGTGTATTTCTACATACCAACATGATTCAGCCTACACAGTAGTAGGTACGTATGTACGCTGCTATATTCCTGAGCATTCTAGACCGAGCGATTTGTAATTATTTTGTTGGATAAGTATAATAGCTATAGTTAGCTAGAGATTTCTTTCTTAAAATATTTCTTAAAATAGCAATAAAAAGATACATTAACAAACAAAAAACATTGCTCTCCTATTTGTTTAGTGGCAACTGGCAGCTATACTCATACAATACCATTATGGCTGAATGATACTAGGTATAGGATTTTATTGAATGGGCACGAATTAAAAATTAGAAAACATGTGAACGCAAAAGAGAAGGGGACAAATAACCGATTTTATCCAATTTGTTAATTTTTAATTATTTTGTCATGACACAAGCTGCAAATTGTTGTCGCTTCGTTAATTTCAGTATCAATATGACAACATACAAATCTATCCTCAGTTAATGCGTATCATCCGTAGGTATATGTAAGCTATCTTTCCCTGTGCATTTCTACATGCATATAACAGCATCATGCAGCCAACTCGGTAAACAATGTGTATTATCGGTTTATATTCGTTATAAATAAAACCATGGAATTTTTTTGTGCATTAGATCAACTAAACCGAATTTTTAAACTGTGAACGTGTACACCTATTCATTATTCCCGACAAGTTTATTTGACTATGTGAAATATAGATCTATTCCAGCGGCGGATAAAGCCTACAATAGTATTAAAAAGTCCTCGAAATCGGCTGTAAAATAATAGAATTATTGTCTCTCGTTTCGCTTCGAGGGAAACTATATTAATCCGTTCGGGGAATCCAGTAAATTTTGCTTAGTTAGCACTCTTGTCTCTGCCTAGTTTACTCCAGAGTGGAAGTAATTTAATTTACTATTGTGCCTTATGCGAATGGCTTAACCAAGAACCATTTGCTGGAGTCTTTTTCAACGTATCTTTCCTGGTATCATATTTTGAGCTTTTCTATGAGAATCATGTTCTGCGAAATGATTTCCTCACTTAATTTGTCATATATGTACATACTTTAATGATTAATGATTGATGAAATGTCGATAATAATAATTATCGATAATAAAATTATGAATATTTGTATATTCCCCTAGTTCTACTTAGATCACTAAGGAAAAAAGCTTATCGACTTCCCTTTGCGACTGGGCCATCCACAGCTTAATATTTTGTATATTTGTAAAATACAAAAATACTTCACTACTACAAAATACTACAAATACTACAAAATACAAAAATAGTAAATACTGTATTTACTATTTAAACCAACATTATCTTTACTGTAATAATGAGATGATTTAATAAAGTAGGAGTCTTATTCAGGTGTGACTTTTTTTGTTACTACAACTTCAGAATAGCCTACCGGTTTCGGACAGATGATCATCATCAGGGGTAAATTATTAGGAAGCTCCTAGTTAAGGAGTCAAAATTGTTCTGGAGGATTGATGATCTATCATGGGGATAATGACATAAAACGATAATAATATCGAGGATGAGTCAAACCCTGGATCAGCAATGCTTAAACTTAACCTATGGTAAGACCTGCATATCATTCAGAATTTAGTTACGTTTAATTTATACAGGGTGTTACAAAAAAGGAGGTCAAGCTCTTGGCCACAGATTGTTGGGCCAAAAATAATGACACTTTCCTTATGCCATTTTTCACATAGGCGTCCCATTTTCAAGATACAGGGTGTCAAACTTTAAATAAAAAAAAGTTTTTTATCAATAACTCCGTTATTTTTTAAGATACTCACTTGAAAATTTGCATAGCCTTCTTTCTTATGCAGACACACATTTTTAGGAAAAAAAATCAAAGAAAATCCAAGCGCTAGCGCACGAAAGGGGGTTTATGGCAGACCTTGGCCCCCCAACATTTTTCTGCGTACGCCTATGGCTCTGATGTATGGTTTTTTTGATTGAGCGTTTATTTGTTTTACTATCCTCACTCTTATAACATTTCGATTTAGGCCTTCGTTTACGAGATGTATCAACATGTTTGGGTGTGTTTCATTGATCAACTTACTGATATTTAAATTTCCCAATTTCTTTTTAGAGCGTTGATTCGGTGGTGGCTGATTCGGATATGTTTCTGCATAACGTGTTCGTCTAATAGTCAAAGTATAATAGGTAAATTCGGATTAAAATGCTGACTGTAATTTTTTTTTATTTTTTTTATTTTTTTTTTTATTTTTTTAGACTATTAGACTATTTACTACTTTGACTATTAGACGAACACGTTATGCAGAAACATATCCGAATCAGCCACCACCGAATCACCGCTCTAAAAAGAAATTGGGAAATTTAAATATCAGTAAGTTGATCAATTACACACACCCAAACATGTTGATATATCTCGTAAACGAAGGCCTAAATCAAAATGTTAAAAGAGTGAGGATAGTAAAACAAATAAACGCTCAATCAAAAAAACCATACATCAGAGCCATAGGCGTACGCAGAAAAATGTTGGGGGGCCAAGGTCTGCCATAAACCCCCTTTCGTGCGCTCGCGCTTGGATTTTCTTTGATTTTTTTTCCTAAAAATGTGTGTCTGCATAAGAAGGCTATGCAAATTTTCAAGTGAGTATCTTAAAAAATAACGGAGTTATTGATAGAAAACTTTTTTTTATTTAAAGTTTGACACTCTGTATCTTGAAAATGGGACGCCTATGTGAAAAATGGCATAAGGAAAGTGTCATTATTTTTGGCCCAGCAATCTGTGGCCAAGAGCTTGACCTCCTTTTTTGTAACACCCTGTATAAATTTGCATATGCTGAAAAGAGGAATTTAGACACAAATTTCAGGGAAAGAATACCCTGCAGTGCGTGCGCCTTTTCAAGAAAAATAATATATTTATAACAGTAAAGTTGCCGTTATCGTCGCTTTAATTTAAAGTCTGTGATTGGCTCCTTTGATTGTCTGAGTTACCAAAAATTGATTTGAATTCATAATTATTACAATTATTCCCTCATTAAAAACTAAAACGAAGGGAAATTTATATCAGCGGAAGCGACTGATTTTTCTGCAATTAAGATGTGGATTTTCCCTTCATTATGAAACACAATGTTGACATTCCCGGGAGTTACGACGGAGAATGGGATTGCATTGGGTGCTCGTGCAATCGATCCTTGCTCGACGTTTTTACTTTTATTTCAAAGGGCTATATCTCTTGTCCTACCTACAGGGACACTTTTTAACTTTTTTTCATCTCATTGCCCGATCCAGGTTTCTATTCTCATTCTTGTTTACTTATCAGAGACTTGAATGAATATCCCCGAACTATAAACACACGGTATATCCAGAATGTAATGCATGCATGTAAAAAATCTCTTACGAGTCGATTTTTTCGCATTTTAAAATGAATCCGCGCTAGACCTATCTGAGGTTACTTGCTCTAACACGTAACCTGATCCAGTTAAAACGTTTCTTTACTGGTTTCAGTAAAAATCGTATTTAGGTTTCATTAAACGTGTTTCTAGTGGTTTTTATTCTATACCTAAGTTGAAAAATTCAGGTTGCGCGCGTGTACTCTAATTGAATTCTCGACTATGTGAAACATTTTCTAAATAGAAACACGCAGCGATCTTATAAATACCTTCTGTCTGATTTCAGACTTTTCCTATTTCCTTGAAAATCAGGTCTGCTAAATGCTGATTCTATTTTTACTCTTGCTCTGCTAACTGCTCTGATTCTTAAACAAACGTGACTGTTGGTGAATAATTATTCTTGTTCCTATAACATGGAGATTAAATTAGTTAGGTATTGTATGAACTGACTTCGTAACTAAAAGGTTTTTTGAAAAAGAATACCTTTGGAGTTTGTAGTAGGCACTGACAACAAATAGGTTTGTATTAACTCTAAATTTTGCAACTAGCAGCTCTTGATTTTGTTATGGATTATGTCTATATTTCTTTTATTATTACAGTGGTACAAAATATTTAAGAATTAAGACAGTTAACCTGTCTCACAAAATATCGAGACGTTGACGTAATTGCATAAAAATAAGTCACATTCAAGCTTGCAGAATCTGGATGGCGCGTTATGGGTGTATTACGACTAATAAGCCAACCGTCACAAGGCTTTTATTTACCTTAAAAAAAAGTTAAAAAAACTGTCAGTTTCGGGAAAGCAATTGACAAAAATTTCATATTCCAAGAATGTCTCGGAGTAGGGATATTTTCGCTACTATTTTACTCGATAATAACAAAAGTGAGCACCTTTAATAGGCATAAGCAGGTTCAACAATGGACATCAACCCACTCGGTTTGATGACGAACAAAACAAACTATGGAGAATGTAGAGAACATTTAAAGCGTCTAAAATTTTGTTTTCGGGACATTTTTGGGTGCGCCAGTTGAATGACTTCCCGATATTTCCTGTTTTGTTGGAATATTTTCAGCATATTACGTGTAATCCGGGAAGGCCACGGCATCAATACATTTGAAAAAAGTTATTAACTTTAAAATCCAATCAAGTTTTCTCGGATTACAAGAATAACTTTTTCGATTTTATAAAATCAACCAAATAAATTAGAAAAAAAAAACTTTATAATGTTACCCATTATAATGTTCAAGTTCTCGGACCATTGAAATGACATTGACAGGATCCTTATTGTGAAGGATTTAGAGTTACGGACGAAATACCGTTGATTTTATTCCGAATTAAATTATTCAGGAACTATTCTAATTTAGCAACTGTAACTTTCTTTCTGAAAAAGTCCTAGGTATTATAGGTATATAGTTGTGAAGCGAAAGTAGTAAAATGGATTAAAATGTCGCCCTCAAGCCTGTATCCTAGCTAACTCTCTCAGTATCCCGTTAGGTAGTGAAACTCTATTATACAAGAGAACAAAGTAGTTTAGACTTATTATAATACATGTTCAGAATATCGTGAAGTTGCTTTGCATGTTAAAATGAACTTTTCTGGTATTTACGTCCGCTAGAAAATAAAATATCTTCATAACTTTAGGTAACCTTACAGGAAAACATACATGGTTTATTTATTACTATAGTGTTGTAACATTTGGTATACAGGGTGCTCATTTTATCTGAAGACATTCAAATGGGGGACTTCCAATGATACCAAACTCGATTAGCCCACTCCCACCAGCAACTTCGAAATATTAAATCAGAACTCACGTTTTTATGTTGCGTTTTTATGGCATATTCGGTTTTTACGGCTGAAAATACATAGAATTTGTGTTAATTTTCTTTTCGTCCAGTTTCAGTATTAAGAAAAATCTAAAAAAGGTATTTTCGTCGATTACATCTATCATTAATCGAAAAAAAATCCTACGTGGGGGGGTGGGAGTAGGATGGTCGAGTTTGATATCATTGGTCCCTTCTGCGGACGAATAACTTGTATTACCTACTTTTTTGGTCAGATGCGTTATTTTTGATACATTATTTGAATGTCTTCATATAAAATGAGCATCCTGTATATACGTAGAATTATTATGTAGCACCCTGGAGTTCATGATAGTCTCGGTAAAATTATACAGCACTGTCTGCGCTTGTTCTTATGAGGATGCCATCGTAACAGAACATAAAGTTTATATTGTCAACCTTAATTTAGATTAGAATTTAATTATTATTATTAGACTAACTCACTATTCGTCTGCTAAACTCTGAAGTTGGTTTAGTTTGATGATGTCTCCTGTGTCTATGTTTCGGGAGATGAGATTTGTATAGAATCAATGAAATATATTTTTTTTATCATTAATATTATTATGCTAATATTGTAATATTTCCCTATATGTACTTCCTTGTGACTAGCTATCGATAGACAAGCAAGGTAAATTGAATACAGCGATAATCATGCCTCGTGTTTCATTGGTCGATGAGGCATGTTGCCATACAAACTGTTGGATGTTTGCTAGAGATGCTATAAAAATCACCAATAAGGAAGTGATTAATTTCCAGAAACATTTGGTTTATTCGCGTATTTTATTAATTTAAATATCGTGATGCCACCCACTTTGCGAGAATCTTATTAAAGACGCCATAATTCGCGAAACTATGATAATAACTCAGTACTTACGTTCGCGGACTCGACTGCCGTTGAGATAATTATGTAGAAACAATCTAGTTTCTCGATATGTAGATAAGGCAAAGAAAAAAAACAAATTATTCTGGTAAGTTACAGGTGAGGTTTTCCTCGTTCGTCCGACACCGACGCGACCTCTCACCCTCGCAGTCTCGCCTCATCTCCTTTCGTCGGCCCTCTCACCGCGCGTTCCCATTTTATCTCTCTCTAGCTGTACCACTTTAGGTATCTACGATGCCAACTAGGTGATATCGCAATCCCTGACCTGCGGCTGATCTAAAAGGTTCGTGAAATTAAACACGCTATCGTTTGGAAAAGATTGTTAACAATTTTTGCTCGATAAAATAATTTTTATTTTCATGTTGAAAATTCGCGTAGAGACTTTAACGCAAATTAAAAAAATTATTTACTGAATAATAAATTATTATTAAACATCCCAACAAGATTGGCAATTCAAAATTACATTTTCAACCTCATCTCACTGCAGGTAGAGGTGCATATAATTGCACAGGGCATAATGGAGTACGAGTAGCTTAACTAACCATAATATATCAGTAGTTTCACCAGATAAGAGGGAATTGGAAGTCAAGTTTAACTAAGCTTGCATTTAATGCTGTGGGATAAGATCTAGATTCGGTAAGAGAGGTGATACCGCAGAGGAAGATTAAATCCCCTGCACTTCCTTTGAGAGTGCAGACTCTAGTTTGCTTAGGAAAGGTCTATTGATGCACCTTTCCTTTAATATGAATGAAGTCCTTTCCCTAATAACTCTCGTCAAACCAGTTACAGACAGCATGCTAAATTGCTTATGAAATTTGTAATATTATTACAGAGTACTCTACAAGGTAGGTAAGTAATTGATTTAAACTAACATGATAGTTTAGGGTTCCAATTTGGTTATTATGGTTACAGCCTGCTGATATATTGACAAGATATTAATATAGCTCTTATTAGACTAGAGGCTTCACCATTCAAAATGAAATAGCGATTACTTTTCTTAGTCAAATTATTATTTGACGAAAGGTGAACAACATAATATCGCTAAACAATATGTCATTCATTGATGTCGTGCTGTGAGTCAGGGGTGGAAATTGTAGACACGTGTTTCGTCCTAATTAGGACTTTTCAGTACATGGTATCTTGCTTCAGCACAACCTTAGTCACGTAATAGTGAGAAAGATGATGAAAATTAATTAAAGAAAAAACGCACGGTGGGTTCCGCTTGCGCCATAGAAGCACCCCAGGCAGCCAAAACGCATGCCAACAACTGAGTGCAGTGCCTCCCGATGTGCGTGAAGGTAGGAGAAGGCCTACTATCCAAAATTTGACCAAAAGAAATTCTTTCATTTATTTTCAAATTATTATTTAGCTAAAAGTAACTGCGGAAACGTGCAACTCAACTAAATTTTTAGTAATTATCTAGAAAAAATTTTGCACGAAATATCTAAAATTAATTGAATTTGAGGTAGCAGGTAGGTGTAATATAGCTAAAATGTTTCCTGCAATACATACTTTTAAATAACAAAATTTTTTTTTCAATCGCTTATAGCTTGGTGGTAAATTATAAGTTTTCATCAGGAGTGACAGTTTGAAAATAACTGTCAGAACACTTTTCATTAGTCCATGACTCTAAAATGTCTGATAAACGAGAAATATTAGTCTGCATGAATTCAAGAACGAAAATGTATGAAATATGAAAATACGAAAATCTATTGTGAAAAGTTTTATGTGCTTCAGCGTCGTGGTATTAGCTAGTTGTTTACTTATTTACAACACCGGAAAGCAGCGAAATCGTATTTCCTGCTAACTGTTCGGTTGATATTTTTGTGATTGGGGGAGTGTGAGAGTAATTGGAAAGCTGCAGCGAAGCTTTTTCTATTTGAGTTAATGGTCTCATTCAGCCGACAGAATTGTTATATATTGGATAACCATGTAATAAAATTGAGCGACATGAAAGCACACATCGTGATTTATTTCCCTAAACTGTCGGCGACTAACTTTAAAGTGAAAAGAAATTACTCTTTGAAAAAGTGTTTTTTGCCATCCGAAAATGCTATTAATTTAATAATTTCTACACATATCATCACATTACATTCAGAATTTCTAATGAATATCATTTATTTATTGATATACAAAATAATTGTACACCTATAATAGGTATTATGAAAAAAGACACACTTCTCTTATCTCGACTCCATTTATCTCTATCTCCAC
The DNA here is from genome assembly GCA_910589415.1 of Malachius bipustulatus. Classification (NCBI taxonomy): domain Eukaryota; kingdom Metazoa; phylum Arthropoda; class Insecta; order Coleoptera; family Melyridae; genus Malachius; species Malachius bipustulatus. The sequence continues at coordinate 54,510,390 of OU342633.1, forward strand.
TATAGAAAAATTCTACTTGGCAATAAAGTTCCGCAATAAAAAATAAATGTTATCTTTTTGTAAAAAAAACCAAAAATAAATAAAAGAAATCAAAAATTATGCTGCTTGCATGGACTAGAGGATTTATTTATTTATTTATTTATTCACCTTCCTATAGTAACAGGACTATACCTAATTTTGTTATCTAAAGAATGTTATTAAAGAGTTTTTTAAAGGGAAATTTGTAAAAATAAACGAAATGAGGTTACAAGATATTTTAAAATGTATAATTTTTTTATCAGAACGGACCTTGCATATACGTGGACTAACGGAGATGAATAATAAATGTACCATTTGCATTGTAGATTATTTTTATCAATAATGCCAGTTTGAATATTCATGCAGGTTAAATAACGTGAAGATAAAAGTTTTATCTGATGTATAGCTTAAACTTTCACGTTGACAGCGAACCACGAAACAAGAGATAAACAACTTGCTTTAAAGTTATTTAAAGTTGACTCGTACTTAGCTTATTTTTCGACAAGGAGTTTCACTTCATTCACTACTAAACTAACCCTTGAACATCCTTTTGTTTCAGAAGTTTATAAATGCGAGCTGCTGCCTTCGACTTCTGCAAATATTTGCTGCAAAAATAGGTGTTAAATTTATATGTAAGTAACACGCTCCATACCCTTAAAAAGTGTTTTAAAAGGTGCAATGTGAATTTGAGCAGTGCTTACAGATTCATCGTACAAACACTGATTTAATGAATCGCATTTATCTACGAGTGATTCATAAAATGAACTTTTTTAGATGTTTCTTAGTTCATAAAATGTATGATTATATTGAAGAGTTAAATAAAGTAGTTTGGGTGTAATAAAGTGCCGTAGCGGTTCATTATTTAACGCTAAATCTGTCACGTTAGTGCACGCTCGCCCAGTGCAAGTAGTGAGCGGAGAGCGGAGCGGCTCAGTCGGCAGTCGGGGCGTTCGCAACTATAGCAACAACAACTAAACACGAGACGCTGAACGCTGAATTACATTGTATCCCGATTTATAATTATCATGCACCTATTATACTAGAGAAACGTCGCAGTTTATTAGCAGAGCGCCAGATCTATGTACAATTATTAATATTTTGTGTTTTTCGTCGTTTATACCTAAAATGGATACCATTGTAGATGATTCAATGAATGAAATATCTTCTACCCCAGAAGAAATTATTTTTCAATCAAATGTGGCTATATAATTTATATATTTTATGTTTACATTTAATCATGAATGAAATATCTTCCTCACTAGAAGAAATTCTTATTCCATCATATATGGCTGCACAAAATCTGTTAGGTACCTGCCTCAAAAATCTAAAGAAGTGTATATTAAGCAATATGTCACCTTTATGAACTGACGTGATGAAAAAAGCGTTAACAGCTTCAAAGAAATGCTTACATATACGATATGAATGAATTGGAAAGTTTTTTTTTTATAATAATAAATTTTAGTTCTAATTTAAGTAACTCATAGATAAAATTTTGTATGCAACATATGCATAAAGTGCCTTTTTTTCACTTCTGGGATTGCCGCATTCGCCTGCGGCTCATGCGGTCAATCTTCCCAGTCGTGAAAAAAAAGTACCACTTTATGCACTTGTTGCATAAATAACTATTATTTATTCGCCTTTTCATAGTAACAGGACTATACCTAATTTTGTTATTTAAAGATTGTTATTAAAGAGTTTTTTAAAGAGAAATTTGTAAAAATAAACGAAATGAGGTTACAAGATATTTTAAAATGGTGTATAATTTTTTTATCAGAACGGACCTTGCATATACGTGGACTAACGGAGATGAATAATAAATGTACCATTTGCATTGTAGATTATTTTTATCAATAATGCCAGTTTGAATATTCATGCAGGTTAAATAACGTGAAGATAAAAGTTTTATCTGATGTATAGCTTAAACTTTCACGTTGACAGCGAACCACGAAACAAGAGACAAACAACTTGCTTTAAAGTTATTTAAAGTTGACTCGTACTTAGCTTATTTTTCGACAAGGAGTTTCACTTCATTCACTACTAAACTAACCCTTGAACATCCTTTTGTTTCAGAAGTTTATAAATGCGAGCTGCTGCCTTCGACTTCTGCAAATATTTGCTGCAAAAATAGGTGTTAAATTTATATGTAAGTAACACGCTCCATACCCTTAAAAAGTGTTTTAAAAGGTGCAATGTGAATTTGAGCAGTGCTTACAGATTCATCGTACAAACACTGATTTAATGAATCGCATTTATCTACGAGTGATTCATAAAATGAACTTTTTTAGATGTTTCTTAGTTCATAAAATGTATGATTATATTGAAGAGTTAAATAAAGTAGTTTGGGTGTAATAAAGTGCCGTAGCGGTTCATTATTTAACGCTAAATCTGTCACGTTAGTGCACGCTCGCCCAGTGCAAGTAGTGAGCGGAGAGCGGAGCGGCTCAGTCGGCAGTCGGGGCGTTCGCAACTATAGCAACAACAACTAAACACGAGACGCTGAACGCTGAATTACATTGTATCCCGATTTATAATTATCATGCACCTATTATACTAGAGAAACGTCGCAGTTTATTAGCAGAGCGCCAGATCTATGTACAATTATTAATATTTTGTGTTTTTCGTCGTTTATACCTAAAATGGATACCATTGTAGATGATTCAATGAATGAAATATCTTCTACCCCAGAAGAAATTATTTTTCAATCAAATGTGGCTATATAATTTATATATTTTATGTTTACATTTAATCATGAATGAAATATCTTCCTCACTAGAAGAAATTCTTATTCCATCATATATGGCTGCACAAAATCTGTTAGGTACCTGCCTCAAAAATCTAAAGAAGTGTATATTAAGCAATATGTCACCTTTATGAACTGACGTGATGAAAAAAGCGTTAACAGCTTCAAAGAAATGCTTACATATACGATATGAATGAATTGGAAAGTTTTTTTTTTATAATAATAAATTTTAGTTCTAATTTAAGTAACTCATAGATAAAATTTTGTATGCAACATATGCATAAAGTGCCTTTTTTTCACTTCTGGGATTGCCGCATTCGCCTGCGGCTCATGCGGTCAATCTTCCCAGTCGTGAAAAAAAAGTACCACTTTATGCACTTGTTGCATAAATAACTATTAGTTGGCTAGACAGATAGAAAGAGAGTATAATGAGTATAAAAATGTCGATTTATAGTTTATATTTTTTTAATTGGAATTGCACATGTACTGCAGGGAAATCCCTATCACGCTCTTGGGCGGTGCATAGCGTAGATGTCGATTCACGTTGGCTTTGATTCGTCAGGAAACACGCCCTTTGAAATGCTATTCCAAAGTGATGCGGTTGTGTAATGCACTAGCGACCTTAAAGTCTATCTACGCGCATTTTAACGTCAAAATAAAAATTAGTTTATCGAGCAAAAATTGTTAACAACCTTCTCTAAACGACAGCGTGTTTAGGATGATAAAAACTAGTATAAAAAAGTTACAATAACTATTTTATCTAGGAATGATTGTTAATGCTGGTCGAGTTGCTGATGTTATTTAATAACTAATAAATAATAACACCGATCTACGAATAAATACTATTAATTAAGGGGCAGTTTCAATAAAGTTTTGAAGTTACAATTTGTGCTGGGAATGTGTAGGTGTGGACATGTATTACGCAACAGCAACAGTTTTCTTTTTATTTCGAGTAAACATACCAATATTTTAGCCAAGCTATTGAATTAAGTAGGAAAACATTTTAGATTCAAGTGGAGAAAACTTCAAAACACTGCTACTTTTTTTGCACGATTTTCTGCTCCTCTTTTTTTTAATTTTACTTAAATTTGTTCAGAGTTTATCAAGCTTCTTATAGCCTCATAAAAAATATCAAAAATCAAGAGAATTGCTGAAATGGTAAAACTGTCAATATTTTGAGCTTTTTTTTAGAAAACTAAAAGATTAGAGACGTAACTCAGCAGCTTTGAGAAGAAAAAAAACTCCCAATTACATTATCTCGACTCCGTCAGTGTGTTCGTGATGTAATGTCGATGAAATACTTATATGGAATTGGTCCTGACAAGTGTAAACATCTAAACCAATAGATTATTCCTTACAAATAGATCCCTCATATATATCCCCTATCCGAGCCTCACACCTTTCGTATTATCTTAGGGATAGAGAGAGGGAAACATTGATGAGTGTCTCCATTTGGGTTTCCTAGGTGATGGCACAGTTTTAGAAAATAGTGAATCCCGTTAATACAACTTATTTGCATCCATGAGTCTGACGGCTTGGCTTAATTCCTCTGATGGCTTAGATGGCTTTGTTAATTTACCAGACGAGTCAAATAATACTGTATTACTAAATACTGTAATAATACTGTAATACTAAATAATAAGTACTGAAACATTTTCCTCGTATTCAGCATGTTGTGAAGAGAGATTTTATTTCGTTCTACATAATTTAAAACTTTTTCACTCCTAGTTATAATAATAGTGTGAGCAAAGATGTTACTTCATTAGCAATCAGCTAGCTCAAAGATTTAAACAATTAATTATCTTGGCAGTGCACACACCCACATACACACCCACACATATGGATGACGTTGCAATACAAAGTAAAATCCTATAGGCAAATGTATTAACAATATTTATTAACGATAAAAATACTGTGAAGATGTAAAATAATTGCCACATTGATACCACAATAAATAAATAAATTTTCAGCAATCAGTAATTTCATCAATAAATTAACAGCAACATGAAATACAACGTTAAGGAAACGTAACGCTACATTTCACAATTAACATTTTTAGCGGCTATCTGAAGGTTCGAAAGCACAGTTGCCTGAAGGGCTGAAAATACAGAGCACCTGAAAGGTTTAAAAACGTTATTGCCTCTGCTACATACACAGAAATAATTTGACGTACATTGAAATCCACATATTGACCGGCCACCGCATTAACTCGAAAATCGGGTCTCTTTGAAATGACGAGCTAATCCATTATTAAATCAAAGAGAGATCAAACCTCGCTTCAGTGCTCCGATAAGTTTTCAATAAATATAAAATAAAATGACATTCTTGTATCTGTTTTTTTACTTCGAATGGTAAACTGCTCCAGTGTAATTTTTATTTACCTTTTAACATTTTCAGTAGGAGTTTCTAACATTTTTCAGAAATATCAATCATAATTTAGTCTACCCGTGTTACAGACAAGATCTTTGAAATTCGTTCCTTTTTCAGTCTCCCCCGCCCCCCTTGGGATTTTTAAGAGATTTTAGTTAGTTTTTTTTTAACAATTTTTGGAGACAAGCTTTAGAAAGTATGGAAATTTTTTGAACTTTTGAGGGGGCGCTCGTTTTTAGAGAAAATGCGGAATCCCGGTTATCTTGAGAGAATAAAGTGTTTAATGGACACAAAGTTGCATATTTTGGCGATGATTTGTAATCTAAGAAGAAATTAGGGAGAGCTTCAGTCATTGCGGAAATATGCTGAAAACCTGAAACTGAGATTTATTATTTTAGCCGTTGGAATAGGTTAAAACGTAAGTCGTTATGGGCTATCTATCTGACAAATCGAAAATTTTTGTCAACTTTTCGTCATTCGATTAAAGCACTAACTCAAAATATGCGTGCATTTCGGCCAATAGGTACCTACAGTGAGCTTACCTTTAATGATGATATCACTCATTTTTTCGTTCACTTTCTACAAATTTATTTAAATTTACGAGCTTTATAGGGTAATAGATATAATAATGAAAAATAAAAGAAAATAACTTTTATCATGAAATGTAGGTAGGTACTATACGAGATAATCACGAGATAGCATCTCTATTCCACGTGATAAACACGTGCTACGCGGGCTCTTAACATTTTCGGATACTTGGGTCAAATGTTTCCACTAGCCGCAACTTGTCGCGCTGCACTATAGTCCCAATGTCTCAGTCTTTACAAAGCGCATTTAATGTCAAAACGTACCAGGATAATCCATAAAATCCGTCGTGTTGTAATCAATAATCTTTTTTTAGTATCTTATATTTATTAAATTATTATTATTATAACAATGTACGAGACATATATTATGTATATCCTGTACCTGTAAGTCTATTACCTATGAAGAGCTATGAAAGACTTTTTCCATTATGTCAATGAATGGTATATGAGGCTTTTAATGAAATTACACCCCCAAGTCCCTCTACCTAAGTATTCACAGAAGGTAACACCAACACTTCCGCTTTCAGTTTGGGTAAAAACAACCAAAAATCAATGATACCGTCAATCATATACAGAGTTCTCTTGGATGTTTTCTACAAAAATCTGTAAACCTGTACGAGATAGGTAAAAGTTGGAAAACTTTCTATTAATATGTTTCATAAAAACAAATGTAAATAACGTATGGTGCTTTGTGTATAATAATGTATCTGTTTTGTTGCAGCGACAATAGGTTAATTTCCCACAATGGAATATTTAATCCCTACAATTAGGCATTTTTGCCCTTACGAATTTTTTGCTTTGACGAAAACCTCTTGTATTTTTTTTTAGTTATTAAACAAATTCTGGAGAAATCATGGAACTTGATGATATGCTGATATAAAAAAAAATTATTCCTGCACATGATACACAGTTTTACCATCATTTGCTATTACAGAAACATCGTTGCCCTGTGATATTTTATTAGTCGGCCAATTTTTTCATCCTTTCACTCTTTTAGTGTTTATAGATCGCACCCAACTTTTATGGATACTAACATTGTAAAGTGAGGTCGATCCCTCTTAGCTATAAACAGTAATATGGGTTGCGAATCCATAAATCTTTAGAGAGTCTCCCCAATATCTTATTTACGCAGCTCACATTGTTGCAGTGAAGATCCATCTTAAAAATAAATATTATAAAGTTGACTTGACAATATTGATGATGTACACTCCTTCGGAACATCCTTATATACAATAATATAAGCTTGTTCACATCTTATTAATCCAGCACTATAATATAGTCTGAACCGACCTATAATATAATAGTGCACGTAATACGTAATGAATGTCGAGATGATTGTACATCAACGTACATATCCAATATACAAAAACGTCATATTCTATACTACATAATAATTAGATCAAGATGACTGTACATTGTAAATATCATCTAATGAAAAACATTTCTATCTAACAGAGGAGTTCTGGAGTTGAACGATTAGCTTTTATCGTTCTTGCGTTAACATTATCTGGAGCTTTCCTCGAATATTTCCATTGGGAAAATAGGTATACGTATATAAAGACAGGAGTCTTAATCGAAACAATCGAAACAATTCTACTGGGAGAAACTCTATTAAACACGGTGATTGATTTTGGCATTTACTATACGTACTCGTACAGAAATGATATTTACTTAACAACTTAATCAGGATTTATATCTCCTTATTCGTCTTACGTAACAAGAACGCTTTTAGAGATAAAAGGAAATTATTGTAGCGGATAATAGTGCTTTAGACGCCACATTTTATTCATTTCAGGGTTTAATCTATGAAACAAGTATCTAAGTTGAGTAGTTTCGCTTTCACCAACGTCTCACTTTGTAACATTAAACTTGATACATTTTACATCAATCGTTTTCCAGGATGTAAATTTTGCAACTGTCAAGAATTGAATTTGACCCAGTTTCTGCACTTTGAAGAGAAATATTTCGGGGGATATTCAGACAAACAGCCAAATTTATAACTCGATGTACGGTGCTGGTGCTGGTGCTAATGCAGTCAGTTTCATAAAAATGTCTCTCTGGAAGAAGTTTAAAACGAAGTTGTCTCGAGGGTTCATCGAGATCGATGCCTGGACCCTTGAACTAAATGCTATAACCTTATCCCCGCTGCCTTTGAAAAATTAGGGTCTACAGTCGAATTTTCCCAGTGAACTGTCACTGATTTCCTAGAGACTTGGCGGCACAAGTTCCTTATGATGTCAATATTATGTTTAGCCCTAGTATCTAATTTGCATATTTTGTTTTCTTAACTTGGCTCCTTCTTCTATCATATAGGTATACACATAGATAGGAGAAAAAATGCGATCGTTTCTCCATTTCTATTCAATTATCAACATTACAATTTTTACATTACAATAATACAAGCGCATTATGAAAATGGTTCGGATCTGGGAATTTCAAGAGCACAAAATTCAAAATGGATTTTTTCGAAGGACGTTTGACGAATAAAGACTAAAGTTCTGACACTCCCCAACTTTAGTAAATCCCTATCTGTAAAAAATATAATTTCTTCAAGTTACAATTGTCTGAACGAATATCCTAAATATTTTTACTCGCGAATTGGATATTATAATTTTTTTCTATTTCCACAGTAAAATACGGTCTGCAATTATATTTTTATTCGCCTCGCTAAATTCTTAAATTCCCATGTTATGTTTTATTTGCTTTTTAACTAACTCGTGTATTTTCATTTTACAGAAAAAAAAACTTGAAGCGAAAACTAATCAAGTCAGTCAGCACAAGCGAACTTGTGGTAATAACGCTGACAAACTCAGACATTTCATTGAATTCAGTATTGCGGGTAACTTTTTATGACAAAAAAATTAGTTACACAAGTTGTTTGTATTTAAACTTTCACTTTTTCAGTAAGTTATTAGAGCCATTTCTTATACATAATAAAAACCATTCATAAGTTTGAGTACCTACTCTTGAAATCATAAAACAACAATCAGTAGGTCAATGAGTATATATTTTCTTTCAAAAAATTTTTTCAGGAATATCTTGTCGACCGGTTTCGGGTGTTAACCCATCTTCAGGACAATTGTCAGTTTACAAGAGTCGCGGTCCACACATAAAGGGTATACAATTCATGATTACAAAATATAGGCCCAGGCCTGATGTAAAAATGTAGGAACACGTGGTCATAAGATCAGAAATTCTCTAAGGTACTTCCAAAGAACAAACACACATATAAATAAAATCAAAAAATTAAAATTATGTCATTACAGACTTGTTTAAACCCTTCCCGAGTGGAAGGGTGGCGTTAATTGACTTTAGGGGTTGAAATTGTAAAATTATTTAGTACAAGTAAAACGGTGGACCGACGTGAAGCGTCGATCCCCGGTGAATGATTAACGCCACCCTTCCACTCGGGAAGGGTTTAAACAAGTCTGTAATGACATAATTTTAATTTTTTGATTTTATTTATATGTGTGTTTAAAAAAAAAAAAAAAAATAAAAAAAAAAAAAAAAAAAATTAAAAAAAAAAAAATTAAAAAAAATTTTAAAAATTAAAAAAAAAAAAAATTTGAAAAAAAGTTTAAAATTTAAAAAATTTTTTTAGTTTTTTTAAGGTTTTTTTTAAAAAAAAAAAATCTACAACAAAAAAAAAAAAAAAAACTCATCATTCACCGGGGATCGACGCTTCACGTCGGTCCACCGTTTTACTTGTACTAAATAATTTTACAATTTCAACCCCTAAAGTCAATTAACGCCACCCTTCCACTCGGGAAGGGTTTAAACAAGTCTGTAATGACATAATTTTAATTTTTTGATTTTATTTATATGTGTGTTTGTTCTTTGGAAGTACCTTGGAGAATTTCTGATCTTACGACCACGTGTTCCTACATTTTTACATCAGGCCTGGGCCTATATTTTGTAATCATGAATTGTATACCCTTTATGTGTGGACCGCGACTCTTGTAAACTGACAATTGTCCTGAAGATGGGTTAACACCCGAAACCGGTCGACAAGATATTCCTAAAAATTTTTTGAAAGAAAATATATACTCATTGACCTACTGATTGTTGTTTTATTGAATTTTTGAGTATACCATGGCCACTTTTATGGCTCTTGAAATCATTTTCAGGGTGTCCAGTATCCCGTGTAAGTGGCGTGTAATGGTGTAACGAGAATCTTGGGTACCGTGAGTCGTACAGAGTCACTTAAATTGAAAAAAGGTTGCACAATAAGAATGCTTGTGCTTAATAATGCTTAATAAGAATCTGTAAAAATAGAATATTTTCAGTCGTTGCTGAAATATCTTGAAAAACACTGAAAAATCGAGATTCTTATTTTATAGTTATCTTTTAGTCACCGCAACCAATGTCAAACAATGATAATTAGTAGGGAAGTGAATTTTATGTTAAGAATAATCTTTTTTCTTAATTCAAGCTTTCAACTCATTTTTGACAATCATCAGGAATCTAAACATGTTAAGTTAAAATTATCATTTTTGTTTTTTTTTCGAAAAAAGAAGAAAATATTGTTGTATTTTCAGTTAACATATTTAGATTCCTGATGATTGTCAAAATAAATGAGTTGAAAGCTTGAATCAAGACAAAATATTATTCCTAACATAAAATTTCATCCCTCTCCATTAATTATTATTGTTTTTTCTTATTTTAGCCATATCTTTTTTATAGATTTTTTTAGTCATTTCAGGATATTTCAGCAACGACTGAAAATATCCTAGTTTTTTTCAGATTCTTATTAAGCATCAAATTTCGCAACTTTTCTCAACTTTAACCTACTCTGTATCTCTTACCGTTTCCAAGATCCCCATGTACCTACTGCCACTTAACTGGACTTCCTGAATAGTAAACTCTCTTACTACGGATCTGCATTTTATTCTTTAGGTATATACGCTTTAAAAATCTCTGACATTGCACACTCGACCAACGAAAAGTGGATAAAAGATCGATGATCATGACATCTACACAGAGCTTATTACCGAAATATTTTTTTCACAATATTCACCATATCATTAGTCAATGTAAAGTAAGATGACCGGTTTAACCGCAGGTTGACAGGTTGTGTTACATTTAAATGTCACCCGTCACTGGGTCCCTTCCTGCCTTCAAAGTCGCTGTCAACTTGATAGATGAAAGCAACTGGTCACCATGGAGCATATAATTAGATTGCAGGAAAAGCTCAATAAATCACGACCTGATAGAGGTAATTTAATTCGAGTTTAATTATCCCAAACTTCAGCTGAAACTGGCAGCCCGATTTGTAAATTGCATAAATTATGCATTATCTTCGGAACTATCGGATTAAATGAACTATTTTTTGAACTCACTCGTCTATTAATAAAACTTCAGAAAGTTTTGTTTGAAATGCGCCAGTCTCGGTGAAATTGAATTCTCTCCATCGATTGTAAAGTTTGGAGTGTTCTCTTTTTTCTGAGAATAAGATTACGATTACTGGAATATATACTGTGTGCACGATGCTAAATTACTTTTTAGTTTGGTACGTGCAGGTCAAGTAGAAAGGTAAAAAAAATCAAACGGTTCTTTTTGAAGTTTTGGAGAAAAAAAAGGCACGTCAACTCTGAAACTTTTCTTTTCAAGAAGCCAGTAGTCTGTTTAATAATATTTCTATTTCGAAGTGGAGAGCCTATTTCGAAATCCACCGCTCTCAGAGTTTTCCGCATATTGATATTAATTAAATTTTATATACTTGTCCTGTTTTGAAGCATATTTCTGAAATTGCCGACCGAAGTAAAACACACTTTTCCTTTCGGAAAAGTCTTAGACATTTAGGGAGTGATTTATATACCCCCAATGCTTCATCTGCAACGGAAATTTGTGGCACAAAGTAAAGTTTTATTGGACTTCTCTGGCGCTATATGGTCAGAAGAGTGTAAAGGAAAAATCAGGATAATTCTAACTCATGCCGCAGTCCTTAAACATCTGGATCTTCGCTCTTGCATTCTTAATTGTACACGCCGGATTACACATTGTTTCTTTTTTACTGCCTGTACTTCGAGGAACAACTCTGATGTTACAACAGGCTAGAGACGAACCGTGTTGTTATTTAATTAACTACCAAGGACGTAAAATAATAACAAGAAGCGACCAGCCACCTTTTATTAGAAGAGTTGCGCACCTTTTAGTTGGAAATGTTAATATGCATGTTCGGTCTTGACCTTTTATTTGTTGATGATTTGTTTTTTGGAGTACAAGGGTTGAATTATTATACATAGGTTATTATAGTTGTCATGTTTTCTTTGATTCAACGGTTCCGCTACGATAAGGTTTGAATAGCGCGGGAGTGATTATCATTTTTCACCAATGAGCAAGACGAGAATTCGACTGCCGTCTTCGAGCGCGACCAGATGAGCGAGCAGACCGCCGTTAATTATTGTTCATTTTTGCAATTATTCCTATTTTTGGGGAATTTTATTAGCTGTGTAACCGAAATCGTCGTGTTTGGTGAAGTTGCCGGAAGATTGGGATTCTCCAGGATCGAAAGAGGGCCCTCTTAAGCAACACATTGATCCAGCTATTAGGGTAAGTCGCAATCCAAATTTTGCAAGTTGGTGATTATTATAGTTTTATTTTTTTATTTATCATTATTGTGCAAAATCGAAGTTCGATTTAATTTGTAATCGAACATTTTGGTCCTTCGAGCCGGATCGTTGAATCATAGATATAGTTGCTATATTCGATAGTATAATTTATTATAAATATTTGAAATAATTTCGAATATAAAATTCGTTTTAATTTAGTTCAGCCTGCCTTGTATTCCGATAGCATCTTATCAGCGAAGCGAGAGTATTATAGCTCTGCTTAACTGAACGAAATATAGGTACCTAATATAATTATTAATATTAACATTGAATTCCGAATTGTTTATTTTGCCTTATTCGCGTCTATTATATTTGGAAAGATTTCTTGGCACATTATAGTTGATTGTCTAAGCTTTCTTATTGCATGCTAATCGTATAGTTTGGTGCCTACTGCTAATTATTTATTGAATTGTTCTTATAAACATTTGAAAATTTGAATTTTGATTCTTTCGTTACAATGGCTAATGTTCAGAAAATTCTTCAGCATAGGGCTGCAAGAGATGTTCATATCGATAGAATAAAGGAAATTTTCGCAGTCGCTGAAAGAGCTCGTGAAGATCAAACATATCACACAACATTTAAAATGCGTTACGCCAGTTTGGACGTATCATATAAATCGTTCGAAAGCTTTCATACGAAGATTATTCTTCTCGTGAGCCTCGGAGAAAATAGCGCTGCGGAACTCCAAGTAGAAAAGCGCGTTCAGGTAGAAGTGGATAAAAATTATTTTGCTAGTAAGACCATTTATCATGATTTGTTCTCCGTTGATAATGAAGCTCAAAATCGATCTTCTCGTAACTCTGTCTCCGCATCTAGCAATGTGAAGCTTCCGAGGATCTCTCTGCCTTCATTCGATGGAACATTGAAACATTGGTCAAATTTTGTGGATCTTTTCTCTTCACTGGTTGATAGCAATGAAGATTTGTCAGGAATCGAAAAGTTTCAGTACTTGATTAGTTGTCTTTCTGGTGAACCTTTGACAATTGTTAAAGGTGTTTCTTTGTCCAACGATAATTATCCCGTAGCGTTTTCAAATCTGAAGAAGAGGTATAATAATAAACGTCTTTTGGCAACATCGTTTTGGCATGAAATAATCAATGCGCCTAAAATAGATAAGGAAAATCTAGTCGCTCTCCGTAATTTGATTAATACGTTTGCGGAAAACCTCGCGGCATTGGACGCACTAGGTTACGACGTCGATCGTTGGGATTTTCCTCTTTTTAATATTTTATTGGAAAAAACTTGACACCCACACCCGAACTCGATTTGAATTGGAATTTAGTAAAGTTGAATCACCTACTTACCCTGACTTACAGTCATTCGTAACGAACCATTGTAAGGCGTTAGAAACGGTTGGTTTTGTTCAAAATTCAGTTGGAAATAGGAAATTACATACGGGTTCGAGTACAACAAAACCTACTACGGGTATCTATCGTCGATCCTCCTTGCATGTGAGCGGTGAAAAAAATTCGGCAACTGAGTCATGCGTGGAATGTAAGGGTGCTCATTACATATCCAAATGCGCATCCTTTCTCTCGAAACCACCTTATGAAAGATTTTTATTCGCCAAACGGAATCGGTTGTGTTTAAACTGTTTGAGCAGTCTTCACAATCTGAAGAGCTGTACTGCCACATCAAGGTGTCTTAATTGTCAAGATACTCATCACACTCTGTTACACTTTAAAAGGAACTCAGTGGTGAACCAATTTCCTGCGGTCGGCACCACCGACCTGGTTGCTGATAACGTCAGTGCTGCTCCAGGTATTAAGTTGGAACCATCGATTCAACAGTCTACCTTGGGTGCGATGACTGACGTTGTTAGGTCAAGTAATATCACTGTATTACTTTCGACTCTCGAACTGAAGGTTTTAGATGGAAGTGGAAATTTTCAGATCGTTAGAGGCTTGTTGGATACTGGCAGTCAAATATCTTTTATTACTTATGAATGTTGCAAACGTCTAGGTCTGCGCTACTCGAACATTGCACAATCGGTGCGTGGTATTGGAGATTCGTCGATGGTCAGTCCAAAGGGAAAATTATTTTCTGTTATTCGTCCTGTGGATTTGCAAGAGCCCAAATTGAAGGTGGAATTTTTTGTATTACCCCGAATTTGTGCTGACATGCCAACTATTTCATTCCAGACTACAGAGTGGTCGCATCTTCACGGTCTGAAGTTGGCTGATCCTAAATTTAATTACTCCAAGCAAATAGATATGCTACTCTCAGCAGACGTATACGCACGGATCTTACGTGACGGCAAAATAGAAGGTGGTCCTAATGATCCTGTTGCATTTAATACCAGCTTTGGATGGGTCTTAAGTGGTCGTATACAATGTCAATCTTTGTTATCTGCAAAGGCTGATTCGTTTGTGACATCGTTGATTGTTAATTCGTTCCCTGAGCAATCTTTAGAAGCCACCCTAAAAAGGTTTTGGGAAATGGAATCTATTCCTTATGACATCGTTAGTTCTGCGGAAGATATGTTGTGCGAGGAATTGTATAAGAAAACTATCACAAGAAACACGGAAGGTCGTTATATTGTGTCACTACCCTTTCGTGCTGGAGTGAGTCCTTCATTGGAAGAGTCCCGAGGCCAGGCGATTCGTCGATTCTACTCGTTGGAAAATCGATTTTCGAAAAACGACAGCCTGCGGAAATCTTATAACGCGTTTATGCAGGACTACATGGACTCGGGACACATGTGCCTTGCTTCCGAGGTGCAAAATCCTTCTCGTGTCTATTATATCCCACATCACTGTGTTTTTAAGATGGATGCTCCAACTCCCAAACTTCGTGTTGTCTTTGATGCTTCAGCAAAGGCGCCTAGTTCCGTCTCATTGAATGACACTCTCTTGCCAGGGCCTAAACTTCAAGCAGATATCGCAACAGTGCTCCTTCGTTTTCGTATTCATTCGGTCGTCTTTACAGCTGACATTCGCCAGATGTATCGCCAGATTCTTATCTCTCCTGACCAGAGAGATTACCAAAGAATTTTGTGGCGATTCTCCTCAAATGACAGTCTGCAGGAGTATGTCTTGAACACCGTGACCTACGGTGTTACATCTTCACCCTTCTTAGCACTACGAACTCTCAAGCAGCTAGTTCATGATGAAGGTCATCGTTTTCCTTTAGCTGCGAAAATTATTTTGAATGATGAAATCTATGTTGATGATATCGTATCAGGTTGTGATACCTTCGAAGAAGCCAAAGTCATCATCGAACAGCTGGCGTTGCTGTTTGCTTGTGGTGGTTTTGAGCTTCGGAAATGGGCTAGTAATTGCCCATCATTGTTAGAAAATATGCCTCATGATTACAAACAATTGCCTTTGAATTTTGATGAGGATTCGATTATCAAGGTTCTAGGCCTCCATTGGAACCCTCGCTTGGACACATTTTCCTATAAAGTAAAGTCATCGTCAAAGGAATGTACAAAGCGTACTATTCTGTCGGAATTGGCTCGAATCTTTGACCCGCTGGGATTCCTAGCTCCCCTAACATTTTTTGCGAAGCATTTGATGCAACACTTATGGGCGTTAGGAATTGGTTGGGATCATGTCCCTCCTGATGATGTCATCAGCCGTTGGGATCAATATAACGCAGAAACTTGTTATTTGTCGTCGTTGGAAATACCTCGTTGTTTGTCTGTCTTGGGTTGTTCGTATTGCGCCCTGCATGGATTTTCCGACGCCAGTGAGCGCGGTTATGCTGCCGTTGTCTATTTACGGGTTGTTGTTAAGGGGTGTACACCTAGGGTCTTCTTAATTTCCGCCAAGTCCAAAGTGGCGCCCATCAAGCGAGTGTCGTTGCCCCGGTTAGAATTGTGTGCTGCTGTTTTGCTAGCAGATCTAATAAATTTTGTGAGTTCGACTTATAAGAATCTTCCTATTAGCAAAATTGTTGCCTGGTCAGATTCCACAGTCACCCTTCACTGGATCAAGTCATCTCCACATCGGTGGAAGGCGTTTGTTAGCAATCGAGTCTCTCACATCCAAGAAAAGCTTAATCCCGCTAACTGGTATCATATTTCGGGCCGAGAGAATCCGGCAGATATTGCTTCGCGAGGTGCACTCCCATTGGCACTTCTTCAGGATCCTTTATGGTGGGCGGGGCCTCCATGGTTGTGCTCTTCAACCTTTTCAGAGCCAGTATCTTCACAACTGATTGACTCAAATGAAGAGGCGATCCTCGAGGAACGTACCTGCGTATTGCATTCTGTTTTGATCTCTGACCCCGTGTTATCGTTACTCGATAGGCATTCTAATTTGGAGAAAATTCAGAGAATTATCGTGCATTGTATGAGGTTTATTTCCTCACTTCTACGGATTACGAATGAACGTCGTTCCGATTTCAAGATTAACAAAATTTATCATTGCTTCGTATCAGGCCACGAGTCGATTAGTTCAGTTGAATATGACACCAGTTTGCTGATAATTTGTCATTTTGTTCAGCAAGCTGTGTTTTCCGAAGAAATAGTAAAATTGAAAAATAGTAAGCCTCTGCAAAAGTTTCTTCGTCGTCTTAATCCGTTCTTGGATAATATGGGTCTTATTCGAGTGGGAGGCAGGTTGGTTCACTCTCACCTGACATATGATCAGAAGTTTCCCATTTTATTGCCTCGTCATCATCGTCTGACTTATTTGTTGATCGAATCGTTTCACAAAAGGCATTTACATCCAGGACTACGAACATTGCAGTTTCTCCTCTCCCAACAGTTCTGGATTTTATCGCCCAAACGAGCCATTCGGCAAGTTTTAACAAAATGTCATCGATGCTTCAAAGTGAATCCTATTCCCTGTCAGCCAATTATGGGTAATTTGCCAGCTGCAAGAGTTTCACAAGTTAAGCCGTTTTCCTGTGTGGGTTGTGATTTTGGTGGACCCTTCTATATTACTCTCGGGAAGAGACGTGGCTCCAAGTCTCAGAAGGCTTATCTGTGCCTTTTTGTCTGCTTCGCCACCAAGGCAGTCCACCTTGAACTGGCATCAGACCTTTCCGCGGAGTGTTTTCTTGCCGCATTTCGGCGATTTATTTCTAGACGAGGTCGATGTTCGAAAGTGTTTAGCGACTGCGGCACAAACTTCGTCGGAGCTAATAAGTATCTCGCAGATCTTATGCGTCAGGCAGTAGACATTGAAAGAATTGACTGGGTTTTCAATCCCCCTGCTGCCCCTCATTTCGGAGGACTTTGGGAAGGTGGTATTAAGTCTGTAAAATCTCACCTAAATAGAGTTATCGGAGATCAGATCCTCACCTACGAGGAGTTCTATACCGTGTTGGTCTGTATTGAAGCTGTTCTCAATTCTCGTCCGTTAGTTGAAATGAGTTCGGACCCTCATGATCTATCCGTGTTAACCCCGGGTCATTTCCTCACCCTGGAGCCATTAACGGCCATCCCAGATCATGATCTCAGCCATTTGAACATGTCTCATTTGAATCGCTGGCAGTTGCTTCAGCGGTTACAGCAAGACTTCTGGAAGCGCTGGCATTCCGAGTATCTTCATAGTCTTACACAACGGTCGAAGTGGCTGAAAGATGGAAGGCCATTACACGAAGGAGACTTAGTTCTCATTAAGGATGAGAAGGCACCTCCATTGCATTGGAAATTAGGTCGAGTTACTAAACTACACGTCGGTACAGATAGAGTTTCCCGTGTAGCGTGTGTTAAGACTGCAGATTCAGTCCTCACCCGGCCTATTGTTAAGCTGTGTCCTTTACCGGGTACAAGCGATTTTAGTCGATAAATTAATCGTCATCCTTGTCCTGTTACAGCTTGCTTTTGTTTGTTTTTTTATTTTTTGTTTCTTTTTAATACGGGAAAATTTTGGAAATTTTGGTGGGCGGAATGTTCGGTCTTGACCTTTTATTTGTTGATGATTTGTTTTTTGGAGTACAAGGGTTGAATTATTATACATAGGTTATTATAGTTGTCATGTTTTCTTTGATTCAACGGTTCCGCTACGATAAGGTTTGAATAGCGCGGGAGTGATTATCATTTTTCACCAATGAGCAAGACGAGAATTCGACTGCCGTCTTCGAGCGCGACCAGATGAGCGAGCAGACCGCCGTTAATTATTGTTCATTTTTGCAATTATTCCTATTTTTGGGGAATTTTATTAGCTGTGTAACCGAAATCGTCGTGTTTGGTGAAGTTGCCGGAAGATTGGGATTCTCCAGGATCGAAAGAGGGCCCTCTTAAGCAACACATTGATCCAGCTATTAGGGTAAGTCGCAATCCAAATTTTGCAAGTTGGTGATTATTATAGTTTTATTTTTTTATTTATCATTATTGTGCAAAATCGAAGTTCGATTTAATTTGTAATCGAACAATGCATGAGAGAGGGTCATCACATACAGATAGTATGTTTACACAAGAAAATAAACTGGGTTATTGAAGAATTTTTTTAAATACCTGAAGTTCAAATCTGCGCAATAAATTTTAAAAATTTTGACAGAGATTTCATTCTTTTACTGACTGATAATGATATATTTTCTTAACTTAAAAATCCAATAAATTCCTATACAATGAATTTATTTTCAGACGGTTGTTCAAACGTTAATTAAAAATTTAAAAAATGATTTTAAAAAAAGGTGCAGGGACAAGTTATATGAGACACCCTGTACACTGTTTGCTATATTTCAGTTTTCGTTGTCAATCGCTTGGCTTTTGGATACTCTTAAGATTTGTGTACTATGAATACCAATCACCGTCGTATGTGAAATTAGTATTGAATGATATTCATACGAAATGTTTAATTAATCAATATTATCATTAACTAGTTGTATAGTGTTTATATTAGTTACTTACACTCAAGGTAGTCTAATATCAAAAATCAACAACCGCAGTGTGTGGAGTGCGTGAGTGGGACAATTCGATTGATTTTTGTCTGTGTAATGAAAGCACGGCTCATTTCGTTCAAGGTTTTCTGCAAATAGGGGGTTAACTAAAAGGAAACTGCTCACTTAATTATTGAACATATTGTAAAAAAGTGTTCCTGAATAACAAAACCAAAAATTAATGAGTATGGACCAAATTTACCATTGCGTTCAATTATTCAGCAGCATTTATAATAAAGTACCTACAAGATTTACTCAACATATAGATATAATACATAATGAGGTGTACTCGTATTTCTATTACCTAAAGCAAACGGTTTTCGATATAACAGAGTGAAGGTGTTTGTCTGCTTGCATATTCGATACCTTTGCCTTATAACAGAAGCGGTCTACTTGACAATAATTACTATTACCCCGACCGCTTCACTTTGACATATAATATAACACCTCACCTAGACGATCACTGGCATCGATATGCTTCGTAAATCATTAATGAAGTTTCTGAATTCCTGATTGGTCCATTTAATTGGTTAGAATTGATACCTAATTGCTAATATCCTTGAGGATAAATTGCAAATCCCCAAAGAGATTACAAATTTGACGCTGGCAAGGTTGGTAATGATACTCTGCGATAATCTGCTAGAAACTTTTAATAGGAGCCCGGTTAATTGAATATAATTAATCTGAATAAAAAGTTCTGAAATAACTTCTTTTTTTAACATAATAGAACTTTTTGATAGATCAATATAATAATTATGTCAAATTTTTGCTGTTATTATCAGTCTATGAATGCTTTAAATATAACTTCAATTATGCAGAAATGCAGAATATCGCCTGTAACAAGGGAATAGTGTTTCGTTTCCTCGTCTAGCTATAACTTCCACTAGACAAATCTAGTTTTTATATAAATTATGCAACAAATAAATCTGTATCGTTATCAAGTTCAATTTATAATCTGATCAGCTGAGGAAAAAGCACCAACGTCTCGGAACTTAACTGTGTATTCTTTCCATCTATCTAATATGATTTTCCACGTAATGGCGACGTTGCAGAACGTCAATGACTGCTAGAGACTATAACTATAATAATAACAAGAATTATTAAATCTTATTGTATATGATCCAAGAATTTCCAAGAAGTTTCCTGGATAATATATAGATACATAATATTACCATATCTGCAAGCTACAAGAATACCTACATCGGTACCATTCTCTATCCTCTTTAATTGGCAACAATAAAAACTAATGTCAACGGAGGAGTCGATCCAATCTGGTTTTATTTTTGAAATTTTTCCACTTCCAAGCTCAAATCTCAAACATGAAAAATGTTTGAAAAGAATGTCTTTATTAAGATTTCCTTTGCTCACAGGATAGATATATTATAGACTTGTGAGACATTAAATTATAGACCCTGTAAATTTGGATTATTTAGAAACCTTTAATAATAAGACATGCGAGACAGTGATGGGCATACCGGAAGTTTTTTTCATTGGATATAGGAACATGAAGACTGCATGTTTATTGTTTATTAAAAGTATTTTTTTTAGCTTAGGTAAAGGTATAATGTATTTATACAAACTCGTGTCATAGCTATTAACTGTCATAAAAATACTGGGGTAAAATTCCTGGGTATTTTTCGTGATAATATTTACGTGAAGGGAAACACAAACATGCATACCTACACCTATACATACATACAAACTCCTGAATTCGTTTTCACATAATTCACTCGCTCTGAAACCGACTCTGAAAGTTTTCTATCAAGACAATCTAAAATTAGCATCAGCTCCATTTCGCCCTAATGGAGAAGAGCTTATGTTAAAAAGTATAATTGCTTCGCTTACAGAGACGCTTTAATGCTCAGTTTGTTATTGGAACTATATCGGGATTGCTTTTCATTATGAAACTGCATTGCTCTAACTTAAATTGAATTTCCAATGCAAACTTTCCGCTAAATAGCTAGCCAAAATCTATTGTCGAAGTTTGATAATATATTGCATTTTATAATGAGAGAACTCTATTAGACTTTTTAACATTGAATGACTGGGGGCTTCTTTATCTGGGAGTTAATTAAGACGGCATTGTTGTGGGAAGTGACGTGGCCTTAAAAAGTTTAATTCATCTAGTTAAGTTGTATACTTTATACGAAACTATTTAAAAAATTTTATGGAATTGAACTCTAATCAGTAACATTGAATTTATACATACGCGAATATTTAATTTTTTCGACACCCTTGTATCTCGAAAACAGATCTTTTGCGGACCTATGTTAATAAGAACTTTTTTCATATTTTTGAACCAGCTATCACATCCTGAAGTCCTGCGCACATATTATGAATCATCCTGGATACAGAATGCACCATGTATTTTTCTCCACATTTATATCTCGTAAACGCTAAAAGATATGGGGTCGGTTAAATTAGAGAAAATATGCGCTGTTTTATTACGATCTCGAATCCGTCATAACATACAAGATATATGTGGCCGTTCCTGAAATATCCTGAAAAAAAAAAACTGAAAAAATCGAGATTTCATATTTTCTTCTAGTTTTGATTTAGCCATTGTCTACTATCACTGCATTATCAATTGGTGCTCCATCCAGTTGAAACTATATATCCTGACGCCCCTTGAATTGGAAGTTCATGTACCTAATGCATCCCAAAGTTTATTGTTTAAGAACTCTAAAAATCGATCAGCATTCAAATTATGATTGAAAAAGGAAATTGAAAAAATTAATTTTCTGAGAATATTGCCTTTTGCAATTAATAACCCAATGCAGATTCTCGGCAGGCTAGTGGCGGCAATTTTGTGAGATACACCTACGGCAATACAGAATATTATATAACTTCAGAAAATTCCAGTCATTCAAATAATTTCCTTGAGCCAACAAACAATATTCTAACTTTTTTTCATGCATTGTCACCTTCTAACGTATGTAAAAACTCCTAAAAAAATAAAAATTCAACACCCTGTAGAACAAAATCCAAGCCGTTACGAAGATAATGTTCTTATGAAATTTTATTCATAAATTGACCTGAGGAAACACATCCTGAAATTTTAGCCTGTCATTATGAAACTATAAATAAACATAAATGTTTACACTTATTAAACTTACATAAACACACACTTTCGAACAGCGAACGAAGTAGCACGATCGCTCTCTATTGCGGTCTTGTTTTATATTTCAACTGCCACTCTATTTTATTAACAGCACACGCAGCTCAGCCGGCGCGACTGTGCAAACAGACAAGCATAGCGAGTGTGGAATGGGACCTCGACTCTCGAGTCGTGGAATGCCTCATCGAATCGAACGCCTTGCCAGAGCCACCAAGCATAATTAGCCGTAACGTGGTGTGTTATTAAATAATAAATATTTTATAAGTCGTACTCGCATGATGATTTGTTCATAAAGTCATGAAGAAAATAACGTTTCCTTCTTATATGCCGTTTATGCCGAAAAATGTTATTATACATAGAAGAAGTTTCGAAACATTACATTATGCACAAGCGGATACCACTGCAATCTGTCTTGATCTTATGGATATTAAGTTATTAAAGTCTGAACTTACGGACTTTCTTGTAAATATATAGAAATGAACATTTCAAAAAACACAGAGAATGGACAGTTATCCAAGAAGTATATCATTCATGCCTAGTGGCTCGAATAGATGGAAATCGTTGAGGCAGAATGATTCTAATTCCTTACTTTGATGGAAAATGTCCACCTTCGAACAACCGTACTGGTACAGAAAGTAGCTGCATCATGCAGAAGAAAGCAATGTCCAGTATCTATGACATGAAAGAATTAAGTAAATAAAATAACTAATATTGCATTTAGTGACTATAATATTACAATAACATGTTAATGAATATCCATAATTATGAAAAAATCACGTGAAATTGTATTTTAAATAATTAGAAAAATTATATTATTTCCCTTTTAATAACGATTTAATATAATTTTATTCGTAGTACCGTATGACTATACCGCTACTGTTTAAGTACATATTAATAATAATAATAATAATAATAAAGTACTTTATTGCACCATATGGATACATAAAACAAAATTATTTAAGCACGTTTGTGCAAAAGTCGCTTTAAATCTTGCCTGATTAATTGAAGGGTCCAATGCAATAACCAGTCAAGTCCATTTTTAAGGCCAAAATTAGTTAGCAGTGGATTCTTACATAGTATAAAATTCTCTTTCGTCCTGTGTAATAACCAGCTCTTGATCATAGAAAATAATAAGAATAGCAATATCATCAACTCTAATTTTAATTTTTTATTTCCTTATTTTCTATGGTCAAGAGCTGGTTATTACACAGGACGAAAGAAAATTTTATACTATGTAAGAATCGACTGCTAACTAATTTTGGCCTTAAAAATGGACTTGACTGGTTATTGCATTGGATCCTTCTGCATCCACACGAAAAGATTCCATATTGTTGTTGTAATAATTAGTAACCCCAATAATGTTATCTGTATTAGATTTATTCGCATAGGGAATCTTAAATATTCAAGAAGTGTTGACATTCGACAACGAGAACAATAATAATAGAATTCTAAGCCCTTAAAAAAGGAAGACCATACTATAGTCAGTTGAGAAATTGATACGCTTAAAAAATATAATATGTATTCCTTAAAGAATTCGAATATCAAAGAATCAATGAAGGAGAAAAGAAATCTCGGTAAAAATTACCGTAATTTCTGGATCAGATCGATTTCAAAAGGAGCAAAAAGTTCTATCTTTTGCTGCATCGAGGATCGAATCAGGTGTCAGCATATTTTAAATTAGGTTTATAAAAAGCTCACTTTTAATATATCGATAGCTCCCAGTCCCGGTTGAAGTTCCCAACTTAAATATTTGTAAACTGAATTTTTTCAGTCTCACGGAAATAAATATACAGGGTGTATCTAAATAACACCGAAAAAAATTAAGGGGTGATTCTGTGATGAAAATTAAGGGGGGTATTTGCTATAGAATTTTTCGAAAAAACTCTCCCCGAAAAAGTTACACCCCTCCGAAGAATAAAAAAAAAGGTTTTTATTTTTTATTTTCCCTGTATATTAAGCTAAAGACACGAAAATTGGTAAATATTAATTGTCAATGAAACTACATATTTTGAATTTTTTTCAACCCTGAAGTATGCTTAGAAGGGATTGAAATAGTCAACCCCTAAGATATTTTACCTTACAATTTTTTTTAGATTAAAATTTTTCTTTAAAAAACAACACGGCTGAATAGCTCAATTAATCTACAAACTTTATCTCCATAAGTTTTTTCTGAAACTTGCGCACTTAAGAGAAAAAAATTTCTGTGTTTTTCAAATTCAAAAATTCAAAAAAAAGTGAAGATATTTCTGAAATAAAAGCGAAACGATGATGTCTCTCTATTCGCCAGCACCAGACCATCGGAGACTGTTTTAGTCAAAAAACTTTACATTATAAGTAGTTCGAGTTCAAGAGTCAACAATCCTACTATTTTGTTCACATGTTACCAATAATTTGACAGAGAAGTTACTAATAACTAACTAATTAAACACTTAACGTAAAAAACTTAAACAAAAAGTGGGACAATCCCAACTAGCAAAATAAGTTCTATTTCCGTATTTAATGCCTAAATATATACCTGTAAGTTCAAAGTACTAGGAGTAGTACCGTCTTATTTCCATATTTGAGAAGTAAATTCTACCAAAATGGGGAATAATTTCAAGTCTTTGTTTGGTATTTTTTAGGTACAATTTACTGTTCGATGCACTAGCAAAACAGGTAAAAAATTAGTAACAGTAACGTTCTGGTTTAGGAATTTATACTTTAAAGTTACTTGAATAAAATGAGGAGTGGCCTAATAATATGTCTATCTCCGTTCTGGTTGTTTGTTTCTATTCAACTTTACAAAGAAGCTATGTAACTGTAACTGCTCTTTACTTCTCTGTCTCGATCGACATCGTCACTTTCAACAAAATGGTCTAGTCACAAATATTATAAGTATACCTAGTAGAAATAGGTGGTACTTATATTGAAATTTACATTCGCGACAATAGCTCACCGGTAGGGAAAATTTTTAAACGCACGTTGACTTACTGACAAACATGTGAGTTATACTTCGAAAAATTACAACGCGCTTGAAAAAAAAGTTCATTTGGATAAAAAAATTAACATAAAAAAATTATTTCATATAATATAAATTTTTTTTTAAAGCAAAAAACTTAAAAATTCGTTAATGTATAGACACATATTCGATAATGATCTCGAACTATACTCGAAGATGACTTCCGAAATTAATTAAAACATCAACATTTGCTTTTTATTTGGGAACATAATTTAAAGGCTATAATGGCTTCCATTTTAATAACTACAAACATGGCGATATCATACACAATATAAAAAGTGTACTTGTTAGTTGCAGTTGCTAACATAAAGCACTTGATAGTATCCCGCACATGATACGTACATTAGTTAACTTTAAAGTAATTTATTTATTAATATATTTATGAGAACACCTTATGCATCACTGTCTATTCTCTTAGTCGTTGTGAAAAGTTAATTTGTTTACAACAGATTCATCATTTCTTTCTGCTTCAAGAATAAAATCTGATAATGCCTCATCGTCATCATCATAATACGCGACTTCAGTCTCCAGAATATTTTTTTCGTTACCATGTTCTTCAGGATCGGAATTGTGAGTAACTGTGAAGGACGCACTGCTTTGTCTTTCAAAATTCTGGTTGGTTTGACTATTTTGCTTGGTCACGTGAAATAGTTTTTCACATTATCGACCTGCTATAGCAGATTTACTACTATTCGAATCACTTTCCTATAAATGGAATGGATGAATGGCGAACGGCTATTACGGCTAACGTTTTTGTTCCACTCGACCTTCACGCACTTGATTAGCCATTTTTATTCCCAACAGACTGATCAACTACCACTACCACACAAAGTAGGTATAATAATAGCACTACATGGTATATTACCATAAAGTAGACTTTTGAGGAAACCTGTACTTCATAGTATTTTCAGTCAGGTGAATTATACTTCCAGGTGATTCCACTCTATCACAAACACTTAGCTAGAACTTGAAAATTGTACTTGTTGGTTGTTTACTCCAAAGTAGATATTGAAGTTCATTCTAAGTATCAATAACTTATAAAAAGAACTTACTAGTTAAACAGTCTTTATAGTATTTATTGGGTAGCCGGACCAGAACTTTTCACTATATTTTGTTACCTGTTATCAACCGTAAAGCTACATATACTTACAAGTCATATATAAGGTGAAAATTTGCTAAACGAAACTTTCCATAATTACCTCAAAATAAATACTCGATGGGGTAATACATTTTAGGTGATAATACTCCTTTAGCACTACTAAAATGTCGCTAGAAGTACTGCACACTTATAATTTATAAATTTGGTATAATATTTGTATTTTATACCTATTCAAAGAAAAATAACCTTCCAACAGAGATTCTGTTACTTAATTTGCTAGTTGGGATGGAAAAACAAGTAAAAATTTTTTTCTCAAACTGTGTTTAAGCTAAAATTCAAGATATAAAAAATAAAAAAGTTAAGATATAGGGACATGTGAACGCTTTTTCCTATATTTTAGCCGGTTTCAGTAATCTAAACTGATTTGAAACAGAAAAATTGCGATTAGTTGATAGCCCATAAATTACTTACTACAATCTTCAACTGTAAATATCAGCCTTCCTAAATTTTCTTAGATAACATGAAAATATAATAATATAGGTCCCTATACGTGGTGTTCCATTGAAAATTAAAAAGTTTTTTTTTTAGAAAGTTGAAAATTGCCAGAAAAGGAAATTTTCTTTCGATTTATCGTCATGGAAACCCTTTGAAGTAGCTTTCTTCTAAAATATAAATTATTGAAATTATTTTTTCTTTGTTTCAGATGCTATGAAGATGCCAAGATTTGAAACTACTATGACTTCAGGTAAGGAGATCATAAACTCAGATATGTGGATTTATACAGTTGACCATTTCTGTCTATCGACGCTTAATTATTGAACAATAATTATCTGTGGAGAAAAATTTGATTGAGTTTAATTTTGTAATAGATTTTCATAGGAAGAAATTCTCTATTGAGTATAATAATGCTTTCACACTTTTATCGGGAAAGTCTGAATGGTTTTCTGAACATTTCGAAAAAAACTCTTTAGTCATAAATCCTCAAGTTTAATTACTATGAGAACGAATCTATAAATATAGATTCTAAATGTTATAGGTATACAAAAATTCTTGTAGGTATCTATATTTTATAAAAAAATACTGGTCGGGCGATAACATAATTATTATTGTATTATTAAATATACATACAGCAGGGTGTACCAGCTCGATTTAGACAACGGTAAGGGCCGTGTAGGTCTCGTCAAGACGAAACGTTTTTTTATTTGAAGTTTTTGGATTTGGACCTTCGTTGCGGAAATATTGCCGACTTCCGGTTTTTAGTTTTTTGGCTCCAGTTTCGGCATTTTTAGATTCTCGCCCAAACTGAAACTAGTTTTGGAAACTCCTTAGCTTCAGTTACAACTCTCATATTGAAGTCAACTCCTTAGCTTCAGTTACAACTTTCATATTGAAGTCAAGGTTCTATCTCTGTTGGATTCAAAATGCCGACATGCCCAAGACTTTAAATTTTAAGTCTTTGAATCAATTCAAATTGAAGCAAATTGAAAAATTAAGATTTTGAATCCAACAGAGATAGAACCTTGACTTCAATGTGAAAGTTGTAACTGAAGCTAAGGAGTTTTCAAAACTAGTTTCAGTTTGGGCGAGAACCTAAAAATGCCGAAACTGGAGCCAAAAAAACTAAAAACCGGAAGTCGGCCATATTTCCGCAACGAAGGTCCAAATCCAAAAACTTCAAATAAAGAAACGTTTCGTCTTGACGAGACCTACACGGCCCTTACCGTTGTCTAAATCGAGCTGGTACACCCTGTATATTATGTCATAAATTATTATGTTATTATATTTACTTTTAATGAATCATTAAAACACAAGACTACATTTTATTTTACTCCCATTAAAATACTATTTTTATGGAGTCGATTTTCGTAGTTTTTTTCTATTGAATTTTCCAAAGTTTATTTTTGTGTGAAAAAAATAAGGCTTTTATTCAAAATCTCATTCAAATAAATTAGGATTATTTATTTGCATTGAAGCTTCGAAACCCCATAGCTAGCAGCTTGTCAACTTTTGGAACTACTCACGCTTAAAGAGCGAACAAAGCTCCTGCTTCCCTCTTCCCTCATTTTATGTTAACTCTTGAATAATTATTGGTTTGACGTAGACAAACCTCGCGTAGTCATATAGATAAATGAATTTAACAGCAGGGAATGGAAAATTCATATCTAGAGCAGTTTCATATATCTAAGCTGAAGGTGTACAAAGCACAGGAACTTCATCGTGAGGTATGTTTTCAAAAATTATAAATGATCACAGATTACGAAAATCTATTATTGTTTCGTCTTGAATTTAACTAGTTACTTGGATTTTATTTTCTAGGATTATACTTGAAATTATAAAATAGAGTCATAATTGCTAATTTTGTTAATAAATAATTATTATGACGTTGTTGAAATATTTTATATTATTTTCTCTTATGGTTCTCCTGGTTCTATAATAACAGTGATGTTGCTATGAATTTAGAGCGTTTCTACAACAAAAATTCGACTCGCTATAAATAAATATATGTCAAAAAATATTACCAGAGTTTTTATTTTTATAAGGAAAATTAGAAATAATAAGAAATGTTGATTCTAATAAAGCAAGTTTTCAGTTTGCAGAAACGTTAGATTTTGTCCTCGTTTAGTTTGTCATAAGATTTAAAATAACCGAGGAAGTTAAATAAAAATACCACTGAAACCTGAAATAATAAGATTGTAAAAAAGTCTAGAGCTATAATATCGCGACTGTATTACAACTAAACGACCCAATTCACAACTAGTAGTTATTCTTTATTCGAATGAGTCATACCTTACTCGATTAGCTCTCATACTTTTACTTGACTTTCCTAAAATATGAAATTCCCATGTAAATATTATCTTTTGAGAATATTGATTGGCTCGTCTAATTATTTTACAGTAAGATGTTGAACGTGAAACCTCTTGAGCAAATAAACGTGCTTCTGCATCGATTGGGTGAGTGTTCGATCAGTCGTTTTCGAGATAATTATAAAAAAAGATAGTTTTTATTTTGTAAGGTAATGCTAAAATAAAGAAATATCCCTATTCCCAAGCATATTATCTCCATCCCACTTAGGTATTTAATTATTTTCAAGCTACTACCGAGCGCAAAGCGTTGACAATAATACGGACAATAATATTAAATGAGCCAAAAATCATATTTCCTTATCGTGAAAATTAAAGTGAATTGCTTTTCAGCACAGAAAATTAGTATAGTAATCCAGAAAGCTGCATGGAATAATAATAATAATAATTATTTCATATTAAAGTACTGACTGAACTACCTACTTATAATTTACATTTTCATGCTCCGAAATGTCTCAAGACGCGAAACACTTAAGGGAATGAATTTTCTCACTCAGCACATCAAGCTGTTGATGACTGTCTTTTATAGTTATACATCTAATAATATATTATTTAGCAAAATACGCGATACTGGATCATTTCTCCAGAGCTTCCCTTCACCTATACATTCCTAATAGAGTATAATCCTCGTTCAAAAAAAAAAATAAAAGAAAAACTTCCATGAACATTGGCCTCGAAATGCTTCCTATAAAGGAGACATGGTTGAGTCACCTACCGCCTTCCCTCCCAGTTGCGACCCCTTGGTTAACATGTTCAATATTTCCTGAGGGGTACTCTTGATAAAAGTGTTTGGCACATAAAGTTTCATTGATGTAGCTTAAAGAATTCGGAAGATATAAAATAAAAACTTTAAGTGGACAGCCACTTTCAATAAAAGCTCTTAAGTCAATCATCATTATGAATTTTTCCTTCTAGGTATTTTTAAACAAAGAATCCTACTCTATACCTATATAGAAGTTTTTCGGTGACGTAACGAAACACCCAGTATAATAGCTTATATTTATAGTAACACCTATTATACAATTTATTTTTATCTTGTATATTTACAAGATCTTCAATAAATATTTCTTATTAGGTTTTCTCAGGTTATTAGGTACTTATTAAATTAGGAATCCTGAAAAAAAGCGAATAATATCCACTTTAAGAACTCTCTACTTACAATTTAATATCTGATATTACAAACGGTAGGAATTATACCTACCAACGTAAATCAGTTTCAAACGTAACTTTTAATAATAAGGATACAGGTGCTTCTGTTTTGAGAATAATTAAATGTTTAATAACATGGAATGTTAATTTTAATATAAAGCATGCCGACTGATAACGACGAGTCTGTTGAGTTAAATGGGTTTTTAAATTAATTCGCAGCATCTCGTTAAAATTCAAATCGCGAATTTCAGACGAGAGATATAAAAACTTTCGAAAAAGTTTCTTTTTTAACATCGCAATTAGCTCAATTTTCCAAAAGAGATTAGTCCACGGGTTAACTTTTCTCGAACAGTTCTTATCCATTTACAAGAATATATATTCATCTCTTAATTTTGAAGTGAAGTTGAATAAAACTTTAAGCCTTCACATGAAAAGATAAAAATTCTTACAGCCTGTATTGTAAAGGCCCATTAAGCTAACGGGCAGATTTCTGATGCCATCTTTAAAGCTAATATCGTCGTCCAATAACTTTCCACCTAAGACCGATACCTTTTCTAGAATCGGCCCCAGAAATCTGCCCGTTAACTTAATGAACCTTTATAATACTGGCTGTTAGACTTTAGTAATTTTTCATTAAAATGTTATTATTTGATATCATTCCTAGGTCAGCATAGAGGAAGGCTACCTATTTTATATTATTAGGACAAGAGAATCTGTTCCAATCAATGAGTTCGTTCAAATTAGCATATTAAAGATATTTTGCGGCATAGACATTGCTTTTTTTTGTGTCAAAATCGAAAGAGAAGTTTTTTCCTGTATAACAGAGTGGCACAAAGTCATGGTACACCATTTCAAAGTTGGTGTGTCGCATTATCCCAAATAAGGCGCCCTTTTTGAGGGATAGTTACCATATTTCCTACTTCCAGTTTGCTGTTTTCTAAAATAGGACAGGTTATAGGAAATTTCAATAAGAACTGAAGTTATAAAAAAATGATAATCGCTTTTGTCAAACTTCATAACAATTTCCGTGGGAAATGGTTCAAGGTATAGGAAAACGTCGTTGTCCTTGTCTGTAGTATCCTCTTCAATAGTATCCAACTGTATGAATGTATTTGTTATACAGATTGATGAAAAATCTGACGTTGAAAGTACAAACGTTTCAGTATCATCAGGGAAACGTTAGGATAGGGACATGTAACTCGTTTTGCCCTATCTTGAGCGGTTTTTGACGTAAATTGTTTGAAATTTGAAAAAATACATTTTCACTTATTCACAACTCATAGGTCCGGTTGCACAAACGTTAATTACAGATCTGCCAGATAATTATTTCTGAATTTAAAATGCCCTGTATTATAAAAATGTTGGTCTGATATTGCTGGAAATAAATTCTACTTGCTTTTAGAAGAGTTAATTACTTATAAAAAATAAAAGATCATTCAAAATATCCGTCATATTTTCAAAATTTGCATTTAAAATCAGTAATTATCTGACAAATATTTTATTAACGTTGGTGCAACTGGCCCATAGACTTCTTAATCTAAACTCCAACTGTGACCACCGTTCTTATGGAATTTTGTCAGGTAATATTAAAATACCATAATATACAGGGTGTTCCGTTTAAAAATAACAAATTACTATCACTTCCAGAAAAACTGGAAGTAGGAAACATGTCACTCATCACTCATCTGTTGAAAAGTGCATCTTATCGAGTGTATGATATGCGACATACCAAACTCTTAGTGAAAGTAAAGTAGAAAGTAAAGTGGAGGTAAAATTTGTGTCAATGGTTTTCCCAAAACTTAAGTACAGTTTTCAGCAAGACTTTTTTGCAGATGCAGCATGGTGTCAGATATCGTGTAGGTCAATTTCTAGAATTACAGAATCTGTGATGATCGACTTATCATTCGTAATGCTCATAAAACACCCATGTAGTCAGCCAGACCCTGCAAGCTTAAATGTGATTTATTTCTATGCATTTACGTCGAGGACTCTTGTACTAAAATGTGGCCAGGAGGGTGGAGCACATTTCACTTATCTCGTAAATTAATTAATTGTTGATTTTATTATTGTTTTCTATAAATGTCGATAAATTGACTGCCTATTTTATTAACGTTCTTGAATGCTTTGACAACTGTAATTATAATAAAATAAAGACCCAACCTAACAAAATCAAGAGAGTTTTGAAGAGTGGATTAACTTAAGTCAAACCTCTTTGCTGTCAGGGCCTACACAAAAAGTGTTATCGAACACCCTTTATTGATCTTAATATTAATATTTAAGATTTTTTTTGCATCCAAATTATTAAATTGCATCTTTTGAGCTATATTTACTTTTAAAACTAATTTCCATAGTAAACTTAGTAACTGTTGCAGATTTATGTCCCTTCGTAGCATAATGTTTGGGGTGAACGTTATATCCCAGCATCCTCCAACAGAGTTTCTGACCATCTTTGTAAACAATTATCGCTATTAGAGTTTGCATCAAGTATATGTGCTTAGAACACTTTGAGCTGGTATTCTTGCAAACTTGTAGGGTGTTGATTTTCCTGCAATTTAGATTACAAGTTTTTACTGGTGTATTAATGAAGAAGTGTAGTCAGAATATTTTCGCTGTTGAATTGCAACTGAATCAAATCTTTTTGAATTCATAAGAACATAATACATTTTTCATATTAACGGTCACGTATCTATACCAGAACTTTGGCTGCTCGTGAAAGAGCGTTCAGTAGGTAGGTATTTACTTTGTTAATGGAAACCACATGTGAAACTCGGTAGTGACTACTGTTATATCCTATAAAATATTCCATTCTACGTTTGCCGTTCGCCGATTTCAGTTACATTGTTTCAGCTTAGCCACACAGAAATTTTAAGCTAATATCTAGAAAAATATTTTTCATTATTATTTTTTGTTAGCAGGATGATAGACAGAATTAAAATTTTACACCATAACCCAAATTTTCATCGCATTTTGTTTCGTAGGAGTATTAGGATTGTGATTCCTAAACCTGTATCACAAAAAAATACATGTAGGTACTTATATGTATATAAATAAGCAAAATAATAATTATTAAGAGTCTTATACATAATCAGAAAAGAGAGAAAAATATTCATACAGAAAAGTAATGACAAGAAACGAAAGCGACAAAAAATTTAACATGCATGGAAGAATACAAAACACTGATGATTCGAAATATGTATAACCTGATTAATGTTCAAGTTACTGTGAAGAGAATAAATAAAAACGCGGCCCGCCTTCATTGAAGGGGAGAATCGGAATTTATAAATTTCTCATTAATCTGCGAACTTCTGAATTTACGTAAGCGTATAAAACTCCTGACAGTATCTTGTGACTGTGTCCCTTGATGTCTCAGGAGTCTTGACGATCATAAACATTATTAAGCATCATTATATGTCTCACTGATGATGAGGACCTTCCTTGGATCCCAAATAACACAGAGAACATTCAAATCGTCTTAAATTAACTACTTATCCCCTCGGCACAGCGCGTAAACAATTGGTAAACATGGATTTTGTATAACGCACCCTCACCATCCTCATTATACAACTTGTGAACTTCTCAAACAAATCCAAAATTCTTTCAGCTCTTCGACTCATAAATTCAAGACAATTATTTTCTGCGACAATAACACCTAAATTTGTTAATTTATGTTCATTACTAACCATGTTTTGATTGACTTCACATATTGCATTTAAAGCACTGTGGCTTTGGTATAAAATTATGACTCAATATCTTTGTTGCAGATTTCATGGAAACTTCCGGACATCTCAGACCTTAAAATGGGCGAAGACAATGTGTCGTTCGAATCCGCAACCAACTACAGTACGATTTTTGGCCAAACTGTGGTTCCAGAATGGGAAGCTGTGCTTACTATCATCACCTTAACTCTAATAATTCTCGTTACCATAATTGGAAATGTCTTAGTCATATTGAGTGTGTTTACTTACAAACCTTTGAGGATAGTTCAGAATTTTTTCATTGTTTCCCTAGCTGTAGCGGATTTAACTGTTGCTATCTTGGTGATGCCTTTGAACGTCCTTTACAACATTTTAGGAAGATGGGTATTTGGGATTCACGTGTGTAAAATGTGGTTGACATCGGATGTTCTTTGTTGCACGGCGTCGATACTGAATTTGTGCGCGATAGCTTTAGACAGGTTTTGGGCAATCACAGACCCTATAAACTACGCCCAGAAACGAACTTTGAAACGGGTGCTGTTGCTCATAGGCGGCGTTTGGGTAGTTTCCTTAATTATAAGTTCACCTCCTCTGCTCGGTTGGAACGATTGGCCGGAACCAGATGTATTTCACAAGCAACAAGTCTGTAAATTAACTGAAAGAAGAGGTTACGTCATCTATTCTTCATTGGGATCATTCTTCATACCTTTAGTCATAATGACGATAGTTTACATAGAAATATTCATAGCTACTAGAAGGAGACTGCGTGAAAGGGCCAAAGCGTCGAAAATAAATGCAATTTCGAAGAATCAAACAATCGTGCAAACACCCAAGGACGAGAAAAACGACGGTGAATCTGTGAGTAGTGAAACGAACCACAACGAACATCCGGACGAGGCATCACCAACAAACACGAAAGAAAAGAAGAACAAAAAACACAAGAAGAAAAAGAAACGCGATACTCAAAGTGATCAGCATTTGAAACCAATGTTGGTTCACGAGGATTCTTTAACTGATTATCCGGAAACCTCGTCGATTTCTCACAAGAATTCCACTAACCCATGTACTTCCGAACACAAGGATAAAACGCAATCCAATACGACAGTCTCTACTCTCACTACTAACTCACCTAACGTAAAAGCGGAGCCCCCGAAAGTTATTATCAAGAAGCCACCAGTAATTTATCAGTTCATCGAAGAGAAACAAAGAATATCGTTGTCCAAAGAGAGGAGAGCAGCGAGGACTCTTGGCATAATAATGGGAGTGTTTGTAGTATGTTGGTTGCCGTTTTTCTTGATGTATGTTATCGTACCATTTTGTGATTCCTGTACAGTTTCCAATAGGTTGCAAAATTTTATTACTTGGCTTGGTTACGTGAACTCCGTGCTTAATCCGATCATATATACGATATTCAACCTAGACTTCAGACGGGCATTCAGGAAACTGCTCGGGATGAAAATGTAAAATTGAATCTGGGGCGTTTTCACTAGCTCTGTTACCATGACGAGATTGCATCCGATTGAATCGACCCCTAAAATATTAGTATATTTCCGCCTCTTTTATACGTGAGTGTAATTGGCTTTCTTAAAATGCAATACTAAAAGGAATTGGAGAAATTCTCTACTGAAATATGTTACCTTACAGTTAACATATTATTAAACTATTTTTGTGAGACGTTTATGAAAAAACTTGAGCAGCTACCTACCGTTCAGAACAATAACAGTACTTTTATTATAGTTGTTTTACGGTTCGATACGTAAAGGTATATAAAATGTACAGGGTGAGTCAAATTCGAGCTACATCATTGGGATCTCGGAAACTAGAAGAAATACGGACTAGGTTGGATTGGGGCAAAGTTGCGGTATTTTACGCTTGATAAGAATTCGAAAAAAATTCAGGATATTTTAAGCGGGTGCTAAAATATCCCATATAAGCTAAAATAATAATTTCCAATAATAAAAAAGATGTTGCTAAAATAAGTTTTGATTTTTCAGTTTTTTCAGGATATTTCAGCGCAACTTTTCCCCAATTAAAGCCGAGTCCGTATCTTTTCTAGTTTCCGAGATCCCAATGATGTAGTTTGAATTTGAATCATCCTCTATACGACTGATGAACTGAATTCGTTGTGTTCTGACTTTAAAACCAAGCTTAGAAATGGATGGGTACTTTATAAATCAAAAACAAAAAATTAACATACAATTTTGTAAATTTACACTCATTTCTTTTTTTGTATGACGCTGTTTCGCTGACTACCTTATCTCATACTTTCATCAGATATGTTGATCTGAAGAGTTAGTGATCATTTCCTTTTGTTCTGTATGTGTAGCCTTCCTGTAAATAACCATTACAGGCAATATAGGTATGTACACAATTCACATAAAATATATTAATATTATAAGAACTAAATATTTTTAACAACCCATCACCAATAACTCTTCGTTTCAACATATCCGATGAAGCTGAGAAAGGTAATCATTTTTTTCTTTTATTTGTAAAAACGTCTTGCAATAATAGCTCATTAACAATTTTAGGTGTACTACCTCCTGAGCATTAGTTGCTAAGCCATAATATAATTATTAAATTTAAAATTTTATCTGCAAATAACCAGACATCTTGATGAATTGAGTAGTTAAGTTAACACTAAATATTATAGGAAAATAAATCCTACAAAAGGTTCTGAATTTCAAATTTTGGTTTGCTTGGTTTCAATAATATGTCGGCAATATCTCGCTGAATTTTAGAAAAAGAAAACATATCTTCCTAACTTTTGATTCAATATGATAAATAGCTTTCTAATGCATCTTTGAGATAGGTATACATCAAAGTTAAGCAGTTGTCACAGAAAGCAGTCGAAGTTGAAATTTTTCCTTTCCGTAAGTAATTCCAGTGACATCTTAATTTCAAATAACGAATCGTCGATTGTTCACTTACAGAAAGCAATTTCCTGCCGTCAGATGCATTTGGATGTACTTTCATTGATTCATTGACGTTTCAGCATCGGTATGCAGTCGATTCTTTCTTATTGTCCCATGTCCCTTGACAGGACCGCTACTCCTACGAGAACATGACCGGAATATGGAAAAGCATCCGTCGCCAACTAATTGACATATTCCCGATAAGACTGATGTCGTAATTAGTTATATAGAGAACGATGTACATATTATATTGTAAGGAAAGAGAGCAGACCTAAATGTATTGTCGGTTATTTGTTAGCATAATACAATGTCTGTATGTATAAAATTTACCAGTTAAGAGAGATATTGGCGAACTCAATTTGAGGCATTTGAGCCCTCTGCCTCAGAAAGAGCTTGGCAAATATTTACATTTATATTGCTGGTATTCGTTTCATGGAATGTATCCTTAAGCAAAACTGTCGTTTGCTTTTTAAACAAACTCCATTGGTAAAAATGCATTGGGTATTATTTATTATTTCTTCTGGGAAGAATTTTATGTAGTTGTTAGTTTAGCAATTGAAATATTGACTTTCATCGTGGCAGTAATAATAAGTTGTTACTGTATGAAATTTATGATATTACCTACTATTGTTATAGTTGCTATTTATTGCTATATCATCAGAATGAAATAATTATTGTTATTGATTGTAGAATCAGTCTGTTATTTTCTTCAATATATACTGTAAATATTTTGTGTACCATTAAGCATACTCCATAGAGTAGGTGAAAAGAGTTTACTGTAATTTAGAAAGTGTATTGAATAGTTCAGTTGATAAGGAAAATGTACATACTCGATAAAAATAAAACATTTCAACCCACTTTTTTTTTGTTATGTTTAAATGTTAATTCGTCGTAATTAATTATTATTATTTTTCTTGTTTATTGAATTAAATTGTCGCGCTGCTCATTCCAAACCACATCCAGGAACCTATTGCACAATATTGCCCCCTTTCTTTCCCCAAAACACAAAACAAATTTAATTATTCAAATTTCTTTTTCAAAAAACGCATGACTTATATGAATATGAAATATTAGACTGTCTAGAATTAAATTTACCACTCGGACAATATTTCTTAATATTGCTATAAAATCCGAAGCTGTTACCAAGTATACAGCTTTCCTGAATAACATTTTACCTACGTCATTGCGTACAATTCAAAAATCGCACAATTTAAATAAAATAAAAACCTCAAAACCTTAAAACCTTAAAAATGAAGAAATTTTCGTTATCCGGAGGTAATCTGTGAAAATGTGCAGTTAATGTGACGTCATTACTCAAAAACATAAAATCGCAAAAAACTATCAGATGTTAATCAGTTAAAACCAGTTAAAAAACAAAATGACCTATGTGAGTATTTTTGTTAAAAATGTTTTTTTTTTTTGCGATTATATCCATCAATCAAGTATCTGTCGAAATAATGCAGGACTTTACACGCAAATAAAAGATATTATAATACATATATTCCCAATAAAGGTGGAAGTGAATACCGAGGTAATCTGGAGGAACGTCGAGATAATCTGGAAGAAGTCAAGTCGAGGCAATGTCAAGAAAATCTTACAAATCCGAGGTAATCGTTGGGGATCTCCTACTAAAAGGAATTTAGGTGCACAAATATTCTCAGCGGTTTATACCTTACCGCTGAGTTGACTTTGAAGTTGACTAATAGTTCACTATGAAAACTCTGAGATCTAGTCGATTTAGAAACTTTTTGTAAATAGTGTCAAATATGTAGTTACGAGTAGGTTTTGATGACTTATGTTAAGTTA
Organism: Malachius bipustulatus; assembly: GCA_910589415.1. Taxonomy (NCBI): domain Eukaryota; kingdom Metazoa; phylum Arthropoda; class Insecta; order Coleoptera; family Melyridae; genus Malachius; species Malachius bipustulatus. The sequence goes on from OU342633.1 coordinate 54,549,191, forward strand.
ACCATTACAATAAATTATTATGTTATTTTCAGTAGTAAGTAGAAGTAAAAATAAATAAATGAAAATAAGAAATCTCAATTTTTCAGGTTTTTCAGCATATTTCAGCAGCGCCTGAATTCCTACATTTACAGATTGCTCATAAGTTTAAAATTGTAGAAGTTTCCCCTAATTTGATCGACTCTTTAATCTTTATCTCTTATGGTTTAGGAGATCCCAACGGTGAGCCAGTTTAATGTGAATGACCACTCTGCATATAATGCGCTATCCCCGCTGCAAGAGGTTTCTGATTTTAAATAATATAAGATAACAAAATTTTTAAAACCAGAATCATCAAAATCGGAGCTGTTTTTAAGTACTGTCGAGGAAAAGACTTCATTGACTGAAATATTTAATATGGCTGGAATAAGAAGAAAACAATAATAAGAAGTCACGATTTTTACGGTTTTTTTCCATAATATTTCAGCAACGATCGAAGTAATCCTAAATTTTGTTTCAAATTCTCAAAAAGTTTAAAATTGTGCAGCTTTATCTAATTATTCAACCGACCCTGCTATTTCTGATTCATCTCAAGCTCTCGATGGTGAGAAAGGTTTAAAAAAAACGACCTGTTTTTTATAAAGTTGCTAACCCAGTCTCGAAAACAGACGTCGGATTTGTTTGATGGAAGTTTGAAGTTAAAATAAACAAAGTTGCAAATATCGGGCGTCTTTGTTACAATATTTGTATTCTGTATCAAAGGAGAAGTAATATGTGTACATAAACATTTTCAATTATAAACTTAAATTAGAAAACAAAAAAATTCAAAATCAACAAACTCAATAAACTGAGAAAACTCAGATACCTACCTATATACAACCAGCGGTAACTATAATACTTTACTTCATTTTTATCTACGATTTAATGGTTTCATGTGTAAATGAATAGTTATTTATGCAACAAGTGCATAAAGTGGTACTTTTTTTCACGACTGGGAAGTTTGACCACATGAGCCGCAGGTGAATGCGGCAATCCCGGAAGTGAAAAAAATGCACTTTATGCATATGTTGCATACAAAATTTTATCTACGAGTGACTTAAATTAGAACTAAAAGTTATTATTATAAAATTAAAAAAAAAATTTCCAATGCATTCATATTTTATGTAAATGTTTCTTTGAAGCTATTAACGTTTTTTTTCATCACGTCAATTCATAAAGGTGACAATTGCTTAATATACGCTTCTTTAGATTTTTGAGGTAGGTACCTAACAGATTTTGTGCAGCCATATTTGATTGAAAAATAATTTCTTCTGGGGTAGAAGATATTTCATTCATTGAATCATCTACAATGGTATCCATTTTAGGTAACTAAAAGACGCAAAACACAAAATATTAATTGTACATAGATCTGGCGCTCTGCTAATAAACTGCGACGTTTTTCTAGTATAGGTGCATGATGTCAACAAGCATTAGGAGTGGTTGGCGTTTAGTATGTAATTCAGCGTTCAGTCCGAACGACCGAGCCGCTCCGCTCACTACTTCACTAGAACCGTTGATTGGAGCTAGAACTTGCACTCGGCGAGCGTGCAGTAACCTGTCAGATTTAGCGTTAAATAATGAACCGCTACGGCACTTTATTTCACCCGAACTACTTTATTTCACTCTTCAAGATAATCATACATTTTATGAACTAAGAACCGTCTAAAAAAGTGCATTTTATGAATCACTCGTAGATAAATAAAATTAGTACCGTAATTCGTAATTTAAACGCATATTAACTGTAGGTAGTTATATGCTTCATTTAATTGAATAAGCGTGAGAGATGTAAGCGATGAGTTTTCGTTTAAGCCCAAATGAAAACGTTTTATAAAACAGCAAACTGATCAAATTAATTATTTAATCTAATTTTCAATCTAAAGATTAGTTAAATAAAAAAAATACAGATTCACAAATATTTAATGTGTAACTTCCTGAATTGAGTAGGTACTTATCTCCAAATAATCCAAATATACAGGCCTTAAACATAAATTATTATTAATGATGGCAAAGTCTCTAAATGAACCCATTTTTTTGCCTTCATCTTTCGTCTTGGAAAATAAGTAATCAGAGAGACGTTATTAAACGTCGAAGAGACTTTATTTCGATTGGAATTTTCGTTTCCGTATTTTGAACCTATATTGAATTGAGGGCGTGATCCTCGTTTCTCATGACAGTTAATTATAAAATAATAAATGTTTGACTTTCTTTTGTAAATAAACTGATGATTTACCCCCGTTTTATATAAACTGTGCTCCTCGACCTTACTTAGTATACCGCCCTTAGGCATAAGCAAAAGAGAAAGCTAAAGTGTAGGGCCTATGTTTTTTTTATAAATGAGCTTGAAGCCATCTATAAATAGCCCAAGATATATACAGGAGTATAACTATTTCGTTGTTCACTGCAGGAATATCGGAAACCGCCTAAAGGATACATGGTCGGTTAAATTAGCAAAAAATTGCTAGAATTTCGTCTTAATATGTTGGTGGAAACAGATCTGAAATATCGTAGCTAGTTCATTAAATAACCGCAAAAAACTAAGAATGTCGAGTTTTTGTTTTTGCTCATAACTCTTTTGTTTGTGGGGATATTTTTCTGAAATTGCGATGGGGGAAAATTCGAGTTTAACGTTAATATAACGCATTAATATCGTCCGACTAACAATAATTGAAATACCGACCGAAAAACCACGATCGATTTCACTCCGCTGAATTTATTTGCTGTAAAGCCCGATTTTCACTATTATGCAAACCCTTGCATTACTCATAAGTGCAAGGAATGGGCTCGGCAATATAAGGAAAATAATCATTGACCAGAACTAAGTGATATCGATACTACTACCTATCCAATAGCAATGACCAGACAGGTCGTCACCAGGTCAGATAATTCTCTTCATGAAGATATTAAACAATAAATATATAAATAACTGGGACGTTAGTAAAGATGGAACCGCATAAATTAAGAAAATACATCTCAATAATTAAAAGGTATTAATTTTTTTTTAACTAAGATTTTCTCAAAAAGTCGAAAAGAAAATAGCGCAGACGAGTGTTATATGGAACGTTTGAGTGATCATTATCCGCTCGTTGAAAAATATAATGTTATTTATCGTTTATTCACTATTAAGTGGCACTGACAGGTAGAAAATTGAATACCCAATCTCATATCACTTTCAAATACTAAAACCGAAAAAAATTTAGAACACATTATTAAAAGCAACTTCAAGCTCGGCTTCAATATCAAATAATATAGAAGGATAATATATCAGGACGTATGTTAAAATGAAAGAATAAATTAATATCTTTTCAATTTTCCGCCGGCGCCTCGCCTTCTGAATATTCAGTAATCGCAGTCACAGGAACCTGGATCCAAAGGGACGTTTTGACAGCGAGTTGATTGATTCAGACCAACTACTCAGTATGCCGAATCGATTGAATCGTGAAGGTAACTGGACGTAATAATGTCGGAAAAGTGATACTTTTGTTGTCAATCATTGTGAAATTGTGTGTAAGTGAAGTCCAAAAAGTAAATTTTTGATATCTCGTAAGTTGTAAAATTTCAAACTATTATTTAAATATCTGCTGTTCGCACAACTCGGTGATTATTCAAAAAATATATTAGAAAGTCAAGTAAGCTTAAATAATGACAACAGTAAGCTGTAGCAACTAGGCTTATCTTGTCTACCTGCTCAAAAATTTTAAACGTTTCCAACAGTTTAGCACATACCTGAACCTGTATACTCTCTATTAAAGCTAACTGTCGTAAAATAACTGACAGTCAAAGAAACATACAGTGTGTCTACGTAAGTTGGAGTCATATGGAAAACATTTTTTCATCATCCGCTTTAGCAAGAAAACTTATTCTCTATAAAAAGTTGTGAACGGTGATACGTTATTATAGCTCGATTCGTTTCGGCTCTCGGTAGCGTAGGCAGGGAGAAAGGCTTTAAAGAGAGCAGCAGTCGAATGGGTGGTTAATTCCTGCTAAAACTCGAAAACAAACCACCTGTTCTATTTTAATTAGTTTTATTAATAATGTTTAGCAGTTAAATTGAGGCGTCATTGAAGGATAATCTTGTGGAATTTTTAATTGTGAGATGGATTATTAAGACATACGGATTTTTGTTTTGAAATGTTGTCAGTGTGTCGTGAGACTCATGGATTATTCTCTTAACTGATACATGCATTAGGACCAAATCTGACATGCATTAGATCATAAATCATTTTAGGACCGATTGTTCGTAGGGAAAAAATCAGTGATTAGTTAGCTATAGTTAAAATTTGAATAAGGATAATTTCTTTTCGTTGAACAAAAACTGCAAATTGAGTACTTAGCTAATCCGAGAGTAAAGCCTAAGTCACTTGGCAACATTGTAAAACTGTCATTGCATCCTACAGTTCTCGACATTGTTGACGCTTGACATGTTTGATGTTTGTTGTTTATGTAAAGAGCGGGTGGTAGCTTGACGGGTTGGAAGCGCAGGCTACTAAACCGTTGAACTGCCACCGACTGAGTTCGAATCTTAGTCTCGCTGTGGATGTTTGTATCGTCTATTGAACTGTTTATTTAGTAAGCTTGGTAAAAAAAAAACATTCTTATTGAATTTTCTCAAAAAATCTAAAATTACTTTAGGTTTACCCAAAATTACCATAGGTAGAGTTTGGAATTAAAAAAGTAATTATTAATTTATAGTGTGCAAATCTCGTGTATCACCTTTAAAGCCATAAGTTAGTGTTGCTAATTTTTGAATTAAAACTTGAACAGCGCCGCAGCAATAATTTTGTTTGTAAATTTATCAAGTATAGTTTAGATATAAAATTGAACTTTATTATTTCTAAAATTAATTTCAGAATATAAATGGAAAACCTATGTAGCTAACGGGCTTAGTGAAATTCGGTCACTGACCAACATTAAAGATCGGCACCATGTTGGATCACAGGATAATCCTGACGATGTTCTATCTCGTGGATCTACTTTAAAAGCTCCGCTACGAAATCATTTATGGTTTCATGGACCTCTAATTGGTTTATGAAGGATTTATCTTAATGGAATTTGACAGAAGTTCTTCTTGAAAATGAAATTCCTGATCGAAGAGTTATTTCTTGTTCAATAACCGTGGTTTTCTTTTCGAAATAAAATAGAAAGATCTTGCAAAACATGATTACATACTGTTAAAAAACGATAATATCTCTCTAAAAGTCGAGAGATCTTTTGGAGTGTCGAGAAATAGTTTTGAAAAAGTCAGTATTGAATAAAACATCCACTCAAGAAATGATTTTTCTTCTGTATTTTTAATTGACACTGGGACGATGAAATTGTTGCGCGAATTTTTATCATTTTTTCAGCATTTAAATGCAAAATGAAGATTGACGTCTCATAGCTGAACAGATCTACTTTCCAAATCTGTTTGACCAATTCAAATAATGGGATGACCACCAGAGCATCCAGCCTCGCTGCAAATTATGCTATGAAGAATTTTTGGTTGCAATTTCGCGAAAACTTCCGACAACGCCTGGGTTTTGCACATAGGAAGCACCTATCAATATCGACTACTTCACAAAGAGTCTGTACCACGCCTCAAAAAATTACGGCGTTACGAATTTTTGGAGAAAATATCGCTAATTATTTCGTTTTTTGGGTTTAGTCTCTTAATGAACCGACCATTTACATTTCTTCATCAGTTTTTTTTATTATAAGCAAAAAAAAACAAAAAAAAATTATTTTTCTCACTTAAGTGAGAAAACAAGTTATTAGAGCTCTGTTGCTTGGTCTAGTAGATGAGCTAGTTCTCGAAGCACAAAAAATAAGTTAAAATAAAACAAAAGGAGTGAGAAACATTAAGGTTAGTTATTTTCATATTGCGGGTATAAAATGCAGAAGCTTCAATTAAAATAATTGGTTGTCATCTGCAATTCTGGTATATTCTAGTGTAAGTTTCAACTCGAGTTTCTCGACGAAGGAGTTTTTGTTCAAGTTAGTTACCTACCTACTTACTCATTTCTTGCACGAAGATTCATTTACAGTGAGATATTTCACTCGTTCGTTGGTTGGTTTAAAACAATGCTGATATGAACTGGAGTTCAACTTTGACATTACGGCGCAAGAAATTCCACGTCGATTTGGAATGACTAATGTATGTCGACAGAAATCTTGCAGAACTAAACTACCCCACAAGTTTCAAGTTAGCGGAACTGTATAGATGAGATTTCAGTACCTACCTAGTTGGGAGAGAAAAGCGATACATATAAAACAACTTGTATTTCCACGTTAAACTAAATACCATGAAATTTCAACGAGTTGCTTAACTTAGATTCGATCTCCAGTTCAAATGTTGGTTTCAAATACATCATTCAACTTGGACTTAATTTCTAAAAATCCTAGTTTATGCTTCATGATAATATGTTGTCATGAATGTACTTAAATACAAGCAAAACTGACTAACATGAAAAAATACTGCAGCACCCTGTGTTGGTGGTGTTATTTAATATTTCCAGATTTTGTTTGAACATATATGAAAGATTGAAACCATCACCGTATCCCAGGAGATGAAATTTTCAATATAGGAAACTCACAAGGAAAGTAATTTTCTTATTTTAAAATACCCTGAGGTTAACACACTGCAATCAATATATGCGAGACCCGTTTAAAGGCATTCTTGTAGAAATAATGTTACGAATGTGCATGATAAATTCGACTGAATATTGGAACGTTTCTAAATTTCGTCCTGCAAATCCCTTCGTAAGGGATTCGAGAAGGTTTTCTGCAGAATGTACAGTAGAAAGTAAGTAAGCCTATAATGATATTATATAATATACTTCATTCTTTACGGTATACCTATATTATATACATATATAGTAAGATTTCATAACATACAACGTGTGGGATGAATGAAAATGGGACTGGGTCGATATCACTCAAGCCTCAAAATTCAAATTTTCCAGTCCTGCTTCGCCAACCCACATACATTCCTTTCATCATGCTTTAAGTGTGAGCACGATTTTATAGAAACCCTTTAGAACAATATAATGTACTGTTCATGGTTGTCATCCCTCTATTTAGATCCGCCGATTTTTTCTGATTGAACAATCGACAGTCTGCGGGTGCTTAATTACCCTTCTGATTTATCCTGAGCTGTGGAGGTAGTACTTACCACACAAACGTACAATAATATAATTTGTTTTTTTTTTTACTTAAACAATTAAATTAGTCAATGAAATTTTCTGTCTAGGCTGTAAGAGCGATGCCTGTTGATTGGCGTTGATACCACATGAATCTAATAATAATAGACGACGGTTACAGTCAGTTTTAGGTCTGCCCAGGCCCAGATGTGTCCCTTGGAAGGAGAGCATAGACTACCAGAGCAGCGAGCCGGCAAACAAACGGGATGAACAAACGGAATTTGCAGTTTACAGCAATGTAAATTATGAAAAAATGAGTATAATAGGTAGGTACTATGGATACCGAATAAATAATCTTCTAGCCCAGTTATACCATGACCGTTAAATGGACCGAGATGATGGAATATATCTGTGATAGCACAAAATCTAAACACCTCAATAAGCCTGTGCTACTACAAGAAGCCATTCAAGTGAAAATTCAGGAAACTTGAAGTTTTCTCAAGTCAAAACAACTTGGAAAAGCTAAAATTTTATTCTTGATAGCTTTGTACTGTAAGTACAATATTGCAAAGCTTCGTAGTCCCTGGAGTTATGATTGAACAGGAGACTCCAACATCCTTTGAATGTTGGAGAATCTTTTCAGACTCATCGTTACTCGTTCAGAGTTGACATTTTGTTATGCTGCGAGACATTGTGGCAAAAATGTTTTACCCGAGCCTTCCTCTGCAATTTAATATTCTCAAAAAATAGTCCTGTGACTTTCCCAAGTAATTTTGCTCCAACTATGTCAGCTTCGTAACAACTAATAGAAGTATCGGCGATTAATCCTGAAGCAATCGAGAAAAGTTAAGCAAGTTCCTGAAACGGGTTATGTTGTGCAAACCATGAACCGAATTTCTGGAGGTCTATGTTGTGTAACAGGTGTACGAGCAGATCTCGCGTCGACGTGTTGCTCGGAAGGAACGAAATGTACTCTTACTTAAATTTACCGGGATCCTCGAAGCTATCTAGGGTTTTCCTGAGTTTTACCACAAAAATGGTAAATTTTAACTGATTTTCCACAGGTACATGAGTGTGAATTTGTGTCAATTCCCAAATGCGCTGGATAAAAATTTTGGAAACACCGATGTCAATTGGCAGCTCAGCGACATGAAAAAGTAAGGCTTCGGTAAAGTAATCCTGATTTTCTGGTAAACACATTTTCTAAAAATATGCACCTTTACACAGTTAGTGAATATTTCCAGTTCCAAGCAAGTATGGACAATAGATATGGGCATAAATTTTTGCTCTATCAAAAAAAAGCAGCAAAAACTACCCCCGGAATATTCTAAATTAGTTTTCATTGCTGAGAAGCCGAGATAAAAATAATTTATCCAGGATGTTAAATTTAAATAGTACATGAAAATCCGGAAATTAATGTTAACATAGAACTTAGGTAAATATAGCCTCGAATCGCCGCTGGTAGGTATAATAAAATAGGGTGGCAGACTAAGAATAAAATAGTAACGATGATTGGAGATTAAATAAAATGAGATATTATATTATACAGATACTATCCAGTATACCTATACAGTACAGATATTATCCAGTCGCCTCCCCCTCGGGTCTCCTACTTTTTGTTATTTACTCTCATTATCTTTCCAGTTATTTCTCATTTTCCTTTTAGCTTCGTTAATTCGCAGCATGAAAATAAATCGAACTCGAGCGGCGTTTCCAATGCAATTATTTATTCTCCGAAACGTGTACCGGCTGTTTTTCTGGAGATTCAAAACATCCGGTAAAAGACGCATTTCCCGCTGTTAATTTCAAGCTTAGCTCCTCTGTCGCTTCACACGCTTATCAAATGATATTACGGTTGTGGGGAAGTCTTAATTGTCATTAGTGAATAGTGGTAGTTTTGCGTATTACAACTGAGCTGGCAATAACTTTCTACGATAGATATATAAATGATACTGTTGACGAGAGGTTCGTAAATAATGAATCTGATATCTTATTATCTGGGTCCCAAACAGATAATCAACAAAAATAACGATCTTGGCTGATAAAAGCCGACACCAGAGCTTATCGGTCGCCTGCAATATCTTCTGTAGGCGATCCCTTATTTGAGAAACCGTCGTTGCAACATGAACGCAAAAGGGTCAATGATGACTCAAGATCTTAATCTATATCGTCGTTGAAAAAAAAAAGAAATTGGGTATTATAACACGTCACTGGATTTCCTGGGCAATTCAATTTTACCAATACGCCCTTTCTGTCCCAAATGCTCTCTTATTTTTCTCTAGACGACAAAGAATAAATGATTCCGATACAGGCTAAGCCATCTCAACCCTCGTCTATCTGACAGAGAATTAACATCACGTGAATTCGTTAAGAACGCTGCTAGATCTCCTGAACATTGATGGTTGATCTATGATACATACGCCTTCGATTTTTTTATTAAATGGGCACTCAAATTAGAATAAAGAATTATTCAACTCAACAAATCTGATTTCTTGGTGAGTACTTATCGTACAATGAAACCCTGTAATCTCAGTAGTGCTGACCTGCTCCTGCTTTGCTAAGAGGACGCGGGACTGGGGTAGTATAATACTAATGATATTACTACACATGTAATTGCTGCATCACTTGGATTTAATTATTTACACTTTTCATTTATCACTTTGCAAATTAAAAGATTTACACTAATTACATAATCGGAACTTCATGCTCTAATACAAGCAACTCAACAATGAGGACTCTTAATTAAAACTGACTATAGGTTCTTCTTTTAGTTATCAAAACTAGACGATCAGATTTGGAAACCAAAATCTACTAGATCACTAGATGTGACATTTAAATGGGCGTTCGGTTCATGGTGACGTCAGAGGGCTTACTTTAAAAGGTGAAATCCGATATCGGATTCAGTACAACCGCTATACTTATGAATTTCAAGACTGGAGGCTCTTCCTCTGGCAGTTGGTGATTTATACATGCAATCGCAGATGGTATGAGGGTGAATTAGTTTATCCGCAGAGTTCTTAAAACGACGCGACATCTGAGCATTCACATTTTTAGCAGGATGACGTCATCATTTTGAACGATCGCTTGCTGACATAAATCACACTATGCGGCGAGAGCAACAACCATGAAGGGCTGAATTTCTGCCAAACCATTAAGGGTCCATTTCTGCATGATGCTGCATGAGTTCCTTGGATAATAAAAATGTAAGTCATTTTTGACGAGATTTAATGAGACTCTATGTTTTGTATCATTGATAAGTAGTATCTTCAAAACAACTTCTTCCAGTTGTTACGCAAATAACTCTCATCGCAAGTGTAAGTTAATGTTGCACGTTTTGTACAATTATTGTTACTCAATTGCTGAAGATAATATAACTACCGCAATGTCTGGTTGAGAGGATTATCATATACTTATCTACAACGAAGGTTTGATACCTAACGTTGAAAGCAAAGTCTTCGCGTCAGCTCGGAACCCTAGTCAGATCAAGCTTTGAAAACAGGGAATGTGAAAGGTCAGAAATTGCGAAATTGAGTAGCTGAAATTACTAGACGAAGGTGAATTGGATTCGCATAATAAAGGATGAGCAGCTTTTAACGATGCTCGTTTGCAGTTTGAAGTTCCTGCAATCTCGGTCGCTGCTAATAACAAAAACGATGTTCCATGGACCAGGGTCTGTGTGCACTCGGTTATAATAGTATGCACGGAGTTTATTGTTGACATGCACCGAAGTAAATTCGGTTAATTTACAAGTACCTACCTAGTTAAACCGCTAACTATTGATCTGAGTCAATCTCCGCCGTAGACATTCTTGGTTAAACCGAGCATTCTGGCTAGCTTTCCCCCGATCTATCAATGACTGTATCCTATTCTTCCTTAATATGAAAGTTGTCGATAACAAAACAACTTATTTACATTGCCTGAAAGTGAGCCTTTTAAGACATAACTTTCTGTAGTGAGAATCAAAATAGTGTTGTATTTTTTTTTTAAAGCACCACGGTCTTATAAATCACAGAGTCAAAACGCAAGAGTAGCAGCTGGTAGAACAATTTTAAGTGCGTATACTCGATATGTCGAATAATACAAATGTTAGTCTCATGAAGGAACTTGTTTGTGTAAAACTCATAAACTTGTTATTATCTAAATGAGTTTATCGCGAATTTCTTCTTCATTCGCAAATGAAAATATCTCGAGTTGAAAAACAATTTTGCACTTGCGCAAAATGTCATTTTATTTCAGTGCGGTCAATTGACACGCAGGTTTGAAACATTCATTTAAAATAATGCTTTCTATCCTACACCCTGTAACTGATAAAAAATTGAGACTAGATATAGTTTGTCTACTTAATTAATAATACTAACTAAATTAACTAAATTAACTAAAGAAATTTTCGCCACCCCCCCCCCCCTAAACTGTAAAAGTAATGGGAAAGTTTATAATTAATTCTTATAAAAATTAAATCTTTTTATTTTCTCTAGTAGATCAATATTATTTGATTCAATCGTTTCAACAATAATTTAAAACATGAACGATTCACTCGTGCATGTTGATTTCTGTATATCAGCAGGGAAGGTATGGATCCTGTATGTCAAGCAGGAATACGATTTTCCTAGATCAACCTTCTCTAATCTTTAATTAAGTCTAACATAGGTATCTGGGGAACATAGGAAGAGAAACTCCTTTTCTATAGGTACGTTATTTTCCCATTTCTACGTCTCAGTTTTAACATAACTGCACTTGAATTTAAATTTTGCATTGATATCAATTTTTATTGCTTATAAAAGAGCTTTTATGATCAATATACGTTTCAATATATATCTTTTGAAACAATTTATTTGTAGCTTTTGAGTAAATAGTAATAAATTTCTAAATTTTCATTAAATATTGTATATATTTTTTCACTATAAAAGTATGTTATTATATTTGTGCTCCGCAACCTCCTATTGCCGTAAGCTAATGTCGAGCAATACATAATAAATCCTTTGTTAGGCCAAATTGTATTTGCACAGATGCTTAATTCTCCATATTTAATTAACCCCGCACTGAAGGTAGAAAGGACACATTTCCCAGTTCGCCTACTCCTACTGTTTGACATCAAATAATGCCAGAGCCCAAGCTCTGCAATGATTAGTCTGTATAATGAATTAGAACAGCACACCATATGCGTTAGAAATTTTACGAACTGGAATTTACCACTCACAGTCTGTTTATTCGTTCCGAAAAAAAAAGACGCTGCAATATATAGCCATTTCATTGCCGCACTTTTTCTGCTTAAAAAGATACACTGCCCGCCCAAAAAGTCGCATTAATGGGAAATTTTTGTGTTTTCCATGTTTTTGAAAAAAAAAATTCCTTTTTAAAAAATTAGATTTGAGCACACTAGATCCATGATGTGAATTTTACTTCCAGAGAAAATTGCGTTTTTCTAGACTTCAAAATCAAAAACTAAAAGTGTATTGGGGAAAACTTCGGCAAAACTCGTTAGATATTCACCCAGTGTAATGTCAGTTATTAGAAAAGTTATTTTTTTATATAGATGGCTAGAAAGTATTGTAAAATTTGATCTTTCTGGATGTGTGTAAGAGTTTAGGTGTTGTTATATCTAATTTCAAACATACAGAAAGATTTGAAAAACGCTTAATAGAAAACAATCACACTCTCACAGCGAACAACGACAAAATTGAATTACTTCATCATTGTGATCATTATTTTAAATTAAATTTTCTCGAATTTCTAGAGATCCACACACATTTACATAATCAACAATACACAATAATAAATGAACAGCTAGACACATATCATTCTCCACTGCTTGATTTTCATATATATTGTATATTAGTTGAAGTGTGATCGATTGATCAGTGTTATTATTGCCCTCTGCGTCTAATTACGAGCTTCCGCAGGGGTATTTTTTTATTGGGTAAAATATAGGGTTTCAGGATATGGGTTTTTTTTGTTTGAAATTCCAGTATAAAGAGTTTCAAATATTTTTGGTTACAAGGTAATTATATTTTTTTATATCTTCATATCGAGTTATTATTTTTCATTTTTACTGAGGGTTCTGACTTCGAGAGGGGAATTCTGTCCAGAGCATCATTCTCTTCTCTGCGAGTTATTCTGAGTCAGTTTTACACCAAAATATTCTTTTGGGGTTCTTTCAACGGGTTGAGTAAATTTTGATTTTTTTTAACACAACGTAAGATTCCCAATTTATTTTTGCATCATGAATAAATTATTCTAGACGATCTTTAGGACACTAGTAGTATCTACTTTATGATAAGCTCACAGACGAATCATTGATATTTTATTAATATCAATTCTAAATTTCGCAGTCATGTATTTTGACATTTCTATACTCATTAATAAACCTTTTTTTCTTAAATATGTATTTATCGCCCTTTGACCCTTTCTTATCTTATCACTTTCTCTCTATAATGCCAATCAATTGCAATTTTAAATAAATCCAGTGTTGCTAGATAATTCAGTAAGCACTGCTGGAGTTTTAGTTGCCTCAATTTTCACTCATGAAGGAGAATTAGGGGGAGAAAAAAAGTAGAAAATACAGTTATTTCATAATTTTCAGTGACTTTGATTTACATTGGATGTATAGTTTATATTTTATACAAATAAACATTTTAAGCTGGAAAATTAAAATAAATATTGTAGTAGTATACATATATACCTTACCCTACCTAAGTAGAAAGTCTTCATAAACATTAAATTATTTTGTTAGGTTAAGAAGTGTTCCATTAGTTAATCAGTTTAATTTTAAGTTCTCTCACAATATTTATTTTAGAACTCCGCTCGGAATAATTATCCCAGAAGGAACTGTTAGATAGAATACTAAATTAGAATAATTTATAAATAATACAGAGCTTTTCGCATTCGTATGGTGTAAGAAGTATCTCAGTTTACTAATTCAAATTCTAATACCCATAGAAATAGCATCATGATATGACGGATGAAAGACTTTCCCGTCTGATCCTAGGCTCTCCTTATTTCAACTCTCAATCCTCCGGAATCGATTCGTGTTTTCCATTTACATTCAGAGAATTATTTAGTTTGAAGCTACCTACACCGTACGCATCCTGGGAACTTTGATGTTCCCACATTATTCGCATCGATGCTGTCATATATCATGCATACTTGCTCATGTCTCTTCCGAATTACGAATGGGTACTATATGGACTAATTAGGAAAACGGTTCGTTTCAAAGGGACACTTGGAGCTCGGGTGTACTAGGCCACAGAAATATCCATTTGTACGAGCATCGTGTATGTAATTACATTAATTGTGGAGTGTCAAAAATTTCCGGTACAGGGTCCATGCTTGTAATCACTCATAAATTTAATGATTGATCTCAAGAGAGCAATTATTGTATAGTTTGTTTGAGGTTAAATTATTAATGCTTAAGTGTCAATTCTCGTTTGAACATTCAATTTTTAAATACGTGCAAGGCTATGCGTTTTCAAAGTATGCCACACGATTTTCTCGAGGGGTAGTTAGTTATTCTTTGTCGTTGCTACGGGTAAGGTCTTCCATGTCTTGTGAATTACCGATTTGAAGCAAAAAGCAACTGTGCTACGTACCTTTGAGAAAGGCCTTCTTGGGTTAAGTGACAGGCCCAGTAAGTTGAATCACGCATATCATGCTGTCTTCTGGCTAGGAAAGGTCTCCCCATTGCATCATTTCTAATAATTTAACTCCGCATTTAACACTTTATTACATACTTATCATGACTTACTGATTACTGTAGCTGACATTCCATACTGTTATTTTTGATATAAAAGTCTACAATGACATTTTTCTGCATTATACAGTGTAGAGTCCAGCTAATCGTATCAGGTGTCGGATTATCGGGACTCTACAGTAGTACATTTTTTTTAAAGATGAATATTTCAAAATTATACAAGAGAAGTTTCAAAACCTTCTTGCGCATCAATCGCAGAAATAGTGTATTTTTATGCGATTCAATAATAAATATTTTCTTCCTATTTCTTCTTATAATGAATATAATGAAAAAATAATCCGCAGTTTCTTTTAAGAAAACTCTACCTACTTAGAAAAAACTTAGTTGTCGTTGCGATTGCTCTTCTAATTTTCAGAATCAATCATAATTGAATGTGAAAAAAAATAAAAAAGACATTCCATCGATTTAATAATTTTTAAAAAGTGTAAGCTAATTTTCGACCAGCGAGGAATTTTTTTATTTTTCGTTAAAAGTGCCCATATATGCGAGACAAAATGAAGATAAGACTTCAAATTATATGTTGAAGAAAAAAAAAATTGAAAAGAAGATCACGATTGAGAAAATACAGGAAGATAAATGGCCGACGCGAGAACCAGTCGAAATGACCTGCCCAAGTTTTTCCCGATTTTGACAGTTTTTCCAACGTTTCAGGAAAAAAGCTATATTAACTTTTTTTGTAGGTAATGAATGGCTGTATCTCACTGTTTTCTTATTTTTTCGAAGGGTCGACAAATAATTCGAAAAAAATTTGAAATCCTGCAAAAAATGATAGAAGAGCGTCGAAAAATGCTTGTCGTGGGGAATTTTTTTTTTGCCGCTCACCTAATTTTTTTTTCGAAAAACGATCTCCATAAAGTTCGTACCTCTATGCTTTCCCTAAATAACTGTGCAAACAGAATCTTTTCGCCATGTACCGTTACCGAGAAACAAATCCTATATTTGAGATGTTGTAAAAAGAAGTACGACCCTGAACGGGGGCCTTAAAATTCTTGGATCCGGTCCATTTTCAATAGGTCATATTTGGGGGTCCCTTGGTTTGCCCATGCCAAATTTCAACTCGGTCGGTGCAACTTTCAGACACCTAGAGTGTTTCCTAGGTCGTTCCCGAAAAACACGAAACTCCAGGGAAAAAATACACTTACCGGTAACGGATCCCGCTCATTTTCAAAAGGCATCATGGAACCGTGCGCCTCTTCAATCGAGCGAAATTTAAACTTTCTACGACGAAAAATGCGGCTCTATGTGACTGACATTTTTAGAGACTACCGAGAAATCGGCTTCGCCGGTCTCGAATAAAAATCGAATATTTCCGTCATTTTTCTTATTTGATTCTTGAAATTTTTCAAGGTTGAAGGTTGTTAGTATAGTTGTCTCGTGTGAAAATTTTAGTTCAATTTCTTCAAAAATGAACTCATAAACGGTTATAGAAATTTAGACATTTTTACTATTTTCCTACCCACGCCACTGGCTTGTTAATAGAAATAATGCAAATTTTATTGCTTTAACTCAAATTTCAAATAACTTTCTTCCAATCCTGTTAATTTGATTTCAAAGTTTTATTGCCATCTTGATCATACGGGGACTCAAAAAATAGGAAATTTTCCGAAAATTCAAATGGCTGCCATTTTGAAACGGCTCGGCCGATTTTGCTCAAGTGCAATACCAGACCAGTCCTTATGGATATCTTACTCCCATAAAAATTTCAGCCTCCTAGATTGAAAATTGCGACCTGAAATGAGGTGACAAAAACCGGATTTCTGGAACTTTGAAGGGACACCCTGTAGAAGTAACGCGACTTTTGGAAATTTTTTCAACCAAAATCTAACGTCATTTCAAAGTTTTACAAGGATCCAAAATTTCGTTCACTTATCTTGAAAGATAAAGCTACAGGAGCGTTTTTAAAATCGAAAAATCGCGATTTTGGAGAAATAAATATATTCGAGCCAAGTAAAAATATTATCTATGAGCCCTAGAACCCAAACAAACGTCTTCTTTTTAAATATATAAATATATATATATACAGGGTGTCCCGTATCGTTATGTTCAAAATTCTTGAGCATATAGTAGGCTTGATTTTGAGCCAAAAAAACCCAAAAGTGACAGGTCTATCTTTATTCGTTACGAAGTTACAGGCCTAAGAAAACTATGACTAGTAAATAACAAGATTCAACTTTGTAAGCCACACAAATTGCCACACATGAGTAAAAGTCACCGAAATAAACATTAGTAGAGGTTCCCCTGCTCATACGACATGGCATTAGGATTCAAATAGATGCGGCACCAGCATATTTCGGAATTGGTGTTTGTAACTAAATACCAGAGCAGAGAGAAATTATTACTTGATCGTATTCAGCAAGCTGGTCAAGAGATAGGTACGCGAAAAAAGACGAGAAAACTGTTACTTTTGCAATAGGCCTCCGAGCACAAGCTTGTATTCAGCAAGGAATAGGACATTTTTAACACATGATAAACTAAAAATTTGGTCAATAAAATAAGCTTTATGTGGTTTTCAAAGTTAAATCGGGTATTTACTAGACATTATTTTCTTAGGCCTCTAACTTCGTAACGAATGCAGATAGACCTGCCACTTTTAGGTTTTTTAGGCTTAGAAATAAGCCTACTATATGCTCACAAAATTTGAACATAACGATACGGGACACCCTGTATACAGGGTGTCCGGTAAGTACCTCCTAATCTCTCGGGAGCATACAGGGGAGGTCAAAATAAACCTAGTCTGTCATAAAAAAAACATTCCTAAAGTGTCCCTAAACGGAGATACAAAGCCCCAAAGTGGTACCCTAAGATTTACTTTTTTGGCTCTAACTTTTGAACCGACCTGTATAATTCGATGTAATTTTCATTTTTTTATAGAGGCCATAAAGACTCATTAAGCCATATCAGAGTGGATGTTTGACGTCCTATAGGAAGTCAAGAACAGACTTACCACCACACTCATTGTATCAAAGTTTTGACAGGTGTCATTTTACAGAGCTGAAAACTTATTTTTTAAATACGCTGGCCATTCATCTTCACAAAAGGTACTCTTAATTTATTTCGATAAAACTAGCGGTTCTCAAGATAAATCGACTTTTATGCGAATTTTGATCAAGTTCCGTCAATAGCAATCCATTTATGTGGGTAGGTTTATCAACAAGAACCTGATTTTTACCTGTTTGTGCTTAGCATTAGTAACTTTTGAGTGTTTCGCAAACCTAAAAACCGATTTATCTCGAAAACCGTCAGTTTTACCGAAAGAAATTAGGAGCACCTTTTTGAAAGATGAAGTATTGGACTATTAAAAAAAATAGTTTTTAGTTCTGTAAAGTGACACCTGTCAAAATTTTGACTCAACGAGTATGATGGTAAGTCCGTTCCTGACTTCCATGACGACTTCAAACATCGACTTTAATATGGCCTGATGACTCTCTGTGGCCTCTATAAAGTGTTTAAATTCCATCCAATTATACAGGTCGGTTCAAAAGTTAGAGCCAAAAAAGTAAATTGCGGGGCACATTTTTAGGGCTCCATATCTCCGTTTGGGGACACTTTAGGAATTTTTTTTTATGACAGACTAGGTTTATTTTGACCTCCCCTGTATGCTCCCGAGAGATTAGGAGGTACTTACCGGACACCCTGTATATACCGTGTGTCCCCGGATAGGTGAAACGACTCTTATAAAAGACAAAAAATTTTTGATTTTAATTTTCATGTTTTGGGGTTCAGCCCTGCTTGGCTAAAGAGTAATTTCTAACAAAATATTAGTTTTGAAAAATGAAGCATGCCTTGGAAATTTCCAAGAAACCGGTTTTTCGGTTGAGCAAAGTGCCTTTTATGTGGCAAATACGACAAAATGTTATTTGAAAAAGTTGTTCAGAATCAACATTTAGGTCCGTATACCAAATTTCAAAATCATAGGCCAACTTTTATTTTTTTCATTTATTTTTATGTTTTATTCCACAAATCAAAGAATTTCATTTTGTAACAAAGACTGCCATGGAAAAACCAAATTATATCCATAGCAATAGCAATCTGTCAATATAAGTCTTTGTTACAAATGAAATTCTTTGATTTGTGAAATAAACATAAAAAAAATGTAAAAGATCAAAGTTGGCCTATGATTCTGAAATTTGGTATAGGGACCTAAATGTTGATTCTGAACAACTTTTTCAAATAACATTTTTTCGTATTTGCTACATAAAAGGCACTTTACTCAACCGAAAAACAGGTTTCTTGGAAATTTCCAAGGCATGCTTGATTTTTTAAAACTAAAATTTGGTTAGAAATTACTCTTTAACCAAGCAGAGCTGAACCCCAAAAAATGAAAATTAAAATCAAAAATTTTTTGTCTTTTATAAGAGTCGTTTCACCTATCCGGGGACACACGGTATATATCGTGGGCAGGTGAATTTTGGAAAACCACTTTTTCGTGATCTGGGGGTCATGATCGGTGGACATTTGATGAGTTTGGGTGATTTTCGAAAAGTGATGTCGTCCTCAATAGTGTATTTTTTTGTTAAAAAATACACTAAAAGGTTATTCTATTGCATTAAAAAGCTGTGATCATTTAAGCAATAGTGTGACTAGTTTATTTATTGAGTGCCTTTTAGATATCAGAGAATGACTTGTGTTCAATTTTATTTTTGTAGCTTTCTTGGTATTGGGGAAAACAATAAAATTATTTTTTGATATTGATTTAAGGGTCTGTATCTTAACAGAGGCTTAACAACGAACCACCCGTTGATTTTTTTCTAGTTATTAATTTACACCATCTATAAAAAAAATTACTAAAACATTTTTTTTAGCATTAAATGTACCACAATAATGCTATTTAAGTAGATAATAATAGTCAGCATGGTGATGGTGGTTTTGGTTAATCTCTTACAGGGGGCTATATTGGCTTAAATTTACACACGCATTCAATGTTCATTTATGTACGGATTCCCAGCGTGAATATTAGGGAAGCTTCAATCAAAATAGTAAGAGGTAAGCTACCATATATGCGGAAGCAGATAGGACTTGTCAGTAAGCCAGTATCAATATAAATTCCCCCTAGTTTCCTAGGTAAGCCTTTGGATATCCCGAACAGTATGAAAACGTACGAGATTGTACATTTTCAATATAGCTTTGCTTGCTTGGAAATGTTGACGTTATTCTACTAAACGAAAACAAACAACCTATAATGCACTCCACACTGTAAAAAATTCACTATCCTCGGTGTCTTGGCTATACACCAGTCTTCTTGTTCTACATTTTTCTTTTTGAGATTTACTAATAAAACCATGCCTTCTGAGGAAATTTCATCTAAAATTTAGCGTTTTCCTTAAGAATTTACCATTAAAAATATAAAAATATTAACCTGGTGTATAATTATTCATTATTAGACTTAGTTAAATTATATCCCTCCGAGAATTAACTTCTTTAACCCTCTATAAAAAAAACTTCTAAAACAAACTAGAAGTTCTAAGTGCTTCAATCTGATGATAACTTCACCTGAAAACATTTTATTCTTATTTGCTACAATTCCTCAAATTGACATTTCTGTTCTGTCAGCATTTATTATCCGAAGATATAACAGTCTCTAACAAAATACACGTCGGACACATTCCAACATAACGACGAATTTACATACATCTGAAGTTCCCCTTAAGGTCTGCCGAGGGCCTTGGTCAATCCATCAAATGGATCCTCGAGACTGGAAGCGGGTCTTTCGTGTGCATATTTAGTGAGAGGTCATCAGTTTGGAGATTTAACATGGCAACATCTTGAAGCTAACGATATTTGAGCTCACCGATCTCTGTTTTTGGAGGTCGTCTCATCTTGACCTCGTACTTTAACATACTCGTACTTTGAATCAAGGTACGTTTTTTATTCCTTATTGTTTCGTTAATGGTTCCTTTTTCTTTTCCCGGAGCAATCTGACAAGACATTCATGTTAGTTACTTTTGTATTGTGTCACTTCAAAAATCTTATAGGTAGTTGAATATATTATTTTTGGGTCAGAGACCTAATAGATTTTTGAGTAGAGACCTAATTTGAAGTGGAAATCTATGAACTAAAAAAAGCATTTTATTTAGTTTATTTCAACGATCAGTCCAGTAAACTTGTCTTTCGCAGAGTAAGTATAGGTAGGTATTCAATATTTTATTGAGCATAATAATCGACATTATTGCAATCGATATTTTTGATTACATAAAGCAATCAAAATAATAATCAGGATCATCCTGATTATCTTGGTAACATAATGGAAGAGCATTCTGTATGATTAATTATGTATTTGTAATGGACTTCGTCCTAGTTCAGCGCTAAGAAAACTATGAAAAATACATGCTAATGGCTGGGACATAATATTTTGAGGGTATAAAATAATATTACTAAAATTACGTAGTGGCTCTACGCTTATTGGGCTCCTCTAGTGGCGGAGCCATGTTAGTTTAGGTGCTTTTGGCACTTTAATTTAAATCTGAGAGAAAAAATAATTGAAATAAATTATTGTTCACTCAATTGTTATTATAAGTGTCACTTTGTGGTGTTTAACTTGAAATACCGATTAACTTGCCTTAATTTCTAATTTTCAATTATTTTTAAAATCATTAATTTGTAACGAATCTTCATTTTTTTTAAAGTCCTCTTTTCATTTTAAGAATGAATTTTCATACGTATATCGTTCAGACTTTGCTGTGATGAACCGAAAGACTTGTATCAAACCTCATGTAATTTTAATCTCCATCTTTTTACCTAGATGCTCTATACCATATTTTATTAATACTTGCGGTTGCTGGATAATATGACAATTGTCCTGATGATGGGGTAAGACCCGAAACCAGTCGCCAAGGTTTATTTTAATGATTTTACTCTTATGGCCAAAATGTTCCATTTTTATTGACAACTACCCAATTAAGCCATGCAGCGAATAGTTAGCTCGGCAAATTATTGTTTAACATATGCAGGAATTACAAGTCAAGTGTTGACTGAGGAAAACTTTCACACTCGAATAACTTGAACTTGGTTGCCATTTTTATTGCCAGAATCTCATGTGCCTCACACATCTTCTAACCAACTCTTGACTACTATCGTTGTCAATCCGCTTGGTCCAATTGATGCAGGTCAACCTCTTAACGGCCAGAAGGGAAGGTACAAATAACCGGTGTCAAGAGGGTTGGCACAAGAAAGCAGTTCACATTTATTTTAATCTCTTGACCAAGAGAACTTTTTAACGCAGTTTAAAATTTGCTTTCATAAAGCCAATTTTCCCAGTTTCATTTCATTTTCCGATACATGTTTTGAAACACCCTGTATATCCCTTTATTAAAAAATTATATTTAATGAATCTGACTTGGGCAATGAAATGAAATTAAAGCCGCTCGTAAAGCATATCAAATTAACCCGACTTATTCATTTCAGTATATGGTTGAAATAAAACTACAATAAATTTAGTTCGTTAATGATTATTTCAACCTCATTTCGCTTTAAGAGTATTGCAGTTAATATCATCTTATTTTTATTCCTAATTTACTGTAATTAATGTCATGAAATATTTGCACAATTTTATTATTATCGTGGCTATTACACAATTTCTTCTTTTTTTTTATGAACTCTAAAAATGTCTCTTTGCCTCATTAGAGAAATGGGAAACAAGTAATATCCTGCAAGCAGTTTCAAGGATTCCAGTACCATAAAAAGTATACCTAGTCCTTACGTTTTTTATATGTTTTTCATAATAAACTAGGACGACGCAATAAAACAGTTTGTTATAAATTGAGAACTTCACTTGCGTCCCGGTGCTTCGTCAAGTAAAAAGACAAGGGAATAAGATACTGAAAGTTAATTTATAACAGCGAAACCCCATTTATTTACTCATTTAAAGAGAGTTGAAATTCATCTCAAGACTTCAATGGAAACTGGAAAGGAAGAGTCGGAGTGTAACTTTTTTAAATTTTAATACAAGCAAAATATTATGCACATTTTGAATGTCAGGTATTTAATAATATTCCTGTTTTCGCTTTACTCTTTGCATACACAAACAGTCTGAGACTAGGACCAGTTTCCTTTTTTTATCATATCGCAAACAGCGCTCTGAATATTAAAATTAAATGAGATGTCATTTACATTTCGTAAGAGGCTTGCAAATGAGTTGGAAAAATATAAAATAGAAGGGCATTGTTCTAAAACTTACTCGATTGCAGTAAAATGAAAATCTAGTGATTTTTTTAAATCCAAAATTAACTTCTAATAATTATTATGAAAAAAAAAAATACACAGCCATCAAAGTGTATCACAGAAGTGTGAAAACTAACAAATTCCCCAAAATAAGTCTTCACTTGTTCCCGATCAAAATATTTAGCAGACGAAATTACAAACCGTTAAGCTAGGTGGTTGTCGCGGTTTCGAGGAGAGCGGCGACAACAATACATATATCTACGTTTTACCTTAAAGTAACCGAAATTGATTTTTAAAATATTTTTAACGAAAAATAGAGGTACGTGAAGTTGGCCCGAAAAAAATTCGGGCTGGGTGGTAAAGCGTCCTAATCGATTGTCCAACGTATGACCACGTTTTACCACAAATTATTTTCGTTTTACCATCTTTGGTTTTTCTTTATGCGAATTTTTTTTATTTTCGGGCCAACTTCACAAGCCCGAAAAAAACGCGAGCCGGGTGGTAAAACGTACCATTCGATTGCCCATTGTAGGACCACGTTTTACCACCAACTCATTTTGTTTTACCACCTCCAGAAAAAAAGTTATGGAATAAATAAGTCGTATCCTAGCGGATACCTATGTGGTAACTCGGAGCAAGTTTACGTGACTCTAAAATAAAAACGATGACTAAATGGTGGTTAAAAATCGTTGTACAGCCTTATACTAACCCAGGAAAAAGTTTTCCCACCCCTCAGTTTTCATTTATCACCCCCACAATCACCGCCTCCGGGATTTATGTGCACTATGAAATTCGGGCCAACTTCACAAGTGCGAAATTTCCTGAAGGGTTAATTCCAGGTACATGCAACGTACCTGAAAAATAGCACATACCATGTTGGCTGCATTATGTTAGATATGTAGAAATACACAGGAGGAAGATATGTATTATAGGGGTGATGCGCGCATTAAGAGAGGATACGCATTAAATTTTAGTATGTTGTCATATTGAAACGAAATTAGCAAAACGACAACAATTTGAAACTTCGTCACAAAATCCCAAGATGCTGTCCAAAATATTTCACAAAGTGGTCAAAAGTTACCTCAAAAGGATCGAATGTTGCAATAGATTACGAGGTCGGCCAATTTATCTTATAATGTTTCACATATAATGTCAAGAGCTGAATTTTATAACGAAAACTGGATAGCTCAGTACCTATCAGTTCGTTAGGAAGTAATTGAATTATTCCAAATTACAGACCAGGGGGGAGCTGTTCAACAAAATTTTATTTCAGGAACGATGTCGAAAGTATCTCTGAGTTTCTATCAGATGCAGAGTGCTATCTTTAATATTGCGAAAAAATCTAAAGGCAAATTCCTTGGCTAAAAATAAACAAAAAATTTACCATTAATGTGTATCAGGAAAAGCACCGTTTCTGAGATAGTTTCTGAGGTGCCAAAAAAAGATTAGTTTTCCAATTTTTTTAAGATATCTCGGGAACCGTATAAGATACAGCATTCAGCTTTTGTACAGATTTTATCATTGACATTAGCCACTTTTTTAACGCTAACTATTTTTTTTATATGCCAGTTGTATGTGATTTTTTACTATAATATCTATGACACTGTGAAAATTGATATTTTAAAAGCGCATTTAATATTTTCAATATAAAAAAGATACTCTTGGTCATAACTGCTACCGTGAGCCGTTTTCGAGATAACGGCCATTATCGATCAAAAAAACTCGCTTTGGTTGTTATAAGACGTGTCGGAAAATGAAGGGCAAAAAATTTCGCTCAATCCTAAGATCTCTGCAAATGGCATGCACACGAAAAATACTGAATTGGTAATAAAAAAATGTACAAAGCTGATGAGTTCCATTTCTCAAACGGTTCATTTCCGCACACACGTTAATAGATTTTTTTGCTTATTTTTGACCAAAGAATCTATTTTTAATTTTTTTCGCAAAATTAAAGATACCTACACCCTCTATATCCTTTATATATTTTTTACTACATTATTATACTTGGGTATACTTGAGCCTAGAGCTTAGTATTTGTTTCCATAAGACTCTGTTTGTTTTGAAAATGTTTGCATATAAACTATTAATTATTATATAGGTACTATTATTAATGCTGAGTCGGTTTCTTGCTACTGCTAGACCGTATGACGATGAATATAGGTATATATGTCCGCAGAAGATTGCTTTTTGTATTTGTGTATTTTACAAATTACTCGTGTTGTGTTCATTAGCGTATTGTAGATATTTTCGAATCACTAGGCACTAGGCACTAGGTAATCAAATTTTGCGGTACTGAATATAACAGTCTGTATGTTTCATATGAACGCTGTGTAGACTTTAATTAATTATATTGTTTATGACGGGCTTCTTAATTGGGGTAGACCAGCCGTTATACCACAGATCGTTTACCTGTCAGTCATTTAATATTTATTGTAATTGCCTTTCTGATAATATATACAGAGCGGCTTTTTTATCTCTAGTACAGAACTAGCATCAGAGATACAAGGTCGGTTAAATTAGAGAAAATTTGCACAATTATTGTACATAAAACATATTCTTTTGATGGCATAATAAAAATCTGTAACGAAACTTACAAACAAATTTAAAAAAATCTAAATATAATTCCCCTATTGTTTTGAAAACAATTTTTGATCGAATATTACAAGAAGCCATGTAGCAAGTATTTGACGTGATATACACGACATTCGATGGAAAAAAAAATTCGGAAAAATAAGGGAATCGAACCATATTTGCATTTTTACCATCTATTGCAATATTCAATTTTTTTGTGATATTTGAAGTTATTCTATTTAATTATTATATATTTTCTGATATTTGAAAATTTTTATTATCTGTTATATTTGTTACTTAATTGCAATTTCTATGTTTATTATGTAAATTATTTATTCTTATTGTTAATAAAAACTGTTAAAATTTACCTGTGAATTTTCTTCCACCTGTGATGTTGTTCAGTTGTGTGCCAGTTGACTGCTAAATGGCCCTGGAAAAAAAATTCATGTCTTAGATTGAATCCTATTTTCTTTTAATAAATCAGTATAGAGGAGTCTGAGGAAATGTAAAGTGTAATACGAGCAGATATTATGAAAATAGAATTTGTTAACGCCTTATACAAAGTTTGAGTAATATACCTATATGCTTACAAAATATGAATAATAATAATAATTGCTCATTGGCCGATGCCTACGAAGTCGTGCTTATCACCAATCAGCCTTATTGCTTATTCGGTCCATGCGCTGAGTACATTGAGCTGACTCGACTTTTTTCGCTCGCACGTTCTTTACGCTCCTGTGGATCAGATCTTATTGATTATGCGATTAAAGAATTCTGATCGAGTCCACACCTCGATTCAAAGAGTTCCACAATAATCTTGAACAAGAGATCAAGACTCTACCTGAATTCATCCAAAAAATCTTAACTAAGCTTGGGAATATCTCAATATGCATACCTATTAATAATCAATAATGGCAAATGCAACTTTCATTAAAAGAAAGTTCAGATATCGTGTGGAGAAGACAGTTTCTTCAGTATTATCGTGGTCTTAGCTTTTATAATTATTAATATCAGTAAAACTTGGAAGGTAATACCAACTTTTTTGTGTTTTTTTTTAATATCAATAATCTGCAGGATGTATAAAAATAAAACAATTAATTATACTCAATAATAAGAATTGTATATTAATTATCACCGTACTTCATGAATGTGAGAATGTGCTATTATAATAATTGAGGAAGTTAAATGAATGATTAGTAAATATAAAGCAGAAAATTCGTTGTATTCGTAGCACTCTTGGGTTGACATTGACATCTGTCGCAATATATACTTTTAGGTGCGGAAAGGTTGAGGCTACTAATCAAGATATTTCTATGTAATACCCTCTCGACATTCACTAGTTAATCAGCTTTTTGAAGTGAGCTTTGTAATCAGTGGACCGATCAAGAAATAATCCATCTTTTGATAGCTGACACTTCTTTTGTTACGAATCAGATTACCTTCAACAAGTGGTTTGCAAGTAATGTTTGCTTTGAGGACCGTACGAATCTTTCAAGATTCAACGCCACGTTTTTTATTCAATTTTATTCGCGATCAGTTCATTTCATCTGATAATACGGAAAGACAAATAATAATATTGAAATACTCGTACCTAATATAAGACAATGTTATATGTATACTGATTCGATATAGAATTGAAAGTTTTCTCAACTTGTTGGAGTTTCTATAAAAGTTTAAATTGAGTTTCCCTGCACTTGTTCAATCACTGATCTTGAAAACCTGGCTTTAGGAAAGATTTAAGAAAACATATCAGGATCATAGCTCCGGTTGTCTTGTTAATCTTGTTAATATTTTGAGCGACGTTGTATTTTCGTTAAAAAAGTTTCCTAAAGTCACGTTACTTCTATTCAATTCCCTTCAAAATTCGATAAAACCGGTTCTTGTGGTATCATTTCAGGTCACAGTTTTCAATCTAGGGGACTGAAATTCTTGTGGGAGTAAGATATCCACAAGGAGTGGTCTGGTAATCTGTGAAAAATCGACAGAGCCGTTTGAAAATGGCGGCCTTTTGAATTTTTGAAAAAATACTAATTTTTAACCGCTTTTTTTTTAACCGAAGCAGTTGGCTTCAAATCCAAGCAAGTTATCGACCACTATCGCGTCATAAAAACGCCAAAATGCACCGAGCCGCAGATAGCAATTTGAATTAACCTTTTTTACGGAGAAGATCGTTCTCGAAAATTTCTATCTGACCAGGAACCGATAGTGGTCGCTATATGAACCGGGGCCGTGATTTGAAAAATTAATTCCGAATTCTGATCTCGGATCGTGAAGAAGTGCGTTAAGTATTCAGCCGCCTCAGTTTAAATACCTACCGAGAAGTCCGAGTGCAATAATTACAGTTATTTTAATTTTTATCCTTTTTACCGGGAAGTACCTGTGGTCGTTGTTAGTAGTGCATCTGAATAGACGATAGCGAGTCCTAGCCCTGTTGCCGAATAGTCAAAGGTAGGTGCTGTTAAATTGATGTTTCTGCTGCGGTCGATATTTTTCTCCTCTCACTCCTATCGCTCCGGTCATCATCAGAACCGTCTCCTCCTTCCGTTGTTGTTAACAAAGGCTTCGCTCCTAGTTCACGGTCCATCGCCTGGCATAGCAAGGGTGGATCAGTGCGCCGGGGGTGGTGTCTGGTGCCAGCGGAACAACGGGTTCCTCCGATAACCCCTACTTTCTTCGTTGTGGGTAACAAAGGCCTCGCCCCTAGTTCACGGTCCATCGCCTGGCATAGCAATGGTGGATCAGTGCGCCGGGAGTGGTGTCTGGTACCCGCGGAACAACGGGCTCCTTCAATAACCCCTTCATCTCTCCGTTGTGTGCAACAAAGGCTTCGCTGCTAGTACACGGTCCATCGCCTGGCATAGCAAGGGTGGATCAGTGTGCCGGGGGTGGCGTCCGGTGACCGCGGAACAACGAGTGCCCTCAATAACCCCTACGTTGTGAGCAACAACGATTTCGCTCCTGGTTCACGGTCCATCGCCTGTCATAGCAAGGGTGGATCAGTGTGCTGGGGGTGGCGTCTGGTGCTCGCGGAACAGCGTATTCCGCCAAAATTGTGCCGATTCCCCCCGAATGAGTTGTTGAGATCTTTGTGGCCGCACTCCTCACATAACCGCCGAGAACAGCCCCTAGTCATTTTTTTACGTCTAAACCGATCCAGGCCGTTTTTAACCGCCCATTCGTCATTCCGACGTATGTACGTATTAGTCGCAACCACCCCTCACGTACCGCTGTGCCCCGTGACAGATTTGTTATTATTTATTTATTTATACCGATTTATTATTATTGCTCATCGTTGTATACCTACTCCGATAAATTAATAATAAAAATTGTTAAGTTGAATTCTGTCGTGTTAATGTCCATTCGTTCTTTATAAATTAATTGACCGACAATCACTCGCTACAGCTTGGCTCCTCGGAGGTGTCAATGCTTTCGGAAAGCGATTAAAGCCCGCTTTGCCGAGCACAATTATTTTAGGGTGGTAACCTCAACCGACCCCTGGCACTTTCCGTTTCTCCACAGAGCTAACCCTGGGACAAGGGTACTATAGCAGTACCATTGTAATTGCGACTCAGGTAAGTGGGAAGATTTGGCGAGAATATCTTCCCAAGGGAGTAAACCCTCAGTAGAAATCTGGCGCCCGAGGAATCCGTCCAATCTCCAGGCTTTTTCCGGACCAGCGAAACGCCACGGACGACTCTCAGGCAGAGTCGTAGTTACAAGGTTTTTATTTATAATTATATCATAATAATTATCGTCTGGTTCTCGCAACTATACACCAGTGTTGAAAAATAATTAATAAAATTCGATAAATAAAACACTTGGAGGAGTGAAACGTTCTAATATTCCTTCGACAATTATTAAAAAAAAAACATAAAATAAAAAAATGTGCAATTCCCCATTGTCAACAGAAGATCCTCTCTCTGAGTAGTTAAAGGTTAGGCAACTAATAATAACAGAAAAGTTAAATGCAGTAACGAAATGATACAATTTATTTATAAGTTCAGGGGTAGAGCTTAACTCAATTTCAACAGGGTAATTGTCTGCAGTTCCCCATCGTAACGAAGGCGGAACGTTGGGGACGATAAAGATACCTACTCCCGGCAAATTAGGGATTCGGCTAAAATTTACAGGTTGTTGTGGGATAAGCTGTGCTCTGGCATCGGTGTTTGGACGTAGTTGGGAAAATTGGCTTATCGAATGAATGATAACAAACGGGCATACAATCAAAATAAATTGTTCCAAAATATGATAATGTACTTTGAAACTAGATTAGGTAGACATAAAAATTGATTTTAAACAAATATCTTCTTTAAAATTGTTACTGTTAAAAGTATTATAGCTCGAATATTTATGTATGATTTGAGAAATCCTTGAAAGCAGTCTAATCATGATTTATATCTTCTTCTTAAGTCTATGGGTATTATGGGATTGTCTTATTAATAAGATAGACATCTCCAAGAATAATTCCACTTGATGTAGGTCTCCAACCAATTCCATTCTATATTAAATAATCCACCATTTCAGAGAGCACTGTAGCATCAAGGGCACTACCTGACCAACTCAAATTGGAATAATAAAACCTCATGGAAACCGCATGTTATCACGGCCGTGGAATTAATAGATAATTTCCATAGCTATCGACTTAACCGCATGCTTCTGGAATGCGTCTACGTTAATTAAGATTTCCATTACTGCAACCGACGGTGGAAATCTCCTGGTATGTTTAGAACATTATTTAGCTATTTTACATGTCTCTTGGACATAATAGAAGCGCACAAAACAAATTTAGGAGACTATGAACTAAGCGGCACTATAATATGAACAGTGAACACTGGCTTTGGAAACACCTCCAATATCATGGAAACTAAACTCTCATTACCGCTACAATGCAGGGTCTTCTTGAAACTGTTTCGACAATGCGTCAGTTTGTATTCAGTTCAAGAGTTTTATACAATTGCTAATAACCTGGCCAAACTATGAAATTTAATTATAAAGTTGAAAATATGATGGAAGCTATGCTTGATGGAAATTAATTAATTAATAAATAGAACAATATCATGCTCATAATGAATTTTCACTTTTATACTAATTACTTAATAATAATATGAAATTTCACTAGAGATACCTGCGAATAAAAGTACTATTTTATTAATTATAACACAGTTAATTATTTTCGCGTTTTAGCTGTATTGTTGATTGCTTCTATGTTTCCTAGTTGTGCTTACACTTCTTATTACTATTCGTGATATTCGAGAAACATCAGCATGTAAAAAATCACGAGCGCTTTTTACGTTTACCATTATTGCTTCGCTGTTGTGTCGGATGTGTTTCTTCGGGAAAATCGATGAAGTTATATTTAATATGCAGAATGTGACTTACCTACATGGTGGAAAATTGTTTATCGAAACGTGCCTTTCTCGTCCAAAACAAATAAACTTGCCGGAAAGTTTTAGTCGACAATAATAAGTAATGAAAATTTTTCTGACGTGCCTACGTATATCTACGTACCTAATAATAATAATTAGTTATTGCCAAAAATTGTTTTCCTAATTTTTTTTCTAAATCCATACTTGGAATTATTAGGTATTTGCAAAAAACTGAATTTGCATGTTGAAACCGCATGACCCACATACAGGTTTCCAGTCTTTAGAAAGGCTTATCATTGCTAGTAAAATTAATTAAGTTTATCACTTGCCATTATGAATTGTAACTGGAATATCCCAAAGAAAAGCGAATTTCTTCCTCTCTCGTCCCTATAATAATACGTCATGGGTACTTACAATAATTAGGGAGAACAGGAGATTACTGTCAGTAAGCCACCTGAGCTATAGTAGAAATTTTGATCTCCTTAACGAAGATATCTTTTATTCCTACGGAATACAGGGATGCAAAATTACAATTTTTATGCAGTTTCGTGTGCAAGCGTTTTGCGCCGATGCGTTCTTACTTCTATGAATAAAATTCTTCTCCTTCGTCAAAGAGGTGTCAAGATTCAATTCAAGTAAAAATGACTACAATAACTGACATGTACTCGATACTGTGTTGTATGACATGCAGAATGACAAAACGATCTTCCAAATCATAAACAAGGTGTATTAGGGCGAAATTTGGAGACCATAAAAGATAATGGCAGAACATAGAGTGCATCAGGTATATGATCAGCAATTTCTTCACATCCTCTCATGTCTTACCAAGTCATGTTGCAAGCTTCATCTTCATAAATAATGAATACACCCAAATGAGGAAGTGTGTTACTAGTCAACTACTAACACCAACACCAATACCTTTTATTTACGCAGCAAGCACATACACGTGGATATGTATTTTTTCTTTGATGGTAAAGTAGGTGGTAGATATCCACCCCAATGTTTTCACATGAGACATCGTCCTTGGCTTAATGAAGCTAATTCCTACCATAAAATCGTACATGCTTTGAAAGTTAAACGCCATATAAATATTTCAACAAGATATAAGGAAAACATACATTTCATGAAGGTCGTGTGTCTTAATTTGGAGAAGTAGTCCTGAAGGCTCACTATTCATGTAGATAGAACCCAACCACTATACATATAGAGGAAGGTATATCTATCGTAATTTTCAAGACGGATATTCCATCGTCTTCCCACCCGAGCAATCAATTATTAACGTTTCAGCGGCACCTAATATGTGATATATACATATTAGCGAAAATGTGTGCATCAAAGATTCATAGACTTCTAGAGAGATTGATTAAATATAATGGTCCCTACTGAAGGGAAATTACATTTTTCACCCCATGCACCGTAAAAAGTCATGATGATTATCGATTCAATGTACCCGCAAAAGAGTGTCCCTCGTAGCTTCTTCCATTCTTCCAGTTTGCGTCACTCAAAGTAGAGCACAATGTGGAATGAAATGGTAAAAAATAACAATGGGACGAAAAATGAGCCGCTGTTTTACGCCGGATTCCGGTTCACTGTGTTGAAGATTACACAGTGACAGTGAAAACTCGCACAGTGAGAATTGACTAACTCCCCTTAATTTAGATCTGCAATGTAATATAGCCTGAATAAGAATTACACTTATAAAATCTTTACTTCTCATTTGTAAATGTTATTCTACAGGGTAGGTACAGTAAAAATTTTTTGTTAGTTATTTAATAAGATTTCGTCCTGGATGGTCACTTTAATAAGGATATCACTGTACTGGACAATATGCACAAATGAATTTTTTATAACAATACAGTCCCGTTAACAGGAGTTTATAAATTTGTCCTTTGTTTTTGAAGATTTAGTTCAGAAACTCATATGATCCTACATTTACACGTTAGTATCCTATAGAAAAACTAGAGTAAAATCACTGCTTCGGTTCACAAACCACACCAAACAGTGTCTCCTCCAATATCGGCCTAGTTGACTTGGTTGATAGTTCTGGGATCAAAATAAGAAGCAGTAAATTCGTGATCCATAAGGTCATGTCATGGAGTCATGACAATTTACCTACCATTTACCGTTTCCTTCCTGTCTGCACACTGTAACACATAGCAACACTGGGAAGAGAAGGAACCAGATCACAGAGTGCCTTTCGTATGTTTCTTACGTTTCGCTTGTTTCGTTGAGGGTCGTCAGAAACTCACCCTAAAAATCGTTCCCTAGGAAATGCCCTAGAAACAATCAACTAGTCTGGATCAGCAACGTCAGGATCTACTTACTTGAACTTTAGCGTGTGCTCCTGATCTTCGGCCTACTCTGGTCCTTCACCCTGTTATAATTTCCATTAATTATTCCACATCTCATCATCATAACACTCGCTCAACTATTATTACAAAGAAAACTTAAATATTCAAAAGGGCGAATTCTCATATACAACTTCATGAGAATTGCAAAAAAAAATTTCCAACAAATTTTCGTCATTTCGTTCTGATAATTTAAACAAATGTTGAGATATGGAGCTGCAATTTGATTACCAAAAAATGGTCAGCCTTTTTTACCCCCTGACAGTTTTTGATGGAGCACTGGTAAACAAAACTGACTTTTCTGCGAGTTATTTGAAGGAAAAATGAGAACTTTTCATTCTTTTTCAATTTTTTGATATCTTCAAAACTGGATCTCAGAACACTTCCCTGTTTAGCTTATTGAGCTCTTCTGAGACAACTCTACGACAATACGGTTGCGAATAAGGGGAGCAAGAACTATTAGCGTACCTCTATTACCGATACTGACGCTTACGGTCCTGCTTACCGAATTAATATGACCGTAAGCGTCAGTGTCGGTAAGCATGACGGTAATCATCAGAGTCGGTAATACAGGTATACTAAGAACCCATCTTCCTTCCGGCAAGGATTTCACCTCGCATCACATTCCACGCGAGAATTGGAAATCAAAATATTTACGCGTTGCATACTTTAAAACTCCACACCTTTGTGTGGAGTTAGCTACAAATTAAACTCTGAATTACAGAAAGGTGAAACTTATTTCAAGATTTTATTATTAATCACATTTTTTTATTTCTTTAATAGGCAAGTGCTTGCAAGACTTACCGCCACCAGTCTCGTATAAAAATTCTCTCACCCGTCATCAGGATATTGTTTTATTATGATAACTGGCATGATAAAATAGTTTTTTTGTATTTCCAAGATATTTTGAAATCGACTTGTGGGATCACACTCGCTAGAATATTACAGGACAGAGTTTAATTTATGTAATCTCAAATCTGATTTACCATCACGATACTTTCAGCTAGGTATTTCAGTTCAACCTATATCTGCATTATGGAACTTTAAAGTACCGCGCCCTGTATACTTAGACTCGAGAAAGCATTCCATTTTGTGCATCTCAGATCAATAATTATCACTAATAGCCGCCGTATGGTTACCATCAGTTGTTAAAGACGTATCAAGGACGGTTTTCTTCACTAGAATAACACCTTCAGCTTTAATAACCATCAGTTGAACGCTTCAATCATTTCTGAAAGTCTTGTACCTATACTTATATTACTGACGCCAGCTTCTGATGAAATACTCGTTCATTTTTCAAATCATAACAAGGTTCTTCTTGAAGTCATTAAAGAACTATAACCGACAGAGCATACTTTATGAAGCATAAATATAGAAGAAGAAACTTATTATAAAACTTATATTGTTATTGGCGGAAATGTTAGCCTCGTTCACTGTCAACAAATTGCCAGGAAGTACACCATAGTATAAAAATAATGGTTTGTATAGAGGAAAATCAAAATGTCCTATACAGATAAAGTTGGAAAGTTTACCTGCGATGACGTAAGGCAATAAAAAATTCTTTTAATTTAAATCTTTTGAATATTTCTATGTATGTATCTTTTTTATTCTACAACACATGCAATGTTTATTTTTTTAGCCCAATTATATATCTACCATACTTTAAACAAATATTCCTTCTAGATTTTTTAAAAACTCATTTTGGTTTTCTCGCTCACGGCTTTTGATAACTTACGATGTTTGATTCTAATTTGCTTGCTTTAAATAAATATAAAACTTTTTTTTCCTTCGGTATACCCGAAAAGCATGCTGGTTTTTTACTACCTACTTCAACCATAGGGGCTGGTGATGACGAGATTGAAATTAAAGACTTATTTTACCCATTTCACCCATTTCAAGTATTTGAAAGTGATCATTGATAGAAACGTGAAGTGGGATTCTCATTTGAAAGTGTGGTGAAGAAGTTGGAACGATTACCTACTATCAAAATTTAAACTACGTGAGACTTTTTCGACGGTTACAGACGTAGAGCTGTATTATACAAAATGGGAGGTGCTTATAAAAAATGTTATTTGAGAAACTTGGAATTTATGAACAGGTGGCTTTTAAAAGGGTTATCCTAAATAAACCAAGAATATCCATTATCCATTATAAGTCAAATATACGGGTATAAATGGATTAACGCAGAAACACAATTTATGATTCAGTGAATTTTTTAATACATTTTTTTATTGTATTTGTATTAGAAATTTATTTTGTTGTAGGTATTTAATTTATTTATATTTCTTACAACAAAAACATAATCATAATTATTATACAGATAACTATGGCGCAAGTCGAATCCACTGTGCTCTTTATTTTGATTATTTTGATTTCAATAATCATAAAAGTAGCCTATGTTACATAATTTTTTTTATGTTTCAAATAAACAATATACAGGCGTATCATTTGTAAATTTTAAAATATACATAAAAAATTTACATGATATACCTACTAGGTACCTACTTAACTTGATGGTTAAAATGTAGGTACCTATATATACTATTCTTTTCATTTTACACACCTATAATAAGTGTAATTCTTTAAATAAACGATACATCATAGCCCCAATTATTATTATTCAAAGTACATATAGGTAAGCTGCATCCAGAAATGAGCATATACTTTGATGATATGCATACTGAAATGAGCAATTCATTTCAACAACTCCTACATTTCAATATTTTGCAAATAAATTGAATATACCCACATCAAATGAATCCTTAAATTATCTTTAAATTGATATTCCACGAGTTTACATGTTTATCCTTTTAGAGACGACCACCAGCGGTGTCCTGGTTACATACAGACACGCAGATCACACTTTGATCGCAATATGATGGATGCATGATTTTAAGCGATGATTTAATGAAGCTACGCAACAATTCATCAAACTCGACTCATCCGCATAATAATAATTAGGAATTGGAACAGCAGCCCGGGGCTCCGAATACCTGTTGCTGAATCCGCAGATCATTACCTGATGTGTACTGCATACCTCTTCTGCCTCTTGCGTAACTTTCATTAGTCTATACTATGTACTACATTACAAGAATTCTGCCTGCATTTTTTTAATATCGCCAGAACGTTTAACCTGCTTTTGCCTTTCGAAATCAATAGGGAATAAGTGGTAATACAGTACCTATATGTGTGAATACTGTATACCTATGCTTCTAATTATTTTTTTTTTTTTTTTTTTTTTTTATTTATTCAAAGTCAACGGGGTGAACCCCTTTTCAATA
The DNA here is from genome assembly GCA_910589415.1 of Malachius bipustulatus. Classification (NCBI taxonomy): domain Eukaryota; kingdom Metazoa; phylum Arthropoda; class Insecta; order Coleoptera; family Melyridae; genus Malachius; species Malachius bipustulatus. The sequence goes on from OU342633.1 coordinate 54,585,791, forward strand.
CAATATTTCTAACAATACAAATTATAATTTCTTATAAATAAGTAACAAATCAAAGTACATACTCGTATTCCTCAAAAATAACGGTTAACAAGTTCCTTTAGTTTCCCCTTAAACACCCCCAAATTATGAATACTATCAATCCCTGACGAAATAACAATTTTGTTCCATTTGCGCCGTAAGCGCGGTACAGATGAATAATAAATAAAATTTCTTTTAGCAATATCCTCCTTCACCACTCTGAGAAAACGCAAATCATAGGGAACCTCACGCCTATCAAACAATGCCTTAACACTATCGCTATTAATGAGATTCAAGTCAACCTTTTTAACAAAATATAAGTCATGATAAATGTGTAGAGATTTAATTGACTCTAATTTAAGAGAGAAAGCAAGCTCTGAGTAATCATGATCACAGATTCCAAATCCTCTACCCATCTTGAAAGCAATATATCTAAAGAATTGATGTTGAACTGATTCAAGTAAGGCAATATGAGTAATTTTAGTAGGCGACCAAATGATTGAGTTATATAACAGGATGGGTCTTATTATGAGAATTATGAGAATATATTTTCCATTCCGATAGAGAAATATTAATTTTAAATCGGATATCGGATATGCAAGTTCAAGGCAGTGACTTTGACTTTATTGATGGATTACATACACGACTAGCTGGTACTGGCGGCTACGCCCCAGTTTTTAAATTCACTTCCTAGAGATTTTTTAAATCATTTATTCGACATCTAAATATAAGCAATTATTAGTAAATTATGGGACGAGTCCAGTCATTTTGTATACATTTGGAAATGCAAGTGTAAGAAATGTTTAACTTCAAATTTTCTTTCTTTCCGTCGAAAGGCTTTCCGTCGAGCTTTAAAAATTGTGATGAGATACTGTTTTGTTGCTTTTTTTATACGCTCTACATTTTAGTCAAATGCATTATTCGATAGTTATACCTTTCATCGTGTACGTGACTCCGGAAAATTCCTAATGGGAATTGTCTCCCGGTCAAATTTTGTCTTATTTTGAGGATCGGTAGTATTCGATGAGTAGATCAGAAGTATTTATGGGCCTAACATCCCAAAAACTCCTGCTCTCGAGATATTAACCTATGAAGATAGATTTTTTTCTCATTACAGTCTCTCTAGCTAGAGCCTTCCCTGCTTATTTTAGAGAGAAACTTGAAGGAAATAATTTTTGTTAAAATAAAAAAAAAATACTTCTGATGCTGCAATTTAATTTTATTAGACCTGTTGAGCCATTTTCATAAAAGTCTGGAAACAAATCTTTAATTTATAGGGCCATTTTTGTAATAGACTTGGGTGTGACTTGAAAATTGTATATTTTTTTTAATTTTTTGACCCTAGGAAATAATGGGTACTTATGCCTATATTAGGTACAAAAATTACAGATGTAATAATCTTCGATAAAACTTTATATTTATTCACTGACAACAATATAATAAAAAATATCGTTCCTTGCAGTTCCGTAAGGGCTCAATGTTCAAAAATCCTCTCTTAACAGGTGCCAACGTTATAAATTTTAAGCAGCTCCTAGCAAATTATCAAAAATAAGTTTAATAATCTGACCCTAATTAAATTGCTTTAGAAACTCCCGAAGGTGTATGAGTATGAGGTGTTACTATATAATTTTTGTAACCTTCGCTTAATAAAGAGATTACAAAATTAATTGGTTGATGTAGAGCGCCTTTTAATTTAGGTACGCGAAATCCACTTCAAGCGAAACTAATTTCATACAACAAAAAAAAATACATAATTTGATCATTTCATATTTCAAGAGGAAGTCTTATTTTCAGAGATATCGACTATAAATATTTTCCCAGCTAGCTGAAAGGCAGTTGGCTGAAGCTACAATCTTAAGTTGATGGTAAATCAATTATTTATGAAACATTTCATCAAATAAACTGAAAATTTATTTAAACACCTTCCAATATTAATGTAGGCCACAAGAGAGGTATCTTATAATAACAAAGTTAGATAATCTACATTCCTTAGAGGCAGGAGGCAATTTTTAGACGGATTCTACATAAGATTTATAAGGAGATTTTGCAAAAAAAGGAATCAAAAGCGATAAGACAGATAAATGATAAGAAAGGACAATAAGGCAATAAGTGATTTTAACAAAATAACCATAACCAACGAGTTCCTGTGTATGTCTAATTGTATTCTTTCTTTCTTTCTCCGAGCCACACCAGTCACACCACCGAAAAACGAATCAACATCAGCTCCCGTGAAATCCCCCAACCCCCGTTTTTATTAATCACTATTCTCTTAATAAGGATAAATCACCCACTGCATAAAAAAAAACTGTAAATGTAAATATAACGAAACAAAGTTTTTGTTTATTGTTCTCTTCCATTTTCTCGCTGTTAATTGTACCTTTTTTCGAATTCAAGAAGGGAAAATCTGTATAAACCCATATCTTCGCTCCGTAGAAGAGGTCGAACTGACGAGCGATGTCAGGATTCGATTCTAGGAGTAATCTTACTAATTGATGAGACGCTCTTCATCGCTCTCGTGATTTCCTCGTTAGCTTGTTCGATGAAGGAGAACCAGGTCGATCACCACTCCCATAAATCCCGGGCTCTTGGCTGGGATAATATTGTTTTTTTTTTAAGGAGGGAGCATCGGTCTTAACTATGTAGGTAAGACACAGTCGCTCCGCTCCAGTAATGATGGGATTCGAGAACTAGCTCATTACAACCAGACCCAAGTTTACCAATCAAATAATTGAGAATCGAACTCAGTCCGAGGCAGTCCAAGGGTTCAGCAGTCTGCACGCTTAACCGTGAGGCCACCGCCGGCTCTATAATAATGGTTGTGTGATCTATTGTGAACTGCATGTTAAGAGTTCTTCTATTTCCAATTAGGAGTACAGACTGCTTTCTCTGGTGCTCCTACGAGCACGTGGTCCTAAATCCATTCTTGGATATGTTCGAGTGCGTCATTTACATTTTTCGCCGCTGCATCTTGCCCTTGCCACCAGTAACAATTCATCCGCGACTGTAACTACTCAGGTCGTGTCTCAATATGTTTTGTAGGTAAGGGAAGGAGATCTTTCTCTTTTCCATTTCGTCAGTTATCTGTGTCCAACTTGCTGTGTTGAATGCGTTTTTAACGCCGAGGGTGATCAGTGCCACTAGCTCTCTTGTTTATAGTCTTTTTGTTAACCTCTTTCGTGAGTTGCATTATTTGGATCTCCCATCCCTGAATCCATACTATGCTGGGGCAAAGTCTTATAAGTCCGTGTTCCTTGATCTCCCTGCACAATCTTTTGTTTATGGTCCGCTGATAGGACTTTCGCGACATCGCTCAGTGCCTGCCTCTCTCTCTTGTTAAGCTCCTTCTGACCTGTACGTAGTTTTTTCACAGTTTTTTCTGCTATCATGAGCGTCCTCCAATATACATGGTAAATTTTTTCCCTGTATTTCCTGGTAATCGACCTATCGATGGCACTAGTTAGGAGCATCCCCAGCTGCTTCGCGTCTAGCGGGGGTGGGCTTCTCTGTCCTTTACTGTAATTGTACGTAACTGATCACCACGATCCTCGGGTTAAATTTTTATACTCAGAATATGCTTAATAATTAGATATGTAGGTACAGTCAAAAAAATGTACTCTTAGCAATATCAAAGTAGATTTATATGAAAATAGTTAATAAAGTTATATTTACTTTTTTATGCGGTAAGGAGATGGGAAAACAGATTTAACACGTCTACGCAACGTTGCAGCTCTGTTATTTCGGTCTATTCGCAACGGTATAGCGTATAATAGACAGATTTACGGGGTTTTATGGCGTCAGTTCATGAGACGCGTTTGGTAGATTCTATTGGAAAACAAACTACCCACATCAAATCTGCAGTGGGCTATCTCAATGGATTACAAGAAAAAAGTAAAAAGGAACGCTATTCGTCAGGATAAACATAGCTAACGTGGTCTGGCATGTTTTATATCAACATGACATTACCAGTACTATAAAAGCAAAAGGAGAATCAACTAGAATTAATATTACCTAGAAATAATAACTAATCAATCAATGTGTATAATCAATCAATTGAAATCATGACTAATAAAGTTTAACTGATGTGTGTGAAACCTTCTTCCTTCCTTGTTGTCAAATAGTAATGAGTAAATGTCATTCTTCAACAGCAACAGCTTTATGTTGGACGAAGTTTTACGTCGCACGTTTTGCTTGTCGTTCATTCAAAATTTCCGTTATTGATAGTTTTAAAACATACTTTTTATAATTATTATTGATAACTAAAAATATGTCTTATTGATTATGAATAAAACACTAATGTTTTATTAATTTAATAAAACATTAGTGTTTTATTCATAATCAATAAGTATGCAGAGATTCTACGAAGTAAGGGTTGAAAACATAAATTTTAGAAATATGTCTAAATTATTATTTATTACCTAGTCTTTGAAATTAGATTCATAATACGATCTCTAAAAAATTGAATTCTGATTTATTCCTTATCTCCGCCTGTGAAATCCTTAATACACAACATATTCATTGAAGATGGTATTTCATTAAGTAATAAAGCAGCAATAAATTGAAGTTTTAATGTCTATGTCAAACATTCATACTAATATTAGCAAATTTTCATCTCATACGGCTCATCAAAATGTGGTTTGAGATTAATTAAATGAAAAAATTAAGCAATTACATTACAAGAGATTCAGAAGTGGTTATTCTAGGTTATTGCATTGAAATTGTGGACTGATTAAAAATGGTACTTCAAACACGTTAATTTAACTGACATCAATTAAAAGAACAGTTATTTACAACTATGTGTGTCCTGCAATAAAGTGAATCCCATACAAGGAAAGTCCTTGACGCTTTCAACTGATCCGAATAAAATTTCATATTTGATTCGCTGAAGAAAAATTACGTTGTAAGTAATCAAATCGAGATTGATTCTAAGAACCATATATCCTACCTCGACATAATTCTAAAAAAAAATTGTTTCTTATTCTAATGCAAAATTGTAAGCTCTGCTTGAGAACACACGTTACATACCTACATGTTTTTTTTTTTGTATTAATTTTACAAATATTATTTTTTATACTAAAAAGATATTATATCAATATTTATTATGTGACCTTAATTGCAATATTAATTCTTGATAAATCCAGCGTTGTTTCAGTTTGTGGTACCAGCTTTTAGAAGGTCAAAAAAAAGAAAAAAAGTATCAGACTTCGAACATTTTTGTCAAAATCTCGTCTACAGAAAGTGTCTCCTAATTATGTATTATCATATTTTGTCGGGATTTAACCATGTCGGTTTGTCCTTTATTGAAGATACGTTATATGTATTCCATTTTGTTTTCATTGATAACAATTATTCAATTACCTATCGAAAAAGAGAACAACCTACTTGAATTAAAGTATTCCAAATAAATAAATTAATTAATTAATTAAATGAATTTAAACACCCTGTAATAAAGAGTTTTATTGTCATACGGTGGACCCACGTTAACGTTAATAATTATTATTAACCACATTGAGAATTTTCTTTAATACCCGTTTGTTCACTGAAACTGAAACTGGATAAGCAACCAGCAACCCCAGACTTTAGCATAGGTCCTTTCAAGAATCATCTTCCCCTGTATTTAGGGTGTACCGTTCACGTATTTTATGAAGAGGGGAGACGTAAATTTTAGTTTTATACTACCTTTTGGTTTTTATATCTTGGTTGTTACCCTTTCTTATGAGCTGTGCTTCACATTTTATATAGTTCCTTGTGGTATATAAAATATCGAGTTTAGTAGGAGGTAAACTGCAATAATTGTCGCATTACTATAGGACACCTCATCAGGGAATTCGATCCTGACAACTCGGAAAGTCTGATAAGCCTCTGTTTAACTTCGATTGGAATTAGGTATATTGTATTTCATTATACCTACCATACCTACTTCATTTTTGAATTAAGAGGAGTAAATTTAAATTAACCGCCAAAAGTCGACGCTACTCATTGGTGTATTCTTTTCACCAATTTTCAGTTTTTTTCCAGAACATAGCCACATAGATCAGTGCAACAATTGTTTAAAAAAAAATTATACACCGCCAAAAAAAATCTGGTTATTTTTAATTTGGTGACTTATTGTATTAGTGGTGTAAACGATGCTTTGTAGGTGACTCCTCTTAGTTTAAAAATGAAATATAATTACTTTAGACTATAATAATTATTATTATACAATGAGAGTTGCCACGCAAGTGGGGAGGGAAATGATTCTTTTGCAGATGTACCTTTTTGCAGATGAAGAAATTTTATTTATACTATTATACTTATATAGAAGTCTTCCCTAATTTGTTATGGGATTTAATAAAAAAATCTTATTTCTCTCTGCCAAAAATGATTTCCTGGCTTACTATTCATGAAAATTTTACACTTCATTGTAATTATGACGACCATTATATCTGTTTACCTTGTATTGCATTGTTTACAGGCCATGTTATTTTGATAACATAATCATAAACTTGGAGAACGGCTTTTGGGCTGGAGTTTTTGTTTATCTTATGTTATGAAGACACGATGTTTTCAGGGCCTTAGTTGTACGATAGCAGTTAACAGTTAACGTAAAATGAGAAAATGATATTGCTATGTTAGGGTAGCTCAGATAAAATCTCAAGGGAAATTGCTCAAAATGTCTAAGGAGTTTCGTCCCACGTATTTACTTCATAATATATTACATCTTAATAAGATTTCTTTTTATTAATTCCGAATTGCCATTAGGTGTTTTTATATTACACCTATGTATATTACACCTACATTGTGCCACATAATATGGAAAACAAATTTGGCATTACCAGCTGGAAATATAAATTATTGATGAGTAGTTTTTATTCCGGACCTCTAAATAAAAACAATTAGATTCCCCTATCTATAGTAATCGAATTTCTTTGAATTTATTTTTTCTGTACTCTCTGAACTGAGAGTTTCAATGTTTTTTTAAAAACCCGCATCTGTTTTTTATGCCAGTAATTATTATTAGAAGTCAAATAGTAATTACGTTATTGTGTATCAAAGGCGGACGAACCAACCAGTGATCCGATTTTATTCCATTCTATCCTTTTGATGAAATATTTACTATATTATTATCAAATAGACAATGTTCACATAAATATTATAGGTATGTAGGTATCCACTTTTTTTTTTAATTTTTTATTAGTGAATTCCGAACAACTCAAATTACTTTGCCAAGGTAAATATGAATCCATTTTAATATCTCAAATCCAATTACTCTGGACAAATAACATCCAATATTTATTAAATTAAAAACGAGCCTTTAGGGGAGAAACTTCATAATATTATACTTCTATAAAAAATATACACAGAGGTACATCTATATTCACCTATATTATGAAGTGTTCTGGGATGCATCACAGATAATAGAACCGCAATAATTTCCCTGGAGCTAAAGAGAATATGATATTTTTATATTCTGAAATTTTCTGTTGCATAATACAGTCTTTTTCTATTGGTTTTCCTCTTTTGTCAATTGCTTTTCCAATGTTTATTATAATGTCACTATACGTAAATGGGAAAAGCAATTGACATAAAGTGAAACTTATTTGACATAAAAAAAGGAAATTGATTGATAAATCAATGACTATAATCATTGATAGATAGAAAAATAAGAAAATAAGGAAAAGCAATTGACAAAAGAGGAAAACCAAAAGCAAAAGACTGTATTTTCAAACACATACACCTACTTTTCTTGGTTACTATTATTTTCTATAAATTTTCGGCTTGATATCACTCATCAACATCATCGATAATAATCATACCATCTTATAACTGATAATTATGTTTAAAGTCATGTAAATAATTGATCAGTCGTTCGAGCTACAGGATAAGAAGTACAAAATGAAAATGCGAGTGTCCAATAAAAGTTTGCGCGAGCGATAAAGCATTAGTAGGTATATAAATTTATTTTTTTACATATAAAGTTTGTAATTTAAGTATTTGAAGTATTTAATTAGTTCACCAGCCATCATCCCAGGTTAAAATCTGTATTTTACTAAACAAAATTACTCGAAAAAGAGAAAAAGATAATCAATTTTAACTGAGCTCGTCTTAATCCTCTTCAACTCTCTACTTATGGCATTAACGGGAAAGGAAGTGTTTATGCGTTGACCGAAACGACACATCATCCTTTATCCCCAATAAATCAAAGCTTATTTCTGGAATCCCAAGTAGGATAATAATTACTCAATTTAATGAAACATGAGCCAGCTATTGGAAACAAAGGGAAGGTTTTAATTTGGAATATCAGGAAAATTCTCGTTTTTACATCCTGTAACATAAATTTACAACCACTAACATTGAAGGTCTGTTCTTCGCCATTAAAATAAGCATATCGTATCTTAGGAAAACTATAGCTATTTAACCATGACGAAATACTTGAATTAGACTTTAATAAAATAAATACCGTGTTAGCCTTTTGTTCTTGAGTCAACCTGTGAAATCTTCATTTATTGTGTGATATTAAATTAATTTTTTTTATAGTAAAGATTGATGAACTTTTTTAAGCTAAAAGCACCTCCTAGGCCTACTAGATCAGTGTTTAGTAATAAAATTACAATGCTTCATATTACTATTTTTTTTAATATCTGGGAACGCCACTAGATTCACCATCCCCTAGAACGATACTATACCACAGAATAGACTTAATATCTAATAGAATTAGTCTATTCTGTGACTATACTAAATTTTATCGAAACCTAATAAGTATTTATAATTTTACAGGTGCAGTAAAATTTCAAAATCTCAAATAAGCGATTTTTTTACTTACGTGAATTTTGAAGTGCAAGCTAATTGGATAACTCGCAATGCTAACGATTAGTTAGATAATCATAGTATATTTGCGCAAGAAGTATCTCGTTGGATTTTTATCTACAGTTCACAATCGACTGCTGCACTCGCACCAAAGTGATATCCTTTTGTGCTTAAGGCGCGTCCTGACTCTTCAGGTATTTGAACTCATTGTCATCATTTCATTAAAGGCTAGTCCATATCTTATTATGGCTGGCCGATCTTGCCTTCTTTAGAAAATGATGCTCTGGTTTTTAGAAATGTTAAATCTACCTACTATAAATAGGCTTAGGTTTGGAGCGAAGCTGAAATCCCCTTTAAAGCGGGTTTACTCAACTTCCGAGGACTAAAAATCATGCCATCGTGACGTTTCCCGTCATCTCTGCTTGTTCCAATTATTGGTTATATAATTATTGTATGAATTTTCCAAATTCATTTACCAATTTAGAAATTTACCAAATTGGTCAACACATTTTTTACAAAAAAAAAAATGGGTTGTTTAAACAAAGTCTCACTGCACTGCATCGAAGAGATTCTTTGTCAAGTAAAGTCCCAATTGAAGAAATTGGTAACCATTCGACCAATATCCAGATTCGCTTCAAGAAACTGCTATAAATAGAGCCTTATTATATATTTTTGAGGCAGATTTCTTGAATTTAAATCTAGAGCAGTCTATCCCATGCCTTCAGATAAAGAGCAGCTCTCAGTAATCTTATTTCACATTGTCAAGGCACCATAACTTTTAATTATGGAAACCCAATTTTTCCCAAACAAGGAACACGAAGAGATGAAATTGCATCTTAGAAATTAAATACTTACACACCGCAATACTTAGGCACATTTTTTCTAATTCTCGTGGACACCCGGGGCATAGTTCTACCGGCACGGGGTAGAGCCGGATTCCTAACGGCTAAGTCCCCACCATTTATTCTCTCTGGGCATCCGTGTCACCTACAATAGATCTGCTTAAATGTCCAGAGGTTGCATATTTTTTATGATTCTGCTTCACTATGTCCATTTCTCTCCATTTGATCTCCTTCATTTTCATCACAATCTCTATGAACTCTTCCACGCTTCTCCTATCTTCCTCCCTCTCCATCATTAGCTCGACCATGTTTGTCGAGTGCAGTCTCAATCTTATTTTCATCTCCAAGTCGCTTCTCTCCACCGATCCACTCATCCTATGCAGATATGTGGAGAAGTGAATAAGTGGAGAAGCAGCATACATGCCCCGTTAGGACTTATGAATTTGTGTCTTATGGAACCTATCATGCTTTCTCTTTATCCATAGTTTATTATTGGGTATGAGGGTTCCCGTCCAAAGTGCGTTCTCCGTTTGCTGCCATTAATTCTGCCATTTCTTAATAGTTGTCCCGTCTCTTATACTCTCCCTGTCTACAGTTATTGTTACTTCATATCCTGTTCTATGTATCTTGTCTCTCTCTCTCCTCTGCCAGAATGTGTATTGGAATCGTATACCCGTCAGTACCAGCGCAGCGCCGCCTTTTTAGATACACGATCTTCACTGTTAGTGTTCTTTGGCATCTTTTGTTGGGATCTCTTTATTCTTAGCACAGGATTCCATATATTTGCTGCATAAGGGACCACCGACTGTTTGTCTTTTTTCAGAGCTGAGCTCTCCCATGTTCGGGAAAATCCCGCATAGTAATTTTGTGATCCTTTTCGCTTTCTCGCACGCCTTATCTACGTGTCTCGCAAAAGTAAGTCCATAATCTATTGTGACTTCCAGGTATTCTACTTTTTTGCGGTTTTTTGAGCCTAGGTTGAAAACGGTGGACTGGGTCTTGTTATGAGCTATTTTCAGACCGTTTCTGTCATCCATCTGTCCATCTTCTGTCCACCTATTAACCATATTAGCTTATATCTTTGTGGATTATTAATAATTACTAATTAGTCTCATGGCATTGTTGAATAGGACATTCCATAAGATGAAGCTTTACAATGGGAAACTCGCATGGATAATTATCCTTAAGGGTCCAAAATTTTGATTTCAGAAGTATCAAAGGGGTTTTATTATAATAATAATAAACTTAAACGTGGTTTATCAGATAGATTATCAAATAGACGTTCATCATCATCTATATTTGATTCCGGGCTGTTTTGCCGTGGTCTATATGTAGATTTTCTTCGAGTTTTTCGTCCCCAGTTGCGGTAGTTATTCATCAGTTGCTACCTGATGATGCCAATAATTAATTTTCCGACATTGTAAATGAAAAGAGTTTTTTTACTGCATCTCTGGTCTTGATTATCTTCTCACTAAGAATTACTGAATTTATGTAGCTCTTTACTGAATGAAAATGATATTATATTACTTTGGTCAGTCTGTGTAGGTATTATATGGTGGTACTTTCATGTTATAAACTTTTTATAAACACTTGTTTTTAATCATGCAGTTATCTCAGAGTTTTAACGAAAATTTAATTAAAGTCAACAAAAAAGTTACATTATATAATGTTATATGAGCATCATTCTAGACGGAATGAAAGACATTCCGTCTTACTAGGAGATGCATCGCTGTAACAGAATGTGAAAATAGTTTAAGAGAAACTAGAATAAAAAGCATTTTAACAATATCCAGAGACTGGACCGTTAAATTAATATATTTCAAATATTTCAAGTGGAGTTCCTTGACTGGTACCTAAATGAAAATTGGAAAATTAATTTTGCCATTTAGTTTTCTTAAAATCGCTAGACCTGCTTGTAAATTTTTGAATAAAAAACTTAAACTTAAAAGTAAGCCGGCTCAATATATTAATCTTTCGTTTTATAGATTTATTCATAAATTTGTATTCTAAAACTTTCAAAATCTTATGAAATTCAAATAAAGTAAGGGACTAGAAAGTGCTTCATGCTCGGATTCATCCTTGAAAATTAAAACTTCTATTCTCGCATAATTGGGTTTTAAAGAATTAGGATTTGAAAAGTATGTAGGTGTAGCATATTTTCGAAATAACTAGCGTTTAATCGTCCTCTCATGATTAAGTTTTGAAAACGCATAAATTTTTTTTAGTGTTAGTTCAACATTATTATTAGAGCCTCGTTCTCTTTCAATACTTTAATTCACGTCAAAAAATCCTCGTTTATTATATCTAATTGGGCAGGTACTTCAAAAATTCTTTGAAATAAATTTCTCTGTCTTCGACTAAAATAAATTAAATTTAGTAAGAAGTTTTCTAAATTATAATAGCAAAAAAAAAAAAAACCATTACACCGTTATGATTACACATTTTCTAAGTATAAAATAATAATCCATGGAGAAGCTCATCGTATGCCTTAATGCACTGCTAATTGTTCAAAATTATCTGACTTATAATTAATCAATATTCGGATGATAATCCTGGAAATAATTCGCCATGCTTGGGTAAACAAGCTGGGCTCGTTAATTTGCAAAGTAAAGTTTGTTAACATAATTAAGAAGACCCTTCAGACTTATAATTTGTTACGAAATATTAAAAATATGTAGGACCTAACCAAATTGGTATTTTTACACATGGATTTAAATTAAACAGACTAATTAATAAATAAAAATCAATTCACGAACATTCCTGCGTATCTCGGAGTCCTCAATATGCTCTACATCAGTAAAATATGCGGCTTTCGAATTATTATTTATTTTTATTAATAATTATTAATAATTACAAGAAAAATAAATTTCGATTAAATGTAAGTAACTACCTATTTTACCTTCTAGAAAACGGCTTAGTAAAATCCAAAAAGTCGCACATCACCGTATAGAGAATTGAAAGATCGCTCCATTTACATACAAATTGACCCGCCTTTCTTCTTAAAATTTTGTTGTTCATCCCTTTGCCCTGTAGTTGAAGTGATAAAGTTTCAAAAAAGAAAATACTATCGCCCTTCGAGCTAAAATATTTTACACAAGCGCAATGGTATCACCAAAAACCCTCGTGTCGTGATCTTCTCTTTTAGACCACTTGTATATATTGTTATTAAATATTATAGTACTTATATTATAAAAACCGTTAAACATTAAGAAAATAACATTATTGCGGTATAAAAAGTGAATAATATAAATAGTGTCTTATTGTAGTTTTTTTTTTTTTTTTTTTTTTTTAAAGAGGGAGCATCGGTCCTAACTGTGTAGGTAAGACATAGTCGCTCCACTCTGGTAATTTGGCTTCGAGACGAACTCATTAGCCACAGACACTTCTATATATAATATATTTCCTTATAAACGTTCGATCGCTTGTTTTACTTTTAACAGACATTCGAAAATGAATCTGAAAAGTAAAGCGGGCCGAGGTGAGTTTCGAACCCGCGATCTATGGCTTCGTGAGCCAGCGGCGAACCACTAGGCCACGCAAGTCACTTTGTAGTTTTTTTTTCGATTTGGCTGAAAGGTTTTTTTTTTGTTTTTCTACCCTATTTAAAACGTTCTCAGAATTTTTAGGAAAAGTTTTATCCACCTCAAAAAAAGTTATGAATTTTTTAAGAAAAATTTCTCATTTTTAAAAATTGCCATAACTTTGTAAAAAATAGGCCGATAGAGACGTTCTTTTCTACCGAAATTTAATTTTGCGGTTATGCTCGTCAATCCCAGAGTGGGCCTAATTTTTTTCTAATTTATTTCAGTTTTTCAATTATTTATTTTTATTTTTAAAGCTTTGTTTGTACAGACTGATTCATGTAAGAACTGACACCGATCAGGGTCGTGTAGGGGACTCCAAAATATGCTAATTCAACGCAACATAATATTTCTAAACTAATAAGTTGCACCCCAGAGAAGTTATAGGTCTTGAGAGTGGGATTTAATATTTCTAAAAAAATCAATATCTCGGCTATAATACTTACTTTAAATTAAATGAAAAATCAAATTTGGTACACGTTTTGAGGGTACCAAGAGTATTAATTAACAACAAGTAAAATCAAATTTTAGCATTTTAAAGGGTTAAATAATAAATAAATATCGTATGCTGTGGTAAAGCCCAAGTGTCAGAAGTTTTCAAGTAGCCTCAAGGACTTCTGACGTAACCTAACGACTGCTGTGAAGCAGCCGGGACCCCCTTTTTAACGTACCTCCCGGAGCACGATAATTATAATAATTTAAAGGGTTGATACGATATGATGAATTTTCAAAATGTTACATATTTTTTTAAATTGTTGCTAGATCTAGGAAGTTGTTACTTTATTTCATGGGAAATTGAATTCTAAAACTTTTATTTTTCTTATATTTTTCAAAAAATTTTCTCGTTTTCCACAAAAACTCGGAAAACTAGAAAAATATTGCATTTTTATGTACCGAATCTAATCATCGAAAAATCAAAAGTTGGTTTTTTATTCTCAAACTTTTTTTCTCTTTTTATTTTTCAAAAATCTTTTTGAAAAAAATTTGAGTTATTGAAAATTTGCATTGTTTCTATTATTTAGCCAGGAAATAATAATAAATATAATTAATAAGTACAGGAAAAGGTAAAAGTGGCTAAATTTCTATAACCGTTTATGAGCGAAATTTTGAAGTACATAATTGAACTGAAATTTATATTGATAAACAACTACACTAATAGTATTTAACCTTTAAAAATCTCAAAAAGCCAATAAGAAAAATGGCGCAGATATTCGAATTTTTTTACATAATGTTTATTTATCTATAACTATTCAATTTTTCAATTTTCAAAACTCCCCGTTTATTGTTTAGAATGTGAAAGTGATGTAAAAAGTTAACTTTTTAAATAAAGTTGCTAATGACAAGAGGCCAAATTGTAATATTTTTGTAATTTTTTTTGTTTTGTTAAATTTAAAAATCCATTTTATGGCACGTTTTCAAACGAAATGAAATGAAATTTTCAAAGTAAACCACTATCTACGCTAATATGACCTGACTGTGGATAATAATTATTACAGAAAGCCAACTGAAAAGCGGTGAAAATATTGAAAATTGATGCGAAAGAGGGTTTTTTATAATTTTTAAAATACTTGGAGGCGTTCATGAAAACCTAGATTATCAGATGGGTAAAGAAATTTTAATTAATTTTCCAATGAGGCGGAATTGCCATGGAAATTTTGCTAATGGGGAAAAAACCAATATATGAGTATTAGGATGAAATTAATTTTTATCATTATGTATGCTATTTATGGAAAGCAGTCGTATTCTCATCAATATAAATTATAATTTTCAGAGTAATTTATGCTCTGAATTATTATAAATTTAATTAAATCAAATCCTGTTCCACATGTTCAAAGACTTTTCTAAGTTCAAATTTTCTAAACTTAAAAATTAATTTCTAAGCAAAAATAATACTTATTTTGATAATAAACATCAAACTCTAGACTAGGTAATGATTACCTACGTTATAAATTTTATCACCAAAACGATACTCCATCAGGTTCTTCTCGCAGCCTTGTAGTACAATACATTTTCTTGACAGAACACATGTTATAATTAGTACACGTCGTATTTGCCCCGAATTAAATGGTCATAATATTTCACATAACATATTATCGTTTTTAAATGACATTTTATAGAACACTCTTAATGTCTGAAATGATTTAGTAACGCTAACTAGTACACTCGTCACTGATAAAGGTCAATTATTCCATTAATACACTTTTAAAACGCGTCTAATTAACTCATCATACACCTTCATGAAGATGAACGACCCCATAGCTTCTTTATCAGAAATCAATTACCTGAAGATTGGTTAATGATATAACAACTCATCTCGATTTAGTTAAACATTCTAAGTACACCTACTTGCTGTAATAGCCTTGATGCGAGCAAGTTGGGTAATTAGCAAAAAAAAAAAAAGAAATTAAAATGTATCATCTTCACTAGATACGATCAGGTATATAAAGCAATCGCGATTACATTATTTGCATCATTTACTCTCAGTGCTTCGCCAAATTAACCATTCAGATATGAAATTGGTAAGTAAATGCCTACCAGATTATTATTATTAATATTAATAATTACAGTTTTATAGTTACGAACTCTAATTGCCTTTTATGTTTGAAATTTTCCGCTTTGATTGAGAAATAGTTTATGGAATTTAATATGATGTTTTTAGATTCAAAAATCGTTCAAGCTTAAAAAATATTTACGCTACAGTGAATTTGATATCGGTTTAGTTATTTTGAATTAATAAGTAATACCGAGGTAAATACCTGATTTTGATCATATAATATAAAATTTTATCCCGAAATTGTAAGATCTTCCAGTCATTTGTAACTTGTCAATTCTTCTCTGTGAGGGGATAAATGTTATTCAAAAAAATTACACTTAACGGAACAAAAAATCCTGAGCAATCTCCTCGTTTGTGGAGGAAATTGCAGTCGTTCTAATTTCAAGCTCAGTCTGAATATGGGGTTGAAAAATTATAAAATAAATATTATTTACTGGCCGGTTAAATTGTTAGGGTTAGATGTGCATGCGGTTGTTATTAATTAAACTGGTCAGCTAAAAATAGGGAATGGCATATATTAAGAACATTAAGAACATTAGATATGATAATATAAAGAAACAATTTTGTGCAAATTTCGAAAGTTTTGAAAACTCAGAAATAATCAGTTCAACAAACCTTTGAATTTTTTAAATTTTCTAGAGGGTACAAAATTGGTACATTGGGTGAAAAATAAAATATCAAATAACGCTTTCCTGTGCAATTTGCCAAAATTTTGAAAACTAATTCCACATTAAAATTTTTCTGCGAGAAGAAAATACATTTCCCATATGATATTAATACTTTTATTTTATGTGTGACACTGTATAGATTAACAAACTAAACATTTACTCATTTAGGGTTGATTTTGACAAAAAAATTACGAGGAATTATCAGAGAAAAAAAAAATGTTTTAAGTGAAATGCCAGATTACAATATTCGCAGCAGGATTTGGAAAATTTTGCTATTTCCTACATTCAGATTTTGGAATCAGAATTTGAATGAGGAATCAAGTCTGTCAGATGGTTACGAAAAAACCCAGGGTCGCGTTCAGATTTAACACCTTGAGACTCAGGCGTTGTTACTCAAATCCTCCAGATTTTCTGAAAGTTACCCACAAAAGGTTGTCGAGAGAGTCCAGATTTGTTAGTGGATTTACAACTTTTAGGCATGGCAGTTTAGAGATTCGAGTAAATCATAAACAAAAAATAGAATGTCTTTAAAAAATGTCATTAATATCATAGAATACCCCGAGTTTCCAAAATATAAAATTATTTACCCACTACCGTCCGGAGCTCAGCGTTTTAATTTTATATGTATGTTTAATTTGTAATTTGTTATAAGTACTTTAGATACTTTATCAATAAAATATTTTCAAATGCTCTAGTAGAGTCAGTCATATTATTTGTAGGTTCATCCGTTTAATTTATGCAAATACACAAATTAAACCCGCTCTGTTTATCTGAACGCATCCCATCAGTGAAGCTGATCCGACGATGATACTTTACCACAAGTTGATCTGATCTGTTATGACAACTATTTTTGTTCGTGTTTATGGCATTAGAAGCAGCAAAATTACATAATATATTAATAGAAATTTAAATAATGCTGCTTATAAGGACCTCAAGAATTTCTTCTTAAGGGCGTAAAGATGAACTAGGTACAGAATTTAGGAAAACCGGTGATAAATAAAAATTATAAAGCATAATAAGCTTCTAAACCCATGTGCCTTTACCTATATCTGTTTTCTAGGCAGTTTTTGATACATTTTGAGCGGTTTTTTCAAGTAACAATAATTAATCCACTTGCTTCAACAGCAGTTTCTATTTCTTCTCAAATTATATTTTATATTTACATTAATTTCCCCATTACATGCACAAGTTCGGCTCTAAATCCACTCAGATCACTGTCAGATAAACATGACACTATTAGCGGATTTTCTCTGATCACGGTTTCGTTCTGTTTAAATCTTGCATATTTTTATGTTGGGCTCTTCTATGACCAAATCTGCCTTAACGCCTTAGATCCGTCAGACCAGATCCATCAGCTGATCAGATCCTTTGTAAAAGTCCTCGGGTATATGGCCGTGCACTTTCAGTTTAGTCCAAGTGGATAGTTGTTCTTATTTTTCTGTTCCCCATCTGCCGCATTTTATACGGGAGCTACATAATAAAAAATGGATCTTTTGTTCATCATCCAAGCAACTTTTACCAATGAAATTTCTTCTGATTTGATTTTCATGGTCTTCTTGATCGAAATAATATTTCTCTTGTTGAGCGTCTTCAACGAATATCAGAATAATTATTGTCATCAAAGTTTTTGTCTCAAAACCTTAACCTATTACAAGATCTTTTTTTTCTTGACTGCATAAGGTTTAAAACATTGTTGCCGCAATCAATTTTCTAGAACTTTATTTACAGGATTTTGAAGATTTTTTTCTCAAAATGAACTATCGTTTTGAAAAAAACCCTTTATTTTTTTATTCCTTTTTCGTTCGGTCTTAGGATGTCCGATCCGTTTTTGTTACTTTGATTATGGTATAATTTTTATAGGTAGGTACTACTTTAGAAAAGAGTTGCTGCTTCTTTTTGAAAACACCTTAGTTGACGACAATATGTTAATGATGCTTACAAATCGATCACTAATTCCATTAATCTCCCAGAATCAAATATCCTTCATCCTGGCATTCGAGCTATTTTATCCTGAAGAAAATACAACAATAGAGGATGCGAGCCGACTCATCGTCATTTGTCTCTAATCAATTCCTGTTAAGGAATCTATTAATTAAGGATTCCGTACCTAAATTAGTTAACCTATAACAATGCCAATGCAAAAAAAAAGAGTTAAAAAGAGTTTCAGTAATAATTAAGGCACGTTTTCTTGTGCCTTAAGTGATAGGAAATCCTATCTGTTTTCGTCAAGAATAATAGTTTTTCAACATAAGCGAGCGTTCTTTGACAGATATTTTATAGTAAACTGAATAAATAAAATAGTGTTTGTTGCTGGAATTGGTATAGCTGGACAAACTGCTCACGTAAAACGAGGTGAGCTGTCCATCTGGAAGTATTCAATTCCCCGGCAACTCTCCGAATGCTCGTACTCCTTTGAGGATTTTCCTTGAATAAGTTTAGAACTTGTTTGTCAAATTCTAGCAGATGTGGAAGATTACGACCGGCGTCTTCTCTCCTTCATGAAACACGATATTATCGAACACGTTGACGCACATTTAAGACTTTGTCTTTTCTAGAATAAGAACCTTCTGGGATACAGTTGCCATTAAACATGAATTAAACATGAATAATTTTTTTAATTTATTTATGTTGTCACCCATTTCATAAGAGAACATGTGATTAGTTTAACTGATTTTAACGCTTGTTTCTTCAAAGTATAAGCAGGTTAATTGAAATGAATCAGCATACTGCAGTACGCTTGTCATAATATTTGGAAACCAGACACATAATAAATAGAATCTAAAAATATTTTTTACGACTAAGGTTACAATTTATGAAAAAATAGAATCCTGTTTAATTTGTTAGATACCTAGTCAATGTTATTATGGATATTTTTACGTTTTTATGAATTTACCCCTATTTTATTCCATTAAACAGCATATTTTGCTGTTTATTTTAAAATCTACCCCGACTTGTGATAATAAACATATATTCAAACTATTATCTTTCTCTATCAAATTAGTGGCTCTTTAGAGAATAATAAATTCTTACAATCATGTAGGTATACGTATTTCTCACTTCATGGTTATTTTACCGACCCTTCTTGAACAAATAATTACAATTATTTCGGGTAGGTACAACTTTCTCTCGATCGCTTATCGCTACACAATAAAATAACATAACTAAGCTTTCTCCAGTATCAAGGGAGATAATATTTCAAAAGCTTGTTGCTGGTAGTTTTGCAGTGACGTTGACAACAAAACTACGAGCAGCACGAGAGAGGTTTTCGATCAATGTCGAGAACAAACTTGTTTAAAAGTAGCGAACTTCACTATATCAAACGGAAAATTTTATCAATCAAAGTTACATTCATACATCGAATGACATTCTTCATTTATAATGTAAAATACCGAGTGATTTTCAGACTTTTCGAATATATCTCCATTAAGGTGTATCTACATCTTTTGTTTTCGAATTATTTGGGGAAATTTGATCAGATTTGTCGTCTTTCTACTCTCGCTTTTACTAACAGCGGGTATTATAAAGGCTTAATAAGTTAACGGGCAGATTTCTGTGGCCATTTCTGAAGAAGGTATCGAGTCTAAGTGGAAGCCTTTATAATATTGGTTTCAAGAGAATTATGCGGTAATAATTGACACACTTACGAGACACTTTATTAAAGGCATTCAGTGGTGTAGAATTATTTAGATTTTTTTTTTAATCTGCAATCTGACGGAATGGATAGTGATGGATCAATGATGCCGTTTGCTAATTTATGAGATGAGGAGAGAAAATGGGCGAGCATGAATGTTTAATATCGAAATTAATTTCCATATTTACATAAGTCTCTGGTAAAAGCAGCGCTATTGTTATGAGACGGGCACATCTTTGCTTAACGCGAGTACGCTCGATATAATTCTTTTATTTATTATTTTTTTGCATGCAATAGTTGTCTTTAATTATTATAATTATTAGGTAGGTTTCAAAAATTTGTTTCAAAAATTATGTAACAAAACAAAATAAAACGTAAATAAATTTACTAAAGACAAGTGACTCTGACTAACAGAAAATCCCACAAAATTTCTTCGAGAAACTTACCCTGTCTCCACAAAAAATAATTATTTACAAGTTTGAAGTTCAAGATTCTTTTAAAGTTAAAGATCAAGATCAATAATATCATCACGACGTCATTATCACGTCAAAATATTTATCAATCGACGAACCTCTAAAAAATGACGTCTTATTGACGGGTGCTCTGCTACCTCCACCTGTAATGTTTGGCTTATTATGATGAATAAAAATTGTGTTTATCCTGCAACATTTTTTTTCATGATGAGTTACCTAGTTGTGCAATTTTTCTGTACTTAAGCTGAATATTTTGATTTAAATCATTTTTTGTTGTTGTTATCAAACATTTTATTTGTCTGTTGTTTTGTTTGTTTGTTTGTTTTATGTTGCAAAAGTGTTAAAAAAAATTATTTTGTGAGTGAGAAACATTACGAACGAGCTTCAGCGAGTGAGCAGCCCGTGTGACCAACCTGAGCAGAAAAAATCTTACTTTTCTTGTTGAGAGGAGGTAAAGGGAGAGAATACGAAGGGGGAGGAGGAGAGTGGTCGAAAGTAGTAGGAAGAGAGAGCACCGTTTCTAACAAACACATTTTGTTAGTGTGTCTAGGAAATATATTATGCATCTTATACATAAAATTCCTGGAAATAATCATTTAGCGTTACCTATACCTATATTAACCAGGAGAACTGAGAACGTGGAAGGCCTGTTAATGAAGATGGACAAAGCGAGTTTTTCACTTGACATGTTAAATTACATCCACTTGCTCCAGTCTTAGAATGGATGCATCTGCGATGTCGCAAAATAGCCACCGCTTGGTTTTGATCTTTTCCGTATTTGCATTCGATTTATTCGCGATTTAGAAACTCGATGATTGCTAGAAATGGCTTTGCAGACTAGAGTTACATTGTAGTCAGCTGCTTTTACAGGCGTTGGAGGTACCATCACAACCTCGACATAAGGAGTATGTAACACATTAACAGAGATGCTTTTTTCGGACTTACTAAGCCTGACCTCATTTCTTCCAAACCCCTAATAATTTCCCGTGTTCTTCCTGGACAAGTGAGGGATGTCCTGGTGATGACCCTACTTATCGCTGTTTTCGTATTTAAGGACTTTTTTCAGTAAGAAGGTAACATTGCCATCATAATTTGAATAATGTCCATCCTTCTTCCAGAAAACATCCTCCAATGTCTCGGGGTTGCTGTCAATCCGGCAGAGCAAATATTCCCCGCATATGTACTGCGGTGACGGTCATCACAGCCGGTTCAGCTGTTACCACTGGTGCATATTTTACATCAAATTTGATCTGTTTATGAAATATACTTTTTGCCTTTCGATGAGTTCGTTTTTTTACATTTAGCTTTATTGTTGTCGTAGCGAAAAGCTTTAAAACTTAGGATACTGATGCTTGTTGTGTACGTTCCGTCTCTTTCAAGATAAACGGTAGATGTCACTTATGCGTTGGTAATGGTCATTGAGGTGGAGTTTTTCTGTACTATCTCGCCTTGGATCATATCGTGGGTAATAATTCAACGGAAGGATAGACTCCAAGTTCAGTGACATGGCTGCCAGCTGCTTCGGAATATTATTAATTTTGGATTTAATTTAGTCTGTCAGTTTGACCTTATTTCATCACCTTTTTTTTTACTGCACAATTTCAATGAACCGGGCAAACCTTCGGTCAGTTGTCAATTAACAAAGTGTATCGTATCGTCCTCCTATCGGTATTCTAAAGAGATACGATTTCTGTACATCATGTGCTGGACGTGTGGATAACTTCACCCACAATTCAGCTTGCATAGTATTGCTCGAATAACTTCGTAATTATCGCGTCCTCGAGCGGACAACCGACCGCTCACAGATCTCCCGAACTGGAGGGAAAATTTTATTTATTGAAGTAGGACCCATTAGGAATATCGATTTAGGAATTATCACGAAGCTAGAATCAACAAATTCGTGCAGAAAATGCATGGAGAGTAATTAAATAGAAATAGTAAATATAATAAAATTTTAGGATGCCCGTAGAATTAATATTTAACTCGCCAGAAAAGGAAACAGGAACTTATGTTTGTTGTTACTGTTGAATTTTTGTTGAGGAAATATTTCAGTTTCTGATTTATGACGCCAGATTTTATGACTTCAGCTTTATGACATTTTCAAATTAGCCGAATAATATGAAGCAGGTGTTACATGCAGGAATAAAATTTTTATTATTTATAATTGGGTCTGAAAATTTTCAAATTATAAAAAAGATATAAAAATGTAATCCCACGCCATAATGTTACTACTACTTTATTCGATCCAGGAAAAAAGTTATAAAAAATTACAGCATTATACAAGTTTTGAGGGCTTTAATTTTCATTCATGATGATTTGAAAACCAGCAGGACCTTTCCAATGTTAAGCTATCATAAATAACCACGTCGAGAATATTATCCAATAAGAAAATGTTGGAAAAGTATACCTACTTCGTCCTAAAATTTAAAATAAACAGCTTCCTTCTATAATAACAGGGTATGAAATAATAAAGCCAGAGAAATAGGGCAGGATGAAATCATTTGTAAAGTTTAATTTGCACGACTATTTTTTATGTAAATCTGCGAATAGGAGTGTGAGAACTCTTGATCCAAAAGACTAACATTTTTCCGCACGTAAGTTGTTGCAAGGCTAATAATAATTATTGTTAACCACATATCATTATTTTGATACATTTTGAATACATATTCAGTGGGCTATTTGCATATGTATTGTATATTATCCTATATAGGTAGGTACCATTAAATTATTCTCCTAGGCGAGGTATATCACGCTAGGTGACATTTTTACGACATGATCTTAACACTAAATTTAGGAATTAAATAGTGGATTTGAAAAATAAAATTCCCGCGTATCAATCGCATAATGTATTTCAAATGTTTAGATTTACAAAATTACGTTTTACGATAAACGTTTTTTTTTTTTTTTTTACTCAAATTCCACATTTTTTATATAGTAGGAAAAAAATCACATCCTGGAACGTACGAATTTTATCCCTAAATCAACCCTCTTCGAGTGCATGGCAGCTGCAACCCTAAATATTTTAATTGGAAGCAGAGGTTTTTGATACCTAATTTGTAAGGTCTTTCATTCTCTGGTCAAAAATTGTATCGTTTAAATATTCATTGCAAAAATTCAAGATCGGCTTGACGAAATTTGCTTCAACAATCATCGAAAAACATAAAAAGTACAGCACTTGGCTCTTGATGGCTAGCTAAAAAAAATACCCATCTGTTCTTTTTCAAGCAACTAAAAGTAAGTAATACTTGAAAATTTGAAAACTTATTCATTGCCAGTCTTTTTTTTAATTGTCCATCTCTGCAAAAAAATACAACAAAAATGCTTATATTAAAATATTAACAGGATAGCATGTTTTATTTGAAAATTAAAAACCCAATTAATAAAGTCCTAATTAAAAATTTAGGGGTTGCAACTGTCACTGAAAGGAATTTAGAGATGAAATTGGTTATTTAAAAGTCTTTTAAGAATCCAAAGACGGATACTAAATCTTTCCTTAAAAAGCTCTGACTGAATACCTAGAAGCTCTCCATTTCGGGATAAAATAAAAGTGTCGGAGCAGAAAATTATGAGATATAAAAATAATCGTTTTTCTGGAAAAAAAAACTACCTAATATTTAATTATTTTCATTGAAAGATTGTCCTTCATATTATCCAGTAGATGTAATAAATAAATGCTATCCTTTTTTCCAGATATTACCCCTACTGTTGTGTGCCTACGCGGCTGCAGACCGACTTGAAAACACCTACCTGCCGCCCCAAACGGCTGGTTCCGCCGGAGGAGGCAGAGATATCAGTGCCCCTTACCCGGGCAGAGGCGACGGTAACAGGGGGTTCGGAGGCCGGAACGGAGGCCGAGGGGGTGGTAATGACGGTCGAGGAGGTTTCGGAGGATCGGATAGGTACCAACCTGGAGGCGGACAAGACGGCGGACAAGGTGGACAAGGGGGCTATCAGCCTGGTGGAGGACAACGTGGACAAGGAGGACAAGGAGGACAAGGAGGACAAGGAGGACGTGGAGGTCAAGGAACAGAGCCTCAGATAGGAATAGTAAAGTTCGTGAATGAAAACAACGGAGACGGAAGCTACAGATTCGAGTAAGTTTTCTTCTTGGAATTGTCATACATAAAGAGAACACATTTCCATGTTCGGCACACTTCTCTCATGGATGTGTTGCTGGTATGTCAGACTGATGAGCTGAAAATTATCGGCGAAACATCGATATATCTGATTTCATAGACCATTTTCAAATGCCTTCTCGTGGTCAATGAAGCACATAAAGACTTCTTTTCTTTGATCTGGCAGTTTTGGGGCAACGTCCGGAGACTGACTATGGCCTCTCTAGTTCCAAATCCGCTCTTAAATTCGAATTGGCTGACTCCACTTATTTCATCACATTTTTTATGAAGTCTTGTGTGTAGGTATAACACGAAGGGAAAGTTTTAGGAAGTGACTCATTTAAACTGATACGGCGGTATTCTTGACATGATTTTGGACTGTTTAATTTTGGTAGCGGGATTCAATCTTTAGGGAAATGTCTGATATTTTAGATCTTTTAAAGAGTCTTATGATTATTTAAAGATTTTGTTCGTTCATTAAGTGAGATGTTTCCGAGTACATATCATCAGAGCTTTCTTATGTTTAATTAATTTGATCGCGTGCATGATGACTTCACTTTTTAATAGGCTTGATTCTGATTGGGTGAACTCTAATTAACCTTAAAATTCACAATAATTCATCCAGGATGATTTCCTCTACAAGAATATAAAATATTTTGCTGTTCTCTATTATATTCCCATGGTAATGGAACGAATGTCTGAAAACGAAAAAAAAAATAGTGAAAAACTATTCATAATAGTGACGGGGTCAGTCAGACAAGTAGACAACGTTGTAAAACATCTGACGACTTATTAGTATTTGATTGGGAAATCACACAGAACACTATTTTCAGAGAGACAGAAAGAGAGAGAGAGAGAGAGAGAGAAGATATGCGCTTATAAATTTTCATTGGCTCAAGCTTTGTGTATGAATATTAAGCTGAAGGCAGTTGGTGTTTAAGATAAAATCCAATTTAAAATGAATTTAATAAAGAAAAAGAACATTATGGGATCGCTTAAACTTCCAAAGTGTTTTAATTAACAGAAAATGAACGGAGGCAGACTTGCTTCTTTTAATTCTCAGATTGTATCTGTCCATATTCTGAAAATTTCGCAGTTGTTATTCTTCTCAAACGATTGAATTCTCCATTGAGTTAATTATGTTATACTTATTTTCTGGCTGGTACAAAGCGCCGAAGTTTTATGCAGGATCATTTCCAAGTTATTATTTGTTCCGTAAGAAATGTTGTGGATGAAAAATATCGTAAGCAATAAAACCGCCTCTTTTTAGATTACTTGACAAGTGATTCAATTAACTCGAACGAGATTGATTTCTTTTTATTCCATAAATCTTCGGAAATACTCCCTTTTAACGACATTGTTTCGACTTCTTGTTAACTGTTAAAATCCCTAATGGTCTTACCCTTAACTACAACTTCAGGGCTTTTTTACTGTTTCGATAAGTTGCCTTTTATGTTGTATTGATTTTTTTTACAACATCATGGAAAGTCATAACTTGTAAAGTAGCTGTGCCTGATGAACGAATTTATTTTTCCGCTCTCATTACACGGCGCTTCGGATTCTGCCATAAAATAAAGCGATATGTTTTAGATTTTCGTTTAATGGTTGATTGGGAGATCTCGCATAAACTTCATATTACTATATACTCACTTTAATGGAGTTTTTATGGCTTAATTTCGGTTTTCTGAAGTGAAAAATTCATTCCAGGAAATACCAAGTTGGTAGAAGAAAGCCTATTATTTGCACGATGAAAATTGGTATTCCGCATGAATGCCACATGACATATAAGACGAAATATGCGTTCCGGTGTGAGTTATATTGTATCTTTGCCACCTGAAATTTCACCTTTAAATTTCCAAATAATTGTTGAGGTACTCCCATAATAGAAGAATCCGATTTATTTTCTATAAAGGCTTTAATTTGGGACGCGATGCCGATCTAGCGTTGAAAAGAACAACCCTTAGATTGTTGATTAGACTCATTATTGCCTTGCTCATATAACTTTTCGCATGTAGCTTCAATAAGAATCGGTGCGAGGAATATCTCTCATCTGCTTGCTGGAAAAGAAGCGTAATATCGTAGAATATTATCCATGTCTTACATTAAAATTATGAAAGAAACTTCATGTACGTAATAAAAACACTAGCCCAGAGATGAGACTTAGAACAGGCGGTGATCTTTAGGGATTTTGTTCGAAACCGATGCACCTGGTTCGAATGAGGCAAACACGGATCTCCAATAGAAACTAAAGAATCAAATCAAAGACAAAATTACACTATTACCCGTTTCTTTTTCAAAATAAACTTATCCTCGCCCCATTTCAGCAACCACTACAACGAGAAATCGCTGTCAATCCTCCCAACTAATCAAAAAATAATTTTTCACTAATTTGCAACACAGATTTCTTTTCTAATCAACTCCAATAGAGCCAATAAAAAAAAAGGAACTGACTAGGAGAGTCTATTCTATCATTTCAAGGGACACTTGCCCTAAAAACTTTTCGCATATAAGTAAACAAAAATTATTCTGACTAAAAATATTAATCACATCTTTTCCAGATATGAATCCGAGAACGGCATCCAAGCCCAAGAGTCTGGTCAATTAAAATCCGAAGATGCGATCGAGGTCCAAGGTGGTTTCTCTTACACAGCACCCGACGGTTCTCAGATCTCCCTCAGTTACATCGCCGACGAAAACGGTTTCCAACCCCAGGGAGATCACCTCCCCACCCCGCCCCCAATACCAGAAGCCATCCAGAGAGCTTTGGAGCAGAACGCCGCTGACGAAGCTAACGGGATCGTTGATGACGGCCAATACAGAGGGGAAGGACAAGGTGGCAGTAACGGGGGTCCCAGTCAGCAGTATGGACCCCCCAGTCAACAGTATGGACCACCGAATGGTGGACAAGGTGGAAAGAATGGGAACGGGAACGGAAACGGCGGATATAGGTATTAATTTTTGACTGCTTTGAAAATATGATTAAGACTTTGTGTATTGAGAGAATTGTAAAGTAATTATTTATTTTTATATATCATGTAAATAAACGATATTTTAGTAATTTTTGTTTTATATTTTATTCATGGAGAAGTTGCAACGAGAAAGTGTATAATATTCATCTCTACATGCAAGAATTGATATTTACTATATTTTTGAGAGCGCTTATCGATTTGAGGATTATGTATGACGTTTTTGGGATATCTGTATATGTTATTCGCTTCCACGCTTCCATTAGAAACATTCCATCAAGAGCAGCAAAGCCGGTAAAAATGTTCAAAAATACGGCAATAATAGGGCAAGACTTGCAAGGATATGGAGGCTTCTTTATACCTCAATAAAATAGCCCTAGAGGTGGAAATCTCATGTAATATCACGCAATATACTTCTTGCCTTTCGCAGGATTTACCAGCTCAATTCCGGAAATATTATGTAGGTAAGTCTCATTTTGCTTTATAGCATACTGGAATAGAATATATAGGAGGATATATCGTCCAAGGAAGTATGTTCAATTTTAAAAACTGGTCCCGGAAATCGCCTTATTATTAACTGGAAGACGAGTGTACAGTGCAGTAATAAAATATGCTGCTTTTATTATGATGGGAGTATTAAGGATAAATATATGGGGTGATCATAAAGATTGGTATCTTTAGAGACTTTTTCTCTTGGTTTTCTTTTGTCAATTGCTTTTCACAGTTTGGCAAATGATTTTCTCATTTTTAATATTACCAGCCATCGAATGTATCAATCAATTTCCCTTGATTTCAAATTGGTTTCATTTTATATCAATTAATTTTCTCATTCAAGTATGTGCAGTGACAGTATTGGAAAAGCATTTTGTAATAAGGGAATCTTTTTTGACAAAATGAGAAATTGATTTGAAAACCAACACAGACGTATCATAGATACAAAAATCATTTGATAAATTGCTAAATAGAATTTACAAAAGAGGAAAACCAGTAGAAAACGACAATCAATTCAATGTAAGTGTATCAAATATTTTTAATTTTTAATTTAAGAAATTATAGGTGAGTACCTAATTATACTATTCGTCACCCCTGAAAAAAAAATCTCCCTGTATATTCTCAAAGTAATTTAACATGCCCAATGATGTAAGTTATACAACTTAACCAGTATTCAAAATATGAGCCAAATATCTCAAAAACTATGTTAGCTATAAAGAAAAAACTAATTTTTTCCAACACCCTGTATATAGATGGGTAGGTATATAACGAAGCAATTGCGGTCCCATGTCTATATGAACTTTTGACATAAAATAAACCAAAGAATGATCTCCTTTCGTAATGTACCTGGTATAAAGTGGAATCCATTTATTTTATCCGTTGGTATAAACCAATGGAGTCGTTTGATCACGACAAAGAGAAATACCATATTTCAATTTCAGCCATTTTAACCGAGAGCTGATTTTCATATAATACGTGCGGCGCCCTTTAATTATTCAAAATTTCATAAATAGTTATCATACACGAAAATGCCAAAATGCCATTGTTGCTTGGATATATACAGTGCTTCCCAAAAGTAGCGGATAAATTCATTTTCTCAGTTAATATTTGTAAAATAAAAAAAAAAACGAAACAGGTCAAATTTTGAATTTAATTTATGTTCTATTGACGTAACATTTTTTATACAGGGTGTTCCTTGGTTCAGTAATGACGTCTTGCATATTTTTTTTAATAGGACACCCTGTATATTATTAGATTTTCAGATTGTCTGAAAAAATCCAGTAAGAATGGTTTTTACTGTCGCAGTTTAAATTGAGTAGGTTACGAGTTATAAACAAATGAAAATCGCAATTTTCCATTTTCGAAGCAGCTCACATTGAAAACGGCTCGAAATATCGAAAAACGGCTTACATGTCCCTATCTTAACTTTTCACATGGTATCTTTCTATGTGGATAAAATTTCATTACAGGGTGATGGAAATAATCAGATTTTTAATCGGCCTGTATAAAAATTTCAAGTACACTGTAAAGTAACACATGAAAAGTTAAGATAGGGACATGTAAGCCGTTTTTAAATATTTCGAGCCGTTTTCAGTGTGAGCTGCTTTGAAAATGGAAAATTGCGATTTTCATTTGTTTATAACTCGTAACCTACTCAATTTAAACTGCGACAGTAAAAACCATTCTTACTGGATTTTCTCAGACAATCTGAAAATCTAATAATATACAGGGTGTCCTATTAAAAAAAATATGCAAGACGTCATTACTGAACCAAGGAACACCCTGTATAAAAAATGTTACGTCAATAGAACATAAATTAAATTCAAAATTTGACCTGTTTCGTTTTTTTTTTTATTTTACAAATATTAACTGAGAAAATGAATTTATCCGTTACTTTTGGGAAGCACTGTATAACTATAAAATGCGTTAAATTACCTGTCAGCCTGCAACAATAATTTCGCAGCTTTTGGAGACATTTATTGGATATCAAGAAGATAATTATTATTCTATGTAAATTATTTGCAATTTATGTTTATTATTATGTGTAAAAAAGTCGCCCATGAAAGTTTTTCATCTGAAAGGGGCACATTCAATGATACTAAACTTGCCCCCCCCCCACTCTCTAGGGTGGGAGGGGGTAACTTTGGAATCTTAAATAGGAACCTTTAGGTGTAGGCTTTCACGGCCGACTTCTACTGAAATCGTAATTGATTCCGGACTGTTGTGCCGTGGACCATTCGTCTATATCTGGTGATTTATTAGATTAGTCAGACAATGACTCATTGGGGTCTGACGTAAAGCCGGATACCACATCCTCCGCAGTTTCATTCGTTCCTCCTGCCTGTTGAAATTATTTGGATGTTTGCAAATTTCAATTCCTTCACGATGTAATCGGGTGTAATATTGTAAAGTAGTGGACAGGACATTCGTCCTTTCAAAGGATAAGGCATGATCGTCCTGAAGCACGGTGTGCTCCGCAACAGCTGACTTGTCTGTCTGGCCCAGGCGGGTGTTTACGAAGCGTTTGGTGGTTATAGTGCATACAGCACCACAGGAACAATGTATTCTATAAACTCCAGCGGCAGAAAGTGGATCGATGGGGTCTTTAGCTGGAATCCATTACATCATCGGAGAGACCGGCCTTTAGATAGCCAGTAGACAGGGTATGCCGTCACCAGATAATCACCCTATAAAATGACGATGCCGTTGTCTTGCATAGTCAGCTTTTTCCAGAGAATGTGCAATCACTTTTTTTACAAAGGATATGAAGATCGGGCGAACAGCTAAATGGTATCTGGAACAGAACCCCTGTATCTTATTACGGGAACGTTCAGGTGTATTTTATTTTAATCTAATGGTAGGCATTAGAAGTAACGTGTTCGAAACAAATACTGCAGATGAGAAAGGATGATGTAGAAACATTGTTGGGAGTTACCAAGGAAGAACTTACCTATACAGAAAAAATATAACATGATTATTTAGAGATATAATTTAGTTTCATGATTTGAAGAGAATGATGGGAATGACTTTACCACAAACATTCATAACCTAGAACCTTTACAATTATTGTCAGTGTGATGTCAAATTTATGATACGGGGTTGAACATTCTCATAATCCATATAGCCAACTTGATCCGAATAGATTTGGCATATACTATACTGTTGGCAGATGTCCAGCAGTGAAGTTGAATGCTATCCATAACTTCTATAAATTCGCTGATAGACTTCAGCCAGTAATGTGTAAAATATCCTAATAATATCCTCATAAATTAAAATTTTATGCAATTAGATAGACAAGTATTGAAATTATCTATTGAGTTAAAAGAAAAGGTTTCATTTGATATTATTAAGGTTGTGTATACTTAAACAGATTGATTATACCATCGTTGTCACTGATTGTAAAAACAAATTGATAACTGTAAATATGCTTAAATAAGCAACAGCATTCCTTACGGGCTAATTTTTCCTTTCGAAAGCAAAAAGTGAACTCTACAGGATCCAGTAAACTGCTCAGGTGTTGTCTTTTGTTAATCCGCTGTAAGGCCAATATTTGCAAGGTATTTATTTAGGTAGGAGGCATTTTAATCTAAAAGTAACACAGCAACGGACGGTATAATTATATAATAATAGCAACTCTCTGGTAGGTTAAAAGTATTAGAACGTAATTTTAGAAAGTCACACAGGGCAGACGACCTTCTGCCAATTATAAAGGGTATTGATTAGATATTAGGAAACATTTTATGGTACTACGAGGATACATACGACAAACGTATTAGTATTTCTGTCAAAGTCTCGTGAACATTGTCCAGTTTTCCTTATTTTTTATGGTTTATGAAAATCAAAGTGACGAGATGCCATCATAGGAGCTGAAGTTTAGTGACTTTATTTTTATGAGTAGGTACTGATGCAAACCGGGAAAACGACATCAGAAATCTACACATCTAACAAAACATCATTCGAACCAGTCAAGCAGCCAAAACACAAGCGAAATTCTTCAGGAAACAATCAGCAAATTAGTTACCTTTTCGATACAATTTCAACAATTTATTTTAATTATATTGTAACTTTTTTTCCTCACTATTTATCATTATTTCAATTTTTTTTAATTATTGTCGTTGATCCTTTATATTACAATCAAAATTCATCCATTTACTTATAGTATTGGTTTGATATCAAAGGATGTTTTGAGTTTCTGGAATTGTGTGTGTCCATAAAAGCATTACGTTGTATTTAATACGAAGCAAAAATTTTATTTTAGCCACACATCTTCATGGTGTTGTTATTGCCAAACTCCCTTGGATGTTTAGTCATCTTACGTAAACTTTATTAGTTCAGGCAAATTTTAATGCATGTGACAACTCAGTTTACCGATAAAAAGTTGACAACGTTAGCATGATGCTTTCATGACACCCAAAGCAGGAAGGGATTCATCTAGAAGTCATGAGATGTAAAAAAAACGTTTCCACTTGTGACGTTACATGAAGCGTCACGACGCCGCAACGTCGAATCAAACAATTAATTTAATAAAGTAATAATAAATTATTTTTAATTGAAAAGTACAAAATTCGATTCATTTATATTTTATAGAATGTTTAATTAATATTCGATTTCAAAAAAAAAGACGGTAGTAAGCGATAAGAAACCGGAAGCCAAGCCAACTGAAGAGATAAGACGGCGTTGTTTACGGTCAGAAACTAGCGTCACTGGTAAAATTTGTAATTATAATTCGATTTAAATAAAGGAATATTGTTATTGTCATGAAGAAGCAACATGCAAAAAAAAGAGGAACACGAACCGATAACACGGCGTTGTTTACGAGAAGACCGGCTATAAAACCAACGGACGAAGAACGAACAGAGGAGAGCGAATGCAGACGTCTTAGGAAGTTGACCTTTGATATTATGTTGATAGCTCCCCGAATCCTCCCAAAAGAACGAAGTGTTGGAATGTTGCTCCTCCACTTGCGTCCTTTTAATCCGATCCCGAATCTCACACGTTGCGAGAAATTCATCCAAGTTCACGCTGGAGCTAGGAAGTTGCCCTTCCTCCAGGTGATTCGCCCGAGCGCGCCCTCCGGGATATCGAACGCAAATCAGTGGTAGCATGTTGCCCTGCCCTGATTTAATTGTTCTGGAGCGGTGTCGCTTTTTTTCCCTGGACGTTACAATGTCGCTCTAGCGCCAAGTCACAGGTCGAGATCTTCTACGTATGCTGCACATGGAAGATCTACTCGGCTAGACTTAAATAGAATCCCTGGTATATCGCAGAATTGAATGCTGATCAATTACGATTTTATTGCTACTTAGTTTATTCTATCTGTAAATAATTTCATATTTAATAAAGATAATTAATTTTAAGTAATTACAACGCCATAGAGCATTGCTATTTCAATAAGGAATTATATTGAATTTATAACAAAATAGAATCAAACTCCCTTTTTATTTCGTTTCAAAATTATTACCGCCGTAATAAAATACCAGTTTTTCTTTATGAATTCTGGCATCGAGAAATCTTCTGTTAGGAAAAACCCTTATCTGGATATCGAAACCAACCGAAGTGCTCCTCTCTCTCTCTCACTCCCATGCGACAGACAGTTAGGAGCATTTAATCTTTTTTTGTGTGTTTTTGTAGCGATCTGGTGTGCCTCAGGCAACCAGCTGGAGCGATGACCTTGACCCAGACACTCCTTACGATAAGTGAACTCGGTGCCATCCGGAAGAACAAGAAAATATAATCCGTTCACGATATTTGAATTATTAATTTATTAAATAAATAAATTGGTTTCGTTTTTGCACGTTGTTGTGATTATTTTCATGTGTGTGTCTGTCCTCCCGACCATATGAAGGCAAATAAAAGTAGCATCCCTTTAAAAAAAAAAACAGGACGTTACACAGTTTTTATAGTTAACCAGAGTTAACTTGTTTTCGTTACATTTCAATGTAGATTTTTTGCAACAAAAAATGTTGTGGGGTGCATCGCATGCAATAAAAGGCTCATAAAATAGGGCAGATATTTTGCTTGGAATTCAACAAATAGGTGCTTAAAATTCTTAGTAAAACTATACTTAAAGCAATGAGAACATCCGTTGGATAGGCATTATTATCGTGGATATAATAATTATACCCACGAATGAAAAATAAAGTTATTTGATGCATCTAACGAGCTTTAGAATAAGAAAATATTCAGCTATGTAATTCATACATTAGTAATTTATTATTTGGATAATATAACCTCTTATAAATTGTGTGATTTTCATATAAAAACTTTAGAACATCCGAAACGGCATTAAATTTATCACTACCATTATTTTTAACAGCTTCTACGTCTGCGATAGAAGATTCTAAAGACACAATTGACAGAAAAATGTCTTTGAATAACTCAGAAAAGATAAAGAGACATTTTAACCTGACAGCGGATACGCTGGCTAAGTAAGCAGGAAAAGACGGAGAGAAAGTAAACGTGCTACCTACATTGTAACGATCTGCTAAAGGAGATGAAAATTTGGTATATTCAAACATGAATGGACATGGTGGTTTTGGAGGGAATTTGCACAGAATGAGTCTCTGGATGAAAATCCTTTCTTCGAAAGGTGCGTGAAAGGTTGACGATCTAAACCACATCCTCTTTAATTGCGAGAAATAAAGGCAGAGCCGTCGGTTTTACCGGAATATCTCGCAGCCTCGAAACATTATTGCAGCAGGCATGCAAAGGGTGCCTAGTAAATGATTTCATTAAATTTGATAAAAGATTCACACCGACACTGCGACTCATTATTAATTAATAAGGGACTCAGGGACCTTATTAATTGTTACTACATTTAAATAAATTTGTATTATAAGCTGTTGACATATTCGAAGTCGTTCGGTATTGTTCGTGAACGTTTTATTGGGAATCAGGTTCAAAAATCCATTAATCAATAATAAAAATCAAGATAAAGTCGATTTTCTTCGTGATTTTAAAACGACGAACAATGTTCTTTGTTAAGCTTTTATTAAATGGATTCCAGAAGCTTATTCAAGAGATATTATTATATGATAATTAAAAACTCTTGAAAATAATGCTCATGTAGGGTATATAAGAGCTTTTTTCAACTTTGATCTTTGATGGAAATGCTTTTCTATTAACCATAATAATTATTCTTGTTTTCGTTTTTTTTTCAACTCACTGTTATTACGTTTTCCCTGCCAAACTGCATCTACAGTGTGTGTCACAACCATGGTACACCCTCTTTTTTTTCCTTATTTTTTGAGATAATTTTTTGAAATTTGGTACGTCGCATATTCTCAATAGAGCGCACTTTTTAGCAGAAAATTGAATTTTTTCTCACATCCGGTTTTTCCAGATGTGTTAGCAACTTTTTATTTTTAAATGGGACACCCTGTATATTATTATATTTTTGGATTCTATACATTTGTACAAATCCAACAATACCACATAAGTACCATTTTGAATGTCAAATTTGTTTTTATTTAATTTTTTATTTCTCAATTATAGTGTGCCATGACTTCAGTTGTGTTCGTCACAGATGCAAAATGGGTACATCAAAATGGTACTTATGTGGTATTGTTGGATTCGTACAAATGTATAGAATCCAAAAATATAATAATATACAGGGTGTCCCATTTAAAAATAAAAAGTTGCTAACACATCCGGAAAAAACGGATGTGAGAAAAAATTCAATTTTCTGCTAAAAAGTGCGCTCTATCGAGACAATGTGACGTACCAAATTTCAAAAAATTATCTCAAAAAATAAAGAAAAAAAAAGGGGGTGTACCATGCCTGTGACACACACTGTATATTATATTATTGACAAAACTTTCGTCAGTTTTATTGCCTCTTAGATGGTAGATTCGTTCTTTTAGTGTATTTTTTAACAAAAAAATACACTATTGAGGACGACATCACTTTTCGAAAATCACCCAAACTCATCAAATGTCCACCGATCATGACCCCCAGATCACGAAAAAGTGGTTTTCCAAAATTCACCTGCCCACGATATATATATATATATTTATATATATATTTATATATATATTTATTTCTCCAAAATCACGATTTTTCGATTTTCAAAACGCTCCTGTAGCTTTATCTTTCAAGATTAGTGAACGAAATTTTGGATTCTTGTAAAGCTGAGGAATGACTTTAGATTTTCGTTGAAAAAATTTCCAAAAGTCACGTTACTTCTACAGGGTGTCCTTTCAAAATTCCAAGAATACGGTCCTTGAGGCACGGTTTCTGGCCGCAGTTTTCAATCTAGGGGGCTGAAATTTTTGTGAGAGTAAGATGTCCACAAGGAGTGGTCTGGTATTGCACTTGAGCAAAATCGGCCGAGCCGTTTCAAAATGGCGACCATTTGAATTTTCGGAAAATTTACTATTTTTTGAATCCCTGTATGAGCAAGATGGCAAAAAAACTTTCACATCAAGTTAACAGGATTGAAAGAAAATTAATTGAAATTTGAGTTAATGCAAAAAAATTTGAATTTTTTCCATTAATAGGCCGGTGGCGTGGGTAGGAAAAGAGTGAAAATGGCTTAATTTCTGTAACAGTTTTTGAGCACATTTTTGAAGGAATTGAACTAAAATTTTTACAGTATAGACAACTATACTAATACTCTTTAATCTTCAAAGATTTCAAGGATCAAATAAAAAAAATGGCGGAGATATTTAAATTTATTTTACATGATGTAAATTTCTCTAAAATTTTAAAAACGCTCTAGTAGCTTCATCTTTCAAGATTAGTGGAAGAAATTTTTTACTCTTGTGAAACTTCGGGATGACGTTAAATTTTCGTTGAAAATTTTTTCAAAAGTCGCGTTACTTCTACAGGGTGTCCTTTAAAATTTCGAAACATCCGGTCCTGTGGCACGGTTTTCTGGTAGCAGTTTTCAATCTAGGTGACTGAAATTTTTATGGGAGGAAGATATTATCCACAAGTAGTGGTCTGGTATTGCATTTTTTGAGCAAAATCGATCGAGCCGTTTCAAAATGGCGGCTTTTTGAATTTTAGGGAAAAAGGCTATTTTTTAGTGCCTGTATAAGCAATATAGAAAGAAAACTTTTCACAACAAAATAATGAGGATGACAATTAAAGGCTTGTTTAATAACTTAACGATTGAATGTAATATTCAGACCCGGGACTGCTTGATTTAAAACCAGCACCAGCACCAGACCAGCGCACCGTTTTCATCGCGCTCCGCTCGGGCGAGACCACCCATGCAGATATGACTGCTCCTGCCAACCCCAATTGCAGAAAATAAAAACTCCTACAAACCTGTATTATTATTTTCATCAGCAAGCTAGTGGCGTGGGTAAGAAAATGGTAAAAATGGCTAAATTTCTTTAATTGATTATGAGCACATTTTTGAGGGAATTTACCTGAAATTTTCGGAGTAGACAACTATACTAATAGCTTGTAACTCTCCAAAATTTAAAGAAGCAAATAAGAGAAATGGCGGAGTTATTCGAATTTTTTTACATGATGTTTATTTCTCTAAAATTTCAAATGTTCGGTTTTCAGAACTCGCCTGTAACTTTTTAAAGTTAGTCAGTGGCGGGTATATAGGACAAGAGACGAAATTGTTAAATTTTGCCAATTTTTTTTTGGTTTATTATGTAAAATTCTATTAATGGCACGCTTTCAAACGAAATGAAATGAAATTTTCACAGTAAACCACTACGCAAATTCGACCTGACTATTGAAAAATTCAGAAAGCCAATTTAAAAGGCGGCAAAAATTTTCATAGTTAAATCGCATAAAAATACACTGTTTCTGCGATTGATGCGCAAGAAGGTTTTTTTTGACTTCAAAAGGCGACTAGAGCCGTTCTTTCAACAGTTCAACATGATGGCAAATTACTGCAGTATACTTTTAGTTGCATTGTGTTTCTCCTAGCAACTTCTCGACTGTAAAATAGCTATATAAGTACCCACTTGAATAATTTGCATAATCATAGAAAACTTTATACGCTAGAGCTAGCGCATAATATAAAAGGAAATATGTAGAAGTAAGTCTCTGCGGATTTAACTTGAAGCGTTAATGAACAGCCACCGTGAGGTTTGGAAGTACTTCTGGCGTAATTTTAAACTCATCTGAGTTCGTTTTGATCATTTTTCTTGATTTTAGGGACTGGCATAAAATACGAGGAAGAAAACTCAAACTATATTGATGAAAGGCAACAACATACTTTAACGTAAAATGATGTAGGTACATAATTTGTATAAACTAGAAACATAATAAGAACGTAAGAAATAAAAAGCTGTTCACTGATATTAGATTGGAAAATAATATACAGTGACAGTCAAAAAATACGCAAAATGTTATTTCAATTTTTAGTTTTGAAAAAAAGGCATGTTTTTAAACCAGGATTCCCAAAATCTATCTCCCAACACGGGCACTTTTTATTTTTATTTTATTATTATTTACAGACTTGGTTAAATGGTCAAAGTTGAGGAGAATTTGGTGCGGCTTTGTAGTCTGAAAAGAAAGTTAGGATCGCTTTCATCGTTGCTGCATGGAATATGCTGAAAAACTCAAAAAACATGGATTCCTTGTTTCAGCCACATCTATTAAGTGTTGTTTTTATGTCCGTCTGATGGTTTTTTCATGTCTTTCGGTGTTACGAAAAATCAAATTAACAAAAAATCTACTTATACTTAAATTTAAAAAAATCATAATTTTAGTCTTCTGTTTTTCTGGAAAAAACAATACATCAGAAAATAATTTCTCATGTGAAACAGTCAAATTTCCATTCCAGAACTTATCTACTTACGTATACCTACATAGGTACAAAGTAACTTGCTTCAAAATACAATTGCCCGGAATTTATTTATATAATTTGTAATTCATTTAAATGTCATCATTGTTTGCTCATATACAGGTATCAATAAGATCAGTTATGATATTAATAATTAAACTTATAGCAATACACTTCGTTGAAGCCACACGGAATTTTTGTTGGTACACGCACCATTAACGACAAGCCCATCTTGAAGAGTTCCTTGGGTCAAATAGTCATTCAGTTTGGTCACGCATGAGTTAAAAAGCTTTCATTTACATTAATATAAAGCAAATGATATTGTAAACTGGTCTATGAAGAAAATGTCGCAAGTCTACGTTAACAATATCGTTACAAAATGTCATGCACGTTTATTAATTGCCTTGTAGGTACATAATACATAATACCTTGGAATCTTTATATTTTAAAAAGCACTTATGTGTCACATAAAACAATTTTAAAATATTGTGTTATCCAAAAATAAGAGATTTTATCTATAGGGGCTAAGTTGAAAATTCCAAAAAAATTCTATTAATATTTATGAAGATTTTCTGGAACTGTTTTTATTAAAAGAATACACTAACAATCCTAATATGGATCTGTTTCTGATCTGAACCAACTCCCTGGAATTTAATGATCCCACAATACATATTTATCAAAAGTGAAGGAATGTGGTATTAAACTTTGAGTGATTGTGAAACCTTCTAATATGCATCTATATGGATGCATATATGGAGACGAAATCGAATTCCGCAAATATCCGACTACAAACCAAGATCAGTGCCCATAACTAGAGTAGACTGATACATGAAAAGTAGTATAATATTTTCATGTCAAAATATTCCATCCACTATATGTATTTAAGCTCCAGTCTAATGGAATATGCAGTAGGTAATTGTAGTTCCACGAATTTTTGCCTCTACAGCAGGTTCTATTGTGAGCCAAGAATCTGGGATATTTTAATGCAATTC
Organism: Malachius bipustulatus; assembly: GCA_910589415.1. Taxonomy (NCBI): domain Eukaryota; kingdom Metazoa; phylum Arthropoda; class Insecta; order Coleoptera; family Melyridae; genus Malachius; species Malachius bipustulatus. Next base: position 54,625,663 of record OU342633.1, read on the forward strand.
CTACTAAAATCAAAGATTATGATATGGATAATTGAATGTTAATTTCCTTCAATAATTTCCTATTAATACACTTAATAACGATTCTTAATAGTGTCAGTTATCCGATTAAATGTCGAGGTCATTTTCACATTCACACGCACACACACCTACTCACTCATGTTTGTTCCCTCAATTTTGATATTGCATTCATTAGGCTCTTTTCACTTATTATCTAATAATAAAATTAATAAAAAATTTTGTATCAAATTTTAAATTAAAAGTAATTAAAGGGTTCGGTGCAAAAACCAGTCAACTCCACTTTTTATCTAAAATGAGTTATTATATGCATAATATAGAAAAAAATATTGCGGATCTTCTGGTGCAAGAACCAGTCACATCCAATAAATTTTAACAAAGATATATAGGTCTTGGAGTTGACTGCACCAGAACTTAGGTGCAAGAATCAGTCAAGTCCGGGAGATGACTGTTTCTTGCTACAAATAAAAATGTCAATTTTGCGTCACAGAAAGACATCCGTCACTTCGGCGTAGCACTGCAGGCGGGCACAGCTATAGTTGCACGTGACTACGCTTTAGTTTACTTCTTAATACTTTTGTGAACATTTTGCGAGCATTGTGAATGTGTATCGAGAGTATACAGGTGTAAGAGAAGATAGTTTCGTTATGAGCAGTAGTTCGAGTAATGAGTCTAACGTGGAAGACCCGTATGAAGATTCAAGTAGTGAATATGCGCCATCGGATGCATCTGATGTTCCGGGTCCTAGTAAACGGCGGAAAAAGTATTCGTTAATTGCTAAGAAAGATATCCATGAAAGTGATGCGAAAGAAGAAAGATCGGTGTGTCATAAAACGGCGACTCCAAAAAAATTTCAAACCGTAAAGAAAAAAGGCAAGAAACGGGTTAGGATTAAAGGCAGATGGAAACGAAACATAATGAAGAATAAGAAGGCTAAAGGTGAGGAATATATTAACTTCGCAAATAAACGAATTCCCAAGAAAACTACTGGACCAAATTGCCAGTGTAGAAGCAATGTTTTACGAAAATAAGTGATGTACAAAAACAAAATATACTTGAACAGTTTTATCAAACAGGAGATAAAACTATACAAGATATCTATCTAGGGGGATTAATGAGTATGGCAAATGTGCACCGGAGACGGCCAATTACAGGACAAGGGAAAGAGAAAAATAACACCCATCATTATAAGGTAATATTTTTGTTGCAAAATACAATAGTTGGTTCTAAAATAATATTATTTCTTTTCAGATTCGTTTAGGAAGTCAGGAAACCATAGTGTGCAAGAAGGCATTCTATTCCTTGCATGGAGTTACGAAACATAGAGTGTCTCATATTGCACAGAAGTTGACACAGGGCAGTATTATGTCGCCTCCCGATAATCGTGGGCATCATTCCAATAGGCCAAATAAAATCAGTGAAGAGATTGTTGCACAAATAGAGGAGCATATTCGAAAGCTTTCCCAGAAGAAAATCTCATTACAGCAGAGAAGATAATGAGAAAAGGTATTTTTTATCTCCTGAGTTGAATATTGCAAAAATGTATCGCCTCTACCTCGAAAAATTTGAGCCTGAAAAGTATGCACTCCTAGATGATGGGAAAAGTTTAAAAGACATTAAGCCAATAGTAACATATGATTTCTATAACCGTCAATTTAATTTGAATCATAATCTTAGTTTTGGACATCCAAGGTCAGATACCTGCCAGAAATGTGACCGCCTAAACAACACAATTGCCGCAGAAGAAAATGCAGAAAATAAGACCCTCTTGGAAACTGAAAAACGTGTACACTTAATGAAGGCCGAAATTTTTTATATCAAATTGCGGGAATATACAAACTTTGCCGTCGAAGATGAATCGGTTGAAGTTTTATGCTTCGATTATCAGCAAAACATGCAACTGCCCCATATTCCATCAGGTGATGTGTTCTATAAGAGGCAGTTATGGGAATACAACTTTTGCGTATATTCTGCTAAGAAAAAAGAGGGAACATTTTATATGTATGATGAGCTCACAGCAAAAAAAGGTTGTAATGAAGTTGTAAGTTTTTTACATCATTATTTAACAAACTTTCTTCCGGAAACTGTTACAACTCTCTACTTATTTTCTGATAACTGTTTTGCTCAAAATAAAAATCAAAACAATAGTGCAGTACTTTTATACATTCATCAACACTTCCATTAGTAACATTCAGCAAATTATTCACCAATTTCCAGAACCAGGTCACAGCTTTCTGCCATGCGACCGTTGCTTTGGTCTTATCGAAAAAGAAAAAAGAAAAAAAGAAATAGTATACTTACCTTCTGAATGGAGGAATTTAGTTAAAAAACATCAAAAAAGTTTCGTGTAATAGACGTTACCCAGGATATGGTGCTCGATTTTTCAAATACTTTTAAACCAAAATTCAAGAAATCCGTTACCAACCACCAAAAAGAAAAGTTTACTGTTTCTAAATATCGTCTTTTTAAATATGAAAAAACAAGAAAATAATAAGTTGTAGTGCTACAGCAGGTTTTCCAGTATTTGCATCATTTATCATTGAGAAACCAAACGCAGTTTTAGTGTTGCCAAACAATAAGCTATACAACACTTACCCACTGAAGATAAACCCAAAAAAAATAGAAAATGTAATGTCTTTGGCAAATAAGTATGTGCCGCCAATATATATGTGGTACTACGAGAACGTAGGTACGAGTTGCAAATGATGAACAAGAACATGAAGAAAGTCAACATGATAGTGACGGAGATGAAGTAGAAACAGAAAATTTTTAGTTTCTTTTTATGTTTACCTTTCGATTGTTCGTTTTTTTATAACCTCATCAGAGTGTTTTTTTTTGTAGTTTTCATTTGTTTCCCTGTTCTTTCAAGTTTGCTTGATGTTAAATAAAGATTTGCTTGATATCTAACTATAAATAAATGATTAATGAAATATTGGTGCTTTATTTGTGTAATTTTTACAGGTTCGGTGCAAGAAACAGTCAAATCCAAGACTTTCAAAATTTTTTTTTTGATGTGTCTGAGAAAAATTTATCTTTCAGTTTTATCATTAAATCACTGCCAAGTCCCAATATTTAATGGTCAATTTTTTTCGAATCAAAACTTTGTCAAATAACATTTTTAGAAAGTTTTTTTTGATTTCCCACAAATTATGAAAAATGGAGTTGACTGGTTTTTGCACCGAGCCCTTCTAATTACTGTTGAAGCAAAAAGTAAAATTATAATTATATCTGCAAATTTCTCTTATAATTGTAACAGTAAAAACAATGTCTGGCAATATTGTCCAAAAAATAAAGTGTCCCTTTCACTGAACAACGTTAATGCCGCATATGAGATAAAATCCCATTCCATAGAAGAGGGCAGTTAAAAGCGTTTTTGATTGAGTTTTCTCATCCTCTTATGCATGTTAAAACAATGCGGAATAATTTGGCCTGTTAGTATAGACGCGTGATTCCATCACTTCGTGATTTGCACTCTCCATATGAAATGAAATTCGTGAAGACTGGCCGAAAAGGTTCCCACAATATTGTTAGGGACAACACGCTAATTATTTAGGAAAAAAGCTCATGTCTTTGGCTTTGTAATAAATGTTTTAACCAGCCAGTCCTGTTAATTTTTGTCAGGTATTTTCGTTTTAAATCTCGGTATGTAAAAATTTAACTCACTTCCTTTGATGTTATGAGCATGATATTTAAATCTCTGCTAAAATATGTCGGCTTTTAGCGTCAACAACTTCTGATTATTACGTTGAGGGATTGTCTTTTGATAATAGATTCAAATGGGATAAGAAATTAATATGTAACTATAAGACAAAGAGAAACTAAATTAGTTGAAGGCTAGATGGATAAGGCTAATGGCCGTTTTTAAGGAATTAGTTTTCTTTCCAAAAATACAGATTCATGACCTGAGAGATCCAATCACATCTTCAGATCGAGATTGAGTGGACACGATACTGAGAATAAGCATCTGGGATCAAAGTTTATTATTAAAAAGGAAGCTCGCACTGAGATATGAAGAACATTTTGGAGAGAAACTTACACGAAATTGACCCTCAAATATTCTACTACTCAGAATCACTCTAAGATAAGCGTATACGTCCTAAAAAGGGGTAGGATGATGAAAGGTAAAAATATCAAAAGCTACAGCCTCGTTCAACGTTGTCATTTATGTGGTTATCTTTGCCGTGCCCGGAGTGATTTCCGATGAAGCCAACTCTGAAACGACGCAGCCCAAAATTTGTAAAAAGTTCAGGCATATTCTTGAAATCAGTCACATAGCCAAACTGTTAGAGTTTCGGTCAAACGATCTCTAAAGTGCAGCATGGCTTTGTTTGGTCAATACTTGGATGGGTGACCAAACTTGATAGTGGTAAAAAAAAGTTCCGTGACTGATCGTGCTCCGGGAGGTAGGTACGTTAAAAAGGGGGTCCCGGCTGCTTAACAGCAGTCCTAAGGTTACATCAGAGGCCATTGAGGCTACTTGAAAACTTCTGACACTTGGGCTTTACCGCAGCCATACGATATTTTGTTTATTTTTTATTCTTGAAGAAAAATGAACATTTTTCGCATCTTGTCAATTTTTCAACAGAAGTCCCTCCTCCTGGTAAAAATTACCAAAAAAAAAAACAAGAATTTTAAACTATGTATTGAGAAAATCTCCACGAGTCAAAAAATGCTTATTTTTGTCCAAGAAACGCTCTTGCTGACTTGCAGAATAATTATTCAATAATAATAATGGCGAATAATTTCCCTAGATTTTTTATGTTGTCACTCTGTTACAGAGGTGGATGGGCCCAGGGAAAAAAAGATATTTTCCCCCTAAGTCTCTAATTTCTTATCTTGGTTTAGATCCCTTCCACCCACCCCTGCTCTGTTACCAGAATTGAAAGGACTTGAAAACAATCAAATAATGAAACAAAGTTCCCAGAAGTTATATCACTTAAAAAAAAAAATTAAAGGGAAAATTCAGACATGTTTTAATAGCAACTTGCTATTCAAGTTGCTCTCTGAGAGTCCTCTCTGGAGCCCCTTCAGGCGCCCTGGTCCAGTTCTTTCTGAGCTTGGGATGGCTTAAGGAGAGAGGCCACTGTGGAAAGGGGGAAGCACAATGGGCCACCTGTGGCCTCAGTGCAGCGGACTTGTTCTGGCCTCCCAAGAATCCAGAATCCAGAATGCAATTCCAATCATTACTTATTTTTATAAGGGAGATTAAAGTAGGAAAGTATTAAATTAGTAAAGTACGACAAGAAGTTATTCATTGTTGTCTAAATAATATGCCTGACTTATTTAGAATTTTGCTGGAGGGTAAATTAAGAATTGTCGGGAATTTTTTTTTGGGGGGGGGGGAGGGGAAATACCGGAAAGCATATCCTTTTGAATAAAGATAAGCAACTATTGCTGCTCCTGGACTTTTTCCAATAAAACGCTGCCTTTACCAGCAACTATATCAATAAAAAGGACCATTATTTTATTTTTTGTAATATTTTTACCAGAAAATGAAAAATTTTGAGGAAAAATACTCATTTTTACCCAAAGAACATGTCTGGTTTTTTTTAGAAATTTGGGAAATATTTAAAAGTTCCTTTGTTGGGTTTTTCGGCCCTTCTTCAAGAGAACGCGGTCACGTGACCTGCCACTGGGGTAAAATATCGCAGCTTTTATAAACATGATGCCTTCTTTAACTTCTCTCTCACTTCTCTCCTTTATAACCAAACCACATCTAAAAGCGCAGTTTCACTGTTTGTGTTTGAACGGTGTTTCCAAATATTCTTAATAATAATTGTTTGTGCAGCAAGAAATCATGTCTCACCAGTCTCCACTCCTCTCTGGTTTCATGATTCTAAAGACAGCATTCAGTTCAATAATAATTTACGAAGCGGCTTAACTAATAATCAGTCACAAGTTGTAGCTTACAAACACTCTAATTATTATTAAACTTACCTATTATTAGTCTGTAAGAAGAGATTGGTACACATTTTAGTCGATGATATTAGATTTGTTTTGTTATTGGATTTTTATATTTATTGATTATTGCGCTATACCAATATATTATTCAATTTTATATAATTTTTCTTTCTTTTTGTATGGACCCGCAGGTGTAATCATTAAGATTCAATTATATTCCCTCTTTAATTTATTATAATAAACTGCTATACAATAAAGTATGAAATTTATGAATTAGTTAATTTAATTAATAACCATTGCGTATGTTACTTGTAAAGATAGCGATTACACCATCTTCTGGAAGCCTTTCTTAACTTTAAGCGAAGCTTTTCAATGACAATCTTTGTTGTAATAAATATGGTGGAGTGAAAAAAGCTCATCGTGGCGTTACGCAAGGCTTAAAAAATATGGTGCAAATTACATGGTCATTAAAGTAAAGCTGACATTAAAAGGAGATCCTGAATGTACTTGTATGGTTGTCATCTGAATTCATACTGAAGAAGTGTGTCGACATTCTGGGATTATATGCATTAAAAAATGATAATTAATTAACATTATTAAAGGTGTTTTGATACGATAATATAATCCTATTCTAAAAGTGTATCACTTTATGCTCACCTTACCTTGATATATATATTCTTTATTAAATAATCTAATAAGATAATAAGAAAGATGACATTGATGATATATTAATGGAATTTGCTTCGCTCTTACATCCTTATTATTTAGATTACATCTATAAATCAATGTCACATAAAAGGTACAGACACATAATTATTAAATATAGAACGTTAGGTATATTATACGCTTACTAAAATGCAATTAGGTAGATACATGCTTATTCGATGTGGGTATTTGCAAGACATAATGTTTATGATCTGTGAAAAACGATAAGTAAAGATGATGACATCGTCCGTATCCTTAAATTATTGACAAGGAAATTGTAAAAATATGAAAAAAAACTAAGTTTCCTAAGCATTCGATTATTTCAAGTTACCTCCTTCAACACTTACGTAACTAAGTAATATGAAATTCAAATGCAATCAAATCTATGATATTACGTTTCTCAAAATTTTTAATTCTATATACTTATCAACAAAAGATGAGACAATCGTTTTTAGTAATGTTAGCATGAGCTCATTCCCAGCTAAAGCTTATAATTTGATCTTGATGGCAAATTATTCATTAGTTTTTTATAATCCTATTGTAATGATGAAAAAGTTTGGAAGTTTCCTCCCTTCATGTTCGATTCAAAAGTGTTCTGGCTGAAGAAAGAAGTTGCCAAATTTCATCTGAATATCTCAAGAAACAACGAAGTTATGAATAAAACTCTTTTCAGCTCAAGCACCCTCCGTATCTTCAAATGAGTCGAAGTGCCTCTGAGTGGCTAAATTCTGTAACCGAGAGGGGTGAAATGTATAAGAACAGCCTCGATACACATCCTTTATAACTTTTGTCGAACTTCATTCTGAGGGTTAAGAGTTCCCCACATATCCACCCCCCGGGGGGAAAACACTCTTATTTTTTTCAAAAGGAAAGGAGAGTGGCACACCGTTTGAAAGCTTGTGTTAAAAGAAATAAAAACTAAGTGAAAACTACCTAAAACAACGTAAACTCGCTCAATGAGATTTAACTTTATTCCTTCTATTTTTCCCTCAGTTTTTTTTCCTTCTGTTTAAAAAAAACGTTTGAGGTGCTCTCACCGCCGGGGAGGGTGGATATACAGTGCATGTTTTTTAAGTGTTGCCATAGGGAATAGCATGTAAAAAAATACATCCTGTGTTCACTTGTCATCCACTTTACAATACGACCTTCCAGAAAAGACGGTCGTTGAATAATTTAATTATACAGGCTGTCCCATTTAGGTAAAATGAACACCATAAAACGGGAAGAGATACGAAGTCGGTTAAATTACAAAAAGTTGCGCTGTTTTGAGACGAATATTTTTTTCTCAGTATTCCCAGAATTTCCTGAAATATCCTGAAAAAACTTGGAACATGCAGATTTATTATTTTAGTCATTTATATTCTTTCGTATCTTCTTTATTATTGAAAAAAAATTATTATTTTTTATAGATTTACATAAGCCGTAATGAGCTACTCATTTGACGTTTCAAAAATTTCTAAAGCCGACTAGATCTTGGGATTTTCAAAGTCAACTTTTGTTTTTCTTATGGCCGCCATATTGTTTTTCATGCCATTCGCTATAGAAAAAATAGACTCTCTTCGCACCCCTTGGCTATTAAAATGCTACCACAGATCTAGGGGTCATTATAATCTCATTGATTGCCATGGTTTTTATTTTTGGGAGAGCTCTAGGTAGCCATTAATCAATTAGTTTCCTTTGCCCGCTGCATCGCTGCATCTAAATATTTGATCTTTTGTGGTTCATCCGCCTTTTGGGTCGATTTCTCACTCAAACAGTGTTCCAAAAAAGATAATCTCCTCTAAGAGGCAATTGGCAATGCTTATTCTGACAGACACTCGGACGCCAGAGCCTCGTCAGTTTTAGCTTGAACTAATTAAAGACATTTTTTCGGTCGAAATAGTCCATTAATAAATCAATACAGTCTTTTTCTTTTGGTTTTTCTCCTTTGTCAATTGATTTTTCTAGTTTGTCTTATTTTTCCCATTTACGTGCAGTGACAGTATTATAAAGATTTAAAAAGCATTTTTGGTATAAAGGGAATCTTACTTGACAATAAAAGAGGAATTTTAATTGAAAAATCACGCTGACGTTTGATAAATGGGAAAATCATTTGCCAAATTATGGCTTGACGAATTTACGATACCAAAAGAGGAAAACCAAGAGAAAAAGACTGTAATATCAATCATTCGAAAGTATCGAGAACAATGTGGATTTATTTATTTTGTATCTGCAAAATCTACCCCTATCCATTTTTATGATTCCATTCTTGCAATTCCCATTAATTTGATATTTCACAATATTAAACCTTTTTTACTAAAAAATGTAAAAAAAAAATCGACTAGACAGTTTGATAAAAGAAAATGCTAACAAACTAATTATAATTCATCCCTATTAAGTCTAGACGGTAGAAGAATAACAGACGGCTGATTATTTTGGCATCATAATTTTTTTTAAGAAAAAATTAATATCATTAATGTACGTTCAGATCAAATCATCTTAACTTTAATTTGGCTGATGATGATAAAATCCCTTCGTAAATAGAAGCAGCTCAGACGTCAGTTTTTGATGTGAATTGAGAAAATCGTTTAAGATCGGTGACCTGTTTGTTAAGTAATTTCAAGCGCTTATTGGTTCGCATACAACAAAAGCATTGTTCGAATTTCTCGTGGGCCGATCGTCAATACCTACCTACCTATTATTACCTTCAGGGGACAGGCGTGATGAGTAAATGCCATTTTCACCTTGCCCTTGTAATTGACATTTACTCGATCCATCAGAGATATGTAATTAGACAAATCGGTAAGTGTAAATCCATGCAAAACTGGATCACTTAGAATAATGCAAATTTTATTCATATGTGGTAATGAAGACTCAGACCAGGGTAATAATCATCATTAATAAATAAATGTTAATCTGCATTGCATTATAATAACTGTATCAATAAGTACTCTACTTCGCGAGGACTACCTTGAAACTGCTTCTTGCGAAATGATCTTCAAAACTCAAAATAACTGTATCATCATACTCATCCTTAAAATATTCAACGGCAGCGGGTATAAAAGCGAAAGGATTCACTTCCAGAAGCATCATTCAGCAATTGACAAACAACATCTAAAGAACAAACAACATGAAATTGGTAAGTAGAGCCTCTTGATCTTCCATCGTAATTTCCCAACTCATGCTGAAATCTAGTTTGCATAATAATTTTGATCGACAGTATAACAAATTCTTTTATTATATTATTTGGCTCTATTTAACTTTGAGCAACTAATGATAATTATTAATTAATTTTCTTTCTGATATCCATTTAAGGTCATGCTTGGAAATCATTATTGATACAAAATAATAAAGTTTAATCGCTTCCAAACTTGGATTTATTCCAGTCTTAAGTTTAAATTGAGCTTTTCATCACTTTTTGCTCTCAAATAATTATTATTATTAGTGTTAGCTGTGCAGTTTGACTTGTGGCTCCGGGAAATGCTCATCAAAAGTTATTTTAATAACTTTCAGCTTTAATTTTATATTTCTGTTACCTTCAACTATTTTCATTCCGCTTGCATAAAAGTTTTCACATATCATTCTGGTGCTTTTCTTTTTTCAATCAAATTTCAAAAAAAAAATTGCGAAATTAAATTTCAAACTTTCAAATCTTTTAAAATTCTTTCTTTACAGATTATTTTGACCTTTGTCTTGGCCTCTGTCTACGCTGACAAGCTCCAGAATAACTACCTGCCACCCAACCATGCGTCGACTTCAGGGGGTAGCGGCTCCTTCCTGGCCACTCCCGTCATTGCCAACCGTAATGCCCTGGGAGGACTCAGCCGAAACTACCTCTCCCCGAACACAAGAAGCGGAAGCGCGGGCGGCTTGAGCAAAAACTATCTCGCCCCTAAAAGTGGAGCGTTAGGCAACGGAGGACTTGGAGGTGGTTTCGGTGGTGGATTTGGAGGTGGATTTGGGGCTGGAGCAGGTGGGGCTTCTCAAGGTGCATTCGGTGGATCTGCTGCTGGATACGGTAACGCAGCTGGAGGATATGGAGGCGCTGGCGCCAGGTCCGGAGAAGCTTCCGCAAGAATTATAAGATACGATAATGACAACAGTGGAGAGGGAAGTTATTCATACAAGTAAGAATTGCAAAATTTAATATCAAAAAATATTAACTAACATTTTTGTCTTGATTGCAGTGTTGAGACATCGAACAGTATCTCCCAGCAGGAGTCTGGCGTTGCTCGTGGTGACGAACAAGGCACTTCCGCACAAGGAGGTTTTTCCTACACATCTCCCGAGGGCGTCACGATCCATCTCGTCTACACTGCTGACGAGAACGGATTCCAACCACAAGGAGATCACCTCCCTACTCCTCCCCCAATACCAGCAGAGATCCAAAGGGCGCTTGAACTGAATGCCGCTGAAGAAGCCAGAGGTATCGTAGATGACGGGCAGTATAGAGGCGAAGGTGCTGGTTTTGGACAAGGAAGGTATTCCAGCGGGGCTGGCCAAACCGGATTCCCAAGTGGCGGTGGGTATCCCAGTAGAGCGGGAGGTAGTGGACTAGCTAAGCAGTACTTGGCGCCGAATAACAATGGCAATCAAGGATACAAATATTGATGAGAAGATTCGAAACGTCGCATTAATATTTTAGTGGTTCTAGTTGTAAATATTCTATTGTAAATGACAGCTTTAATGATTCTATTTAATTCTTACCCTCAACTAGATTGATAATTAAAATATTTTCTTGAATGTTTATATTTATTATGATGAAAATGCCAATAAAGTGGACAAAGTTAACTTTGTGTTTGTTATTATTTGTGTATGGTAGTCGTAGAGAAAAAAACAGTGACGGTGCAAGTATTTTGTTTTAATTTGCCTAGCGGGAGAAAAGCCATCTAGGAAATAATGTCAAAGAAAGTCAACAAGCGTCGATGGATTAATTGACATAAGATACTTGAAATCAAAACAGCCCAGGTATCCATTTTTACTTCCAAAAATATTTCATTGTTCGTATGTCAGAAGTATATTACTATTCTAAGTGGAGAATGAAAAATGATTCTGTTTAATTAGACAACGTCAAAATTTCCGATATTTTTTATTTAAGTAGATTCATTCGTATTTTAATAAAATATGCTGTAGCTTTTGTACTTTATTTTCTAATTACCCTTTTAACTAATAAAGGATATTACCTAAGAGGACAAATAAAAGGGAACATAAAAGGGTAGGTAAGCGAAAGAGAATTGATAATTAGAGATTTGCTAGTTCTCTAATAAAGTAAAGATTAAACAATGAAAAGCTTTTAACACATTTTGGTCCTTCGAATCGTAAAATGGCATTAGCGGGGATTGCGATTAAGATACTAAGCATCGGGTTTCATACAGGTTAAGTTGAAATAGTCCTGCATTTAATGAATCCCAGATCAGTAAGTGTTGGCTTTAAATTACCTTTAAAGCAAATTGCCAATATAAATTCCATTTCATGAACACTGGAGTATTATTGTTTCATTAAAGAGCGTATTCATGCTCTCACGAAGCTGTATGTGGGGTATGGCGATAGATCTGCCATAGCCATAATGAGCAGCTCGCCTCACCTTATATCGAACCCTTTCTCCATAATTGAATCACAATCTGCTCTCCATCAAGCGCTTTACTCTGAAGTATAATTTTTGCCTCGATTTTTCCATTAATAAATTTACTTGTATTTGAGAAACTATTGCTAATATTTATTATATCACGTCCATAGAAGCACAGTAAAGGAACACAGAACAGTCGTTAGCATTATTTGAGCGTGAGTACCTATACCTACCTGTAATAAACCTATGATCGAATAGTAACCGCTATTGCAAGCTTAATACGTAAAGCGAACAGCTTTCAGTGTAAATTGTTTCTCAAACAATGTCACTGATTAAAAAGACAACTTAGAAACTTGAAATGAAAATCTCGTTTGGTTTCATAATGAAAGGCTACAACATCCATTAACTTTTAATCCTCAACGAGTTGTGTATTATTATTCAGTTTTGGTCCTGAAACTTTCCATTTATATTGAATAAGTTTTGTAATAAACCCATCTGAATCACAAATAAACATTTTGCCAATACAATGTCAGCTTTTCTAAAATAGTAATTAACCCCCGCTATAATTCAGGTTTTACACTCCAACAATGACGCTTCGTTCTGAGGAGATCGGATTTATAACAGAAATTAATTTTGGAATTTGTATTACTTATTCAATTTAAATTTATATGGAATTTGTTCAAAACCTTAAAACCAAACTGGAAATTAACAAGATCTGGTGGATTTTTGATCACTGACAATGCTAAAAGTTATTTTCTTATACATATTTCATCTTTTCACTTCACAAGTTGTAGAACGCAAAACTTATCAAAGAGAGGCCCTGATTTATTTTTTGACAGTTACACTCATACATATAATTATTATTAAAACAGACAAAATTGTCAAATTTTGCAATTTTTTTTTGTTTTCTTAAATCTAAAAATTCCATTCTAAGGAACGGACCTGCTGACTCTAGCTCCAAGCTCTAGCGCCAAGGGTACATATTCCCGTGCACTGTTGCCACGTCGTCGCGAATTTCTACAATCATTTCAGTGGGATTTTAAACGACTTCGTGAATTTAATTGGCAATGAACCTCGAATTATTACAAATTAGTCTTTGCTTTAGACGAACCTCCGACAAATGGTGGTGCTTAAGTGTCAGGGACGGAGATATGATTTTTTTTAATTCCTCACACCAATCTTTAAATGCGAAATAAATTTTTTTCACTGTCTTCCGAGCAATTATTTTGGATTAAATTTCTCTAAGAAATTATTTTTGGATTGTTACAAAAATCAGGAACGAAAAGAAAAAAAATGAAGGGAAAGAATGTTCGGGATAGCAAGAGAAAAAATTATTAGAGGGGAATTTGGAAAGTATCTGTCAGAAAGAAGGTAGAAAAGGTAAAATAATTATTTGTGAGAGTTAAAGAGAATAACAAGTGATAGCGACGAGAAAAAGGATTAGGGAGAAAAAAATTATTAAAGAAGAGAGAAGTTGTCAAAAAGAAATAAAGGAGAAAATTTGAAAGCAGTAAGAAGATAAATAACGGAAAGGAAAGATTTATTTGTAAAGGGAAGAGAAGCGACAATAAAAGGAGAAAGAGACTACGAGGACGAGAGAGAGGTTTGAATTATTGTAAAGGAGACAGGAATAACTAGAGACGGTGTCAGAGGACCGGGAAAATAATTTTGGAGAAGCAGTGCGAGAGAAAGAGTAAATAAACATAAGCAGAGGGACGAAGAGAAAGAGAGAGAATTAGAAGAACAAGAAAGGTAGTATTAGAGAGGGTGTCAAAGAAAAGTTGAAAAGGAGAGAAGCAGCAAGAGACGGCGGAGCCAGAGAGAGAGAGAGAGAGAAATAGAGGACCAGAGAGAGTTTTATAAAGGAAAGGATCTTGTAAGATTTTAAGCATTGTTACCTATTAGTTTAAAACTTTATTAGAGTGTAGTTTAACAAATTTTTAAAAATCAGTGAGCTCAAGGCAGGTTTTGTAATTTTTCAAATAAAAATTTTGATAAGTTACAGTTCGTAAACAATTAAATTATTCTAAAAAATCTTAAATTTTCATTCAAGTTTAGTTAAACTCAACAATTTTCAACTGAACCCAACTGGGATTATAGAGAGTGCTCTCTAAAATAATAAAAATATTTTTGTTTATGGCATAAATTTGTTGAAAAATAAAACTTATGTAGGTAATTAATTTAGCAGGTCGGACGTCGAACCATGACCAGCGCTACTACCTTCATGAGCCGCTTATACCTAATTAGCTCAGTTTTCAAAACATTTTACGTTTTTGTCCGATTACCTAATTATCCAATTTCTGCGAAGTTGCGACTTTGAACACCTTTAACCTTTTTTTTCACGATATCGATTTCAGTTTTTTTGTTACCGTATGATAAAATGCTCCTTTACGAATATTTTATTCCGTACAACATATAGTCGCGTTTCAAAAATAAAGTTAGCCAGTGGCGTGCATAGGAAAAGGGGCAAAATTGTTAAATCTAAAAATTCATTTTATGGCACGTTTTTAAGCGAAATGAAATGAAATTTTCACAGTAAACCACTACACTAATATGACCTGACCCGACTATGGAAAATTTCAGAAAGTCAATTTAAAAAGCGGGGAAAATATTCATAATAATTGAATCGCATAAAAATACACTATTTATGCGATTGATGCGCAAGAAGGTTTTTTTGTATTTCAAAAGAATAGAATAGAATCTTAATTTTCAGAGTCTTAATTTCCAAAGAATTTCCAGGGGAAACTCTTTCGCTATAAGGGATATCCGTACCCCCCGGACCTCCCGTTTGTCCACCTGTTGGATCCGTCAATCCTTTCATACAACACAGTCATGCTTGCAGATATCAACGAGCCACCACTGTGTAATACTTAAGAGGGGTCATTAGTTGAATGTTACAGAGGTCGAAAATTTATAGTTACGCCACTGGGACTACTTGTACCAATGGGTACAATGGGCTTTTAAATTCTTAAATTGACTTAACTTTCTACATTCTTATGGATTTTCAACAATAAAGGGCCAAAACAAGAAAAGGAAATTATTTTCTCAAGGTACCTTCTTTACCAAAAATATCGTGTATAAATTGACAGACGTTAGTTTACGTGAAGGACAATTTTAGAGCGCGGTCGTATATGGCAACGTGGAAGTAGTGCGTGATGGTCTTGGGGTGACGTGGAAGGGTCGCTCGCAGGCGACGCGAAAAGATTAAACAACAGATAAACTCCCGCTGATTCACTGGATGGCGAGGACGTGAGGCTGGAAAGCGAGATTCCTGTTCATAAAAAAATTAATCAATCAATGTTTCTTCTACTTTTAAGAGGTGAAAGAATATCACATTAGTGAAGTAAAATCTGTTTCTAATTTATTGGACCTTTCGGAGATTTTTTAAATTCGTATAAAAATATTACGAGTAGATATTTATCGACAAAATTTACCTATATTTCAAAAAATTATCTACCCCATAAATTTATCTTTTTATTCTGCCTTTTTGAAAAGAATCTATCCACAAGCTTCAGAATTTTGTATACTATAAGTACATAATAGGTACTCGTATATTGTGTCTTTATTAGCAAACGCTTTTGTTAATGAAAATCTTTTATAATATTCAAGAATCAATATTAAGTACTCATTGTAACATAATATGCGGCTTAAAATTTTCATGAATTATTATTATAAAGGCCCTGAAACAATGCAAATTTATCAGAGTTATCCAAATTTGAGCCGAAACATAACCGTTTAGCCATAGGATCGTGCTGCATTTTACCAGTCGTGCATTGTTTGATGTTTACTCAATTACGAATCAATAAACAATAATAACTAGATGAATTAACAGCACTAACGTTTAATACAAGTGCCGAAGTATTACGTTCCAACCAACCGGCAAATTTCGTTTTCAGTATGTAGATTATTTTGAACTAATCTGGACTTGCAAATACCAGGAGTAAGTATTATTATTATCCAACTGCACAAGCTGTATATACCCGGCAGTAACAGAACTTCATTTATGCTATGTGCTATGTAATAAATAGAGATAAACAAACAATGCATAATGTAACACAATTTGGTATATTGTGTATTTTCGCAAAATTAATGATTATATATTATATGATCGTAGAGCTGCTAGCTAACTTCATGCCTTCATGCCTCATGAGTCAAAACCGCAAGTTTGTAATGACCAATTTGATTAAAGCAGAGAATACGTATACGGGGAAACTCTCAGACACTCCTGGATGTGATTTTTACGAACAAAAGTGATTTGGTCCTTGAGGCAGGTGTATTGGTTCATCAGATCTCTGATCATCGGGCGATTTTTTGTACTCTTAATCTAAAGCATTCTCGTCCTAAACCTAAACTTATTACCTACAGAGATTTTCGTGCATTCGACGTTGACAAATTTAATAAAGACTTGTCAGAGATCCAGTGGGATCGTTTACTATATTTCGAAAATATTGATCACAAAGTTAAGTATTTGACAGATCAACTTTTGAGGTTATTCGACGTACATGCTCCATTGATCACGTCTAGGGTGACCAAGCCTTTCGCGCCGTGGTTGACTTACAATATTCGTTGCATCATGAGGTCCCGAGACAATGCCTTATCTAGATACAAGCGAACTAAAAACATTCTAGATTACAAATATTTTCAACAATTAAGGAATACAGTTGTTAGTGCAATAAGGCGAGAAAAGGTTGCTTATCTCTCGAGTCGTTCTAAGGGTGATGATAGCAGACAACTTTGGAATGCATTGAAGTCATTAAATATAAAGGGTAAGCGATCAGTGGAGCTTCCTGCTAATCTGAAAAGGCCTTGTGAATTGAATGAGTATTTCTTATCGGTATTCACACCGAAAAATAACTGTCCTGATACAACAGCCTATTACTTAACAAATAGATATAACACAGACCAGAGTTTCTCGATTCGCTTATCGACAATTGAAGAAATAAAAGACATAGTGACAGGTCTTAGATCAAATGCAATCGGATCTGATGATATCTCCTCCAGAATGTTAAAGCTATCCTTACATGTGATCGCTCCTTATCTGACTCATATCATCAACTGCTGCTTGGAAACCGGATATTTCCCGCAACAGTGGAAATATTCCCTGATTAAACCCCTGCCCAAAGTTTCTAATCCTGAGAGCTTTTCCGACCTGCGCCCAGTTAGTATTCTTCCTTCGTTGTCTAAAGTACTTGAAAAGGTAGTGTCTAAACAAATTTATCAATTCGTGGTCGACTCCGAATTAATTCCAACTAGTCAGTCGGGATTCCGTAAGGGCTACAGCACAACAACCTCGATGTTGAACCTGACAGATCACATCATTAGGTCGCTGGACCTCGGGCTTGCCACATCAGTGGTTCAGTTGGACTATTCAAAGGCCTTTGATACCCTTGACCATAGACTTTTATGTGCAAAACTACGGTACTTTGGCTTCGATGACATCTCATGTGGTTTTTTTAGTCATTATCTGGAAGATCGCTTCCAGAAGGTTATTTTCGATGATGCTTCTTCCTCTGATTTTGCTCCGGTTACATCTGGAGTTCCCCAAGGCTCTGTCTTGGGACCGGTCCTTTACTTGATCTATGTAGCAGATAGTCCAAGAACAATACAACATGTTAGTATCCAGTCATTTGCGGATGACACCCAGCTCTATTTCTCGTATGGCCCCCAGATGGTGGAGTTTGCTTCAAATCGCATGAATAGTGATATTGCATCTTTGGTAGCCTTTTCTGATGCCCACGGGCTCAGGCTAAATCCCGAAAAATGTAGCGTTATGACATTTGGTTCGAGCCCGGATGTGGAGGACTTACAGCTGATTGTTGGGAACCAGCCATTGAGGAGTGTAAGGTGTCAAAAAAATCTCGGTATAATTTTTGATTGTAGACTGCGGTTCAATGAGCAGGTCTCCATTCTGCTTAAGAAGTCTTACTTAGTTTTGAGGCAGTTGTACAGAAACAGACACTTGCTTGGCTTTCGGTTGAGAAAGGTATTATGCGAGAGTCTGGTGCTTTCTATTCTAAATTATGGTCTGGTTCTTTATTTTCCATGTCTGTACCAATCAACTAAATATCGCCTTCAAAAAGTGCAAAATGCGTGTTGCAGATTTGTATTTGGTCTCCGAAAATATGACAGAGTATCAGCTAAAATAAATGAGCTGGAATGGTTGAGAATGGAAAACCTTTTCAAATATCATATGAGCTCGTTAGTGTACAAGATCTTATATACATCGACACCTCCATACCTCAAAGAGAAATTGTTGTTAAGAGGTGACATGCATCATCGCCTTATTAGATATACAGATACATTAATGCTACCCAAATTCCGTCTTGCTGGGTCTCAGAGATGTTTCACGTACAATGCGGTTAAAATATTTAATGCTATACCTAGCTTTATGAGAGCACGTACCCTAAATTTTTTGAAAAAACATTATAAAGTTTATTTACTGGAAATTCAGCAGCGGTTGTGAAGTTATTGTTTTGTTGGTTTAAGTAAATATGTTGTTAATTTCATTGGCTGGAGGTTAAGTAGAGTAGCCCAGGCTAGACTTCGCCTCCCAGTTTAATTTTGTATTGTAAAATGTAGGTACAGTACACAAACAAATAAAGGCTCTTTATTATTATTATTATTATTATTAAATAACATAAGAAGTCTTCCTTTAGAAAAAAACACATACCTTTGCTATGCCATTGCTATATATGGCACACTCTGATGTATAGTCTAAAATAATTTTAAATTGTAGTCTTGTAGTGATTCTGTACTTGAACTTGCAAAATTTTTTTTGAGAAAATCCATTGTTTGACCCACAGAGACCGACTCGAATTGACTGGGACAACCTGTATATTTTTTTGTTTAATAAAGAAAAAAATTAAAAGAGTCAATTTTAATATAAAATTTATTAAGCCAGAGTGTTCTATTTATCAAGACAAACTTGATATATCAACCCTTGCTCATGATAGGGAATAATGAAAATGAATAAACACAACCCACTGTGATAAGAAGAATAAAAATTCTTAAGCTTTATTAGTCATGATTTCAATTATTGATTGTTGCTACATCTTTATATCGGATGTTTACTAAGAAAAAAAGGTCCTATTAACGTGGGTCCGCAAACGCATCGTTTTCAAGATACGCAGGGTGTAAAAATAGTATATTCTATATCAAGGGCGGAGAGAAGTTCATTTCGGCGAGTATGAAGTTATCGGGCCGAGCGGAGCGTAGCGGAGCGAGGATCGATTGAATACGAGCTGAAATGGACTTCGGATCCGGCCGAGATATAGACGCTATTCTTTGGCGCATCGCGTTAGAACACTAGCTTGTTAGCTTGTTGGCGAATATGTGGTGGCGTACAAATTAATTCACTGTCAGTGTAATTTTCCCGTCTAGCGTTCATTTTGTTGCTTTATTGACGAAGCCTCAGAAACTAGTAACCCCCGTTAATCGTTATAATTAGATAGGTACCTACCTGTTATTATTATATTTCTAGCTCGTTTAGACTTGATTGAAATATGCGCGTATCGTGGTCTCGGTAGTTTTCAGCTGTGTGCTTGAATTTCGCTGCCGAACTCTCACCTGCCGCGTAATCACTAACTTATAACAAAATACAGTAAGTTGTTATACTAACTTAAATCTGTCCGCCCTAGGGCCAGAAAAAACGGTCGTTGCGGGCTGGAATATTTTGTAGGTACGCTTGGAAGCGAGCCGCTATTGCATGTAGGGCTGCAATATGCGTCGTTCCGCCGGCTATTAATCTACTGAAAAGTCGTCTTTCAGAGGCGATGCGCTAAAAAAAAAATCTTTTTCAGTTTTCTTACAAAATCTCAGGAACCGTTTCGGATATAAAGGTTGCTTGATTTAAGGTTAATTTCTATCACACTTAGAAAATTGGCTCTGTGAACGCAAATTTTGAACTGTCATTGTTTTCTACATTATGTATAAAAGGTGCTCTTGATGGTCAATAGCTTGAATGTGAACCGCTTTCGAGAAAAACGCCATTTTTTTATGATGAAAAACATAAAAGTAGCAACATGTTTTGTTGTGGACAAAAATATCACTTCTTTTTGATATTTTTTGTTGTTTTTTTTTCACTGCGTCATAAAAAAAATTAATTAGCCCGCAAAAAGTATAACTAATATTAATGACAAGATGTGTACAAAAGTTCAGCCTTATATGTATATCTCAAACGGTTCCTGAGATATCGTCAAAAAACTTTAAAAAAAAATTTGACAACCCGGTTCAAAACGGTGCGTTTGCGGACCGTTTCTCAGAACGCGCTAAACAATCAAGCCTTTTATTTTGCAACACATGAATTGAAGCACCCTGTATATTGATTAGTTATTAATTTTGATTCTAATTGTTATTGATTATAATTCTGATTATAATTGATTTCTAATAATTATTGATTTAATGAAATGTAATTCCTTCTTTTATACTACCTGTACCGGTCAACACCATGTTGATAGAAACATGTCAGATGACGCCCACTATGTTAATGCTGACGAATAACATTCCTTTTGAAGCATTACTATATTATGAACATCTAATGTTTGTTTAATGGTTAAATATGTATAATAATAAAAATTGCTTAAAATATAATAATATACATACCTACTTAACTGAGTGGGATTCTATACATCATAGAATAATGGCATGTACGTATATGTAGTTAGGTAGGACCCGATTTTTATTTTAATGACAAAAAAATGTATAGCTATAGATGGTGAATATAGATTCGCGTAAAGTCAAAAGAAAGGATCACAAGAACCATCAGGTGAGAGATTTATATACTTTTTATCGCTTTTAAAAACCTTCTTAATGCGAAATTTTAATCTCGGTGGGGATTTGTAGCCTGAAACGATTTCTTTGATATGCATTGCGAGAGATTCATCAGAATTGTAAACGTAAAGTTCTTACGACGAGAATCAGAAAACTTTTCAACTGGAAAGAAATGTTGAGAACTCGAACTTTGAAAGTTTTAGACTATCACGGGATATTTGCCCTGGAGGGTCATTTGGAGTGTATTTCACTTCATATAATCCATGTGTTTTAACTTTTCACTTCAAACATAAATTAGCTCGTTCTGTTTGCAATATTTCTGCATTATTCCAGCCAGGCGTATAAAATATCGGTCAATTACTGTTTAATAATAGGTCTGATTTATAGTAAGTGCACTGAATTTCGTCTGCCGTAAATTTACCGCGCTTATACGGTTTCTTAGGTCACGTCGAGGCGTTTTCTTATGACTTTGGGCCAGTAAATTAAGGTAGCCTGGGTTAGCAAATCGCCAAACCTTTTAATTTTTGTTCGAGAAAAAGAAGACGTGAACAAGATAAAATAAGATTGTTAATCTACTGATCAATGGAGCATTTCGATTGCATAGCTAATATTTTCAAAAAACGTACTGACATTGTATTTGGAAAACATGAGTGATTGCAGTCCAAAGTTGCTTCAAAGGATAATTTGCTTTTTGACATCTTGTCTATTAATTATTCTTCATTATTTTAGTCTCAAAAATCTGCCTTTGAAATTTGGTCAATCTTACAATAATAAACACCCTGTATATGTATATGTAGGTACCTATAATATATCTAGACAAGTGTCTACATAGTCGTTGTATATAGGTACTTATTAAAGAAAGGTGAATCTCGCATACTCCAATTACAAGTTTCGACAATTTATGGCTTCATTAGGTGGCAGATACAATGAATCGCTATGTAAGATGACGGTTTAATTAAAACTTAAAAGTTTCTCGTGCATAAAATACTAATAAGGTTTAATAATTCAGATCCATTTGATTAGTTACTAGGGTATAGGTATACAAAGTATCTACATCTACACAACAATGGCCACAAACTTCTTGCAGTTCATTAAAATATATTTGTTTAAATTTTTTCAAGTTACTAACATTTTCGTTTTTTATAATCGTCTATTTTTTAACGGAAATTTCGTGGAGCACCGAAGTTGTCAGGGTTTTTTGAGAACCTTATCGTTTTAATTTGGATTGTCCATCGACGCGTGTTCTTGGTTTTATGATTTCTTTTTTATTGCCACAACATCCCAAGAACGGTGCTGTCGGGAATCGCTTGTTTTTTACATAGAGTAAATCGCTAGGGCGGAAGAGGTAACTTTGAAATTTTAAATAATAAACCTTATTTTTTATTCTTAATGTGAACTGTTTTCGAGAAAAACAGCATTTTATAATCAAAAACATAAAAGCGACTAAATGTTTTGTTGTAGACAAAAACATCACTTATAGTAGGATTAACTTTAAAAAGTCAGATGTGACGTCACACTAACCGTCCGAATTAATATTTTTAATTTCACCAGAAAATGTCAAACAGTTAATTGTCAAGTTGTGAACGAGCGTAAATTATTATTGAAGAAATCATTCAAACAATGAATTGAAGCGCTTACGTCAGTTTGAGAGCCACTGACAACTACATAAAATTTATTCACGTAATGACATTCTATCCTCTGTGTTGTGCATTTAATTCTCATTCAAAACCAATGTTGACGTATACTTATTTATGCGGGATGGAGTGTTTAGACAAACTGGACGGTTTCTACGAGAACCAGTATATGAAACAAAATAAATCGAACTATCAAAAGGATGTGTATTCTTAATCGATACGTATGACTTTTTAGACTTTATTGGACTATATTCATATTTTTTTATTTGTTTCACTGTCACTTTTTTTTTAATTTGCCCTGTTAACGTAGATAATATTATTGACAAGATTTGTACAAAAACTGCGTTCTGTATCTCAAATAGTTACTGAGATATCGTCAAAAAAATGATTTTCTTGACACCCTGTATCTCGAATACGGTTGTTTTGCGGACCCAGGTTAGGTCCGAATAATCGATTTTTACGTGAGGCCAGGTTAGCTCCGGATTTTTGTTTGTCAGCCCAGGTCAGGTCCGCAAATCGATTTTTACGTGAGGCCAGGTTACCTCCGGATTTTTGTTTGTCAGCCCAGGCTAGCCCAGGTCAGCCCAGGTTAGCTCTGAAAATTAAATTTTCAGTATGACCAGGTTAGCTCCGGATTTTTGTTTCAAAAAGAATTTTTTTCATCAAAATTTTTTTTCAAATTTTTTGTTCAAAATTTTTTCCCTACATTTTTTCAGTTTTTTATTCAATTTTTTTCAATATTAATTTTAAATTTCTTTCAAAATTTATTTTTTCAAAATTTTTTTTCATTTTTTCCTCCAACATTTTAATTTCAAATTTTTTTCTTCAATTTTTTTTTCAAACTTTTTGTCTTATAGTTTTTTTTTAAAAGCTCTGAAAATTAAATTTTCAGTATGGCCAGGTTAGCTCCGGATTTTTGTTTGTCAGCCCAGGTCAGCCCAGGCTAGCTCTGAAAATTAAATTTTCAGTAGAGCCAGGTCCGGATTTTTTTGTCAGCCCAGGTTAGCTCTGAAAATTAAATTTTCAGTAAGGCCAGGTTAGCTCCGGATTTTTGTTTGTCAGCCCAGGTCAGCCCAGGCTAGCTCTGAAAATTAAATTTTCAGTAGGGCCAGGTCCGGATTTTTTTGTCAGCCCAGGTTAGCTCTGAAAATTAAATTTTCAGTAAGGCCAGGTTAGCTCCGGATTTTTGTTTGTCAGCCCAGGTCAGCCCAGGCTAGCTCTGAAAATTAAATTTTCAGTAGGGCCAGGTCCGGATTTTTTTGTCAGCCCAGGTTAGCTCTGAAAATTAAATTTTCAGTAAGGCCAGGTTAGCTCCGGATTTTTGTTTGTCAGCCCAGGTCAGCCCAGGTTAGCTCTGAAAATTAAATTTTCAGTAGGCCATGTTAGCTCCGGATTTTTGTTTGTCAGCCCAGTTTTTATTCAAAATTTTTTATTAAAATTTTTTTTTCATATTTTTTTCCAAAATTTTTAAATTTTTTTATTCCAAATTTCTTGAAAATTTTTTTAAGCTTTTTTTCAAAATTTATTTTAAAATTTTTTTTTTATTTTTGTTCAAAAATTCTTTCCATTTTTTTTCAAAAATTTTTTCCTCAAAAATTGATTTTCAAAATGTTTTTCAATTTTTTTTTTTTTTCAAAATTGATTTTTAAAATTTTTTTTCATCAAAATTTTTTTTCAAAATTTTTTCATCAAATTTTTTTTCCAAAATTTTTTCCCTAATTTTTTTCCAAATTTATTTTTAAATTTTTTTATTCCAAATTTTGGTTAAAAATTGATTTTTAATTTTCAAAATTTTTGTCGTATAGTTTTGTTTTCAAAAGCTCTGAAAATTAAATTTTCTGTATGGCCAGGTTAGCTCCGGATTTTTGTTTCAAAAAGAATTTTTTTCATCAAAATTTTTTTCAAATTTTTTTTCAAAATTTTTTCCCTAAATTTCTTCAGTTTTTTATTCAATTTTTTTTTCAAAATTGATTTTAATTTTTTTTTCAAAATATATTTTTTCAAATTTTTTTTTCATTTTTTCCTCCAAAATTTTAATTTCAAATTTTTTTCTTCAATTTTTTTTTTCAAAATATTTTTTTTTTAATTTTTTCCTCAAATTTTTTTTCAAACTTTTTGTCTTATAGTTTTTGTTTAAAAGCTCTGAAAATTAAATTTTCAGTATGGCCAGGTTAGCTCCGGATTTTTGTTGTCAGCCCAGGTTAGCCCAGGTCAGCCCAGGTTAGCTCTGAAAATTAAATTTTCAGTAGGGCCAGGTTAGCTCCGGATTTTTGTTTGTCAGCCCAGGTTAGTTCTGAAAATTATTTTTTCAGTAAGGCGAGATTAGCTCCGGATTTTTGTATGTCAGCCCAGGTTAGCCCAGGTCAGCCCAGGTTAGCTCTGAAAATTAAATTTTCAGTATGGCCAGGTTAGCTCTGGATTTTTGTTTCAAAAAGAATTTTTTTCATCAAAATTTTTTTTCAAATGTTTTTTCAAAATCTTTTCCCTAAATTTTTTCAATTTTTTTTTTTCAAAATATTTTTTTTTAATTTTTTCCTCAAATTTTTTTTTCAAGCTTTTTGTCTTATAGTTTTTTTTTAAAAGCTCTGAAAATTAAATTTTCAGTATGGCCAGGTTAGCTCCGGATTTTTGTTGTCAGCCCAGGTTAGCCCAGGTTAGCCCAAGTTAGCTCTGAAAATTAAATTTTCAGTAGGGCCAGGTTAGCTCCGGATTTTTGTTTCAAAAAGAATTTTTTTCATCAAAATTTTTTTTCAAATTTTTTTTCAAAATTTTTTTCCTAAATTTTTTCAGTTTTTTATTCAATTTTTTTTTTCAAAATTGATTTTAATTTTTCTTTCAAAATTTATTTTTTCAAATTTTTTTTCAAAATTGATTTTAAATTTTTTTTCAAAATTTATTTTTTCAAATTTTTTTTTCATTTTTTCCTCCAAAATTTTAATTTCAAATTTTTTTCTTCAATTTTTTTTTTCAAAATATTTTTTTTTTAATTTTTCAGTAGGGCCAGGTCCGGATTTTTTTGTCAGCCCAGGTTAGCTCTGAAAATTAAATTTTCAGTAAGGCCAGGTTAGCTCCGGATTTTTGTTTGTCAGCCCAGGTCAGCCCAGGCTAGCTCTGAAAATTAAATTTTTAGTAGGGCCAGGTCCGGATTTTTTTGTCAGCCCAGGTTAGCTCTGAAAATTAAATTTTCAGTAAGGCCAGGTTAGCTCCGGATTTTTGTTTGTCAGCCCAGGTCAGCCCAGGCTAGCTCTGAAAATTAAATTTTCAGTAGGGCCAGGTCCGGATTTTTTTGTCAGCCCAGGTTAGCTCTGAAAATTAAATTTTCAGTAGGCCAGGTTAGCTCCGGATTTTTGTTTGTCAGCCCAGTTTTTATTCAAAATTTTTTATTAAATTTTTTTTTTCATATTTTTTTCCAAAATTTTTAAATTTTTTTATTCCAAATTTCTTGAAAATTTTTTTAAGCTTTTTTTCAAAATTTATTTTTAAATTTTTTTTTTTATTTTTTTTTCAAAAATTCTTTCCATTTTTTTTCAAAAATTTTTTCCTCAAAAATTGATTTTCAAAATGTTTTTCAAAAATTCTTTTTTTCAAAATTGATTTTTAAAATTTTTTTTCATCAAAATTTTTTTTCAAAATTTTTTCATCAAATTTTTTTTCCAAAATTTTTTCCCTAATTTTTTTTCTAAATTTATTTTTTAATTTTTTTATTCCAAATTTTGGTTAAAAATTGATTTTTAATTTTCAAAATTTTTGTCGTATAGTTTTGTTTTCAAAAGCTCTGAAAATTAAATTTTCAGTATGGCCAGGTTAGCTCCGGATTTTTGTTTCAAAAAGAATTTTTTTCATCAAAATTTTTTTCAAATTTTTTTTCAAAATTTTTTCCCTAAATTTTTTCAGTTTTTTATTCAATTTTTTTTTCAAAATTGATTTTAATTTTTTTTTCATTTTTTCCTCCAAAATTTTAATTTCAAATTTTTTTCTTCAATTTTTTTTTTCAAAATATTTTTTTTTTTAATTTTTTCCTCAAATTTTTTTTCAAACTTTTTGTCTTATAGTTTTTGTTTAAAAGCTCTGAAAATTAAATTTTCAGTATGGCCAGGTTAGCTCCGGATTTTTGTTGTCAGCCCAGGTTAGCCCAGGTCAGCCCAGGTTAGCTCTGAAAATTAAATTTTCAGTAGGGCCAGGTTAGCTCCGGATTTTTGTTGTCAGCCCAGGTTAGCCCAGGTCAGCCCAGGTTAGCTCTGAAAATTAAATTTTCAGTAGGGCCAGGTTAGCTCCGGATTTTTGTTTGTCAGCCCAGGTTAGTTCTGAAAATTATTTTTTCAGTAAGGCGAGATTAGCTCCGGATTTTTGTATGTCAGCCCAGGTTAGCCCAGGTCAGCCCAGGTTAGCTCTGAAAATTAAATTTTCAGTATGGCCAGGTTAGCTCTGGATTTTTGTTTCAAAAAGAATTTTTTTCATCAAAATTTTTTTTCAAATGTTTTTTCAAAATCTTTTCCCTAAATTTTTTCAATTTTTTTTTTCAAAATATTTTTTTTTAATTTTTTCCTCAAATTTTTTTTTCAAACTTTTTGTCTTATAGTTTTTTTTTAAAAGCTCTGAAAATTAAATTTTCAGTATGGCCAGGTTAGCTCCGGATTTTTGTTGTCAGCCCAGGTTAGCCCAGGTTAGCCCAAGTTAGCTCTGAAAATTAAATTTTCAGTAGGGCCAGGTTAGCTCCGGATTTTTGTTTCAAAAAGAATTTTTTTCATCAAAATTTTTTTTCAAATTTTTTTTCAAAATTTTTTCCCTAAATTTTTTCAGTTTTTTATTCAATTTTTTTTTTCAAAATTGATTTTAATTTTTTTTTCAAAATTTATTTTTTCAAATTTTTTTTCAAAATTTATTTTTTCAAATTTTTTTTTCATTTTTTCCTCCAAAATTTTAATTTCAAATTTTTTTCTTCAATTTTTTTTTTCAAAATATTTATTTTTTAATTTTTTCCCAAATTTTTTTTTAAAACTTTTTGTCTTATAGTTTTTTTTTAAAAGCTCTGAAAATTAAATTTTCAGTATGGCCAGGTTAGCTCCGGATTTTTGTTGTCAGCCCAGGTTAGCCCAGGTTAGCCCAGGTTAGCTCTGAAAATTAAATTTTCGGTAGGGCCAGGTTAGCTCCGGATTTTTGTTTGTCAGCCCAGGTTAGCTCTGAAAATTATTTTTTCAGTAAGGCGAGATTAGCTCCGGATTTTTGTATGTCAGCCCAGGTTAGCCCAGGTCAGCCCAGGTTAGCTCTGAAAATTAAATTTTCAGTATGGCCAGGTTAGCGCCGGATTTTTGTTTCAAAAAGAATTTTTTTCATCAAATTTTTTTTTCAAATTTTTTTTCAAAATTTTTTCCCTAAATTTTTTCAGTTTTTTTTTCAAAATTGATTTTATTTTTTTTTTCAAAATTTATTTTTTCAAATTTTTTTTTCATTTTTTCCTCCAAAATTTTAATTTCAAATTTTTTTCTTCAATTTTTTTTTCAAAATATTTTTTTTTTAATTTTTTCCTCAAATTTTTTTTTCAAACTTTTTGTCTTATAGTTTTTTTTTAAAAGCTCTGAAAATTAAATTTTCAGTATGGCCAGGTTAGCTCCGGATTTTTGTTGTCAGCCCAGGTTAGCCCAGGTCAGCCCAGGTTAGCTCTGAAAATTAAATTTTCAGTAGGGCCAGGTTAGCTCCGGATTTTTGTTTGTCAGCCCAGGTCAGGTCCGCAAATCGATTTTTACGTGAGGCCAGGTTAGCTCCGGATTTTTGTTTGTCAGCCCAGGTCAGGTCCGCAAATCCATTTTTACGTGAGGCCAGGTTAGCTCCGGATTTTTGTTTGTCAGACCAGGTCTGGTCCGAAAATCGATTTTTTACGTGAGGCCAGGTTAGCTCCGGATTTTTGTTT
This sequence comes from Malachius bipustulatus, assembly GCA_910589415.1. Classification (NCBI taxonomy): domain Eukaryota; kingdom Metazoa; phylum Arthropoda; class Insecta; order Coleoptera; family Melyridae; genus Malachius; species Malachius bipustulatus. Next base: position 54,654,140 of record OU342633.1, read on the forward strand.
GTCAGCCCAGGTTAGGTCCGAAAATCGATTTCTACGTGAGGCCAGGTTAGCTCCGGATTTTTGTTTGTCAGCCCAGGTCAGGTCCGAAATTCGATTTTTGCGTGAGGCCAGGTTAGCTCCGGATTTTTGTTTGTCAGACCAGATTAGGTCCTGCTACCAGATCCGGCTGCGTTCCGGTCTTGTGACGTCACGTGGTTCTAAAACTACACCATGAGATTCCTCATATCTTTTTTATTGCCAGGAATAAATGAATAATTATTTGTAGGCTTGCATAGGTCGGCAACAGCTATACATTTCACGTTTTAAAAATTTTCAAGGTCATCTAAATCCCAGAGTTTTCATAGTCAACTTTTTTTTTTATAGCTGTCATATTGTTTTTTTATGTCGTTTGGTACAAAAAAATCATGAAAATCAAAAATCAATAACATTAAAAAAATTTGTAAAAATTTCATTTTTCCATAATAGATCTAGCACAAAGAAAAACACAAGCAAAAAGTATCGAAGCAATATAATTTGACATTTATTTTATGAACAACCTCGCCGCGATTAATACTTTAAGTTAAAATAAAACCAGCACATGACGTGATTGCGCAGTAATAACCAAAATAGTAACAGCAATCGGCATACCGTGGTATATGTGTATCGTGGTAAGTCAATTCAGTCAATTCTTTCTTTCGCTTGACTTACGTCATGGAGCTTTCAGTGTCAGTGTCAGGTGTCGGGTCTTCCTCCAGTCAAATAAAAAAGAAAGATACTTTTCTATTTGTAAATAAATATTAAATGTTGATGTTTATTTTTATATAATTGAATAATAAATATAATTACCAAAAATATAATCTGTAATTTACTGGACTAATATAAAAGCATTCGAAAATGTAAATAATTATACCCAATCAGGTTGTCCGGTCGGTTTTTTTGGTAATGCAGTGGCAAGGTGTAGGTTAATTAGAGGTCAAGTTAATTGTGATTTTCTTTTTCAGCAAAATCTACATTCCACCACAAACCGCAGAGATGTCGCGAAGTATCACTAATATGCTCTCGCAGCTCTTACAGCAACTCCAAGCTAAAGATGATGAGCCCAACTTGGTTTCTGCTAGTTTTCACATGATGACGATCACAATGATAAGCATGTCGATGGCAAATCTCACCTGGTTCACTGTAACCGGGAACTTCTGCATACCATATCTCAGTTTAGGGGCGTTTTTTACCTTCGGATATTCGGATGAGAATCTCACAGGTATTTTGTAAAATTGCAAATATAATATTATGCTGAATAATCACGATAATAATAATTGTAGAATAATTTACTTATTTACTTCTATAAGAGCACCCCTAGCATCTATATTTAAGTTCTGAACATCAATAGCAGTAACTGATCTTCCTGTAATAGCTGTCGAACTACTACGCACCTTTTCTATATTGTGACAGGTCACAAAAATGACGTTTTAAACGGGCATTCCCGAACTGTCATGTTCCCGAATGTCGCATTTCGCACTCTGGGAAAGAATATGACAGTTTATCTGACACTTCTTTCCCCAACGATCTCAATTAGCTGTAGGTAGAATGTCTGCATGATCACATTCTAGATTCCAATAAGCAATAATGTAGATAAACAAGAAGAACAGATGTTCGATGTTCCTAACATCAAGTTCTAAATAAATCCAGAATAATTGGTGTGGCAAAACCATATACCTAATACTCCTATATTGCTAGCGCCCATAAGTGGAAGTGTCACGGACTGAGTGAGACAGCAAACGACTACTTATATCTCTTTTTAGACTACTCTAGCTGTTGTGCGCAAGCTTTAGGAGTCTGCTGGTTGAATCAGTTTATAATCTGATGCTGTGGGCGTGTTCAATTCTCGGCAGTCGACATGCGTATAGGACTGTAGGACTTATAGTAGTTACGAAAAAGGTAGAGACGTCCATATCCTGGTGATAGTCTCCTGTTTTTTTTTTATTCAAATATTAATGCACCACCGTCGACAAAACCACTATCACTGCCAATGTGCGTGATTATTAAGCGTCTTCCTTTACCGGAAGGAGCTCTCAACCCGGTTGATAAACCTTCCATGAAAGCTTGTCAACTGCTGGTGACATTAAGGTCTTGCCAAACCTTCTGAAAGGTATGGCCTTCGTTTACCCTTATTTCGTCCATATAATAAATCTTGCGATTCTCCATCCTGTATTGACGAATTTGTTGCAAGTAGTTACGCCGCCATAAAACGATGTCAGGTTTTTCTAAAAGAACATTCGATTTCTTTTCAAATATCGGAAGTTCATAGAATGGAGAGTTCGTTTTAGCACTCGCATTGACACTTTTGGCATATCGGTGTCAGCATTAATAGCGGCTGAAATTTTTGCCAAAGTTGGCGGTTCATTTTCAAAGAAAAAGGAATGCACTTTCCGACGGATGATGGATCTTTTCGTGTCCTCGTCAAGAATGATCCTTTTTTTTCCCACGCGTTTCTATATTTTGGTAGTAGAGGCTAGATTCTTCTTTTATAGCTTTATACACGCTGCTCTCCCCCATTTTTGTTTAGCTGCTACATATTGACACTGCTTCTGTCACGGATAAATTAGGATTTCTTTCTCTCAGACCATCAAAAACGTTTTTAATTAAAATTTTCACTTCCGGTATCAGAGTGATAGGCTTGTTTTTCCTAACAACCGTGTTATCTGCCATATTTTTTTTTTGTTTTTCAACACAATAATCACTCAAACACAAAAATCTATTTGAATCTTAAAAATTGCCCCAACACTTAGGTACTGTTTTTTATTCAACGCTTGAAACGCTATACTGAAATTACTTCGGCTTCTGCATGTGCGATAAATGCTTTTTTAACAAGAAAACAGATAAGATCAGCTTATGGTTAAATCTCAGACGTACAAGAGAGTATGTGATGAGGTGTATAGCAGTAGATTAAAGAAGACAGATAATAAAAGTAAGACTCATTGTATTTTAATCAATAATAAAGATAAGCTTATCAGCTCTTGTAGCTCAATAAAATAATAAATTTTTTGCCGGTAGTTCGTACCCTGCGGCAAACAATTATTCCAAATTTTACAAGCAAGCGGTTTTGCCGCTCGATAGTAAACATTTTGCACTATTTTGATGACTCGCTTTGCGGAATATTGAACTTATAGTATAGTACATACTACATACAGTTCTGTTCAAATAAATCTGAGACAATTTTGATTTTCTTGTGTAAATGTGGCTTATAAATTGAACAATGTTTCCATGCTGTCAACAAAAACTTGAAAATGCGAAATTTAAATTATGTTCCGTAAATTCACCAGGTTAACCAGGGTTAATCACATTTGTGGTTATGCATAAATAATCATGGGTTATATACGGAAGAAGGTTAACCTGGATCATGGTCAAAGATAAAATAAGCACCAATAATGATTGTTACTATTGGACCTCCAACTACTTGATTGTCATAGGAACTTAATTATTAGTATTATTAGTACTAATTATCGATTGTAACCTACCTCAATAATTAATTTATATTCAAAAATATATTGAAACTATCCTACTCTATATTTTTTCAAAGCAAAAGACTTAGTTTATAATAATTAGTCTTTATTTAAATCAGTCACAACAAAATTAACAATAATTATTACACACTTATTTACACACTTCTGATTTCACTTCACTCGTCAAAACCTTCTTTCTCATTCTTCACCACTGCTCTTTACTCTATACTCTGTAGTATTCCAACCCAAACTAACTTCCAAGCTAATATTGTTTTATTAAAAATACACTAAAACTAAACTAACTGTAGATACTGCCACGGCGCTCTTATTATACAAGCCACACATGGTTCTCGAAAAGTTCTAGGAACTTCACTGGTGTTGTAGAGTAGCTCTAGACATAGCCGTGCACTCTTTTGAACATGCCCGGAGATATTCTGGCGTTCTAGATTAAAATATGACATTCCTGTCATGGCAGCCAGAATTTTCGTAAACCAGCTGACCATTAATTATCGAGAAGAATGTAAGCAAATATGAAACTATAAGCTACATTTACACTATAAAATTAAAACTGCCCCAGATTTATTGGAACAAAACTGCACTTACTTATACCCTGCAATTTCGACTCATATTTACTGATCAATTTTCAATAATGTTCCAGATTTAAGATGTATCACACCTTTAGTTGTCAATATGATGAGGATAACAATATTGCTATGCTTCATGGCAGTCATATTCACTTTAGCCGCATTCCTGCTGGATTTAATTGGTCCAAAAGCTGTAACCTATCGAATGGTTAGGCGATATTCAGTTCTTGGCATATGTACAGGTAAGAATATTCAAGTAATGATTTGAATATAGGGCTTTGCTGGCAATTAATTAAAGTAATTTGATGAGGGATAAAATGATAAAAAAAAAGTATTCCATGTTTTATACTTAGTGATGATGAAGACTAAAATTGAGTACATTACATAAGTACATATTCCTATCGCACTCCCTTTCCTCCATACAGTGTTGTTAGACTGACAGCGAGTATTATAAAGGCCCATTAAGCTAACAGGCAGATTTCTGATACCATTTTTAAAGCTGACATCGACGTCAAATAATAGAGTTGATATATTTTCTAAAAACGGCCCCAGAAATATGCCCGTTAACTTAATGAGCCTTTATAATACTGGCTATAAGTAGAACTATGTACTTAGTTGGTTCATCTAAGAGAAAAGTACTGTTCCATTTTTTGATTTATTTTCCATAATTAGCCTAACACACATTTTAGCAAAAGGATATGTCTCTAAGGTTAACAAGGATCTTAAAGATTTAAAGATACCATTTTATAAAGGCCATAAGTACACTTATCCTTGTGAAATTAACATTTAATTTAAAAATATTTTACTTTATTTTATCAAAACGTTATAAGTAGACATATCCCAAAGAACGAATGTTAATTGAAGGTTACAGGGCAGCAAAAATGGTATAAGTATACTTATCCCTTTTTGGCTTTTTCTTCATAAATGAAGTATCTTCTTTATTATTGGAGTAAGTGTAATAAAAGCGGGAAGCTCTTGTGCTTATGCAATGTGCAGTATAAGTCAACTTATTCCATTTATACAAAATAGATCGATGATAAAAAAAAATTCAACAGTCAAAACTGACAAAGTTAACATATTCCCTTTTACCAGATACTGTCAGAGTCAATTTTTTAAGCAACAAAGGGAATAAGATTTTTTTACTTAAGGTTTTAGAATATGTAATCGCTAAAAAATCTCAATGTTTACTTTTTCTAGAATGACTGTTTTCGTATTTTGTTCAAAAGAAGAACAAATTAATTTACTGCGTAGAAAAACAGTTATTTAGGTCTCCTGGAAAGTTGACTGTTTTGACTTATAATAGGTCCCTTTACCTATTACCAGCAAAATAAGTACTTTGCATTTTTTTTAAGTTAGTACTTATTCTACATTCTACAAAATAGGGGCTTACAAAATAATTATTTATATTTATTTATTTTCAGTGTTATGGATTCTTGCTATTATAAGTGTATCCTATTACATTATTTTACTATTAGAAGACATTACAGAGAAAAGTAAACTGGATTCTAATATTACTTATGGTCCAGGCTTCTTCCTTTTAGCTGCAGCAGGTAAATATTTAAACGATTGTGTGTTATTTTTTACCACATTAATCGACCTTGTTCTCTCCCCCTTCAGCTTCTAGAATTTTTTTTTATCATTCACAGGGCCTGTTGCACAAAGGTAAATTAAACATTTTCAGATAATTACTGATTTTAAAATGCCCTGTATTATGAGAATATTGGTCTGATATTGCTGAAAATAAGTTTTACTCCCTTTAAGAAGAATTAATTACTGATAAAAAATAAAAGATCATTAAATATATTTGCCATATTTTCAAAAGTTACAATTTAAAATCAGTAACTATCTCAAAATTTTTAATTTGTGTTTGTGCAACCGGCCCACAGTCTTCTATATGATGAGATTAAGTTTAAAACATTTTTTTGTACCGTTGTACCGAATTTTATAAAACACGTAATGTTCACCGAGGTACCATAAAATTAAGAGAATTATTTTTTCAGGTGGAGTTTGCCTTTGTGGAATTTTCTACAATCTAATTCTGACGCACCCAGCAAGTTATGCATCGCGGGATGATGATCGTTGCCTGATAGACAACCCCGAAGACTCTCTAGATACTTTTAATAGCCCCACCCCTCCCCCTCCGTACAATATACCACCACCCCCGTACAGTCCTTGATATAAGGTTTACCTCCTGTACGCGCCCTGAGCGCTAGGCTTATAACTGTGTGTTTGAAACACGAAATATCATATTTTTGCTATACATATAAATATTTTTGTGATAGTTTTTATTTCTAGTCTGCTTCTTGTAGTTAGTTTGAGTTTCATGAATCGCCAAAGAGTTTAGGTAGTCACTAGATGAGATATATTGTACCTACTTATATTATTAATAATTATTATAAGATGTAAAATCAATCATTAGTTTTCGATAACTTTTCCACTACTTGTACATTTTATGCTTTAATAGTTTGCACTTTTTGTCGTAAATGTATTTAAACTGTCAAGTTATTGTACTGTGATTGGTTGCATTAGATATTTTTGTTAAGTTTTTTTTGTTTGTTTTGTTAAAGAGTAGATTTCTCATGTTTTCAGAAGGGCCTCGTATTTGTAATATTTTATTGTTAAAATGTATTGTGATCAAATTTGCTTATTGTTTCGATCAACTAACTCATTTATCAGTAACAATCCTTCTTATCCCGGAAGTTATTACTCATGTGAGAATAGAGAGACACTATTAATAAACAGAAGGGGAGACATTTAATGACCTGAACCTAATCTAAATTTGGGAATTGCCGGACTTCCCACAGTGTCACAGTCTGATATTCTGACTCCTCTCAAGGTAAATTTTGATTTCTGAAGCAACGCTGCTTGATATATTACAAGTCTTCAACCAGCAATCAAATGTTATTCTAGAATCTTTAAATTCTCCATCTTTATCTGTCAGTCTGCTAAAAATTCATGAAGACGTGTATTCTGATAAATTGTTTACTAGTCAATTTACTGTTTTCTGGGATTACCAGGGCTGCTGCACGGGAGCATATTTTGAACACTTACAAACTGATTTAGTTGGCTAATGAACGAAAATGTTTTAAAGTTTTCTAATAAACTGGAACTAGAAACCACCTTCTGTCTCTTGTATAAAGTGTTGCATAGCATAGCATGAGTTTTTAGCGTATGTTCCAGCAGCCTTATCAAATCACTGAATTTCGGCAACAATTATCCAGCTAAAGAGCTTATTGCTCGAGGCTAAGGCTATCAGAGTGTAGCGATCGTATTTCAAAGTGACATTTAAACTGATTAAGATTTATCAAAATACTTTAGTAAACAATGCTTTATCTTTCTTCATAATTTGAAAATAATTTTTCATCACATTGATTTGCTACAATGATTTTGAGTTTGTTTAGCACAGAAAACAAAATAGAAAATACATACCTAATAAATATTTTTGAAAAACTAAAAATACAAACTTTCTAAAATTATAACTAGGTAATGGTTAAAAAAAAAACCTGCATTTTTGTTTGAAAGAGATAATTATTATTGAATATCTTCAATTCCATTCATTGAATAAAACAAATAAATGTAGTAATACTTCGATTGCTTTTCAATAAATTTAATAATTTGATATGTCACTCTTGAGAAGAAAAATCTACAGGTAAAAGGATAAGATCTTGACATCATGTGAAGCTTCCCTGTGTAAAAAATTCGAATGTTCATTACTGGTTACTCATTCATTTTGAATTGTGATCCATTAGTCTCCCTTACCCCACTGAATCATGAAAACTTTCTGATTCCTTTCGAATCAACGGACTTCACATGTCAAACATGACCTTTGAATGTCTGATGGGTTCTTTTGCTTTATTCGATAAGTATAAGATTTGTAATTCAATAATTCGAATCACGATTTATATGATTTAAAACGGACATCAAAAAATTGATGTTAAATAAAACAATAATGTTTTTAAAAATTCTACTGATGTATATTGCTGGATATTAACTTTACACGTGTTTCACTACTTTGTAGCATCTTCAGACGTATGTAAATAAAATGATTGATATAGTAACATAGCAACAGTATGGTAACCTAAGTGATCATAAAACAAGTAACTATAGATTTAAATGAATTTTTAACAGAGTTAACTAGATCATAATGTATTTCTTCAGAATCTTCTTAGTTGTTGATATCAAGAAGAAAATCAAGCAGTGGAGAACGATATGTGTCTAGCTGTTCATTTATTACATTTGGACCAAGGATGTAAAGCAACATCAGTGGCAAGTGTGTAAAATTTTAAGAAAATCCGTACACTAGAAATAAAGTTATAAAAAAATATTGATTTAAAAAAATCAACTTTGAAGGCTCATAACTTTCTTATTTGTGACTTTTCGAAAAAAAATTATAGATACTTTTGGCAATACTTCATCAAGTAGAATCACCCCCTTAATTTTTTGCGCATAATTTCCGGACATCCTGTATAAACTGAATTACAATGAGAACAGTAATTTATAATCTGTAATTTAGAAAACTTTTCCTTTGCATTCAGCAATATAGAACCATTGCTCATACAAGATTTGAATGAAATATTAAATATTTTATATTTATGAGCAATGGTTCTATATTGCTGAATGCAAAGGAAAAGTTATCTAAATTACAGAAACCTGGAATTTATCGATTAAACTGTTCTCTTTGCAATTCAGTTTATATAGAACAGACTTTTAGAAACCTAGAAATTAGATACAATGAACACCTAAACTCCTGCAGACTCAAACATCCAGAAAGATCAAATTTTTCAAAGCACTTAATAGAAAACAATTACACTCTAACAGCAAACAACAAAATTGAATTATTTCATCATTGTGATCATTATTTTAAATTAAATTTTCTTGAATCTCTACACTGTGTTTTATATTAAGTCGGCACTATTGCTAACTTCGTTATTATTTAACCTAGAAAGTCGGTTAAATTAGCAAACTAGTAGTATTTTTTCTCCTGAATAAAATGGCGAAAACAAAAAAACAATTGAACATCGCGATTTCGAGATATTTAAAAAAATGTAACTTTTTTAATGGAACACGTACCCTATATATTTTTGGATGGATCGGTTGCATATTTTATTTTAAAGGAAAAAGTCTTTATGCACTATGATCCTAAAATAATAAATTCATTAATTATTCATTATTTTATTACTCCCAAAGTAGGCTGCGACAATTAATGTAATTTAGTGTACCTACCTACGTAATGTAAGGTAAAAAAAAATATCGTCCTCAATAGTGTATTTTTCAATAAAAAAATACACAAAAAAAGGAGTTGTTATATTGAAAAGGATTTAATTTTAAATAAACAAATAACAGAACTTGTCCGTGTTTTAAATTAAGTCGGCACTATTGCTAACTTCGTTATTATTTGAGCTCGAAAGTCGGTTAAATTAGTAAACTAGTAGTATTTTTTCTCCTGAATAAAACTATGAAAACAGGAAAACAATTGAACATCGCGTTTTCGATATATTTAAAAAAATGGATATTTTTTATGGAACACCCTGTATATTTTTAGATGGATCGGTTGCAAAATTTTTTTTAAAGGAAAAAGTCTTTATGCACTATGATCCTAAAATAATAAAATTAACACACAAACAAGTTCTGTTATTTGTTTATGTAAAATTAAATCCTTTTCAAGGTAACAACTCTTATTTTTAGTGTATTTTTTTTATTGAAAAATACACTATTGAGGACGACATAATTTTTTTACCTTACATTACGTAGGTACACTAAATTACAATAATTGTCGCAGCCTACTTTGGGAGTAATAAAATAATGAATAATTAATGAATTTATTATTTTAGGATCATAGTCTATAAAGACTTTTCCCTTTAAAAAAAAAATTTGCAACCGATCTATCTAAAAATATACAGGGTGTTCCATTAAAAAAAATACATTTTTTTAAATATCTCGAAAACGCGATGTTCAATTGTTTTTCTGCTTTCGCTATTTTATTCAGCGGCAAAAATACTACTAGTTTGCTAATTTAACCGACTTTCTAGGTTAAATAATAACGAAGTTAGCAATAGTGCCCACTCAATATAAAACACGGTGTATAGATCCACCGACATTTACATAATCCACAATACACAGTAATAAATGAACAGCTAGACACATATCGTTCTCCACTACTTGATTTTCTTCTTGATATCAACAACTAAGAAGATTCTGAAGAAATGCATTATGATCTAGTTAGTTCTGTTGAAAATTCATTTAAATCTAGTTACTTGTTTTATGATCACTTATAGGTTACCGTACTGTTGCTATGTTACTATATCAATAATTTTATTTACATACGTCTGAAGATGCTACATGAAAAGTAGTGAAATACGTGTAACGTTTCTATTATCCATCAATATACGGTAGAATTTTATAAAACATTGGTGTTTTATTCATCATCAATAAGTATGCAGAGATTCTACAAAGTAAGGGTTGAAAACATAAATTTTATGACATCAAAAGAACATGGCTATGATCTGATTGAGCGAAAATTAGCTTACTCCACCCCTAGGAACTTGCCACCAATCAGATATCAAAATTAAAAATTAACAAGTGATAAGTAACTAATGTCCTCTTGATTTCTTTCTGAATAGGGACATTAGACTGCTAAATTTATAAATGTTATAGTAAGGCATTAATTTTAAGTAGAGCCAAATAATTTGTCTTAAAACTTTCATTAATCATCACAACCTGTTTAAGGCGAGTTAAGTTAAGACAATGGTGACATCTGGCTTAAACTTGCAGATTGCAGAGCTCTTTTTTTAATAAAATGATGTCTTCGAAACCAACCCTACTTGACCTTAGGAATATTAACAATGTTGCAATGTTTAAAAGCCCTACTTCAGCATTTTTGTGGGTGATATCCTTATTTTAGCTTAGCCACAGGAATACATTTTTGGAACATATTTGTCTAATGTTCAAAGTTTTTTTTCCATTGCAAGACCTTTGTTGTTGTTTTTTGTTAACTACTCTCCTCTGATTAGGGATAGTTTAGTTTTGTTAGAATATTAATGGCACTTATAATTGGGTGTTTTTGCTTAAAACAGTATATTATTTTACATTCCTAAGATAATAAACGTTGCTTATTTTCTAATAATCATGTAAAACTATTTTTCTTTACTTTTCCAATAATATACCTTAAATTACATCCCCAAGGGCCTTGCTTTCAAGAATCAAGGTCAGAAATAAGAACAAGAACTATTTGAAGATTAATCTAATAAAAACTCAAAAAAGGTAATCATTTTTATTTTGTACATACAAACTGGAAAGTGTGTCATAAGAATTTAACATGCAAATTCAATTGCAGTTAAAATATACAATCTAAAGTTAAGGGATGATAATTAAGTACATTTTAGCTATTGCCATAATTATTTCCCTTAACACACTTACAAGTTTTCACCCTGCTGCTGTACCTATTCATATTACATTACTTTTACTTTACTCATTTTCTCAATAATTTCGTGTTTATTCCATTGCGATCAAAAAAATTAAATAAAATTAAGAAACGGTTATAATCGAGATCATAATTTACAAAAATTAAAGATCTTTTTTTGCAGTCATGCTATCAATCTTTCCCAGTAAATAACCCTGAGAGAACTCGGTCCAGATTAACAAAAACCCTAAGTATCGAACAAAAAGTTGTTGTTTTGTCAAAAATTTTAATTGAAATCAAATAAAACTAAACGCTCAGTTCTTAAATCATATTTAATTCAGATGAAATACTGCATTGCAGTACAAACCTCTGACTTCATACACATGTACACATAATGAACACAAGTTGGAAAACAAAGCGAAAATAAAGGGGGTGATCGATTAGTTCACTTTTGTTGTTCTTCTACGGACATACTACAAGCAGTTTTGAAACTATCGTAGTTGAAATTCGATAATTCGTCTGCGGGTGCAGACGAATCCGCTTCTCGAACCTCGGGACTCGACAGACTGTAAGGGGAGTACACGTACGGTGAAGTTCCTCCGGAAGAATCTGAGACAACCTTCAAGCTATTGTTGTTTTTCTGCTCACCTAAAAAATACAATAATAAACCAATCAATCATCCAGGTGATTTAAAAAATTCCTGTGAACGCGTATTATTCTATTATCTTTAATAACATAACAAACCTTTTGATTTTTCATTTTCCAGTTGTTTAATTCTCGATTTAAGCACTTCTATTTCCTTGTTACGATCATCGAGTTGCACCAACAATTGCTGAATTAAGTCTTTCAACTGAAAACTGAGCATATTCAATTCTTCAATGGTCGTGCCGTCATTCTTAGGCAACTTGCAACCTAAAGTGGGATTAGCGTAATCGATGACATCGAAGGAAATATTCTTCTCATCTACATCTGAATAACTCCTAAGACTCTCGCTATCGCTAGCATTTCCTCGTTTAACTAAGTTTATCAGCAGCGAATCGTGCTCGTCGATTTTTCGAAATATAGCGTTTTGTAAGGGTTCCCCGGACTGGTCCGACGATTTTATGTTGCTTATATTCATGTTGAGTTTATTGTGTCTCTGTTCTGTCATAATTTTCTTATAGCTCTCGTACAGCGTCTTTTTCTTTACGATCAGATCGATTTGTTTCACTGAGTGCTCCTTTTGAGCATTAAGGGAAGCAAGTGCAATGGGATTCTCGGTTTTAGACATTGCCTCTGTGAAGTACGACACTGCATCTTTGTAGCACTGTATGCACTCGTCCCATTTACCTTGTTTCAGAAGGGCCTCTCCGCGTCTCACTTCCAAATGGGCCTAGGTCAAAATATTGATTACTTGACGTGACCTATTTCCACTTACCTAATTTCTAATCATGAAATATTACCTTATTTAAGGGCGCCCCTTCCATTACAGTTGCAAATCCTGATGGACACAATTGACAATCGTTGATCTATGATTATTAATCTAACTAAAATAAAAATAATTACTTGAACTACAAACGGGAATAGACGATATCACTATCACTAGAGATCTAGAGATGGAGTAAAAGTAAAAGAAATCAGATCACAACACCTATGAAGAAAAGTTTTTAAGGTTAGGTTAAAGTTATTAAAATGTCAGACTAGAATACTGACAAGTCACTTTTCACCTATGTCATTTTTATTGCTGTCAACTGTTACAGTTTGTTATTTTTCAAAGTGTATTTACCTTTGCTTAGGTACTTACCCAACCTAGTAATATTAACTATAGGTAGTGGCTAGTGGCGACACCAAACCAACTTACCTTACCTACCTACCATAGAGAAAGATAATATAATGTTGTCTCTGCTACCTACTTGCAGCTTAAGGCCACCATTATCCGGCAAAATATAACAAAAGTATTCTATTTAATAAATAACGCGGAAATGTATCAGATTAATAAAGAAAGCTTTTAGCGTCAATAGTATAGGAATGATAATATAGGTAATTGAAAAACCTAAAAAAATGTTCCTTAATTGGTGTTTATAGATTCAAAAGCAACCATCATCAAATCAAACCATTATCATTATTTAGGAGGCCAAATTTGTGATATGTTGCTCCTATTTCGGGCATTTATTTTGTTTCAGATGCAGTCCGGTATAAGTAGAGTTCATGCCTTTGGGGAGCTGGAAATCTAGAGTACTGTGACAATTAATATGGAGTTCTATGCTTATTCTTATTTTTTCATGGTATTTTTATTGATTTATTGCCTTAAATTAATTTACATTCCCACATTCAGATGCGATTTTTAATGGCTAAATACGATTTTGAATGTTCAAATGTTAAAATGTAAATAAATTTTATTATTCTATGCAAAATAATAAAATCCCATATGATAAAAAAAGAAGAAAAATTTCGTGGCCGAAAGCGTGGCTGCATGGCCGTGGAGTCATGATTATGTTACAATTTTTTCAGTTTAGGGTAATTTTTCATTGCGTAAAATTTCTTAATACTTCCATATACCAAAAAACGAAAAAAAAAAAAATTATCCCTCTCGGAAATTGTCGGAAAAGTCCCTCTCCCTGGCCGAAAGTACGCGGCTGACCGAACTAACTTGACTTAGGTTTAATTTAGAGCCTATAGAGGGCTGTATTTGGATAGGGCCGCTTTGCGTGAGCTCGCCTTCCTATATACCGCTCTTTCTGCTATCCTGTTATATCAGATCTCGCGAAATGTGGATTGCGAAGGAAACATTGAGAGGATACCAATCCCGCTTACATTTTACTTGAAATTTTATGAATGAAATAACAAATCATATAGCTATAGATATACGAAAGGAACGCGATTATCCAAATTATCTTGAAAAAAAAAATTACATCCTTACAATTATAGGTATGCTCATTTATTTTAAAACTGTTAAGTAGTCGATGTTTACTGTTTGCAAGCCCTCAAAAAATCTAAATAGCAAGAGCGAGGACGAGTTACCTTTTGGAGGTACATCACTTTGAAGCTATTTTTATTGTCTATGCAATGCTTTTTATTTTAATTCTAAACGATTTGTCTTTGAGAATCACGAAACTGTTTTAGGCTCATTGAAATCCGGGAGACTCTCATCAAATAAGTACCCACTTATTTAGCAGATTACCATTTACCTATACATACCAATACGCTCAACTCAAGATTTGGCAAGTAGGTAAACAGCAGCCAGCGCCACAGAGGCATGGGTTTTTATTACTATAAGAACTTAGCGACGAAGAGCCCAAATTTGGCGACAATACCTCTATTGAATGTTTATACCATTTCATGTCGTCAACATAACAAATTAAATTAACCATAACAAATATATACTTTAGAACTAGATATACCTAATAGAAACGTAGTGGTAGCAGTAATCATTTCACGTCCATAGATGGCGCCACCGCAAAGGTTGCTATTAAATTAAATTTACACTGATACGAGTAGCGCGGATTTATAAGTCTATTATACAGTTTTGTATTTGCTTGCTCTCATTCAAATATAAAAGCGAACAAGTACATGTTTTGGTATCTAAGAATTGTTATCTATCTATTATGTACCTATACACTTTTTAAGGTAAAAAAAAATTGGCTACAGATTGTATAACATTATCATCTACAGTTTCTACTTTTCAATAAAACGCTAAAAAGTTAAACTTTTTATTTTAAATTTATATGTTTAAATTTAAATGTTTAAATTTATAAACATTAAATTTTACTAATCACGTAAACAACAATAAGTTAGTCGTCAGTACGTGACAATTGCAAAATTTAAGGAAACCGCCTCTGTTACAAACAAAAAACACGCCGTGACCATGAGCGTTTTGTTGAAGTGGCTGTTCTTGGTCTATTTTTTTGATCCTCTTTTGATCGTAATCTTGGGAAATCATGCATCTTTTATAGGATAGCCAGGCCTGCTGCATGGGGCAGACCTTTTTTAAAGGGGTGGATCTTAACGTAAGCGGCATGCAAAAATAACTTTCGATTGATAACAGACAATCTTGGGAAATCGGGAAATCTTTTATATGATAGCAGGCCTTTTTTGAAGAGGTCGATTTTGGCGCTAGAGGGATGCAAAGATAACTTCAAAACGAAGATAAAATTTGGTCCCTTTTCAAGTTAAACTTGACCTGTTTTCAGAATTTCTTCCTTTGGACAGAATCAGAGCTTTTAGGAGCTGCAAAAGCTTTAGTTTGGGTTGGGAGATGGGATACGCGTTTATTAGAATAATACAAAGTCATAGAATATTTTTTGGCAAGAATTTTATAAAACAAACTGACAAATTTGGACGAAATTGATGATTGATGGGTGAAACAAAAGTTATACTTACAAAGATAAATTAATACAAAAATAAAGCTTCATACATTCATTACATTATTCAGGTGTGATAGGTATACCCTAATAGATACCTACCTAGACGTGTGTAAGTATATTATTCTTCAAGATATCTTATGATTACTATTATTATTGATCAAGTAGAATACCTGCAGTTTTTACCGATTTAACGTTTTAATTGATATGAAGTTAGTTTATAAAATATGACTTCCTGTACCATTTAGGCGGATCAAAAAAATATCTCTACGTCGTAAATGTTCAATCTTGTCAGTTATCGCAGATTTTTCTCGCTTAATTTGCATATTCGCGGCTGTTAATTAGAAATCAATGAGATAATTGGAGGCAATAAATTTTCACTAACCTTGACGTAAAAAATGCCTGTATTGATAATGAAAATAAATACACGCCTATTTAAAATATAGTAGGTACCCACTACACTCCTTATTTGGTCGTTCTTGGTAGGTTACATTACATTTATAGATTTGCAGCAGGAACTAGGTACTCGTAATATTTTACAAAAAAGAAAAAATTAAAACGAAATAGCTGATTTTTCCATGATTATTATATTTTTTTATTGTATTTACTAAATATACTTATTTAATTTTATATATAATATATTATGTTTTCATGTGTTTTATGTATATACAACATACAATATTATATAGGTATATTCCTACATATAGGTACCTACTTATTGTTTTTTTTTTTTTATAATGCACATGCACTGCAGGGGAACCTATATGACGCTCTGAGAGCGGTGCATGAGCGGAGATATCGATTTACGTTGACTTTGAATCGTTGCAGATTGTTTTCCTCGGGAAATACACTCTCCTTGGAACTCTATTCCAAAGGGATGCAGTTCTATACTATACATTAAAGAATTCTAAAAAAAAAGATACGAGATGTAACGAGCTTAAATTGATAGGGATGCGCTATTGCGGTTCGACGTGTATTTCTGCATGTCTCGTTCTACGTGGAATCAAACGGGCCATTTGTTTTGAACACTTCCAATAAAAATATCTATAAAACAGGGTCAGGTCAGCTACTTTTCTCCGATGTTCAAGAGTATCTAAAGGACCCCCCAGAATTCTAATGGGAATTGGCTCCCATAAGGATAAAAACAAATTTGTTGTAATTTTAGGGATCAGAAGCATTATCGATGAAATGATTCCGAAGCCTTCATGGCAATAAGTTCATGAAACTTGTATCCTCGAGATGTGTCCTCGAGAGATTGACCCCTGAAGATGGATTTTTTTCATGGCAGTGTGTTGCCCTCCCTAATTTTTTGCTATAGAGAACGTTAGTTGGATTATTTGTTAAAATTGAAAAGCTGCTTCTGTTGCTGTAGATAAATTTTAAGTCTGTTATAAGAACGTCAGGTTGTTGAGAAGTCAACAAATTCGGGAAAATTTTTTCAATTTTGTGATGTTATTTTCGTAATAGCCTTGGCTGTGACTTTAAAATTGGATATTTTTTGATTTTTTGACGTTTTCAACAGACTTAAAATGTAACTACTGCAATAGCAGCCGCTTTTCAATCTTAAGCAGATGAGCTAACGTTTCTTTCTGAAATCATTATGGAGGCCAGCATTTAAAAATAAATGCGTGACTGTCATGAGAGAAAAAAATCCATCTTCAGCAGTGAATAGAATACCTTGAGAACAAGAGTTTTTTGGGGTTATGTTAACCGGGAGCCAATTCGCATAAGGATTCTGGCGAGGTCCTCTTTAGTCAAATCCGGGTCCCCATTCAAGTGAATGGCTCTTTTCTGAATGGAGTCAAGTAATCTCAGAGTATGTTTAGGAGTTGAGCTCCAAACATGTGAGCCAGAGTACTCTATGCAGGAATCGTCGAATTTGAACCTTGTACAAGAGAAGAGCCTGTTGACGTGGGTATATGCAATTGTGTGCAGATAGTGTCCCGTAGTTCTTGAGAAGCACTCTTGGTCAAACCTGCAACATTGATCATGGCAATAAGATGTTCACTGTGAGACTCACAGCAAGCAAACGAAGAGATGGCGATGGAAGGAGAGAGGATCCCGTCATCACCATATCTGATGGTTCCAAAACGATGACCTTTTTGGGGAAAACACTTCCTGGTTTTCTCAGCGTTAAATTGAGCTTGATTCCTGTCGCCTCAAGTTATCGACTATCAGACCTGGTGGAGTCAGAGCGGCGGTCTGCCTTTCCGTTACCTTTTGTCCTTTTTGAACTACTCGGGTCTCGCGTTTGAGAAAAGAGCAAAAGAGAGTAAGTATGATGTCAATATTTTTCATTGTCCTGATGAGAAGAGAATCGTGTCACAGCTCTATGTGGGTATTATTAGCACAGCAGACTGATAATTGAAGAGATGAGAAGAAAGATTAGAAATACTCTCTCAACTTTAAGGTGTACCAGGGCCGTAAAAAGTTCATTTTGTTCATCCTATTATTCATCTCCTAACGATCGTTTTCAGCCATAAAATCGTAATCAATCTTATCGATCTTGATCTTTTGACATTCTCATTCTCCGTTTAAAACATATAGAAGGTCTGAGGAAGGTAATGGGGGTGTCGTGAGACATAGGTATATGTAAGCCCCCGTTCGTGCCACCACACGGCTTGAGTTAATAAGACGCATGGCAGATAATTACTCGTCGAGAAGTATTTTGGATGAGTCAACTCGTCCTTTACGTGTTAATTCTTCTTAGGTCCTCTCGTTGTAATCATTTGGGAGGAAACGAGAAAACTTGTGGGGTTGAACATCTGACCTGTCACAGCAGTAGGTTTTCTTCCAAACATCTAGGGGTGCTGATTGTTGAAAGATTTACATTGTTGCTTTATGAGTTTTTAGTTAATTAACCTTTAGTTAATTCATATATCTGCCTATTTTTTTAAGAATGGAACGTGTAACGTCGTGTATCGTAAAATTTTATTTACACGTGCTGCATTCCAAAAACATGCTATACTGGTTTGGAACAATGAATAGGTAGGTACCTATACCTAGAGAATTTAGCTGCGAGTGAATAATATAAAAATAATAAATGTTTCCGGTCCGTTTAGAGATTAGATTCTGTGGCAAGGCAAGAACAAGAAGAATGAATGACATCATGTTCTGAAGCTGCTCAACCCGTTCTTTCTTTCTACAACCGCACGACTTGTAGCTTGTAGTGGTAGGTACAGCAATCATCTCGCGGTTTTCTTCAGCGAACCTGCTAATTTTAATTTTACCTATACCTATGCGCTTATATGTTACCTATATCTATTCTGACGCTTGCATTCAAAAGCGTCTTAAGCAACAGATGCGCTTACTTTTACCTGTGATGAATTTCCTTATTTGATGGTTTTTTAGAAAGTTGTTGAAAATACTGAACAAATCGCTAGAATTATTGGGTATTATAGTTGTCTAGTGTTCAATTTATAATTAATCGAGGATACTTGATGGTCTGCATGTAAATGTTACAATAAACAAATTCTCCTCATTTTTTTCTTACCGCGGGATCAGTAATTATTTCCAAATTTACTTTTACTTATATAAATACGCGATTCATTATTAGTAATAATTGATCATCATATGCAGCTTCCCCAGCCCCTTTTCGTGCATTTTTATCATCAATATTGGCCACATATTTGGTACCTTCTTTAATTTAAAAGAATGTTCAATGCACTAGAAAGTTAATTACAAAATTTATGCCAAGCATTATCCAAACTTCATTGTATATAACTATAACTCTGTCTATATGTATGAATGAAACTTTTATTAATGATTTATTACGACGAATCATCGTACAATAATATTAATGCTGACTCAGCACGCTCTTCTGAATGAAAAAGATGAGACATATGGCCATTGCGATGCGCACAGTAATAAGACAGCTGTTTCCATCGGCTGTAATTAAATATCACGTAAAGGTGTTGACATTTCTCTCCAGATAACGTCAATAAATACGGCGAAAGACCATAATACCCTGGGAGAGCCGCAATTACTAGCTGGCGCCGTCAAGAACTCGCGCCGCTAATTGCAGCCCAGACGCTGAAAGGTCACTGATTTTTTATCAACCAAGGAACACTCCGTAAAGTATATAGGTACCTAATCTTATAATTTCATTCCTTTGTATGTATTTTTACATTTTTCTCTTAATAAATATTATAAAACAATAATAAATATAATAGTTATAGGTAATAAAAGCTTAGTTCTGCCTTATGTTAAATTTGCCACATGAGTTGAATTGAACTCAATTGATTAGTAATAATAAATGAAAAAAAAAACTTGATTCACAAAAATGAAAAAAAAACTGAAAAGGCAAAGAACTATACATATATAGACGACCAATTATCTTTTTTAATAACATCTATAATAGTCTTAACGTAAATAATATCATAAAGGTTCCACAACCATTTTTAGGAAAACAACTTGTTTCCAAAGGAACAAAAAGGATGTAAAAAGAATACATTTTGTTGTAAAGATCACGTATTGACAAGTAAAATGATACAAAAAGATTGCAAGGAAAACCGAAGAAGCCTGTCAGTTATAAGCAAAACCATGACCCTCTGGAAAACAGACCTAACGGCAGAAAGTACTATGTAGGTACTCTAACAATCGAAGACATTCATATCAAGAACGGTATAGACCATACCAAGGTGACTCAACAAGAAGAGTTAATATAATCAACCAACGTATAAAACAACTTAAAAACAAGAACAAATAAAAATATGGAAAGAAAAACCAATTATTAATGATCAAATGGTTAAAGAAGCAGAAAAAGGAAACATCAACACAAAACAATTATGGGAATGACTCATGCATGCAAATTTAAAAGCGGAAACAGAGGCACAAATAACAGCCTGGCAGGATAATAAAATAAAATAATAAATAATAATAAAATCCGGCAATGAACCGAAATGTAGACTTTTCCGGATACAAAAAAAATCATCCACCATAATTGTGGCAGATTTTTCAATTCTGACCAAAAAAGCTTACCTGGACCAGCACAACTCGGTAGCAAAACAACTTCAATGGAACATCTGTTAGGAATATAACATAGAGGTAGAAAACAAATGGTACCATCACACATAGATCCCGTAATCGACACTCCTGAGATCACCATTATTTGAGATACCCATCATCAAAACGAATAAGCCAGACCTCATATTTGAAGATAACAAATTAAAGATTTTGCTTAATATCAGACGTAACCATATCATCAGATCGTCCAGAAAGAAGCTGAAAAACATCTAACACACAAAGACCTGCAAAACTCTCAAAATAATCGACCTAAATGAAGTCGAGTTAGAATGGAAGGAAGAAGTAAAATATCTGGGAATAACACTGGATAAGAAGCTACTGTAGAACAAGCACTTGAGCGCAACAGTAATTAAAGCCATATCTGTACTCATGGTATGCAGAAGAATGGTGGGGAATGCATGGGGCTGCAACCAATTCTGGATGTACAACAAGCTAGAGAGACCCATCATCACATACGGAGCGGTCGTCTGGTATAAAAGGACCAGGCTAATAACAGCGAGGTAAACTCTCGAGAAGATCCAGAGACTTGGGATTGGAATCAGCCCCTGAAAGTCTGTAGGAACCTCCTGCTAATGTCAAGAGACCAAAATTAAAGGAATTCAGCTGCAAGAAAAACTTCATCTTGTAACTGTCAACGAAAGAGCAACACATCGATGATACACAGTCTCAAAAAAAAAGTACAATAAAATGGTACACAGACGGATCAAAGACCATCGAGGGACCTGGGTCAGGAGTATATGGGCCAGCCAGCAACTACTCCGAGCCAATGGGAACATCCGCAACCATCCCAAAGTCCCAAGCCACACGTAATAGAAGTAATAGAAGTATGCACCCAAATAAACCTCGACAGAAACTATAAAAATAGGGAAATAGCAATACTGACAGACAGTCAAGCAGTCATAAAAACGCTGAGCTCTTCTATTATCAGCTCTAAAATGACATGGAATTGCCTACAAAAACTCAACAAACTAGGCAAAGAGAACGAGAACAAAATTTATCTCAAATGGATACCAGGTCACACTGGGATTCAGGGAAACGAACGTGCCTATTCATTGGCAAGAAAAGGAGCAGCAGCTGTCTTCATAGGACCAGAGCCATTCAGTGGCCTTGGAGATACGTTTTTCAAAGCAGAAATCCAAAAGGAAGAAGGTAAACTGAGAGAAGTTCATTGGAAAAACCTCTCAGGCTTGAGGCAATCCAAAGGCTCCTTGGGAACTTTAACCGAGAAAGGTCAAGAAAACTCTTGACCCTCAACAAAGGAAATCTCACAATTCTAAAGTGATCCCTAACTCAGGTCATTGCAAGCTCAATGACCATCTGAGGAAACTTGGCATAGAAAAAGATGGCGTTTACAGATTCTGCAGGGAAGAAAACGAGACTCCTCGTCACCTATTGACGAACTGCTGAGCACTAGAAAGCAAGAGAAGAAATGTTCTGGGACAACACCAGCTCAACGGAGGGGCTGTACCCAGCCTCGATCTCTTTCAAATCCTGAAATTCCTAAAGGAAACGAAATTGGAGAAGCTGCTGCAATGAAGAGAATACACACCAACACCAGAGAAGCAGAGTAGAGGACACAATAGATCTTTAATAGGTCGCAGCGCATCTGACACCCTCACTATCAATATTATATCAATCAAAAAGACCTGCAAATTGAAACACAAAAAATGTGGAACATGAAAACCAAGAGAATTCCAATTATTGTTATAGGAACAGCACTATTAATATCTAATGAAACCTGTGAATTATTAAAAGAAGCCCATGGAAGCCACAATCTCCTAACTATGCAGAAGGCATAGTAGTAAAGCTCATATAGTAGAATAATTGAATTGAATTGAATTGAATTGAATTGAATTAAATTGATTTGAATTGTGTAGGTCTAATTTTAGAATTGATTCAGATGCATCATTGATAAATTAAATGTTGGTGTTTATATGACCGGAGGGTAAGTTCGTTTGAATATCTTTGAATATTCCATAAAATGTTGTCATTGCAGGTAATTTTAGCTAATAAATTTGATTGATATGTCTAACGGCGAATAAATTTTTAATCGGTGATCACATCTATCAACAAGTCGTTTTTAAGTCTAGGATTTAACAATTTATGAGGATTTTACTGATTTATAAGAGGTCACCTGAAACTACGTCGTCAACGTAATGGCCATTCATATGGTTATATTTTTAATTAAACATGATTAATAATAATTAGTTATCACAGATTAATATTCGCTTTGATTTACTATTTATGGTCTTAGATGAACATTTCGCCGACGGATAAAGTATTTTACGGTTCTGAAAAGAGTAGAGTAATATATCATTATAGTAAATTAGAATTTTCCGTATAGCAGCTGTTGATTAGCTCCAGCTCTTGCTCTTGCTCTTGCTATACGGTGAACGTTTAAGGTAAACCTGTTAGCTATACAAGAACACGCGTATCTTTTGAATTTTGATTAAAATTACGTCATCTTTACTGGCGCCTAATCGACACCCACGTGTAAGAATTTCACAAAACATATGTACACAAAGAAATCATTACAGTTGTTGTAGATTTCTATTTCGAGATTTACTCGATAGAAAAAAAAACAGGTAGGGCTTGCTTCTGAGTAACCAACTAAATCACTTTATTTGTGAAGAGTGAGCTTAGATACAATTATTTCAAAAATATTTAAATATACTTAAAAAAATTGAGCCGAATTATTGCTAATAAAACTTAAACGACTACTTGTGAGGATAGTGCTCGGACAATTTTACTTTGGAAAGCATTTTTCTTGAGGAGCATTACTACTGTGGTAACGGAATCTCCATTCTCCAAAAAAAAATCCATCAATAAATTCATGATCTGCAATTCTGTTACAGGACCTTTAAGAATAAAGCTGAGAGTAAAATAGTCATATAAAATCTTTGTAGAATTAGCGCAAGAAAGATATATTATTCGCTTCATCTAAAAAGCCGGCGCCACACGATGCTTCAAACGTTGGATCAAACATTTGAATCCAATACTGGAACCAACTAGGGCGTTCATGCGTTGGACATATTCGTACAGCTTGTCCGGCCACACATTGCGGCAAATGTTGTATTCCAGTATATTGGATTCAAATGTTTGATCCATAGAAAAAAAAAAAATGGAGGACGACACAGTGGCTATCATTGCTGCAAATATAGTTGTGTTAACATGTACAAAATTATTATTGCGACAAAATAGAAAAAAAAGACGTGGTAGGCGGTGGTGGATGTTATCTATCAATGAAAGCAGAGAGCGGTAAGTAAATTAATTATTAAAAAATAACGAACAAAATGAATAGCATTTTAATCATGTGTTCAGTGAGGACCCCCCCCCCCTTTAACTTTTTTCCCATTTAATTTAAGATTTTAGAGGCAATTGAGCGTACTCAAACACTATTGACCTGCCACGTTTGTAATGAGTAAATACCATCTGAAAGAACAATTTTTTTTATTTACATACTACTATGTTAATTTGAGTATCTTAAATTTAATAGGAAAAAAGTTAAAGGGGGGGGGGGGTCTGACTTTTGCTCCTCATACATAGTATATATACTAAAATCGTAAATAATCTGTAGGTACAGTGGTTCAGATATGCTTATCGATTTGAGGAAAGAACCTTCAGGAAAATTTGAAAATTTTTGTCGAATGTCCGCTGAAGATTTTGAAATCATTTTAAATACAATTGGGCCAAGAATAATGAAAATTGACACAAATATGAGAAAAGCAATTCCTATACAAGAACGTTTAGCAGTTACTCTTCGCTTTTTGGCTACTGGAGATAGCTTTGCTAGCCTTAGCTATCTATTCAAGATATCACATCAGGTCATAAGCTGCATTGTACCAGAAGTGTGTAAAGCCATCGTTGATGCACTAAAAGAACAAATAAGGGTAAGTGACACATTTATTATTAACTTAAGTAATGATTTTATTAAAAAAGATATTTTGTATAATACAAACTTAAGAAAGGTATACCACACAAGTGAAATGCTAAGAACATAAATAAAAGTAGTAGATTTCTTCCAATTTTGTCTTAAAAATAATTCTTTAATGTTGATTAACCCTTTCTTTCCCAATGACGCCAAAATAAATTTTTTTTACCATTTAAAGTCTGTCGACTCGAAAAACTAATTTGAATGATTTGGGAAAGAAAGGGTCAATAATAATCCGAGTACAGTGTGACTCAATTAAGACATGTATTGTCATTCAGAAGTGCGATACTTGCTGTATTGTAATAACTAGTTGCAGACTCTGCTTCATCAGTGGTTTCATTTTGAGGGAAGAGACTTTGTGAATTTGATGAGTTGCTGCAGGTATTAAGTTGTGTGTACGAGGCGGTTGGACTATCAGATGGTAGTGCTACAGTGTAGGAAGGACTTGGAGATGGTTGTAGTGTATATGATGAACTGGGATAACTTTGACACGACGAGCTGCGATCAGAGACGAGGATAGAAATAGAGTCATGTTCTTCTAGTTCTGCTTCAAACACCAAATTGTCAATTTTATTTTGCAAGATTAAACGAGTTCGCGTTGAAATTTTACGGAGTTTTTCTGCTAACAACAACCCATATAACTCGCATGCGTCTTTAGGATGTGAAATAGTATTTTCTTCCTTTTTATCTCTGTTTTTTATTACGTTTAGTGCTTCACTTGCTACTTTCAAATGTTCGCTTACTTCTGCTTCAATGTTTTGGTTCATGATTGAACGTTTTTTTTTCATTGCTGGAGTAGAGGGCGCTGAGAATTTTCTTTTGCCTTCTTGCGAATGTTTATCTGGGTTTTTGTTTGGATTATCATCATCAATTTCAGTTCTAGGATCGCCCAATGGTTCCTCCTCATTTTGCGTGAGCAGGTGATCATTTTCGATTCTAATGTCCTCATCATCCTGAAAATAATACACAAATTTTATTGAACGAGAAATGGGCTGTGAACTAACATTTTTCATTAGACATCAACAAAAAAAAAAAAAAACTGAATTGGTGCTTGCTAATCTGAATATATTAACAGCACTATTTTTATTTACAGCTTCCGCAATCTGAATATACATGGAAGCAACAAGCCAACAGATTTCAAGATCAATGGAATTTTCCACATTGTCTGGGAGCAATTGATGGTAAACACATAGTGTTACAAGCTCCATTTAACAGCGAATCTGATTTCTACAACTACAAGAAGTCATTCAGCATTGTTTTGATGGCTTTGGTTGACGCCGATTATTGTTTTACATTTGTTGACATTGGCGCCCAAGGAAGAATGAATGACGCTGGGGTATTCACCAGCACTGTTCTTTATCGTAAGATAATTGGACAAGAGCTTTTTGCGCCATCTTCGGAACCGCTACCAGGCCGCCAAAAACCAGTACCATACGTGTTTGTAGGCGACGATGCATTTCCTCTTAGCGATTCTGTGCTAAAACCATATCCAGGAAATTTTGAGAAAGGTAGCACTGAACGAATATTCAACTATCGCCTTTGCCGTGCACGCAGAATTGTTGAAAACGCGTTTGGCATTTTGGCATCGGTTTTCAGAGTGTTCAGATCACCCATGCTGCTGCAACCTAAAAAAGCCTCTTTGATAAGCATGACATGTGTATTGCTTCATAATTTTTTGCGGAGAAGTCATACATCAAGAAAGAGATACACGCCCAGTAATGCAGTCGACACTGAAAGGGACGGAGAGTTCATTCCTGGGTCATGGCGCCAGGACACAAGTATGTCTTCGTTTTCACCACTGCCGAACATAGCCAGGAAACCGTCGCAGGCAGCAAAAGAAATACAAAGAGAATTTGCTGAATACTTTGTGACGAGCGGGGCAGTTGAATGGCAGAACTACATTAATTAAATGTTTACTGTATAAAATAAACTTACCTCTGAATTCAAAGATTTGTTTTTTGTTCTTGTAGCTCTAATGAACCTATCAATAGCACTAAAAGCAAACCATGAGGGCTTATACACGTCTTCGGTTCCAGTTCCGGTCGGGCCTGATTCCACAACTTTTTTTCTTAATGTCCTGTATGTGGACATAAGGGATTCTTTTTTCTTTTTTAAATCACACACTGGCACTTTTGTGCTCAACTGTTTCGATATTTCTAGCCAAGCATCATTCAACGCATTTCTGTTCTTGTGCCCAGAATGTCTGGGGTTCCACAGAACTGGAAAATTTTCATACAATTGTATAAACTCTAGTGTTGATGCATTATCCCAATCCATTTATAAAGCGTTTGCAATGCGTATTCTAAAATACAAAACCGAGTAAGTAAGTACAGGTACAAAAAGAAATTATATACATAATATAAATTGAATAAGCACTGTTAAGTACCTACCTGTTGACCAAGTATAATAATAATATATTAAATACTGAATATCCGTCTTTAATAACCAAATCTTTTATTATAAAAATCCCTACCTACTTATGGACGCACCGCGACACTACTAAATAATAATAGTAATATTAATATATTATATTACTGAATATTCGTCTTTAATAATCTTTTATTATAAAAATCCCTACCTACTTATAGACGCACCGCGGCACTACTAAATAATAATGTGATTCACTCGTCTGGCCGTGTACAGAAATTGTTGGTGCCAATAGTTCCAACATTTGACGCATCCTTTGAAGCGGTTCCCAAATACCGACAGCAGCCCGAACGTGGCAAGCGACCAACGTTGGAAGTATGACGTTCGTGCGTACAGGTGCGACCAATGGCCACACGATGCGACAAACCTACAAGTGTCCAACGTTGGAAGACATTTGACGCATCGTGTGGCGCCGGCTTAAATAAGATGATGAAAAAGGTTCTCTCCAGAGAAAGATATTTCTTCAGGCAGACTTCGACATTATTAGATTATCTACGCTTTTCTACTTTCTATAGAGACATTTCTGTGAGTACATTATTAGCTTGGTAGTCTCTCGGATGTAAATACAGGGTGGAAACATTTTGTAGAGTGCATGAAACGATTTAATTCCATGTCACAATTTAATAAAATTGAAGAAATGTTGCAATATAATTATTATGAAAATTCCCTTGATAATTTTCACTTTACGGACATTACGGTTATTAATGTGTAACTTTCGTATGTCTATGTCCGTATTCGAAATAAATTTGATGATATCCGAGTATTAATAGTAGCGGTCATATCGGGGAAAAAACTAATTTTTTCTCTGGTAATTTACTTTTTACCCAAT
Organism: Malachius bipustulatus; assembly: GCA_910589415.1. Lineage (NCBI taxonomy): Eukaryota > Metazoa > Arthropoda > Insecta > Coleoptera > Melyridae > Malachius > Malachius bipustulatus. Next base: position 54,682,154 of record OU342633.1, read on the forward strand.
AACGAGCAGTTCATGTAAAGGGGCATTTTTATACCTGCCAAAGGGGATAAAATATCATAGGTACTTTTTCCCCGTCGCAGAAAAAAATAAATTAAATTAATATTCAATTATATTCGACTGATTTTATACAAGAGGTAGAGAATTACATTTGCTGATGTAGCATGCCGATGGGAACTCCAACAAGAGCCTTCAGCAGTGTTTTCCTCTGCGTTTGCCATGAGATCAGTGATGAGCATGAGCTTAAGACTGAAGAACCCAAGAATAATTTTATTTTGATATTAATTTTATTTGATATATAATAAATAATTTCCAGCGGAGTATGACAATAATAATTATATTGAAACACAAGTCAAGAATGTTAGTTTCTTGGGGACGTCATCAAATTACAGTACTGGTTACACGTATGGTTTGTAATGAAGAAACGCGGGAGAAAGCAAAATAGATCTATTAAAACGAATTTTAACATTAAAATGATCCCTGGGCTTTGTTATATTAATTTATGGCGAGCAGATGTAGCCCATTTTCTGCACCCACACATCGTGTAAAAAAGTTTACAAGATCCATATTATTTCTCATTTTTGTCAGAACTGCCAGAAGACTTTCGACAAAATGCTGAAGTTTTTTCTTGATAATAATTGCATGATTCATAAGGATACACTACATACAGGGTGCCCGTTTTCAGAAAAAAAAAAAAAAAGAATTACCAAGACCATAACACTTTGTGTTATGATAGTTTTGGAAAATCCAACATGGCGTCCTTCATTATTAGGACACTTCAACAAGTAATCCAAAAATAATTTCCAAAGCTCTCTACCACTTTAAGATGGAGGAAAATCGATAGTTTTCTTTTTTCTTTTGGACGCCATATTGGCTTTTTTCAATGCAATGTACATCTTGGTAATCAGAAAAATAAAATGAGTCAGAAAATTCAATAAAATACCGAAATTTGACTATCGATGCTCCCCCATCTAGGAGGTAGAGGGATTTAAAAAAAAAATTGGATTCCTTGTTGAAAAGTGTCTTGATAATGTTTCAGTTAAAAGCGGCTAGGTAGCCCGAATTGGTCATTAAATAAAAAAATAAAAACAAAAATTGCAAATTTCGTTTTTTCCCCCAACATTTAACAACTAATAATGACAGCTCAGATTTTTTTTTCTTATTACTAATCAGCACAAAAATACGCAACTTTGTCCCAATTTAACCGACTTCGTATCTCTTAAGATAACTGAGATCCTCATATATTTTGTCTAAAAAAAAAGCACCCTGTTATATAATATGGGTCTATTGTTATTCTTCGTAAGATTCGGAAGCCTATTTAATCGGAATTAATTGTGGTTAAAATTATTGGTAAAAGTTGGTTTATGCGTTTGGTTTACAAGCAGACAAATCAAGTTGCAAGAACCAATCTAGGTACAATAGTTTTATAATGTACAGTATAAAAATATTATCTTGATGTGGGATATCCTTAGACAAACCCTCAGTGACAGTGTCTTTGAAAAAGATTCACACAAGATATTATTTTATCTTTCAAGCTCTATAAAGACTCATATATCCCCCTTCCTTTCCTTCAGTTGTCTTTTTTATGTATCCTAAGCTTACGATACAAAGTAGTTATATTATTTGCTCGATCACCTACAATGATGTCTGGGGGATGATAAATGTGTGGGTATTTCTATATTTTTATCGCAGCCCTTCTAGAAAAAAATCTTGTAAATAAAACTGCTGTTTTTCCAACTCCACTGATCTTTTTATATACCTAATACCTACTCGTAAAGTCTCGTTTTACAAAGTTCACATGCGTTTTATTTTAATTTCTTACACAATACACCTAACATATCTCAATGTAATTTTCGTACTAAATCCTCGTTTTTCTCCTGGAAAAGTTTAAAGAGCATGCCAGGTTTATCGGTGTTGTGCTGGTTATTGTCGGATCCAAGACTTGATATAAACATGCAATAAGGTCGCACAGTGGGTTTTATGAATGGAAATCGTTGCAATGGTGGGGCTTGAAGGTGTGGCGAATAAATAAATGAGATCTATAGTAAGCGCAACACAATGAAACAGAGAGGAAAGAGGAAAGATAAGATCAGCCTAAGTGTGTGGGTCGCTTTAAAAATACACACTGATTTACCTGTAGAAATGAAAAGACGTATATGGTATGATCCTTAACAGTAAAGATTTCGCATTATAGTACTTAGTTGAAGCAATTTTTTACCGATAAATCTGTTATCGGGCAATTTCCATTTAAAATATTATCTTATTCTGGATCTGCGAGTATTGAAGTTTCCTCCATATTAGGTAACTGATTTTGAAAGATTAATTGTGCCCTATAATAATATTGTTTGGAAAAAATATTTGAAATTTAATAAATCATTTTTTAGTGTTTACTGAAGGGATTGAATGACTAGCAATATCAAAGAGTAACCAGAACTTTAGTGCTTCCAATAATGTCTTACAATGTCACCCTTGGAGTTCTAATATTTTTCCTAAGGAGTAGGCAAGTTAATTCCCATAATTTTACTTGAATAATTGAACCTGAAAAACTTGTACCTTTCTACCCTTTCCTCCATTACTACTCAAGTTCCTCCATTTTCCCAATATTTTGGTTGTGGCAGAATATTCTGACTCTAATAAGAAACCATTTGTCACGATTGTATTTCAACTTTTTGAAAATGATCTACTTTGGTCATATACTGAGAAACGAGAAATATGAGTTGATGCGGCTGGCCATACAGGGGAAGGTGAAGGGAAGAAGAGGACCGGAAAGGCGCCTGACGTCCTGGGTGAAACACCTCAGAAAACGGAGCGGAAAAACAGCTATAGAAGTCTTCAGAACAGCAGCAGACAAAGTAAAGTGATCAGTAAAGTAAAATACGATGATCTTCAATGTTCGTAGAGGATGAGTCACGCTCAGGAGAAGAAGAAGGCCTCCTTGCCGCTCCCCCCCCCCCCCCCCCCGCAAAGAAAAATTGTAGACTTTTGTGGATTTGGGACACTTAGAAGGACCTAAAAGCGTATGAAAAAATGCAGCGAGGTAGAGCATGTTTCCACATTATAGGGATAATATCGTCCCTACTAATAGTAGTAGTACAGACGCTACACTACTAACCACACAACATCATGATTTATTGCGTTGTCGCTCCTCCTGCCATGGTTTGATTGTTTTTTTTCTTCTTCTTTTATGATTCATGAACACAGTTTTTGTTTTAAATTGTTGCTTTAGGTATTTCTTCAAATTCTATCAAATAGGCAGTGTTTTTACTTTTTAAAAACTTTCTTGCTCATCAATCGCAGAAATGGTGTATTTTTATGCGATTCAATAATAAATATTTTCTTCCAATTTTTTTTATAATGAATATAATGAAAAAATAATCCGATTTTTTTTTGGGGAAAACTCCACCTACCTACCAAAAAAAAAAGAATGATCCTCTCGTGGATTCGAACCCGCACCAACAGTTAGCTAGTTAAGGATGTAACAAACTGAGCCATGGTGCGTTTCGAATTTGTAGTGATGATGGGGTAGATATATGTAGTACGTCAGGTACCTACACCTACTCATTTTATTTTTTAAACTGGTCATATCTTAGTTATTAAAAGACCAATTTGAATACTTTTTTCACCTGCATGTAGGTGATTTCATTGTCGTTGCGATTGCTCTTCTAATTTTTAGAACCATTCATAATTGAATGTGAAAAAAAATAAAAAAGAAATTGCGAACCATTTCATCGATTTAATAATTTTATGAAGTGTAAGCTAATTTTGCACAAGCGAAAAACTTTTTTGTTTTCGTTTAAAGTGCTACATTAATCGAGGCGAATTGAAGCTAAGACATCAAATTATATGTTAAAGAAAAAAAAAATGGAATATTTTGGTTCAACTTCTTCAAAAATGGACTCATAAACGGTTATAGAAATTTACACATTTTTACCCTTTTCCTACCCACGACACTGGCTTATTAATGGAAAATATGCTAATTTTATTGCATTAACTCAAATTTCCAATAATTTTCTTCAAATCCTGTTAATTTGATTTCAAAGTTTTTTTGCCATCTTGCTCATACAGGGGTTCAAAAAATAGTCAATTTTCCGTTAATGTTCGAAAAATTCAAATGGCCGCTATTTTGAAACGGCTCGGCCGATTTTGCTCAAGTGCAATACCAGACCACTCCTTGTGGACATCTTACTCTCACAAAAATTTCAGCCCCCTAGATTGAAAACTGCGGCCAGAAACCGTGCCTCAAGGACCGGATTTTTGGAACTTTGAAAGGACACCCTGTAGAAGTAACGTGACTTTTGGAAATTTTTTCAACGAAAATCTAAAGCCATTCCAAAGCTTTACAAGAATCCAAAATTTCGTTCACTAATCTTGAAAGACAAAGCTAGAGGAGCGTTTTGAAAATCGAAAAATCGGGATTTTGGAGAAATAATAATATACACCGTGTTTTATATTAAGTCGGCACTATTGCTAACTTCGTTATTATTTAACCTAGAAAGTCGCTTAAATTAGGAAACTAGTAGTATTTTTTCTCCTGAATAAAACGATGAAAACAGGAAAACAATTGAACATCGCGTTTTCGATATATTTAAAAAAATTGATATTTTTTATGGAAGACCCTGTATGTTTTTAGATGGATCGGTTGCAAAAATTTTTTTAAAGGAAAAAGTCTCTATGCACTATGATCCTAAAATAATAAAATTTTACACACAAACAAGTTCTGTTATTTGTTTATGTAAAATTAAATCCTTTTCAAGGTAACAACTCTTATTTTTAGTGTATTTTTTTATTGAAAAATACACTATTGAGGACGACATAATTTTTTTACCTTACATTACGTAGGTACACTAAATTAAAATAATTGTCGCAGCCTACTTTGGGAGTAATAAAATAATGAATAATTAATGAATTTATTATTTTAGGATCATAGTGTATAAAGACTTTTCCCTTTAAAAAAAATTTGCAATCGATCCATCTAAAAATATACAGGGTCTAAAAATATACATCTAAAAATATACAAAAAATTACATTTTTTTAAATATCTCGAAAACGCGATGTTCAATTGTTTTTCTGCTTTGGCTATTTTATTCAGCGGCAAAAATACTACTAGTTTGCTAATTTAGCCGACTTTCTAGGTTAAATAATAACGAAGTTAGCAATAGTGCCGACTTAATATAAAACACGGTGTATATTATAAATATATCATGGGCAGGTGAATTTTGGAAAACCACTTTTTCGTGATCTGGGGGTCATGATCGGTGGACATTCGGTGAGTTTGGGTGATTTTCGAAAAGTCATGTCGTCCACAATAGTGTATTTTTTTATTAAAAAATACACTAATATAGGTAAGTAGGTACGTATAATTTTGAAATAAATGAATGATACATAAGTTTTTACGATAACCATTGAACAAGCACTGCTCATTTTTTGTCAAATTTATCGTGACGCAATTCCTAAAAGGTAATTTTGAAAACCATAAAAAATAGTATGTTGTTGAATTTTTTTATAAAACTCCATCATGTTAGTTGGTATAATAATTGGTTTATTTTCTAGACCTGTTAAGTTTCCCAAGTTATTAAAAAGCTAAATTACCGTTTGTGTAATAATTTATCAAAAATTAAACCAGCCCTCGATTTTCTCTCGTTTATTTCAAGATCGACTTCAAATTTTTTCTCATGTAGGTACCTGCTTAGTCTGAAGTTTTAGCCAATCCGTAGGTATGTATCAGAATATCATTAAATACGATAAAAGATCTAATAATTTCTCTGTGAATACCCGCATTAGTGCCTATAACTTTTAGCACCTCTCAATAATAACACAACAGTCTGCGAATATGTACTTATATAGTTATAGGTATAATATTTTTTTGTAGTAACATAATTCCATTCCTATTCATTTAGTGTTATCAAAAGAAAACATAAAATATAACAGTCTCAGGTGTCAAGTGTTATTGGCACTCCCTTTAAAAGCGTACCGTTCGCCTACGTACAATAAGTCTGTTCTGTTATTTGCTTGCTCATGTAAATAGAGCTTTCAGAAATTGTTCAAGATGTTGTAGAATTAATTGTACACGATATTGTTTGGTTGGAACGAGAAATCTCTTTCGTAGAATTAATTTTTTTTATTTATTTAAAGTTAATATAAAGTTTAGTTGCAAGTTTTCTATTTTGGATACCTATCATTTGTTCATATATTATGATACTCATTTTGACACACATTTCTAAACATATCTTCTTCATTTATCTTACCATCATCTTCTAATTATTATTAAACAATAGAAATTATAATATTTCATGTAGGAGTTCTTGCATGGAAAACAATAACAAAAAGAGTTTCGTGATTCTTCCATTTTAAGCGATCTCATTAGACACCCAAATTAAGGAAACAATTGCAAAAATTGTCTGACCTAAGCCTTCTTCGATTGTTTCATACTAATTAGCTTCTATTTGTAGAATTTAATAATAAACAAATCTATGTCGTATGCTAATCGCTCATAAACATGAATGGGTTTCAAATTGTTAGGTAAGCGAGATATTGTGTAAGATTTGCCATATTTGGAAGAGACAACACATGGAAAGGGTTTGGCCTCTTGTGGTTACAGAATTTATGAATGAGTTACTCAATACCATAAGATTGGATGCAGTTTTATAACATTTCAGTGAGATGACCGGTTAATATAATATGTTTATGAAAGTTTATCAGAATCTATTTATCTTTTAAGTGAATAAAAGTGAAAATAATCCATCAGCAAAAACCTTAGTTTTACCTTAATCTCAATCAGTCTTTTTTTTATCAAGTTCTATGACTATTTTGTTTTCGTTAAACATAATGAATGATTACTGTTGCCTTTCATAGATCCCCTTACAAGTTAAATTACCTTTTGAGCTACAAGAGACCTGCCCACTAAGATGATTCAACTCAGAACTCAGGTGTGTGTGATCGCGGTTCATTAATAAAGTCAAAATATCTTATTAAAGTTTACTATATTAGGAAGAACCACAGAAATGTATAATGTGAAGTTAAATTAGCAATCTGCAGTCCAGTCAAGACATTCATATAATATGAGCTACTCACTTAAAACAAGCATTAAATATGAAGATTGTATTACACAACACATCACCCCCAATGGTGTTTGATTTATTTTCGAGTACTCGCATAAGAAAGTAATTGTTATGCAGCTCTTTTGAAAAGGAAGAAATTACTCTAAATATGATATTATTTAACAATTTCTTGAAATTATACAGACTCTCGTTCCTGCTTTTTTCTCTTGAAATAATTTTAGAAGTATCGATCCGAAATGGAGACATTAAGAATTTAATTCGTTAAAAATCGTGTACGGAATCGAATTATAATTATTCTTTAAAATTACTAAAAGATTATTACCTATTATATGGGCGCAAATTCTGAGCCTTGCGGGACACCAATACTGACACATCTTGCTGTGAAGATCCATTGATGCGACATTCTCTAAGGTACGAGGAGCTGAATCCCAAAAAAGGCTTAAGCTCGTTCCTCTCATCAAAAACATCATTATCTGCTCTCACTTCTTGTATACCAGAACGCGAGATTCGAAATTCCTATTTTATTACAGATATTAAAATAACCATACTTCCTACCAGTGTGGTATTTTCCCTTAATCCTCTTAGTTTGCTTTTATACAACCGGTCTCAAAAAGGGGAAGAAATTCTACCGGGCAACTATCGGACTTCTGCTTCCTGAGGTCTCCAAGGTGATGGGGACGGTCATTAAATCAGAAATTATTTCTCACCTGGAGCACTTGATGACTTATCTGACTCATTGGTCTGATTAGTAAACTTCCCTTATTATACGCTCCTTCATCAGCTCCCTAATTGGATCTCCATGTCGTAGACGGATCACCATCTAACTCATATGCCACCGGTTTAGGAGTACCTTAGGGCTCGGTGTTATCACTCACTCTATTAATTAACGTTCGGATCAAATCTAACCATAGTACTAGGTACCTACCTATCGTAAATTGAGGCTCTGTTAACTTGATTCCATTCAATGCTCTCAAAATATATACGTGCGTATTCTCTGAAAGGCATGAGTTAGTTACCTGGACTAGCTGTAACTATGTTGGGGAACACCGGAAAGCACAGAGTTCTTCTTTATCTATCCTTGGTTAACGGAGACTTGTCGAAAAATTTGGAATTGCTCAACAGATCAAAAAATATAAAAAAAACACACTTAGGCAGCTGCTGAGAATCTAGAGAGCATAGTTGCCTCTAAGTTCACCCTATAGGATCTCAATTCTATCCAAAGAAGAGAACTTCGTATCATAGGAGATACGCCTTCAACTGACATTCTTGGTACATCGCCGGTTTGTGGGCGACCTCTCCCTGTCCTATTTAAGCTCGTTTACCTCAGAACGAGATTCGAAATTTCTATTTCATTACAGATATTAAAATAACCATACGTCCTACCAGTAGTACCAGTGTTCCCTCAATCCTCTTATAATCTGCTTTTATACAACCGGTCCCAAAAAAAGGGAAGAAATTCTATCGGCCTTTTGCTTCCTGAGGTCTCCAAGGTGATGGGGGACGGTCATCAAGCACTTCCATTAAAACCGTTCTGGGAAGCTTGCGACCCTAATTTCGCCAGAGTTGATTTTGGATGCTCTATACATATCCAGTGATTGGTACCTTCTCGCCAATACATGTATAGACTAAACATATTAATGATAATAACAATACTCGTATCTCCCTAGAGCTGCTAGGCTTTGTAATTGGTTATTAGTGGGTAAATAAATATTTAGAAGACCAATCTAAAGACACCAATCTACCACACAGCACTCTTAGGTCACTGAAGTGTTTAGTTTAGCCTTCTTGGAGCTATGAAAAATAAAAAAATAGCTGTTTCTATTTAAAAAAAACACTAAAACATTTCTATTTCTCTGTTATTTAATTTATTATTTCTTACCTACGCCCAAAATAGTCACAACCATAATAGGAAAATTGGTTATCGATCATAGCTAAAGTCGTTATTTTTATAAGATCCCTGGGATGTTTATTGTATATATTATTAATAATAAAATATTATAGACATCTTTATTATATTTAATCAAAAAAAGACTAGCAATAATTACAGTAATTATAAAAAGTTTTCAAACGAACATAAATATAGTTTCTCTGCAATAATTCACTGAAAAATTGCCTCCGGTTAGTTCAAGGAACAGGTTGATACTTTTCTTTTCCCGATGTGAAGTTCTCTAATAATAAATGATTGCCATCATCTTCCTATCGCTATGAATAATGATCACCTAGTTACTAATGACTTTCTGCTAATGTCTTTATATCTATTATTTGATTTGTGAGTAGGATAAACTGAAAATAATTTATTTCACCTAGAGGGAACCTACATAAAGCTTTTTGTTTATCTAAAAGTTAGTTCAGGTATTACAGCAAAAAACCTTATAAAAATGAATAGTGTTCTTGTAACAAAATTTTGTTAGTGACAAAATGTGTTGTTGTCACCTTCCTAGTGTTACCGCATGTATCTCGACAAGTATCCGATTGCTTCAGTTAATTTATCAAAACCCACTTTTTCTAGTCAAGATCTCACGTTTCTCTAAAACTACTGAAAGTAGGGAATTACCTAGTTTGTTTGGTCATATAGAGGATGTCCCAGAATATAGGGGACAAACTTCTAAGGTAGAATATTTACTTAATTTTAAGACAAAAAAAAATGAACCCATTCTCTAACTTGAGTATTAACGAAGTTTTAGGGTACCAAATTGTCCAAAGAAAGTTTAATTTTTTTAATGACTGCAAAACGGCTTATACTCGCTGGCGGCTTCGAACTTTTCGTGGTTAGGGTGTCTGGGGAAGAAAAATCCCCACGTCAATCTGCCAAACACGCCAAAAGTTGAAAGACATTGAGGAACATGGCAAGGCGAGGCCGCAAGAAGATTGAAAATATTCTCTATATTTTTGAAAGATAGATATTTTTGGTTCATTAATGGACTATTTTGGCCGAAAATATCTTATAATTAGAGTGTATACCAGAATAAGCATTGCCAAGAGCCTCCTTTAGAGGAGGCTCTCTTTTTTGAGATATTGTTTGGGTGAGAAATAACTCCAAAAGGCGGATGAACTAAAAAATACCAAATATTAGGATGTAGCAGGCAAGGGAAACTACTGCATTAATATGGGTACCCAAAGCTCTCCCAAGAATGAAAACCAAGGCAAGAAATGAGAGTATATAATGACCCCTAAGTCTGAGGAAAGCGCAGAAGGATAAAGAAAACTGGATGACAAGATATAAGCGAAGAAATAGAAGATCTAGAAAAAACTCTTTAACACCCATAAAGTCATCAAATAAGCCTCAGAGCGAAAAATAACCCCCTAACTTTACAAGGCTCATGACAGATAACGACGAATTTGGGATCTGTGCAACACTGTTGAAAGCAACGGATAGCCACTACACACATTTAAAAAAAAAAAAACATAATCGGGAATACTTTCAAAAGATCCCAATTTCTTAACCCCTGCTAAACACCATCAGAAGAAGAAGAAGCAGTGAATGACTGATGGTGGATAAACCTCGGAAGATAAAAGCTGTTGAAACAAATCAGTTCAATGTGTACCAAAAGATGAGAGAAAGCCAGACACATGAAAGAAACTGCAGTTGCACTAGTCATTAAACTGATATAACGAGGGCTGGCGTCTTCACATCAGAAGACACGACTTTTTGTCTTAAAATTAGTAAATATTCTACCTTCTGTTCTGGGACATCCTGTATATTCAAGTAGAATCAAGCCGTGTAAAAAAAAAACAATATAATATATACTTTCACTTTATACCACTACTTATCAATATATCTACCTATAGTAGCTTCGTTCAAATCTAAACCACAAGAAATTCAACTTTCATTCATAATAATTACGAGTAGCGTTAGTGTTAGTATAGGTAGGTATACGTATAATCAAACTCGTTGAACGTTTGAGGAAATATAGTGATAATTATTATTCCAATCCACGAAGGTCTTAAGATTATAAACTTATGCAATTTCATTCATAATTTGCTGGTCAGCCTTGCATTTCGTACGTAGGCAGAGAGTTATTGATGATTATATTTGTATTTCTAGATGTAAGTGGGACACACTCATTCATTCAAAATTTCAAGTAGGTAAGTATTTATTTTCATTATGTTGCATATTCAACAGTACACGTTGTACGAAAGATGCAGATATCTCTTGAATTCACTGGGGATTCCGCGTTTTGCGAAACCCTGAACTCGCATCTGTTATCCAAATGTCTTGGAAAGCTGAAGTTACCACAAAAATATCCGCAATATTTTAGTAATTTGAGAATACGTAACGAGAGTTTACAAAGCTGCTTATAAAAATACTAAATTTAGTAATTAGCAACAAAATTATTTTTGTTTGTTACTTCTTTTCCATTAAGTTGAAATTGTTTATTCTTGACAGAAAAAAATTAAAGGTTGCCAAGCGGAATTCTATTAATTCTCAATTTGGATAGGACAAGAATCCTGCATAGCTACCGTACCGTCAGTGACCTGGCATGCATGGAGCCGGTCTGATGAAAGAAATAAATCGCTTTATAGTCTCAGCTTGAAATAATGTCATTATGTTCCGTCTTATTGATTTTTAATTTCCCGTAATCTTCCTAAACTCGTCTATTTAAACATAGTTATGATCACGCTACCAAGATAATCCGAATTAACATATTTTAGGCGCTCTCAAGTGGCGATCTTAGATTCTTTCAACATATAAATTACAATAAATCAAGAGCAATCAAGATAGAAGTTCGCGTGACTTCGATTTGGTTTTCAGATTTGGTGCGAGCGTTGAAATTCCAATTCTATAGGTGTCAAGATCCCTTGAAGGATACTCAAATACTTAAATACCTTCTACAAAACACCCGGACTTTAAGGAACGTGAAAAATATTCAACACTTAAATAGTTTATACCGACCTCAGTAGGTATATAAAAATAATCTACCAATTCTAGAGATTGTAAAAATTATCCAAAAAAATGCATTCACGTCACTATACTAGAGCACCCCATATAGACTTTGTCCAACATTTTTTTAAATTTTCAATTTCCTCCAAATAAAATTTGGGCTGGTTACTTCAATAGTATCCTAATTTGAGCTAACTTTCCTCTCGCACAGTCACTCTTGTGGACCCGTGCATTATCATGACTAGTTTTTCCTTGCCAAGCGGTTGTTTTTCTTTCATAGCATTGTTAAAAACGAAAACAGCATTATCAAGCTTTTCTATGGCGGAGCTTTTGTTTCGGCTCTATAATGATCCATCTGCTTGAGCTAGGGAAGTTGCTCAAGTCATCTTAACTGGCACGGCAGCCTACATTCCTTTAAAAATAATAGACCAAACCGAGGAAGCTCAAAAAGTCGCGAAGTGCTATTAAATTAGAGGGTGTAATTTAGAGATAGGGGTGAAACTGCACCGCCCCTTTCAGCTTTAATTAAAAAGCAAAAATTATATCTTGAAAACGAAGCCAAATTCATGTATAGTTTAGGGAATTAATTGTAGATAATGCGATGTTACATCGAAATAATTGCTTTAAAAAATTTATAAAAAAATTCTTATATACACAATATTCAAAAAGGTAACTTAAAAAATGGCAAAAATCAAATATTTTTTCCTTTTCATTCTTTTTGCGTATGACTTTTTTCAGAGTCGAGATAGGTATAGGCATTGCTTCACAAAAAAACAAGTCTTCAAAATGGTGGGTCAAAAATAATTTTTATAATTTTTTGATAAAGACTAACTGAGATGAAGTCGCTTAAACTTATAATTTTTTTTTTTCTTAATAACGTTTTAGTTCTCGCATTTTACAACAAAATTGATATTATACTGGATTAATAAATTAGGGCTTTAACATTAAAAATAAAATTGTGAAAATGATTTTAATTTCAAATATTTGTGACAAGAGAAACATACCTACCTATATTTCTACGCCAAATAGCTCCCCACGCATACATTTAATTATGTAAAGTGTGTTATTTGTTAATTAATACCCTGCTAAATGGAAAATTGGAATTATCTGACAAGGATCCGATATCACGGGAGTTGGGAAGTAAGGTCAATACCGGTAAGTAACCTGTTGGATGCTGCTACAGTGTGCAGGCGGTGCAAAGGTCAAAGTTCGCGTGCAGAGCCCTTCGTTGCGTTGGCGAAATGAACTCTCTTCCAGCTGTTCCAGCTCCCGGACGACCCGGCCGACGTTATCCTGGAGTCCTGCACAGTGCTGACGGATCGCCGAAAATGACTCTAGATCCAAGGAAGCTTTTAAATTTTTTTTTTACTTTTTGAACATATTAAAAGAAACAAAGACTTGCATGGCGATCTAGACATTGTTCTTCCAAAAGATGCCTTTCATTTTTTTTTTTTTTTGTTACTTTACAGTGTGCTCGAAATTTTAGTACAGTTTGATTATAAATCTGACCCTGTTACCAGTTCACATTCAGTTAAAATAAAACAGTGGACTGCTGTTGGCAACTTTTGGGACTGAAGATAATTTGATTGCATAAAACTAATAATATACCGAGCAACTTTTATATTTGAAGTACATATTTTGAAATTGCAAACGGTTTACGCGCTATATTTCGATGCTAAAGTCGCGGACTACTCTGTATATGCCAGCTTGATATACTTTTCTTTCATTTCAATATAGAAATAACAAAAAAATGCAAAGAAAAAGCAGGGTGGGCCCCTCGTAGAATTTTTTTAAATTCAGTTGGCGATGGCGTAGATAGAAGCAAGAAGCTTTTTTTTATAGGTAGTTGTTACGGGAGTTAGCATTTTCATTTTCAGAGCTTGAAATTGAAGCTTTTGATTGATTAGAATCGCAGGATTTTTTGCTTTACATTATTATAGAAATGAGTAGTTTTATCGAAAAAACTTGAGTTTCTCGATAACATTTGTGGAGATGTGCAAAATTTATCAAAGGTTACATTCTTTTTCCTGAAATCTCACATTTCTTTGATTGAACACAAATCTATCTCCTGAATAGATTAAAACCATTGATACTTAAGTTATTTTCGATACACACCTAATTGTAACAAAAAAACCTCATATCTCACTTAGGTAATAAATGGAATCTTATCATGAACGTGCTTTAGGCTTTAAGTCCCAAACTGGCAACCATGTCTCTTCTTCACTAGTGATGGCGACCACGCAATTCACGTGTTGGCGAAGGAGCATCCCGGAACGCTACCGACGACTCCCGACCCGCCTACACAGGAACCGGGATTAGGGTAGGGTAGGATCTGCCGGCGATTAGATGTATGCCGAAATTCCTCATATAAACATCTACCAGTAGAGAAGCCATTCCAGAGTCCAACGTACGACTCTATCCTGAGGGAATCCTATCCTAAGGGAGGTCCTGGGGAACAACCGACAACACGTGGAGGTAAGCGGATGTAAGCGGATAGAGTCTGGGAGTCTATGAATGAACGGTCACTTGTTGATTCCAATATGCGTGTTGAAGATGAATGGGAAGTTGTAAAAGCGAAACGATGCATGATTTCTGTCATAGTTTTAATGTACCTAGTTTAGTTATTGTATCCATAGAATAATTATTAATATTTTGAGTGGCTATTTAAAGATGGGTCGGGTCTATGTTTAATATTTTCAGGATGATTCTGTTAAATTGGTACAATGTGTCCTTGTAATTTGAAAGTTACTGCTTTTAGAGCTTTTCGTTTCTAGCGAAACTTTTTATTAAACCCTAAAATGAACTTATATAAAATGAACAATCTATAAAAAAAATTTCTATACCTTCAATAAATCATAATATCAAAACATAATTTATTATTATAGCTATTGAAAGTTCATTTTAAATTTTAATAGATAAACTGCTATTACAATTTTCTTGAAATATATTATTCACGAAGAGGTTTTCTCAAGACGCGGACGCGCAATAAGATTTTACTTACCACCACCTAAATCTATACTTGGAAGATACCTAGATCTAGATATACATCGCTTTCCGATAATAAATTGTATTATTATTATTATTAAATGTCAGTAACACGTTGGCCTAAGTATAGTGTGTGTCTAAATGTGTATTTCTCGATTTTGTTTTTCTGAATGCCATCTTCTGACCTGTATCATTATATTATATAATATTATGACGTTGTTAGTTTTTAAACCAATGACGTCATAATTTTTTTTTTATGACAACCCCATACTTTTAATACATCGCTGTAAAGGTTCTATAAATACTTTTTTTTTTAAAGCGGTGCTTAATACCTAAGCTATTTCGAAGGCATTTTCTCCAAATTTTCACTTGCATATTCGTAAATTCAAAAAAAAGTTATGGCATGTCAAACTTTTATTTGGTGTATTCTATTAATTCAAAAAATTGGTGATAATTTAAAAAAATGTCGTAACTTCTTTCCTTTACAAATCTGCTTACTGAAACTTTGAGAAAATGCTTTTTTATGGGAAGACCTTAATTGTGCAGATATACAGGGTGTGTATCTAAATAACACCGAAAAAATTTAAGAGCTGATTCTTTGGTCAAAAATAAACAAAAAATTTCGTATAAACGTGTGTCGAGAAATGCACCCTTTTTGAGATACAGGGTGTCAAAAAAAGATTATTTTACCAGTTTTTTGAAGATATTTGGGGAACCGTTTGAGATATGAAACTCATGCACCTTTTGTAAATGTCATATCATTGCTATTTATAGCTACTTTTTTAATACTGAGTTTTTTCATGTGTCATTATAGCGGAGATCTCAGAAATGAGCGAAGTTTTTTGCCGTTAATTTTTCGACACTTGTCTTGAAACATTCAAAGCGAGTTTTTCATCGTAAATGCCCGTTTTTCTCGAAAATGACTCACGTTAGCAGTTATAACCAAGAGTATCTTTTTGTGTAGAAAACATTGACGGTTAAAAGTGTGCTTTTAAAATATCAATTTGCCCAGTGTCGTAGACATTAGGGGCAAGAAAATCCCCCCAACCCTAAAAATCTCCGGCACTGGCATACTTAAAAAAGGCAGTTAGCATTAAAATAGTTGCTAATATCAATGATAAGATCTGTACAAAAGCTGAATTCTGTGTCTTATACGGTTCCCGAGACATCTTCAAAAAACTCGAAAAATAATCTTTTTTTGATACCTTGTATCTCAAAAAGGGTGCATATCCAGACACACGTTAATAGGAAATTTTTTGTTTATTTTTTATCAAAGAATCCTCTCCTAAATTTTTTCGGTGTTATTTAGATACACCCTGTATAGCATGACTTCTTTAAAAAAAATCTTGTTTTTTGCGAGAATTTTTTTAAATGTATTTAGCGGAAAATAGTTATTGTCTTCAAAAATACCTTTGAAGAAATGTATCACAAATAGGGGGTTGCCTTTAAAAAAAAAGATTTGATCAAAACCCAATGACGTCGTCAGAAGACGTGTTTATATAATACAAAATCGATCAAAATCGATTTTTTTATTGAGTATTTGGAAGTTTATTGATATAATTCAAAAATATTTTAATACCGAGTGCACAATAAATGTGGCCTTTTCAACAAACGAAAAATATTGAAAAGTATTGATTTTAGTCTCTAGCTCAGTAAATGTCGTTACTCGGCGCAGGTCACTGAATTTCCAATGAAAAATCGAGTCGTAAAGGCTACCTACCAGCACTTACTATGTGAGGTAGGTTCCGTTTATGACATGCTGATGAGTAGAGCTCGGATTAAATATATGCAAAATGTATATTTTCGCATATTTTTCATTTTTTTTTCAGAAAAATTGCATATTTCTGCATATTTCACCGCATAAATACAATTTTTTGAGAATTATTGGCGGATATACCTACATATTCATTCATGGACGGCTTCAAATTTCTTGAACCCTATAACAACTTCTTGAATAGAAAGCCCTCATATTTTAGAGGAGAGAGGCCTATTTCTTACCTTGCAAAAGTATTGGTCACATATCTGAAAGTAATTGAGGGCACTAAATAAATTTCCTATCCCTTATCAGTTTAGTTTAATAGATTTTTCATTAAAAATAAGCTCACAAATTTCTATAGTTTGCATATTATGTTAACATTTTGTTACATATTTGATTGAAAAACCCTGCATATACATATATGGGCATATTTTTCTCGTTTTTCTTGCATATAATCCGAGCTCTACTGACGAGTCTATAGATAGGTCGAAACATCGAAGTCCATCTTTACGAATCTTGTTTCAGAGATGCCACGCAAAAGACTTTAATGTTTTATGAGCTTAAAAATTTGATAATAATTTTTCTTTAATATTTCTTCTTTAATATATTATTAATATTAATATACAGGGTGGCCATTTTTAATTGGTTCACCATTGGGACCTCCTTAACCATACGAGATACTGAGTTGGTTAAATTATAGAAAGGTTTCACAATTTTATTCTCAATAAGAATCTGAAAAAAAATCATGATAACTTCAGTCGTTGCTGAAATATCCTGAAAAAACTGAAAAATTGAGATTTCTTATTATGGCCACAATGGAGGTGCTGGACATGACGATTTTCACTTGTTTATACCTAACTCAAAAACTTCTGAATTTAAACACCAACTGTAAAAGCCAATCTTATTTTCTCTTCTCAGACAATCTAAAAATGCAATAACATAGGAGCATTCCATTTAAAAAAACATAACTTTGATATGTCACTGTCATATGGGACACTCTTTATACTCCAAAATAATTTTGAATTATGGCCATTGTGATTCTGTACTTGAATTTTCAAAAAGTTTTTCGAAAAAGTTCATCGTTTGCCCTACATATACATAAAAAAAAATCACCCATTTCGGGGGTGAGTATTGGCCGGTGGAGGGGTTGGTCGGGGTCGCAGCGCCTCCATTGTGCTCAGCATCCTCGAAAACGGGGGGAAGGTTTTTTTTGCAGGGAAATGGATTGAAGCGCGGTTTATCTCTCTAGGGGGTGGTTTTTGGCCGTTTTGAGGGGTTGCGCAGCCCCAAAGAGAAATTCTGACAACGTCATCGTGTTCAGCATCCTCGAAAACGGAGGGGGGAAGTAATCTTGTTCCGGCTCAAAATATTTACAATTTTCGGGTTTTTTTCCGACTCACACACGCTACTAATAACTCCCTACGCGTTTGTATGTGCCAAAACATATTATTTCTGTAAAGTAATGATGGCAAAAGCTTTGTCATAATCACACAAGCTGCGCGTAAATATTACATTATATACATCACGGAAAATTTTTTGTTCACGTAATAATGACTATTACAGGTACTTATTTTTGAACCCTTATTTATTATCTGCCTGGAAGTTGATATAATCTTTATGATGCAGAGAGCGAATGACGTTTGCTAGGATTATTTTTCTTACATGTAGCTCAAATTAAGTCATCACATTACTAAAGGTCACAGTAGCTGCTTGTGTAACGTAGCTTTGTTAAATTTCATGTTTTCGTACCCTTATTTCTATTATCTGTCAAAGGTCAATTCTAAGTATCTGTATTTATGTGGGTTCATATAACTTACACGTAACAAAATCTAACAATAATAATAGGTAAAATGAGATACTTAATTTAGATATTTGCAAGGGTTATCTTGAAACCTGTATCGAATAAATCTTGATATAATTCACTCAATTTTCCTAAATATACGAGTTTCATTTTCCCAGATAGATGTTAGATATTGAGAGTTAAAAAGGGAAGAAAAGGTGCGGCTGTCTCTAATAACAAATCAATCTCATTATTAACTTTTTTTATTTTTAAAATCTGTTCTGTTTCTTCTTCTTTGTTCTATGATGTGCAACAGACGTTTGTTGTGTTGTATAGGAAGCTATAGTTGATTATTTATTAAAAATGGACTGACGGTCTACTGATGGACAGTAATAATTCTAACTCATAACTCGAGTTTTACGTCGTATTAAAAAAATCCTATAAAATACGTAGGATATTATTGCCAAATCACGAGCATACTAAATAAAGTTTACGTTGATAACCTCTGACCTTTTAAATACTTCAAATTTGGAAGATAAACATGTAAAAACCACTGATGGGTAAGTTAAGGCAAAAGGTCAACAATGGAACTTATGCGGCGGAGTTGATATACTGAAAGTCATTTAGAAAATCAACTTGTTAATGTTTCGGAAATGTTTCGGAGTTCTTGACCTTCTGCATGACCTACGACATTTTACCTTATCCAACCTTTTATATACTCATCTTCCAACTCCATCCGTTAATTATCCACTGCTACCAACTTACCCTGCATATATGTTAGCGGGAGAAAGAGGCGTTCAAAGTATGTAATGATACATACTTCACTTCAACATTTCGCATTCAAAAGTACTCGAGCATAGATGTCGGGAGTCAAAATTTCAGCTATCGGTTATCTCAGAACCATATAAATAAAATAAGAAAACTAAAATTTCTGGTTATGCAGGACACAAAATAACGCATTCAAGCGAGAAATTAATTCCCGCTTCCCGCCGCAACCGCATTTTTTGCATGAAGAACAACAAAGTAAATATATCACGAATACATATTTTGACATATTGAGCTAATAAAAGATACAGCCTTAAGAGCAGACTGCAAAGATGATTTATGTGGAATGTAAGTTCGGACGATAAATTTAGTCGACCAGTACAAGAAGTTGTATAGTATTTCCTTAGACGATGAAACATTTATCAACGATGAGATCGAATTTCATCTTGGTTGAAAAATATTATCTGTTACTTGAGATTTGTCTACAGGTTATAAAATTTATTGAAGATATCCTAAAACAGCTATAAAAATCTGATGTCTTTTAAATAGATCTCTACGTTGTCACATGCGAAATTATATTCATAATTCATGAATTTGATAATATTTAATAGTTGCGAGTTTTCCTCCCATCATGAATAAAATCTCTCATTTTCATTGATGATATCTTCAACCTTTATTAATCAGTTAATTTTATTTTTTTACACTAACTACTAAGTAATAGAAATGATCCTTTTATTACTCGAAAGAATACCCTGCAGGAATGGCCGAAAATCCGACCAATATCTGAGGCCGTTTTCTACCGTAAAAGATTTAATTTTCCGAGATTTTGTGCTACAGAGGTATCTTCTCAAACGGATCTTTCTGTAGATTCATTATGATTTACCAAACTCATAAATACTAAGATCATATAGGGAATAATAGGGATATTAATATTATAAGTTTCAATTGATTCTATTGCTTATTTAAACTACCATAGTTCTTCATATAAAAAATTCATTTAACAATTAATTATTCATTCATGTTGTATAGGCAGATAAACATGATTGTGTTTTACATCCGATTATTCGCGTATTTTGTTTCGTTTATCTTGAAATTACCATTAACCTAATATCAACTAAGAGAACTCACCTCGTTATTTCTAACAAACCCCTTGCTCTCTGAAATATTCTTATTTTGTTCTCGTCAATTTCAAGGGAGAGACGAAAAGTATTAAGTATTAAGTTATTATCAATCCTATTTTGATAATACGTTTAAGCGAGTGATAATTTTAAGAGACACGAAAAAAAATTAAGAATAGGAGCGCAGACGCGAAAAGATTTGCTATGGTGTTTATTTTCTCACCCTGTAGGTTTTGAGTCATGCACTGAACACGAATTTGAAGTTTTCTGGCAAAAATTTGGTCCGGAACTTTGTTGTTTTGGCACTTTTTGCACAAATTAGAGAATTTTTTCAGTTTTTGGCGTATATCTTAGAAAGGATGCGATTTTTTTCACAAGATTTTCAAATAAGGAGAAGTAGAATTACGGACCCAGATCGATCTCCGTATAAGGGCGATTTCTCCGAAAACGTTGATGGGAATATGTTTTATTTTGGCGCGCTCTAGCGGCGGAAAGGTTTCCCTTCCAAAAAATGTTTTTAATAAGAAATGTAAGAAATTTAGTCTAGACTTTAATGTTCTATGAAATGGACTTAACAAAAAACCACTTCCCTAATGAGATATAGGCTACATTCTGTGAAAATTGCAAAACTAAGGGCAAGAAGTGCAAAAGAACGAATTTTTTGCCAGAAAACTTAAAATTCGTGTTAAGCGACCCAAAAAAAAACAGAGGTTGAGACAATTGAAACAATATTAAAACTTTCCCCTGAATCCCAGTTTTTTCCTAATATAGCCTAGCCTATTAAGGAAAATATTATGACGGTCGAAGGTGTAATATCATATTTTTTTTAAGTTGTAATAATTAAAAATATAGGTATCTACCTATCCAAATTTTTGTTAATTCAATTAAAAAAAAAAAGACCAAGTACCCTCTTAATAAGAAATATTACTCTACTTGTCCTAATGCGATACGGCGACCGCAGAGATCTTGTTAGGAGAAAGAAATGGGCAGGTATGAATATATCGACCGTTGATTAAGTGAAAGAGGATGTGACACATAAATTCAAGTTCACTGGAATCATCTTGCTAACCGCATATCATAGGCTCAGAGTCACTTTCATTGAAGCTTTAAGTAAAATTCTGGTCACTGACGATTGAAATTTCTATTTTTATTATTCTCGTGGGAGCACTTCAACCTGAAGCGAAATAAATCAGCGAAATAATGAGAGATATATGGTAGAAATGTATCGTTTAGAAGTGGTTTTGGAATAAGAGTATATATAGGGAGGCATTTTCTGATTCTTCTTGGCGACGCCATGAATGCGTGGGGTGTGGGAATTAAGCTCTGCGATTTCCAGTACCTACCTATGATGTATATTGGAAATACGTAGCATTGACTGCATCATCGGTTGTATGCCAGATAATATAAGAACACATGAAATGTATCAAAAGCATTGCGTCAGATATTGTTGGCTCTGCCAAAAGAATGGTCACCGTAATCTCTCGCTTGTCAAGTGGTAGTAAGAACCATTAAGAATGACTAGAACAACTAGAGGGTGATAAAGAAAGTTTTGAATAAAGAAAGTTCACAAAAAGCTTATATAGGATATTTCTACAATATTAAGGAAATCCAAATTTTCCTCCAGGATTTTTACAATTAGCTAAACTTATCTGCACCACATGAGTTTCAAATGGCAAGACAGTATGTTTCTAAGAGGGTTGGTCGCGTAACAAATGTCAGAGGAATTATTGTTGAAAGGATGTAGAAATATTTGATACCTAACTGAACGAACACTTCCATGAATGAAGCACCTCGCGGGCGGTCCTTGCCCTTTCCACGGCAATTCAGACTCTCACCTTTGTCATTTAAAGGATCTTCTCGTGTAACAACTCTCCTGGAAAGTTTATTACATCCTGGAAAATCTTACTGCCTTAATTGAACTTGAGTTTTCGAATATTTTAATGTCAAATATGATAGTACAAAAGAAGAATTCAAATTTAATCTCCTGAATATTTTATAGAAACCTTTTATTTCACGTTCTTTGAATAAAGTGAAGTGTAGGTGTGCTGCATGTAATTTGTAAAGAAGTTAAAAGGAATTAGATTTTTCGCTTTAATATCATTTCATTCCTTCCATCATATATTTCTCGTTTTGTGCCATTGTCCTTCCGAAATATATTTTTTCTTTCTTTCTAAGTCTTATTATATTTTCAAGTTATCTAAACTAGACGATATTCACCCGGAATATCAGGACGTGTTATCCTCGAAAATAAAGAAATCCTCGAGATATTATTTGCAAAGGTGGTAGCTTGATCTCCATTTAAACCCTCGCCGCAGACGTGGCAACCGACAAAATGGCACGAGACAAGGTGAATGACACCTTTTTGAAAGGTAATGCCTAACTTCTTTATAGCGAATGTTATTTTAAGAAAGTTGATTCCTTAATAAAATAAATGAAGAGCTTCGGTCTCTTGAGAAATACTTTTCAAATAAAATCAAACTCAAGTTGTTCAAAGTAGTAGTCATTTTAATATTTTTAAAAATTGGTATCTTTTTAACATCTGCTAGTAGGTTAATATGAGAGAAACATTGATGAAAACTCTGTACCATTGGTAGAGTTTATGGCAGAGGTCTTTAAACGAATCGTATAAAGAAAAAACTTCTCTAAAAATTGTACCAACCAAATTTCTTCGAAATTTTGGGACGTAATTTTATGTGAGCATGTAATAATCTATTTCAACCCTAAAGTCTCCAAACTCAAAATTTGAGCAAAAATTATCACAAAAATACCGATATATCTAGGAATTTTTCCAACTTTGAGCCGTTTTATCTCGAGATCCGGACGTCGCACGATGGCAATTATTCCGGCATGGTCATTCTCAAACTAATTTTCAAAACTTTATAACAAACAAAATTTTTGGAAAATTGATTTAAGTACCACTTGATTGATTTCGATTATAAACGACATGGAAAAATAATGCAAAAATAATTTCATTTTTACAAAATCAATTTAAATTCAAAAGATAGCCTAGTTTTTGAGAACATAAATGCAGGTATACAAGAAAAAAAGTAATAATGTATAATAGGTAGGTATATGATATTTTCAAATTAAAAAACGCATGTTCATTATCTAATTTCTAATTCATAAATTAAATTCATATTCTCTCAATTATTTATTAATGAAAAGGTCAACGGATTATTCGGGAATTGGTTATTTTGCGATTTTAGAGAAGGATACACTCTGATGACCGTGACATTTGAAGAAGCGTTCATTCATGGTTTCGGCTGGAGCAGCTTGCCAGGGATAATCGATAATATCAGGGCAATGTTCCTATAGTAACATCACATATAGGGTTATTTTCACGGATTTTAAAATATAAGAGATCTTATATAAACATGCTTACTAAAATCTCCCTATACTGTTAAGATTCTTCGTATATCTTTCACCCGAAAGGTTAAAGGTAAAAAATGTTTTCCACACTTAGGTAGGTATATGAAAATTTATGCTGCCTGTTTGTGCATCTGCGTATTGCGGAATTGAATTCGTTCTCCCTCATTTTAGAATTCAATAAATTGTAAAGCTCAAAGCTCTTCTGGCAAATATAAATAAAAATTAAGTATATAATTACCGTTTAGCATTTTTCAAATTATGTGCCTAAGTAACTTTTGCTTGCAAGGTAATTTTCAAGCAATGTGTAGCTTTTGTGTATTTTAAAGGAATTACTTAATTAAAATTTATGTTTTCACCTCTCACTTGGTAGAATCTCTGCATACCGATGGATGATAAATAAAATACTAATGTTTTTAAAAATTTGATTTATTTACATACGAATGAAGAAATTAAGGCACATTTTTTTCATATTTTTTAAATAAAAGTGTGAATTTTGGATTTACATCTACCGAACTGAGAAGCTACAAGCTACCATAAATAAATAAACAGGATTAAAACCGCAAAAATATAATTGTTTTTCTGCATCTTCAGTATATTAGAAGTGTTCCAATGTCCCTTCCTTATAGTGTCTCGAAGACTCTTGACTCTGATTCCTCGAGAAATCCTGCCGTTTGCAATATTCTCAAACTCCTTTCGTCATCAAAATCCCGATATACCCTTATTCAGAACCATTACCAGCTCGAACTTGTTCTCCAATCTTCCACAATCTGAGCTCGCAGAATGTTTGGATGCAAATATTTGCTCGGAGAAGTTCTCTTGCTGAAAAACGTGGTGCGTTTTCTCGAAATTCCTCGCGGAAGTCCTCATTTTAGAGAAGCAATAAATAAAATGAATCAGCAGAACGTGTGTCTTAATGAATCGTCCCCCTCAAGATTTAATTGGTCTTCAGCTGCAGTACCCCCTTAACAAATTATCTATCTAATATTTCTCTCTAAAACAAGAGGGCGGCTAATACTTAAAAATAAATGAGAGAAAAAATCCATCTTCGAAGATTGCATTTTAAGTTTGATATAATTTAAATTAATCAATGATGTTGTTTCAAAACATGTGTTGTAAAATAAAATACTTTGTGGTTCCTAAGCTTATTCTGAGAAAAAAGAAAAGTTCTCATTAACAAAGATTTCGGTGACTTCATCGGTATCTGAAAAAGGTGAGAAAAGTGATTTCGGTATTTCAACTTCTTCTTAGATATCGATAAAATACTGAGAAATTTTTTATTGGCACCCTGTATCCCGAAAAAATGCGTTTATCAATAAATTATTAAGACCTGGATGAACCTGTATTATTATACTTTAAGTTTCATTTTTTTCTACGCATAATATACTCTATCGGCGGATTGCAGCATAAATAACTGAGTAATGTGAGCTTTACCGCCGAGGCTCTTCTTCGGGCTCAAATTGACCTTTAAGAGAGAAGTAGTATAATAGTATATTATGCAACGAGCTTATAATGAAGGCTATTAATACGCGAGTATGATGATTAAGATACGAGCCGTAGGCGAGTGTCTTAACCATCATAAGAGCGTATTAATAGCCATTATCTGCGAGTTCCATACACTATTTTTTCTACGACCCTTTTTTATTTCATAGAAAAGATTAAAAAATTATATATTTTAACAATGACCCATGTACAATTGCGGATCATTGAGTTTAAGATAGGTTGCTATTTGCTTACGCATATTAGGTACCAAATTCTCTCTTCGTTGCTAAGATTATTCTGCTGAGACATGTTTTAGTATCAAGTTTAAAGGGCACTACTCACTACTGCGTAATTTTTATTATGCGAAGTTCGAATTCCGAATTTTACGCTTCGATTTTGAAATTAATTAATAATTTTAATAACATCGACAGCCATTAATTACGATATTGTTTACCTGCGCAACGCGGGTCGCAGCGTTGCCGCTTTGAATACTATATCACGGAGCGCTACGAATGATATAATACTTTATCTTCCCATCTTTTACACGATATACCTACTTATCAAATTAATTAAGGTAACATAAAATCTTGATAAATTTTCTTTGAATGTTACTTTTGTTCTAAATTAAATAAACGTTCAGAATTTTTTGTCAGAAATACAGAACTTATATCACAAGGCAATTTTTGTCGTGAGTATGACAACTCTGTGACTTCGGTTGGCTTGCCGACCCGATCGTGAGCGAAAAGGAACCGATTCGATTGCAAATGCTCCTCTGCCATTGGATAGCTTGACCAGTGCTTTAATGAAAATTTGTATCTTAATGAGACCCATTAAAGCACTGGTGATTCATATTTAATATGCATATTAAAAGTTGGGAGTAGAAAAAATATTATTATATTACAATTAACGCATTTTGTTTATTTATGTCTCAGTCCATAATATCTCATTTTTGCAAAAATTCCTCGACAATTTATATTATTTAACCTTTACAAGCAAATAAGAGACCTATTGATTATAATAAATTCAGTAAAAAGATATACCTACCTAATCTAATTTTCTCACTCATTTTATAATTTCTTCGTGCGAATAGTTCGTACTTAGGTACCTAATATCCTTCTAATCGAATAACTTACGTGTATACTTACGCCTTTCTAATATGGAAGTTCTGGTGCTTTCTCGCAACTAACTAGAGGGTAAACACATAATATGTGATATACACGGTAATATTATGGTCCTCAACTGGAGATAATACTGTTTCCATTTTTGGAGAATATAAGTGTGCACATATCGGGAGAAATTACAATATTCTTCTTCACCCGCAGTGTGATTTAGCTTATGCCTTTTTTCCTTTTACATCACTATGAAGTCATATATTATGGATAAGTCCATTACAAAGCATTAAGCGCTCGCTTGTATTGTGAATAATATTTCTAAATTTGGCGTATAAGTAGTATGCAAGCTGTAAATTACACTTTTCTGGCACCTATTATGCATATTGTGCATACAGTTCAAACAGGAAGTTCGTTATATTATAACGAACACATGCATACACGCACATACGAGCTATTATTGGTACTTATGGTTTATGATAATGATAACTAATAACGAGACTGTTGTACATGAATACAACTACAACAGTAAATATGCTAAAAAACAACAATAATTAATCTATTTTTATAAATAATATATAAAAATTGATTTGGTAGTTTTTATCTAAAACTAAATTTATAAAGAAATTTTCGATGAAGTCATGAATATTATAGCTCATATAAAAGAAACATAAAAAACCGAATGTTCATATCACAAGCAGAAAAATTATTATTTATTTTTTACCTAATAATGATCTGCTTTATATCGGATTTAATAAAAAAATTTACTAAAAAGAAAAACGACATCGGAACTGATCGGAAGCTAATAAGAGTTCGAGCATGTCAGGCCGAGCTAGTCAGAATTAAGAATCGAGGTCGTAAGTTAACATAAGTCAGACAACGCCTATAAAGCCTTAGGTAGAGATTTGACTGACATCTTCCCTCCTGCTGAAATGAACATCCATAAGTTTTCACTAAGTGGTTCCATAATAATCTGTTACGAATGTTCGCATAATTAATAATTCCTGCAGGCATGCTGAAATGGTCATAATATATTCCGTGCGATGTCATGTTACCAGGAAGTTCATACAAATGATATGTATTAAAAGACAGACAATGGCCCTAGCAGAAATAACTCTGGAAGAACGCATCATTTATTTATGTCATGTAGTTCGTCATTTTCTTTAACTTAAAAGACATATCAACATGTTTATTAACGAATTTTCTATGAAATTTAGTTCAAACAATGGCCATGTTGGACAGCATAATTTTATTTTTTATAAGGTGTGGATCTAGGCGCTATATGTGTATATACCTGTCTTTTATAAAAACAAACGCATCTTGAATTTATTAAGAAGAAAAGAACATAAAACAAACATTAGTCAGGCTTGAGTATTTTCGTTGTAAACGATTAATTTGATTCCATTACAAAACGTATTATATTTTTTATTAGATTGCGGTCATTATGTTTTCGTAGGTTGCATTTTTCAACTTATAAGGAATTTTATACTTATTCCTACTATCATTAAAACATGAACTTTTGGATTTTTTTATATCTGAGTGATATTGTAAATATTATAGTCCATCGCTCAGCGCTCTATATTGATTTTGTGAGCGTAATAAAAATCTTCATAGCTATTGTAATTTCTCAATATTTTTGTCGTGAACCATTTATTTTTTTAATACCGAATTGTTTCTGAGATAATATAAAAAATTATGTATCTCAAAAAACCCGACCCACAACCCCTTTATATCTGTACATCCTATGCCGCGGTAAATATTATTAATTGATATTAAAAAGTAGGTACATCTCTCGTCCCCCCCAAAATACGACTTTCTATTTTTTTTCAACTGGTTTCAATTTTCAACAATTTTGAAAGTATTAGATGAACGTAATATATTAAAAGAATTTTATCCAAAAGATATGGAAATCACTATAACCTCCAGGCAAAATAATGATACCTTTTGCTGTATTTTGATTATATTTTATAGTAAGAAAAAAGGGTCATAATTCATTCATTTGCATGAGTAAATTGGCTGTAACATATTTTTTAATTATAACTATATAGATAAGACATCATAATATAATATAAAGAATAATAATATGTGGAAGTTACAGTCGACTGAAAGGCAACAAATTGAGACTGCAAAAAGTACGTTGATGTTCTACTACAAAAAATAAACTTCAATCTCTCAGATCTTCTTACACCATTAATTGCATTTGAATATACCATTCAGCTATAATTAATAATTAATCTCCTTAGCGTGATCTCGGTTTGTGAATTATGAAGCGTTCGTTAGTCCTCGGGCTGTTTTCCGAAGAATAAATAGTTTTATTCCTTATAGAGAATCTTTATTCATGTATAATCCTAGTTTTATTAAGCACTGGCTCGTAATTATGCATAGAAAGATGAACGATTTATGTTTTCTTTAATTTTATTTCTAGCCCGAAGAACTCATTTCGTTACCGGGGAAATATAATCCATACATAGAGGTAACATGCTATCTGAAATAATAATAATAATTACTTAGGTACAGTTATTCGAAAATATAAATTAAATTATATTTTCGTACATACGCAGCATAGTTCAGTTTGAAATAACATTGTTCGAAAGACCCCCCTTTTTATGAAAATTTTGTCTTGTAACATTATTAATTGAATATTATTTGGTTTATTTGCTCATAAATTTAACCTGATTTTATTGATGATGATGTCGACTATGACACTATAATCCAAAACGTATAAGTAAGAAAGGAAAAATTGACTTTTTATTCAACTTTTATTCATCGGCCAGGAACTTGCTACCATTCCAAAAAATCCGAGATAAGAACTGCTGCAACTTTTTTGTCCATCATTTAAGTTTTTCGGTAAATTGTGTTATTAAAGTGATTCGCTCTGAGTACAAGTTCAAAAATCAGGCACATTTTAATAATAATGTAGACACATACGACAAGGGGAGCCATTAATATTTTGACATTATAATATCTGAATAAGAGGAAGAGCCTTGTCTGGTTTTCTATTTATTATTATACCTGCTGTTTGAAAGTCCTATTGTTGGATAATTTAGTAATTTTACGGACCATCTTTGTTTATTGAACCCCCGCAGTTCGGGAGATGTAATCGGTGTTAATCGGACTTCCACCGTTCCCCCTCCTGCCGAGCGACCAGTTACATGACACAAGAAGTAGGGACAGTTACATTTTTTTATAACATAACTTATAAAAAGTGTTTTTTTTTAATTAACAGCATCTGTAACTCTTGGTAAAACTTCACGACGGTCTAATAATGCAAACAAA
This sequence comes from Malachius bipustulatus, assembly GCA_910589415.1. Lineage (NCBI taxonomy): Eukaryota > Metazoa > Arthropoda > Insecta > Coleoptera > Melyridae > Malachius > Malachius bipustulatus. Next base: position 54,711,728 of record OU342633.1, read on the forward strand.
CCTTCTTGCACATCAATCGCAGAAAGATGTTTACATTTTCAATAATGTAAGCATATCGAAGCATGTCGAAATTTCTCCAATTTTTATTATTTTATTAAATATTAATTATTATTGATCGGAAAATATTCTTTTGATATGTTCGATTATTTATAATAATAATTGTAAGAACTACAATACATAACGCTATAACTACTTAACTAGGTATAGGGAGGTATAGGTAGGTACTTATTGTTATTGTGTTTTTTTTATACACTAAAAAAATGATAAGAAACATTTAATTTAACTCAAGCTTTTAGTTAATATGTTATAAATCAGGATTAACATTCGCAGTTTTGAGTTATGGAGCTTATTAAAATGTGATAATGGTTGGTCATCGTACTCGTACGAAGCCAGTTCTTACCGAGATGAATCACATGGATCTCTGGCGCCATGCTTCTTGATGCATAAAATAAAACAAGACCTTTAATATCAGGTGTTGATTTAGATGAGAAATTGTTAAGCTGCGTGTACTCTGAGCCGGTGTCATTATTTCTTGTCAAAATATGTGAAAAAATCTTCCCTTTTCGAATACTTAATTAATTTTTCAGGACACGAGTGTTATCTCGTAAATGTTATGCAGCTCAAAAATGTCTCGAAAATCAACTTTAATACGGTTTAGAAGCTATTAGACAAAATTAATTCTTCGTCATTGTCTTAAAAAACTTCTTTGTATCGGCGTAGTCACAGTAATAGCATAATTGCTCGATTAAGTTTTTACCTAACCCTACAATAAGGTCAACATGTAACAGGTGCAATTACATAAATTGCCCGTAGTTTGTGGCTTTAGCGTTACCTTTAAAAAATAACATCCGGTATTAAAAGCTATATTTTCTATTGTTCCAAGTGATTTCCCTATAATTGGGCACGAGTTCCTTGACGAGCGCTTAGAAAACAATGCTCAATAAAGGGGTTCACATTTCACATCAGGTCTTTCCTATACATATATACCTACTCTTAAATGCATAATATATGATCATGAACAACAATTTAAAAATGAAAATTAAGTCGATATTTTTATAATTTCCCCATTATTTGCGACTGTTTAAACAACAAAATATCCTTCTGCTATTAGTAGCTATTAACTGTTATTTGATAGGCATCTCTATCTGTTCTACTGCGGGAACAGTGATTATAAATTACTGTCACTGTGATATCGCATTTAACTGTTCTTTTATAGGCTAGTGGAACGTAATTTCTATTATATGTATAGATATGTATTTTACAAAGCATTCATTCTAGTTTCTAATTGGCTGTTATATATAGTCTATAAAACCTGCAGCAGTAGCAGTTCCTCAAAAGATAATTAATATCTCTTTTATCTATATACCAAGCGTCTGTCATTGGAAATTTGGTAATCAAATAAAGTAATAATATTTTCAATTATATTTGAGCAACTTGTAAAGATTATAAGCATGATGAATGATGAATCATGAATGTCACTTGATTGACAATTGCTTTGTTAGCCTAATTTAAAATAAATAATGCAAAAATTCCAAGAATCATTATTAAGTAGGTACCTACTTAGAAAGATACTAAAGCTGTTGCGACGTCAAAAAAAAAAAATAGAGAGAGACGTTACGCAAGAAAAATAAATACATAAATAATAGAAACAAGGGAATAAATATTCAATAGGCCAATTCGTAGAGAAATTATACTTACAATTTTTCTTTTTATTATTTTCAAAAAATCTGGTTTATACGTATGGGGTACCTATCTGCCTACTCTTCGAGGTCGTTGTGGCGGTGGGCCAGTCTTAGCTGCGGCACTATACAATATAATGAAAACATTCCTTTTTTAAGTTATCGAAAAGAGAAAAAAAAAGAGTAAATGTTGAACACTAACGATTGATTTTAATTAATGCAATTAAGTTCCCAAAAAAAGTGTTATGAAAAGTCAAGTGCAATCGATAGGTTTTCTTAATATTGATGATTTTCAAAATAAGAGAATGTAAAATAATAGTAAATAATAATAATAAGCGAACAGCTGTTTATGGATTTACACAACGTATGCTACATGGTAAAAATGAATACAGTAAAGAACTTATTTTGAAGTATTCATTTAATACGTTAAGGACACTATAAAGTCTGATGGTTTTGCAACCCAAGTTGGGAACACAAAAAAAGAAAACCTGTTAGTTGACTTGCCGGTCCATCCGTCGATGATAGCTGGGTGTCCCGGGGGGCGGCATCAAGCCAGCGTTTCGATTATCACTCCATCACTCGTAATCCGCAATACCTCTCCGAAATAGATTTCGGGAGGAGAATGGTATACACACAAGACAAAAAAACAATTAGCGTGTTGAGACGCCATGCAGGAAAGTAAAAACTAGTACAGAAAAAAAATAAAGAAAACCCTGAAACAAACACTTGTCTCAGAATCCTAGAAAATTACAAAAAATAAGATGCCTGTGTTAACGAAATACCGATTAACTCACCTCGATCATTGAGAGTTTCCTGGACGTCAAAAGAAAACGAACAATATGGGGGCTTCAAATCCGCTTCGCGATAAATGTTAACCCATTCACTGCATTCCAACAAGACGATTAGGTTGTTTTGGAAAATCCCCTCGAATAGGGTTTGTGTATCAATTATCACTGTTGCACCAAAAACAACCACACACCCAAATCACTGGCTTTCCTATTTTTCTCTCGCGCTGCTCGTTCTTAAAAAATAACAAGGAAAGGTAGGCAACCAATAATTCCTGTCTATTTTGGAAAATGTTAAGAGGGAAATAAAAAAGTGTCACACTGGTATTGATTTCTTTAACTTAGTCTCATACTGGAGCTTCAATGGATAGATTCCAAGTTTATGTAGTGCCAGGGGGAAATGATAAGTCCCATCCCAACACCGTTCTAATCGACATTCTGTTTAGATAGGTTTATTTTCTGTTACACGGCTCTACGTATGTCCCCTACTCCAATATTCAGGGATCTCTCCCATTGAGTCATTGAGCCACGAACCTGTTTCTTAATGGGATGCCAAACATTGGTTAAGGTCCAACAATTTTTTCCGCAGTGTCTCTTCTGGCTTGTTAATCTTGGATCCTCATTACTTGCTACCCTTCAGTATACGTTTATGTATAAGGTAGGTACCTACCCATGAAAGAAAGTGTCACTTTGTTGTATTTGGCTAGATCAACGACGTCTTTTAAGCATTCCCAGATAACTTTGATCTGATTTTGTAGCATGCAAGGGCTTTCAGGCTATCCTGAATGGATTTCTCTATCTTTCCCCTAATATTCTCCCTGATACATAGCAAAATTACTACAATTTCAGCCTGGAATATTGTGACATTATGTCCCTAGTGGTATATAAAATGTATTACTTCAAAGGGAAGCCCAATACGCTTGAGTCATATATGTACCAGATTAGAAAAGGCAAGCTCTAGCTTTCGTGACGTCACAGTAGAAGACGGAGCATTGAGCCGCTGCATTGAATCATTATGACGAGCGTGCATACTGCATCGAGCGTTGAGCTGTGACAACATTGACAACAAAAAGGTATCGTGAGCGATCAACGCTCGATGTAGTATGCACACACCAGTCCTTGCTCAACGTACTACCGTTGAGTACTACGCTTATCTACATCTCTGCTCAATGCGAACGGGGCTAAGGGTATACTCTAATAATAATAATATATTTCAAATAGGTATAAAGACGTCTTTACTGTGCAAAATGAATATACGTTTTCTCTTTGTTATAGAAATCTTGTTAATTTGCCTAATAAGTCTAGAAATTAATTTCTGTAAGACATTTATAGTATCGGCATTAACTTACCAGGTATATTAGCCAGGTATATCATATTAAGACATAATACCTTAATGATTTTATTTGAGAATTCTACTGGAACGAAACATATAAGATTGACCAATTAATTCCTGTTTTGTTTCGTTATTTTCAGATATTATCTCTGCGTAGCATAGCTACAGGTCGATTAAATAAGAACAATAATTATTATAGTTGGACGAGATCGAAACCTCACAAACTAGAATAATAAGAACCTGTATATACATCAAATCAATTAATAATAATGAAATATAGAGTCAGTATTAAACTTTAATGTGGTCAATAATTTATTCTTGCAATGAATATTAATACTTCGCGTCGATTCAACCTGAAGAACAAAAGCGGTTCGATAAAAAAACCTTTGGATCTCAAGCTACCGATGACCTGGTCCTTTTAATTATAAAGCTTCTGTGCTAGACTATGAAAAATCTTCTAGAAAAAGCCCCAGGAAACGCTATAAATTAATGCGCGAAATATTAGAAATGAAGTAGCTATACTTTCATGTCAGGTAAAAGCAATTAGTTAATATTAATTAGGGAACAAAGACATGTAATCAACGAAGCGTATCCCATTTGTCTTTAATACGTAACATTTATATTAAATTTTCTTCTATACTAGGTATATATAGTTGATAGTTGCTCTAGTTGCAATTAATTATTTATGCTTAATAATAATTGAACTGCTTTTTTAAATAACAAAAGGTACAAAATTAAATCTATTTTTAAATCTACCAGCGGTCAAATGGTTTTTAAATTGAAAAGTTAGTTCTTTCTATTTATGAAGTTTGGTTTGTATTAATTTAAATCACAAACACATAAGTGCTGAAAGAATCGATACCAAAAACTAATAATTGATAATCCCGAAATGGTAAAGTTGAAAGGTCGTTTCATTTCCAAAATTGACGAATTGCCTTTGATTATAGTTCGAAGAGGTGTAAAAATGGTTATTAGGATAATTACAGAGCGGCTCGGAAGACCGAAACGTCGATTACATTAATACAGGCTTTGGACGCCATTACTGCATTCAAAGGACAAAAGATGTTCCTTATCCATTGTACTACAATTATTACAAATTTAATTGCTGGATACAATTACTTACGCCAGAAAAACCCACCTTTTCAATAGGAGTATTTACGCTGCAGAAATTACCGATACGAAACTTTTAAATCAAAATCAGACAATAGCTTCAGTGTTTCATTCATAAATGCAACAGGGAAAAACAAAGCAAAAAGTGATTTATTCAGATTGAATTACGTAAATTTCGTTTATTAGAAGCCAAAAAATTATTTTTAGCAAATCTTCTGGGCTTAAAGTTTGATACCCTAAAATATTTTCATAGCGTTCGACCCAGTGGGGTATCATTCGAAAGAACTTTGATCAAGGATCTCAGTAGCATATTACGTCACAAGGGAGGAAAATTAACTTTAGAAGCCTGTGGCGATTCGCGATTAATAGCACGAGGTCAAAGCGGCGTGAGGACAGCTAATAGCCAAGCAATGTAAATCAATTTTCTGAACGTGTGACATGATTGTTTTTCGATTGTCATGTATGACAATTATTAAAAATCTATTTGTCTGTCTGAATCTTCTTTTGTTTAAATTTGTAACCGCTATCTCAGAGTGTTCCAGATATACCACAAGACTGTAATCGATTTCTTCTGCAAACAAAACAAGTATTTTATCAGAAATATGAACAGAGAAGAAGAAATCATTTTTCAGTTAATGCCAATTCAAAATTTCTGGGCTGAAATTGGTTTGGTTCGGCTAAAACGGTAGGAGCGAAAGTTACCAGATATGGAACAGGTTGTGGTATATGAGAAATTCATTCATTAACCAGATAAATAACGCGGGTAACATTATATTTGTTATAAATTCAATTAAGTTAAGGGAAACTTATTCTTATTACATGGATCATTAATAAGGTTGGTAATACTATAAAATATTATCTCAAATCTAGATCATATACCTACATTTCTTTCTGAACGGTAAATTAGTAGGTACCTACCTACACTAGTCATTCATATATAAACTATTTATGATCCGCTTTAAATTAAATCCACATTTTACCTGCTCTGGCTGCTGCATGGTATAAGGTCCTCGTGGACCTTTTAACCATTCTTTACCATATTGACATATTTATTTGTAGATAATTTTCAGGTTGAGACAGTAGGGTGGTTCCGCTTACAAATGAAGGCAGAATTAATTGCATTTTGACCAGTAATTGAAATGACCGGCTGGGCTCGTCATTAGAGCCGCTCGGTGCGTGTAATTCCGATCCGAAGCAGCAGCAAACAGAAGGCCCAACGAACATGGATTGCCGCTGAGATGGTTGGTTATTACGAGGCGGTGCCCATCAGCTACTGTGCGGTAGCTACTCCAGATTACACGCTAAATTACCAATTAGACCTACCCGCTAATTATCCAGTTCTATACTTTACGATTTACCTCCACGGCATTATGGGATACCTTCGTCCAGAGATGTCAGGGCGTTCTCAATTCGAAGGCTTCTCTTTACAATGTTTATTGACCGTCTAACTTTCCACTTTATATTATCTATTTATATCTTTCGGTGTTTCAGCAATGTCATTTAACATCCGAATAGATATAATCAACAATATGATCTACTATTTGAAATAATTATTACAAACCGCCGACAAAGCCATCATCCCAATTGTTTCATTTATATTTATATTGAATATTGAAGAATCTTAAATTTATTTTCATTTTTATTCAATTTCGTTTTGAGAGTACATTTTTATTAATTATAAATAAATTATTCCTTTCATTGCTTCCACGACCGACCTCTTTTTTAGTACATCATTATTGTGGGAAAAACAAGATTTTACTCTGACGATTGTCCAGGAGTAGCTCGAGAGTCTTTAGGTGTTGGTTGTTTAGTCCTGGTCCCTATTCCTAATCAGTCGTACAACGTTTTCTTTTCCTCCGACTCACTTAAGTGTAAATGGCAGCAACAAGTACCGGTGTAATTTATCCCGCTCATGTAAGATGTTCCTCCATGACCCACTATGATGGACATTGAACGTTGGGAAACGTGACCAGCAATGTTGTTTTTTCATTAATTTTTCAAATTTCATTTCGCAAATTGTTGAAACCTTTCAGTAAACTTGTAAGGTTCAGGAAAAGTCCCTCTTCTAAATTATCCTGAGTGAGTACAGCAAGTTGAGAAAGTAATGTTGCAGCTGAAATGTTTCAGCAAGGGTAATGATGAAACCTCACTGCAAGGAATATTGAACTTTTCGAAACTTTCCGAGATGTAATTTCTCAAGGGGGTTAACCCTTGACGAAAATATAGCGCTAAAAAACGCACCGAGAGTCCTGTAGGGTGGAAAAAAAATTTGGTACACGCCGGAACGTCGCAAAAGGTACTGCAAATTATTGAGTGCCTTACTGGAGAATAATACTTAAGTTCTAAGGAAGTTAACTAATTATTTTAATTTTGCTCCATACTCTGTATAATTCTTTATCATGCTTCATTTAATTTGGTATAACTATAGAGGCTTAACTCATAAACGCACTGATAAACCTAATTAAAACTTCCTGTCTGAATTAATGAATCGAGGTATCTTTTTAGATAATTAATATTTTATAAAATTTAGTTGCTATTATTATTAGGATTCTTTTTTTAGATTTATGGTTGTATAAAGTTATTTTTTATTTCTTTTAAGGTCTAATTCTATATTTTGTATTCATAATATTTTCAATAAAATATAACATCATGTTCTCACACACACATGTTCGAATTATCGAAGATTATAAACAATCATTGGGGTTATATTTCACGGGCAAGAAACCAAGGTGTTTACGATATGTATTTCGGTGATACAACTCGTGTAGGATAAATCGGTAGCCGTGGTATTTGGTAGTGCGGACAGACTCTGATAGACATCTCCAGCGAGAGAAGGAATGCGGAGGACATTCTTCGTCCAGCAGCCGTTGAATTCATCATCCGGGCTCTGAGGAGGTCGCCGGGTAGCGCATTCCCGGTTTGCCGGCTCATTTGCTTTTCTGACAAAATACAACCTCAGCCAGAAACTGAGAAAGACTTCAATTATTCCTCCAAAGCTGGAATATTTCTTGAACGGTGATTGTAAACTGCCTCCTTGATTTCAAGAAATTAACACTACTTGTAATGTTGGTGCCACTATTTTTTTGTGCTTTGGTTTTTCTGGATTCTGTCCTAAACTATTCAGAATTTGAAATAATTGGCTCGAATTGACTCAGAATTTTGTGATAATTTTTGTATGAAATGTTAATTATTGATGACCAATGTAATTTCTTGGAAAAAATCTAGGATGGTTTTTTTTGGTATAATTTCAAGAGCTCTAAAAATTTCGAAAAATCGTCATCAATCTACCTAAGGACATAAAATTACGCTTTAAAGTGGAGTTTTTATGAATATTTTTCTAAAATTTGAAGTTAGTTTTAATGCACCGGAACCAAAAACAGTATTTTTCATTCGAAGAATGTTTCATCCACCACTTAATCTAACAATTCGACCATCAAAAATGGTCACTCCTCATATAACCAATTTTATAAAGTGTTCTTTCTTTTAAATAAATCCTTCTTAACTCGTATGACATCTGACATCTCCTGCGTTTATCTAAATTGATTTCATCGACCCTCTTCTAAAGTGTTTGAGAATGTCCAGCAGGATAAATTGAAAATGTTGAAGATAGCAGATAAAGCTCCCAGTGGTAAAATTGTCGACTTATTGTGGAGAAGTTGGCAAGACTGACAACTACGATAACGTTATTTTATTTGAGACAGCGATTTGTGCGTCGAGTGGAAACAATCCAAACACAAGCTAGAAGTTGGAAGCTCCCGTTTTAATCACACTGACGCGATCTTCCAGCCCGACCTCTAGCCTCACTTGATATTCATAGCCCCTTCTTTTGTTTTCTTTCGTCGTTCTTCTTTTTCTTTTTGCGGTGACTCGCTAAACGGTGGCACAACTTTGGATCTTGAACAAGTTTTCAATGCATATGACATGTTATATTATTAATAGCGACATAAAAATGCTAAAACTGACAGTTACGATGTTTTCCATGACTGACGGATTACTTTTATGGTTAAGATAATTAACTTTGAAATACGCTGTCTTTTCAATGCCAGAGGTAAAAGGAGCAAAACTGAGATGGTTTCTCATTTAGATTATATTATATGAAACTTGGCTAAGCCATAAATTTTATTTACACGTTCAAAAGCAAATAATCCATTGATTGCATAACATAAAATTTGCGATTGCTTTTCTTACTTTTAGTGCTATAATCGCAAATAAATCTGAAAGGTATAGTTGGGAAAACAGCTCTATAATTGTATACAGAGTGTTAGTGTTACTGTTTGTTGACTAATTTGTCAAATTGAAAAAAACCGTGACAATTTATTTATGAATATAAGATTTAAGGTAGGTACCATCGTAATAAATTTGCTTTCAATCAGCTTAAGCAAACGCGAAAAGTTATTGTGGAATCCTCAAAAAGGTCAAATATAATTTGATATTTTCAAAGTGAGCAAAAGAAAGCCTGCTCAAACAAGAGAAGATATTACAGGAAAACCAATTTAAATAATTAATTTTTTCGACTTGTTTACGACGGTTTCAGGGAACGGCAAGTAAGCTACATAGATTATACACTCATTCACTTAACAAAGTTGATATTTTTTTTTGCAAAAGCAAATGACTCTGAGAGCCATTATGAATTATGTTGAGGCATGTTTCCATGTAGGTAAATAATAAATAGTTCATGCCTCACTGAAATATGAGGTTTCATGCCAGACATATGCGAATAACAGACATTAGTTCAGGTTTATATTAAGATTTGAATAGGTCCAATTTATTACTCCCGAACGAATTAATGTTAAAATTTAACTAATAACCATGGAAGTATAATAAATTAATTTTATTTGCTTAAAAGTGTGTGACATTTGTATTACTTTCCACGTAGCTATATTGCTCAAATATTTAGGTACAGTAAATAATACTTTTGATATCTCACTGGCACAAATTTGAAGAAACTTATAAGCGAGTTTATTACTTCTGCCACAGATCAAGTAGAAGCAATCATTTTTTTTCTAGTTCTTTAATTTTTAATAAGATAAGTGCAAAACTTTTTTTCTTTTTAAGTGGACAAATTGCAATCTGTTTATAAAAAATTATTAAATCCTTCGCCGGCTGCATGTTGCCTCCTGATTCGTGAGAATTTACCGTTGTTAATTTTCTGCAAAGGCAGACACTTTACATCCGTTCACGTGCGCTATGCTTCCCAGTCCCGGGCATAACTCCGTGTAGCTTCGGGCCCTCGTCATACTTATCTCTTTCTTAATTACACCTTGAAATTATGTGATGTAACATGAGTCTCGTTACGGCAGACATTATTTATGTTGATGGGCATAACATTCAATAAGTTTACTATCACGCAATCGCCTTCGGTCTAGCACAAAAAAAAATACTGACCATACGGTCCATCAAAAAGTCTCTTTCTCGAAAAAACAATATAAATTCATTTAACATCATTTTATTTCATTTTAGACGTCATCATAAAATGAACGATAATAATTATGTATACTACAGTACTACCTGATAGTTTTGTGCATCCCATGTAAGTATACCTATGACTGTATAGTCCTGTAGCCAAGCCATGTTACCTTGAAATAGGGTAGAAACTTATATTTTATGATTGATTCTAGTACTATTTAATATATGTATCTACTCAATGGGAATATGTGGGGTACCAGAGTGGCATCTCCAATTTTCACCCTCTAATTTATTATAGCACTCCACGATTTTTTAATCCTTAATGACCATTTGAAGGATTCATGCAAAAAAACGGTTCGTTTTATATAGTTCCTTATGGCTCTTTTTAATCAATCAATAGCCTTACTATAGTGAATCAGTACGATTGCTGTTAAAAAAGTTACGCTTTATATTTTCAGACATATGTAACCTGCAAAAAAAAAAAAAATGAAACATATCCCTTTTCTTTCGTGATAAAATGGTGTGCTGTGTGAGTTATGTTTTTTAGACCCCGGCGTGAATTTTGACCCTCGATATTTAAAATTGCCCAAGGGTGCCACTCTCTGCCACCCCCAATATTATGATTCAGTATATCAAATAATAATTATTTACCTTTTCTACTGCATGTTGTTAAAATGTTCAAGCTTTTGAGGATCTAAAAATATTCGTTCGCCGAGATAAAGGATGTTTAATGTTGCAATGAGCATGTATGGATACCTAACTTATAAATACTTTGATGCAGGTTTGGTTTGATGCAAGCAGATTTATTATTTTATCCGTAATTTCTTTCTTAATTAGAGCTTAGACAAGAACTAACGAGTAAGTACCTACCTATATAATGTAACTCGTGCAATCCTTAGGACTCATGTTGGTTAGGTATGACAAGCTTAATTTATTTAATTTACATGTACCTATGTAGAATTAAAATAAATTACATTTAAACTTTGGAAGTGTTAAGAGTTCAGTCTTCCAGAACAGCTGATAAATCTTTCCACAAACAAACAAGACATAATTTTTATTGCGCTCATCATTCATTTATGAAACGTAATAAACGTCACCCACTTTCCACAGGAACTACTTTTCGATAGTTCCTGTTCTCACTGTCTGAATAAATGAATAACGATATTCTAATAAGCATTGTAATCTTCACCAGGCACATTTCTTAGCTGAAATAATTTAAATTTACACCTCTGTTGAACATCTGAAGGCACCACAACGTTGGAGACTTTAACGTCCGCTTAGAACACACGCCCTGCCAACAAATCCAGCTGTACAGCACAATGGTTTGTTATAAAAAGCTGCACTCTCATTTCGAGGTGTGGCACTCTTATAATATATGAATATCATAACAAATCAGACACCATTGACAGATTGCCATGTAAACCACATCAATACCAGTTATTATTTTCATCTCATTCATATAAATATTTATTAGAAGAGATAAGCTACCATTTATATATTGAGAACTCGTAGCGGTATTTTAGTACCGTGAAATTGATTTTATTAATGGGGGTATTACATAAGAGTATATTGGTAAAGTACCTTGAATATATGAAATTATCATAACCTAACAGAATTATCGATATCAATAATAATAATAGGTGTCATTCAGTTTTTCTTGTTGTTTTAAATGAGCCTTTATATTCTAATATGGGAGTAATGGCTCCAAAGCACTACTTGAAATGGTACCTATTTAAAATATTCGTCTTCAGGAAGGAATCTAAAACGTAATAAATTATTTCTGGTAAGGATCTGCAGAGAGTAAACTGGAGACATTCTCCATGGCAGTCACATTTCTACTCTGCAACAAATCTTGAATTCTTTGAATAAATGGATGAAGTTACAAAGAGTCCTTCAAGTTGTCAACTTCAATAGCCAATTCTTGAATCAATAGGACTTACGAGAACCGTTTTTTGTCATAACAATGGATAAAATCGAGTATCACTTTTCTTTTGACTTATTTTTCTAAATTTTTGAAATTTTGATACATTGAAAGTAAAAAAGACTCAAGACATAAAAGATGAGTTACCCAGAATCGGTGAACGGTCTCCTTTATATACAACCATAAAAAATTGGGTGGCCGAAAACATAGGCGCTCGTACCAACTTTTTTGATGATGAACGTTACTGTTTGTGACTAAAAACTGCTTCGGCTACCGAAGACGTCCATTTAGTGCATGCAGGAGATCAGGCGAATGGGTACACAATATTTTACAGAAGACTTGGACAGGGGAAAATTATCCGCGCCTTGTGTGCCGCGTTTGTTGACAATCGACCAAAAACAGGTAAGACTTTAAGTCATGTTACGCGAGTCTCTTGAGCTGTATAAACAAAAATACAGAAAAGTATTTGCGACGTATAATTTCGATCAATGAAATCTGGGTTCATCACCATACTTCCGAGCCCAAACAACAGTCAATGAAGTGGATCGAAATGGGAGAACCGGCTACGTTGAATACAACCTTTATTATGAGGAAGAAGTGACTGCAACAGTTTCTTGGGACAGCCGTGGGATTATTACGTTTGAGTACCTGCAAAAAGGTGAAACCAAATTACACGGCGTTGGTGGATCGATACAAGGCCAAATTAAGAACAACGAGCACACTTGGCCAAGAAAAAAGTGGCACTGTTTCACCAGGACAACTATCGGGTGCAGATGTGTAGGTACGTGGTTGAAACTTCGCAATGGAAAAATTGCATACACCGAAGTTCGGATTGCTTCCTCATTCACTCTATTCATTCGATCATTCTCTCGATTAGCTTCCATTGATGTGAAAAAAATTCTCGGGAGAATAAATATGGATCGAATGCTGAGGTAGAAAGCGATGTGGAACGGTATTTTTTTAATTTACCCAAAGAATTTTTTCTGGCGGTTTGAAGAGTTGAGAAAAACTTTTGACCAAAAATTGTATTGAGCTACGAGGAGACTATGTCCAGAAATAAATTTTGCCTTGGCCCAAAATCTGCGCTTTTCTAGAAAAGGCCTGAAACTTTTCAAACTACTCTCGTAGGTATAACGAATTTTACTATAATTAGTGTATCTTCTTTTTTTCTTAATCTTTTTCAACCAAGTTACGATCCTAGTTTGCAAGTTTTGTTCAAAATTTTGTTTTGAAAAGTTAGTTTTCCAGTAAAATAATAGGGGAGTACAGAAATTATGAATTGCATCTATAATTAGCACATGAGAATATCACATTCTTCTAGTATTATTTGAATTTTTTTCAAATTCATCAGGCAATGCTCCGTTAGTGCGACGTCATCTTAACAGAGCTATGAAGGTTATTTTTGAGTAAATTAAGAGAGCATAAAATTATTAGTTACACATTTAAATTAATTAATTAATTAATTTCAATATCCATAATACCATATTTTTTTTTGCATACTTGACGATGGAAAACATTAATTTTTGAGTAAGCAAGAAAGCACGAAAATTATTAATTTCACGCACAATTCGTCCATAAATAGCACATAATTTTGGTATGTGAAATATAAATATTAATGAACTTTTGCTGTCGAGCAGTATTAGCGATTGAATCATCATGTAACGGTTGATATTAAAAATAATCGGGGGTAATTACACGAGAGCTTATTTTTTATCCGGATAAAGATGCAGTTTTAACGAAAATTTGTTTTTTATTGGCAATTTAACGAGTCAAATTGTCTGATAAAACGACGAGTCCGAAGGACGAGTCGTTTTATCTGACAATTTGACGAGTTGAATTACCAAAGAAAAAGCAAATTTGAGTTTAAAAGTGCATCTTTATCCGGATAAAAAATATAAGCTCGTGTGTAATTTAGGGAGATAATTTAACGAATAACAAAATTTATTTAATAAATGACGTTTATTAATTTGTCAATTAATATCACCTTGGTAACTACTTACTTGATTTTGCGTCTAAAAAGCTAGCTTACATTTTATCCAGATGCAAAGTTAGGGCTAACTTTATCCGATGTCAAAGTGACAAAAACACTATTCCTTATGTCATTTTTAATACATGAGTTAAATTATCATATTTAAAATTATAATAATTTTAAAATTCAGTCCTTACATTATTTTATTTGTGAGGTTACTTGAATTCTTGGGCTATAATGAATGTTTTGGGTTTGGAAGATATAGTTTGTCATCAAGGGGTACCTACTCATTTTTAAAATGTATTTCTTCTAATAATTTTTTCATAATATGGATTTATTTTTTACAAGAAATTATTTTTGACAATTTTTTAAATGGTTTTTCTAAAGATTATGGATTAATCAAAATCATAATAATAATTAAATTGATAATATTGCATTATATAGGGCGTTTCATTAGTTTTCATTGCAAAAATTGAGCTTTCCCGGACAAATTACAGCCCTTTTATACAGGGTGGTCCAACTTAAAACGTCAGGACTTTACCAAACGATAGATAACGTTAAAATAATGCCAGTTTCTCTAATACACGTATAGCCGGGAAAGCTTTCTTTTCAAGTTTTGGGAAAAAAATAATGTTTTGCGAATATTTTCAAAACGGCTGCTTTAAAAAAATTGAAATTTGGCACGCAGCATGAGTTAAGTATCTTTCATGATTTACGGCTTATGGTGATAAATTACGAAAACCAGCGGCGGAGATATGGGTGTGCCATCGCCCCTTTTCAAAAAAAAAAAAAATTGACGCCACTGACTCTATGGCAAATTTAATAATACTATTCAATGCTCCATGCTTTTTAGAACAAAAAAGTACTCTCTAATTTTTTTCAAAAGGCTTTCGAGATAATTCAGGTTTCCTTAGGTAATATCCGTAGCTATTTTAAGAATAACAGACAAATTCTAATCAAATAACTTTTACTTAAATAATTAAATAACAGAAATAAACAACACCTAACTAATGTAACAATTGTCAGTAACCATAGAGTCAGTGGCGTCAATTTTTTTTTAAAGGGGCGATGACACACCCATATCTCCGCCGCTGGTTTTCGCAATTTATCACCATAAGCCATAAATCATGAAAGATACTTATAGCTCATGCTGCGTGACAAATTTCAATTTTTTTAAAGTAGCCGTTTTGACAATATTCACAAAACATAATTTTTTTCCCAAAACTTCAACACCCTGTATCTTGAAAAGGAAGCTTTCCCGGCTATAAGTGTATTAGAGAAACTGGCATTATTTTAACGTTATCTATCGCTTGGTAAAGTCCTGACGTTTTAAGTTGGACCACCCTGTATAATATGATATAGAATTTCCGTTTTTTGAATCTTACATACCAAAAATTTTTAATGGACCCTAAGAAATAAACTGGGCCCTTATAGTGTGAAATCAAAAATCTGGTATTTTATTTACTTTTTTTTTAATAATCGTATAAGCCACCCTAAAATTTCTCGAGGAATCTTGAAAAGGAATCGTTTTTGTTTGCACGATCATCTTACTGTCTACAATTTTCACTGTCTAAAATAAATATTTTCCGGAAAAATTAATAGAAGTGATCAGAATGTCCTTTCACCCCTTAAATGTTACCCTAAACAACACTGATAAAAGTTGTGTTCTCAACCCTTCCTTTGTAGAACATCTCCATAATTATTGATAAATTAAAATATTTTGTGTACCTAACAAATGTTTTGTTACTTTCAAAGCAGCATCTTGAAAAATGTAATAAATCTATTAATATTTATTTATTTTTTCATAATATTAATAATAGATTCTATTGATCTGTTGTCTATACATTTACAGAGACTGGACAAGTCAGAAAATTGTAAGGTAAAAACAAACACAAAAGAAAACATACAACAAACAAAATGTAAAAAACATATCTGAAGATGTTACTTTGAAAGCAGTAAAACACGTGTTACATATCGCTAATCTACCAATAACATTGTTTTTCATCATTATAATAAATAAATATGTATATTGTATTTTAAATGTACTTATTTTCCTAATTTTTTTCAGCATCTCATATTATTATAATTTTTATTACAGAAATAAAACATTCAATTAAAACGATATGTAATTTAGATGAAAAAACTTAAATAAATTTTTCGGACGTAAAACTACATATCATTTTATATTTTGAATAACTTTATTCATCCAATGTACATAATTATTATTCATCAGCTAGTATTCTTTTATTAGATAGTATATTAGATAGTTCATTTTTATTCGAACTGTTTCGGCATAACAATTCATATCTGAGTTGACAAATTGAACTTGTTTATCATTTTCCTCAGCCCACTTCTTCATCTCATTTAAGCAAGTGCAATTCCATGGATTACGATCTAAATAGATCGATTTAGCGTTTACGTTCTTTATAAAGTCTTCAGGTAAACACTGAATTTGGTTTTTACCTAATTTGAGATCAGAAATTTTTATATCATCAAAAACGTCGCCATCGATACCAGCAATATTATTGTGATCCAACCAAAGGTTATCAATTTCTTTTATATTTTCAAAAGTTTTTTTATTCAGGTTTTCGATTTTATTATGACTAAGAATAATAGTTGGTCCCAAAGTAAGACTTCCGACTGTTTTATCTTTCGCCAAATTTTCAAAGGCGTTATTTGGTAATTCACTTATAAGATTATTTTGCATGGAAACTCTTGACAATAAAGGTGTGTTCTCAAACCAATTTTTGTCCCATTTAGAAATCTTGTTTTCTGACAATCTGATGGTGATCAAGTTAGGCAAGTCATTAAATGCTTCAGAATCAATGCTTGAGAGCGAGTTTTTTCTCAGGTCTAATTTAGATATAGCAAGGCTATTAAAAACTCCATTCTTTATTTCTTCCAATTTATTGCCCTTCAGGCTAAGTTTTCTCAATTGTGGTAAATTTTTTAAAGCACCTACAACAAATTTAAATGAAACGTTATCAAGTAAATCAAGTTTATTAATTATTCAAAATTTACCTGGGCGTATTTCTGTAATTCCGTCTTCTTCTAAAGTAAACTCCTCTAAATCCTCCAAATCGGATATGCAACTTTCAAATAATACGGGAATATTTTGTTTTTTTATTTCTAGACTATCATAAGGTATATTTGTTGGTAAGTTTTCTTTCAAGTTATTTGAAGAAGAGATTTTTATCTCAAACTTGTGCACAGAAAATGCATATCCATGAACTATCACATCTTCAAAAGCAACATCGACTGATTTCGCGTTGCGTATTAAAAATAGTACAATAAAAACTAGAAAATGCATTCGGGTCATGATATCAAGCGCCAATAAATATAGCGAATTATTTATTTTGTAGGCCGTTATGAATTATTGACCACTTATAATATAAGGATATGCTTCAATGTAAGTATACTTAGAATCAAGAATGATAACCTTTTTTAATCTCAAATTAAAACATAATTATTGTGGGTCTTCCTTGATGGAAATACGAAAACAAGCATAACAAGGAGTCCAAAAATATTTTAGTATTACTGCAAGCAAAAATTATTATATTTACCTACTTTATATATATTTTTTTGTTATATCGCACTATAAAGCTCATATTTTGATTAGGTATCATTTTAATTTCGAAATGATATTCTTTTACACACTAGTGCTTCCAAGTGACAGAAATTCCAATTAAAAGCACGTTTTCATGAAGCCTGTCATTTTGAGAAGCCTAAACTTCTCAATTTAAACTCCAACTATAAAAGCAGATCTTATTTTCTCTTCTCAGACAATCTAAAAATGCAATAATGCAAGAGCAGTCCGTTTAAAAAAAAAAAACATAACTTTGATAGGTATGTCACTATCATATGGAACACTTTTAATAGTTCAAAATAATTTTAAATTATAGCCATTGTGATGCTGCAGTTGAATTTGCGAATTTTTTTTTAATTCATCGTTTGGCCCACAAAGAACGATTCGAATGAGCTGGGAAATATAGTCTAAGGCTGGGATAGTATAAGAGGAGTATAATAATAATAATAATAATAATATCGACTTTATTTTTTCATTTTGAACACGATTTACAAAAAATAAATTTTTCACACCACACGGCGGAATCTAGCAAAAATAGCTATTCTATTCAACCATGTTTAAATGAAACGTTATCAAGTAAATCAAGTTTATTAATTATTCAAAATTTACCTGGGCGTATTTCTGTAATTCCGTCTTCTTCTAAAGTAAGCTCAAGTAAGTAACAGTATAAGTAACCAGTGTGTCCCAGAATAACGGGAGCAAACTTCTATGATGGAATATTTGCTTCTTTTAGAACAAAAAGTCTTAATGCACCCTCTACAGGGTGTCCCTGAATTGGTGTTACAAACTTAAAGGGGGGATAGTACGTCCAAAAAAATGCAAAATTTTTTTTTTAAACATACCCTTTAAAATGCACCGTTTTTGAGATACAGGGTGTTTAAGTTGAAAAAATTAATTCGTTTTTTGCGGATAACTTGGGAACCGCTTGTCGCACGGATACCAGCTTTTGTACAAATAGGAACCTTAAAAATGTAATAATTTCTAATGCCAAATGATTGGTTTTGCATAAAGCAGTGGCGGAGATTTTGGGGATGACAAGGTTTTTTCGCCCCTATTTTCTACGCCACTGGGAAGATAGCTGCTTTGGAAACATTTTATAAAATTTTGGAGTTTTTTACGCAAAAAATTATTCTTTGTAATTTTTTGTGAAACTAACCATTTTTTGAGAAAAAGGGCATTTTATGATCAAAAAATTAAACTCAAAGACACAAAATTTTAATGAATTGGAAAACCATTGACACCATAACGAAAGATAAATTGAATTTTAATGATTAATTTAATGATGATCTACCCGAACTTTTGGAGGTTGTTAATTTGCAACTTCGGCGACAAATGTGGTACCAGCATGACGGTGCACCAGCCCACTTCCGTCTTGAAGTCAGGCACTTTCTACATCAGCAATTTCCTGGTATACTAGATGGAAACAATATCTGAACTCTCGTAAATCTTCTTGCAATGTTTACTTAAGAGATTAAGGGACAACCAACATTGAAAAGTAAATAGAGAAGGGTGTCCGACCAGGACCGTATCTAGGTATAATTTAAAATTTAGAAACTATAAGAAACAACTTAACTTGATTTACATTTTATGTACCTAATAGGCGCTTGTCTTAAAGCAGGGTATTAATTTCCAGTCATAAATCCTTGTCAATGTAATAGGTAGGTACTTAATTGATAATTTCATAAAAATTGACCCATGCATGAAAAGCACATTTTTTCCTGAAGATAAAATGAATATTGTTGGAATACTACCCTGCAGAAAAAGGTCTTATAGCATTATTGCTTGCAATAATGTCTTTACGATGTTACGCTTTAATACTCTTTGCGTCGGTAGGTACATAGCCTCTGGGCCTTCAAATATTCCTTCCACCTAGTATAGATGGATTGGCAGAGAAGCTGATGCTATTTTGGGCGCCGCGGTCACCCGATTTAAATGCAGTCGATTTTTTTTGGTGTGGACATAATCAAAAATATGCTTTATGCTAATTCCATAAACTCTGAAGAACAACTTCGGCAGCGCATAACGAAAGCAATTGGGACAATTCGAAACTCTCCCATAAAAGAGTTCGAAAGTTTTTCAAAAAACTAGAACAAATTTTATAAAAAGACTGCGCGCTTGCATCAATGCACAAGGTGGACATTTCAAATATCTTTTGAAAACAAATTAACCACTAAACAATGTTAAAAATTTTGAAATTGTTAATACTTAGAGTTTTGTTAAATTGAATCTTGTTAATAACAATAATTAAAATTCAATTTATCTTTCGTTATGGTGTCAATGGTTTTCCAATTCATTAAAATTTTGTGTCTTTGAGTTTAATTTTTTGATCATAAAATGCCCTTTTTTTCAAAAATGGTTAGTTTCGCAAAAGATTACAATGAATAATTTTTTGCGTAAAAAACTCCAAAATTTTATAAAATGTTTCCAAAGCAGCTATCTTCCCAGTGGCGTAGAAAATAGGGGCGAAAAAACCTTGTCAACCCCAAAATTTCCGCCACTGCTTTATGCAAAGCCAATCATTTGGCATTAGAAATTATTACTTTTTTAAGGTTCCTATTTGTACAAAAGCTGGTATCCGTGCGACAAGCGGTTCCCAAGTTATCCACAAAAAACGAATTAATTTTTTCAACTTAAACACCCTGTATCTCAAAAACGGTGCATTTTAAAGGGTATGTTTACAAAAAAAAATTTGAATTTTTTTGGACGTACTATCCCCCCTTTAAGTTTATAACACCAATTCAGGGACAGCCTGTATAATGAGTATAACGAATTACAAAGAGTTCAATGTTCGAAAAAAAAATACATTATTTTATATAGTCTCAAAACGTCAAAATATTTTTTTATGATTTTGCTGTTTTTCTATTATTTAGTTTCATATACATATACAGCTCTAATTACGTGCGTGCTGTAATTTGAACCAGAGAGGTAAGGTAAATAGGGGTTCAAATTTTATGCCCCCCCAATTTTTACGAAACTAGATACTGGTTTGGACTTTTTTTTTCAAAAGCTTGATATTTATGGTGCAAAAAAGGAATAAGGTTTGCTACAGTTTTTGAAATATGAGCAATTCACTAGGTGAAAGTGCGCTAGGAAAGGTGATAAGGATTTTTTGTGGTCGGGGGATCTGGCGAAGAAGGAAACGTCAAATCTGTAAATTTTTTAAAAAGTTGAAACTTTTTGTCCTTCTCGAATGTCTAAATCGTACATATCTCAAAAACTATTGAGAATTTACCTACCAGACCTTGTGCCTTTTTTGTATCAGAGATGTCTAGCGTTTGAAAAAATATATAAAACCCAAAATGTATCCAATGGCGTAAGAACTGGGGGGTAAAAAAGTTGGATCCCACCAACGACGAAAGCACAATTGAGGCATATTTAAGATTTAGATCTAGTTTGACTATTATAGCTCTAATAATATCTATAAGTTAATAATTTTGTTATTTAAATATATTATTTTTACTACAATGTTTTTGTCGATTTTAACCTAATCCCATAGGTAGGGCCGATTTCATTTCCACACCGTGTACCTACATTGTATTAAACTGCCATAAGTAAATAAAATTTTATAATATCGGTTACGCTATATTTGTGTAGCGCAGATACATTTACTTTGTCGATATAAATATAGAATCAATATTTCATGATATTAAGCACGAGAGACTTCTATCTAACGACACTAATTGAAAAATATGAGAGATAAATAATCAGAAAGGCAATAATTACAGTCTGTATAATAGTACTAAATATTATTAGACATGAAACGATAATTCCATAACCAGATTTAGTAAGGGGTGTTATTTTGCATGATTAGTATTTATGACTACAGAAGCGACTTCTTGATGGAGAGAACACCGTATCTTTTCTAGATACAAAGAGAGGAGATCTGCAAGTCGAACAAGTGCAATTTAGATACATTTTTTTTATTTGCATGATTAACCGAGCTTTTATCGTTATAAGCTGACAATTCTCTTAGCTATTTCTTCAAAATAAATCAAATTTCACTCAATAGCATTTTAGTTTTTTTAACATCATACCGACATGAAGAAAAAATATCATCAGGTAACTTTACATTTTTTCATTATATTAATTCGTTTGATTTTATATCAAAATGTCAATGTGATGTTTTTAATTACAATAAGATTTTCACAAATACGTTTTTGTGTTGCACGTTCATTAAATCATTAAATTTAACTATGGGAAGACCCTACAAGATACAAAAATTTAATAAGAGGGCAAAAAGTTTGATAATACTTACGCCTTTGGATAAAAAAATATAGAATCAATCAGTGGCGCACGGATAAAAAAGTTATAGAGTAAAAATTGAAACATGCCATTCAAAACAGGAACACCCTGTGTGTCAATGTTTCTCAGACAATGTCAGTTTATTGGTCTTAACAATAATAATAATAGTCAATAATAAATTTTTTTAGTTTTTCAGTTAATCTATTTTTGACTTACTTATTCTGGAAAACGTGTCTTTGCATGGTTGAACCTCTTTTAAGGGCTGCATCTGGAACAAAGTGCATTTTTAGACATAGATAATTTTCCTGGGTGGGATTGGTCATTGTATACTCAATATTCCAATAAAACTATTAGTTCAGGTCATATGACTATAAAACTTTATTTTAATTAAGTAGCTTGTCGACCGGTTTCGGGGTCATCATCAGGACAGTTGTCAGCTGTACCGTAGTTATATGACTTCCATATAGGAGAAATACAAAGATGTTAAAAATTTAAAGTAGAAGCTATCAATACTGGCAAATAGATTCGATGAAAGGTTTAGGTGTGTTACATGAGTGAAACAATAATGATAATTAAATGAAAAGGTAATAACTATTATACAGGGTGTTCATTTCAAAACTTTCTTAATACAAAGGTAATGAGTGTCATTTGGAGTTCATTTTAATTGTGGCTGGAGGCAGGAGGTTAAAGGGTGAAATATAAAATTCATTAGATACCATTTTTGAACTTCCCCCTCGATATTTAAATAAAGGCGTTGTTTTTCAAAACAAAAGTTTTGAAATAAACATCCTGTATATTATACGAGCACTATATTGTGATTTACTTATTTATTTTTGTTAATTAAAATTCATTTATTTAATGATAAACAAGCCAACAGCAACGGTCATAACGGGCATTTATGTCATAACAAACCAATAATAAATATATTTTGACTATTTTTATAGCATTTTAGAATTATTTAGACGATAATAATAGACGAGCAATAATTGTAACAATGATTTCTTAATTATTGGTTGGGGCCAGTAATTATTGCTATATTTTTCATTCGCAAGAAACAACACATACATACAAAGCTCACACAATTGATTGCTCGACACGCCCGCCATTGTTTTACAGACTCTGTTGATTGTTTAAGGGTTCATGTCGATAAATAATTGGCATCCGAGATATCGGACTTCACATCTCTAAAGATTTATCTCTCCCCACCTCTACAAATGGCCATTGTGTAGGATTCTAGCACTTTGTGAATTGAAACTGGAGTTCCTTTCAGATTTATGCTGTTTCCAGTGAGGAAAGAAAGACCATTTGCCCATACATGTTGTCTGTTATTTGTTTTAACTTAACTTTTATTTATAGACATGTTTTAATAATAATAATATGTATGTTTGTCTTGATAGGTGTTTTCGTATAGTCGCAATTGTAAATATTACTCATGCACTATTTTCAATATTTATTTTTGAATCGAATTCTTAATTTTTAATTATATTGTATAAGAAACATTATATATTTCTTCATTTATATGTATATCGGTAGGTAAGTGCCTACCTATGTAGTTTATTATAATAGCATTACTAAATATTTTGCAAAATTTGCCAGATCTTACGTTTCCATATCTTCGTGGTGACTATGATTGGGAATATTTTATCATAGCATGAAGCTGCTTTTTTATGTACAGGTATAAAATCTATTTCAATGTAAAATGCCACCCCCATATCGTCCGCCTTGATGAGATCCTGAGACCCTATATGAAAAGCAACTATAACATTTTTATCCAACAAAAAAAAACTTGATCTCTGATAATGCGGAGGCTCGTAGTCAAACGCAGAGGGCAAATGAACTGATAATGCATTTACTACATTCAGTAAACATTGAAAGGTAACGAAGGCTCATCCAGCATCAAAAAATTATTTAATTCAATCGACAATAATTAGGAAACTGAATTTATACCCCGCCCAAAAATATCCAAACCAGCAATGGAGTCCTTCCTTCGAGATCCGAAAACTGAATAATCCCTTCTCTCTTGTTTTATTGTTTTATATAGACAAGACTTCATGGTGTTTAATAACTGTCATGGTGGTTCAGGCATGTTTGAATAGACATTTAAGTAACCATTGTCAAAGGATGCTCGCAGGATCTAGAGTCCTATATTTGCGAGCAAGTCCAATATTTGGACTTGGTATAGTGGATAGTGGATGACGTTACTGTAGCTACTCAACAAGATAAAAGACAAAATCTGCCTAAAAAGAATTAGGCAATTAGGTATAAAGAATAAGGAGAAAGGCGTCAAAATAAATTCAGATTTCTTCTGCAACGAATATTTATTGAAATAAATTTATAATATTTAATTAGTTTAAATGCAATGAAATATATTAATTATTGCTTCATTCTTATATAATATTTTTAGTTGTATCATAAAATTTAAACCAGTTCAACACTTAAATTCCAACCTTATTCATTTAAATTACGTATAGGATAATACGAGTATGGAGTACATACGTACTTACAAACTTTATTAAAAAATAAGAGTTGATTTACAAAGTTATTTTTATTTGATGTATTGAATTGGTAAAGGTATACATCATTGATAATTTCCGTATTTAGAGCGTATCTAGACAAGTTCTAATGAATATAAATTGTCTCATGTATAACACTGTATGTAGTTTCATTCAGACAGGCGCCTTGCTTATATTAAAGGGGGTCACAATTAATACTAACTAGGAGATATGGGTTTCAAGCTAGTCTATATACTTGAGCAGCAACATCAGACATGCTTAATCTATCTTAATTATAATTATCTACCTTTTTATGAATGGAAGGTCTTGAATTTATGAATTAACTGCTACATACGTAGCAATTTCCTCTCAACTTTGTCATTACAAACTGGTTTTTATATAGAAAATCGGATCAAACTTTTTTGTACCTATTGCAAATACTTACTAATGAACTTATTGGATTTTTGTAGAGTCATGAATGAAAAAATATACTCTAACAAATGTTGAAAATTATTTTTGTTTGTCAAATTTGTCCCCACTTTTTCCCCATTTTTGGGGTTACATTGAAACCTGTCAAATAAATAAAAAAAATACAAGATATACGTTACTTGTTAGTTGTACTTCTTATTTTGAATACAATGCACCCTTTATCAGCAGAATAGGAAAAAACACAAATTTCTATTTAATGACTCTATAAATGCCCCTAGCGGTTCACTTTTCTAATGGAATCTTTTTCCCTACACCTGTGAGACGAACCATTCCTGAGATTTTTTATTCTTAATACAAGTACATAGTACAATAATTAATACCTTAATCATCGAAAAAACAAGTGACTTAAGGACTTCTTAATTCATATACTTAGATAACAACTATTTTACCTGATGATATCTAAGGGTAAAAAGTTGATGTTTAAGACTTTCTTATTTGCAATATTGAAGCTTTCTTGCCCAAAATGGCCCTAATGGCACCATTTGCTTGAGTATCAACAATAATAATAAAATTTATGGATACTCCTGCTACTTATACATTCAGGGTGTTCCAGCTCATTCGAGTTGGTCTCTGTGGGCCAAACGAAAGATTTTTTCCTTTTTTTTTTTCAAATTCAAGTACAAGATCACGATGGACATAATTTAAAATTATTTTGGTGTCTCATGAGGGTGGCATATCAATTTTTTTTTAATGGAATTCTCTTATGGAGAAAAAAAAGTTGGTGAGTTATAAGCAAGTGAGAATCACAATTTTCAAATAAGCTAAGATAAATAAAAACGGCTTATATGTCCCTAATAGCTAAATAACAAACAAAAAATAGTACAAATCTTTCTACAGTGTGTGTCACAGGCATGGTACACCCCCTTTTTTTTCTTTTTTTTTTTTGGAGATAATTTTTTGAAATTTGGTACGTCGCATATTCTCGATAGAGCGCACTTTTTAGCAGAAAATTGAATTTTTCCCACGTCCGGTTTTTCCGGAAATGTAACCAACTTTTTATTTTTAAATAGGACACCCCATATATTATTATATTTTTGAATTCTGTACATTTGTACAAATCCAACAATACCACATAAGTACCATTTTAAAGGTCAAATTTGTTTTTATTTAATTTTTTATTTCTCAATTATAGTGTGCCATGACTTCAGTTGTGTTCGTAACAGATGCAAAATGGGTACACCAAAATGTCCCTTATTAAGAGTACTAGTAGATGGTACCTCGGTACCAATATGGTACCATTTGAAAAAAATGAATCCAGCTCAAAAAATCATTCCGGTGCGCATAATTTATCCATAACTCACTTAAGTTATTACTTTGAACGAAAATGCGATTTTTCTAGCATTAGATGATCCAATTAGAGTAAAACGAAATAGTCATGGCACACTATAATTGAGAAATAAAAAATTAAATAAAAACAAATTTGACACTTAAAATGGTACTTATGTGGTATTGTTGGATTCGTACAAATGTATAGAATCCAAAAATATAATGATATATAGGGTGTCCCATTTAAAAATAAAAAGTTGGTAACATTTCCGGAAAAACCGGATGTGGGAAAAAATTCAATTTTCTGCTAAAAAGTGCGCTCTATCGAGAATATGCGACGTACCAAATTTCAAAAAATTATCTCCAAAAATAAATAAAAAAAAGGGGGTGTACCATGCCTGTGACACACACTGTATACTGTGACACATAAGCCGTTTCCTTCATTTTGAGCCGTTTTCGTTGCAAAATGCCTTTGAATTTGAAAATTTCCATTTCCACTTGTTTATAACTCACAAAATTCTCAATTTAAACACCAACTGTAAAATCAATCCTTTTTTTTTCTTCTTACACAATCTAAAAATGCAATAACATAAAAGAATTCCATAAAAAAAACATAACTTTGATATGCCACTGTCATATGGGACACTCTGAATAGTCCAAAATAATTTTAAATTAGGGCAATTAATTAAGTATGATTTTATGCTTGAATTTATAATTTTTTTCTTTTATTCCATCGGTTGGCCCACAAGACCGACTCGAATGAGCTGTAACATCCTGTATACTGGCATTCCTCCAAAATTTAATTGTTTCAATTTTCAAAGTTCTAATCTATTTTTAGTTTTGGTCTTATAACTTTTTGGTGGCTCTTGAATAGGATCAAGAATATTTTATACAGAAGGCTGGGGCTGTACCTCTATATAGTTTAAACAGAATTTTCAATTACAGTGACCAATTTAACAATAATTCTTTGTCTCAACAGAAATAGATCCATCAACACAGCTATGATTAGCTTGTATGAACAGCTCTTAGAGAACATTTTTCTGCGACCTGAGCAAGGCTTTTGATTGTGTTTCACACTTTTTTGTCTCCATTTTTCTTGGCTTAAATCCTATCTGGAGGCTAGGCGACAGTGTGCGGGTCTGGATATTCGGGGTAATATTCTTTAGATGACGTGTCAAACTCTATGTAGGTAAACAGACTGTGATCAATAAATGTGAATATGAATATTAAAATGAATGCCTCTACTCGTGCTCTCAAATTAAATACTCGTACTAATCGAAGGTGAATCACATTATATATTAAAGGAAACAATTACCTTTTTATTTTTAAAGATATTTACTTAAAGGTTTTGTTTTATAATCGTGTCCTTCGGATTTTTTGCAGTAATCCGAATACGGGGTCATAATTAATTTGGCGACACAGACGATTATTATTATAACAAAGGTACGAGTTAATTTTATTCACGACATCCCGGAAATTCAAACAAGCAGCAAGCAGTTTAGATGGCGCGGAATTTCAGTCCAGACTTTATGAATTAAAGCGTGCCAGAGCCATTTCAGTAACAAGAACAATTTACCCATTAAAACGCATATGTCGGTGTTTCTCTACGAAAAACTATCCACGTAATGCAGATCATTAATACTCGAGAGCACGTACTGAGACAGAAACGTAACATGAATGACGGTTTTTAGTAATTGGACGGTGTCTAGGCCTAATTCGAGTTCTTTCTTCGAATAAGTTATTATTGTCAGATATGGTCCTTAAAATGGAGACACAATTGTAGTACGAGTAAAATAAAAATATTATAGAAAGGGATGGGAGTGCACTTCTGCAGTACTGTTAAATAACAGGTGAAATAATCTATAAAAAAAGTATAATAATACTAAAATATTAATGGTAATATGAATTCTTTTTTCTAGGTGATATGACTTGTAAGTGTGCCCCAAAATAAATTTTTTTTAAATGCTCTAATGAAAAATTAAGGAGACTAGACTCCAGTGATTAAGGGTGCAAAAACTATAGTTTATTTCCTTCTATAATAAGACTAAAATGCTGGAGAACCCCCTTTTTTAAAAGGTAATGGATGTGTTTCAAAATAAAATCTTGATTCCCTTGGTTGCTTGTTAGAAATATGGCATATGATTGCATCTGATGCAAATGTAACAGTGACCACAATTGAAGATTTTCTCCAAACCTTCACTGAAAATACGTGGAGTGGAAAAGCATTATTTGCACTTAACCGCTAATGATGTTGCTAATAATAATTGTAGACGAAGTTTGCAGAAAATTGAAAGGTACACGGTAAAATAGTCCAAAATCACTTATGATTATATTTTATAATGTTGTATTATCTTTATGAATATTACATATAGTTTGCTGAGGATTTGTTCTCTCTCAGCATATTATATAGACGTAATATTTTTCACATACTTGAATGATCTTAAAACAATTTTTTATTTCAGCTTTAGAACATCTCAAATCACGTTTTATAGCGTAATGGAATGGAGTTATGCTACTGCAGTCTTAGCGGTCACATAATGCGTTATAAGTTAATTTATGACCAGAGATGTGACCGCTAGCACTTTGGTAGCAATGTCAACGATTCTCATCGCCCAAGCGGAAGATTTTCAAGATTTTTTCTGCACTGATCATCTACAGAAATATGAAAACTTGTTACAACATTTTCTGGTGGCCTGCTTACATTAAACAATGTTTTTTCTTTGTTTTTGTTCTCAAATTGTTTGAAAACTTAATTTATTATTTAACTTTTATTGATTCTTTCTAGAACCGTTATAATTTTTAATACTTGTTTAGATTGATTTCCGAAAGACTTGTGTCATAAAATCCTGATGCAAACCCTGCATACCTATGTGGTCTCATTTTACTATAAACTATTTTACGGACCCTGTAAACATTTTTCATGTCACATTTTTTCCTTTCCCAACACGGCAACAATAAACAATACACACTCCGAACATGGCACATATGAAGCGGACAGCATGTTGAAGCGTCACACACACATGGGGTGTGTTGTGTGTTGAGTCCATTCCTTGCAGGTACGGTCAATAATAGAGTGCCTTTTTGTAACTCGGGCGCCTGTCACGTACGGCCTTATACGTTACCGGCCATGATTTACGGTACAAGATACCGGCCTGTTGTAAACCGTTCCAGTTACAGCGCTATGGTTCCTATCTTATCAACATGTCAGTAACCGAGTCCCGAGTCAGTCTGACATCGACTAACTGCCGATGTTGTTAAGGTGGTTCAGATTCAGAACCAACGGAACAGTACCAAGTAATGATTTCAACATTTTAATGAATATTTTTATATTATACTATTGCTCTACTGTATTATTTAGTAGCTAGTAGCTAGTGAGAGACCATGCATTTACAAGGAAACCGTTCAGGAAAAACTTATAACGCGACCATGACGAGTTACTGTATTGATGATATAATATTTTAAGCGCGTGGTGTAGATTCCGCCTCGTTGAGGAGAGATTTTAGGGCCACCATTTTTAAGTACTCTCCAGGCTAGACTAGATGAGGAAGTACTGGCTCCTCGAGGAGGTGGTTATAGTCTATCAAGGTTCATAAGGACTCAATGCCAACACCGTTGGTTCCTCTTGGCCTCAATTTTTTCATTTTTTGTTGATTTTATGCGTCAATGAGTATGTCGTTTTGCCTCTTCCTAGACTTCTCAAGATGTGTAATAAACATTTCCTATCATTTTGAGCTCTCATTAAATTTATTTCATATGGCAGTGGCAATTTTTTTTAAATTGGCAGTGGCAAATTTTAAACTGATGTCAATGTTTTCTACATAAAAAAGGTGATCTTGATCAAAAGCTTTAATGTGAACTGTTTTCGAGAAACACTGCATTTTATGATGAAAAACATAAAAGTAGCAACATGTTTTGCTGCGGATCACTTGTTTTTAATATTTTTTTTTTTGATTTGTTTCACTGCCACATAAAAAAATTATTTGCCCTCTTAAAGTACATAATGTTAATTACAAGATGTGTGCAAAAGCTGGTTTCTGTATCTCAAACAGTTCCTGAGATATCGTCAAAAAACTGAAAAAAAAATTTTTTTACACCGTCTTAGTTTTTCATATACCTAATTCAATATTTTCAGAGAGAAAACCATCTGGGATATGTCCTATATACCGGTGTTTCATTTCTTTCATATACCAAATGTTGTTAATTTCTCAAGGGGCTCTCATAAAATAGAAAAATATTAATAATAGCTGAAGTCGTGCGGATTCTCAGGCAGATTGTTTTAATTGCCTAATGAAAGGCCATCTAGAAAATTGTTGTGCAGATGAAAGAATACAGATTTTATCTGGTCAGGTGCATTCCATAAAAACGTAATTATATTTGTAATTCATTTTTTGTGTACGCGTTCGGTGTCGGAACAACGCACTTATTACATATACTCGACTAGATGGCCTCAGGCGGATGAATAAATTAAAATCTTCACAATAAATCCTCAACATATATGATGAGAGAGTCGACTTGATCGGAAATTTATAATTAAAGGTGCAGTGGCGCTCCTAAAACTACTCAAAAACCAAAGGTAAAAGAAAAGCGCTGAAATATTAGGTTTACGTCTGTATGTGGAATTTTATCAATGCAAAATAATTACTACTTAATTCAACTTTCATAAAATTTGTGAATAAATTTCTTTTAAACTATAAATTCGTAGAATGTATGATTCTTTTGTTTGAGGTTTAG
The DNA here is from genome assembly GCA_910589415.1 of Malachius bipustulatus. Lineage (NCBI taxonomy): Eukaryota > Metazoa > Arthropoda > Insecta > Coleoptera > Melyridae > Malachius > Malachius bipustulatus. The sequence goes on from OU342633.1 coordinate 54,742,737, forward strand.
TAAAACACCTTAAAGCACGAATATTTTTTTCTCTACCGTATGTGAACTTACTTCTTTTCAGGGGCTATACTAGCACGGCCGTTACCAATGATAACGGCCTTTAGAAGAATATAATTTATAATAATAATAATAACCTATGACCTTATTATCTTTATAATAAAAACTCAAAAAACTTCAAAATAAATGGATTTTATGATAAAAAACAATATTTTTCATTTCTTATTTAGTGTTTTTCTCACAAAATTTAAAAAATATTAAATCAATAGGGGATATTTTTTCATTGTTGGCCACATAATTTTATCAAACGAATCCGAAAATATCAGCGTGAGTATAAAACAATTTTTTATTTAATAGAGATCTTATATTTGATGCAATTATCATTGACTTGGCACGATACTCCCCTTAAAAGATCAACCACCCTCGCAAGGCCGGCACTGGCTGATTACAGTTGTTATGGAGAAGCAATTAATATTTTTTCCAGGTGCTGTAACTATGCCTGCGGCCGCCCAGGTTCAGAATCTTGCCCTAATCACTAGCTTGTCACCTCCAGCGCTCTAGACGCCGAGATATTAGGTTACAGACTCGAACGGCTTGCCAGGCAAGGTATTATATGTGCTTGCACGGAATGGCGCGATAAACTATCCCTTATACGGAGATAGAAACAGGACTGAGGCAAAATTCACGCGATTTAATTCATAAAGTACCATTATAAATTGATAAATAGAAGAGACGGGGTAGGTGACCAGGGGTATGGCTTAGGTGGGTAATTCCTAATGGTGACCAAAATCAGGCGATCTCTAAAAGTGCTGCTAAAAAATTAACTCCAACTTGAGAAAATTAATTATCCAATGTTATACAGGGTGTATCTTTAATATTGCGAAAAAATTTATTCAACAAAGACAGATTTTTTGGTGAAAAGTAAACAAAAAATTTCTCATTTTCGTATGTCCGGAAATGCACCGGTTTTGAGTGAAAAAAGGTTATTTTGCCAGTCTTTTGACGATATCTCAGGAAGCATGTCAGGTATAGAGCTCAACTTTCGCAAAGATCTTATATCATTGATATTAGCTATACTTTTTTAATGATAACTAACTTTTTTTCACTGCCAGTGGCGGAGATTTTAGATTTGCTTGAGGCTTGAGCTCTTGCCCCTAATATCCTGACACTGCAATGGTCAAATTGACATTTTAAAAGCGCAATTTTAACCGCCAATAATTGCCATTTACGATGAAAAATTCTCTGCGAATGTTTCAAAACATACGTCGACAAATGAAGGGCAAAAACTTCGATATATCCTAAAATCTCCGCAAATGGAACATGAATTGGTATTTAAAAAGTGACTCGTATCAATGATAAGACATGTAGGTATACAAAAGCTGAATCCCGTATCTCAAACGGTTCCCCACATATTTAAAAATAATGTAAAAATAATCTTTTTTTGACACCCTGTATCTCAACAACTCTATAATAAGAAGAAGGTGGGTTCTAAGGCTCACAAAAAACATTGTCCGACCTTAAAAGGTTATAAGACACCACCAGAGGTCTCGTCTTATTACAGCAACAGCTTCTCTATGGTGTTGGTATATACAGGGTGTCCCATCGTATAGAATTCTCGCGAAAAGTACACTTTATAATTAAATTAGAGTATTTTATTCGCGACACATTCATGAATAATTTAATTCTCTATAATCTGGACTAATCAGCATGTTTGTAGTGAGCTTAATTAAGCGTGCAGTCGCGAAAAACTAATTAAGCGACAAAAAAAATATGATTTTTTTTTATATAAATAAATTCTAAATATCAACAGAAATTTGCCTGTGAAATTAGAAATTGAAAATTTATAAAGCAAATGCTATTAATTGCAGATAATGTCAAATCAGGCAAAATCAGACATAATTTATGACGATTTTTGTTTGTAAAGCTATTAAATGTGGTGAAAGGTACAAAAGATGGCCAAGTGTGCTAGTTATTTACGACTTAGTTGAAAGTAAACATTTTGCATTCTCCTCTACAAAGGCGGATTTCAATTCTCTGAAATAAGGGTAGAAACCTTTCTTCAGGTACCTGTTTATTACAACAAAACTGCTTGTTCACAGCATGTCTAAAGTTGTAAATTATTGCTGTAGTGACGGGTTTATAATAATAATCATAAACTTTATTCCGATTTTATGTTCAACTTTGAGGACAAATTACTCAATTATGGTTAAAGATATCGATTAACCAATTACTGTTTCTTATAGAAGAAACTTTTTTCTACAAGTGTATGAAAATCATAGAGATGCGATTAGTATTTTGATATAAAATCGATGCCGAAAATCGAAAGTCACATTTAATTAATTTTCCAAAAATGATTACATCATATTATAGCAGGTTTATTGTAATCCACGTATGTAAATTTTCATATAAAAATTTTAATTAGAAATACCTTATTTCGCGAGAATTCTATACGATGGGACACCCATGTAGTTACCGTCAAGGTAGAGGATAACGCTTGCTGATGTGGCATGACGATGATTTCCAATAAAAGCGAAATAACCCCCAAATATTTTGAGCAGTGTTTTTCTGTGTCTTTGCAATGAGCCCTAGAACCCATCAAGTCTTCTTCTTCTTCATAATATAAAAATTATGGAAAAAGCTGCTTTCTCAAACCTTAAGTTTGCCTCAATTGCAGGGAAAAATAGGGAACAGCAGAAACGTTCCCTTCTAATTCCTGAATGAGAAAAATTAGAAAAAGTAGAGAACCCCTTCACACCAGAAGAATCTGTTTCACAGACGAATTCTGGAATGAGAGCGGTGATATTTGGAGTATTAGGTTACTTGGTAGGACATAAACTGGGAAAACTATTTTCACTAACATCATCCACAACGATCCCCCAAGCAGAGGTATAATATAAACTCATCGTGAAAACGTATAGAATGGAAGAGACCGTAAAGGCCATGAAACAGATAATATATGCACCGAGGGTCATTGGTGAGGCTACCACAAAAACTCTGGGATAAGACTCAAATATAATTAGCTCCCCGTTGATCCAGTATCCAGCAATGTTACTAGTAGCTAGATATGCTGACTGATGGTACAGATCGTATTTGGGTATGGGTTCTTATTGCTTATTAGGGAATACTGGGTAACGAGATGGCAGATCACCATGCGAAGGTGATGGAGACACTGCAATACTTTTGTGGGTCTATTTGACTGTTGGAGTTCTCAACAGTCAAAACAGGCACTTGTATTCTATTGGGGACAGAGGAGAGCCAGTCTTAACCAAATGGGACACCTCCATGGAAAAACCTCCTCGCCTTTCTAACAAGGTCTGGAGTATTTGAGTAGCAGATCCATTATAGTGACAGAAATGGTGAAAAGGTCCTTCGATGACCCAATCGCTTGAGGTGCATAACTTTTTTTTTCCACCATTTTCGCAAAAAAGTGTTTTTTTCAACAATTTTCGCTAAGCGTGGACATTCAACATGTTGAAACGTCATTTACTACCAGGAAAAATAGTTTTGTAAAATGGATTTTCAGTAACAAAAATGTATTAACACCCAGCGTCTTAAATTGACGTCTTAAATGACGTCTTAAATTAAATGTCCCAGTAAAGAGAATTTGAACTTATCTTGTCAATGCAATTATTACTTCTTCAGCTTTGAATTGATGTTGTCGTAAAATTGGAGTTTTCAAGAATTTCACTGGATCTTGAGAAATTGTTCCTTACTTGATTCGTATTAACTTCCTGCTGATCTGTATAAGTATGCGATTCTCAGATAGCATTCTATTCTGTCGGAACGAGTCCGCGTTTACCTGAAGAACTCATTAAATATTATCATTGTAAATATATTCGTACAACACCAGGAGGTATAGGTAGGGTACAATATAGTAACAGTGCGCAATAATGGAACAAAGGGTAATCACTTAAGCATTGTATGAAAGTTTTTCTAATGGCTTTCATGACGATCAATCCATTTTGCATTTATATCAAGAAAAAGAAGATTTTTATTAATTATCTTTTGATTTCTATGTTGCCGATTATATAACCATCACACCATATATTAGGTATCTCAGATCATCCTGATAAAAAGATTGAAGATCATGAAACTGTTTGTCTCCTGTATCACGAAACTCTCTTACTGATGGCAATGCAGCCCAATTATATCAGATAAGTTGACAATCTGTCGTCCCTCGACACACCTGAAGCGCCCTTATCTGCAGAGCTTACAATGTAGCACGGGTTTAATTGCTTTAATTAAATACGAAGAAGGTCGATCTCACATCGAGAATCTATCAGTTATCTCCTAGATATAATCTCAGACGCGGGCCTCCATTCAGCTCTTAAATGCAGCAGTCATTCCCGTCGCACGCACCTCCATAGCCGAATCAGGTATAATTAATTATTACTTAACATGAGCGGAGATGTCAGATTTGAAGATAATTGAATTAGTCGTATTTTAGCTTTTATTCACGATTTAAGCTTATGGCTAAAAATATGCCAAGTCAAGCAATTTACATTTTACAACAATGTCATAGTCATGGAAAATTGTCATGTCGAAAAAATATGACTCATAGCGTGTTCATCGTCAAAGCTTCATAAAAAGGTAAAAGAACTAGCAGAGCTGCAACATTATGGAAAAGCTGGAGCTATATTAATTTGACGATTAGAGACTAATAATTCTGGTTAGGGAAAAGAAAAAACAAGATGAATGAAATATAGGAGAAAACCTCGAAGATGGTAGAAGTAACCTATCTAAATCACTCTAAATGGTAAGACTAAAAGACAGTAAAACACAAGTTAATTAGGAAAAACAATAAAGATTAGTCAACTCAGAGATGGAGTCACTTTTCCGACACGTCAACTTTAATTTTTTGTTTGGCGTCTTTTTAGCCTCACTTTGAATTTTTCCCCTGCCGCTTTTCCGAATTATGAATTTTCATCCATAAACGAGTACTTACCTTACTTTCAATCAACAATTAATTATCTTGTAATCAAAAATTATCAACTTTCATCCCACTTCCGAGGTGTCCTCACACTCTATGTCTAAAAAATATGTCTAAAATGGTGTGGGGAATACCGGTAACGGTAAAAATGCAAATTGAGGCTGAAAATGTGCCAAATAGTAGACATGTCCGAGCTTTCTCCTCAAATATATTTTTTCTCTGAATCATGAATTTTATTCCATAAGTGCGTATACTGTACCTACGTAGACGTTTCAAAGTAAATTTTTGTTCAAAAGTAAGCATTTTTGAAGAAGTGAAAATGAAACATCTGTATAAAAACTTATATTATCTATACTTTAGCAGAAGGGTTTAAACAATACCAAAGAAAAGAAATAATTAAGATAATTATAAGGATGTCAATAAGGAATAAAATGAAACAGTAATAGAAAGTGTTAATTGTGTTATAAAACAGGGGAAAATCGTAAATAAAAGGTTTTTTTCGTAACACATTCTAGCAAGAAAATAATCCGTGACAGAAAAAAACCACTGAAATTACATACCTTAATCTGATCAATAATTAGACCAGTCTCGTGCGCTTCCTAATTATTAGGCTCCGATAACAAGAAACGAGGGTGGCATTTTTGCGAGCAGTTCCTGACAGATAAAAAAATTCTAGATATTCTCATCCCACTGTCGACTTCATGGTTCCAAAAACAGTAATTATGTCAGTCCATGACCCTTAATAACCTTTCCTCTTTTATATTAATAGTTACTTTATTTTATCTCTTAGGTCCTTGCCTTGCCCTTCTAATAATATGCTATATGCGTTAGTTATTGAAAACAGAATCTTTTGGTTTTGATGTCACCTGAACTCGAACATGTTGGCGATGGAGTAAAAAAAAGAAGATTGTGCCGCATGGTCGTTCAAGTTTCTTAAAATACAAATTATAAGATGAAACTGGCCCTCTATTTTCATAAAATTAAGAAAAATAATATTAAGAATATTTTATTCCTGATGTTGTATTATTTGAATTTTTGTATTATTTTTTTGTTTGTTCTTTAAGCGGAGTTGAACAAAAAATTGCATAGAAGGACTACGGTATCAATTATTGGAAAACACAAAACTGACAAAATTGTCTAAAAGTGTAAGATAATTTGCCGCCAAGGCAATCAGCGAGCTCCCTCCCTTTGGGGTTGCTGACGCATGCATTCGGGTTAATTTTGATATTTCGATAAATTTGATCAGTTATATGTATGGGTTGTATTTTATTTTTACGCTAAAATGTAAAACATTTTCTCTAATAATGAGTTACTTGAGTAAAAATATTTTTAATGGAGCGGTTGTCATTTGACCATATTTTATTGGGTAGTCTGTTTGTATACAGGGTTATTTGGTAACTAGACACCCAAGATGAAACGTCATGTATAAAGTCGTATTTTAAGCATAAAAGAGAGGCCTCGCTTAGGAAATATTTCCAAAATTGTTGTTAAGTTGCAGAATGAAACAATTTTTATTGCGGCCTTAGTTTTATATTTTTGGAGATACATATTTCCTACGCGAAGCCTGATCTTGAAAAATGTTATTATCTCTTGTGTGCTTAAAATACGACTTTATACATAGCATTCGACTTTGACTGTCCAGTTATTAAAAAATTTTAAATTATTTTTTAGCAGCCTTGTTTTATATTTTTGGAAATATTTCCTAAACAAGGCCTCATCTTGAAAAAATTTATTCATTTTTTATGCTTAAAATACGATTTTATACACGACGTTTGATTTTGACTGTCCAGTTACCGAACCCCCTGTATATGTACATTAAAAAACAGTCGCATGACCAAACTACTGATTACCTACGCCAGTGCACTTTATAACCTGTCCTGCGCGTTTTGTGAATGTAGAACCATTTATGGAAGATGTATGGGCATTATAAGCAGAGTCTAAAAGTCGAATTTACATTTAAATTCTCCTCTCGGATATTTACAACGTTGTTCTCGCAACTGGACGACATTAGGTTCAAATGATGTGATAAATGAGGACTCGCTCTGAAATTTGCTATTCGCGTGTTCATTGGAAGCAATCTTCCAAATGGGGAACGTTATATTTTATTTATTTTTTAGTTTTACCGGCCAAATAGTTCAACTTTTGTAACATTATAAGACTCAATTAAAATTGTTGTCAATGGAAATATCTTTATGAAATCATAAATCAGTCGCGGGACCATCATGTTATTGGGAGCACCATGCAGCACTGACATAATTCCGCTTTTCTTTAAAAATTGTCGATTTTTTACCCCACAAAACCAATCGAACTGTAAAGTAATTATTTACGTGATAAAACGGCGATGAACATTTTTGATGCCCAGATTTTTGCAATAATCAAAATTGTTTTAGAATATCAACTGACCTTCGTAAAATAATCCAAATAAAAGGGTTTAACATGCAAATTCAGTTTTGTACAGATAATAATATCTCCAAGTACTTAAATATTTTATTTCATTGTAGTCCATAAAGTCTAAAGTTGAAATTTTGTTATTATCTAAGTGTAATTATCTAACCATCTACTATTATTGTTATCTGGTCTCCCTCAACACGCATGCTTCGATTAATACATTATGAAACGTACCATCCTTTGACGTCATTTGGTACGAAAATTGTAATTAAGAGCTAAATAAATTTCTAAAACATCATTCTACAATGCATAATATTGTCACAGAACTAAAATAAGTGTACTTTGCATGAAAAAAATAATTATAGTTATTTTTTAGACTATTTTCATGGACATAATTACAAGAGTTTAAAATTTAATAACTTAATAAGAAATCAGTTTTTGATTTGTCCTGACCTATAAACGAAATTATCTTCCTAATTTTTATTTGCATGTTGCAACCCTAACAATCAATGTTTCAAAAACATGATAAGGTACCCAAACCATGTAAACTATGTTTTATAATAAATCATATCTTGCTAAATATAGTCGCGTCAATGAATATGCATAAAACAGACAATAGTTTGGAAGTCCTCATAGAAAAAGCACCGATTTTGTTGATTCTGGTTTAAGAAAAATTGTCATTTTATGTTATTTAAAATCAGAAACTCGAGCGGGGACGACATTATATTGGAGATACAGATTCGGTTGAATTAGAGAAAAGTTTATATATTTTTATATAATACTTAGGTACATATATTTTTTAATATTGGAAATTAATAAATTATTTTTTGTAGGTTTTTGCATAAGTGGTCAACAGCTATATCCATTCGACATTACAAAAATTCTCAAAGTCGACAGATCCCAGAGGATCCAACTTTTGTTTTTCTTATGTTAGGTAGGTAGTTATGAATATTCTGGGATCTAGTCGACTTTGAAAATTTTTGAAATTTTCAATGGAATTGATGGCTTTTGACGACTTATGTAAACATTCAAAAATAATTTATTAATTTCCATGAAATATCTAAAAAGATAAAACTAAAATAGGAAATTTTGATGTTTCAGTTTTTCAGGAAATTCCAGCAATGACTGAAACTCTATTTATTTATTTTTTCATATTCTTATAAGAATAAAATTTGGCAACTTCGTCCCAATTTAACCGAGTCTGTATCTCTTCTAGTTTCCGAGATCCCAATAATGTAGCTAGAATTTGGCTCACGCTGTATAATGTCGTCCCCGCTCCAAAATGTTTCTGATTTTAAATCAAAATCGGTCAAATCAGAATCATCAAAATCGGTGCTGTTTTTGAGGACTTCGAGTAAAAGGCTTCATTGACGCGACTAATGATTAAAGATACTTTTTTTGTATCTATTATTTTTGGTATGGTTTTTAAATTATTTTAGAATATTAATCCTAATTAATTTCCCAGGACATATTAACATATTTGTCTGTAAGTTGTCTTGTGAGTTTTACATTCGCTCGAACTAATTTCTAGCGACTTGAACTTTTGACCACGCAGTTCTTTCCTGATTTTCTGGAAAGTAAAGAAATCGTTAGAACTTAAACACTGTGCGGATGATGGTCAAAAGGTACGTTACACGCATAACTTCAGATTGGGATAGCACTTAGCGAGGCTCGTTGTTCTTTTAATGTTCGCAAATTTTTGGGAAGTACGTTGCTTATTATCATGATGTTCGCCTTATATGTTTATTGTTCGAAAGTATTTAATAAGATCCATGGTATAAACATTGACAACTATTAAATTAATTTAAAAAAAAGTTTTTTGTTTTCTTTTCTACTCAGAGGCCATTTTATGTATCTTTAGATATAAATTACTTCTACGTTACTGAATCGCACTATGATGTGACAGTTGCATCGTCACACAGTTAAAACGGACCAATAGCAGCACAGTATTTGGTATCTAAGTGTTTGGAACATTGCGAAATAGCAACAAAAATTTGAATGTTGTAAAATTTTGGGTTCTATAATCCAACGAATTTTGAATAAATTAAAGGTTTTCCTATAGAAAACCGAATGTACATGTGCTAACTTGAAGATGACACTCGCCTACAAACTTCATAATATCTAGTTTAGTGACAGAAAGTATAAGTGTACACAAAAAATCCATGTTCGAAACTTGGCAGCAGACCAAGTATCTTAAATTCAAAGTGGCTCAGATTTTAAGTAAAATTTGCAGTTACTCAATAATAAAGCACCGAATCCCATTCTCATGCGTTTTTGGGATGATCATGACAATGATAATATCGCCCAATAAGGCAGATATCACCTACAAATCCAATTATAGGTGAAAATGTAAACGAAGAAAAATAAAACAATGGATATGTAAAATTTAAGAGAATATCAACAGAATAGAACTGACATAGGTATACAGAAGATTTGGTTAAATAAATAATATTGTATAAGTTTTTCAGAAATAACAAGAAAACACTTACCATTTAAGTATAATGCTTAGAGATAAAACCTATTTGCTTAATTAGGTAATTATATCAGAGTTTTAATACTTTATTATCTAAGTACTTAGTTTACAGTTTCATTTGAACATTGTCTTCTTATCGCTAAACTCAAATCTGTATCTTTATTATTTTGATCAGCTATACCTTTCAGGCGATTAAGGCAATCACAGTTCATAGGATTACCATAAAGACCAATGAAATTAAAATTTTCAGAAAGGACTTGAAAATCAGAATCTTCAAGACACTCAATATTATTTTCCTTTACGTGAAAATAATTGACGAATATCTCATTCAAGAAATCCTTTTCTATACTGCTAATTTGATTATGCATCAAACTAACAATAGACACAACTTTCCTTATCGAATCCAAATTTCCTGGTGAGCCCATCGCATCATCTTTGCTCTGAGTTTTCATGTTTTCCAACATCCCCTCAAATCCGTTACTTGGTAAATATTTTATTTCATTGTAATCCAGAGATATCCAGTCGAGAGCATGACTGTTTCGGAACCAATCTGAATTCCAAGTTGAAATTTTGTTATGATCTAAGTTGATTAGATCAAGAGAAGTGATATTATGGAAAGCACCGCTATCGATTTTTGATATTGAATTATGAGCTAACGAAAGAGTACGAATGTTCAAGTTGTTGAATACTCCAACCTTTACTTCTTCAATTTGATTGTTTTGAAAGTTTATTATCTCAAGTTTTGACGATCCGGCGAAGACACCTTTAATTAATTAAATGTTATATTTATTGCTAATATGTTTATAATTAGTCTTACCTGGTCTTATGTCACTTATAGAATTGTTATCCAAGAGCAGAAATCTTACCGCAGCCAGATCTCCAAAAGAACTTTCAAATAGGACTGGCATATTTTGTTTTTTAATGTTAATAAACGAGCAATCTCTGGGAATAAAATCCTTAATCCTTTCACCTTCTGCTATTGTTATCTCATCCCCTTCAGCACATGCTTCGATTACTACATTATGAAACGTGATATCCTTTGATGTGCTTTGGCTGACGAAAATTGCAATTATTAAGAGCAAAATTAATTCCGAAGACATCATTCTACACTGCATATTGTCACAAGAGCTAAAATAATAATAGTTTGCATGAAAATATGATGTTATTTTTATAGACCCCTTTCACGGATACTCTAATTACAAAAGTTTAAAGTTAATAACTTGATAAGCAGTCGGTTTCTGATTTCTTCTGACCTTTAAGTAAAGAAATTATCTTTCATATTTTTATTTTCATTTATATTATTATAACGTATATTATCAATATTACATAATAAATAATTTCTTGCTAGGAAATTGAAGATAACATAAAACTCGATTAAATATATCAGAATTTACAAGAAAAGAAAGCAATTTCGTATTCACTGTACCATAATAATATTTAGAGATAAAAATTAATTGATTAATTAATTATATCAGAAATTTATTATTAACAGTTTATTAATTTAGCTTACTGTTTCATTTGCACATTTATTTTGAATCCATTGATGAATACCATCAATTCTTTTATTATTTCGATCACCAATAATTTTCAGGCGATCAATGCAAGTACAGTTCATAGGATTATCGTCAAGTCCAATAAAATTAAAATTTTCAGTAAGGACTTGAAAATCAGAATCTTCAAAGCACTCAATATTATTTCCCCTTATGAGAAAATAAATCACAAATATCTCACTCAAGAAATCATTTTCTATACTGCTAATTTGATTGTGCATTAAACTAAGAATAGACACAACTTTCCTTATCGAATGAACATTTTCTAGGTAGACCAACGCATCATATGTGCTCTGAGTTTCCATGTTTTCCAACATTCCCTCGAATCCTTTACTTGGTAAATATTTTATTTGATTGTAATCCAGAGATATCCACGTCAGAGCATGACAGTTTCGGAACCAATTTGAGTCCCAAGTTGAAATTTTGTTACGATCTAAATGTATTAGATCAAGTGAAGGCATATTATCGAAAGCACTGCTATCTATTCTTGATATTGAATTGTTAGCTAACGAGAGAGACCGAACATTTAAGTTGTTGAATACTCCAGCCTTCACTTCTTCAATTTTATTCCTATCCAAGCTTAACATTTCTAGATTTGACGATCCGGTGAATGCACCTTCAAATAATAATATTTTATGCTTATTTATATCATTTATGATTACAGGTTTGAGGCGGCTTACTTACCTGGTCTTATTTCACTGATAGAATTGTTATCCAAGAGCAGAAAACTTACCATAGCCATATCTCCAAAAGAACCTTCAAACAGTATTGGTATATTTTGTTTCTTAATATTAATATATGAGCGATTTCTGGGAATAAAATCCTTAATCCTTTCACCTTCTGCTATTGTTATCTCATCTTCTCCATAAGATGTTTCGATTACTACATTATGAAACGTAATATCCTTCGATGTGATTTGGCTCACGAAAATAATTGTAATTAGCAAAATTAATTCCGGAAACATCATTCTACACTGCATATTATCACCGAACTCAAATAATCTCTTGTATGAAAAATATTGTTAATTTACAAGAGTTGAAAGTTTATTTAATAACTTGATAAGCAATCAGTTTCTAATTTAGACTGACCTATAATAGTTTAGTTATTTATGAAACAAGTGCATAAAGTGGCACCTTTTTTCACGACTGGTTCGTTTGACCCAGTCGAAGTTTGACCCAGTAGTAAAAAAATGCACCTTATGCATATGTTGCATACAAAATTTTATCTACACGTGACTTAGATTAGAATGAAAAGTGATTATTAAAAAAAAAAAACACTTTTAGGCCCGGTTGCACGAACGTAATAAAAAATATTTGAGATAATTATAGTGATTTTAAGCTGCATATTTTGAAAATATTGTCAATATTTTCAATTATCTTTTATTGTTTAACGGTAATTAACTCTTCTACAAGGGAGTAGAAATTCTTCCAGCAATATCAGGCCAATATTTTGAAACACGGGGCGTTCTAAAATGACAACCAGGCAATAATGTTTTAATATAGCTATTAACGATTTTTTAATCACGTAAGCTCATAAAGGTGACATATTATTGCTTTATAATATGCACTTCTATAGATTTTTGAGGTAACAGATTTCGTGCAGCCACAAAATCTGAGATTGCAAAATTATCTCTTCTGGGGTAGAAGAGATTTCATTTATTGACAATTTTAATCAATATTTAAAAAATATTGAATTTTAATTCTGTTGGTCCATTTTTTTTTAAATCAGCAAAAATTCGCAATATGCGACGTAATTTTCATTGTTTTCATTTTCTTGTGACTTAATTTTATCATTTACGTCATTTTTGATTGTTCAACTCAAGGCAATAATTTATTAACATGACGTCATAAATTGAAAGCTTTTGCCCGATTTTCTCAAAAATGGCTCAACAGAATAAAACCTTGCGCATCAATCGCAGAAATAGTGTATTTTTATGCGATTCAATTCTGAATATTTTCACCGGTTTTTAAATTGGCTTTCTGAAATTTTCCATAGTCAGGTCAGGTCATATTAGCGTAGTGGTTTTCTGTGAAAATTTCATTTCATTTCGTTTTAAACCGTGCCTTAGAATGAATTTTTAAACTTAACAAAACAAAAAAAAAGCATTGGCAAAATTGAACAATTTTGCCCCATTTTCTACGCCCGCCACTGGCTATAACTTTACTTAAAAAATACAATTTTTTACACTACCTTTTATAGAACGGAAAAAGTGAAAGGGGAGCTTTGAAAACTGAAAATTTTAAATTTTAGAGGAATAAACATAATATGTAAAAATAAACTAATATCTCCGCCATTTTCTTATTTGCTTCTTGAAATTTTTCATAGTTAAAGGTTATTAGTATAGTTGTCTACTGGAAAAATTTTCGTTCAATTCTTTCAAAAATAAGTTTAGAAAATGTTTAGAAACGAAAAGAAATTTAGCCTTTTTCCCCTTTTCCTACCTACGCCACTGACTTAATAATAAAAATATTGCAAATTTTATTGCAATATTTTAACTCAATCTTTTATAGCTCAAATTTCAAATAACTTTCTTCCAATAATGTTAATTTCGTTTAAAAGTTTTCGTTTGTAACTGGCTTATTTAGGGGTTCAAAATCTATAAATTTTTCCTAAAATTGAAAAGGCCGCAATTTTGGAACGGCTCTTCTGATTTAACTCAAATGCAGTACCAGACGACTACTTGCAGTTATCTTACTACCAAAAAAATTTCAGCCCCTAGATTGAAAACTGCGACCAGAAACCGTGGCTCATACCCGTTTGTTTTTTTTTTTTTGGAAATTTGGAGAGACATGTTGTAAAAGTAACGCAATTTTAGGAAAATGTTTTTTTATGAAAATCAAGCGTCATATCTAAGTTTCACAAAAGTAAAAATTTTCGTTCATTAATCTTGAAAAATGAAGCTACAGGAGCGTTCTTAAAATTTTAGAGAAATAAGCATCATATAAAAAAAATTCGAACATCTCCGCCATTTTTCTTAATCACTTCTTGAAATTTTTAGATGTTAAAGGCTATTAGTATAGTTATCTACTGTAAAAATTTCAGTTCAATTGCTTCAAAAATGTGCTCATAAATTGTTAGAGAAATTTAGCCATTTTTACCACTTTCTTATCCACGCCACTGACTTATTAATAAAAGTAATGTAAATTTTATTACATTAAATTAAATTTCAAACAATTTTATTCAAACGCTGTTGATTTGGTTTCAAAGTTTTTATATGAAATAAATTATTTAATGTACACATAAATTAATATAAATGTCAATTAATTACCGTCAGAATCAGAATCAAAATCAATTTATTTTTTCTAAATTAAAATTTTAAAAACATTATTTACGACATTTTATTATAATAATTATGATTTTTCAAAGTATTTTTTAGTTTTTACATATTTTTTACAATTTATGAGTGAACAACAGCCTAATCGGTCCCGAAAAGTTTCATTTTTATAAAAATATTTTTGAAAAATAATACTTTTATTATCGAGAACCTAAAACCCAAAACGAAGCAGAACATTTAACAATTATTAAGAAGCAGAGGTTCAATAAAAATAATCAAATATAAATTAATAAAAACACAAATTCACAACATCAAAAATTTTAGTAGCAAACACAAATGATAGAGAATGAATGTAAGAAACCAAAACCACCCTCCCCGCCGTCAAAAAAAAAACAGAAAAAAGCTCTAGGTAAAAGTTACAGGTTTATATTTATTTAGTTTACAGTTTGCTTTGAACATTTTCCTTTCACCATTCGGTCACAATCTGTATCTTATAATTATTTTCATCGCCTATTTCTCTCAGGCGATCAATGCACTCACTATTCATCGGATTACCATTAATACTAATTGAATCAAAATGTTTTGTAAGGACTTTAAAATCTAAATCTTCAAGACACTCAATATTATTATTCGATAAATCGAAATAATTTACGAATATCTCATTCAAAAAATCATTTTCAATACTGCTAATTTGGTTGTGCGCTAAACTAACAGTTGACACATTTTTCTTTATCGAATCCAAATGTTCCGTTGAGGCTCTCATGTCATCATTACTTTGAGCTTCCATGCTTTCCAACATCCCCTCAAATCCCTTGTTTGGTAAATATTTTATTTCATTGTAATGTAGGAATATCCTGATGAGAGCGTGACTGTTTCGGAACCAATTTGAGTCCCAAGCACCAATTTTGTTATGATCTAAGTTGATTGTGTCAAGAGAGGGTAAATTGTCGAAAGCACCGCTATCGATTTTTGATATTGAATTATGAGACATCCAGAGAGTATGGATTTTTAAAGTGTTGAATACTCCAGCTTTTATTTCTTCAATGTTATTATCTTGCAAGTCTATTAACTCGAGCTTTGACGATCCGGTGAATACACCTTTAATTAATTGCATTTTATATTTTATTATATGTTTAGTTTTGCTACTTACCTGGTCTTATTTCACTTATAGAATTGTTACCCAAGAGCAAAAATCTTACCGCAGCCATATCTCCAAAAGAACTTTCAAACAGTACTGGCATATTTTGTTCATCAATGTTAATAAACGAGCAATTTCTGGGAATAAAATCCTTAATCCTTTCACCTTCTGCTATTGTTATCACATCCCCTTCATCACATGCTGCGATTACTACATTATGAAACGTAATATCTTTTGATGTGATTTGGCTGACGAAAAATGCAATTAAGAGCAAAATTAATTGCGAATGATTCATGCTACACTGCATATTGTCACAGAGCTAAAATAATAATACTTTGCATGGAAATATGATGTTATTTTTATAATCTTCTTTCACGGATACTCTAATCACAAAAGTTTAAAGTTAATAACTTGATAAGCAGTCAGTTTCTGATTTGTTCTGATCTATACAGGGTGGTCCAACTTAAAACGTCAGGACTTTACCAAACGATAGATAACGTTAAAATAATGCCAGTTTCTCTAATACACTTATAGCCACTTATATTAATACACTTATTATACACTAATCACGTAAGCTCATAAAGGTGACATATTATTGCTTTATATGCACTTCTATAGATTTTTGAGGTAACAGATTTGGTGCAGCCACAAAATCTGATATTGCAAAATTATCTCTTCTGGGGTAGAAGAGATTTCATTCATTGAATCATCTACGATAATGGTATCTATTTTAAGTAACTAAACGACACAAAACACAAAATAATAATCGTAGATAGATCTGGCGCTCTGCGAATAAACTGTGTTAAAGCCCCACAAATTATAAATATTGTAAATAGTTATTCTTTTTCCTTTTTGTTTTTGCGGGTTTCCACTGTCACAGAGGTGCTTTTATTTGTTGTTAATTTAATTTTTAATTTGAATCGGGAGTAATTATTATTGCCTGATAACCCCACTCGCCGGATCGGAGCGAGGGCAGATCGAGCGCCCACTTGCCAATCGTCGGTATTAGGAGTCAGATTCGCTGACCAAAAGAAATTCGGTGCGCCGCGACAAAATTATTGTTTTTGCATTCAGTGGTGCCTTTCAAGTCTTTTTTCACACTGTTATTCGTTGGAGACCACATCGGAGCCAGACTCATCACCCATCACCTAGGCCTAGGATAGGAAGCCCACTCTTCAGTTCGAGAAGGTAGGTGGATTTTCAGGCAATATCGTAAATAAATACAGTCCATTGATTTAATTTGAAAATCGGTACAGTATTTGAGGCTGTACTTAACAAACTGCGTATGGCGTTTCTAGTTTTTCTAGTACGTGCATGGGGTCAACAAGCTCTAGGGAGCGATCGGCGTCGGGCTATGCAGTTCAGCATTCAGCGTCTCGTGGAGAACTCAGTACACTTGCGATCGGGCCGCTCACTAGAACTTGTACTTCTACTTCGTTGGCCGGCTTGCAGTAACGTGCCAGTAACTTAATACATAGAAACTATCCCATTTAAACATTTTACCATCGAAAATATGATTCACAATTCGCCTATGTAATAGAGTCTCAATACTCGCACGGTATATTTTAGAGAGAAATGTTAAGCTATATAATTTGTTAAGATTGAAAAGCTGCTTCCGTTGCTGCAGTTTCATTTTAATTCTGTTTTTTCGAATAAATCAGCAAAAAGTTTGCAATATGCGACGCAATTTTCATTGTTTTCATTTTCTTGTGACTTAATTTTATCATTTACGTCATTTTTATTTGTTCAACTCAAGGCAATAATTAACATAACGTCACAAATTGAAAGCTTTCTCGAGATTTTCTCAAAAATGACTCAACAGAATAAAAACTACCAGGGGGAAACTGGAGAACCTAGAAAGCTAGGGTTGAAGGTGAACCCCAGTGTAACAAAACCCGGGACCAGCAAGGAAGCGGAACAACGTAAAAGAATGAGAACCTGCATCAAGGTTCTCAGGAGTGCAGCTTAGAGGGGACTTTCTCATGGCTTCCTTCGCTGACCAGGCCACAGAGACGTTCCGAAACCTATAAGAGCACCAGTATGGATACCAGGGACCCAAGAGGAACCAGAAAAAAAAAACTGGAAATTCAAAATCAGGGATTAAAACCCAGAAAAGTGGATCCTGGACAGAAAACCTGACACAAAAGGCCAACAACTAATTTTCCTCATGGGAGAAAACGGAGCAACTTCAATGCAGACCTTACCTAAACCTAACTGACTGAGTTGCTGTTCAAGCGACTAGGTGGGTAAAGGGAAGAGGGAGCAGAGACGATGTAACTGAAAAAGCTGAGTAAGCACCAGCTGAGATGCGCAATTGGACTTCTAACAGGACACTGCCCACCAATGAAACACGTCTCAATAATAGCAGCGAAAAATAACCAAGATTGCAGGAGATGCGGGGAGGGGGAGGAAACCCCATACCACCTAATGTGTGAATGCCCAGACTAGAGGGAACTAGACTTCTAGTATTTGGGACCGAAATGGCAGAACCAAAAGAAATAGAAGAAGCACCCATTGGGCTCATACTGAAATACTTTCGGGAGATGGGACCGATGAGATAATTATCCAAAGGGGTACAATAAGCGCAAGCTTCAGTACAAAGGCTTTGAACCTACCCTAGAAGTAATAATAATAATAATACCTGCACGTTAATAATAAATCTCATTATAATACAAATTTGCATTACCTAACGCATGCACTACAGTATCTTTGGTAAGTATTATTGCTAAATGACGAATACAACGTGATTATTGTAAAATTTTGTATGCACAAAATATAGTATAAAGAATGTGTAGAAACAGATTATTAAATTATTTAATGTAAACATAAATAATTAATGAAAACACAAATTTACAACATCAAATAATAATAACAAACATAATAACAAAAATAATAAAGAATTAATGTAAGAAACCGAAACCACCCTCCCCGCCGTCAAAAAAAACAACAGAAAGCAACAATCAGAACTTTTCAACAGAAGAGAACTGACAAATAGAAGATTCCGTCAAGTAAAAATACCTATATCAGAAATAATAAGAAAAGAGTTGGATTGTACTTATCATAATTTATATTTATTTAGTTTATAGTTGTTGCTTTGAACATTTTTCTTTTATCATTCAGTCACAGTCTGTATCTTATATTATTTTCATCGCCTATTTTTTTCAGTCGATCAATGCAATCAGTATTCATCGGATTACCATTAATACTAATTAAATTAAAATGTTTAGTAAGGACTTTAAAATCTAAATCTTCAAAACACTCAATATTATTATTCGATAAATGGAAAGAATTTACGAATACCTCATTCAAGAAATCATTTTCAATACTGCTAATTTGGTTGTGCCTTAAACTAACAATTGACACATTTTTCTTTATCGAATCCAAATGTTCTGTTGAGGCTCTCATGTCATCATTACTTTGAGCTTCCATGCTTTCCAACATCCCCTCAAATCCTTTACTTGGTAAATATTTTATTTCATTGTAATCTAGGAATATCCAGTCGAGAGCGTGACTGTTTCGGAACCAATTTGAGTCCCAAACTGCAATTTTGTTATGATCCAAGTTGATTATGTCAAGAGAGGGCAAATTGTCGAAAGCATTGCTATCGATTTTTGATATTGAATTATAAGACATCCAGACAGTACGGATTTTTAAGATGTTGAATACTCCAGCCTTTATTTCTTCAATGTTATTATCTTGCAAGTCTATTATCTCGAGCTTTGACGATCCGGTGAATACACCTTCAATTAATTACATTGTATATTTTATTATATGATATGTTTAGTTTTGTTACTTACCTGGCCTTATTTCACTTATAGAATTATTATTCAAAGTTAGAATTTTCAACATAGCCATGTCTCCAAAAGAGCTTTCAAACAGTATTGGCATATTCTGTTCCCTAATAATAATAGACGAGCAATTTGTGGGAATATAATCCTTAATACTTTCACCCTCTACTATTGTAATCTCATCTCCGTTCACACAGTCTTCAAATACTACATTATGAAATGTTATATCTTTCGATGTGATTTGACTGACGAAAATTGTCATTAATAAAAGCAAAAGTGATTTCAAAGACATCATCATTCTACACTGCATATTATCAAAGAACTAAAGTAATAATACCAATTTCCATGAAGCTTCATCATAAACATTCTAATCTAATTATAATAATTCTTCTAACTTGATAATGGTAAGTCATTAATTATTTCTTATTTCTGCTGACTTACTAACGACATTATCTTTCAAATTTTTATTTGCAACCCATATACGTATGTAGAGTTTATCAATGTTTTTATAACAGAATAAGCAAACTATAATAAACTATATTGGAAATACCTAAATCATCTTTTGCTAGTACCTACCTGTTATACAGGGAGCATTATATACAAGTATTATACAGGGTGAATTAAAAAAAAAGAAACAGGACAATTTGATAATTTAGCTTAGAAACAGCTTAAAATAACGGCTTAAAAATAGCTTACCACTTGAACTTGAGTTCCTGGATCTCAGAAAATTTAAACTTCAGCTGAGGAAAAACCTACTTTGTCTCCAATCATATCTAGTGTGGAAATGTGATTTAGATTTGTTGTCTGGTTGCTCGTGGTGTTGGTGTTACCTGACCTCAGGCGCATTTGAAAATGGTAAACACAACGGTCTCACACTCACGCCGTAATAAATTTAAAAAATCTTCAATGAAATGATTATCTGGTTAATACAAGCAGAATGCTTTTAAGACACATTCATCTGGTTTTCGCCATTTATTCCATATTGTTTGTATACCTATATTTTTTGTAGTTTGTAAATGATGTTTTTGGGGATAATAAATACATTATTATTACTATTATTATTATTATTCATAGACAACTTTTAAGTCTCAAAAAATTATTAATTTCTCATGATTGTAGATGAAGTTTTGTACGATATACGTGGGATACACATTGTTATCGCAGTTATGTGAGTACACGCCTCGGCTTAAGGATCTCGTCGTGTTAACTTCACATGCATGCGATTGCGGTAACAAAATCTGTGTCCCACTTATATCGTAAAATGGCTATTGCCTAATTTTTTGGAACTTTTCATTAGAGAAATAAAAATTATTGAGAAAGAGAGTGAGATAAAAAAATTTAATGTTATAATTTTGTAGATACCTGCTATAACATTATTAATGAATGTCCAAATTATCCTGACTTGGATTTTACCAAAAATAGACTTGGGTACATTAAGCATCGGTATTTTGGAGATGAGCTCCTTACTAATGATAATCAGAGCATAATTGATAAAATACTTACTAATCAGATCCAATATGACTTTGGCCTTAGAGCATGTTATGTAACGATAAAAAGCATTGAAATAAAGAATTAAATCAGAGATTTATTAGTTTCATATTCAGTACAAAGTTTCACCTGAACGTTCTTCTTCCGTCCGCAGTCATGAAAAATTGTTTTATTATTTAGATCAGCTATATTTTTCAGGCGATCAACGCAATCACATTTCATAGGATTGCCGTAAAGTTGAATTAAACCGAAATTTTCTGTAAGGACTTGCAAATCAACATCTTGAAAACATTCAATATTATTATAACTTAAAACAAAATCATAAGTGAATATTCCATCCAAGAAATCGTTTTCTATACTGTTAATTTGGTTATTTATAAAACTTAGAACACCTATGTAGTGGTAAGGTCCCCTTGCATCATCTTTTCTCTGAACTTCCATATTTTCCAGCATAGCTTCAAATCCTTTACTTGGTAAATATTTTATTTCATTGTTAGCCAGAAATATATGAATAAGAGCGTGACTGTTTCGGAACCAATTTGAGTCCCAAGCACCAATTTTGTTGTCATATAAGTCGATTATTTTAAGAGAAGGCATATTGTCGAAAGCATTGCTATCTATTTTTGAAATTGAATTCTGAGCTAACGAAAGAGTACTAATGTTAAAGTTGTTGAATACTCCAGCCTTCACTTCTTCAATTTTATTGTTTTCCAAGTTTATATCATGTAGATTTGACGACCCGGTGAATACACCTTCAATTAATTACATTTAATATTTTATTGTATGTTTAGTTTTGTTACTTACCTGGTCTTATTTCACTAATAGAATTGTTATCCAAGAGCAGAAGTCTTACCGCAGCCATATCTCCAAAAGAGCTTTCAAACAGTATTGGCATATTCTGTTTCCTAATAGTAATAGACGAGCAATTTGTGGGGATAAAATCCCTAATTCTTTCACCCTCTAATATTGTTATCTCATTTTTGTGAACACATGCTTTAATTACTACATCGTGAAATGTTATATCTTTTGATGTGATTTGGCTGACCGAAATTGCAATTAAAAGCAAAATTATTTTAGAAAATATTATTCTACACTTCATAATGTCAAATAATTAAAATAGTAGGTGGTAGTTTGCGGAGAAATAATAAGCTACTAATACACTTTTATTAACCCACTTGCATAAATAATGTAATTACAAGAGTTTATAAATGGAGTTTGACTTGATAAGCATTTTTTTTCTGATTTGTACTTAATCATAAGAGAAATAGTTATCTTCCAAATTTTTATTTTCAACACATACTTTTTCAACAAATATCAATATTTCATATACATTGTAATTATTAATTAACACGCAATCAACTATACTTATTACTTACGAGGAATTTTTGTGGGAACTTCAAAACCACATGAAAGACTTGAAAGAGAGCCTATCGTTGCCTATCGAGACATTCACTACTACATATTATAACTATGTTCAGATTAATAGGTGTTTGTTAAATTTTTCAATTAATTGTTCTTCTGACTTCTATCATCAATTAGGTATAATACTGTTGCTAATTTTCAACCACAATTTTATTGTCAGGTGCGAACATTTTTATTGAATGCCTGGCGAAGCCTGATTATAAATTATTCATAGTTTATTAAAACATAATGAGCATAATGAACATTTTGAATTAATAAAAAACATTTTTTCTACTCTTATTGAATAATATTTTAATTATTAGAGCCTTTTGGATGAATTAAGAAGGTTATTACTCGTATAAGTATTGAATTATAGCTCATAATACGCGGCTCTTTTCCAATCCAATCTTATCCATTTTATAATACTCGCTCGTGAAACAATCAAAAGCTTATGTATATTTTTTGATAAACAGAATAAAGCTGCGAATAGGAACCAACGATAGCTGACATTTTTCAGAATTCGCGCGTGCGCAGTCGGTACTCGGTACTAGAAGTTGTTCCAAGAAGTAAAATAAATAATAAAATATATTGATTAAAGTTTGTGCTCTTATACATACAGGGTGTTAGTAAATAAGTGCGACAAACTTCAGGGGGTGATTCTGCATGAAAAAATAATTACAGTTTGCTATATATGTAAACGTATGTGCGCAAATGCTTCATTTTCCAGATACGGGGTGTTATGGTTTTTTTTAAAACTGATGATTTATTTATTTGCTCTGAAATCGGTCGGTCGAGATATGCAAATGAAATTTGATAGGTTTTAAAAGAGGAAAAGATTGCGCATATTTTGACATACAATTAAGAATTTTATGTTTATCAGTGGCGCGCATACGGGCAATGATCTCATTTTTTCTTAAGAGATTTTTTATAGCAAACTGTCATTATTTTTTCATGCAGAATCACCCCATGAAGTTTGCCGTACTTACTGTATAAAAGAGTAGAAAAAGCATAGTATTACATTCGCGATTATGTCATTATTTCCTTGATGATGACTTCATAAAATTATCATAATCGCTCATATAATAATATACCTACTGAATGTTCTGAAATGTTCTTTCAAAAAATATTCGAATATTTTACTTCTTAATAATATGTGTATTAATATACGAGCAATTTTGGGAATAAAATCCTCAATTCTTTCACCCTCTGCAATTGTTATCTCATCTCCTTCAGCACATGCTTCATATTACTACATTATGAAATGTAATATTCTTCGATGTGATTTGGCTGATGAAATTAATAGGAAAATTAATTTCCACACATTCTAATAATAATAAGAGAGTTTAGATTTAGAGTTTAACTTGATACAAGTCATCAGTTTTTGATTTCTGCAGAATTGCAAACGAATTTATCTAGAAAATTTTTATTTGCAGCTCATAGCCATAATATGTATGTAATGTATCTCATTGTTTTAAAACGTGATATCAAGGTAATAATTATTGTTGATGATATGAACTAAATATTTGAAAAGCAAACTAAAATAATAGTAAATCATCTCTGGCTATACTTAAATCAAGAGATATTCTTTATCCTACATGTTCGTTGATTTTTTTAATTATTATTTTTTATATTAAATAAGAAAAAAAATAATCCTAATTAATTACCTTACAAATATTTCTTTCTAATGGAGAGAAAACTATAGTGTGTCCAGTGTAAGTGGCATTACATGGGGATCTTGCAAACGGCAAGAGATACAGGGTCGGTTAAATTAAAAAAAGTTGCACAGTTTAATGCTTTGAGAATCTGAATTTTTTCTTTGAATATTTCCAGTCGTTCCTGAAATATCCTGAAAAAACTGAAAAATCAAAATTTCTTATTTTAGCCAAATCTTTTTTATTATTGGGAAATAATGTAGACTTATGTAAGCCTACAAAAAATAATTCATTACTTCCCAATAATAAAAAAGATATGGCTAAAATAAGAAATTTTGATTTTTCAGTTTTTTCAGGATACTTCAGCAACGACTGGAAATATTCAAAGAAAAAATTCAGATTCTCAAAGCATTAAACTGTGCAACTTTTTTTAATTTAACCGACCCTGTATCTCTTGCCGTTTCCAAGATCCCCATGTAATGCCACTTACACTGGACACACTGTATAGGTACTTCAGTCACCCAAATAAAATATTGAGTAAGTGTGAATTAGCGTACCAAAATACTGTGCCCAAACATGTAAAGGTCATCAATTTTGAGCCCAGAAAAATTTTCATCAGCTAACTGATTCCAGTTAACTGTGCAAACACAAAATTACATAAGTGATCGATGCTTTAATGGAAATTTCGAAGGCGTTAAGGAATTTTTGAAATGTGAAATATTGTCTTTCAACTCGAGATTTTGTCTACTTTATCTACTTCCGATAGCATATAGAAACAAATCATATTATGGCGCACCCACTCACCATAATTACCACCTAACTTTAGTACCTAATTTTTTATTTCAGATTTACTAAGTAATCTGAATATCGGAATAAGATTTTCCATTGAAAATTTTGGTTTGTGCTAATATTTTAGGTGTTTTCCATTTCAGTTTCACTCTCATCATACTCATTTATTATTTGATAATAATATTTTTCCTGTCTAACCTAATAATAATAACCTAAAAGATTGATCAAGTAAACTGATTACACTTTTTCAATCTGCGAATATAAGACATCAGGAAGTACTAGTACTATACCTACCGTCCAAACAGTCTGCAGCCAGAGACTGCAAGAAGGTGTTTGGCTATGGCGGACATAACACATCCGTTATTCAAACCAATAATATGACGCACTGAACTAATGAAGAGTAAAACTGTGAATGTCTGAACAACAAGAAGTATCTATTAGATGTTTCAAAATGGCATTTTACATCGCGTTCAATAAAACTGTCAATTGGCATTACAGTCCTTCACGATGCTTTATAATCGAATATTTTAGTTATCCAGAAACGTCAAATAAATTATAACATCGTCAATTATTATTGTCAATGTCAATCAATATCTATAAATTAAATACTAAATCAAAAAAAATATTAAATTATTAATTATGATTTCTGTTTGGAATTTTAATAAATTTCAGGAGCTATGATGCAATTTAATGGAAATTATTAAACACTTTATGAAATTAACGTTGCATTATTTGACATATCAAGTATGTAAACCGGGTGATCCATCTTAATCTATTTCCTGAATTATTGGGATGGGGCAACATTCTCCGAACAAAAGTTGGGGACAAAAGTTATTTGGTTTTGAAGGGGACATCGTTTGCACACAAGAACAACCCCCCATCCCCACCCATTGCATCGGGGTGAGAGTGACTTTGACGATTTAAATAGGAACCTCCATGTTTTATTGCGGATTATGTTTCAGCGTGGAGAACAACAAACTTTTTAATGAAATTTTTGTTTCAATTTCGCCCTCATCCCCTAAACATGGAAGAAAAAACGGATTTCTCGAGACTTTCATTAATTTTTCATGACTCTACAATTTCTTGGAGGAAAAATTGCAGGGGGAGTAAGTTGTTTGGTTTTGAGGAAGACATCGTTTGCACACAGGGACCACTCCAACCCACATCCCCTGCATAGGGTTTTTTTTTGTACGAATTCAAACCTTTGTATGAATTTTTTTTATTTAAATAAACAAAAAGCCGTTTTTGTCTTCCATGTTTAGGGGATGAGGGCGAAATTGAAAAAAACAAATTCATACAAAAGTTTGTTTTCTCCACGCTGAATCATAACCCGCAATAAATAATGGGGGTTCCTATTTAAATCGTCAAAATCACTCCCACATCTATGCAGGTGGTGGGGGTGGTTCTTGGGTGCAAACGATGTCCCCCTCAAAACCAAACAACTTTTGTTCGGAGAATGTTGCCCCTCCCCGATAATTCTGAAAACAGAATAAGATGGATCACCCGGTATCAGGGTGTTAGTAAATAAGGGCGACAAACTTCAGGGGGTGATTCTGCATGACAAAATAATGACAGTTTGCTATGTAAACGTATGTGCGCAAATGCTTCGTTTTCCAGATATTGGGTGCTTATAGGTTGGTTTTCTTAAAAACTGACGATTTATTTACCTATTTGCTCTGAAACCGGTCGGTCGAGATATGCAAATGAAATTTGGTGGGTTCAAAGAGGAAGTGATTGCGCATTTTTTGACATGCGATGAAGAATTTTATGTTCATCGAAGGCGCCCATACGGGTAATGCTCTCAATTTTTTTTTAAGAAAAAAATGGTACGACATATTATTGATGTTTTTTATAGCAAATTGTCATTATTTTTTCTTGCAGAATCTCCCCCTGAAGTTTGTCGCACTTATTTACTAACAGCCTATATAATATACCTACTTAATAATAATAATTGTTCTACCGTAGTCGCTACTTTTAACTCTTTTAACTTTTAACCGCTACTTTTACTTTTAACTTATAAAATTGTGGTTTGTAAGACAGTGGTGTAATAAAAAAATTACAACCCGGTTTTGATTCTCATTACACAACAGGTAGGTATGTGCAAAGGCTCACTTTCAGGCTATGCAAGTTGTTTGGAATTGTCAACTTTCATATAAGGGAGTAGATAAACGTAATTTTAATAGATAAGAACTAGTTTATTACAGAATGATACAAAAGAAGTTATTATTCCAAAATAATCTAATTTTCACTTTGACTTGAACATTTTCTTTTCATGATTAGGTGGTCCAAATCTGTATCTTTATTATTTTGATCAGCTGTACCTTTTAGACGATCAATGCAATCACAGTTCATAGGATTACCGTAAAGACCAATAAAATTGAAATTTTCTGTAACGAGTAGAAAGTCCAACTCTTCCAGACACTCAATATTATTATGATCAACGGTAAAACGATTTGTGTATATTCTCACCCAAGAAATCATTTTCAATAATGCGAATTTGATTGTGCATTAAACTAAAAATAGACACAACTTTCCTTATCGAATCCGAATTTGCTGGTGATCCTCTTGCATCATCTTTGCCCTGAGATTCTATGTTTTCCAACATATCCTCAAAACCTCTGCTACGTAAATATGTTATTATGTATAGTCTGTACACTGAATGTTGTCTGTTATGATAACTAAGGATACATCATCTCGTTATGTTTCTTACTCTTTCTATTGCATTACATAGTCAATCGAGTTAAATTGGGACGTATTGTCAGAAATACGTTTGAATCGTCGGCAATTCTAAACAGATGAGCGAGAGTGAGACGGAAGTACGACTCGCGTCTTGATACGCTTAGATTGATACGATGAGATTGTCATCCATCTCATCGGCTACTGTCAGTTGACAGTGACAGCGCAAAATATACTAATGGGATTTGTTATTTGAAACGTCTTTAATACGAAATTAGCAGAATTACCTGTGATATTGTACGATGTTGTAAACTACGAGTAACTTATTAATTGCGTGAATGCCTAAAAATCTATGGCCTTGTTTTTCTAACGTTTAAAAACAACGGACTGGGTATATTCTCGCAACAAACTACCTACAAAAAATTACACAAAATGTCTAGGAAACGATTGAACTCCCTAGGACCTGGTCTTGTGTGGTTAAATTGCTAGGATATTTTACTGCAGATAAAGAAAACGGAGGTGTTATGCTTTCTTTTAAACGCCACCCAGCTGGTAGGTGACATGCTATTTCTAATCATAATTATAACAATTCACACGCCACTGACACGAACTGAGATACCACATCTGGATCGGCTTAGAAATAATTGTATGAATCAAATCGAATTAAATGAAATTGTTTAGCCGGAATCAGTGTGGCATGACAACGGACAACACTCAGTGGACAGAGCATACTTCTCATTATGAATAGAAGTTATCGATTCTTTGAAGAAAAAAAAACATTCAGAGAGGTTAAAATTTTCAAAATAAAATTCTCCTTATGATTTAAGTATCGTGAAAATCAATAACAACTAAACTAGATTGATAAAAACCAATTTATTAAAGAATATTTAGGTATTAGTAGAGTGCTAGAATGAATAAAAGTCGCTTAAAAAACGATTCTGTGGGCCTTTTAGTGTACAAGGCTGAAATTTTCAGGAATCATAGTTTATGGCCTAAATAACTCAAATCCGAAGTCGTCAAAAAATCGTCCTGTGCAAAAAGGCACTATTCAAAATTTTCGACTTTTTTTACAGGATGTGGTAGTTCATTAGTGCAACTTTGTCGTGCCAATTTTTCAAAATGTTATCTGTGATGGTTAAGTTAGGAAAAAATCGAAACCGTTTCAGAAAAGCATTGCGCAAATGGGCCCATCGTAACTTTAAACAGCGATATCTCGCTTCGGTTTACGGCAAAAACTGCCTGCTCGGACTACTTTTTTTCACTTAACAACGCCTAGCTCAAAAACGAAGCTCTTAATCGAAAATAGCATATCTTTAAAAATTATTCCCTGATCATTTCTGATTCCCACGGTGTCATTTTTATATTTTTATCTTTAATAATAAACTAGCAATAAATATAAATGTTAAACGATGCTAAAATGTGAATTGCAGCTACCGCATCAAACGTAGGGAAACGTCGATCACCCTCTCTTGCTTCTCTATGCCCCTCACCCTTGGTTCAGCGGTCTGCATGCCGAGAATTTAAATCAAACGCCCGCTATAATAGGATACTATTTATTAGATATTAATTTTAATAATAATTATTAAAGTCAACAATGTATTATACAAATACAAAATGCAAAGTAGGTATGCCAATAAAGTTATCCCTGATTTTTTAATTATTTAAGGAATTCCTGCATGTGCATGACCAGATATTGCAGTATGTATTATTATTTACACACCTAAATACCTACCTACCTACCAACCTACCTCGTAAATATTTCTTGCAAAAATAGGAACAATATAAACAAATCTCCAAGATAAAAAAATAACGTAATCATGAACTCATTTTGGATATTTTACATTTTTTGTTCAAGTGATTAAAAGATCGAAACCTTATACCTTTTTCAAAACCAACATGTTCTCGTTTTTCGCATACTGATTTTGTTACGTCCTTGGTGAATAATCGATTCGTATTCTCTAAGACACCACCGTTTCCTACCCCTTCCTATCCCTTTACACATCGGGACGAAGGAAAAAGGACACCTGACCGGACAGGACCACACATAGAGAGAAGAGTCGAGGTTTAACATCGAGAGAGAAAAGAACTCGACAGAGTGCCGTTCGTACCAGACTCGTCGATGCTGGTGTTACGGAAACGGGATACCTAGTTCTTTAATTAAATAAGGAAGCGGTATAAAGTAGTGGAACAATCGTGGGTACCTACATAGTGAAGCAGAGTGAACAATAATAATAGTTACAACATCTCGCAAATTAAAACAAGTGCCCCTTTAGTCGGACAAGACACAAGGTCAGTAATTTCGATAATAATTATTAATAATTGTGTTCCTGTCAATCATTGGCAATTACAGCCTGGTCCTTCCCTAAATTTTGATCCTGTCATCCGTGGCGATTCGGTATTACTATCGCGGCATCGAGCCGCATTAATTTAGCCCCCTTTCAGGATCGAATCGCGTCGTTAATATTTCGTGTTGCTCTTTGACGCGGAGTTAACATTTTTTTGGTCCTTCGAGCCGGATAGGAAAGCTCGTGGAAATATAGTTCATTAATTGGTTGCATCATTTGTTTGAAATTAGTTTCTCACTCACTGTGTTAAGGTAGCCTGTTTGTAGGTCAAAGGATTCGAAATAGTCGATCCAAAGGACGCCAGACGGCATTTTCACCCATTCCACTATTTTACTCCATTCTACCTCACTCCACTTCTTCGTTCGTTGCAGGTGTTCGTTTTAAAGACTTCTGTAAGTATAGTTGAAATATTTTCTCTCTGAATTCGCAGGGCAGAATATTGATTTTGTATTCACGGTATACTGGGTACACTCGGTATCTTAAGTATTGTTTTTGGTGAATTCGAATTCAATAATTTATTTTCAACTCGATATTAAATAAGTAACTTTCACTTGGTTAGGTACTTATTTTTGGTATTGCTCATCGTTCGTTGTTGTTGTATTTTTACAGGTTTTTAACGAATAACCCTTTTTCGTTGTTACAGGGAAAATATTGATTTTTGTATTCACGGTATACCTACTGGGTACACTCGGTATCTCAAGTATTGTTTTTTGGTGAATTTCAAAGTCAATTTATTTTCAACTCGTTTTTAAATAAGTAACCTTCACTTGGTTAGGTACTTATTTTTAGTTATTGTTCGTATTTCGTTGTCGTTGTATTTTTTACAGGTGTAAAAAATAACCCTTATTCGTTTATTGCTTTAGTGTTTTGTTGATACTCTTTAGCAAAATGTCCAACACTTTGGTCGGAGCAAACGCTTCTGTTTCGAAGTTTTTGACTCGTTTGAACTCGATTCTGACAGTAGTTTCAGCACCCATTGATGAAAAGTCGCGTTTTATTGTCCTGGCTGCATGCGACAGCGCTTCAGATTTGTACAATCAGGTGCAGGAGGTTGATAGAAATATCCTGATTACGGTTGAGTCGGCAGATAAGAGTGCTTTGGTCGTAGATGTGTCATCGGAGATTTGGAAATCATACTCGGGACTACTTATCGAAGTTGATTCGGTTTATTTTCAGATTAGAGCGGTTCAATTGTCGTTGGAATCGACTCAGGATACGGTGGTGAAATCACGTCATGGTTCGAGTGAATCGTTAAATAGTCGACAGTCTGGTGCTCCCGCGCTACCCCCCTCTGCAAGTTCACATGTGAAATTGCCTCGTATCGGTATACCTACTTTTGATGGTTCGTTGAGGATGTGGTCGGTTTATTATGATTTGTTTAGGACTTTGATTCATTCGAATGATTCGTTAGCTCCAATTGAGAAGTTCCAGTATTTAGTTTCGACTTTGTCAAAGGAACCTCTTACCCTTGTCAAACATTTACCACTGACAGATGACAATTATGTGATAGCTTTCGATACTCTTGTCCAAAGGTATCAGAATGAGCGAGTACTTGCGACGTGTTATTGGCAGGCGATTTGTAATGCTCCCAAAATAACGGATTCTGATTCCTCACAATCGCTTCGTGAATTGTTGAATACCTTTTCAGAAAATATTACAGCTTTGGGTCAGGTCTCAGGCGTCTCTCTCTGGGATTTCACTTTGTTCAACTGGTTGCTACAGAAATTGGATAACGCTACTCGAAAGCGTTTCGAACTCCAATTTGCATCTGAAGAGTTTCCATCATATCAGGATTTGCACAAGTTTTTGTCGTCACAGTGTCGTGCATTAGAATCATCTTTGGGGAATGACCTATCTCCGTCTGCAGTCGTTGGTAAGCGGAGTAGCGTCAAGTCTGGTGGAAAAGTGGAATCGAGGAATTCACATGCATTTTTGTCAACGTCGAGTGCGTCTTCATCGAAGCAGTCGTGCTTCCATTGTAATGGAGAACACCCGATCTCGAATTGTCGTTCTTTTTTGAAGTTGGACCCGCGCAAGCGTTTTGAGGCTGTGAAGGCGGCGCGCTTGTGCCTAAATTGTTTTGGCCCTTCACACTTGGTGAAGCAGTGCCCCTCTTCTCATTCGTGTAAGGAGTGTGCAGGTCGGCACCACTCTTTATTACATTTCGTTAAACTTAGTAATTCGGATGGAGCAGCTTCTCATCGAGTTGAGCCGCCTCCAGTCGCATCCACGGTTGCCATGTCTTCTCTCCCATCCTTTCAGGATGTTCGTTCTCGTTCTCGTAGCAATACTACGGTTCTTTTAGCAACCGCATGTATTGAAGTTCAAGACAAGTGGGGCAACTATCAAGTGGTTCGTTCTTTAATTGACTCTGGCAGTCAGTCGTCTTTTATTACTGATCGGTGCCGCAAGCGTTTGGGCTTGCACTTGAATCGATCATCAACACCTATTTCTTGTTTGGGTCACGTGACCTTGGGATCGGCCCAGGGATCATCTGATTGCATTATTCGTCCCGTTGGGGTACCATCACCTACTTTTAAAGTAAGTACTTTGGTCTTGCCCAATATTTGTGGAAAACTTCCCAGTGTTGACATTTCGCCATCGAAGGCGCTTGATAATTTGAAGTTAGCGGATCCTAATTGGTACACGCCTGGTTCTGTCGATGTTTTGCTAGGAGCTGACATCTTTCCCAATATTGTTCATGGTGGTTATTTGTCGGGCAGTGATAACTGTCCAGCCGCAATGAACACGACGTTTGGTTGGGTTCTTTTGGGAACCATTTCGTCGAAGGTTGCGGGCGAGGTTCAAGCTTGTTTTGCGTCGGTAGATTCGACCCTTGAAGAGACTCTTAAGGCTTTTTGGAGAGTTGAGGAGGTGCCTTCAGTTGAGGTTTGCTCTAATGAGGAACAAGAGGCTGAGTCGTTGTTCGTTGAGTCTCATTATCGAGAAGAATCAGGTCGTTTTGGGGTATTGTTGCCATTTAAGGATAGCAAAGAGTTGCCTATCTTTAATGATTCGTTGAATGTCGCAGATCGTCGTTTGCTCGCTTTGGAGAGACGATTGTCGAGGTTGCCTCACATTAGAGACATGTATGTAGAGTTTATGAAAGATTATTTGGAGGCTGGGCACATGTCGTTGGTGCCATTGGAGTCGGAATCTGCAAACTCTTATTACATTCCGCATCATTGCGTTTTTAAAGACCCTGGTGTTTCGATGTCTTCTGATGTGTCTTCGCTCGCCCCAGTATCGTCGAAAATTCGTGTCGTGTTCGACGCCTCGGCCAAAGCATCGAACAATCTTTCGTTAAATGATACCTTGTTGATTGGTCCGAAGTTGCAAAATGACATCACTAGTGTTTTGCTTCGTTTTCGAGAGAACAAATTCGTGTTCACTTGTGACATTAGGCAGATGTATCGGCAAATTTTAGTTGGAGATTCACATCGACAGTATCAATTAATTCGTTGGCGTTTTTCAGAAAAGGATCCTATTCGAAGTTACAAATTGAACACTGTAACTTATGGTGTTTCGTCCTCGCCATATTTGGCCATTAGGTGCTTGTTACAATTAGCTCAAGAAAATTCTGAGAAGTTTCCTCTCGCTTCGAAAGCCATTCGTCTCGGGCTTTATGTCGATGATTTTGCCATTGGGGCAAATCAAATCGAGGAAACCTTGGAGTTGAGAAATCAGCTCATTTCGCTATTGCAATTGGGACAATTTGAGTTGCGGAAATGGTCTGCTAACAATCCACAATTGCTCCAGGATCTGCCGGTTGAACATTGTCAACAGCAGTCATCCAACTTTGATTCGGAATCGGACTTTTCCGGGAAAATTCTCGGTCTTCAGTGGCACTCGGCTACTGAATCATTTTCGTTCTTGGTTAAGTCTATAGATTCACCTTGTACTAAGAGTAGCATTCTCTCGGACGTCGCGTCTCGGGGCTTGTTACCAGAGGAGTTAGTCGGGGCTTCCGCATGGTGGGCGGGGCCTGAATTCCTCAGATTGCCGCTGGAATCTTGGCCAGCACTCTTTCCCATTGCTCCCACTTCTGATGTTGAACTGGAGAAAAGGAATATTGTTTTGTTCGCTACGATAGAGATTTCGGATGTCGATGTTTTGTTGAAAAGATTTTCTTCTTTGAGGAAAATTCAGGGTATTATCGCTCGTTGTTTTCGTTTCACTAACAATTGTCGTGCTGTCAATGGGACCACTGGTGCATTGAGTGTCTCTGAGTTGCATGCTGCTCTCATGCACATTGTTAGAATTGTTCAATCTTCGGTCTTCTCTTCGGAATTGGAGAAAATTCGCTCTGGTAAACCATGTGCCAAGTACTTGCAGTCATTGTCGCCCTTTATTGATGATTTCGGTATTTTGCGAGTCGGGGGTCGACTGTTGCATTCGGGTTTAGCATTCGACGCTAAATATCCCGCATTGTTGCCAGGAAGGCATAGGTTGGTTGAACTTTTGATTGATCAGATACATCGAGGTTATTTGCACCCAGGAGTGAACACTACTCATTATCTCCTTCAACAAAACTTTTGGATCCTGTCTGCTCGTAGGGTCATTCGTAGTTATTTGTCGAAATGCAATCGTTGCTTTCGCACTCGTCCCCTCTCGTTGGAGCCTCCCATGGGGAATTTACCTGTCGCTCGTGTCTCCCAATTGAAGCCTTTTAGTTGTGTCGGGGTCGATTATGGGGGACCCTTTCCTATTGTCTTGTCGAGGTATAGGGGTGTCAAAACTTCTAAAGCCTATTTATGTTTGTTCGTATGTTTCGCGACTCGCGCGATTCATCTCGAGATCGCTTCTGATTTATCGTCAGAGACTTTCCTAGCAGCTCTAGGAAGAATTGTTTCTTTGCACCCTGATGCGGATGGTGTCGCCAGGGTTGCCTCGGTTCGTACGACCAAAGGTCTTCGTAAACGACCTCTGGTCAAACTTTGCCCGTTACCTAACCAGTAACGGACTCAGGGAATTTCGTCCCTGACTTGTCGTTTCGTTTCGTTTCGTTTTTGTTATTGTCGTTAGTTTCGTTTTCGTTAGTTTCGCTTTTGGTTCAATTTTCTGATAGCGGAAAATTCCTCCGGTAATTTTGGTGGGCGGTATGTTACGTCCTTGGTGAATAATCGATTCGTATTCTCTAAGACACCACCGTTTCCTACCCCTTCCTATCCCTTTACACATCGGGACGAAGGAAAAAGGACACCTGACCGGACAGGACCACACATAGAGAGAAGAGTCGAGGTTTAACATCGAGAGAGAAAAGAACTCGACAGAGTGCCGTTCGTACCAGACTCGTCGATGCTGGTGTTACGGAAACGGGATACCTAGTTCTTTAATTAAATAAGGAAGCGGTATAAAGTAGTGGAACAATCGTGGGTACCTACATAGTGAAGCAGAGTGAACAATAATAATAGTTACAACATCTCGCAAATTAAAACAAGTGCCCCTTTAGTCGGACAAGACACAAGGTCAGTAATTTCGATAATAATTATTAATAATTGTGTTCCTGTCAATCATTGGCAATTACAGCCTGGTCCTTCCCTAAATTTTGATCCTGTCATCCGTGGCGATTCGGTATTACTATCGCGGCATCGAGCCGCATTAATTTAGCCCCCTTTCAGGATCGAATCGCGTCGTTAATATTTCGTGTTGCTCTTTGACGCGGAGTTAACAGATTTGAATCGCTGACTCCAGTTCACTCTCCGAACTTGTACTACTTAATGCCATCTTGGACCTTTTCAGCCTGTATTTTTCAAGTTTCAGTGGATTACAATTAATAAGTTATATCATTTAAAGCTACGATATCATATTGCGATACTTACCAAAAGATAATTTCTTCGGCAGCTTCCAAATATATCACACGACACGTTAATAATCGAGGTAATAATATACACACACAATTTTTTTACATATTTACACAATTTTCATTATAGTCAATCAAAATCAAAAAGAACATTTGCCTATTCCACTGTAAAAATATAAGTCATAGGTACCAGCTATATTTTATTCACTAGAAGGTGCACTTCTAAACACGTTTCACGCAAGACTGTGAAAATGAAAATTGTAAAATTGGCAGAAAGCAGAACGGCACCAAGAAGCAGTTCCAAGAAAAAGGAGTTAGTACCTACCTACCTGCAGTATGAATTTTATAGTATTTGCAGACGAAA
Source organism: Malachius bipustulatus (assembly GCA_910589415.1). NCBI lineage: Eukaryota > Metazoa > Arthropoda > Insecta > Coleoptera > Melyridae > Malachius > Malachius bipustulatus. The sequence goes on from OU342633.1 coordinate 54,778,793, forward strand.
ATGTAGGTGGCTAACTATGAGCCTCTTTAAAGCTCTATAAAGTTATATTACACCCATAAAAATTTACATTATTAGCAGGTGACATTTTTACCTGGTTGGTTGAAACGATTGTATTGTAAAGTGTAAGAACATTCAAAACTTTTCGCCTTCCGCTAAAATTTGTAGGTATGGACCTGCTAGGTACTTGGGGAAGATAAAATTTAGTTTAGGTGTGTAAATAATAATACTGCTTGACATACCTAATAATACTACTTAAACAAAAAATGTAAAATATCTAAAATGAGTTCATGATTACGTTATTTTTTTATCTTGGAGGTTTGTTTATATTGTTCCTATTTTTGCAAGAAATATTTACGAGGTAGGTTGGTAGGTAGGTAGGTATTTAGGTGTGTAAATAATAATACATACTGCAATATCTGGTCATGCACATGCAGGAATTCCTTAAATAATTAAAAAATCAGGGATAACTTTATTGGCATACCTACTTTGCATTTTGTATTTGTATTATACATTGTTGACTTTTATAATTATTATTAAAATTAATATCTAATAAATAGTATCCTATTATAGCGGGCGTTTGATTTAAATTCTCGGCATGCAGACCGCTGAACCAAGGGTGAGGGGCATAGAGAAGCAAGAGAGGGTGATCGACGTTTCCCTACGTTTGATGCGGTAGCTGCAATTCACATTTTAGCATCGTTTAACATTTATATTTATTGCTAGTTTATTATTAAAGATAAAAATATAAAAATGACACCGTGGAAATCAGAAATGATCAGGGAATAATTTTTAAAGATATGCTATTTTCGATTAAGAGCTTCGTTTTTGAGATAACCGTTGTTAAGTGGAAAAAAGTAGTCCGAGCAGGCAGTTTTTGACGTAAACCGAAGCGAGATATCGCTGTTTAAAGTTACGATGGGCCCATTTGCGCAATGCTTTTCTAAAACGGTTTTGATTTTTTCCTAACTTAACCATCACAGATAACATTTTGAAAAATTGGCACGACAAAGTTGCACTAATGAACTACCACATCCTGTAAAAAAAGTCGAAAATTTTGAATAGTGCCTTTTTGCACAGGACGATTTTTTGACGACTTCGGATTTGAGTTATTTAGGCCATAAACTATGATTCCTGAAAATTTCAGCCTTGTACACTAAAAGGCCCACAGGGTGACAACTTATTGCTAGATTGGCACTCTACTATATGTAGGTATAAACACACTTGAGCACGAACCCGAATGAGCACAGCCCGCAGAGAACGAACATTTTAGGTGTGGCCGGGAATCCGAATAGTCCCGAATGAAACTTAGGAGGCTGTTCGTCGAACGCGCTCAGACTGAGCCGAGCGCAGTCGGTATTATAGTGCTCAGTTTGGACGAGATTTTTTGGTTATCAGCTCCACTGCCGAGCATTCAGATGAATTTTTATCATAAAAATTATAAAATAAGAAAATAAGTTTCGTTAATATTATTATTTGTTCTTGTTTGTCACGTTTTTACAAATAAAGTTGAGTAGACCCAAGAAATGTGCTTACAACTAATGGAAAAATATAAAGATAATGATATTTTGTGAAATCCTCGCCACTCGAACTATTTGTAACAACACTAAGAAATAAGATGGTTGGCGTGAAATAGCTGCAGATTACAACATAAACCAAAAAGAATTAAGTAAAAGGGAAGTGAAGTTTCCCCAGGAGTTATTTTTTAAGTCAATCTCCCATCGCGCTGTTTCGTTCGAACAACTGGATCAGTTCCGAGCCGAATGATCATTCTCGGCTCGCTTAAAAACATGAGCACCTCGAATGAACGGCTCAGCTCGTTCGGGGCGCTCATTCGAAGATGCATGCTCAAGTGTGTATGCAGCTTTAGAAGTTAATATTTTATATAAAATTAGTTTATAGTTTTATTTGAACATTTAGTTTCCATCGCTCGGTTAAAATCACTTATATATATATTATTTTGACCACCTATTTCTTTCAAGCGATCAATGCAATCACAGTTCATAGGATTACCAGCAAAACTAGTTATATTAAAATGTTCTGTAAGGACTTTGAAATCAGAATCTTCAAAACACTCAATACTATTGTTATCAAATATAAAATAGTTTGTGTATATCCCACCAAAGAAATCCTTTTCTATACTGCTAATTTGATTGTTATTTACAAAAACATAAAACATAACTTTTCTTATCGGATCCCAATTTGCTGGTGAGCCCATTTCATCATTTTTGCTCTCAGCTTCCATAATTTCCAACATACCCGCAAATCCTCTGCTGGGTAAATATTTTATTTTATTACCACTTAAAGATATCGCATCTAGTTTGGGACTGTTTCGGAACCAGTTTGAATCCCAAGTTGAAATTTTGTTATCACCCAAGTTGATTAGATCAAGAAAAGGCATATTGTCGAACGCACTGCTATCTATTTTCGATATTGAATTCTGAGCTAACGAAAGAGTACGAATGTTCAAGTTGTTGAATACTCCAGCCTTTACTTCTTCAATTTTATTCAAACCCAAGACTACTGTCTCTATAGATGACGATCCGTTGAATACCCCTTTAATTAATTTTAATACATTTTTTATTATATCATTTGTCAGACTTTGTGACTTACCTGGTCTGATTTCCCTTATAGAATTATTCATCATATTTAGAGTTCTTACCATAGCCAAATCTCCAAAAGATCCTTCAAATAAAATTGGCACATTTTGTTCCCTAATATAAATTGACAAGCAATTTCTGGGAATAAAGTCCTTAATTTTTTCACCCTCTGCTATCGTTATCTCATCTTCTTCACCACATGCTTGAATTACTACATTATGAAATGTGATGTCCTTTGATGTGATTTGGCTGACGAAAATTGTAAGCAAAATAAATTCCGAGAACTTCATTCTATACTGCATTTTGTCTAATAATAATTAAAATATGTAGTGGTAGAAAGCTTGCGGACAATTAATAATACGCTACTGAATGAAATTTTATTAATCCTCTTCATAAATATTCCAATCACAAAAGTTTAGAGTTTAATTTGATAAGTAATGTAGTTGTGATTTTCACTAGGTCTTGCATTCCCTATTTCTTGCATAGTTATCTATTATTTACAATAACCTTGCAAAATTATATTTGTAACCCGAACTTTTATGATGACGTTTATTATGATATGTTTCAATAACATGATAAAGTAAGCAAACTATACTATTTTCACGAAGTCTGACAAAAGCAAGAATAATAATCGGTTGCTTACTTTTAATACCAATCCTACAATAATTTGAAATGAAGTATAGTTTAGGCCTAAAATAATTTGCCTAATCAGATATCATGTTAGCAGCATTTCACTTGTTTACCACGTCAAATTCATACATTATTTTTTATAAATTCACGGCGTCTTATTTTTGTTCAAATTTGTGTTTCAAATTAATAAAATATAAAAACCTTCTTGCGCATCAATCACATAAATAGTGTACATTTATGCGTTGATTCAATTATGATGATCGCCATTTTAGAACTTGGGATGTTTAAATTTTTCACGGTCATATCATATTAGTAGGTATAAATGAGTTTGTTGTCCATTGTGAAAGTTTCATTTCAATTACTTCAAAAATTTACAAATAAATAAAATTCAATAATAAAAGAATTTTAGCAATTTTAATCGATTTTTTGTACTTACGCCAGTGTGTAGTCGAGTGACAAGAACGGGGTTTTTCTAATTTTGAAGGGACACTTGTAGAAGTCACGTGAATTTTAGGAATATTTTTGAGGAAATTTCAAAGTCCTCATAATTTCGCTCACTAATCTTGAAAGATAAATGAGGCTATAGGTGCGTTTTGGAAATCGTAAAAACGAGTTTTTGAAAAATTAAATTAATATACTAATAAAATATAAATTAAATAAATAAAGTAAATACAAATAAATATAAATTCTACAGGATAGTGAGTTAAGATGCGGTGACAAATCTCTCCTTTATTAAAGTTGTATCTAGAAAAAATAAATTTTTTTCTTGAATCACCGTCGCTGTCTTTTAAAATTATTTTAAGTTATACAGGGTGACCCAATATCGTTCTGTACGTCATGCAACTTTGTTTACTTAAATAGGACACCCTGTATATTATTAAATTTTCAGATTTTCTGAGAAAATTTAGTAAAAGTGGTTGTTACAGTTGGAGCTTAAAATGAGTAACTTATGAGTTATAAATAAGTGAAAATCGAAATGTTCCAAATACAACTGTCCTATACTAACAAAATAGTACAAACTATCCTATGATGTAGATGAACATTTTATACAGAGTGATGAAAATTATCAGATTTTTCACCACCCCAGTATAAACATTTCAACTACATAATAGCATAATTATTGCCAATTTTGAAAATACGGCGAATGTATTTGATGATGTTTTATTTTTTATCGGAAAATTAATTATTCTCTCTCTTCTTAAATTCTCTTCTTAAAGGGAGTAAATGTTATTCCCAGCAATATCAGACCAATATTCTGATAATAAGTGACACTTTGAAATCAGTAATTATCTGACAGATTTTTAATTACGTTTGTGCAGCCAAAATTATTAATTTTGCTGGCTATAGTCTGCATTAGCTCGCGTCTGCGATTCGACGCCTGTTGAATGTTGCATGGATGATAAATTGAACGTAGATTAAAGGATTTACAGCGCACTGACGCGAGACCCTTGCAGACTTGTGAAAAACGTCAAAAGCTACTTTATTTCCGATTTCAGTGAGATTTGCCAGTTGTCATAATTAATTGCAGCCTGATTTGAGTAATTTTGCGTGTTTTGAAGTTGAAAATGTTTCGTTAGATACTATAAAGCACTATAAGCTTGCGGAAAAATCGTATATGTCACTCGACTGGAATGCTTTTTGTGTTTTGCTGACTTATAACAGTTGAGATCAACACAAGATGACCACCATCTACCTACTCCTAGTAACATATTATTTTTTGCGAACTTCATCAAACATTTTCAACAACTCCAAAAACCAAAATAGTCGAAAAAAATTCGAACAAAGGTTTTATTTACTATGTAAGTACGTCAATGGTTAACTTTTTCTTTTGGAATTACTATGCAGAAGGTATAGGCCAGGAAAACATAAAAATGTTAGATTAAGTTCGCAAAAAAATATTTTTTTCAATCCTGAGTTATTGCTTAACTTATAATAATTATTTGAAGATCTTCAAAACCCTAAATTTCAGTCAACTAGCATTTTATAAGAGAAAAATGTAGGTATTTTTTTTAACTCACTTTAATTTAAGGCGAGATACACGCACAGATGGTCTTGAATCATAAATGGGACCGGCGTTTCTCAATTGGGATAAATTATTTATTTTAGGTAAAGAATCTGAAATAATAATTTTGGATATCGAAATCAAGATTTCGCTTAATTGTTATGGATGTTTGACAATAAGTTTTTTTTCACAATTTTTTTTTTTTTTTTAATTTCATTATCAGTTGTATCAAATTACCTTAAAACAAATACAATAAGCTCGGGATGGTAACGTCGAGTTAACGACAGGCATATAAATATTATTTAAATTGCCCCTGTTGCTCTTTATAAGGTGAGCATACAATAAATTGTGGATGTTTATAGCATAACAAGGTCCAAGATAATGAGTGCTAGTGCTAGACTGAGAAAATTAACTTCTACCGTAATAGGTTCATTCCCTTCACACATTCCTTATACGAAATTGACTAACGGCCACTGATGAACCTGACCGACACTTCCAAATTTAGTGAGTCTTCAAATTGTTTGACAAAATTAAAATTTTCTCAAACCTCTTAAGACAGGTCGTTAACCGTTCCTTAGATTACTCAAATAGTGCGTTACACTAATTGACTGTTTAAACCAAAATAAATTAGGTTTTATAACTGATGTTACCTACATCACTTCCAGTTTTACATTATCGAAGATATTATCACCAAATAATCACCTTTTCTCTGAAAATGATTATTAAGTAGCATTTTAATCATTATTTCATGATGATGGTGGTGGTTGGTTATATAAAAATATACTTCAGATCATCTTTTACTAATACTTCTAAAATAACATAACAGCTACATCTGCGCGTACTTCATAATAGAAAGAGCTTAAAGTGTTCAGGTGTTTCAAGAAAAATTTAGATATTATATGTATAGGGTGAGTTTATTAACCTGAAATTTATTATTGTTAAAATTAGTCCACCTCCCTTCATCATCTAATTGATGACGGGGAAAGATAAATTTGAAATCCTAAAAAGCAACCCTTATTTTTTAGCAGATTCAGATTTTACGACTAAAGATACGAAGAGAAATTTTTTTTCGTTCAGTACTTATTACTCGAATATGTGAAAATTTCATAATCAAATACTCAACCTGCACATTTCTAAGTGAAGTGTTCTCAAATTAGTATATCGAGTATGGGGCTTGATGATTTTTAAATGTCAAATGGCGACAAACAGCCTTTTCGGGGCCTTGAATGGCTGTAATTAAAGATACATTTAACAATAATAATTAATTATTATTACCTACTGACTTAATGCGATTAATAATTAATTATTATTAAAAGAATTAAACTTTCTTGGATATTTGCCTATTCGTTTGTTCACAGTTAGGTAAATAAAAAACTTTTGTATAGAAAAAAAGTACCCAATTCAATTTTTGATAAAAAAAAATTAATCAAGAAACTACGACTAATAAGTTGGACTTTAAAATAATAATAAAATAATAGGTTACTGTCTCAGTCTAACAGACAGTCTTTATTTCAGCATGACAAGGGATCTCATCATTCAAAGCGTTAAAAAAGGACCGTGACTTGTCAAGGGTGTTCAACAGGTGAACTTGTTTTGGTTAGCCTGTCACTCAAAGAATAGACGGGTTTACTCCTCTGTCACACTCCATTACCTGCTGGTCTTTCGTCTTGTCATTATAAAATGGTTTGTAATAATGCAATACGATATTATTAATTTTTAATTAACTGCATGATTTCTTCTGTAATAGAAACATTTTTATGGGATAATGATAATAATTACTAATAAAGGAATTGATTAAATCATGGAAACACGCCTACCTGCATGAATATAAATGGATTGAGGATTTCGATTAATTTCCAAGGATGATGTACTAGCACTACTTATTGCTTTGAATTTAAGAATAAATTGATTATAATATAATGTAGCGCAACGAAAAACAAGACGAAAAACAACGAAAAAATTTAATCTTAAAAAAAAAACTCACACCAAGCGAGAAGAAATTTGTCCTTGATATTTGAAGTGCCTACCTCAGTTTATAAATTTAATTCAGTGCTTCCCAAAAAGTAAATCCGCAAAATTTATCTTTTTTGTAAAATATTTCTCGCGAGGTGAAACTAATAATATTTTAATCTTCATGTTGTGTCTTTCTTGATTTCAATAAATCACGTAAGGGATTATTCCTCTAGATAGCAGGTGTCCTTGATCTGCAATTGTTACGTAGAGATCCAGACGATCCTGGAGCAGTCGAAGACTTCAGTCGAGCTCAGAAGTGTAAGTGAGTCTCTTTCTACCTGGTTTCAGTGTGAGCTATTACAATTTTTTTTGTAATGACTGGTTAGACAAAGCCCGGTCAGCTCGATTTTTTTCGCAAAATCCACTTAGAGAAAGTCTGGTCAGTTCCAAAATTCGGTAGCTAGTTTTTTTTTTGCAAGGTTCGGTTTGACAAACTCAAAAAAGCTCGAGCTTTCGTCCTGATCGGACCTTACAAAAAGCGAATTTGTGAGTTGACCGGATCTTGTCAAACAAAATCTTGCCAAAACTAAAAACCAACTAAAACTAAATAAAAACAAACTTGCCGCCTTACATTTTGCTTACAGTTCTATCACAAGAAGAAAATCTTAATAACAAGATAAAAATTTAAATAACAAGAGAAAATTTGAAAATTATAAGAAGATTTTTCCAATTTTTGTTTAATTTAGAAGTAGAAGAGCCATTTTATTCACTTTATCTAAAAAGCCGCCGCTGTAATTACTCATATCTTGGCCCTCTTCTATTCTTTTTATTTATAAATCACTTTTGCGTAATAAAAATTAAGAAGTCACATCCTGATGTTACGTTAAAATTATCCGTCCGATTTTTCGTGAGCAGATAGCTCGCCAGACTAATCTGAATATTCCGAATACTAATTATGTTACTTGAGTGGTGTACTGAAAATCAATCCCGATCCCAGTCACCCTCGTGATAGAGTCAAGTCCCCCAGGATCTGCATCCATCAGCATCTATGGATAAGCTTCGCGTCACATTCCGTTCATCCTGGCAACGATGCGCACCATGAGCGGGGGGAGAGGAGCTGTTACTGCTGGATATAATTTTGTACCTATATGTATACGTTCACCTCTATATAAAAAAATATCGACATTGGAAAGTGTTAACTTAATGTATGTGATCTCGGTCTCCTCCAGATATGGATGTTCCTAACCTTTAAGTGATCATCCCGGGTAGGTATTAAAAGTTGGTAATTTAGCGCGTCCAGGACATGAAAAAGTTCACAATACAATTCATTTTTCAGGATGACAGCTCCACGATTAACGTGACTAAACATTAAAGGCGATTTACGCTTCTAGTAATCCTTATAATCAGATTAGTAAAAATTTCCGGTGGGGATTTTGTTAAAACTCCAAACATTTGACACGAGTGCTTATGCACAATAAATAAATATATTTATCTAGGCATTATGTAATCAAGTTATACCGTTAATGATATAGCTTAGCTATTCGAATAGAGCTTTAATTGCATGGGACTCTAAATTATATACAGCGACCAAATATTAATCAATCCGACCATATGGTCGCAAAAGACATGAAAACCGCTGGGATATGCGAACCTAATATCTCCGGTATATCTGTTTTGTTGAGAGGAGTGAAACGTGAATAATTTTAGGTGCGTGAAGCCGTTTGCCGTTTTTGAAGCCAGATTCGTAGCATAATGTATTCTAATCGGAGTTGAGTCGGTTTCCGGTGTCGAGGTTTCGCGTAGGCAGACTCGTAGCTTGTGCCGAGCACGGGCCAGGCCAGCGAAGACGACCGCTAGCTTGCTGCTCATAATGGGAGCCGAGATCCAGCTGGGAAGGTCTTATTCATAATATCCAATTTGTAATGAATAAAAAGATTTAGTTTCATCATAACCAGTAGTTAGAATCAAGATAGGAATTTATGCCACTTCATTGCGTGATCTATCAGGGAAGGATGAATTAACATGCTCTGTCTGCTCATGTTCAAAATTTTGTTTATTCGTTGAGGGATTAGTAGTTGATGGGATCATTAAACCCTTAAACCGCTATGGATCTATGAAAATAAAGTATTTTAATGATAATATAGCGATAGGTAAAATTCTGTATAATTTGCTTTCATGAGAAAACTGAAAAATTATCCTAATTCAGGGGTCTCCCTATTAAATTCTAAAACAATGTCATTAAAACGGACGAAAACTGATATTTTTTAAATTAGTATAAATTTTAGGTTTGAAATGAAAATGGGTTCAGATTTGATTTCTTATTGAATTAGTTCACTCTAAATCAAAATTGGTGACATTTTTTTCCAACATTCTAAGAAAAGGAGAAGGAACATTTGATTAATTTTAAATTATATGGAAAATATTTATTAGTATGAGACACATAGTCTAATTTTCGCATAAACTACTATTGTGCATTGAAAAATTATGCAAATATGCCAGGCAGGTGTTACCTACTACAACATGGTGGCTAGAAACTCGATTACGCTATGTGAATGCGTAATAAAGTTTAGTGTTTGTATGCAGACAGAAAAACACTGTCTTTGTAAACGATCTTGCATTTAGAAAATATTTATATAAAATAAGAAATATTTTCATAGAATACGAAATTTTTTTTGAAGTAGGTTAATGATTTATAGGCAAGAAATTATTTTAATTAAACTGTACCTACTTAACAAGAAAATCTTACAATAATTATTATTTACATCTGGAAGTTGGAATAAACATTAATATAATATACGGATTTCTTTGATTAAGATTGTATAGCTAATAAAACGTCTTCAATTAGGATTAAGGTGTATAGCTAGAAAATTTTTCGAAAAATTTGTCACTTTTATCAGAGCCTTGTTCAGGTCAGTTAATCAAATAATCCAAAAATATAAATAATATAATATTAGATAATGAGAGACACCGAAAAAATGTGATTATTAAAAAATCATGATTAGGTTTCATTTGATGGACTATTTTGATATACAAAAGCTACAATACTGCCTGACCCTGATAACATTTCCTTAATTTCTCTTGAAAGATGCATCCATTGTCTCTTCTGTGATTTTCAATAATGTCTCTTTCCTCTTAAGATATTCCCTTCACTTGGGAGAACTCAACGGTATGTGAATTTCCATAGTTACAAGAAAAACTATAAATACAAAAACAACGATTATCTGAGGAGATTCCTAAAACACAAGTTAAGCAGTGTAGACCACTAAATCATAACCAAACATCGTGAACATCTAGAAAAATTTCGAACATCAAGAATTTGGTAAAGAACAGAGGCCGTATCTGACTACTAGCAGAAACATATAGCCGTGCAGAGATTTGGCTAGCAGGTAGCTGACAATTGCAGTTTGATTTGGGTACAGCCGTGCAGCGATTTGGATTCTGCGATTTTGACATTGAAGATAGAAAAACGTAGCAGCGAATTGGATATATCTGTGCAGAGATCTACATTAAAATTGTTGACACACTAACAGCAAGGCTACTAGAGTTGACTTAAAGCTTTGTTCAACAGCTGATTCCGTGGGTTATTCCTTTCGTTAACCTACGAGGGACTTCTGTCAAGAATTAATGACAGAAAGTCGGTGACGAATAAGATTCATTAAGGGAACAAACTTTGAGTAATTTTAAGTTATTTTTAAGTTCGTTGTAAATGTTATTGTTGGGAAAATTTCTTATTGTAATAAAACCCAAACAAATTTAAATTTGAGTTTCAATAGGAGTGTATAGGTTATGAAAATTTTAAAAAATTTATAAAAAAAAATACTTGAACTCACTCTGAGTCATAGAGGTCTCATACAGACTAAACTTTTACTTTTACAAAAGAAAGGCCCCCTAAATAAATAAATTGTTTATGGTAAGAGGGAATCAAAGAGGAAAATAAATTTTCAAAAAAAGAGTAGAGAAAGCACAGTCCCTGCGAACCATAACAGTACCTATTCATAGTATTTATGTTGCGTAATTGAACTTTTGTGAGAAAGATGTGTCACGTAATAAAAAAAAAAAATTTAATTCAAATATATACCGAGTGTTGAGAAACTCAGGGAAAAAACCAACCACACACTATTGTATGGTGTTGTGGGATTCCAAAAATCAAAACAAAAAAATTCTACCTTCATCTGTTTCCGAGGTATCGCAATAATTTGTTTCGAAAAGATGGCAACATTGCATTGAATTTTCTGGTAAAAAATACAGTCTGCAATCTCTTTTTCATTTTGTTATTGTATATAATGTATGTATATTATACAGGGTGTTTCATTAATCAGTGCAGAAAATTCAACTGGAGGATTCCTCGCTGAATTTTAAGGGGGGTTTGTCATAAAAAACATTTCTTAAAGCCTCCCAGAAGAAGTTACAGCCCCTTAAACTTGGGTAAAAAATTCACATTTATCGATTTTTTTCTGAAATGTTTTGAAATAAAAAAAAGACGGCTAGGTATTCGAATACTATACTACCCCTAAAAGTTTTTTTTCAGAATTTTTTTCCTAAATATTTTTTTTAATCTTTATTCACACTTAGGAGGGCCAGTTCCATTGAAAAGAAATGTTTCTCTTAAAAATTTCACGGAAATCAATACTTTTCCACTAAAGAAATAAAATACGGGCATGTAACTTCTTCGGGGAGGTTTTAAGAAAAAAAAAATTATGACAAACCCCCCTTAAAATCCATCAAGGAATCTCCAGTTGAATTTTCCGCACTGATTAATGAAACACCCATACCCATAATATAATATGTATAGGTATTATCAATATAAATTTGTAAAAATAATTATGTATCATTAAAATTTCAGGTCTTAATAGAGCGACAATTTGCATTATAAATCTCCTCGATTAAATCTGCAATCGATCACAAAAATCAACATTCCGGGGAGGAACCGTATAAACGTACCTACCGATAAAAATATCTTTTATTGAATTTTTATTTCACTTTGGAAATAAATTTAACAAGAGAATAAATCGCTCAGGTATGATCTTACATGCTACTACATTATCAAATTCTTTCACCTGCCAACCTTGATTTATACACAATGGCTGCCACCCTGCTGTGTCTTACAAGCAACCACTAAAATTATATCGAAGCTATAAATTTCACGATTTAAGTGTTGTTGTTATAGTACATTTACGATAAAGAAGTGCGATATAAAACTCAGGAAACGAAATAGTAATCCGCAGTCTTTGTACAATTTTATTGCTGACAATATCAATCCAATATCAAAAACACCATATAAATATAAATATAAGAAGTGTTCCAGTTAAGTTGTCAGATTATTCCTGAGCGTTTAAAATAATTTTATCATGAATATATTCGTTTCCATATGTTGTAGGTAATAAAACCTAATTAATTGTATCTTTCATAAAAATTTTTAGTCTTGTATGTTCCCATTTTAAATTTCCAGAATTCAAAAAAATGTATCATAATATTGTATCATAAGACCATCAAATTTTAAGTTAACCTAAGTCTCTTTTTTATCTATGCGTGATTGACTCTGTTCAAATGAAATGAAGTGTTCGTCCATTTGTTCTTTCTTCCAAAACGTTGAGGTTGCGGTGTTGTGGGAAGGTGTTGTGCACCTCAAGCGGCTAGGCCATCAAGGACACCTTTAACCTTTCCCAAACAAGAGTGGAACTTATACCCAAACCTCGTTCTACTGGGTTTGAAGCCCTTCACCCTTCCTAGTTTAACATATCACATATCTCATACCTTGAAACAAATAAAGATTTCGGATAGAAAAAATGTATTGCGGATTGCGGATAATAAACTATGATTTTGTGATTCTGTTGAAAAGTGATAATTTTGTTTTGCAAAAGGTTACCCACTCGATGAAGCTCGTTTGCAATCTACCTCGCTCATAAAATAAAATCGCTTTTTAATACTTTCATAACTAGCAAATTTCTTACATAAATTCTTTATGACAGATTTTTTCAATTGTATCATAGTCTAACAGAACACTCTTGGAGGTCAATAAAATATATCGAGTTAAAGAAAAATTATAAATTACATTATAAATTCTATAAGATATTTGAGAAACATAAATTTGGTGTAATCGTGGATGCAATAATTAAATCAGCAGAAACATAGGCAGGTACTGAAGAATTTCTTTGTGATGTATTATTACAGGGAACTAAACAAAAAGTTTCATGTTATATTTCGACTGATTAAAAACGGAAAGCATAACTTATTTATCCATGTAAGATGAATAAGTAAAAATTACAGATAATTAATTCTTCTATTCAGAGGTACCGAGGCCATTTTTCAACTCCATTATCTCTGTGTGTGTTTTGTAACTTGATATATATTCATAGCAAGGAGGTAGCAGCTCCTTTATATCAACATTATTCCATAGGATATGAGCATTAATAACGGGCATTTGTGATGTATTCATGTAGCTTTATGTAAGAGATTATTAATCGAATAGCTTTTGCACTTCGCTGTGGGTATCATATCAGGACTCCGCTATGTCGGACCGGTGACTACTGAATAGAAGGAGAGATCCTAGCATGGAGTCTTCAGATGAGGCCTCTTAGTGGGAGGCTTGCCTCATTTCGGTAAGGTTCAATGTTTAATAACGTTAAAAATTATTGCTTTAATCAAATAAATGACTTCGACAACGTATATCATAATAGTGAGAGTAGTTTGTGTCTTTTGAAGTTGCATTAGTCAGGGAATGTTTATTACATTAAGAAACATTAACTTTCATTCTTCAAAAAAGTACTAAACTAAAACCAAATTATTGTGGATATATTTGAAGAATAAAATTAAACTGATTCTTCTTTAATGTAACATATTTCGACTGCTAAGTGTACCCTAAGTGATGTATTAATTTTCTCGAACAAACTTGAATCTTGACAAACTATAAACTATCAATCTAAATATTACCTTTCCAGCTAATTTTCGATGTACTTCAGATGATAACATACCAGCAGGCAAAGTGAATAAAGGCACTTTAGGTATCTATTTTATTTTATTTCTTAACATAAAATAACATTGTAATACGAATTTTATTGTTTGAGCTTGCCGGACGATACAATGCCCGTCTTCAGGAGAACAACATTCCATTTTTTCTCTCGGGGAATATTAACCGGTTTATTGGATATGGCGCTATATAAAAAGTAAGACTTTCGCCTGTAGATAATATGAAGAAAAAAATCCTGCAAGTAAACATATTTATTACCATACTTCTCAAGTAAATGTCTATTTTGCAGACCATAAGAGACTTGCATATCGAGATTATTATACATATGGAATAGTATACATAGTGATACTCGCAATCTGAAATACTCATTACTTTATATAAAATATCGGCCCTTCTAATTTTATTTCGAATGCTTTACTGTAATGCTTCTACGCTATATTTTTTAAAAATTAAGTGCGTCAGATAAATTTGTACCTTTTCATGAAGCATTAAATTTATGTCGCCTATTATGCGTAATAAAGTTTATATGACGATCCTTACTTTGTAGCACCTAATATTAATACCTGGAAAATGTTGCAATTATCGTAGTAAATTTACTTTTTTCAAATCATATTTATGCATGTTTTTCCGCATTTTAAATGAATATCGTCAGACAACATAATTAAAAGTCGTTATCGATAATTATTATAAAAATTTACGCCTAACCATGCAAAGTGATGTTTCGTGAGTGGTTCAAAGATTTTTAAAAATTTATTGAATTCATTCCACTCATAATAATTAGGTATTAAAAAAAAATAACAGTTCTAGTTCTAGAAATAAAAAAATAATAATTAGGGACCTATAATAGGTACCTATTCTTCATATTTTTTAAATAAATTATTGAAAAACATTTTAAAATACCTAATAGAAAGAATCTAGACCTCATAATATTAGGTTTAGCTTACGATGTAAATTTCTCAAATTTATGGCTAAACTAATCTGCTTGTATTTGGTAAGGCAGACGTTGCATCGCTGCAATGACATTTACATTTTAGCGAATCTGAAAATACCACTAAATCTGGATTGTCCCTCATAAATAAACGATGTCTATCAATAACCAATATCCACTTCTAAAAAAATCTTAAATATTTTTTTATCCTTCATGTTTCATTTCACATCACTCTGGGCATCAGGGAAATTACAGGAGTGGTTTCTAGATTCCAAAGGAAAAAAAAATATCATGCAGGACTGGATGAAATTTCCCCCTTCATTGCCAAACACTGCATATCAAAACTGGCTCGACCATCATCTTCATGCTTTTCTTGAAAATACTGGTACCCTGTCCTGGTCCTACCATTATTTTTTGTGAAACAAATCTACTAAGATGGTTCCAATTCAACTTACAGAGTAACAGAGTTCATCTCTAACGGTATATACGATGACTTGAGCACGATTTGGTAGCTGTTGGACCTCTCCAAGGCTCTCGATAGCGTGAATACGTGGACGGTCCTTTCTTGGTTTATCAACTACCTGCGACTAAGAATGCAGGTGATGGAGCTGATTGGGTATGGAGGTCGAGTGGTGCATGGGACCCCTTTTTGCTCTGATCTCCTCTGGATCTCCATAGGCTGATATTCTCGTTTCTATTCTTTCCATATTTTAATTTAACGACCTGGATCCCAAAATCCATTGAAAATTGAGCGTCTGCTTGCCTCAGACTAAAGCTAGTCTTTATCAAAAACTGAACTGATTAATTTTCAATCGTACAGATTGTGCCTGTCTCCTTTAGCTTCCATCTCCACTGATAGTGTTCAGATTGCACCATGGGTTGTTCTTAAATTCTTGGAATTTCAGATCGACGAGAATCTGAACTGCATAGCTCACTCTGACCACTGCTCGTATCACCGACTGCCAGTTATACTTGCTTTATTCTACTGGTGATAGTATTATTTCTGCATATCATGGACATTATTATAATTATTATATCTCCTATGACTATTCTCGACCCGTCGAAGTGGCAGTTCACATGAAATTTTTAGTACTGTCAGTTACTGCCATCAAATTTTGATCCAGAGAATAATAATTATTAACAGAATAATATCATGATATCACAATGAAATTGGTCGAAACTTGAACAGAAGCTTGGCAAAATTGAGGTGTAATTCTCCCTGGAAGTAGTCGATGATTTGAGTTCAAGTTCTCAAGAATACGATCAGCATGTTATGGAAAATTTTCTAATGAGAAATTTGCATTGGCACGATCTGCGGTGATCGTTCCTATTCAAAATGCAAACTTAACATTGAGATGTTTGAACAGCTCGATGTCATATTTTTTGGCACTTTGGTCACAGGCGTAGGTAGCAAATGGAAAAAGCAAAGTTTGGAAAATGAAACTAAATAATAACACAGATAAAGAACGAGGAATCCTATTTGAGTGGGTATTAAAAACAAAGTACGGGTCTAAGAAGCTGTAGATTTTATTATGTGGTGTAATTTTTAACTGAATATATTTAACAGTTACCGAGAAAATGTGTCTTGACAAACGGAGTGTTTAAGTAAGAACTTCCCATCCTATCCGTTTGAAAATAAGCTGACTTAATAATTAATTGTATGAATTTTTAGACCTTTTTACGCTCGTGAAAAAATGGACGTTTTTTGAAGTTACTTTTACAGTCGGTAATGTTGCAGTCTCACGAGGGAATCGACTCCCACGAACTCAAGAATAGCCCCTTGTTGTCTGCGGCGAATTTCAGAGATCACTCCGCAGACTTTTTTCCTTTTTCAAAAGAGAGCTATCAGAATTTTGGCAGGCTTATCCAATAGTAGGTTTTTTATGGGTCAATTTAAGCGACTTGATCTTCTGACCTTGTCATACCTGTACGGTTCCTCCCTTATCAAACCGATTAACAAAAATCAAAATAAACTGGATCCTTTTCGTTTCACCAACCGCAATCCCAAAAGTCTTTCACGAAGGAGGCCATAAAACAAGCTTAAGAATTGATCCATCAATTCCCAGATTTTGTCTATTCAAGGAATGACTCAGAAAACATCTTATTACTGGACTGGTGTCATACACCAACACCACTGTGGATGTCACAATATTACCACTAAGAGTGATATTTTCTGTAGTTATTTTTATCATCTGTTACCACCTGTGTCGGCTGAATAAAATATTTTTCTACCATAAAGTAGTTGCGTAATTGCGTATGTGTCTAATAATTTATTTCTCTGTTCTGTTATAGATACCAACATCCGACATCCATCGGAAAAGCACGATAGCTTTAAGACTTTGAGCATTCATCTCTGTTGCGTTACCTTTCAACTACTCAATGTAATTGAAAGTCATAACATAAGTTATACAGAACTACCGGAAAACGATAAAACAATTTTTACATTATTTTTATAATAATAATTGTAGGTATCTTTTTTTACAGGGAAGTGGCAGGCAGTTATATTCAGTTCGTTCGAATGGTAAAATGGAATACTAATTATTTTTATGGAATACCAGTTATTATGGGATACCAATTACTATACCGATTTAAAAGTTTCCTGCCGGATTTGGTCGCAAGAAGCATGTAGTGTACCCCTATCGTTGTGGAAAAAATTGTACTGAAAACTGAAAATTGTAAGCAAAACACCTGGCGTATTACATGTGAGATTCTTCTTCTCTAAATTCTTACCAAGGTATCAAAAACCCTATTGGATTGTATTTAACACCCCACAGTATGTACTAATCCCTATTCTATTTTTACTTTTTTATTTTTTATTTTTTTATTACCTACTGAATTTTATATTTGCATTTTAATTATCTATTTATTTCAATATAATAACGCACTGATTCTATTCTTTCAGGAATCACTCAATAGCATCACAGGATGTCTCCTGAGGAACTCATCGCAAATTTGGGAAGTGTGTTCAGGCATCATAACAAAACAAAAAAAGTCGAATAAACATAGTAGTCAAAAAATGTCAACCGTCTGAGCTATTGTTAAAAATATTTTTACTGAATTTATTGCACCTAATTCATTATTAGGGAAAAAATTGCTTTCGAAAATGGAGGGTTTCCTGATTTCAAAATTGGTGTTTAGAAAACAAACGTACAAGAGAAGCAGCACTTCATCACTGAACTGCTAAAAATCGAGCTTCAGAGCTGACGCTTCAAGAGATGGTTAGCGTTGCAAAATAATTGATGCAACTTTATAGTGCAGCAGCAGATTGATAAATATACTCGTAGACAGGATGTTTCATAATTATTAAATGTCATAATTTGCGGGTATAACGATGAGACACTACTTCTTTTGTGAATAAAAATTTTAAATCCTAATCAGTGGCTTAAAAATTAAAGCACGATTATTTTGGTTGAAAGAAAAAAAAAAGGAAACGGGTCTATGTTTGGTTTTGTCTTAAAAACGTGTCCACTATCTCCCTTATTAAATATTGGCATCCAATTATGAAACACTCTGTATATACCCCATAGAATTTTACTTTTGTTTTTTCTAAAAACTGTTGTTTTCAGGATTAATGTTTTTATGAGATGAGACTATTTTATGGTCCTACTAACATTAAAGTAAAATTTCTGATATACAGGGTGTCCCGTATCGTTATGTTCAAATTGTGAGCATATAGTAGGCTTATTCCTAAGCCTAAAAAACCCAAAAGTGGCAGGTCTATCTGCATTCGTTACGAAGTTAGAGGCCTAAGAAAATAATGTATACCAGGTTTAACTTTGAAAACCACATAAAGCTTATTTTATTGACCACATCTTTAGTTTATCATGTGTTAAAAATGTCCTATTCCTTGCCGAATACAAACTTGTGCTCGGAGGCCTATTGCAGAAGTAACAGTTCTAATTTCTCGTCTTTTTTCGCGACCGATCTCTTGACCAGCATGCTGAATACGATCCAATAATAATTGCTTTTTGGAATTTAGTTACAAACGCTAATTCCGAAATATGCTGGTGTCCCATTTATTTGAATCCAAATGCCATTTTGTATGAGCAGGAGAACCTCTTCTAATGTTTATTTTGGTGACATTTACTCATGTAGCCACCATAACAATAAATTATTAGTCTAAACCACAACACATGTGGTTGTGTGCTTGTGTGGTTTTCAAAGTTGAATCTTTGTTATTTACTAGTCATAATTTTCTTAGGCCTGTAACTTCGTAACGAGTAAAGATAGACCTGCCACTTTTGGGTTTTTTGGGCTCAAAATTAAGCCTACTAATGCTCAAAAAATTTGAACATAACGATACGGGACACCCTGTATAATACAGAGAGGCACGCCACTCTTCGGCAAGTCCATTGAGATCATGTTGGCAGAACAGGCACCAATATCGTTTGAACGAATCCCAGCTCTGCCTCAGTTAGACTCAAGTAAGTTCATGTGATTAAAGGAAGAGCTCTCAAAGCCTAGAGCCCTTTAAATGAGTCAAGTGTTACATACAAATAAGTAGATAAACCAATTATGTTATTATAAGTAGTATATGCGCTTAAATCGTGAGGGACAAAGTCAGTACTTACGACATTTCAGAACAACTGGACTATGTTTCTTGAATATTAAATGTAACAGGTGTGAAATGTGTAAAAAATTTTTAATAAATCCTGATAGAGAGTAGTTTTTAAGGAAAAATTTTTGCGTTTCAACAAGGTGGAGCAATCAGCCTTACTGCGAATATGAGTATGGATATTTAGGCGAAGATTTCCTAAGGTTGCCTCTCAAAATTTTATAAACTGTCCATGGAATTGTAAATGTACCATGGACTAATTTTTTGCCCAGCATATTCAGCCTTATTTTCCATGTTTTTTTTTTCTGTCTATCAGAATCATTTTTTAAAGGTTTTCCTTAATCTTGAAATCTTAGGCGTAAGGCAAAATAGACCACTCCATATCATGGTAAGATAATAATTAAATCTGTATTTAATTTTCAGGTAAACTGGCACTTTTTAAAAAGGAAGTTTAACTCCATGTGGTTCTTCCCCACATCACAGACTTCACCATTTTCCTGCATGGAATCAAAGGAATCCATCCACTTTAACTGGCTTTTTGGGAGTTTCGGTAATATATGAAGAAACTGAAGCAAGAAGTATTCCTGAAGATCATTCCCGCAAGAAATAACTGTTTTATTCTAGAAAATTACTTTTGTAGGTAGGTAATTTTGTTGAAATTTTTCAGTTACAATAAATAATAACGACAAGTGTGAATTGTTTATTTGATTAGGAATCGAACCCTGAATCCTGAATAGATCAGACGCAGAGTCCTGTAGAGAAACAGTTCTCGGGTAGTACGACTGCCTATAGTAGATAAGGCAATAACATCATCAAAGTTCTCATTTCTCGCACTATGGAGAAATTATAAGTTATATCGTCTCATCTTCTCTCAGAAAAAGAATTCATTTTTTATAATTTTTTCTAAAAAAAATATAATTAGGCAACTCTAAAAAAAAAGTATCTATCTGTACTGACATGTTTTTTCCATTTATTATTAGAAAATGTTTGGGCTTGAAAAAAGTACGCTTTTAGCATTAAAAAGTACGAGTATATCAAACGTATCTGAAGCAATCATACTAAAAGAACCTGCTACAGTTTTAAATTAGGCAACATCGTCATTTAAAAGTAATACCAGTGGTCAGCGTTAAAAAAATAGGCTCCGCTCGAGATTATGATGTATATGGCGATCAAACATTGCGGTAGCTGAACATAAAAACTTGCGTGGGTTTTATATTCCACCTTGCTTTGTCGGCTGCTGGAGTAGATATTTATCCTATCAATACAAAGCAAAGTCACACCTTTACACAACTAAGGCACGTATTTGAAAAAATAATAATTAACTTTTAAATACTTTTATTTATCACAAAGTAATGTGATTTTATTTATCGTGGATTATCATCTTAATAAAGCTACAATGAGGGTTTTATTATTTTTCATTAATAGGACCGCTGCGATAAGAGAGAGGATCGGAAAACTTTTTAATATTTTTTGCTGTCCTCCCATGAGCATTGATAATTCCTAAATAGACAGATTTCTTAAGATCGATATTGTTTCAAATGCTCCATAATCTTAAATTAGTATTCAGATATAAGATCTCTAAAAATAGCAGTGGAAGAGAAAGAGAAGGTGACAATTTGAGATATGAATGACACTGTTATTTAATAACGTCTTAGAGTTATAGGGCTACGACTTGACTTACTATAAAGAAAACGGATGATAAAATTATCATCCATCAGTATTATGCAGTTTCCAATATTTTTCCAATATTTTAGGAAAATATTGTAAATATTTTTTTAAATTCCTGGGCAAGGAAGTAAATTACTTAAGGAATGAGAATTTGTTCCGCATGGCAAAACAAAAAATGAGATTGACTCCATAATGTCAAACAACAGATATGCAGGAATGCAACGGTGCTAATCCGGTTTGACACGTGAAGCGACCACAGGCTGGTCAGAGCAACCCTCACATTCAATCTCAAGATCTAAAGGAACAAGCTACTACACAAAAGCAGGTTTGAGACCCTGGAGGAGCTGGATCGGAATGAAGATTCCTGATTGGAGGAGCTAAGGAAGAAACTAGGGCCGATAAACATCCCGGGTAAAATGGAGATGAATGAACTTCACGGCAAAATTTGTACCAATATCCGGAATGCTACCAGGAAAGTGAGCGGTAGAACTAGACACAAAAAAGACAGAAAACTACAACCAACTACATTGAAGCTCATAGAACAGAGGAGAATATACCAAGGGACCCGACAGCGTATGGAGAACCAAATAACAAAATTAGAAAGGATATTAGAACAAGGGACATCCGAACGCTCAACACAAAAACTATCGAGAGTACCATAGAAAGAAACTCCAACATGAAAGTCTTAAAATCCAACACAATATCACGAAAATGAGGGATCAACAAAATAAGAAAATCACCGACAAAAATGACATTGTGAAGTATATCGAGAACTTCTAACTAAGATTATAACCAACGGACTTATAAAGAAATTCGACTCGTACCAACCAGTAGAACAGGCGGGCTTTAGAAGGGGATACAGCACAAACGACCATTTGCAAACAATCCGCACATTGATAGAGAAAACAGCGGGATACAACAAACCCCTGCATTTGGCATTCGTGGACTATCACAGAGCCTTCGACAGCGTCGAAACCTGGCCATTTTTACAAGCAATGGACCAAACCAGAATTGATACACGTTATTCCAGTCTCAAGCAAAGAGACACAATTTCCCCAAAACTCTTTACTACGACACTCGAAAATATAGTCAAGTCACTGTCTTGGGAGGCGAAAGGCATTAGCCTCGATGACACCTCTCTGAACTACCTACGATCCGCAGACGACATCGTTCTAATAAGCAGTGATATCCGGGAATTAGCAGAGATGCTGCAACAGCTAAATGAAGCGTCTAGAAGAGTGGTAGTCAGCAACACCGGAGACGCTTTGAATAAAATCGACCAAACGGTAGAAAACGTAGATGAATAAAACGTACCTACCTGGGGCATACCATCAAAATTGGCAAAGGGAATCAGACAGCTGAAATGAAACGCAGAATAAAGCTGACATGGGCATCTTTTGGCAAACTAAACTATGTTTTCAGGAATAGGGATATTCCAATAAATCTCAAGCGGAAAGTATTCGATTCGTGCATAATACCGGTGGCAGCCTACGGTCTTGAAACGATGGCAATACAAAAAATAGCGCAAACTTAGAGGGATGCAAGGAGCACAAGAGCACAAGAGCGCGCAATGCTCGGCAACACCCTACGAGATTGAAGAATTGAAAATGAAGAGATCAGACAAATAACTACGATGCGCATTACAGAACTTAAGTGGCAATGGTTGGACCACGTAGCTAGATAGGGCTCGAGTAAGTGGGCATCGAAGATCATATTTTGGCGGCCTAGACAGAAAAAACGCAGTCAGGCAGACCAATGAGAAGATGGCTAGACGACATCAAAAAAGTAGCAGGGAGCAGATGCTTCGAGGCAGCACAAGATAGAGAAACGTGGGGAAGAATGAAAGAGGCCTACGTCCAGGAGTGGACTACTATTATAGTGGCTGACAGAGAAGAAGAGAAGAAGAAGAAGTGTATGAAGAGATTCTCCCAAGTAAGGGTTGGAAACATAAATATTACTACTTATACTAAATCATTATAATAGAATTGAACAGGCACGAAATTGTTTCCAAAAAAGACATCTCCTCAACATTAAAATTAAATTTTAAAGGATATTAAATTTTGAAAGGGATATGTTCGAATTTTACCCCCTAAACTTTTATTCCTCCCGAAATTTACAGTATGTTTTCTGGGGTTATGTTACTCTTTTTTATGAAATCATGTTTGTAAATTAATCTACCAATTACAAGACAATAAAAGTCCCAAGCACGTAAAAATCACTCTATGTATTTAAATTGAATTACAAGAAACTAAATATTATTATTCAAGGAAAAGTTAAATCAATATGTAAAATGATTATGCATCCGTTCGCGTTAACCCTCAGGTGTTCACTCAAAGACTCGCAACTCTACTCTCTTTACTTCGATCGGGGTCGAGGGCCGGTTCCTACCACTGCTGGTGGCTGTGTATATCGCCCTTCTCCTGTCTGCATTATTACGTTCCCGGTGGTCGCTCGACTTGAATTTTCTACAATGTTAATTAAATAAATACCTAATAAAAATACTTCCTTTTTCTGTTGCTATGGCGTATCCATGGAAATTTTAAGACAAATTATTTATCAATACGATTTTTAAATATTTCCTATCAAGACACTAGAAATTAACTCTAATTATTGTTGTTATTTATTATTATTCTCTAGGTAATGTAATACTTTCTTCTCTCTCCAGAAACACTATGGACATTTTAAAACATCAGTGGAATTATTAAAATAATTATTTGAGAAACGCCCGCAGGTAAACCCTGAAAGCAATAAAAAATCTTATATGTCTTCATTTTCTAAAGACTGAATGTGTGACCACAAAAAGATAAGAAAACAAAGGTTTATCACATTATGTCCCTCATTGTTTTATAGTGCTGTGTCTTGGGAAGACTTGAATAATAATTATAGACTATGGGCCATATAGGTTTTTAATGTGATTATCAGATATGGGACTCGATTCTAGACCACCAACATGGCTTATGGTACTAAAGATCGCATTGTTGTTTGGGTAAATGTTGGTGAGGCCTCGACTCCACTATTCGTATTTTATTCAATTACCAATTACTGATAATTTAAGCGTGTAATAGCACTTTGGCATCATCCTCTAATGACGTAATAACTGTCAAGTTTTAGACCACAGCTCGTACAACGTTAGGTATGAGGAGTAGGTAATTTGTGACATGATTAAATATTAAGTTTGAATAAATTTTTCCGGAATCAACTCCGAGATGATACAGCAGATAGGCAATTTTGTAATAGATATTATTAACTCCACCAAAATAGTTATTAGACATGCATATTTTGTTAGTTTAACTAAAATATCACGAATATGCTTAATGCATAATTGATTTAAATTTATTCTACACAATCAATGTTTATTTTTACTCAAACCCATAATCATGAATTTCATGCAAATGTCCTTCGATCGTGTGATGTTTTTAATTTTACTTTGGAGGTTCTATAATCTATTTGATGCGATACTGTGCAAAATCTTTATGGGTCTCGGCAGCTATGATTTTTTTCTTCTTCATATCCAGAGCCTATACTCACTCTGTCTATTTTCGGTCACAGTGCCGAACACCGTCACCTTGCTCCCGGCAAGGAGGGAAAGTTTCTCATAGCATATAATTTGGGCTTGCGCTCCGATCCTGATTTTCCCCTTAGTATAGATAATAATAAATATTGTCAGGAGACGACACCCAGATACTGATACTAACCACCAGTACCTGGTATAATTATTTTCTTAGAACATCTCTTATTATTGTAGGTATTCTTTAAAATACTACGACTGTGCAGGTTTCCAATAAGGCTACGATTGTATTCCTTGTACGGATGTTTCATTATGGTCACTCTTCTCGGTTCATTTTCTTGTTAAGTTAGAAAGAGAAAAAATAAAATAATTTATAATTTAAGATAAGGAAAATTTATCTTTGAATCTGCAGTTCGAATCAATTTCTTAATGGATCATCTCTTTTAAAATATTTCTGAGTCTCTTTTTATTAACTTCTTATTCAGATCTTATTGCTATCCGTTTCGATCTAAGCTTCACCTTCCCATTCTCATCCTTTCAGTCGCGTTTTCAACTCGTCCTTGCATAGCTACTCATTACTATTTTTTTTCATTAATTGAAAAGTATAATTTATCTTTGAAAAGAAAAGTTCGATCTGACGACAAGTTGTTATGACAGATTATCGTAGAGAATATTTTGAAAAATAGATTTATAATATTTTATATACTGGTAGCGCTTTTCTGGCAGGCCGTAGGGTCTAGAATATTTCTACCACCTCTGGTTGTGTATATACATGAACTGCCAAAGAAAGAGCTTCAGTACTGAAGTATGTATGGTTAAAAGTAAATGTGTATTCAAAATATGTATACTAAATAAATAAGTACAGTACTATTAAGTTTTGATACTATTTTTTTTTACAAATAGATACTACTACTACCACTTTATATGATTACCTATATAGTATTGCTTTAATAAATAATTTACTGATTGAGTCTTGGATTACTGTAGTTATATAATATAGACGCACCTTTCACGCAAATCTGATGCATAATTAATTATTATCAATAAAAAGTTTAAGTTTTTGTTTTTAAAAAATCAAAAAGAATAACACCTGTCGTCACAATTTTATTTTATCATAAAATATTAGTCAAGATAAAGAGTATTCCCCCATTTATTGAGAGGATCATGTTCTTGATTTATGTTATGCTCTAAAGCCATTAAATACAATGTAGAAATATATGCAAAGAACAAAAAGATAGGAAATTGATTTAATCTTCAAGTAGGTATACCAGCATAATCTGCTTCACTTTCAGAATCGTATTTAATAAGTATTGAATATTATATCCTCTGAATGCTAAAATTCAATTATTATTCTCCGATACGATTCATGCAGCTTCATTATTGATCTCCTTTCTATTATACAACCAGCGGGTTATTTTGTTCCACAAGAGAAGATTAATATCGGTAATCGGTAAGATAAAATGTTTGATTACAACTGAAGAAATTCATCTCCATTTCAATAGCCGGAATTGAATGATTATTTATCTAATTTTGTTTCGTAACCGAATATAAAAAAAAAATTGCTAAATAACTGTAATAATTATATTTTATAAATTCACCTGTACCTATTATTTATGTCTACAATATAGAAGGTTAAATCGGTAATAATATCTATTACGGATATAAATAATACAAAGCTTAAAATATTTACGACTAAAATGACCCATTTTCAATTATTACTTACTTGAAATTACACACACTATTTAGAATTACTGAGCAATATTTTTAATTGAATGTAGAGTAGTAGAGTAATTAGAGTGATAGATTTTATGCGACATTAGTCAGTGAAATTAGTTGTTATTGTCTTGCAGGTGCAGGTAAATATAGGTAGAACATTATTACCTACTGAAAAAAATTTTATATTTGCAATAGTCAAAAATCGCAAGACCCCTTCGATTTTTTTTTTTTTAAATTTAGTATCAACGGAATTATTGAATTTGTGTGTTACTATAATTTTCCACACTATGGTTTAAGTGTACATTGTTCGCATTTTTTTATATAACTTTCAATGATAATCCTGAATATTATACAGAGCTTTTTTTTATCTTTCTCACTATTGGGATTCCTATAACTAACAGTTCGGTTAAATTAGAGAAAAGTTGTGGGTGAACAGAAAATTCGTGGGTTTTAGCGATCATTCTTATCACTGATCTCATGCAAAAGGCAGAGAAAAACCTGTCGGAAACATGGATGACCGTTTCGCTACTGTCGGAGCTCATCGTCAAGATTTTACCAACATAGAGCCCTAGAGGTCGCTACTCATACATCCCTAAGTTCCGTGGGAATATTCTGGAGAAGAATCAACTTATTTTATGAAAAGGGTAGAGAGTTACACTTGCTGATGTGGAATGCTGATGAGCTCCAACAAGAACATAGGAAAATCGTGACTTTGAATATTGAAAAAAATTTGATTGATTGAAAAAACTTCGCCTTTGAATTCATATTATTTTTGAAGCCCGCAAGATGGGGTTCGCAAATTTGATATGGATAATTTTGTAAAAAAATAATACCTTAAGGGGCAATATTTGATTCAATCTATTGGCGGCACATTTGTCAATCTGCCTCTGGCCGTCCATATTTTCAGCAGTGTTTTTTTTTTATCTTTGGCCTGAGATCAGTGATAAGCACGAACCCCGGAACCGACGAATGTTTTTTTTTTCTTATTTTGGCCATATCTATTTTATTATCGAAAATTAATTAATATTCTTTTGTAGACTGACGTAAGTCTTCAGGAGCTATCTACTTGGCATTTCGAAAATTTTCAAAGTCCACTTTTGTTTTTCTTAAGACATTCATATTGGCTTTCATTTTATTTTGTATAAAAAAATCAGGTAACCAAAAAAAATCTATCACACTTGTACAAAGATATATCTGCTAATGCTGTTTTGACTAATGAAACCACGGGACTGTAAACAAGGGTAAGATTTTGGTAATGATATTAGGATTAAAACCGAGCCATATAATTTCAAATTGAACGAAGAACGGCACCTACCTTGTCGGCATCTGCATCAGGTTTTGTGGGGCCCCAGGAAGTCTTCCTCTCGTTCAAAACCTGGAACAATCACCATAATAACTAAAAATGTTCAAAAAAGGAGCAAAGATATTGTAACTAACAAAATCTATTCTATTTTCCACTGAACCGCCGTCACCTGCGTTCTCGCTCGCTGCTTTTCGAAAAACCTTTTTTAATTGAATGGGGGATAATAGAGGGAGAGCGAGAGCTGTTCTTCCTCTTCTCGGCGGTACCATTCCATTGGAAATCATATGGCTGATACTGGATAAACGAACAAATATTTTTTCTTATTTTTGCTGTAACAAATACATATTTGCATAAAATCCAAAATTTATTTCTTTTTTTTTCGAAACTTTTCTCAATTGCTTTTTTTTAATTCTTCAAGTAACTAATTATTGATTCATGAATCAATTTCCTTTTATGTCAAATCAGTTTCACTTTGTCAATTATTGCTTTCCCCATTTACGTACAGCGACAGTATCCAAAACATTGGAAAAGTATTTGATATAAAAGGAATCTTACTTGACAAAAGAAGAAAATTGAAATCAAACTGACGTTTCATAAATGGGAAAATATTTTCACAAACTGGGAAAAACAATTGACAAAAAAGGAAAACCGAGAGAAAAGACCGTAATTTCGGTTGGCGAAGTGTGGGTCCATAATTAAATAAAGGTAGGAAAGAGGCAGGCCCAAATTCACCAACTCGTGTTTATTATTAAGCAGCGACCGGCTTCGGGGTTCAAAAACCCCATCATCAGGCCTATGGGCTAATTAAAAAACAGGCCCCGCTAGGGATAGTGCAGGTGCACAGTTTATCATAGGTAGAGAACACGTATGTGTAAACCCAACAAAAACCAAACAAAAAGATAAAATTAAATAAACTGGAAGATTACCGCCGAATTTGTTTTTGTTCGGTTCACACAAAAAATGTGAATTTTTCAAGCTTTCGGAGATGAACAGCAACTGAACTCCTAACCATTTTCTAAAAAATTAAGGCTACACATGAAATAATAATCAGTAACTCTTAAGAATTCATATCGTCTTGTTTGCAGTATAAATATCTCAGGTTTACTGCTCTCTTTAATCCATCATCAATCTAATCCCTTTAATCTCTTTAATCTTCGTAATCCTCCAGCCATAATCACTGCACAGTACTTACATCGCCAGTCGTTAAAATCTCTCAAAAAAGACAATTAGTGAGGCAGCCTGGTCCAGTACGCTCGAAGAGAGTAAAACATAAAAAATATGAGAGTTTTCTGGATTTTGAAAGTGAAGATCTATTTTTCCTTATATATTCAATAGATTACTTACCATAATATACAGTCACCATACACTTTCATGACTGACCATAACAAGAAATTTTTAGATTACTGCTTTCCAGTCTGACCTAGAGGCGTGTTGGTAACCAAATAAAAGAAAAAAGAATTTTGCATATGACCATTTTTAATGGAATTCAATTTAAATATACTGATAACAGTGGGACTGACTTAAGATCACAAGAAAAAAAGATACAGAATAGAAAAAAATCCTAGTTTGCGGTCATCCTGTATTTTCATTAATGTTTTATTTCCAAGCGATAGAGCTCGAAAAGTTGTTTCAGGCGGGATCCAGTAATACGAAAAATTTCCATTCGAAAAAATTGGATCATAGCCTCAGATCGTAAAACCACAAAAATCAATTCTGGGGGGAATGCCGCATCCCTCCCACTGTTGAAGATTAAAGTCAAAGAAACTTTCTATTAAATTTTTCAACTATTATCTACATTCGAAATGATTAGAAACAACAGAATTATTATGATAGACCTTATTAGAAAGAAAAAGCTTAAATTTTCAGCATTTATGTGTTTCTTTTTTCAATTTGAGGAAAAAATAAAAATCGTACAAATTTTGACTTTACCAAATGGACTTGCAACTAACTGTAGTATGACATATTTTTTTAATAAGAGGCCATTAGGTTTAAGAATATTTGAACGATGGAGGGAATTCGGTTTTCAAAATCAAATTTATTGCAGGTGTTAATGTAAACATAAATTGCTAATACTTTGTCATAGCGTGCCATGGCATGCTCTTATTTAGTCAGTAACGGTTTGATATCATTAAACGGCATGAAACGAAGCACTAAATGCAATATTTATACGGGTAATAAATTCGATTTTGTTAGCAAGACGAGAAGAGACTGTCTCAATTAGGAAGTCTATAGGTAGGTGCGATCAGCTGGCTTTCGCAACGTAGGTGTTTGCTTTTCAGATCTAACGGAACAAAACAATAATACCCTTTATGTTAAAACTACTTTTGTATCCAGTATACGTCACAAACAAAACAGGTTTACTGTCTGTTAAAACGATTAAAATGACTAATACTTTAACTAATAATAACTCCTTTTAGATAGCTATATTATGCATTTTAATTTTATTAATTATGCATATCAATGTGATTTGACACCATGGTCATTGAAGCAAATTAATCACCACTACCGATCTACGGTAATTCTTGGTCGCAAACATCGCCAGAAATGGTAATTCGATTCTTCTACAGTCTATTTCTGGAATCGTAGATGGATTTTTCTGATAATCGTCCTATTCCGTTGATTCTACACAAATTTTAAAATCCTAAATTGGGCACGGTAGACTTGGGTACTTAAAAATCAGTTTGTCTCATCCTACGAAACCGAATTGTTACTATAGTAGACACAGCTTCTGGAAAATTCTAACAATTCAGAGGTACGACAAAATGTCTGATGGCTATACGGATAAAATTATTATAATATTTCATATCCATTTATGAAACAGAAAACCAAAAGAACTCATTTAAATTTAACTTCTCTCATAGGTAGGTAATTCTGACTACAAGTAGGTACAAATATCCTTCTTGTTATTGGCTGCGACAAAGCTAAAATTAGTAAATTAGTTTCTTGGTTTTTTGATCCAATATTATTCAATATTATCATGTCACAAAGTCAAAAATGGTTGCTTTGAAAAAACCGACTTTGAAAATTCGACCATATGACACACCTTCTACCAAAGCCTTTTAATAAAGATTTTCGATCTTGCACCTTATTTTTATTTTCCAAATAAAAGTTCCTGAAAAAACCCTCAAGGCCGATTTTTATAGCTCGATTCTTTACGACAAAAAAGAACATGTAGGTACAAACATAAACACATTGAAAACTGTTAAATAAATAAATAAATATCGTATGGCTTTGGTAAAGCCCAAGTGTCAGAAGTTTTCAAGTAGCCTCAAGGGCCTCTGACGTAACTTAACGACTGCTGTGAAGCAGCCGGGACCCCCTTTTTAACGTACCTCCCGGAGCACGATCGGTCACGGAACTTTTTTTTTACCACTATAATTTTTGTCACCCATCCAAGTACTGACCAAAGAAAGCCATGCCGCACTTTAGAGATCGTTTGACCGAAACTCTAACAGTTTGGCTATTGAAAACTGTTGAAAGGATAAGTTGGCAAAGAAAGGTCATGTATTTTTTTAAATAAAACAATAAATCGGGTCGAATGAGTGTAAATGTATTACTTGAATAGTCTACCCATCATCCTGACGAGTTGACTATCCGAAACCGATCGATTTTTTGTTTTATTTAATTACGTTGTGTATACTAAGGTCAATCACATCATCCTCCACTTCCCCCAATTCTCAGGTGTAAAGCCGACTCTCCCAATGTCAATAAACACAATTTCTTCATAGAACTAAAATAATATGGGAGAAGTATTTTCCTGGACACCAAATGTCAAAAAACAAAACGAAAGCAGAGTGAATCAGAAGACTTAACATCCTTAAAACCTTGAGATACCGTCGGTGGGAACGCTTCCAAGAAAAACTCCTTCATAAGGTCAAAATTTGGCTATGGTCTACCCATCCATTTCAGCACCCGCTTTCAATATTTTGGATTGAATCTCTCAATCAGTCCTCAATTACTCACCAAGACCAGCCTTGTCAAAACTTTCGAACAAGTAACTCAAGAATCTCCTCAATGACTCCGAAGGCAAAATTCGTATCTGTCATGCACTAAAATCTCAACAATTCCACAAAATCCATCATACCACTTTTTCCAATAAATTTGCATGTAACATTCGAATCTGTACACCGAAACCAACTTTTTTCCTACCACGACTTTCTATCGCATGTAGCTTATCTATTCATTTTTGACCTTTACCAACAAAAATGGAAACCAGGATCAAGCAGCAAGTAGCAACTAGCAACAGTTGTCACCCCATACTGGCAATTCAACGTTGCTTTAGTGTGGCCATACCTCATCTTACATCGCCTGGAATTTTTTTATAACGTTAATAAATCATCATCCATTTTCCTCGATCATTTTTTGTTTTAGGTGAGTATCAATAAAATTCCGAAATTTTATTGTCACCAGATGGAGTGAGTAAAGTGGTAACTCTATCATCCCGGGATCAAGTAGACATTACGCAAAAGATTTCATTCATAGTTTCATAAACAATCTATAATAGTTGTTACAAAACTATCATGACGACACTCGGCTTGCAAATCTCCACTCCACTCCACCTCTTTCTTGCCTTCGATCAAGCCAGCCAGCAATGAATGATGGAAAAAGTAGCGATCGTGTTGACATTGGCCTGCCCGTCCCAGTCCCAGTGGGCCCACGCGTCCGCGTGCCCGCACGTCCTGCGTTGGCGAGCCATCTGGTGACGGGCCTTCCATTCATAACGCGCTCATGGACCCATTCAGCACCGACTGCACTGATTGGATGCTAATCTACGGTGTTTCGATCCATAAATCTCAATTAAGATCATTCACCAGCACCAGAACAATCATAATACAGTGTTGTGGATGTCGGGGGGCTAATTTAAGAAGCCGAGACAGGGAAATTGTCAAGGTCATGAAGGGAATCTTGAGGTTGAGTCTAAAAAGTTTTTATCAATATAAAAGGTTGAGAGAGGAAAAAAGTAAAATTATTCTACTAACTGAAAGAATATTTGTTTTTTTTATTATTTTTTTTAAGGAAGGAACATCGGTCTTAACTATGCAAGTAAGACACACTCTGGTACTTAGGCTTCGAGTACTAGCTCATTCAGCCACAGACAATTTTTTAAATATATACGTGGTCACAGCGCCAACGGATTATCAGACTGCTCTTCTAGCCCTCTGAGCTACCGGCCGCTCCAAATAATTTTAGTTTACCTTGTTTTTGAATATATTTGGTAATTATGTATCTAGTGAGCGGCTACTCGCATTTCACTACAAATTTTAGATAGCAACATTTCTAATCTAGCCAGAAAAGACTACAAGTGCTGAGTTGGCCACCCAAAATTTATACGCGGTCAATCGAACGCGACCTGGACTAATTCCTTTTTTAAATAATCAGTCAGTACAGTTGTTGCGTAGCTAGTATTGATGAATAAATGATAAACTACTGTACTGGCCGCTGTGTCGTAGAACGCTTTTGAACAGTCGCTCATTGAATTTCATGTAAACAACTGACCGCGCGACCAGCGGGTCGCATGTGCGCGGCCACGGTTTTCGTTGCGCCATCGCGACTGAATACCCTGTCGTTAGTGCGCTGATGGAGCTCTGGATTAAAGCATTGAGACTGAGACTCCCCTGTACATCCAGCTCAAATGTCACGAAATATTTAAGACTATGAAATAAAAAATGCAATTAAACTATTTCTTCGGACTTATTAAATAAGTGCAATTTTAATTGACCATTATGAATCGATTAATTATATTATTATAAGGTCGAAATGATAGAAATTTCGATGACAGCATGCGATAATTATAGCGTCTGTGATAAAATCAACGATTTTGTGAAAAACTTAAAATTCTAGTCACTGTAAACGAAGAAATGCAAGCCTACACGAATAGTTAACATAGTTGAGGAATAATTGAAACAGAAGCATTGCTTGTCTAGGCTTATAACCTGTCTGGCTGTCAAGTGGAATGACATAAGCGTGCCAATTTATCTTTATAACATAATTCTCTGATTTATAATGAGATAAGTATCGATGACCGCATGCTTCCCGTTGTTTTTAGCCATCAACTCGTGCCAGAAGGACTCCAGTACATCTATCACTCCTCCAGGTCTATCTACATGTCACTGTAAATTCGGACATGTGCTGAATCCAATAAAAATTATCAATCTTGTTGTTTACAAGCAATTTAGAAAGATTTTCAAAGGAAGTTACACTTAATATGGTCAAATAAAAAATTACGTAGTTTACCGGAGTTGAAGTGACGAGTATCTCTTTGCAAATATATTAAAGATCGTCTTAGCGGTATGAAAAAATCAGTGGAGAATTAATCATTTTAATTGATCTTCTAATACCTACGAAGCCATGTATTATTACCAATAGCAGGCTATAAATCTACCGAAATTATTGCGAAATTCGTTGGAAAAAATTTAAACACAATTTACATTATTTTGATTAGTCAAAAATGTTGGTGATCTCGTTTTGGTTCTTGTTATTTTTTCAATTTTTGAAAAAATTGATAATTATACCTACTCATGTATTTATATGAATTTTTCCCATGTTAATGCATGCATAACAGTTACTACAACTCCTCATGGTGAAAAAATCTAATCCGACGTAAATGAAATCTAATTTACCGTGTCTAAAGCGATGGTTTCTTGAGTTTCTATGAACAAGAGAGAGCAGCGTTTAGGTGCCCTTATAAACTGGCGTTCAGGGCCATCTACTAAATTCTACTAATACCAAGCCATTAATATTTAGTGAATGAACGTCGATATGTAGTAATTGGAGAAGCCACCATGAACGGTTTAATCATGCCAATTGATCTTGGGGTCACGATCTTACTTTGTGTGTAAGACCTGTTGATTCACACAAGGTTACTGGGAGGAAAATGCGGCTCATTTTCAACGGATTCGTGTTCTTGTTTTATGGCTTACACTCCAATTCACCTATTGAACGTGAAAATATGAATACGCGGAATTTACTGATTACCTTAGAGCCTAGAAACTCCATTGTTATTTTGCTGCTGAGTACAGACACGAGTTATTTGCTGACTGAAATGTATCATCTCCAAAAATCCTGGGGGGGGGGGTTCTTATCTAAAACATTTCAGATGAACTAATTTCATTAATCTGCCGAGCTGAAATATTGTGGCTTCAAGTTTGGTATCCAGTTTTATGGCACACCTTAGTCAGGTCTCATCACCTGAAATAAAATACTCAGTAACCTATTGCGCTGATTGATGTAGGTACTATTTAGGGAATCGCCAGTCAGTGAAATGTAACATCGAAGCAATTCCACTGACAGAATAAACTTGAGAGCCCAATAAGAAACGAAATCATGATATTATTACAAAAACAAAAAGCCCGGTCATGCAAAAATGTGAGATTATGATAAAGCAACTACCAGAAGACAACAAGAAAGGCACTGGGGAAAAATTCCAGATTTCTAAAAGCGGCCGTCAGAGCGACAAGGGAAATCCAGTGGAGCAGATCAACACAACAAAACTATGCAACACCTTATGAGCCTTTCCAGCTCCTTTGGAGTGGACAATCCCA
Organism: Malachius bipustulatus; assembly: GCA_910589415.1. NCBI lineage: Eukaryota > Metazoa > Arthropoda > Insecta > Coleoptera > Melyridae > Malachius > Malachius bipustulatus. Next base: position 54,814,161 of record OU342633.1, read on the forward strand.
TATCCCCCACAAATCTCCAACCACTCGATTGATACGATATACCAAAGAATGAGCTGTGGTGGGGTCCGCCCAATTCTGAAAATTCCAAATCCGCCATATCAGGTCACGCACTTTCCCCGAAATAGATTTATGATATTGTCAAAGAGCTGGACCCTTGACAGTGGCCAAGCAACGAAGAATGATGCTCTACAGTTTTGTCTTTTTCTTTGCGTCCTCTGTGTCACATCGCTTGCTACAGCAATAATGTGAAGATGTTTCTTTAACCAATCATCAGAGCCTGTTCTTGAGTTTGTTTTGGACAACTTTTTGGATCAGGGCTAGTGATTATCCTACCATGCTATACCAATTTGACTGCATTATGCAATGTATGTAGAAAATAAATAAATACTCCTTCATAAGTGTTCTCAACATCAATACCAAACAGCGATCATGATGAAAACAACCAGCCCCTTGGATAATAATTGTCCAGTAACATCTGAAAGCGCATAGCCAATCAATGACAACCCAGAATAGATATTTTTTTGCTGACGGAGAAGAAAATCCGACACTAAATAAGTTGGCAAAAGAACAGAACAAGAAGAAATTGCTCGTTTTTCAAGGAGGTAGCCCTGCAAGATCTGCAACGTCATTGTCTAGTTCGACAATAATACCAACAAATTGAAGTCTGATGGCAGCCTTGTTAATCGTGCATAAAATGTTTTTAAAGAAAATTATGTATCAAATAACGACAAGGGTACTAGAGTTCCAGGCCACCAAAGCTATTGGAATGTCCCTATCTTAACTTTTCATGTGTTGCCTTACAGTGTATGTACTTGAAATCACAACGGGCAGTAGTCGGACTTCTTCAACACGCCCAGCGACGGAGAACTGAACCGACGCCGGAGAGACGACTCGCCGAAGAGAAGACTGTCCAAATCGGAGCACTGCTCCCCGGACAGTTCGACCCAGCGGCGATAAATCAAACCGGTCAAGTGGACGTGATTCGAAGATGGGCAAACGGGATAACCGATCCCACCAGAACTCGCCTAGTGGATCCAAACCAGGGAAATCGTCCCTCCGGAGAAGCGAAGCTGTGCTGATGAACGGAGCTGGTGCCGAGGAGAGTTTAAAAACTGGCCCAACCTAGAAGTCCGACCCCGCAATGCTACACCGAGAACATAACCACAACATCCAACCGATCAGCACTGGTAAAATAAGTCAATCAGGGAAACTGCCCAAGAGGAAGCGATCCAGTTCGGAATAATCCAACAAAGTCAACATAATTTTGAACCGAACAACCATACACCAATCCAACACAGGAATATCAAAGAACCTCGAGGCCAAGAATTTTTAATGAACACCTCAAACTGCTACTATAAAAACCTTTCTTATTGGATTTTCTCGAGGAATATGAAAGAGTAAAAATATACAGAGTGTTCTATTTAAAAAAAAATAACCTTCACCTTCAAATGGACTTGATATTGGCCCCAGTTCAAAGTCATTAATGCAGTCAGATGACCCCCATTGTCCTGAACAACGTTTGCTTGCACAATTTTTTTGTATCTGGCTTACCAACAGAGATATTCAGAGATAATAATAATAAAAATGTACCTACCCTTTAACATAGCTAAGCCAAGTGTCATTTCTATAAATGCTATAAAATTATAACTTATAATTCAAGACTGTATGGTGAATGGGATCGCATTGCCGAAACTTGATGAAACCTTGCATCTTGGAGTTGCATTATTTGACAACAGGATCAGTTTACGGGGTTATACCTGCCTAAGTATAACATTATATCGATTGTGGAGGACTTCTTGTCAGTTGTAGTGACTATGTTTTTTTTATAATGCATTTTTCTACAGCCGATCAAGAGTTTTGTATTTTGTCCTGTTAGATGGTTGTCTTATGAGTTAACAAAAAAAAATCGTTTTAGAACTATTTTAGTTTCATATTTAATAGACCTAACATAACTAGAGTTATTGAATTGCTTTAATTAGCTTGTCAGTTACCATACACGTCTGCAACAAAATAAATAAATTTATTCGTTCTAAAATAGTTTGGATTTCGCAATTATTTCATAGACGTGATCCAACTGGGTAGTTGCTAAATTATTTTAATTATTAGTTGTCAGTTGCCATAAACATCCCCCAGGCGACGGAAGCACTAATTATCTCTTTTGCTGCATCCATGTGAAAACGTGCGCGGTGCATATTACCTACGACGTTTCCAAATTACGACGTGGACTAGGTATATGGATTTTCATCCCGATACTTTGTCAACAACATATTACGCTCTATGCAATCTAAATTTAGAATTAAGTTGGAAAATTGTTTCAATCAATTCTCGTGACACTCTAGTGGGGGTGATTCTAACCTAATCTGACCAGCCTCGGAGATAAACATATAAGTACCTAATAGTTAATCGAGATAGAATGTTTCTTCATTATATAATGTGTCTTAATAATATTACTTACTTATTTACTCTTTCAATTCACCGAAGCAGAAGAGGTAGGTAGGTATCGGTTTACCATGATGGTATAGTAAGGAGACACTTTCATTGACATATTTCTGCGCTACTAATATAAAAGCTGGATATAAAAGTAAGTATATGTATACCCTTCGGAAAAATCCATCTTCCACACGAAATTCATGAAAGGCCACTAAAGTCCTCGTGCATTTTTTGTTAGACGCAGTTTGAAACGTAGGTAACCACATAATTCTAGAAAACTACAACAGGAAGAGGAAAATCATGTGACCCTTAAAAAGTGTAATAGTTTAAAAATATTCATTTTTGGTTTTAATATCTACACGGCGGCTCTTATTTTTTGGTGCAACTGTATACTGTTATCTAGTATTCAATAGCTGTACTTCACCCTGTATGCGATTTTTTAAAACGTAATTATTGAGTATCAAAGTGCAACAATGAACAATGAAAACTGTGTATGTAAAATTTCACGTTGAATTTAAGCCGCTGCAGGAAACAAAGTCCCTGGAATTATATTCCAAAGTGATGCGGATCTAAAATGGTTCAGGACTGCCTGGGTTTTCTTGGCAAGAGATTCGACTTGATTTCTATCGTTCCAAGCTAGAATCTCTTGTAGGTCTTTGTTAGAAGATGTTTAAGCTTCGAGGCTATACAAGAAAATATAAGTGCAATTGGTAAAACTGAATATTGGATTTTTTGTTGTTTCAAGCAAGTCGTTGATAAATATTAGAAAGAGGGCCGGAAATAAAATGGATTCCTGAGGTACGCCAACATTGATAGAAAATATCTCAATGAGCGCTTTTCCAGATAACTCACCAGCCACTAGCATAACTTCTTAGGCATGCCGTAAGCTTGCAGTTTTGGCATAACAATTAGTCCAGTCAAATTAGACGAAAAAGGCATCGAATTATGCATTTCATGCGGAAAATAAAATATTTTGTGTGGGGGTTGGGTGGTCAATGTCAATGAGTCTAAATCCAAAAATGCGACCTCCTACCCCTTGTGAATTAGCCGCCATATTGGTTTTAGGGGTGGATGGAGTTTTTGCACTTTACGACGTTAATTCGCATTTTACCGAAAAAAGTATTATTACTTACTTTATTCAGAAAAACATTCTCCACAAATTTGCATATGTGACATTTTTTCGTATTTGCAATATTTAATGACCTACAGGTGATTCATTAAGAACAAGAGGGATGAAAAATTGGTATTTTCGAAATAACTCCTTTTTTTCAATCGCAATCCAAAAATTGTTCCCACAAAACTTGTAGCGCTTACAATTACGAACATTTACATAGCAATATCTCATTAATCGGACCAATTATTGTTGCGCAGTAGTGCGTCAAAGTCATTAAGGTGAAATCGGGCCAATTAGGTTTCTCAGGTAAGCGATAACCCAGGCCGACTCGCTCCAAATAGAGCTGCCGTATATAGATAAGATTTGTCTGTGATGTGGTAAAACCAATAAAAACGTGTCTAGACAAGCCTAGAAAATATACGCACTTTTAAAAAAACATTAGCCTGTTCGTGAAAATCTGGAAACACATCCCAAAAAAAGTCATTCGATCAGTTGGGAAACGACCAGTGTTCCAAAATGAGTGACTCAGACGTTCTCTGAAACAACGAGCAACTGACATGATATTTGATGAGAATTCGATCCCGTCCATGACTCAGGAAAAGTTTCTTTCGAACGATAAAAATAAAAAATCGATCATCAATCTCCTCGTGACACGTATGAAAAATTCCGCCATCGGCGCAGCCGTTGCAGAAGAGGATGCAGATCTGCTCATCGTAGAATCAGCTCTTGGTGAAGCTCCATTCTACGACGCTGCTTTCATCATCGGCTCCGATGTGGACCTTTTGGCCTTACTGACGGGATTGTGTCCAGATAATGTGAAGAACGTTTTTCTCAGGAAACCTCAACAAGGCCGGACTCGGCAACAAGTATTTTCGCCACGTAGCTTGAAGCATGGTCTACTGATTTCGGAAAATATCCTGTTTTTACATGCTTTCAGTGGTTGCGATACGACGTCTGCATTCTTCGGGATAGGAAAGTCTAAATTTATCTCGACCTTGGAAAAAAATCCCAGCCTTGAATCCTTGATTGCGTCATCCAAGGACGAATATGCTGATTCTAAGACTCTTGAAAATGCTGGCGAGCAGTTTATAATATCTTTATACGGGGACACAGCTACAAGTGACGGTTTGAATGGATGCAGATATAAACGTTTCGCTAAATCATCAGCAAAAAGTCAACCTAGCAGCTTGACCACCAACTGCCGAAGCAGCAAAATACCACACTCATCGGACCTACTACCAAATACAAAAATGGCTCAACAATGAAAAAAATCCTGAGCACTGGGAAAGGAAAAAAGATTCGAGGGGTTGGATGCCATTGACTACCACTGGGGATCCTGCACCACAATCGTTGATGAAGTTGATATCCTGCAAATGTACGAAAATTGTATAGCAGCTTGTGGCTGCCGAAAAGCGGATCTGCACTGTACGGCGATCTGCCAGAACTGTTCCGGGGAAATATGCGACAACGTACCAGAAAAACTCTCAGCGATGGATGAGTTTGAAAATGATGACGACGACGACGAAGAACCCGATTCTTGGCAAAAAACCGCAGTACATTCTCTGGATCACATCGACATAAGAATCAATTCACCTGGTTCTTCACGGAAAAAAAGAAAAAATGAGAACGATAGCTGCCCAATAAACACCGGACTATGTGAAACCCAAAGGAAATAAATAAACATTTTTTTGAATACGATTTACCATTGAATTTTTTTCTAATGCGATAATATTCATCGGCTTCGCCTTGAAATATTAATTCATATTCGTCTAAAGAAAATTTCGTCCTGTGGTAGGTACATAAAATACTATTATTATGAATAATTTAACACAACTTGTACGACAGTCGCTTATACTTTCGAGAGTCTAGAATTGATTCTACAAATGGATCAAAGTACTTTTCATGCATCTCGCATAATAACGATATATTAATTTTTCTGAATTTTGACAAATTCAAAACCTAAGATTCATGATATTTTGACTACATACATCAATTGGATTGGACGAGTGAAAGGTTAAGTTCGCAGACTTCGGCGCACTACTGCGCAACATAAATTGGTCCGATTAATGAGATATTGTTATGTAAATGGTCGTAATTGTAAGCGCTACAAGTTTTGTGGGAACAATTTTTGGATTGCGATTGAAAAAAAGGAGTTATTCCGAAAATACCAATTTTTCATCCCCCTTGTTCTTAATGAATCACCTGTAGGTCATTAAATATTGCAAATACGAAAAAATGTCACATTTGCAAATTTGTGGAGAATGTTTTTCTGAATAAAGTAAGTGATGACACTTTCTTCGGTAAAATGCGAATTAACGTCGTAAAGTGCAAAAACTCCATCCACCTCTAAAACCAATATGGCGGCTAATTCACAAGGGGTAGGAGGTCGCATTTTTGGATTTAGACTCTCCATGTACTACCCAACCCCCACACATAATATTTTCTTTTCCGCATGAAATGCAAATTTAAATCCTACTTTGACTGGACTAAATCCACCATACTCGACACGAGCGAAAGCCCTAAAAACATCTAACGCCACCACTCGAGAACCCCCCCCCTCCCAATTCTGAGAGGAAGTCTGTTCAAGAAAGCCGTACTGGCGATCGCTAATTGTAGAATCTTCTATCAATCCAAGTACTTTTATAGGAAAGATAATATTAGTATAGATATAAGATAAAAATAAGAAATAACTTTATAAGGAATTTGAAGTTGAATGGCAGGTTCACGCATCGTTCATTAGATTTTATTTCGAAGAAATTGGACGAATGTGGGAATACGGTAGAACTTTTCCAAGGTGTCGATTTCGTCATGGGTTTATTATTGATTATCTACCTGGATGTTATTCGAATAACAACATTATGATGTTACGTCAATAGGGCAAAAAATGGGAATCACATGTTCTGATTCCTCATGACATTTTCGGTGACGCTGTTAATCTTATAAAGATTCCACTCGAGATTAAAGGCTTAACCCTACACCATTGCGAGATGTTAAGTATTGTGTTTAAGCTAAATACGATGATTACCTTCCTAGAAACAATTCACGTGAAAGGAAAGTATTGGAAATGATTATTTATAAAAGGCAAGGGTAGAATTTGCACGTGTGCACTTATTTTTTTAAATCTTGCACTTGATATCCAAGTGCAAATTGTGTTAATTCATCAGATATGTCTCATGTTTAAGTTATAAAAAATGGTAAACGCTAAAGTTTCTCTTGCAAATTATCATATTGAATAAAATTTCGGGACTGGCAAAAAAGTTTAATTAAAGCTCTAAAGCTCGCTGTTGTTACCTTATGTTATTAATTTCTAACTGTTATATTTCACGTGATGAAGATATATTATCATCTGATACAGATCTGTTCATTGTTGCTCACCTTAATTATTAAAGGACAGCTTGATTTGAATATTAAAATTACTTATTGTGACCAGAGAAAGACATAACTGCTTCTGATCATTGATCAACGTAAACAAAATAAAACTCATTGTCGTTGTAAAATGGTAGATGAATCTTCAATAGCAAAGTCAGAACAGTAGCATCGTACAACTGTCACATTAATTCCATTCCTGTCTTATCATCACGAACATCAACTCGTTTGCTAGGTACGTTATAATCCTGCATTTTTGATTGACATGATCTGATAGAACTATGCTCGTAAGAATTCTATTAACCACTCTTCTATAATAATCATAGTTTATTACGTAGTTCTGACTACTGAATTAATTTATACCACAAATTTTTATAAATTTTTTATTCATGCTCATTGATACACATTGGTAAAGCATGTACTTATAGATTGGAGGATCTGTTCCTATTATTGATTTTTCATTGTATCAAATATTATTCGTCTAATTATACCTACCTACTTATGGCCGTTAATCATTTAATCATTTACCATGAACATTATACGATTACGGAAGGAAATGATGAATACTCTTTTAGCACGAGGATGGATGTCATGGATGCTTGTAACTAACCAATTTCCTTAAGAAAGCCTTACTATTCCTGGAAAAGCCCCACCTGTAGTTCCTAACAATCTCTGGTCCTCCAGATTCTCTTCAGCTCAGCCATAGTAAGTTTCAAGTGTTCATGTGACGTAAGCTAGGTACCTGACCAATTCGTCTTTCTGATATTGATGACGAAGTCCTTCAGCCCTTACCTAAACGAAGGGGCGCAAATATTTTCTGTAGTTTATTTTCTTTAATTTTTATTAAAAAAAATGGCCGAGCTATTCAAGAAAAACATATTTTCATAAAATTCAAATTTCAATTTAGTCCCCCCTAACGGGTAGAACAAGAAAGATCGACAGCAGAATTTTTCCTAGATTAAAAGTACGTAATGGCTGAGCTTAGTGAAGTTAACACCCTCGTTAACACCCCTAAGTGCGAATTTTTATTAAATTCAAACGTCATCCCTTGTCCACGTTTGTCCAATCAAAATTTTCCTTTGACCACCCTCCAAAGACAAAGTTACGGAAAAATGAAAAAATTGGACATCAGCCGTGAGCAGATTTCATTAATTTAACAAAATTTTCGTTTGTAGTCAACCGTCAAACAGAAAACATCATTTTGAATGAATATTAAGTGGACTAAAATTTTCAATAAGCAAACAATTCCAAATTACCTACCATAAATTCCCATAAATTTGCTACCAGTGGAATATAAAGTAAGGAATTCACTGGATTAGTAGGTACCTATGCAAATAAATAAATTGAAAATATGTCTTCAAGAATGAAATGCATAAATGCGTACCTACTGTTAAGTTGGATTTTTGCACTTTGAATAATGCACCGTCAGCCGTTATAAAGCTTGTTCTTTTGTAATTAAACCTGTTGAACATTTAGTTCGGTCTAGCTTGCATGCATTTACTGTCTAAGACAATACAATTAAAATAAAGGTAATTGCAGACACAATACAATAGGAGTCGTGTTAAAAAATCAAGTCGATATTCATCTCGGCTCTGCTAGGAGACCGGGTTTATTACCATATTGTATACAAAGCTAAAGTTCGATCTTATAAAGTAGGTGGTTGTATAAAAATGCCACTAATTTATTATGGTTTGTAGAAGAAGGTGAACAATGGTACCACGGAACCTTATGCCTTAATAGGTACCATTTCTATCCTATTGTAAGTACCTTCTATAGTGTGACTTAACAATGCCTTAACATTGTGTGTTTCTTCTTCTCCATACTGGAAAACGTGTGATTATTTAATGTAGACTTGCAGTTTTGTTCATATTTTTATAAATTCATATAATGGAAAAGTCATTTTTCTTATAAGTCTACTGATGTGGACAATCTTATTTTAATGATTTTGAATTTAACATTATGATTGGACTAGTGAAATAATATACCATATACACCAAATCCCCGACTCAATGGACATTTTCAAGTTTATAATATGAACAACTAAGGAATTTGTTGCTGCATCCAATTTAACGGCGTGATTTTGCGTTATACACCTAATAAATAATACCTATAAAGCAGAATACAAATAAATCTGATACCTACACAGAATCACATCAGTCATATTTACTGTACAAAATCCACCTAGTGTTTGTAAATGTGTGGTATATTTTAGCTACGGGACCTGCATATCCATCCGCCTTTTTCCCGATAGTTAATGGTATATTTTAACTGCCAAAATTTCTTAGTATACCACCTGAGTAGGAACTACAGAAATTTTACACGTGAAGATACAAACCGACAACGTTTCGAATCCCATTTTTTCCATGGATATTTAAATATCATAACCTAACAAAAGTATTTATTTTTAGCTAAGTAATGGTTATTATAGTGAATAATAAAATCTCAATACGATCTCCTTAAAATTGAATTTACATTGTTAATATATTGATCCAAGTCAAGTAAGTTAGCCACGCTTCGGCCAGCGCACACGCTTTCGGCCAGAGAGAGAAACTTTTTTTTCGTTATTGATGGCTTGAATTTTTTATCAGCAAAATTTAAGAAAAACTACCTTTTCCAGTTTCTTAAGTCCGTGGCCGAATTCGCTGGCCATTATTATGAATTTTTGACATTTTTTAGCAAAATTATCAAAAATTATATTTTTCAGTTTATTAAATCGTGGCCGAAAGCGTGGTTGGCCATTATGAACTTTTGGACTTTTTTGAACAAAACTACAGCAAAAATTACATTTTTCAGTTTATGATAGTGGTCGAAAGGGAGGTTTGCAATTATATTAAAATTTCCGGCTTTTTTCGGCAATATATCTGACAGATTTTTTTTCAGTTCATCAAGTAGTTGCCGAAAGCGTGGCTGGCCAATATTATGTATTTTTGGACTTTTTTGAGCAAAATTACAGCAAAAATTAAATTTGTCAGTTTATTAAGTCTTGGCCGAAGGGCCAATATGCTAAAATTTCGGGCTTCTTTCAGCAAGATTTCTGCCAAAAAAATTTCAGATTCTTAAGTCCGTGGCCGATAGCGTGCGGCTGGCCATTATGTATTATGAATTTTTTGCCTTTTTGAGCAAAATTACAGAAAAAATTATTTTTTCGTTTCTTAAGTCGTGACCGAAAACGTGGCTGTTATTGTAGAACTTTTTCATACTTCATACTTCTATCTTCATACTTTTTCAACAAAATTTCAACTTAAATGGTTTTTTTTTTAGATTATTAAGTCTGTGGCTGGTCATTGTGATGAATGTTTTGAGCCAAATTTTACCACAAAAATGATATTTTCATTTTATTCAATCCGTGGCTAAGAACATGGCTGGCCATTACTATAATTTTTTTTTTTACTTTTTTGAGAAAACTACACCAAAAATAATTTTTTCAGTTTGGTAAGTAAAGCGTGGCTTGCCATTATTATGAATTTTTTGAGCCAAATTCATAATAAGAATTTTTTCAGTTCGTTAAGTTCGTGACCGAAAGCGTGGCCGTGGCGTTATGATAAAATTTCCGACTTTTTCGTGCATAATTTCAGCAAAAATGATTTTTTCCGATTTCCCATGTCCATAGCAGAAAGCGTAGAATTTTGTTTCAAGAAAATTTGAGCAAAAAAGATTTTTCGAAAGTGGAAGAAAGCGTGGCTGGCTGTGGCGTTTCAATTATGATTTTTTTTCAGTTTACGATAATTTTATAGCAAATCAAATATTTTTGATTAAAACTGTAAATCATTCGAAGTGCCTCTCCCTGGCCGAGAGTGTGGTTGGCCGAAGCGTGGCTAACTTGACTAGGGTAATATAATTGTAACTGCAGATTGGCTAGCTCGAGAGGGAGCCAAAACACCTTCTGCACTTGAACCTGCTGTGCCGCTGGCACTACGCGACCTCTACCTCTACTCAATTATAAACAAAGACAGTTTGGTTTGGAAGAACATGCGTACGACGCTGGCACAATGCCCTCATCGCGGCTGGCGGCTGCTTCCCCAAACAAACTATACCGGTATCAACTGAGAAACTCGCCAAATATTGAATATTGTCTGCGAAAATCCCGACCAACACTCAAACTACTGATTGGCATCTACACTGGGCACTGACTAAACAAAGAGCTCCATACGGTGGGAATCAACTCCGACCCATGTTGCAGAGAAGTCATCAAGAGGAAGAGACTGGAAAAATTTATTGTAATGCATCGACTACCAAGGCCACCAGATTCCAGATTTTCCTCTGCTAGAATTATACTTTACAAAACAAAATAAAAAGAGAAGAAAGACATTACTCAATCCTCGATCGGATGATCAACTGCGCAGCACTCATCACACAGATCAGCGCTTCAATGAGCTACTAAATTAGCTTACAAACGAGCTGCCGCATTATTCCTGCATTTTATGGGTTTATTTTTTGATCCTCGGCACACCCTGTACCAATTTGAGAAATAACCACTTCTTCTGTACTTCGGCTAATTCCCCGACACTTGACTTTTTATGTTCGTCTAAATACCTACTCTAAACACATAATTCACTATCTTACTGATTTTTCTCTTGTTATAACATCCCAAACTTTATACTAGCGACTACGCGCGAAACTTGCGCTCTCTGTGACAGGTGACGTTCCTAAAACTGATATTCCCGAACGTCAAGAAATTCTGTTTAGATCGAGAGTCTCAGTTTATTCTAGAAAATATGAGAACATCAGCTGTTGTGTTGAATATCATGAAGATTGTCGCTAATAAAGGATGCGCATTCAAAAAATACAGAATGTTCCTCTTGGACATATTCTAGATCTTAAGTATTCATCTGTTATTATTTTGATCGGGGATTTATAGTCAATTCTATATCGTATAGCAATATGTAAAATTTTTAGTTGTTACTGTTGTTACTTTCTCCAGAAACGACTTCCCGAAACCTTTTTATTTAATCTCATTTTAAGAAAGATTTGTTTATGAATTTTATGGTTAGTTTTGTATTTTCTAGAAATTTTTACTTATTTGGTTGGAAAGACACGTCGAGAATTATCTGTGAATTGCTTTCTTCTGGATGTTTATTTTACTTATATGCGGGGGATAAGATGAATAAAGCTCATTCTTGTCGATAAATATCTTATTGATTTTCAAATCTAATACTTGTATAGTTGTTATTTCGAATTATCGTTAGAGTAAAATTGTAAAACGTTAGCAAAATTATTCAAGATGGTTCTCTTCATTTAAATCAGAAGCATTTTGAACCAATTGGGTTCAATGGATTGACTGAGACCCGTTATGAATATTGCGACAAGAGATGGTGAATTATAAGTGTATAATAATGAAATGGAAATAATAATAGAAAAATATATATCTATTATTGTCAAATTTCAGAATACACATATTGTGAAAAACCTGATTTTATACTCATGGAAATTGTTTTAAAGATCTAGTCTTGAGCGAGTCATGAGGCATAATGACATTTTTACGATTGAGCACCTCGACAAATTGCGGGTTTAGCAGGATAGCCGGCGGGCTTCAAGTTTCGATTGCAATCTACTGATTTCTTATGCACCAAGAAACAAGTATTCATTATGCAGCCAAACCGCCAATATCGCCATTTGGATTAAATGCCCATGTCAAATACCTAATGCTTCTTATAATAACGGACTGGAGGTAAATTGAATTAAATTTGCGCCTTATACAGGGTGTTTATTAAACATATGAGCAAAAAATCAATTCAAACAGAACATTAATTTTTTGAATATGTTTCGTGATGGATCATATTTTTATATCTGTACAACAAAATTAGTTTCTTCCGTTCTATTTTTTATTTTCAACAATTCTTGCATGTTGAATAAAAATCATTTTGTCACAAATTTTTAACGCACTGCATTTTGGATCAAAAGGACTTTTGAAAAATAATTAAAGGAGACAATAATGTTTTTAGATGGACTGCAACAAGTACTGTTTTTAGTAGGTATCTTAATAAATGTAAATTTAATATTAGTAAGTGCTTATTAGCCGTATGATATTAAATGAATTAATCGTACTTGCAGGACTAACCATGCAACAAGCAGGAGACAAATTGTAGGAGTCGCATTCTTGAGTAACGACGTCTTTTTCTGTCTCGTCTCTCCGTTGCTGGAAAATTTTATAAGTGCGTATTATTATCTGAATTGAATGACCAAATTAAAGCAGTCACAATGCAATATGTGGAAGTTGGTAATGATACGAAAGTAATCAAAAAACAATTTATGTCGTTCTTTTTAGAGAACTAAGATAATAGCATCCTTTAATTTAATTTATATTGGTCGTAATCTATGTAATATATAGATGTTTGCACATCTTCAGAGCCCAGGTATATATAAATAAGAAATGCCGTTTAATGTAAATGAGTTTGCATTATGTACCTACCTACTTTTATCTCTTTCGCTGATCTTTAGAACGATATGGTTAATTTATTAATGAAAAGCTTAGTACCATAGTTATCTGCATTTACTTAAAAAATACTGTTCAAGAGTATGTAATTAAATGTTTGTAACGTTTTCCGGAAAAATTAATCTTTCAAAAACAATAATTTTTCAAAGAAAATTCATCCCCTTGTAAAGACAGGAGATAATTTAATATTCGGGACACTCTACTATGCTTCTCCATGGTATGGAATTCCATTAATTAAGCACCCTCTCCAAGTCCGTTTCCTTGAGAAAGTGGATTTCGGGTAGATCTCCTGCCTCCAGCTGGTGACCCGGAAAATTTCGTTTTCTGAATTCTAACGTGTCGCAGTTTAGCCAATGTTGTGAGACGATCCTTACTGAGGTTGATGAATATCTTCGAACTCTCTCGGTTGATATTCCCGAGGAGTTCTTTGACTTCTCTCGACCATGAGAGGTTCCTTCAATGGATTTCTCTCAGTTTTTCTTCTTCCTTTCAAAATTCTGCCTTGAAGAATGTCTTCGAAGCCACATAATGGTTCTGGTCTGGTATCCATTTGAGGTGAATTTTGTTGTTCTTGCCTAATTTGTTGTTTTTTTTTAGGAACTCCCTAGCCATTTTGAACCTTTTGGTTCTTCCATGTTTCTTGTTGAGACTGAGCCTGGATTGGTTCTTTGTTTCTTCATCATGTGTTTTGTTTGCTGTGTGTTTATAATTATTTGTGTCTTGTAGGTTGTGTATTGTTGTGGTTACCTAATGTGCTTCGTCAGACGCATGTTCATCTAAGAATGGATGTGTTTTCTGACATTATATATATTTGTCTCAGTTTAATTGGTCTGGCATTTTAGTTTACTAAAGATCTGGTTTAATTTATGATGAATTTGTGATTGTATCGTAAATTTGCGTTTGCTCTTTGCTGGGGGAAAGTTCTGCATGTTGTAGTAGTAGATTTCCTAATTGGGATGTGCGATATTGTGTTGAACATTTTCTTTATTATTTGTTTGCTTTTGTGTTTGTAAGTTTTGTGAACGGTGAGGGCATCCTCTATAGTTGGAGGGGTGGGGTCCTGCTCAGTTTGCGCTTTTAACCGGTGTTGTTTTCAGTTTGGTGCAGTTGGCTGGAATGTTCCTCTTCGCATTTTAGGCATCTATATCCAGCCTTGCAATTATTGATCTGCAAGTTTTTGGCAACGGTGACATTGTTGACCTTGTTGACATTGTTTACGGCTCAATGTTTACAATTAATTGAAAAATTTTAATCAGTTTGTATTATGATTTATATTGTTGATCAGCTTTAATCAGCTTAATAAATTTACTTTGATACTTTATAATGCTCTTGTTAAATAATGAAAAAATAATTGAACCCCTCTCCTATAAACCAAAATCCTGACTGCGCTATTGACCTTATAGAGCAAACTTCCATCTGTCTAATCATTTTTCTCGTATGTTAAAGGATCTTTGGTAAATTTATGATGAATTCTGAAAGACATAATGAATCTTCTAATTCCCTTGCACTAATGATTTTCCCAAGGAAGTCCCATAGGATAATTCTCGGGAGAAGAAAAGGAAAGCGTTACAATTCAAGGAAAGAATACAACGAAATGATCAATCAATCCACCGATTGGGATATCTTGAAATGAGATATTGTATGACAGTTCTGCTAGAATGGAAGGGCACTCCGTTATAAATTAAATGCATTTCACTGTTTATAAGCATTGGAACGTCATCCAGTTCTTGTTCTTAAAAATTCTTGTATATGTTACCGTCGTGAGCAGGTGGTAAAAAGTATGGATCCTAATTTATCTTCGATGACGCCCGCAAAGTTTAAGATTGAATGCCGCGACAAGGCTTGTAATTTTTTCGCCCATTGTTACTTATTAATGGTATATTTTGAGTTTTCTTTCGTGTTACATCCTTAACCACACTCAGAAAATTACTAAATTCAAAAAAAAAAAAATTTAAATATTGCTTTCGAAAATGTGGGATCATTTTGCTGCCTATCATCGGCCACCAAAGTAGAAGGTTTAGTGGCAATTGGTGATTTTTTTTTTTTGTCGAACAATAATGAAGCGATCTCCACACCAGTTCTGTCTGTTTGTTTTTGTTGGGATTTCCCAACCCTTCAGAATTTAATAAATTTTTCAAATGTTCTTAAGAATAATCATAAAACTAATCAAAGGAGACAATTCAGAATTCAAAACTATAAAGGGTTCTCCCTTTAAGAAACAAATAACATAGCATGTGCATATAATAGCTTTAATAGCTGCATTCAAGATATAAGAAGTTTTCAAACGAAAATAGCTAATTAAAATAATGGTGATGATGAATTCAATGATGTTTATTGCGAATAAATGAAATGAAAGCACTTCTAAACATTCGATCTTAATCGCCGTATTTATTGCATGAATTAATTAATTAGGCTTATAAGGAAATATAAAAAAAAGGAAATAAAATAGTAATAATGTAGATTAAAAAAAGTGTAACACCGTGCGTTTAATATTATTATTTTTTCGAGAACTTTTATGGCTTTATCATTACTTTCAGCATCAGTTGAACCTTTAAAGTGGTCGACAATAATTATCGAACAGAAGGCGAACTCATCGCTTAAATTATGGTAACGAGCTGGTCATCCGCAACAGGATCATCAGTCGTTAGGTTGGTATGGCTGTGACGGCTTGGATGACAGGACTAATCAATTTCACGGCTGTCCTGACCGATCCACCTGACTAATGATCGGACAGGACAAAGAGTTATGCACTTTGCACTGACTTGAGACTCATAAAAATTCAACGCTAAAAGCGACCATCTACATTGTCCTTTATGGAAATTACTGTGTACGTGTGAGTGATTTAGGTGTCAAAATATGTCAAACTCATTGTCACTCAGGTTATAAAAGAGCAGTAGTTTTTTTTATAATTTAAAATTAAAGGTTTGGTTTATGTTTGCGTTCATAAATTCATAGGGATATAAGATGAATAAGGAGTGTAATAATATATAAATTCTGAATCAGAAGATTAATTAGCTGACTCAATTAAATTTTGGTTTCATCTTTATAGTCAAGAATTAATCATAAACATAAAAATCATTATAATTAAAAATTTGTATATGTTTTTCCGACCAGTGAGTCGAAGTGGTTTAAAATGTATATAGTTCGAGTCGAATTTACTTGTTCAGGGGCAGTGGAAAAAACCTCCCCAATTTTGAAAGTCGATTGGTTGAGTTTTGTGACGGTATCAGAGATGTGCAATGGTCTCCCTTGACAGCGGCACGTATAGGTATCATTTTCAGTTTTCAACAGTTTTCAGAAGATCGAACATTCATTGTGTAGGAATGAAAAAATAACTCTGCTTCGATAGTTCTTCGATCAATAGATCAATAGTTTTTGGACCAACTCAGATCAATGAAAATATTTTCAGGCAACCAAACGGCTCTAAAAGCCCTAAGCTCCAGCCACTATCAATTAACCTTGAATGTCCTAGCAAGGAGCAACGAAGTGACTCTGGATCTGGATTCCGGGCCATGCTGGATGCAGAAAGACTCTCTGGCTAAAAAAGGTTCCGACTCCGAATTTTTTTCCAGAACCAGAATATCACCGAATATTTCCAAAACAACAATAAGCAATTGGGCTAAGATGGAAGTTCTCTAGCATCACTGGCCAAACTTACCAAGATTTGATCGCTCGAAGGCCTTTATATAGGGCCCCGTCAAAAAAAAAAGGATCAAAGAACTTGAAAGGAGCTTAATAGGAACTAATTAGGAACTAAATCTCTAGTTTTTCGATTCATTAAAAAATGACAAGGAAAAAATCTTCCAAGCAAATTTTTTCAAGCAAACTACCCAAAAATGCCATATGACTGGTTTTACTCAAATGTCTTCTTCCTTCTTCCATTTTGATCCCACCCCTGTATCACCCTGATCAAGAAAACATAAATCTAAGAATCAATCGTTCCTGAGAGTTGGTGGTAAAAATATCTTTTACTCAAGTAAATTTATTGTACTGCATTATTAGAGAAGAAAAATTATTTTCTTATTTCAGAATTGATCACCAAAGCCACCGGGCTTACTCCTTAAGATTATTGCCTTTGGGGATGCCTGAAATCGTTAGTTTACCAATCGTTAGTTGTTTATCTATATTGTTGATAGTTATCATCACTAACAGAGATGTCACTACCTGTTACAAGTCCCTGAGTTTCTTGTGAGCGTTCGGGATACGATCGAAATGGCCATCCATGTCTTCAACTGTGTTTTTGTCTGCTTTTGGGTTGAGATCAGTATTATCTTAGAGCCCTATAACCCAAACTAACTCCTTCTTTTTAATTCAATTTAGGTGCATTTTGTTATTTTTTTCTTACTTCAGTTGATGATTTTAATTTTTCTGCGCTTCTACCAAAGATACGCGTTCAAAATACAGTTAAAGTTCCATATTTCCTTTCTGCTTGCATTAACCATTAACCTATTTAAAATAATAATGCCTCGCAAATAGCCTCTTCTAATTATAGTTTCTAAACTAGCCCTGAAGATGGTATTAATTCATCCAGCAGTCTGTTGCTATGGTCGCATTTAATGAAGGCAAATCCAGATCGTAACGCGTGGTTAACTGCGGTCGAGTATAAAATGCTCGGTTCCCCGCGGCACCAAACACTCATCACTCAAAGCGCATTCACCATATTAAGGTAAACGTTCTTCGTATAGAATAAACACCTTGATGGACAGCTTCGACCACAAAGAAACAAGGGCTATTAGTTCGTGATTAGTGAAGCGGCTGACGGCTTCATTTTGTCATTTCCAAAGATGTTTCTGCTCATATCGTTACGGCTTCCTCGTTAAACTTATAGGTACCTGTGCAATTGCAATATTTTTTATCGATTTCACTTCACCTTCTTACTATTATTATACACTATTGTCGTACTGCTGTCATTATTATTGATTGATGTATTGCAGTTAGTGACGTAACGAAGTGACTAGTTCTAATAATTTATTATTGCGACAAAGTTACACATTATTGGTAGGTAGTTTTAATAAAAAATGTAAGCCAGCAGGTTCATATCGATAATAAGACATTCAATTTACTACTCGGTCTGCTTTTAATCCAAAAGACACTGAAACCGAGCTTATCAAATTGTTAGAGATTTTGTTACGCAAGAAGTGTTCCGTCATTCTAATTAATTTCATAATTAACTAATTAACCCAGCAGGACCGGTAAAATAAACAGCTCGTAAACAGACCGGGGAAATCTATTTTTTTTTTTTTCAGTCGATGGAGTCGGACCTTCCCTGTCTTTTGACATGTGTCTTAGGTTGGGTCGGGGTGGGGGGGAGGGGGGGGCACGCTTTTAAAATTTACTGAAAATGAATTTTATCGGAAAAACAAGCAGCCATGTGCTGCACTCGCTTGACCATGAATAGATCGAGATGCAGTCTTTTGTGTAGCACCTCTTTCTATTGTGTACCTGCCTATTGTTTTCGTGAACCCGGCGCGTCATCCCGGGAAAACAATAGAAGGCTAGCAAGATAAGAGAGCGCGACTGAGAATGAAAAACAAGGCCAACAACGGCCCAAATGTAAGAAAAATTGACCCGCCAGCAGGTGAAAAAACAGTAACTCGATGTGTTTTTTCATTCCCGATCGTTCAGCGATCAAAAGCAAGCCAGAATTTTCAAAATCGATCCATAATTGAGCGAGACACGAGCGAACAAGCATTCGAAAATAAATTCCGAGCGCGCGTTCCCGGCCGATCGTGACTGTGCCCGGAGTATAGACAAGCGGAGAGCGTAAGCTTCGCCCACGGCTGCTCGGGTATCTTTCTCGCCCGGTTTAAAGAGAGATCTTCATGTATAACTCGCGCGCGCGGGCAAGATACGCACGAAAAAAAAACAAATAAATAAATAGATAAATATATTATGTTTCCTCTTTCGAATGAGCCTAGCAAGAACCCCCCACCCCTCTCCGTTCGCTTTCAATAAAGCCTAGACTTTGCCAATTTGTTGTGCCCTTATTTATAGTCGGATCGGGTTCAAGTGGGGCTCAAATTAAAGCTAAAAAAAATTTCGTTCAGTGGTGAGAAAAAAATTTTCCCACCCCCTTCCTTCACCCCCAAAAACGCGAGAAAAAAATTACTTTTTTTAATTGCGCGCCAAGCGCGCATTTGCGAAAATAAAATTTCTCTGGTCTCTGTAGGTCAATAAATAAAATTTTTACTAGCGTTTCCGGATTTTTCTTTTTTCTCCCCTCCTAATTGGCCCACCACCCCCTCCCTCCGGCCCGTCAAAGTACTCGGTGGCACCCTTCCTCTCGCAAAAAATTGACGCCCTACTCCACCACCTGCCGAGCAAAAGTCAGTTAAATTTTTATTCATTTTTGCACCCTTAATATCGCAATATTTCGCGAACCAGTTGAGCTAAAGGGTTCAGGTGGGAACGAACTTCCGTATTTAGTCAAGCTCTTTAATTTTTGATACCATATTTTTTTTGTCAGATCAAATCCGGCTCAGATATACCCGTTTTTCCGATAAAATTCATTTTCAGTGAATTTTAAAAGCGTTGTTCAGAAGACTTGATGTTCAAACCGGCACGATGAGCTCGTGACAAAAAAAAACGTAAGAAACTTCAGCAATTTCCAGAAAAGAGAAGACAGCTCGTTTGTTCGATTTCGGCTGTATTACCTATAATCTTTCAAGTTTCAAGGGATATGATAGTAAATTTGATGAAGACAATCCTGACAGATGACTAGTGAGAGTATGATGGATGACAGGACAATCTGCGATAGTGGCATGGTTCTTATAAGACAGAGTTTATCCTGTTAATATAAGGAATCTTGAAAACAGTAGAACGTATAATTTTATGGAAAGTAAAAGACCCATTTAAATAAATTACTGTTAGCGAAGATCATCACTGACGCTCCTAGTAATCATCATATTATATTGGTGTGCTTATGCGAACTGCATTATGGGATTCGAAGATAATGTGGGTTGACGCCATGTATATTTCATGTATATAATTTCTAAATGTGTGCATAATAGAACGCATGCATGAGTCCACACTCATGAGTTCAGAAACTATGCTAAAATTCATACCATATTCATTAAATATTGTTGTCATTGACAATATAATTTTACTTATATAAATAACAGACTAATTTTATTAAAACAGACCAACAGTTATTGTTTTCAGCAGGCGAGGTCCAAGTATATAGCCTCCTTTTTGGCAGCTTGAGCCAGATATTTGAAAGGGCACAAAAATTAGCAGACGGTATAGTGCCGCTGACTGTTAAGACATTTACGCTGCCACCGTCTGGGTTTGAGTTCCAGCTCGTCATGGTTGTTTGTGTTCGTTAATTTAACTATCGACAATTTAAAATTTGTGTCTGGATTTGGCACAGTTTGGCTAGTTTTCTAAGCCAAATTACCAGAGTGGAGCGACTATATCTCCCTCCATGTAGAACTCGAAGACTGGGTCACCCCTTTGGTTGGTCGTACCAAGTCCAAATTCCCGATTAGGTTCTGTCGGGAACCTTGTCCAATTTTGAGTTAAAAACAACATTGGCAAAGACAGGTACTATTAGAAGTAATAACAGAAGAGGCAAAAATAAACGGTATAAGTGGTGAAGGAGGTAGAAATAATAACAAGCCAGAGGAGGTGTCAGAACTAATAATGACGTAATTTCATTTTTTATTTCAAAAATAGTTGTGGCCATAACTTTCATTCTCGTTTAATATTAAGTAAATGTATACCCCACCCTCTTTAGACACAAATCTTCACAAATCTCTTACTTTGTGTGGGTTCTTGAGCAAATGCTAACAAAAAAAATCGTTGAAAACCGTTTTTTGCTTTGGATTGTTTTATTTTTGTCACTCTCGTCAGAGCATCGATTGTAGTTTTACACTACTTGTCATAATTTCTATCGTCTGACAAGAGAGTTTCTTTAAAATAGAAAGAAAAAAAGCTTAGAAAATATACATTCACTATAATCCGTCCATCGGTAAGCTTCAATAGATTAAGAATGCATTAGCAAGGGGAATAATTATTCTTATCCCCGCTGCAGCAACTGCTTTACTTAAAAGACACACCAAAATTTAGTGTGAAACTTATCTCGGTTGATACACAAGGAAAAATTCTTCCGGAACGACCTGAAATAACCCGAGCAATTACGTTATTAGTGTTTAGCTAATTGAATCATCCCAGTTGTCAGCTTTCCTCACACAAGAGATGACAATTAACGATCGGTCAGTAACGTAACGAGTGAAGGCAGGCATCCGCGAGACCGCCACAAAAGGAGCAAAGCTGACGCGAAATGGCTGAATTGTTCCGATAAGGTGTCTTAAGTACACTCCGTGGTCAACATAACTTATATTTAATTAACAAGTGATAGCACCGAGAGAATATATCACTATACACGCTCCGTATAACCAGATCTCGCTAATATAAGGTGTCCGAGCTGTAGAAGTAATAGGACATATGTGACTTGCGATGAAATGTTGCTCTTGCGATAGTCATAAGCAGGTGGTTAGGATTTTTCTAACTTCTTATTATTTTCGTAGCCAAATTTGTGGCTATGGCAAATTTTTGGGGGAAACATTTAGAAGAGAATTGTTATAGTTAAAGAATCGATAAATTCTTCCTAACTACCTTGTGACTACTGGCAAACTCTTGCATGAAGGCTCTAAAGGTCATTTTAACACAACAACTTTAATCAAGATTCTCTAATCCAGGTTAAGATTCCATTATTCCTCCGACGGACACAAATCACATTATGAGTTCGAAAATAAATATAGAACTGTTTCCGTTTATTAAGGCTCTTCACTTTGTCGTAAGGAATCATGATAGGTGTGACAGTCGATTGAAACAATTATATTATTGCAGCCTTAGACAAACTGCTTTCACGGATTTTAAGTGATCTACATATTATAAGCTCAGTACCATCGATTGTAATTGAGTAATTGACAGGAATGAGCTTTTTTACAGGTAATCACTCTTGGAATCATAATCATAAACTTTAGATAATTCCTTTGATACCTGTAGTTTGATGATTGGTTTTTATGTTCCTGGAGTTTTTTGCGTTTTATTTATTTCTTTTTTTTTGTTACTTGAAATTTTCTCGCATGGTAAAATAAGGCAAAATTGATCAATTGTCTTTATGTCTTTATAAAACTCTAAATTTTGCTGTCCGATAAAAAAAATCAGATTCTTCTAAGATATAAATGAGTTTTCCGTGATTCAGAACTCGAAATCCATGTAACAATATTTAATTTTACATAAAATTAGGCTTACCTACAAGCGCCGACACATCGCATTGTCGTGTCGCTGTCCGCATTAATGGAGAAATACAGCGAGCACGATTCTCCTGACACAGTTCATTTCCAATCATTCTTTAAATTTTTAAAGAGTACATCATGTTTAAACAGCAAAAATAACTGAAGCTCATCTAAAATGGAGGATTTTTTGTACTTTTAAAAAATAAAAAAGTATTACTAACTCGTTTGGAAGCGTAGTATAATTTACAAAGCCCTGGGCAACGGTTCCAATAATCTAAAGGGTGTTTAAAAATAAGTGGACTTTTCTCACAAAATATTTTTCAGAAAGGCATAATAACGGAGGTTTTTAATTAATTTGTGTTTTTTCCACGCATATAAAAATTGAACAACAAAAATTATTTCAGTTTCCAGTCACAGAAAAATGTTTAACCTACCTACAATAATAGCTCGGAAACGATACCTAAAATCAAAATTTTGCAACAGTATTTTTCTTTTCAAATTAGAACGTTTAACCTAAAAATAAGATCATCTGTGAAAAAAAGGCGTAGAATATGGGGCGGGAAAATGGAAGCAACCACCCAATATCTTACGCCGCTAGACAGTTTTGGGAAAAGTTATCACCAACAACATCGCTCAAGCGGCCCTAATGTTATCCCCAGAATTCGAGTTTCGTACTTCAACTTTGAAGACTTCTAACTCCGTTATTATGCTTTTCTGAAAAATATTTTATGAGGAAAATCCACTTATTTTGGGATTCTCTTATATCACCTCCTAAAATTACAATAATTGTATAAAAAATGAAACACCCTTATGATAAGTTTTAAAATTCTATACTCTACTCAATAAAATTTAAATCTAATACATTTTATAAGGCACGAAAATTGTAATTTGATTAATTAGATTTTTTTGAATTTTGGAACTTGGAGGTATACTAGAAGAAAAAATATTTTATTGGAAGGAAATTAAGGCAAACCTTATTGAAGATTGCAGAGTCCTAAATTTTAGTTTCAAAGCTGTTAAGTATGCGTTAGAACACTACATTTTGGAATGTTGATAATTGGCATGATATTTCTTTTTTAAGACATACATTTTTGTACGTTCATTCAATTTAAATTCATATTAATATACAAGGTGATTCAGTAATGAGTACCATAAATGATACGGGGTGTACCTACTGTCAAAATAATACGAAAACCAAGAATAACTTTTTTTCCAAAAGTGCTTCCCTAACAAGATACAGGGTGTGAAAGGGTCGATTTGGAAAACACTTATTTGATCGTATCTTCTAACTGGGTTGAACTATTTAATTCATTTTTGGTAGACATCTACTACATAATAAGGACCGTAAACGGACAAAATTTTGTCGCATTTGAACAATCCAGTGGCGTAGAATTGGGGGTCATGTGACACTTTTTCCCCCAAAAAAAAAGTTGCTGTTGGGTTTTTTCCCATTTTTATTTGGTTTTTAGTATTATTGGTTCAAATACCACAAAAAAGGTACACTTGTTTCATTTGCCCAGAAGCGTCCGTTTCCGAGATATTCTGACTTGCGTGTAACTATGTGAAATATTAAACTGCAAATAAAACTATCAAGGCCCCTTATTTATCAATAATTCACAATTAAAAAACTAACTTGTCAAAAAGTAAATTATCAAAAAAGCTAAAGACATGGAAAGGTTTTCTAATGGCGAGTACACAGATATGCTCTTAACATTAGGAGAATGTTTTGGAAATTCGAATGCGGCAGTTAGACGATATTCCGAAAAGTATCCCAACAGAATAGTGCCAAATCGGCAGACTTTTTTGTCAGTGGAACGGCGTTGTCGCGAAACTGGTAATGTAAAACCAAAACTTTTAAACAACGGTAAGCAACGAACCACACGCACAGCTGGAAACGAGGAACAAGTTTTGGAATTGTTAAAAAACGATCCAACAGTAAGTACAAGACGTTTGGCACTCCAAACAAACATTTCGCAAGCCAGTGCCTGGCGCATTGCAAGGGAACACCAGCTATATCCCTACCATCTGAGGCAAGTTCAAGACCTTTTGCCTGAAGATTATGCTGCACGTGTGGAGTTTTGTGGATGGTTATTGAATATGCATAACCAAGACCGCAATTTTATTTCCAACATAATTTTTACGGATGAATCCACTTTCACAAGAAATGGCATTTTTAATATGAGAAATTCACATGTTTGGGCAGAAGAAAACCCAAGAGCCACCAAAGTTACCCATTACCAACACACATTTAAATTAAATGTTTGGGCTGCTACACGTGGAAATACAATTATTGGATTTCATTTTTTCCCCGGAAATTTAAACACGAACAATTACCAGGAATTTTTGGAAGAAGTTTTTTTTTCTTTTTTTGATGACATTCCTCTGTTAACCAGGCGCAGTCTCTGGTTTATTCACGATGGTGCTCCGCCTCATTATGGCAGGCAGCCAAGGCAATGGCTTAATGAAAACTTCCCAAATAGATGGATTGGTCGTGGAGTTGATGCTCCCATTCACTGGTCTGCTCGATCACCGGACTTGAACCCGTTGGATTTTAGTGTGTGGGGGCAATTAAAAACCAAAGTCTACGCAACACCGGTAAATTCTTTAGAGGATCTCAGGCTCAGAGTTGTGAATGCCTTTGCAGAGTTAACAAACAATCCAAGTATTGGTAGAATAATTTTTAATTCGGAAAATCGTTTACATCAATGCATTCGTGCCAATGGAGGACACTTTGAAAACTTACTTTAATTTTATTTTTATTATTTTTCAGTTAATTATAAACTTACGTAGGTAGATGTATTCGACTTTAAGTATTTTATTTGGTTGTTAATAAAACTTTCTCTGTGATAATTTTGCAACTTGGTATTTCACATAGTTACACGCAAGTCAGAATATCTCGGAAACGGACGCTTCTGGGCAAATGAAACAAGTGTACCTTTTTTGTGGTATTTGAACCAATAATACTAAAAACCAAATAAAAATGGGAAAAAACCCAACAGCAACTTTTTTTTTGGGGGGAAAAAGTGTCACATGACCCCCAATTCTACGCCACTGGATTGTTCAAATGCGACAAAATTTTGTCCGTTTACGGTCCTTATTATGTAGTAGATGTCTACCAAAAATGAATTAAATAGTTCAACCCAGTTAGAAGATACGATCAAATAAGTGTTTTCCAAATCGACCCTTTCACACCCTGTATCTTGTTAGGGAAGCACTTTTGGAAAAAAAGTTATTCTTGGTTTTCGTATTATTTTGACAGTAGGTACACCCCGTATCATTTATGGTACTCATTACTGAATCACCTTGTATTTCACGTGTATCCTGAAAAATGTATAATGTAACTTATAAATCTGTCAAAATAAATGGGTTTAAATATTCACTAGTCTTTAATTATAAATAAATTCAACCCATTTCAAATAAAACTTTCAACATCTCTAAAATGAAAAAAAATTATATAATTTGCAGTAAGTGTCCCATTTATTTTCTATATTATTATGCGTCATCGATTTTCTCGAATAAAAGGTCATGCACATCCGATATGTCAATAAAATGTATGTCAAGGTCAATTATCATGTGGTCAGTCTCCCCATTTACTGTGTATTTGTTGACCTTAGACAATTTTCCGTCGTATCTAGAGGGCAATTTTCATCTCTCTGTTATGTGATGTTTTCTTAAATTATAATTCGCATCTCTTATTATAGATACGTATTTATCTTCAGTAAAGATATATAAAGTAATAGCTACTGCCCTGCCAATCTTATATAAATAGTGAAAAATGTATCCTGAGGGTTGATTTTCGCTTTAATTAAGAAATTGGTGGACTTACACGCGTTATCGCGTTAGTATTTGTTCGGAGTGTCAATCTCATTTATTTCCTGGAAGTCTAACTTCCAGTTATTCCGTTCTTTCTGATACGCTTAGATAATATAAAACTGTAATCTATGAACTGGTTTAAAGCAAATCTAAAACTAACGGTAATACATTGACCTTATTATTTTAAAAATATTTCACTCCCGATTATTTGCCATTAAAAATCTAAGAAATATAATATCACATTAATTATATTACATTTTTTCAAAATATTTAGTAAATAGTTAGGTACTCTTCTCTTATTAATGTATCAACCTAAAAATAAATGTAACCGGTCACTAGGAGGTATAGATACACAACATTAATAATAAGAAAACATACTATAATAACGACATGCATAATAAGACATTATTTATAATTTGTGAGTTAAGTTCTATAATCAACCTATGAAAGCTTTAAGACTGAATCACGGTCAAAATACGCACAACAAAAAATACTCGGCTGTAGTTATTTATAACTGGACGATATAAATATAGCCTAGAACTTTAATTATGGAATTAATTTTGTATTCCTCTATGAAGACGGGCATTCAATCGATTTTGTGATGTAAAATAACGAATAAAAATAGATCCCTTGACGTATAGCTATCACAGAAATAACGATTTTATAAAATATACAATAGATGAAGGCATGCTTTTCTGCCTTAAAACGTGACACACCGATCATAGGCAGGGATCTATAGCAAGTTTATGACAAAACAACTACATTTCTTATCACGGACTAAAAAGTAGGTACCTATAGGTATATGTGTTATATTAAATTTATTTTTTATTAATTTAAATAGTTATTTTCTTCTTTTCAGTTTTGTAAGTATGTGTGTGAAGCTTTGCAGTCGATTTTTAAAATCTTATTGATGAGATTATAGTTATCTCTCATTGAAACGTTTTTCGCCGGATTTGTACCGCAGACAGACCGATAGACAACAAGAGAGCGAGTTAATAATAGTGCATTGTCATCCAGTTCTGAGTTATGTTTAAAGTTTCAGATTTAGCTTTTCAGGCAGTTAGACAGGACTGAAAGCGAGTTGATATAAACGAGCTAATATGAATTCCCTGAAAGTAGCTGTGTATATTAATTCATAATAATATAATAATTCATCAAACATAATACATAAAATATGTATTTTTATGTCAGATATTTGATATTTTACAAATTACCTATTTCAAGTTTTTTTAATAGTTCCGGGGTCTTGATTGTTTGAATTATAAGTTCATTCGACTCTGCGGTAGTTTTGGCTTTGAGGACTAGCGTATTATTAACCACAGACAAATTTTAAATAATATACGTTTATTATTAGACACAAATATCTACGTCATGGCATAAGTGCAGGGTTCGAACCATATTCAATCGTTAGGTTGCTTAGAAAAGAGTTTTGCTATGAGCAGCTTGGATAAATTATTAATTATCTTTACTTCGAGGTATGATAAAGAAATCGGCAATTTTTTTAGAAATTTTAAGAAAAAGGCTTGTCGTTTGCTCGATATGTGATATTTAGGTAAATTAATAACTGAAAAAAATTCAAGGGGTGTTTTTTCTTATCCGTATTTTACCAATTAAAATTAATTTCCATATTACACGAATCGTGCCATGATCCTACTTGTAATTATACTTACTTATTTTTTTACCTCGGCAATTTTTAATTTTACTCAAAAACTACTAGAGCCCTTCGTTTTTGAGAATGAATCGTACTATCGAAAATGAAGATTTTAATTGGCAAGATATGCGAATAAGAAAACAAGTTTTAGGAGTGGCGCTTTCCATCATCCCTTACATATGAATACTGGAAAACCTACAAACTATATGCTTTCAGTACCTTTTCGATTGCTAATTTTATTTTTGTAACTTTCTTTTCATTAAGAATAAATTATGATAAATTTGAAAGAAAAAAAAAAGTAGTTTTTTTTGACGCCCTTCATAATATACATACAGGGTGTCCGGTAAGTACCTCCTAATCTCCCGGGAGCATATAGGGGAGGTCAAAAAAACCTAGCCTGTCATAAAAAATATTTTCCTAAAGTATCCCCAAACGGAGATATGGAGCCCTAAAAGGGTGCCCCGCAATTTACTTTTTTGGCTCTAACTTTTAAACCGACCTGTATAATTGGATGGAATTTAAACACTTTATAGAGGCTACAGAGAGCCATCAGGCCATATTAAAGTCGATGTTTGACGTCGTCAGGGAAGACAGGAACGGACTTACCATCATACTCGTTGAGTCTAAATTTTGACAGGTGTCACTTTACAGAGCTAAAAACTATTTTTTTGAATAGTCTAATACTTCATCTTTAAAAAAGGTGCTCTTAATTTATTTCGGTAAAACTGACGGTTTTCGAGATAAATCGGTTTTTAGGTATGCGAAACACTCAAAAGTTACTGATGCTAAACACAAACAGGTAAAAATCAGGTTCATGTTGATAAACCTACCTACATAATGGATTGCTATTGACGGAACTTGATCAAAATTCGCATAAAAGTCGATCTATCTTGAGAACCGCTAGTTTTATCGAAATAAATTAAGAGTACCTTTTGTGAAGATGAATGACCAGTGTAATTAAAAAATAAGTTTTCAGCTCTGTAAAATGACACCTGTCAAAACTTTGACACAATGAGTGTGGTGGTAAGTCCGTTCCTGACTTCCTTTAGGACGTCAAACATCCACTCTGATATGGCTTAATGAGTCTTTATGGCCTCTATAAAAAAATTTAAATTTCATCAAATTATACAGGTCGGTTCAAAAGTTAGAGCCAAAAAAGTAAATTGCGGGGCACCCTTTTAGGGCTCCATATCTCCGTTTAGGGACACTTTAGGAATATTTTTTTTATGACAGACTAGGTTTATTTTGACCTCCCCTCTATGCTACCGAGAGATTTGGAGGTACTTACCGGACACCCTGTATATGAGGGGTGGTATCATTTAACAGGAGTGCTCAAAATGTGAATTCTTTTATATCCACGCTATTTTCCAACAAGGAACCACCTCCTGAATTTTTTTACAGTTCTTAATTTACTCCCTGTATCCCTAATTTTATTTACCTTATACGTAACATTTTTGCAGCAAGCAATCATCGTAATTGTTTTAATGGTAGAGCAATTTTTTTATGCAAGCCCACTATTACGTAATCTTGGTACCCACAACAAAGCCATTTATAATAGACCTTTCGACCTTTCTGCCCATCACCATCATATGATATCGCCCCGGACAACAACGTAGGCATGCTTATGCTCATGCGCGAAGACATGGTTCCAGAAAAAAACACCCAGAGATTCATCCAGGAATATATAGGGAAGAAGGAAGAGTGAAGAATCAGTATCACAGAAGTGTTCAGTGATTGTACACGCAGTATACTCTTCATCCGCAGCCGTCTGCACCCCCGCATATTGTTACAGTTTCTACAGGTATCTACGCTGATAAGCAGTAAGTATTATATTATTATAATGATCATTTCTGATCCTGTGATTTTATGTTTACCTGTACGGTGGCCGTTCAAGCTCAATGATAAATATTAGACAGGAATACATACCCCTTGAACTAGCAAAATTAGCAGTCATTAAGTTACGTCAGAGGCCCTTGAGGCTACTTGAAAACTTCTGACACTTGGGCTTTACCACAGCCATAAGATATTTATTTATTTTTAACTAGCAAAATTAATATTATACACTATCTTTCTGGTCACAAATTCCATTAATTAAATTGACATTATAATAATATCCTGAGAATTCAGGAACCAACCACCCATGAAGCGA
Organism: Malachius bipustulatus; assembly: GCA_910589415.1. Lineage (NCBI taxonomy): Eukaryota > Metazoa > Arthropoda > Insecta > Coleoptera > Melyridae > Malachius > Malachius bipustulatus. The sequence goes on from OU342633.1 coordinate 54,844,359, forward strand.
CACCGGCAAGAGACATTAGAGACGAAATAAATATAAATATATACAACTGTTTGCAGATCTATTTTTCTCTCCCAAATATTCTTCTGTATTTATCTCGCAGACTTGACTGAACTCCCGTTATTTCGCTCCTTACTTTCCAACACTTCAACCTTTCGCTTTTAAATTATCACACATAAAGCCCAAACCTTTGACATTCAATTATATAGCATTTATAAATATTGATTCGGGCAATTCTATTATTGGTGGACGCAAAAGTGATCCTATTTTGAATTATCTATATACACTGCCGTCTTTTCTACATGGAAACAGTAAATGTAAATGATTATTTCATAAAAATTTTATTGCCGTCAATTTATTATCTGATATGCACATCACTCGTATGTCTAGCGAGCCTTCTTCATAAAATCCCTAATTCTTCTGCATGACATGATATGAAACTCAACGGCAAAAAAGTGGTCAGGGTTCTCCGCAGTTTTAGTTATTTCACCCCTACCTTTTTGTTCTGTTTTTCCTACTAATTTTTCCACTGGCTTGAAAAAAAAATAATTAATCTTGAAATCAAACTTTTCTGAATTATTTACTTACTTATTTGTGATACAACTACCTAGAACATTATTTATTTAGTCATTCATTCATAATAATATTATACAGGCACAGAGTTCCCAATACAGGAGAGTTTTTTTTTTTTTTGCAAAATACTGATTCGGTTAACTGGTCAAAATTAGGGAGAATTTGATGATGATTTGTAATCTGGAAATTGGAAAAATTGCTTATTTTAGTGATTTCTTTTTATTGTTGAAAATAATTTTTTGCAACCTTACATAAACCATCAAGAGCTATCCATCTGACAAATAAGTAATTTATAATTACATACAAAACATATAAGTATGTATTTTTTTTTCATTTATCCAATGAAGAAAAGAAGAAAATTAAAATCATCTGTTGCCTTTATTTTTTATGCCGAATTGCATGAAAAAACAATATAGTTATAAGAATACAGTCATAAGAAAAACAAAAGTTGGCTGTGAAAACTCTGCGATCTATTATTATAGTCGGCTTTAAAAATTTTTGAAATGTAAAAATGGATAGCTTTTATTATACTTATACTTACTTACTTATATGTCGATCTACAAAAAAATAGTTGATTTATTTTCAAAAAAAAAAAGATACCTATGTAAAAATAAGAAATACCGAACAATTTTTCAGTTTTTTCAGGATATTCCAGCAACGACTGAAGCGACCCTGAATTTCTTTTCAGATTACCAAACATCACAAAAATATGCAACCATGTCCCAGTTAAACCTATACCTATTCCTTTATTGTGTCTTAAGATAACCGATATCCTCATGTATTTTCTATAAATGCGTGCACCCTGTATCCTGTTTTATTACAAAGAAAGTTGACAAATAAGAATAATATAATATACAAGGATTTCTGTTCGAAAAATTCCAACTAGATTACGTTCCTGGAATAAATAATAATATGTAAAATAATAAATTTAGAATTGATCAATTTATAGAAAGTTGTCCAACCACAAAATCAACACCGGCAGTGTAGAATGTATGAGTACTTATGTACCTAGTTTCAAAAAAAATACAAACGAAAATCTGTTTGAAAATTATTTGGGTGAGATTTAGATACACGAGCATAATATCAATTAATACCCCTACCCTAAAGCAAATTACGCTGAGAACTCCCGAGATCTGTATAGATATCGATACGTTGTGTTGGAGAGTATAGCTATTAATAGCCGCGGAATGAGTTCGTTTCATAGTGATGGTGACATCACTACCACCACGGTTTAAGCAACACGTTTTTACAAATGTGCTTCCTTTACTGGAGGTGGCAATGCGCGATGACGTCGGGACGCTGCCTGCCAAAATACAGGAGCGACTTTGGAATGTGTATACTGGGACTGGGACTGCTGAGTGATTCTGATTCATTTTCACCGTATATTAGAAACATCTCGAAAACAAAAAAGAATATACGTACGTACCTATATCTGAGAATTTTTAATAAATACTGAAAAAATGGGATCTACTTTATCAATATATTTCACTAATAATCAGAGTATGCATATCTAACCATGCCAACCATAAGCTGAAAGTATAGCTTTATATTATAACAAAGATTGATGTGTGTAAACTTCACGGCTCGCTATAATTGAAAGCATAATTGATTCCAGGCTGTTTTGCCCTGGTCCATGGACATTTGCTTCGAGTGTTTCTTCTACAACTGCGATAGACATATGCATGTCAACGGTTACGTGTGCGCAAGCAAGCTATCCTTCCTCGTGTTCACTGGCTGAAAGGCTGATGGAAGAGCGCTCCTACTTATAGGTAGATAGCCCCATCATAAATTCATCAGAAGATGGAATGAAACTAGAGAGGAATTTTAATAAAAATTGGAATTTTATCATTATTTTATATATTATAAAATAACTTAATTTTTAATCCTGCAGATTTTTAAAAAACTTCATGAATAAAGCGGTGGGGGAGCGTCAAAACTTTGTTTATTCAAACGTCGATTATCCCGGTTAACCTGTACAGAATTTAACAGGAGTAGTCGCGTTACAAAGAATTTTCCTTCCTCTGTCGATTGCATTTCAAGAATTTTTCCTTTCGTTACCACCGCAACCGCTAGAGGACGTTATCTGACATGTAAGGAATAATGCGATTTTTCTAAAAAAAAATTTAATTGAATGATATATTCATTTTTACATAGTGAAAAATAGAATTAAATTCTTAAGGTGTCGTTGAAAATTGTAGCTGGATAACTTTCGCCCAGCTGTAGATAACTGCCATCAGCAAAATTGATCTTATGAATTTTCAGAGTTTGGATCCAGCACGTATAAAATGGAAATCATCCCTCGATTAAAATTGCTGAAATTCAAATATGTTTATCGCGATCAAAAGTCTCCGTGGGCGTGTGAATATGTGTACAGGGTGATGAAAAATCTGTCATTTTCTATTTTTTTTTTTTTCTATTCACTGTATTATTCGTTATTATTGGAGCTATGAGGTGAATTCAATTAGAAAATATGAAGAATTTTTGTTGCTTATTACAGTCGTAAAAACAGAAGAATTGAAAGTTCATGTCATGGGTCATGATCATGGGGTATTCCCAAAATCGTATTTTTGGATATAAAAACAGGAATATCTCATGACGTAAACTTTCAATCGTTTTGCTGTTTTCGCCACTGTAATAAGCGACAATAATTCTTCATCTTTGATAATTGAACTGACTTATTCATAGCTCCGATAATAACAAAGATATCAATAGTGAACAGAAAAAACTATAAAATAGCCGAATTTTCATCACCCTGTATACATATTCACTTCACGCCCACTAAGACGTTTGATCGCCATAAACATATTTTCAATTGAGCAATTTTAACCGAGGGATGATTTCCCTTTGCTGGCGGATATCTACAGTCAGGCAAAAGTTATCCAGCTGCGGTTTTCAATGTTACCTGAAGAATTTAAGTACTTTCCTCTTTCACTATGTAAAAATAAGTATATCATTCTATTTGTTTTCTAACGATATTTCCTTGCATGTCAGATAACGGCCTCTAGCGGTTGCGGTGGTAATAAAATGAAAAATTCGTAAAATGCAATCGACAGAAGAAGGAAAACTCTTTGTAATGAGACTAATCTGGTTAAATTCCGTTGAGGTTAACCGGAATTTTGAACGAAAGATTAAAAAAACAGTTACTTAAGCATTACATTTTTGATATTTTGAAAATACCTTATGCTGAAAAATAATGAGAAAATTAAAAATTTTTAATTTTTTTTCTTAATGACTCACCTGGTACATAAAATAAATTTTATTTTTGAGCTTAGTAAATAAATACATTGGATTTCGCATTCTGCATGTACCGTTCAAATGATGTGAAAAAAATGATTTCATCTTTGAAATTCGCCGATTCCACTGTTTCTCCATCAACACCGTAAACGATAATAGTTGAATGATGGTGGATTTACCCTTGATTTTATTTCTACCTACACTTGAATATTGATAATATTTTCATTCGATGACTTTATATTTTCAAGACGCAACTGCATGAGTCTTCAGATTTGATGCATAGGTAGCCGAAGAACCACTTTTTAGTCCGTTGTTTCCACGAGTAAATATGGACAGTGTCCAGGCACTCCACTTCCTTAATTAGTGACTCACCAAATCCCTTTATCTCATCATTGCATACACTAAGGGAATTTTAATATTTTCCATCCTATTTTTGCTGGCATATCTTACTACGAAACATATTTTCGTCAATTCTAACAGCTTAACTTAAAGCTCTACTAGACACTTCACATCACATGAAATACTATTTTACAACATTTACAACACTTAACATCACTTAGACGTAAATTTGTCTGAAAAGAAAGCGTTATTTTGTAAATTTGTCATAAGAGAAAAAAGTTTCTGAGACTAAAGACTGAACTGCCCATCCTCGTTGGTAGACGTTGGTACATAATGATAATAGACGTTGGTACAATGATCAATTGCTATACTTAAAAAAAATAACCGCATCCCCATATTTTTACCACATTTATTAGTGTTCACCAAAATTTTGAAAAATCTCTCCGGGAGCCACAACAGACAGGGGTACGTGAGACAGTAGTAGAACTTATATGAATATGGCTCTTGTCTGCATGGTTTGATAATGCGAAGCGTGATAGAAAAAGGGAAAAGAATGATCGAAATCGGCCTAAAATAAGCGTATTTTTTCTAATATTTACGCCGTCAAGAAATTATTTTTTTTAAATTAGTACTACTGTTGGAGCTGCACCGCTTCAATACTTCCGACATAACGTGAATAGATAAATAGAATCATGCCAGTAAAGTATAGGTCAGGCATTGAGGTTTATTTAAACAAGCCTAAGTATTCTTGGTTCGCTTACTCTAAAGTTCGCCTACGTCCTACGTGGAGGTGACACAAATTTAAAAATATCGTGTTTATTGACATAAATGTAAATAATAAATAATAAATAATTATTATTATTATCTAGTTCATTTTCCCAGTTGCACAGAGCTTTGATATGTAAACTTTTCAATTCTTATGGAAGGGCGTCTTTACATTCAGCACCTACCATATAATAATTATTATAATGGTGATCAATAAAGACGAAAACCGAAAATGGTGAGTATATAGGCCTACGTATAAGTAGGTACACTTAATAATATTTATATATAAATTAATCTTCCTTCCGTAGCTAAGGATCTCGTTCCCGCGTGTCTGCGATCCCGGTGTATCCGGCGTGCGCTGCCACCTGCTGGTCGGCGTCCCCGTGGGCGCCCGCACCGCCTCCACGAGCACCATGACGACGTCCATGACGTCACCTCCGTGCTTGGGCGTTCTCGACTGGCGTGGCCGCTCTCTGGCCGGCCACATGCCTTCATTCAGACCCGGGTGCCGGTGCAGAACGCTAGGCATGGCGAGGCGTCATCGCCGTGCCCTCAGCCACGATGCTAACACTGGCCATGCGGAGGGAGTACGACCCCGCTGAAGCGCCGCCGCCGCCAGAGGGTGCCGCGAGTGAGAACGAGTTCGTGGATATACTCCAAGTTCAACAGATCCTGCTGGAGGGCGGCCACGGTGGCCGGCAGCCGTTCCATGGACACCATCACCGCCCGCTCCATCATCATGGTCATGGATACGCCGGGCAGCATCATCAGCACGTCGCAACGCAGGGGACCAGCGTCGACGATCTCGTTGCCATGTGGTTCGCGCCCCAGGCTGCCGCCTCAGGTGCGTCTTTTTGTGATTGTTGATGATAAGATTGTTGATGTTCCCCCACCCTTCTTACCTCCAGTGACGTGCTGTTAGTTGTTGTTTAGTTTATGTGAAACAATAATAAGTTTTATTACTCATAGTGACTACCTATCTGTGTCTCTGTTGGTTATAAAAAATAATCAGGAAGACTCAGAATTTATTAAAATTTCACATAAATCTTATTTTTTCATACGAAGCTAGATAGTATGAAGTTTCATCATAGTCGATTGGTTTTGGTTACTTTTCATACCAATCGTATAATTATTTGAAAGATTCTTCTATGATATAGGCTTAAAATGATTTTACGAATGAGCTGTCATCTTGGCAGCAATTTCATTTTCATCAGTGACCGTTGAAGTGAAGGGACAAATATGCATTTAGAAAAAAAAATAAAAGTTATACATAGAGTGATGAAACAGTGCCGACAAATAAAGTCTCATCATTTTGATACTTAGCTATACCTAATTCACAATATTTGAGATCGTAGAGAGTAGATGTCTAGCCTGAACGTACCAAATAAAAATATATTCTTGAATATCGTAGCCTATAACTGAAATTCGGCACCATTTCATTTTTAATCGAGGTAACTTTGGTACCTACCTAACTTCATACGATCTAGCTTGTGAAAAATAATAAGTACGTAGTTCAGCTGCTTGTTTCTCTTTTTATCGTGTGAGTAAATAAAAACGTAAATTAGGCAGGCTTTGGAAAAAAATTCATGTCCAAGAGTTACAGTTTTAAAGATTCAATCTCAGAGTCAATTTTTTTTTTGCAAGGCCTGCCTAAATTACGTTTTCATTGCTCACAGTATTATAGAACAACGCAGTAATAAATAAATATACACTTGCGTAATATTATAATAGTACCTGTACACCTACTATAAGCTGCTAAAGGAAATATTTACCTACAAGGAGTAAGAAGGGTTGAAATAATAAGATTTTTTAGACTTCATTAACCAGGATTTAATGAGGTAACGCACATTTTTATCCCCCCCGCCTCTGAGTTTTGTGCCTATTCGAAATTTTACTTTTTTTGCCTATTTGGTGGAATCAGCTAACAAGTGCGTTCTTCGTACAAGTATATTATCTACATATAAAGTTATTTATTTAATATTAGCATAGCTATTTTCATACATAATGACGAATAAACAATGGAAACAGAATAGTAAGGGGTACAGACCGTTTCGGCGCATATTATTTTGAAGTGTCAAAGGTCACTCTTAAACCGGTGCTGAATTTAAAAGAAAATATATTTTACACCAGATATTTGTACCAGATTAATTATTTTATTACATTCATTCAGGAATTCCGTTTCGTAAAGGAAATAATCGCCAGTTATTTGAACAAGATAACAAAAAAATTACAAAATTACAATATAGGAACTGGAGATTGTAGGTACCTAGGTAAAGGTAACTATTGTTTTATTTAGTGGCTTTTTGTTATACTCTCCTGTAATGCTAAAAACTTGTAATGTAAGCAAGTAAATTCCCGGGACTTATTCCATAAGGAGATCAGCCACAATTTTCTACGTCGTTTGCTATACCTATGCTTGCGATATTTATTTCAATAAAAAGCAGATAATGCCTTATTTATATAACGTACCTACTATTTTTCTCGAAGCTATCGTGTGAGCAAATGATTCAGGGAGGCTTTGGAAAAAATCATGTCATTTAATCTGTAAAACTAAAAAAATCAACACCAATCATTTTACATTTTTATATCTTCAGTCTCAGACATGAATTGTTCTTAAAAAGCCTGCCTAAATTACATTGTTATTTGCTCACGCAGGATAGAAACAGAAATAGGTAAGCAGCGGATTAGTATAATATACCATTTTTCACGAAGCTAAAGATAGTATGAAGTTAGGTACCTACGTTACCTCGATTAAAAATGAAATGGTGCCGGATTTCAGTTATAGGCTACGATATTCAAGAATATATTTTATTGGTACGTTCAGGCTAGGTATACCTACTCTCTGCGATCTCAAATATTATGAATCACTCAAAACAATTCGACTTGAAAAAAAAGGACACTGATAATAGTGAGATGTGTAGCCAACATAACAGCTCATTCGTAAAATCATTTTAAGCATAAATCATAAAACCTTTCAAATTATAGGATTGGTATTACAAGTAGTAACCAACCGATTATGATTCAACTTCATACTATCTAGCTTTCTGAAAAATAGTATAGGCAAATGTACTACTATTGAGAAAAATACATTTTAAGTGAAAGTTTACCTATTATTTTCTCTTTCAGATGTTCAAACCTTTATCAGGTAACTTATTGTGTGCGTTTATAACAATTTTCCCCCAATAATTCAAGTTTCATATCATTAAAAAAAATGTAAATGCGCTGGTATATTATTTTTACTGATAGGTGATAAGGTAATCAGGTGAAGCATAGGGCAGTTTTGCTTCAAAATGCTTTAAAATAATAATTGAATATACCTACTTATAACACGTATAATATTGTTTATCTATATGAGTGATTAATAAAATTCACTCTTTCCTTACACGTTTCTATAAGTTAATAAAATGAATGATTGTCATAAAGAGTGCATAAAGTAAAAGTCGTGAAATAAAGTAAATACGAGTGAAATAAAGTGCCGTATAGCGGTTCATTATTTCATGCTTACCATAACCTGAAATGTATGGATATAGATTTGAATAGTCCAATCACGAAATCGCATTCAAAGCAATTGAACATCACGGCAGAGACGTAAACGCCACTCCTGTCGGCCAAAACTATAGGGAATAAACGTCATAGTTTTTAGCTCGAGATGTATGGTTTCGTCCTCGACACGGTAGCGGATGAGGGAACAAACATATCAAGAGTGAAAATCACACTTTTTTCTTGTGTGCAATATACAATTTTTTACTGTGATAAAAAGCCCTGGTGCAGTAGAACATCGAAAAACGCAATTAGAAAACTGAAAATAATGTCGGAAATTTGAACTAAGTATGTCGAATTTGAATTTTCAGACCGGTCGACTTTGTAGTTATACCGCCGTTGCCCGGTAACGAAACGATTTAATTCGATAGAATTCGATAGAAAAGAAAGTTTTGCAAAGATTCTTGTAAGTTTTTGATGACGAGATAGTGATTGATATAAAAATCCCCTTAATAATAATAATTGTTAAGGATACCCTAATAATGTGAAACTATCGTGTTCGTGTTTGATGTAAATTTGATGCATGATATCTGAGTGTTAACAGTATCGGGGAAAAAAAACTTACTTTTTTCCCTGCTAATCTACTTTTTCCCCCGGTAAAAAGCAGTTTCATAAAAAGTGACATTTTTTTACCTGCTGTCAAATGGGAAAAACTGTTTTTTTTCCCCGTCGCAGAAAAAATAATATTACGGGTATATGCGAGGGTATAATGGTTTACTGAAATCTACTGATAGGAATAGAATTATAATTTTGTTTGCCTGTGCAGAACTAAGAAATATAGAAAAATATTGGATTTTCTTGTGTTCGTGCATAACCATAACCGAAAAAATATGCGCTTTCAATGTACGAGTAAGTAGATATAATTATTATTTACGGATTGTGAAAGGCTAGCAATTCCGGTCCCGCCGGCTCTGGTATAATATAAAAACACAAAAACTTTATCAGAGTCCTTAAATAAATTATCAGAGCAATAATACTTATGGATACTTAATAACTAAAAAATATCATAAATTACAGTTATCTGCATGAAGACAATTTCCACCCTCTAATTTAACAGCACTCCACTTTTTTTAATCTTAATAATGACCATTTAAAGGATTCATGCAATAAGAACTTACTCTTTTGATAGTTCCTTTCTACATAATCCTTAAAGCCTTTTTATAGGTAGGTACGTAGCCTTTAAGGACAATCATTAAATAATACAATTTTTTTAGATATACATATTTTCTGTATAGGGTTCCATGTTTTCGGACTAGAATTATTGATTCCATAAAAATTTGTGATATAACATTTACAAATCTTGCACATTTTAAGAGTAGGAAACTATATTTATTTACCGCAGTGTTGTTTTTTCAAAAGATAGGGGCATTTTTGTGAAAATTCATTAGCTCTGTTTCCATGGCAATGAAGACCATTTCAATAAAATGGGTTTGAGCGGTTCCCAAACTAAAATTTCTTTCAGAGTTCGGTTTGTTATCAATTTTCAACATTTTCAATTCCTCTGTAGAAGAGGTTTTGTGAAAAATATTTAGAAATAATTTGTTATTTGTTCCGAATACTATACCTATTTATGTACTTATAAGTACACTGCATATTTTAATCAGTTTCACTAAAAGAAGTGCCTTGTAACTTGGCTGGAGGGATTCTGTAGGTAACTCGAATTTTTTTGCAGATTTTCCTCACATTTCTTGAGCTCTATAGCTCCCTAAAAATCCAATATTAAAATTTATCAAAGAATATACTTTTTACGTTAAACTATTGTTGTTATTTAAAGATAATGAGAATAGCACAAGCATACAATTCATACATAAAAGCATTTATATATTAAAATAAGGTTTAATAGCACTTAAATTAAAAAAAAAATAGACATAAGTAAAAATTATTATTAGTAATAAAAAAATTAGCTGCTTCATACATTATAAAAAAATCAATTCCAAATAGATGAATTTTATAATTACATTTTTTTGATTGATCAAATAAATTAACTAGGTACTTCCATTTTTAGAATATCTTAATAAAGCAGATATAGGTAGAAAAAAATATTAAAGGTTGGTAACATATTTTTAATTAAATTTGGGTAGGTATACCTATCTATCTTCCAAACGTAGCAGTCTAGACAGTAATAGCTTTAACAATAAAGAAAAAATCCAATATCAAATAATCAAAAACAAGTCCGCCGGACGCTTCAAGTTCAAAGAAACTATCACGATAATAATTATTATTTTATTACCGTCAGCCATTCGCCAATGAAACTTACATTTCGTAAATAATAAGATTTGTATCAATCAGTAAATCGTACTTATAAGCAATAGTTCAGCTATATGTAATTTAGTTTGGGTCATCTAAAACAGAAGAAAATCCAATAACTATTACAGTACAGGATGACATAACAAGTTCCAAAAAATATCTTAGGAATGAACCATAATCTTGGATGCCTTATTGATTTAAAATAATGCGCCTCAAAATTTGTTTACGCAACGGCTTTTATAAGGCGGAGGCCCTGAAAACAAGTACATATTATATGCCAAGCTGGATGAAATTCAAAGAATATGTCATTATTTATTAAAAGGGATATAGAAATATCTTGCGTTTTCGTCAACATCTTTGATATTTAGTTATCTCGGTCTTGCTTTATTTTCTCTTCTTTTGGTCTAAATTTAATTCAATTAACTTAACGACAACCACAATAGTCACCTTCTTCTTATCCCTTATTTAGGGTCTTGTCCTGTTTCTATTTGGGATCCGTTCTCCTAACCGATTTTCTTCACATATGTGGTTGCTGCTGGGTCGTTGATGGGACTCGAATGGTACCCGAATAAAGCTCCAACACCTTTCTTTCATCATCCAGGTCTTCCCATAACATGATTATAAAACTATTATTTTACCTCGGTAAAGCCACCAGAGGTCAAGTTTATTTTTTTTAAATAATTATACTTGAAAGAGACTTTTTTACCTGCCGAAAGCAGTACTGTTCTGAATAATTTTATTTCGCAAAACTTTAAGCAGAAAGTAATTTAAAATTGCTAATTTTTGGTCAAGGTACATGCATAAGCTGTTGTTATTGCAAATTGCGAGAAAAAAAACGGGAAAACAAACGCCCACGACTTTTCGCCATTGCATCGAAGAGAGGTGACGTTGTTAAGGGGGCTGATGACGCTCTGGATCTTTTGTCATATAACAAACGGCAAATTAAATGTTGTCTATTACTAGGAGGTACAGGTTTCAGGTTCCCTTGACCACTGCATCGCATATGCGACGTTCGTAAGGGGGCTGATGATGTTGACACTCTCGATCTTTTATCATATAACAAGTTTCAAATTAGATACTGTCTATAACAGGTTTAAGGTTTCCTGGACGCTACTTATCGGCATTTCTTTCCTTGCTAGTTATATTTTCTCGCTAGCGTATACGCGAACTTGTTCCTTTGCAGGCGCTGAACCATTTGGGAACTCTAATTCGCGGTTTTAACTTGGCGGTGGGAGTGAGTGACATTTTACGACCCTTACCCTGGATGATTGCTCTTAATAGGAATTTAATCTGGACTTCCCGAGCGATTACTATCACTATCACATCATTCCCTGCCGGATTTTCATCTATTCCACTCTGCATGGAATCGTCATCCTCAACAATGTGTTTAATGCCCTGCTTGATCAGATTTTGTACAGATTTCAACAAAAAAAAAAAAAATTGAAAATGGAAATCATTCACTACTGTTAATTTTACATTACTGTCAGATTTGACAGTTAATTATGTCCTCATAACTCATAAATGTCATAACTCATAACCCGCATGAATGGAGGATTGAAACCCCTCATTCAATGCGCAAAAGATCTCATCAGAGACAATGGTCAATCAATATTTGCACTGGGTTATTGAATAATGATGTTCTTGGTCCACATGCACAATCTGCCTAACTGGCTTAATTCAGCCCTGTATCTACACTTTTTTCATGAGAATTTACCACTACTTGATTGAAGTTTCATTGGTATTCCGATTAAACTGTTGGTTCCAGCATGACGGTGCACCGGCACATTATAGGTTACAAGTGAGAAATTTCTTGAATGAAAATTTCCCAGGTCGCCAGATCTAAATCCTCTGGATTACTTTTTCTGGGGGTACTTGAAAGAAAAAGTTTACCGTGATCCAGTTTTGAACGAAAAAGATTTATGTGTTCACGGTGCTGTGGCATTATAATAGACGATGATTTTCTACAAAGAGTTCTTATGCTTCCAGGATTGCTCGTGCGAATCTTTGCCTTTAATTAGGAGGCGACCTATATACCATTGGAAAAATTTGAATTTCGTCGAACGAATTAGATGAAATTCTTTCTTTTTCTCTTAATAACGGTTGCCGATGCAAAAAAAAAACTATAGGAAACCACAAAGTTTCTAGATAAAACAAAAAATTCATATTGTATTTTAGAATCAACCAAAAAAGTTCAGGGGGATAAATGAGGGCGAAATGGGAGAAATTCAGGGAAAAACTCTTTCTGTAGATTCTCACTCAACCGTTTGTCATGCCCAATGATGTAAACCTTATACACAGCGTAACCTATATCCCAAATTAGAGCTAAATATCTCAAAAACTATTAGAGCTATAATAAAGAAAAAAACAATTTTTTTTTCAACATCCTGTGGATCGGTAACGAAGCAATTGCGGACCTATATTTATATGAACTTTTATAGGCATAAATTAGACCGAAGATTTACCTACTTTCTTAGCTTTTAAACGCAAATAGAAAACTATTTTCAACGCCAGGCTGCGTTTAGGAAATATTTTTAAAAATGTAAAAAGGCTGTTGTGAAAATATGTGTTTTTTTAGTATAGACAGCCAAATCGAGCGTCATCTTATAAAATGTCATTTTAAGTATAAAAGAGAGAATAACTTATTTCAAAATCATGCAGGCTTCGTTTAGGAAATATTTCCAAAAATATAAAATTTTACTTAGCATCTTTCTTATAGTTTCTTCATATGGAAATATTTCTTGAATGAAGTCCGCTATGAAAAAACTTTTCCCTTTTTTTCCCATAAAAAAATCCCTTTTTTATGTTTAAAATGCGATTTTATACATCTCTCGACTTTAGTTGTCCAGTAACTAAAAAACCATTTTGACAGCAGCCTTAGTCTTACATTTTTGGAAATTTTGCTCAAACGAGGCCTGATTTTGAAAAACATTATTCTTTTAAACAAACTAAAACAAATAATTGTCACAGCAGCCTATGTTTTACATTTTTGATATTTCCTAAACGAGCAGGCCTCATCTTGAAAAAAAATTTTTTTATGCTCAAAATACGATTTTATACATGACGCTCGATTTTGGTCGTCCGCAGTTACGCAAACACCCTGCATGTAAATACGCATATACAACATGATGATCATACGCATCCAAAAATCATCAATCGTCAGCACGGCTATGGATTTAATTTCCGGACCAGGTGTCTCCGAACATCAAGTATAAAATGTTTTCAATTAATCAGTCGTTTCATTTTTTAAAGGTAATAACGACCTTTATGTTTTTTTTACTGTTCAATTTAGTGGTAGGTACACTCTAGGTAATAAAACAATCATTATAGACATGTAACCTACTCACATAATTATGAGGATAAGATACCTAAATTTTGTGAGTTAAATAATAAGTATATATCTTATCTAAGTATAAGTAATAAAGTACTTGATATTTAGTTTCAATGGAAAGCTCCACACCTAAATATAGGTGTTCTGTTTACAGAAAGTTTCCACGGTATAAGGGAAAAAAGGGGTGGGTATGACCTCTTGTAATATCGCCATGTTTGATGGTGGTGGGGAGTTTTCATGAATGAACTGACGTCATCGGTGAAACGGCCTTAACCCTACATCAGACACGAACTGCCTTGTCCTTTATCGATTTTCCGGGTACGTGGAGCTTCATACAGAAATACTTCCCGTTAATAAAATATTTTCGTAACGTCGATGAGCGTGCAATTAATAATCAAAAATGGGCTAAAAATATCTTCCCGATCGAAGGATAGGCATGATAAAATCATCGGAAGATCATGAATATTAAGGACAATACTCATGCATGCACCGTGTTATTCTGACCAGGAGATCGATGCTCCGTCAGCTGATCAGGATTTGAGGGTATTTTTATCTGTGATTCCATTGGATAGTTGTTATTTTTATATAGAGCCAACAGATGTTCTTCAAAAATAGCAAGTGTTATAATTTTGCTATCGTATAAGCCATGCGTATTGCTATATTTAAAGATTATTGCTCAGACGTCGTTTCGTCGTTTTGATTACAAAGCGACAAAATACGTTTGAATTTGTTCCAAAATTCCATAAAATCTACGAATTATTCCGTATACCTACCTAGCTTAAATAGGTTGGTATATGCTTTACATGATTACATGTAGGTAGGTATATGTAAATGAAGAAATAAATAAAATAAATTAATCGACTAAAATAATCGACTAAAATAAAGAAATAGGTACCTACCTAGATGCATTTTAGTAAATACTTATTAGGTGTTTGGGATAGTAGGTGTAGCCTATTTTCAAGAAAATCATAAAAGCCCGAGCTTTCCAGTGTTTTTTACTCTTTTTCTGGGGGATTAAGTACTTGCCTACCTATATCCGCACAATAAATTCTCTTTTGTTGGTGAATATTAAATTAAAGAACGGTAAACTTAAAAACAAGTACATAGCATGAAATAATAAGTAGAATAAAAATACATAGATAATATACCTAATTTTTTTAATCAGACTGTATAACAATAGAAGAAAGTCAAGTTTTGCTTAATTTTTTAATTTTTAAATACCTACCTATACAGGGTGATCAGTAACTCGCGCACTCCGAATACAGGACGATATAGAGCCCATTAAAATTAAGGATATTCTGCAAAAAAAAATTGAATCCAACGGTTGGTTTTCAAGTTAAAGAGTTTCCCTCATCCGAGTTTGAAGGTAATTTTTTCAATAACCGTGATAAAAATTAATGAAAAATTCAGGTTACTGCAATGTTTGGAACGGATACCATAATAATTAATCAATTTTTTTTCCACAAAACCTCTTTACAGAGGAATTGAGAATGTTGGAAATTGATACCATATTACCTAAATCTGAACGGAATTTGAAGTTTGGCAACCGCCTAAACTCAACTTGGAATACAAAATATTCAAATGCCTTCGTTGCTATGGAAATAAAAATAATAACAATACCATCTCTAACCCGAACTTATACACATGTTCAGTGCTGCAGTGTTGCCACCTTTTTTTTACAAAAATGGTCATATCTTTGGAAGAAAAGAACTTACAACACTGCAGTAAGAAAATTTACCATTCTTAAAAAGTGAAGTTTACCGCAGCATGCTCGGAGTGCGCGAGTTACTGATCAGTGATCACCCTGTATAGAGACAGCTTAATTAAAAACACCTTCGAACTATTCTAACTCTATTTTGTTTTTGGTTTTGTTATCAAGCACAAAATCAAAATTTTATACCTGGGTACTTCTTTTTTTGAAAAAAAAAAACAAAACATTTTTTCTCCGAATGACGTCGCAATATCAGGTCATATTATTGCTTGCCCAATATCTTTTTCCGAAAAACTAATAATTTTTTCAACTTTTTTTAAATTTTATTAATTTTTTTTGTACCGAAAGACATAAACAACAATATGTTGCCATAAGGAAAACAAAAGTTAACCAAGAATAAAAACTCCAAGATCTAGTCGGATTTGATTTTTTTATTGTTAAATGGATTGCTCTTCTTGATTAATGTAAGCCTACAAAAAAAAATTATTATCTGATAATAACGGTATAGGTATTGCTAAAATAAGAAAAAATATACTTTTCTCTAATTTAACTATTCAGCAGGTGACTCTAAATTTAATCGTTAATTTCTCTCTATGTCTGGTTAGTTTTTGAGATGGCGACTTTTCGAGATGGCTATAGTTTCTTTACCTATAGTTGTCACTACTTCTCTATAGGTATAGTTTTGTGGCTTTGAATCCACCCAAGTATGGGTAGAGGCGGTAGAATGTGGGAATAGGAGATAGAAGATGGAATTGTAAATGGTATAACTTTTTTCATATTTACGTGTTAGTCGCACCCCTGAAGAAGAGCAATATATCAAAACTCAAAAGATAAATTAATCCATTTTGAAGAAAATAGGCTTTTATATGAAACACGTTATACATAAAGGTAGTCACTATTAAATAACTCGGTACCTACATATACCTATCACTAATAAAGGTAATCACTATAAAAAAGTTAAATAAATAACGCAGTATGAACAATGCCCACTTTTTGAATTAACAACCGCCATCTTGTATGTCGTCCAATAGAGATGGGAAAAATACACGCTTATTGTATAGGTATATACCTACATATTGTGTTGACTACTTATCATCGGAGTAAAATTTAGGTCGGTAGGTACCTACACCATATCATAAGCAGCAGGTGTCTGTGGAGCTAAATTGGCTGCTTGTTATTGATTGATATAAGAAATCTGTCTTTGAGAGAAGTGTCTTAAGTCTGTCGTGCCTATGAGAGATATGTCTCAGAGATGTGTCTCTGTCTTAAGAAATCTGATTGATAGTATCCAAAATCAGAATTTCGCTATAACTTTTTTTATTTCTTTGGGTCATCGTATCGAATTGTTCCACTTTTAAAGCGCTCCTAGAGGAAGACTTGTTCAAAAATATTTGCATAGCGCAATGAAAAGTTGAAGTCAAAATTGTTAAATTTTTATGAAATGACGAGGAATTGATTTGCGTGATCGATTTTTTTTACATTTAATTTCATGACGACATGTTCCATTTGCACAAATAAAGAAAATAAAATAAAAAAGAAGAATTTTCAACCAGATGGAATAAAAACATGTAGATTCTATTATTATTATAATCAACTATAGTGAAAGGTGTGAAGGTATAATAATTGTCTCTTCCCATAATCTGTCGGGGTTGAAATTAACGCAAACCCTCATTTTCACATTAATGAACCCGCTAATTAATAAATTGACGCCAAATTCCGCAAACTTTTCATTTTATTCCCCATAAAGTAGAAATATGGTGGTATCTTGAAATTAATTGCCAGCGCGCGAGGCGACATTTGAGATTCGAAATCCAATCGACCAGTCTGGAGAGACTAGCGCCGTGTTACGTCACGGCGACGTCACACAGTACTCGCCGGAGCGGGGATACGAGACCTGTGATTGGACCTCCCCTTGATTGCAATGCCAAATATGGAACAGATGGTCCATTCATAAAACCAAACTGGCGTTCGCGGTGCGACCAGTTCCCTCTCGACCGCGAAGCAAAGACGACGCGCGTTCGTACCTTCGTGTCCGCTATTATAAGCCGTCAGTGTCCGTCAGGGAGTGAGCCGGCGCCGGGTGACCGTCCGCCGGACGTGCTGCCGGCCACCATGATCATGGACGCGTTGGACACGCTGCCCGCTCAGCACCACCACGCTTTCTTGTTGACCGAGTCGGCGGCGGCCGCCGCTGCCGCCCACCATCACTTCAACGTGCTCTCCTTCGACACGTGCCTCTATAAGAGTTCCGGACTGGGGACGGTGGGTCCCGGTGGCAGTCCGGCACCCGCCTCCACGTGCTCCGCCGCGGAGGACTCGCCTCCGCCGGAGGCGCAACCCGGTGATCTCAACACCCCCGTCACCACCTCCTCTGATATACCGTCCTTTTTCGGACCCTCGACCCTTGTGGAACCGCCACCGATCACAGGTGAGTCGTCGTTACTCGTCAGGAGGAATTACGTGTGCATTATCAGAATGATTAATATATCAAGCGACGGAACTTGGACTTATCGTCAAGATCGTCTTGTATTCCAAACATAACTATATATAACCCCTGTATAATACTTATACTTCACGATATAGTACCAGTACCTGGACCTTAATAATTTTTCGGGTGTTTATACCTATTAGGCTGAATTAAAGCGTCATAATACACCCATATGTGCAACCGGGATTAATCAATAGATTAGATCACAACTAGAAAACAGGATCGGATTTTTAAAATATTACTGCATTATATGCCAGTTGAAACTCGTGATCGCATGCAATTTTTTTTACATTTTTGCTCACATAAATTTTCTTTATTTTTAACGCGATTTACCTACTACTTTACAATATACCTACATTAATAAAATAATATTTTACTTGTAAAGCACAGACGTTGTAAATAGAAAACTTAATAACGAGAAAAACTCAATTATTCATTTAAAACTCAGAGAATTCTTATATTTTTCCATAAATTAGCTGTGGCAAATATATGGCTAACTGTTGGCAGTTCCAACCGTTTCTACATGCCAAATTCTCTTTATAATTATTATTATTGTGAAAATTAAACAATTGAAAGACGAACTATTTTCAACTAGAAACGTTCTCAAAAACAAAACGCCATTAATTTCACGCGTCTCAAAATTGTCATACATCCCAACATACTTAGTAAAGTTCATCAACCTATTTATTTTGGAATTCATTCCAATTCCACATTCATGCACCTTTAAGTATATCTTATACCTAGGAACTTTACTCCAACCCCTAAACATGAAACCTTTTTTACGTTACAGAATTTTGTGATAATAATATAATGTTTCCCGTTGTTCAACATTGTAATTGTCTGTTTATTTCCAACCAACTGTGATTGAACATTACATGAACCGTGCTTTTGGCTGACATCGCCAACAGGTGCACCAATGCAACGTGCTATATTTACGCAGAGACCTGGTGCCAGAAGCAACGAATTTAGGTCTACGGCCTCATAGTACACACTACAGGTCAGAAATAGACGTTGCGTCAAGTTGTTGTGTCTAATTTCAATTCATTATGGCCCAAAAGACTTGCTGTAAGATCGAATATTATGTTTGTTCGACCAAAATTCCACACTTTTCGCCATTGAAGCAGGGGAAATAGCATGCGTGCGTAAGCGGAGTTGTGACTTCTTATAATATTTTACGGGAAAATTTACTTAGTTTCTTTTTAAGAAAAACTAATAAGTATTGTCTCTATCTATCGGTAGGTACCTATGTTTGCTCTAAAATAATCATCCAAATGTATACCGCGATTTTATATTATTTTATAGATATTGAGAAATTTTGGTTTCAACTGTAATAAAATTTTTATCCTCCAGGTTTCGGGTTATCCTGAATCGCATGACAATGCGGCTCGTGGTGTTGCGGTGATCTCGCCCTAGAGTACTGCGCATGATTTTAACCATAATCAATACACTCTCATTCATATCAAGCGTTCATTCACAAAAGCACTATGCTCTACCCCAACCTAAGCTTGACCTCTTATCAGGAAATCGATATCCCCTTCATCTCCCCTAACACCGCAAGATACCCCATGATTGACGTAAACACCTATTGTTTTGTGATCATGCATGCTTGTATTGGTTTACATAACTTCTCATATAGAGAGAGAGTACCTAAAAATATGGCAAAACATATTTATTGGTTTATTTCATTTTTTTTTTTTCAATTTTGATTCCTATTTGTATAACGACTACTCACTTAGACGTAATGGTCGTTGAAGGATAAGAATGTTTTCTCTTTAAATTACAACAAAACACGGCTTCAATACAACGAAACAATGAATCTTTGTAATGATAAATTGCAAGTATAGTGATCTTATATTACACCATGTTAAAGAAGTTATGAAGGGGAATTTGTTTGAAATGTTTTTGCATTTTACAACTAGGTATTAATGAAATAATCCGTTATTTTTAAACTATTTTTACATCTGAACAAGTTAATGCAAACTTAACAGAAACTATATGTCTTTATAACGCATATATTATAAATTATTATTAAATTATTATACACCTGACAATACCTACATGTATAATAGATAAGTGATACATTTACATTTATTTTCAGGTTCCTTGGATCCCGAGGAGCTCTCATTGGAACAGCATCAGTCCACCAGCAGTCCTCATCAATCCCCAGCCAGCAACATTGGGGAACGAGCCACACCTCAAGAGTCAATTTCCAGTCCCCGAGGCGACGACACGAATCAAAGCACCCTCAGCATGTACCCGTCGCAAGGAAACAATAATGGAAAGCTCCATCGGCAAGCTTACGCCTCGTCCAGTCCAAGTGTCACAGCCAGTATTCAAATGCAGCCCGCCGGCAGCCCTCTCGGCATTCAAAGCATGGCCCATTCCCCTTCAGCGGTCAATCCTTGGCTGCTGTCGACGGGTGACAACAAACCACTTTATCCGGCTATGTTCGGACTGCTAGGCCAAGGCAGTACCCATCATCAGTCACCGCAGCAGCAGTATTCTACCACTCCGAGTCCGGCGGCAACTCAGTACGATGATAGATCTCAAGCCGAGCAGCTCATGCTCAGCATGGACTGCTCGAATATTCCTCTCAAGCAACCCCCGTCTTATCCGAGCTGTTCCGCGGCCAGTTCAGGTCTCCAGCTCAACATACCCCAACAAGACTTAGTGTATTCGCGAGTAGGACAACCTCTAGTTGCCAGTGCGGCGAAATACGAATGGGACACGCAAGATTATCAACAAAACAGTAGTGCGTTAATTGTACCCGGACCGTCTAGTTTGGTACCCAAACAAGAACCGTTCAGTGCCGGGTGTTCCTCGGAACTATCGCAGCAATCCGGCGGCCAACAATACGGCGTGCAGCTAGCCGAATATAACCCTTCCACCAGCAAAGGCCATGAAATCCTTTCGCAGGTCTACCAACAGTCCCCGATACCACTTAAACTGGTCCCGGTTAAACCTCGAAAGTATCCGAACAGGCCCAGCAAGACCCCGGTGCACGAAAGGCCGTACGCTTGCCCGGTCGAGAATTGCGACAGGAGGTTTTCCCGATCAGACGAGCTGACAAGACACATAAGGATACACACTGGCCAGAAACCGTTCCAGTGCAGAATCTGCATGCGATCTTTCTCTCGGTCCGATCACCTGACGACTCACATTCGCACCCACACCGGCGAGAAGCCCTTCTCGTGCGACGTGTGTGCCAGAAAGTTCGCGCGGAGCGACGAGAAGAAAAGACACGCGAAAGTACACCTGAAGCAGCGGCTGAAGAAAGAAAGCAAGATGAGCGGCAGTTCTAGCAACGAGCCGACTCAGCAAAGCCAGCAGCATCACCATCATCTGCATCCTCATCATCATCTGTCTCACACGGTTACCACCGAAGATGCACTAATGCCAGTGGTAACGACGACACTTTGAGAGTTGCCCACAGCCGAGCTCGGACCCGGCGACTGCGTTTTATTCATACGCGAAGACTGTGATCTAGACACCGACTCTGCCAGGCTCATCTACGTGAGAATCGAATAACCTGTAACCTGATCTTGATCTCTAAGGACCTAAGGCCATCGTCAGTGCCAGTGCCAGTGCCATCCGGAACGAGCTTGAAGTGATGGGATGGGGTTAGTATATACGAGCAGTAGTAGGTACAGCCTATTAAAAATTCAGACTGCAGGATTTCGGTAAATTCTTCACTGTTTTCTTGGATCTTGACTGTAAAAGTGTTTGATCTCTTTCTCATGTGTGTTTATATTGATCTTTGACAAAAAGTAATACATATACCTACCTAGTCATGAAGTTTGAGGAGAGAGTTTATACGATAAATAAGAAAAGAATTGGTGCTACTTTATTAATATAAGTACAAATTTCATGACTGTAAGTAAATTTATTTAATGAAATAGATGACGTATTTAAAAATTGTTGTCTGCAGTTCAAATGATATGTTATTTTGTGAGGAGCTGAAGTGTCACTTTAG
This sequence comes from Malachius bipustulatus, assembly GCA_910589415.1. NCBI lineage: Eukaryota > Metazoa > Arthropoda > Insecta > Coleoptera > Melyridae > Malachius > Malachius bipustulatus. The sequence continues at coordinate 54,866,554 of OU342633.1, forward strand.
ATCCATGTCAACTTTGCTACGTCTTCTTGAACTCCAGAAAATTTGGCATTTCGTGCATGTGACTCTGTGAGAACATTTCACTGAAACGTCATGGTTTTCTGGTTTTTGAGGAGTTTTTTTTTTGTGAATGTAAAGTCGTGTCAAAGAATATATTTTTAAATATAAATATCTAAGTCAAAGAAGCAGAAAGAGATAGTTGATGATTGTGAATTACATTGTTTGTATAGATGATAAATAATGAGATCCTATTTTTGTATATGTTATAATTTGTTGATGTCTCTATATTCTATTTTCTAGTGTCTCGGACACTCGACTTCTACATTAGTTTAACATTAGACAGATCTTAACAAAGGCTTTAACTTCTAATTTTAAGTATTTACTTTACTGTTTTTAAAACTTGTTGCCAAATAACACAAATTTAAACTATTTTATACATTCCGTACTAGTTTTTTATATGTAAAATTGTTGGTCACTTTAGTTGTACAATATTTATTTTATTAGGATTTAGCTATCTGTCATTAATTATGATCTTTTTTGTCAAGACGCATTATTGATGTCTTGACAAAAACACTAAACGTTGACAAATGTTCAAAGTCAATAAAAAATTTAAGTGCATCAAGCCTCAAAAGACGCACAAGGAACGTAATCACTATAAATACCTAGACATATACCTACCGTTAATATTATACAGGGTGTCACTTGAATGAAAATTTATCTGTGTTTATGTACCTACCTACCTAAGTAAGTAATGAAAGTATTTTTTGAACTAAGTACATGTGATAGGTTGAAACATATCAAAAAAATATAAATCCTGAATAAAATTTATGTGTCACATGCATGCATTATTGTTATCTGAAACTTTATTCCCTTCAGTGCCGATTATTGGAAGTATATTATTATGTATTATAGACAATCAATAATAATAATTGTCACCGATGACATACCTTTTCCATTCCGTATTATTAGGCAAGTTGAAGAAACACTTAGTTCTTTGTTGTTGTTATCATAATATAACATCCTGTATAATAAAAAAATGGTCTGAAAATTCAGCTTTCACAGAAAACTGTTAAAATGCGATTGCCTTATAAAGTGTCTTGTCTTGACTAACATAAAACAAAAAATATGTTCTCTGTGGTACATACCTAACTGAATCTATTCCACCTTACTACCTATCATGCATAACCTTCCATTCCTAGAGTTAATTGGAAAATGTTTCAAAAATCCTCTCTTTACAAGGTTTGTTGTCGACCGTAGTGAATATTGTGATGATTGCGCAGATAAAGTTACAGGTATTTATAAAATTAATAAATTTTGTACATTTAAAATATGAAATTAAATTTATAGTGAAAAAAAAAACATCATGTGTAAATGTAACATGTAACATATAATATACACGCAAGTATACCTATAATGTAGACTTTGCTGCGACCGCTCTCATCTCTATTCCTGCGAGACGGCATCAAACGTGCCATATTCTTTATTATCTCCGACCGCATCGTAAAAATACCACACTGAATATTTTCGTTAGTAGGGTAGTGCTATTGCATTTAGAGAAGACCTTTACAAATATCTAGGCCTAATTATTAAGAAATATTCACACCTCTTGCGTTGCAGGTACTGATGCTTCTCAGTTACCCCCAAATCAATAATAAAAAAATACTATTAGGTAGCTTTTAGCTTTTCAATATAATAGAAAATGATTCCTAATAAAAGTTATTTGTGGTTTAAGTGTCATAATATTATTATTGTTATAGAGTTATAATAGTGTAATATTATAACTGCATCGGTACCTAGCTAGGATGTGCTCGAGAAGAAATATTTCTAGAAAATTTACATTTTCAATTATGGAAATTGAGTTTGTAAAAAGTGTATATATCAGTGACATTTGTAAATACTTACACACATTTTTATGTGGATATAAATGATAAATGTTCAAAGTGAATTTTGATGCGATTGTTGTGTTATTTGTTATAAACGTGAACTATTTAGACTCGCAGTTTTTGACTACAATTCTCTCTTTCGATTGCACTTTATAACTATATCTATTTTTATATCCTGATGATGAATAAATATTATTAGATGTTACCTTTGTAAACGAAGAAAGATATACTGTTATGAAATATTTTATTCGACTATTGAGGCTGTTGTATGTGTATGTGATATTTGAATACATGGATATTGTAGATATCTTATCACAAATACATCTTAATTTATTATTTGTACATGTTGTCAAAACTTCAGTTGTTACGCATAGGTATAACCTGTTCAAGTCGATGTATGTTGGTTGTGCTCATCAGATCTATGAAATTTCACTTGATCAGACAAATATAAAATGCTGATTTAAACTTACGTCTTTTAATTATTATTCCTACTAAGATCCTGCTTCCTTATTTTATTCTCTTTTACTCATTCTTCAAGACTTTCAAGAATGAATGACCCTTCTAAATACAGGATATATCCTTCTCTATATGTATTGCTATCTCGTAAACCCTGAATTTGTAAACGCGTAAACGCTCATAATTTGGAGAAAAGTTCGATTATTTAGTGAATCTCGAAAAGGAATTTCGAAAAAATCTTAATTTCTCATTTTTGCCACATCTTTATTATTATTTCAAAATTTATTTAAAGCATTGCAAAATTTTCAAAGCTGACTTTTTTTTCTTCTTTTTTTTTTATAGCGGTCGTATTATTTTTTTATGCCGTTCAGTATGAAAAAAATCATAAAAAGCAATAGTTAATAAACTAAAAAATCAAAAAATTTAATTCTTCTTTTTGTTTGAAAAAAAACAACTTTTTAGGCCGAATATCTTAGAGAGAAATTAAAAGCTATAATAAGGCAAACAGTGTGACTTCATATTGACGTGTAATTCGGCGAAAAAAAAAGAAGAATAAAATTTTTGTTTTTTATAAATTTAATAATACATATCGTAAAAAAAGTAACATCGCGGTCATAAGAAAACTGAAAGTTGACTATAAATACTCCTGGGATCTAGTCGGCTTTGAAAATTTTTGAAATGTTATTAGATGGATAGCTCGTGACTCGGCTCGTGATGACTTATACAGGATGCACCATATATCCTTCTCTATATTGCTATCTCCTAACGCTAACAGATACAGGGTCGGTTAAACAAGTCCAAAGGAGCGCAGTTTTGTAGCCATCTCGGATCCGTCGAGACATACAAGATATTATCTGTGATCGTTCCTGAAATATCCTGAAAAAACTGAAAAATCTAGATTTCTTATTTTTTCCATATCTTTTTTATTATTGGAGATTAAAGAATAATTTTTTGTGGGCTCACATAAGTCGTCAAGAGCTACCCATCTGACATTTCAAAAATTTTCAAAGCCGACTAGATCCCAGAATTTTCATAGTCAACTTTCGTTTTTCTTATGGCCAACATATTGTTCTTTTATGTTATTCGGTATAAAAAAAATCATAAAAACCAAAAATTGTTAAACTTCAAAAAATAAATTTAAAAAATTTTTCTTCTTCTTTTTTCTTTACAATGAAGACACATTTTTAGACCGAATTTCATAGATAAATTAAAAAACCATAACGCAAGCACTATTTCGGCGTATCTTACAAATGTTGACGTTTTTCGACGATTTTTTTAGGTTTTTCTTTGAAAAAAGAAGAATAAAAATTTGAAAATTTATTTTTTGAAGTTTATTAATTTTTGGTTTCCATTATTTTTTTCAAATCGAACGATATAAAAAAATAATATGGCGGCCATAAGAAAAACGCAAATGGACTATGAAAACCCTTGGATCTAGTAGGCCTTGAAAATTTTTGAAATATCAGATGGATAGCTCTTAACGGCTTTATGGAAGCCTACAAAAAATTATTTATTAATTTCCAATAATAAGAAAGATATGGAAAAAATAAGAAATCTGGATTTTTCAGTTTTTTCAGGATATTTCAGGAACGGTCACAGATATCTTGCATGTTTTGACGAATTCGAGATGGCCACATAACTGCGCATCTTTTCTCTAATTTAACCGACCCTGTATCTCTTAGCGTTCAGGAGATAGCAATATAGAGAAGGATACATGGTGCACCCTGTATACCTAAGCGTACAAAAATTATTTATTAATTTTCAATAATACAAAAGAACCCATCCTGTTCTTTTAACATTTACGAGATAGCAATATAGAAAAAAAAATACATGGCGCAAAAAAATACACGAGGGTGAGTCTTTATACAGGGTGTCCAGGTATGAGTGTAAGAGCTACACGTGGCGACCTTCCTTGGACTATTTTGAGTAAAAAATCTTAATACAATGCTCTAAACCTCTTCACGGTGCCACACGAGGTCATCAAAGTTTGTAACTGCAAAAGGAAATAGAAGTTCAATAATATGCATATTTGTGACCCAGAATTTCTAACTTTGATGACCTCCTGTGGCACCGTGAAGACGTTTAGAGCATTATTGTATTAAGATTTTTTACTCAAAATAGTCCAAGGAAGGTCGCCACGTGTAGCTCTTACACTCATACCTGGACACCTTGTATATGGCGCATTTAATTAAAGGTGCATTGTTTGGTATGGGGGGGGGAGGGATTCGTGTAGAATAGAAAAAAATGTTAAAAAATTGTGTTAGAGTTGTAACACCTAATATTTCCGAGTAAATATGGAGACAATACATACAACTGAAAAACCTAATTGTTTTGACGTATTTTTCCAAACGCTAAACATTTCAGGTACAAAAAAAGCATAAGGTTTGGTTCGAAAATTCTCAACAGTTTTTTAAATAATCTACGATTAAAGTTATAGGTGTTGAAGTAGGCCATGTTTTTCAACTTTTAAAAAAATTACAGATTTGGGTTCTTCTTCTCCAGATCCCACGACCACGGAATAATCCTAGTCACGATTCTTAGCGCTGCTTAACTTATTTGTTTCTATTTATTTATTTATTTTAATTATATGTTAATATTACTGAACTTTCACCTATTCAATTGTGCATATCGCAAAAACTGTTGAGAATTTTCCTACCAAACCTTATACGTTTTTTGTACCAGAAATGTCTAGCTTTTGAAAAATATAAAAACCAAAATTTATCTAGTGGCGTAAAAATTTGGAGGATAAAAAGTTGGACCCCTATCTACCATACATACGTCCCTTGTTCAAATTACCCACACGTAATTAATTATTGCTGTTATATTTTTTTTTTTTTTTTTTTTTTAAAAAGGAGGGTAAATCCATTATGGATACCCATGCATTGGGTTATGTGGGAGTCCCACCCACTAAAAGCCCCTCCTTTCGAGGGCCGTCTTGGTCACCGGAAGCACCTCAGCCTCATGGGCTTATTGTGCACCCCCTTTTGCTTCATGACACCCATTCCATCAGTCTGGTTCCCTGAACTAACTTGTGCAGCCCCGTTACTGAATGAGTTTCATATTCTTCCGGACGCATTTTTTGTTGTCCGTATATCTCCTGTCTTCTGCGGTCCAGAGCCTCGCATTCACACAGTACATGTTTTGCTGTCTCCTGGGCCCTATTGCATTCTCGGCAACTTAGGTCTCCATTGAACAGTCCTATTTTATTTAAGTGTTCTTTTAGGGCAATATGTCCCGTTAGTAATCCCACTGTAATGCGTAACTGATTCCTGCTAAGTAATAGTAGTTCTTCAGTTGTCTTTTTTATGGGTCCTTTGATAAAGGCTTTCCCGTGTTGGTGTTTGGTCCTTTTGTCCCAATATATTTTATGTTTTTCTTTGACCCATATATTAACCTGACCCCGTGCTGTACTTTTTGGTACTCCCAGGGCAGGTTCTGGGCCAATGTATTTAGCCGAGGATCCTCTTCTTGCTAGCTCGTCGGCTTTTTCATTGCCTGTGATTCCTCTATGTCCTGGCACCCACATCAAGGTTACCTTATTGCGTTCTGCCAGGGTTTCGAGATTCTCACGGCATTCCCACAGTAGTCTGGACGTTATCTTGGGGCTTTCTATAGCCCTCAGAACCGCCTGACTATCTGTTAATATATTGATCCGTCTATTTTTGTAGGCCCTCTTATTGTTTATGCTCGCGCAGTGTAGCATAGCGTATATTTCCGATTGAAATACAGTTGCCCACTGCCCGAGAGATATGGTGTGTTGAGTATTGTCCAACTCATTGTATATGCCAGCTCCAGTTCCTTGGTCGGTCTTTGACCCGTCAATGTACCAGGTTGTTCCGACCAGCCTGTTGCTGTCTGTGGGCTCATTCCATTCCTCTCGATCTTTGATGCTCACCTCAAAGCTCTTGTGGAATTTGAATTTTGGAGCCATGTGGTCTGTGTTTGCATCTAGCAGGTCCACTTCCACATAGTTTTTGATTCTATTGTGTCCAAGTTCCGCATATTTGCCCCTTGGTTCTTCTTGCAGCCTTAGTCGTGCCAGTCTTGCCTCTCCCATTATCATTAGATGAAGTGGTGGGAGGTCTAGGAGGACTTCCATTGCTGCAGTTGAAGTAGTTTTCATTGCCCCCGTTATTCCAAGGCATGCGAGTCTTTGCACCTTGCTGAGCTTGTTTATCGCGGTATTTTGTTGCATCTTTGTCCACCATACCAGAGATGCATACAACAACATTGGTCTAATCACTCTGGTGTACGCCCAGTATACCATATGTGGTTTTAATCCCCATGTTTTCCCATAAGTTCGTCTGACCATCATGAATGTGGTCTCCGCTCTTCTTTTAATCCTGTCTATCTGTTGGTTCCAGGTGAGTTTTGAGTCTAAGATTACCCCAAGATATTTCACCTCTCCCGATATTTGTACGTTCCTGCCTCGAAGTTTTAGTGGTCCTAGGCCCACCAGTTTCCTTCGATTAGTAAACGCTATGATGGTTGATTTGGAGGGACTTATGTTCAGTCCCTCTTCGTTTGTCCATTTGGTTACAACATTTAAAGCCCTTTGCATACAGGGCCTTATTGTGTCGTTAAATTTGCCTTGAATTAATATGACAAGGTCATCAGCATATCCTATGCTCTTGATTCCCTCTTGGTCCAGACGTTTCATTAGCTCGTCCGTAACAAGGTTCCATATCAAGGGAGACAGTACGCCTCCTTGTGGACACCCCCTTGCTACCTGAGCCACCACAGTCTCCCCAAATAGGGATGTGCATACCAATCTGCTTTTCAACATGAAGTCTATCCACCTGCATATTGTTGCATTGATTCCTCTGTTCCTCAATGCATTGGAGATTGATTCTAGGGAGGTGTTGTCGAACGCACCTTCTATGTCCAAGAAAGCACATAATAGTACTTCCTTGTGTTTTATTGCGTATTCTGCCTTTTCTACCAGGTGGTGTAAAGCTGATTCCGTTGATTTTCCTGTTCTATATGCATGTTGGTCTTGATGAAATGGTCTGTTTGCCAGGACATCATCCCTTATATGCCTATCGAGCAGTTTTTCTAAAGTCTTCAGCAAAAAAGACATGAGACTTATGGGTCTTAGAGATTTTGCCCCTTCCTGTCCTGTTTTCCCAGGTTTAGGTATATAAATTACTCTAATTAAGGTCCAGGCTTTGGGTATGTGCCCCAGTGCAAGACTGCCCCTGAGGATCATACTTAGCCTCTGTGTCAGAAGATGTGGTCCTTTCTGCAACATTATTGGGTAGATGCCATCTATACCCGGCGATTTATAGGGTTCAAAGGAGTTGATTGCCCATTTGATTTTGTTCTCGTTTATCACCGATTTCGCAACCTGCCAGCTGTCCCTGTTCGTCCTCTTTGGGGTTCCCAGTTCTGCATTTAGGCAGTCTTGTGGAGATAGATCGGTGACTCTAGAACCTGGAAAATGGACTCTGAGTAATTCTCTCATTGTGTCCTTTCCCGTTTCCGTATATTTGCCACTCTCTGTTTTCAGAGTGTGTATGGAGCTCTGGGGTTGCTTTGAGAGTATTTTATGGAGTCTAGCATATTCTTGAGTTCCTTCTATGTCCTCACAATGCTTTCTCCATGAATCTCTCTTTGCTTTCCTCAGTGCTTTGTTGTATTCTGTGAGAGCCTTTCTGTATATCTCCCACTTATTTGTTTCCTTCGCTTTATTGAAGTATTTCCTAACTTGTCCTCTTTGTGCAGCTAGGTTTCTGTTCCACCAGGGCACATTCCTGTTGGAGTCCCTGCTGACAAGGGGACAGTTGTTGTTATAGGCCGAAGTGATTGCATCCTGCACTTGTCCTGCTACCACTTCTAGGTCTATTGTGTTTTTTATCGTATTTCTCGTCTGTTTTAAACCGTGCTCCAGGTCTGTCTTATAAGACTCCCAGTTAGTTTTCCGAGGGTTGCGATAAATTTCTTGTATGGTTTTGTTTCCATTTATTGTAAAGTTTATGTGTCTGTGATCCGAGCAACTAACCTCATCAGATACATGCCAGTTTTTGACATAGCTTCCTACGTATGGTGTAGCTATAGTTATGTCTATGACCTCCTTTCGTCTTGAGTTGACAAAAGTAGGTTTATTTCCTACATTTAATATGTCTAGATTGTTAGTCATTATAAATTGTAGTAGTAACTCACCTCTTTCGTTGGTGTTTGTGCTTCCCCAAGTTGTATGGTGCGCGTTGGTGTCGCACCCGATGATCAGCTGTGGTCCTTTTCCCCCGCAGTCTCTCACCAGTTTTTCTACCTCTTTGGGTGGTGGTAGTTCCAGGGCGTCATATGGGAAATATGCTGATCCGAGAATTATCTCCCTCGACATATTCCCGCTGACTGTCCTGATTTTTGGTACCGTCAAATCCCTAGAAGAAAGGTTAGTTAACGGAAGTATTTTAAGTCCTTTTTTGACTAGTATGCAGGTTCTAGGGGTTTCATGGGATCTACTGTAAATTAGTTCTCCCACCCCCCCTAGTCCCATTACCTTACCTTTGTTGATCCAAGGTTCTTGTATGAGGGCCACGTCAAATTCCCTCATTGCCACAGTAAGGGCAGCTGATGCCGCCTTACTGTGCTGGAGGTTCGCTTGAAGGACCCTGATTTTGCCCGCCATCGAGTCCTTTCAACACTCGGAAAGTCACCCTTCCGAGTCTGTAGTACGCTCGAAACCGGGATCTCTCGAGGGTCTTGAATGACCCCTCGTCTATTGAAAAGGCCCGGATTACTCCCTCCTTCTCTTTTTTCTTGCTGAGTTGTAGCCAGCTACCCACGTTCAGACCTGGATTCTGCCTCTCTAGACGTGTCCTTACTGGCCCATCCTCTTCTTCTGGTCCCGGGATGTAGACTAGAACTCTCGGCCTCTTTGGTAGGTCCTTGGCCTCGACTGTTGTCAGGGCCATCCCTTCCCAAAGTCCGCCCAGTGTCCCAATCACCCCCACGAGCCAAGTTTTTGTTTGTTCGTTTGCGCAGTGCATCCATAGGACTCCTCCGCTAAACGATGCTTTTTCGAATTGCAATGGACTTTTGCTCCCCGAGGGTGTGCTGTCCATTGCTTCGACTAGTTTCTTCTGGATCAGTTCTGTCTTTCCCTGATCCAGAGTAAATTCAGGATGGCGTCTGTCTATCACCGCCATCCTTAGTCCAGACACTGCCTCGCTGTAGCTCCCTGTAGGCTTCGTTTCCGTTGCCTTGCTGGGTCCCTTGCCAGACAGTGTTTGACTATTATTACCCTTCGCTCTCTTTGGGGCTTGGGGTGGAGTTTTCGAGTCGTCCCGAGATCTTTTTCCACTCTTCGGTTTCTTCTCTTTTGTTGCTTTGCTGTTGGTTGGACGTTTTTCAGTCCATGTGCCAGCAGCAATTTTTTGTTCCTTTCGGAGTTTCCTTTTCTGGGCCCCCGAAAGTCTTTTTTCTTTTATTGTTGATATCTGCAGTCCTATGTTTCCAATCCCTGCAGATATTTTATCAGCGGTCCCTGTTGTCCCCACTGATGATTCACTGCCATGGTCAGATTTGTCATCCTCCATGGCAGTTCCTGGCGTTACATTGCCCTCCCCAGAATCCGAGGGGCAGCCTGGCACTAGGCCAGGGAGGGATTCTGAACCAGTGGTTCTACCCTCCTGGGGTACTTCTTCCTGTTGTTTCTGTTCCGCCATTATTTTTTTTCTTCGTGTGTTGTTGGTTCGCGCCGTTTCCGGTACCTTACCCTGTCGGGAAAGGCCTTCCCCTATCCACCACCTGGGGACGCGCCCGATGGGGGTAACACACAAGCCCCACACGGGTTGCTGTTATATTAAAATAATAGAAATACAACACAAAAAATTTCATTAAAAAGTAATCAGGCGTTCTGGAGTTAAAAAAAAATTTTTTTTTTTTGAACGTTGAACTGTAAATACTCAATTTAGAGGGTAGGTTCATTAAGATTTTTTGTCTTAAAATCAAGTAAGTATTCTACCTTAGAAGTTTGTTCCCTTTATTCTGGGACACTTGTATATTATAATTATTGAAGCAATCAACTAGGTAACTGATTTTTTCATGATCATGATGGAAGATGAGCTTATGCTTATATGTATGTTATGGATGTAGAAAATTACATACAAGTGAAAGCATAATATCTACCCACTAGGACTATCTGCATGCGTTCTACGCCATGTAAACTTTATTAACCAAGACGCTTGGCTATAAGGATGCATTTTCGAGACTTAAGCTTCTCCATATAAAAGTATGATCTCATTTTTGATCCTCTGCATCCTACTTTAGCAGCTTACTTACGAGTATAATACAATCATTAAAACAACACAAACCGTCTGAAAAACTAAAGTTTAAAAAGATTTTTTTGATTCAATGTAAATGAAACTGATATTGCAGATGTGAATACCACTTTAAAATCATGCTGTATACTTCGCACAATCAATGCACATATTATGAAGTGGTGAAATCATAAACCGTACCGATGAAAAATGAGATATGCATATGAAATCAACTAAATTAAGTGCATCGAGAGCAATAAATACGAGAGAAAGTAAACATTTTAGAGGCTAAGCTACACACTAACCAGCAATATTATGAGAATTTTCGTCTTAACAAGGTTGCCGTTTAGCAAAACAAACGCTGGTAATTAAGGCAAGTCACCTATTAGATCTGAACTTATAAGGAAGTGCAAATAACGAAGTCTCCAGTAGGTCGTTATCATAGTTGTAAAAACAATTGACGTATTGTATCTCACAATACATTGTATTGTTTATGTTCATAGGAGGTGACTATGCTGTGATTAATAAAAATAGATTTCAGCAAAATGTGAATTTAATAATACCTATAGAGACTCTGGAATCCTTTAGGAAAACTTCATTGACTTTAATAGGTACGAAAAGCAAAAAAAAAAATTATAAGATTAAATATTAAACACACTAAACAGAATAAAATATAAAATAATAATAGTATTATTATTACTGAATAAACATATCTCTTCGCCTATCATAATCAATGTTTTGAAAGCGTGTATGGTCAATGCAACACTTCAATTCATTCTTCTTCAACACCGATACGATCTTCAGGTCTACGGAGTCTGGACTATTTAGCATGCAGCTCCGGTGGTTGGTTAAGTCACAAGTCAACGGCGATGAACCTATTATTCTTATCTTTAGAGCTAACAACTACTTAAATTGAGTGTTACCTTCTTTATTGACGCATCTCCATTAGAAGCGGAGTCGTTTTCTGTCTGGAAAAATACCACTGGTCTGAAGTAAATACCTACACTGATCTAGTTTTGGAATCTTGGAGAGAAATTTTAATAAAAAACGTACCCTATAACGAATTCAACACTTTGTTATGACATGAGATATTCATGTTATGTTATTTACAATAGTTTATAATAATAATTTAGAGTCTTTTTGCTTCAAATGCTTCATATTCAATATGGATGGAGTGTACCGTCACAAGAGCAGATCAAGGGAGTAAAGAGTAAAGGAACCACGAATATTCTCAGCAGACCTTACGCCCTTCTTCCTAATTCCCATATTCCTGTGAATTCATTATCAGCATCCTTCAGGGTTAGTTCGAGGATCATGCAGCATCCCATTTTTAAAAGCATCCCCTTTAAAAAATTCTTCCCTATGATTATCGTGATCATGTTTGACGTCCTCCTTTCTTACACTTTAGAGTAAACGGGTTAAGTCCATAAGCTCACCATCTGCACATTCATCACACGTTGAGGGCAGTCCTGATAACTGATGAGATGACTATACCGCAAAGAAGAGGAAGAACTGTCAACCATTGCAACGCCATTGCTTCAAAAACATGTTTTTAAGTATCGCGTTATCTTCTAGATCGCTTTTTTCCTTAATTTTCCTCCTCCAAGTCCAAAGTATAGTATGGCTCCTTTAGTGGAGTCTTTAATGGCTTATCATGAAAAATAGATGGTGTCAGATTTTGTTGCATTGCATCACAAAGTGGTGCATAATCTTCATAACTCTGTTTGCATGAAAGCCCATTCATCACATTTCAGACACTTTGATATTGCTGCTAATGTGTTTTGTCTGCGATTGAAAGTTTCTCTACGCATTCAACCCAGTTTTGAACCTTTTTCAAAGGGCAACCGGTTTGAATAAGTAAGGCGTTCGGACTTAACCACGTTTTACATGACTTTTGGGTACCAATTTCGAAGTCATCCTTAGCTAGCCTTTTTGAGCCTAATTTACACTCAGGCTCGCGATTCCATGTGGCAAATCGATTCCTTTTTAAGGTTCCAAAGCTTCGTAGGAAAAATTGTACCCGTATTTTTCCGATTGTTTGTTATTTTTGATTTTCCTTATTCTTTTGTGTAAAGAAAATCAATTTTATGTAAAGATGAGACATTTTACAGATATTATTTAGGAACGTTTCTTTTCAATGTAACACACTATCACATATTGTATAGCGTTTCAAAAAAAAAAATCTCGATATATGTACCTATAAGCGCAATAATTAACATAATATGATGATATGATGCTCCCTCGACTAAGTTTTTGCTCTGAGTTCTTGTCCGGCTTCAGATCTGGCCATTAGGAAGGCAATAGACGTTACAGCACCAAGACACGCGAGTGACGTCACAATATGTGCCCCACCTAGACAAGCCCGCATTAAGACAAGTTTCCTAAACAGTCAAGTGTCATTTGGGCTTATGCTGCGTGGGAAGCATTCTCTGCTTTGTGAATGGCAATCTGCTCTTGATTTACTTCCATGTTCCATCTTACTGCTTTACTTGTACCTCGCGTCTTGTAAGTCATCGTCTTGTAGGTACATACTCAGAAAATGGAGTTCTCAAATGTGTCCAGATCACGAAGCGTAAAAAGAAATAAAATTTTTATTTACACGGGAGACGAAAAGAGAAACTGTTTCCTTGCGCAGGCTCCAAAAGACCTGTCCTAAAGACCTGAATTTTTTCTTCAGTTTTAAAATTTCAGTTATTCTATAAATCTCATTAAAAGTTTGCGTTACAAAATTAACTAATTCAAAATTATTACGCACAAATGATGATCGAACGTCACCGCTTGAATTGAATTACATTAAAAATTCCCTCCTTGTATTTAATAATCCAGAAATGTCAAGTTTTGAGAAAATTGGAAAAAATAATTTGAAGATGAAACTATCAAAAATACAAAACAATAAATAATATAAAACTGAGGCAACGTAAATAATTAAAAAAAAAATAAATAAAAAAAGCTATTTGGTGGCTTTTTTTATTTTAATCATTACATATTTTGTAATGTTTTCGCAAATAAAGTCAAAATTGTCAGTTAAAAAGGTCATTTAACTGCTTTTGTGCATCGAAGGTAGCATATTTTGGTGACAAATTATTTCATCCCCTTGGCAGGGGCCAGGGATAGCTGCATGCCTTTGCTTATCATCATATGGGATAGCGATCGAATGAAAGCATTTGATTTAAATTCTTTTTACCTACACCGAAATTCCATTTTTGGCTTTTAACTAATTATTACAGAACAAATACTTTATTTTCTTTAAAAATTTGCGGAGAGGTAAAAGTTTTAGGACACTTTTAATAGCCATAGTTTTTAGTCAAAAAACTAGGGATGAAATTTTATTACAACCACCTTGAATATTTTCATGCTTTTCAGTCATAGAAAAAGCGGCCCTGAAGTGGTGAGCGACTAAGAGGTACCTTATCTCAAATGCCGCTGAGAAGAAAACACCAACGCTGAGTCATCGCAGATACGCAGAACCATACTCGTCAACATGGCAATCTAAAGTCGTGAATCATCCATTTGTTCTAAGAATTCTAAGTTCTAAGTTCTAGAATATTTATACCAGCTCGGATTGCATACATAAATCCCGGATCCCCTGAATATAAATCCCTAAATCCAGTCCCATACCTGATGAAGAGTCTTCAGTCTCAAGTTGGTGAAACATCGCGTAGGTACAAGGTACATGCATACTGAAGATAAATTATTTTATTATTAAATGAGTTAAGAAATAAATGTTATTAGAGAAATAATTGGTGTGTAGTATGTAAAAATAACTATAAATATTTATTTAATAAATAATTAATTACTTGAGTCTGAAATTACTATAAAATAAAGGCGAACCTTTCAACGTTGAACCCGTTACCTACAATAAAATTCAACCTTAAATGGCGATTTATTTCATTTTCAAAAGTTGGAAAATAGTTCAGTCAAGGAGGAATGCTTAGGGTAACATACCAAAGGTCCTGACCTCTAGGTGCGAGCCGAGAGTTTCGGTGGGGGAGGGGGGTCATACTTTTGGGATTTCCGCTTATATCTCAAAAACGGTGCGTCGTAGGAGAAAATTTCCTTATGATAAAAAAGAGCTCGTAAAATTATTTAATCAGAGATTTATTCCATATACTTACGTGACTTTCGAGTTCCCACCCGTTTTTCAGTTATATGCACGCTCCACAAAAGTAGATTTTAACAGAAAAATCAATTTATTTCAAACATCTAACTTTTGAGGCGGGTGCCTACCCTCTAGACACCAGTTTTTGTAGACTCACCTTCTTTCTGGCTGTCAAGGGGTTGGACCGCTATCAAGTGGGCCGCGAGCGGTTTGCCAATGATAGTGGTCAGAGAGGTGTGAGGCACGCAGATTCGGGGGCTGCTATGAGTATAGCCCCCTTTATGTGAAATTCTGTGTTAGGGTGGTCAAGGGTGATAAATATGAACACCAAAGTTATGATTAAAATTATTTACTAAAATAAAAATAAAATAAAATTACACTACTGAGATATCACTGAATTATTTCATTATCTACTATTAAATTTCGATTATAAAACTGATATGCAAAGTTTAACAGAAAAAATTAATTTTATAAAAAAAGAACAAAAACAAACTTTAGGAAAGAAAAAAAAAACTATCTTACGTACAATCTGACTCTACTCAACTACCCTTTTATTTGTGGGAATAGTGCTGTGGCGGTACCTGATCTGATTAATTTAATTTAGTTTCACAGGTGACGTTAATAAAAAAAAACCTTCTTGCGCATCAATCGCAGAAATAGTGTATTTTTATGCGATTCAATTATGAATATTTTCACCGCTTTTTAAATTATTGGCTTTCTGAAATTTTCTACAGTCATGTCATGTTAGCGTAGTGCTTTAATGTGAAAAATTTTCTGTGATAATTTCATTTCATTTCGTTTCAACACGTGCCTTAGATCGAATTTTTAAATTTAAAAATCAAAAAAATTGGCAACATTTTACAATTTTGTCCCTTTTCCTATGCCCGCCACTGGCTAACTTTACTTGAAAAATACTATTTTTTACACTACCTTTAATAAATTCGGAAAAAACTGAAAGGAGAGTTTTGAAAACCGAAAGTTTGAAATTTTAGAGGAATAAACATCATTTAAAAATATTCGAATATATCTCCGCCATTTTTATATTTGCTTCTTGAAATTTTTGAAGGTTAAATGCTATTAGTATAGTTGTCTACTATCAAAATTTCCGTTCTATTCCTTCAAAAATAAGCTCATGAATGTTTATAGAAATGTAGACATTTTTACCCTTTTCCTACCCACGCCACTGGCTTATTAATAGAAATGATGCAAATTGTATTGCATTAGCTCAAATTTCAAATAAGTTTATTCCAATCTTGTTAATTTTGTTTAAAAGTTTTTGATCTTGCCTATTTAGGGGTTCAAAATCTAGCCATTTTCCAAAAATTGAAAAGGCCGCCATTTTGGAATGTCTTTACCTATTTTACTCAAATACAGTACCAGACGACTACTTGAGGGTATCTTACTACCAAAAAAATTTCAGCGCTCTAGATTGAAAACTTCGACCAGAAACCGTGCCTCACGGACGGTTTTTTTTTCTGAAATTCGGAGGGATATCCTGTAGAAGTAACACAACTCTAGGAAAATGTTTTTTACGAAAATCAAACGTCAGCCCTAAGGTTTATAAGAGTAAAAAATTTCGTTCATTAATCTTGAAAGATGAAGCTACAGGAGCGTTTTTAAAAATTTAGAGAAATTAATTTTAAAAAAACATCATGTAAAAAAAATCGAATATCTCCGCCATTTTTCTTATTTACTTTTTGAAATTCTCAAGGGTTGAAGTCTATTAGTATAGTTGTCTACTGTAAAAATTTCAGTTTAATTACTTCAAAAATGTGCTCATAAATTGTTGGAGAAATTTAGCCATTTTTACCCTTTTCCTACCCACGCCACTGGCTTATTAATAGGAAAAATGCAAATTTTGTTGCATGAAATTAAATTTCAAGTCATTTACTTCCAATATTGTGAATTTGATATAAAACTCTTTTTCTATCTATCTTATACAGGGGTTCAAAAAATAGTCCTTTTTCCAAAAATTAAAATGGCCGCCATTTTGAAACGGCTCGGCCGATTTTGCTCAAGTGCAATACCAGACCACTCCTTGTGGATATCTTACTCCCACAAAAATTTCAGCCTCCTAGATTCAAAACTGCGACCTGAAATGAGATGACAAAAACCGGATACCTGGAATTTTGAAGGGACACCCTGTAGAAGTGATGGGACTTTTGGAAAGTTTTTCAACGAAAATCCAACGTCATTCCCAAATTTTACAAGGACCCAAAATTTCGTTCACTAATCTTAAAAGATAAAGCCACAGGAGCGTTTTTAAAATCGAAATTTCGCGATTTTGGAGAAATATATATATATATAAATATATATATAAATATATATATATATAAATATATATATAAATATATATATATATATCGTGGGCAGGTGAATTTTGGAAAACCACTTTTTCGTAATCTGGGGGTCATGATCGGTGGACATTTGATGAGTTTGGGTGATTTTTGGAAAGTGATGTCGTCCTCAATAGTGTATTTTTTTGTTAAAAAATACACTAAAATCAAAAATAAAATTTCTTTAAATAAAATAAAAAAAAATAAAATTAAAAAAAATCTTTTGAACGGAAAAACAGTAAAGTTCTAGTGTTAGTCTCATCGACTTACTACTTAGACGTAGCCCTTGGATTGCCCTTTCTGTAGTTCTGACTGCAGCTCTGCTGGGTATCTCCCCGTCAAAGGAACAAACTCACTCACTCGCGTTTACTTTAAATTCTCGCGCGAACGCCCTGACCGTCCTCTTCGGTCCCCGAAACACCACACTTTTTGGTTTCTAAATCCCTTTCCAAATCAGTTACTCTTTCTCGAGTTTCGAAATGTGATTTTCACTGGAGTGTTGCCACTTTGACTTTTATTTACCGGTCGTCCAGTTACTTGACGTAGGTAAACAAAAGCAAGGTGCATTCTGATAGGGAAATGACAACCATGCGAGTTGTTCCAGTTTACCAATCCTTCTGCAGTCAGCGTTACATTAAAAAATTCAGCTAGCATCATTAAATTTTTGCCGCGGTGGTTGTTTCATGGCCTAGTTAAATTGTTTTTGCTTTTCGTTCACGACGCTTAATATTGCTTAAAAATTAAATATGCAGTATTTCGAAATTGTGCAATTTTATTGACTCCTGATTAAGTAAAATATGTAATTTAATTATAATTTATTTTCTTTTCAAAACTAAATAACTATGCCAAAAAATACCGTGACTATCCTGGCTCTGCCACACTTTTAGGGTTTCCGGTTATAGAGGGTGTTAATGAATAGGTGTTACAAACTTAAACGACTTGTGGGAAATTCAAAATTAGGCGAAAATTTTCCTTTAGAAATTGATAGTTGGAGCTTTATTTTTCGATAAATATGATATAGCTAAAAATACATTCGAATGTTTTTACAAATTGGTTAGGTGACTATATAATATTAATTTCGTTCCTGTATACCTACTTATAAGTGAGGTATAAATTTCCCCTACAGTCAGCAAAGTTATAACTTACATCCTCTTGCAAATTACAGTCTAGCAGCTTCCATGAAACATGCCATTTCAAGCGTAACAGCTACATGTAACAATTTTTTTTATTAATTATTCATACTGAAGATTGTATTTCAGTATTGTATCAACTGACAATAATAATTTATATACCTCCAGCAGTTAATCATAATATTTGTTTGCGCTTAAATATACATTTGCTTAATTTACGATGTGTTTATAAATATTTTTAGTAATCTTAATCGGGCTTAAAAAGTAAAGGAAACAGGAAATAGTGACTTGGAGTGAATCAAATTACTCAATACTCTTATCGTGGTTTGAAATAATTTCTATGTATCATCACTATGTTATATTTCAATGGTTCTTATGCAAATATTGTTATTAAAATATTTTTTAACGTTGTGTAAATAAGTCAACATCAAATAAATCGTATTTTCTTTCTATTTTTTTTTTACTTTTCGTAAAATTTTAATTTCTACATTAAAAATAAATATTTTTTCGCCTAGTGACAAGTGACACTAATTAGCATGCTAATTCAGTGGTAGTGGTGTAATAGCAGCAAAATGATATCTTCGCTACCTACGCAGCAAAAGTGATTTTTTGGATTTTTACGGTCCTTACAAATTATTATTAGCGAAAAAATTTTTTTTAACTGGTTATAAAATTAAATGCAGATGAAATGCCTTGGCTGATGGTGACTACATTCAATCTGCTACTTTGCTGTCTGGTTAAACAAATAACTATGTTTTATTTTATCGATGCACGACACGAAGTAAAAACTAATAAATATGTACATAGAACTGACAACGGTACACTACAAGGATTCTTCGAGAGCGACGAGATGAGAACGTTATTAGGAAACTTGATGGCGCCAACGAAAAAATTTGTGTCAAGTTGTAGTCGAATAAATTCCTACATTCGTACAGAAATTCAAACAGTTTATTGCCTAAGGAGCGATAAATTTGATATTACCGCTATGATAATTGTATAGGTCTGTTATGGGTAGAGAATAAAATTATTAGTTATAAATCTAATAAATGGTATTTAATAAAGTTTTTGATGTACCATATAAATAACGTATGGTCAAAACATAATTTCTAGGTACGAATTATACTCATTCATAAACAGTTCCCCTGCAACGCATCAGGTGAATGGTCTACTCTTTTAGGTAGTTGTTCGTTCAACCAAATTTGCTAATGAATTGCACAAGCACAAGTAAAGATCATTTCCATTCTTCTTGTACTCTCTCATTGAGATTTTTTTTCAATGAACACTTTACAACCGTGTGATTTATACTGCTTGAGATACAGATGCATTGCATTAGGTAGGTAGGTAGGTATAGGTATATGTGCGATTCAACATTAGGTATTTTAATAATATCATGCCGTCACAAAACAAAGATAAGCGCGTAGGTTTACTGGGCAGGAATATTAATAAGCCGAAGAATTAAGTAACATTTTCCATCGAGACTTCAGACTTCCTATATCAAGCTTCCGTAAATTGAGCTAATGCTTTACGATTTGTAAATTATCAACCCACGCCGTTCTGGTCTGGGATAGTTGATTGTTGTTTGGTAAATATTATGTGTTAATGTAAAAAAACATCTATTTAGGCAACAGGTGATAGAAAATCCTTATTGGTCGCATCATGATGGCGCCGAAACGACCACGCAAAATCGCGGCATGAAAACGTCACAAGTTTAAACCATTCGAAAACTACATTATCGCGTCCATCGGAAAATATATACCTAAGCCATGTCCATATTGGAATTACTGGAATTTTGTTCGTCGAGTCTTGAATTCATTTAATAATAGTCCCTAAAATTTAGTAAAAATGAAAATTTCAGTGTTAGGTACCTCATTATATAATAGCTACACCAAAAATGTGGGCAATATCTCGGATTTAGGTCGTTTTTTTTACAATTAATGTCGAAGATCTTCACATTATATTCACATTATCACCCTGAGCGTGCCGTTGAGCGGTTCCCTGAAAGTATTGCACCGGAAAACGACGGGGAGAACCGGGAGCCCAATACAGATCTCGTGGAACTCAGTGCTCTGCCACCACCGCCGTATATCTCTAATTAATGTATTGAGCGAGGTGGTCTCTTGCGGAACGTCGTGAGAGAAACAAAAAGTGACGATTTCAAGATCCCAGAAAGGAGACAAAATCTGTAGAAAATTTTCCACCCCCTGGAAAAATCCGATCCTTAACCTGAATACCTTCAACGGGGCTCCTAAACAGTGTGTTCCTGTCTTTTTTCTTCTCTGCTTTCCTCTCATTAATTAAAAGAAGAAGGGGATGAAGAAATAGTGCCTCATTTATATCGAGTGGTCGGCGGTTAGCCCAGCAGCATATTGCCCCAGGAGAAAATAGACGTGGAGGGCCGGCTGGCTGCGGAAAAGGGTCCTTTTAAACCTACAGCCGAATATGAAATGTCTTTCTAGTCTCCGACCCAGACAGAGATGGGTATCTTGAACGATTCTGGAGTCGGGGTGGCAGGACGGCTTCTGAGTCCCCAAATAGAGCGTTCTTTTCCCGTGTTCCCTCTGAACCTGTGGCTAATAAAAGACTTAAGTCGGCAGTGTATGATTGAGTCTTCTCGAGAGAAACTCCCAGTCCTGTCTACTGGTGGCCTACCAACTTGGGCAAACACGAAAAATTAATGTTGAAGAGACTCAATATTTGCTGGTCTTTTTCTTTTAAAGCTCTTTCCATAATGAGGAAAGGTAGGGTCAAGGTTTCTTTCTTTGACACTTTCTCACGAACAAAAGGACGGGATGAAGGTAAGGAGCTGAGCTCAGATCTAACACTTTGGTAGACCCTGTCAATAAAATAAATTTCGTGCCGAACTACATAATATTCAGTTCAATAAGCTCATTATGGTAAAATTTTGAACAAAAAATTATTGTCTACGTCGGATAAGCAATAAAAAAAATGTCTAGATTGCATGATTATAAACACATATATAAATCCAAAAACCAGTTAAGAAAGAAAGAAAATTGTCATAGAGAGATTATTAGGTAGGTACAGTCCATAATAAAATTCAGTCCAAGCCGAGTAAAATGAAATGAATATTTGATTAAAATTTTTTGATCCAGTTTGTTGCCTGATCGCTCTATCTCTATGGTAAATTCTACTCGCATATTGCAAAATGTCACATAGTCGGACAGTTATGAATACTGAGAGTGGAAGTGTGGTTTCAGGTCATTTACAATAACCTGATTACAGCATTAAGCAAGCTGAATTACATAATATAACACATCAGTTAATAGTCTTCAGAAATAAACTAGAACAGATGGAAATCTAATAAATGACCAAACAAAAACAGCAAAACATCCAGCGTTAGAAAAGCTTCATTCAACAGATGTTTCAAACTATAATGTATTTTTCATTTTATAAGTAGGAACTTTACTAACGTATTTTCTGTAGGAAAAATACACTATTGAGGACACGCTGACTGTCAGAGATGCATTTAAATGAAGTTAACTTCCCATCAAATTCTTCCACCCGCTCGCTAAATCAACTAAGTTAAGACTGTTTTTTTGAGATTATTGTTCTGGAAAAAAAAATAAATAAACAATTTGAAAAACGAAATATTGTGTTTAATAATACCTACGCTCTCTAAAAAGCTATCCTACCTATGAGGTTTTTTAAAATGTTTGATTCGAGATCTATAGAGAGTTTTTCCATGAGCAGGTGCGCTTCATGAAAGCTAAAGTGCACCCCCCGTCCTTCCCCCAACTTCATTGAGAACTTGAACGGTTTATGAACGAAAACTGAAAGTTCTCAGGTCATTCACTCGGTCTTGAAAGGGGAAAAATTTAATTTCCCGTTGAAACTGCGTGGGACGTTGCGGGTAAGTCTGAGCGGAAAATCCACTGGCACTGGGCGGTTCTTACTTTACTGAAAAAATTACTTTTAAATATTCAGCAGGGAGAATCAAGCGGATGGATTTTTATATCACCATAGAAGCTGTAATGTTTTATAATTTTATACCGAGTGTTATTTGATAAAAATGTATTCTCCCTTTTTCGAAAAAAAATTACAATCGAATGTCCTCTGTATTATGTCAAAATGCTTGCCTTATTGCTTATATTGTGACATGGCGAACAAACAAAAAAGGGGGAAAAATGTTGTATTTTTCTGCATTTTTTCATTTTTGGTTTCTTTATCTATAATTTTGGATTGCATGTAGGTACCATTTCGAGTGTTTTCGAGATTCCTTGGTTCAGTTCGTATAATGGTATAAAGAACGCCGGAAACAATGCGCACAAGACTTGTACATACATCTACCTATGTACTTTGGAAATTGCGGAGAGAATTTTTACTTGAAAGTATGTATTTTGTAAGTGTTTTCGTCAATCCAAAATAATTATCCAAACCGTCAACCACTCAACAACTACTGAACAAAAGAAAGGCACGAGAATTCAGTTTTTCCAAGAATTTCTGGAACGTCCTATCAGAATCCAAACATCCTGAACGAGCTCGTAAATGGAGTAGGTAATAAATAAATATGCGAAACGTCTAATACTCCATGTTAAAGTTATTTCGGAGGATAATAAAAATTATAATAATAGTTTAGTGATGCGACTGAAACATTTTATGCATGACTACCATCGCATAAACGACTTCATTATAACCGTTCGATTAGTATAAATATTCATTGAAGTATTAAATACAACACCCTACTTAATTAAGAAAACATGTTTCTATTAAATGTGCACTATTTATAATAAAATGCATGCATAAACGTTGATGGTAATATTTAGAGGATATAAATTTGCTAAAAGTGGAAATTGCAAACAAGTTGAAACATTCACATATTAATTTAATAATTTTTACTACTACTTTGATTCGTTCTTAGTTAGTTTGTTATTGTATAGGTATATCTTAAGCCTTGTCCACACCGAAAGCAACACATTGGAACATTTTGTTTATGTTGCTTGTTCCTGGAACTTGTTTCTGAATGTTGCCAAAAGTTTATTTAAGTTCCTCATTGTTTACGGTTGCAGCAACAAAAGTTCCTATAAATTGCTTGTTTCCATATTTGACGGCAAAGATCAAAGAAAATGTAGAAACATTGGTAAACATTTTTTGTTTCTCAACGGTATTTTTATCAGTGTGGACACGTTGTTGCTTGTTCCCAAAGCTTGAAACTCCCGTTGCAAGAAATCGAAGTGTTAATGGGAGGCGTTCCAATGGAGATATAGCAGCTCTATTGTTTGTATCTTCTTTTTGAATTAAAGGTGAAATTTCGCAAATCAAATTACCCAAATTAGTACTACAATTTTTTTTTAAATGTCCATTATTATATCATCTTTCTTTAATGAACTTAAAATACGTATGACACCATGTATTGTGACTTTCTGTCTAAGAGACTTGGTCTAGTCCAACATTTACGGACTCGTCTTTTGTGTTTTTGTAAAATAATTACAATTGCAGCTGCTGCTGCCTGTAAATCTTCTTCGGCGTACCACATTGTTTAGAAACATACACTGCACTGGTGTAGACACAACGTTTCCTGTTGCAGCAACACAACGAAACATTCACAAAGCTGAATTACCTTGGTGTGGACAGAATGTTTACGGAACTTTTGCTGTTGTTTCTGTTTCCATAAACAGGTTGCGGCAACCAGCAACAAAATGTTCCTCTGTGTTTCTTTGGTGTGGACAAAGCTTTAGCTATACGAGTATCTATATAGAAACCTGTAAATACATGCATAGTTTTTTTAATGTTTGTACATTAAAAAAAATCCTCAGTGTTCCCATAGGGATTTACACAGTAAAACAATAGCTCCATGTTGTATATATAGAAGACTTTGATCTAGATTGTTATGCATAACTAATGACTAATAAATATTACTGTCAAAGTGACTTTTATTGAGAATGTCGGTATACACTGTGCCATAACGCATTGAAATTGTAACTGCATACATTCAAGGTGTTTCCAGCAAAGAAATTGTTGATAATTTTGTAATTAATTATTTTTACTTCCCACGAATGGAATTTTGTGAACTATAGATTGAAAAAATTTATCAAAATCCAAACATTTCCAGTAAGATACTGTTTTCAGAAGAGAGCACATTCACTTTAAATGGAAGCGTCAATAAACAAAATATCCGTATTTGGGTAAGGTAAAATCCTTACATTCCCAGTGGCCCGAAAAAATAAATGTCAGCGCTGGGATATTAGGTAGGTAACCGACTAATAGGACCTTATTTTATTGACGGTAATGTTAATGGAATTAAGTACTTTTTTGCAAGGTAAGCTTGGTGCATCACTGGAAAACTTTTGCTGGTTCCCTGGGGAAGTAGTATTCCGACACGATGGTGCACCAGCTCATAGCTCCATCATTGTTATGGAGTTTTTGAACGAAACGTTCTCATATAGCTGGATTGGCCGTCGTGGTCCTTACAAATGGCCTGCTATGGAAGCCCAGATCTCTTACCGCTAGATTTTTTTTGTGGGGCTACCTATAGCAGCGAAGGTTTATGATTTTAAAAGAGGGCAACCTGAAGCTGTCAATGATCATCAACTGTGCTCTCACCCCATCATTCCAGACATGACTTCCGGGTCCTACACATCAACATTCAGTCAATTAACAACTCCGTGGATGGTCTGGGTATCATGATCTCTGATCTGGGATTTCCCGAGTTTGTTTGCTTAAACGAACATTTCTTAACATCTTTTCTACAACCTTTCTTCTTCCTTCTGCAGGCAGTCAGATTACGGGGGTTCGGCTATCTATGGCAGGTCCGACATTCAGTGTAGTGTTGTTCATAACCTCTGCTCTCTTTCGCAGCCACTCGTGTGTGAAATATCGGCAACCGAAACCAAATTTCGGTCTCAGAAAGCACTAATTATATCTATATTTATCGATCACCTGCCTGCCCTGTAAGAGATTTGATTCGTCACCTAGACGGATTGCTTGACGCGGCCACCCGGATCACAAATAACGTGGTTCTGGCTGCAGACTTCAATATTGACGTACTCTGTGAGAACGCCAACACCTCCAGCCTGACCGAGACTCTCTTCTCTTATGGTTTTCGACTTTGTTTTAGGGACCCAACAAGAGTTACCAACACCTCGTCAACATGCACCGATAACGTCGCGATTTCTGGTATTTTTCAGTAGCTCGATAGTCAAATCTTGCCAACTTTTCTATCAGACCACTTTGGACTGCATGTGGCCCTTGGGGTTTCTGAGACGGCTTACACCCGCGGTCTCGCCGACAAACCACTGATGACATGGAAGAGAGATATAAAAGACCCCCTTCTCCTTGCACAGCTGCAAAACGAACTCCGGCGTTTGGGCTGGCACGAAGTTCTGGATACCCCTGATACGAATTCGAAATACTCCTGCTTCTTTGACACTCTTTCATTCTACTTCGACAAATACTTCGCACTCAGGAGATGTAGATGGGCCTAGACTCTCCAATCCCAAGTGGCTCACCTCTGAAATTCGTCAACTATACGACACGATTAATGTGCTAAATCCTTTAATAAACACGTCCAACCAGCTGTACAGAACTCAGCTGTGCAGCCTAAAGCGACGGTTTGGGTACCTGGTGAGGCGCTGTAACGACGTCTTTATCAGTGAATCTGAAAATCCCATCAAAGCAGGATGGACCCTCATAAACAACCAATGCAAGTCAATAAACACTTCTCATAAAATCTTAGAACTTGAGTACCGAAGCAAGGTGACGACTGATCCTGAAGAAATGACAGAGATGCTCAATTCCGTCTTTCTTTCAATTGACTCTCCCACATATAGTCACACCCACGGATCCAACATGTCAACACACGCCTCTTCTTCCTTCGTATTTTTTCCGACGTCACCTCGGGAAATTATAGAAGTAGTTTCCAGGTTTAAAAGTAAGAAGTCTTCGGGCTCGGACGAGATTCCCTCCTTTGTTGCCAGGTATTGCATTGCTGAGCTTGCTCAGCCATTATCAGAAATTTACAACAGCTCCTTTCAGACTGGTGTATTTCCCGAAGATCTCAAAGCAGCGTTAGTTAAGCCTATTTTTTAAAGGGCGACGTCAAAAACCTTGAAAACTACCGACCGATTAGTCTACTATCGGTATTTGATAAAATTCTTGAATCCCTTCTTGTCTCATCTCGTCTTATTGACTTTCTAGACAAAACAAAGATCCTTTCCTGCCCCCAGCATGGTTTTCTTAAAAACAGATCTACCCAGACGGCTCTTGTGGATCTTACGGACTTCATATCTCAGAGTTTGGAGGAGGGGATGCGCACTGTGGGCTGGCTTTTGGATCTCTCCAAGGCCTTCGACAGTGTGTGCCACGAGTGCCTCCTTCGGAAACTGGAGAATGTCGGAGTTCGTGGATTGCCCCTTTCTTGGTCTACCAGCTACCTACAGGGAAGAACACAGACGGTTCAGATTACTGGATCTGATGGCCGACCTGTGCGATCACCTTTTGCTCCAGTCTCCTCTGGGGTGCCACAGGGTAGTGTTCTCGGTCCACTTCTTTTTATTATCTGCATTAACGATCTGGGCCCCAAAATTACCTCAAAAAATTCACTCTGTGTAAACTATGATGATGATACAACAATTCTTATTAGGATAAAACCAGGCGACCTTCCTAGTCTGATAGATACCATTCAACTCCCGTTGAAAAGAGCAAGTTTATGGCTCAGGGCCAATGAACTAAAACTCAATTTAGACAAAACTGAGCTGATTGATTTTCACTCTAGCCGATCACGTCTTCCACCTTTACCCTCCATACCCACCGATGGTGCCTTGATCGAGCCGAAGGGCGTGGTGAAGATTTTGGGCTTCCACATCGACCAGAACCTAAACTGGTCGGCTCGCACAGATCATTTGTGCCGTCGTCTTGCTAGTGTCTGCTTCCTTCTTAGACGCCTTCAGCACACGGTGTCCCCTGAGGTTCTTCTCTTTGCTTATTATGGGCATTTCATCAGCCACGTGAACTATGGGCTGGCCGTCTGGGGTGGGTCTGAGAGATCTCTGCGAAGGGTTTTTCTTCTTCAAAAGAGAGCGATTAGGGTCCTGGCAGGCTTGTTAATGCAGCAGTCATGCAGAGGCCATTTCAGGCGGCTTGGACTTCTTACAGTGCCTGCTTTGTATGTCTTCTCTCTGCTCAAACTGATTCACAAAAATCAGGATAGACTTTACCTTACCGATTCACCCATCACTACAGTACCAGGTCAATTTGTTCAAACCTCCTACACACCATCTGTCGTCTTCAGAAAGGACATTCACGTACGCATCTGTCAAATACCTGAACCACTTCAAAATAGATCCTGCAACTGTTGGGTTCTCAGCGTACAGTGCGTATCTCCGGAAACACCTCACGGAGTTGGAACCCTACACTACCTCTGATATACTGTCCTTCCACCCCCCATCCCTACCTGCAGTCTGATATTAAAACACCTAAAACTCAAAGCCTTGATCCATCCTTATCACAGAGATGAAACTATACCTCGATCGAGAACTGATTTCTTTGGTGTCTCTGCGCGTCTCGACCCTCACTGTTCCCGGTGTTATGTTGACATGCTGTGTGTTTTAAATTTTTACTGTTTGTCTTTATGTTTGTTTTTATTATTTCTGTAATGACGCTGTTGTATTGAGCAATGACTGTTTAATTCAAGTACAATAAAGAAATTTGTAATTGTAATTGTAATTGTAATGAACTGAAAGAAATAGAAATAATCAAGCAGGCTTGTAATTCCATTACCGTCAGAATGCTGCATAATACTCGCAAAAATTACAAATATCGATTAGGATACTGTTTAGCAGCCTTTGGTGACAATTTTGAACACCATTACATATAAATGTACCTATGTATAAAATTATTTTTGACAAGCTTCTAATTTTTGTTGTATTTACTTCAAGTTTTGGGTTTAAAGGAATAAAACATTATTTACTTAGCTTATTGAATTGATTTCTTAAATAAATAAACCGTTTTAAAAGGTAAAACAGCAAATAAAATAGGACTAATTTGTTAACATGCAAAGCCCTTTGTAAACACCGCCTGTGTTTCATCAAAGAAATACCTACCGATTATTAGTCGCTTTTTAACTTTTTGCTGTTTCAAATTTCAATTGACATTGGAAAGACAACTACATTTATTGAAAAGCCACACATTAACAGAATAAACGCTTGTATAGTTATTACGTATTTTACTTAAATCAAAATTGCGACCAGAACTTGATAGAAATTCCGAGATCTCGCCTTTAACATGCCAACATGCCTTCAGAAGCTTTACATTGGACAGTGCATGCCATCCAAGTGCAAATCACATGATTCTAGCTTAACTACCTGCATTCATACCGACTATAAAAGTAAATGACATAAAAATTGTTGTCAATATTATAGTTTATGGGGATATTAGGTCAGAATGGTGAATGTAGGTACATTGTACCAGTTATTCTGGAAGTAAATTCAAGCGTACAAACGTTAATACTCCTGAACTGAAAATTAAATTCTTATTGCTTTTCTGGTTTATTCTTGGATACCATTTCCGGGATGGGATTCTTGATGAAGCAGAGATGACAAGGAATCTCCTTACAATATTTTAGAAATCAAACATATCTCCGAAGCCAACCATGAAAATATCTCGACACATGATAGCACTTTCAGCCCCTCGCCCCCATCAACTACTCCTAAAAACCTTAAATGGAATGACCTAGCTTGTAATAACCAAATTCTAGCATATTCAAAGAAAGTAAAGAAAATGTATAACAAAGAAATAATAAATTATCTGGTATCCATTTATTAATATGAACTTGATTATTGATACTTTGTTCCCTAGCAACGACAAAAGCACAAGTCATAAATAATTTAGGCTCTCACTTCACAAAATTTCAGCAAGTCAATAACAAAAAAAAACAACAGTTCATTTCACTTAAGATTTTCAAGTGGTAGCCGAGGGGGTAGCTGAGGGTGTCGAGGGGGTGAGTTGTGCACTTGTCAATAGTTGTGCGTCAAACAATGTCCTCTTTTGAAAACAAAAACAAAAATCAAAATTTAGCTATCTCGGGAATTGTTGGCTTATTTTATTTTCAGAAAAATTCGATATTGGTCGGTTTTAAATGGATTTTTTTTTTTTAATTAACGAAACAAATAGCTTTTTTATAATAAAAATTAACTGAAAATAGGATGACTGATGGAGGGTAATGACGAGGAAGCTTTGTTCCAACGATCAAATTGTCAGTTTTATCCCTTCTAAAATTTTCTATATAGACTAGAGAGAGAGAGCAACTACCAACTAGGTACCAAGTAACCAGCTTTACTAGCCTGATGGTCTTCAAGTATCTATGTTACGTTGAAAGAGCTTCAGAGCAAATATATGTTATAAACAACGTCAGGCTGATTTAAATCTGTTATCCGTAAGTAGTAATGATTAATCAGCAAAAAGAATTTAATAAGTGAATTTCAGACTAAATGTAAAGTGAATGTCCTTATCCTATCCAGTTCCAAATCTAGAAAAGCACAACAAAAGTTCATTATCCTCGGAGATTTGGTTTCGTAGTAGAGACACACTGGCACTGGAGACAAATCTTCGAATGCACCTGGCTGGAGTATTTGTTGCCGGTTACCGCAAATAGTGTTAATGACTCATTCCGGGGGTATAATTGTTTCTTCCGGGTTGCAAATCATGCACCGTATTATTTTTACCACGGTCTTCCGGAATCTCACAGAAATTAGTCGATAAACCCCGATGAAAACAGCCAAATATTGAGAGATGATAACAGATTGAATGTAAATTTCGAGTGTAGATGAAGGAGCATGTTATTGTAGGAGTGGCTCTCTTGGTCTTGGATAACCAGTTCCTAATCGAAGAAGAGCGACGTGCATAATGCGACAGGCGCTATAGAGGCGTTCAACAGTTCAGAGTGCCACAACAGCTCGCGGACTGAGCTTTTTATCCTCTATTATACCTCTTGTCTTGTCTCCACAGGTGAGGCCAAACATTTAACCAGAACCAGAGACGACTTTTCTAAAAGCTTTGATGTTTAATGCAATATTCGTTTGAGAAAAGTATCGCTAATAAAATGTTCTTCAAATGTTATATGGTATAATACATTGGGAAATTAAATTTACTTATCAGAAAATTGTCATGTAGATAACAGGCGATTTTGTTTCAATGGTGAACTAAAACTGATGAGGCTCAGCGAAATTCCGACGTAGTCGCCAAGTTGGCTTGCCTCCAAAAGTGTCTCCATCATTAACTAAGGACCACGAAAAATTATATCAGGCTGCTAGGTTTACTATATCGTGACGTGACATAAATGTTCCTCGCTATGAATACATCAGCAGCAGTACCAGTACAGCCTGTATAAAACTTTCGAAATCAAACTTACCTATGTTACACAGAAATGTTATTTTTGTAAATGTTATTTACACTTCTTAAAATTTATAGCGTGAATAGAAAGTGGAAAACACATAAATTTTTACGTATTTACTAAAAGAAGTTTATTTTGTACAGGTAACGTCATAGAAAAGAGTAGATATATTATTGTTCCTTACTAGAATATTCCATCTGAACGGAAACATAAAAAACATTACTGAAATTGAATAACTTAATAAATTACTATAAAGCAATAATACGGCGAATAAATTTATTTATTTATTTTCAAATGTAGGTAGGTATCTACCTACTCTACAGAAAATTGATCTCAAATGGTGCAAAAAAATACATTAGGTAGGTATCTAAGCATTATATAAAACTAAATAAATATTAAATAAATAATAAAGAATTAATTCATCCAATCTAATTAAAAAACAATAACATTAACCGCTTCCTAAGTAGCATTTAAATTATTAAATTTACCTCAATTCGCCACTTACCATACAATTTGAATTTACCTGCCATCATAATTTTATGAGAAAACTTACTATTTCAGGTGGTAAAAACAATCGATACCTGTAAATACTTTAGTTAAGCTTTTTTTGAAAAAACATATTTAAAATGTTAGTCTTATCGTCATTTCACAGTATAATAGTTTCCTCTTTGACGATTTCCAATCATTGACATCCTTTAAATGGCAAATTTTCCCAGTTGTTAGTTTGTTACGTTCAAAATATTTTTACTTTGAAATTTCAAACTTTCAAACCTTCTCACTAGCAAAATTAGCTTCCTAATTTGCTTATTATCGACTATATCGTTAATATAACTTTGAAGTAGCAGATAGATAAAAAATATGGTCAAATAGCCCTATTTTCACCCTCTTGATTATAAGAATATTTTTTAGACAAATTGACCTATTAACTTATGTACTTCACAGAAGTCTTAAAAGTCTAAAATTATTTAAATACCTACAATAAGAAGTATTTTACTAAATTATAGGACTCCTTATGATCTTTCCTTTTGCATTTGAGAAAAAAGAAAATTGTAACATTTTAAACCGCTGAAAGGACTCGTTATACAGTTTTGCATATTCTACTGATTATTATGGATAATGCCGTTAAATCCATAATTAGTACGATGCTGAACAATCTCAAAAAGTTGAATTAATCTCGTTCGTCTAGTTGGTATTAATGCGGATATGAAGACAGTTCAGTAACTCCTCACAATCTATAAGAGCATTTATAGTTATAAAGAAAAATCTGAAGAAGTGGTTTCTTCATACCTAAGTGTAATGTAGAGGTACCCATGCAGCATGCAGCAAGTTGTAACCTAGTTTAACAGGAAGTTTCCTGATAGGGAAATTTTAACATTCACTTCAGTACCATGGAAGATGTGGCGCTTTTTAATTGGGAGTAAGATAACAAAAAATTCACCTGAAATTAATTGACCAGAGGTTTCTAGAAGAAAAAGTTGGGCAAGTAAAATTTCGAAAAAATCCCATGCACCATCATGATTCCTAACGAAATTAAAAACACTAATAGAAATTCTGCGCTTCGACATTACGACATTCGTCTTCAGAAAGCTGAACTATCGAATTAATATGAATACCGCCGGTTAAAAATTCTACACGTCATAGGCCAAATGTTTTTTGTAAAATTGCCTCAATAACTTCCTTCCCAACCTTCTAAATTTGGAACCCCGTTCGATGGCACTTATTTAATGAGTGTGTGGCTAAATTAACTCACCTAAAATTAACTGACCAGGTCTTCAGAAGTGAAAGTTGGGAAAGCAAAAATTGTTTGTGTTCATTTTGACTTAAAAAATTATCTCTAGTCGCGTAAATATTTTTGCTTAAGCTTTTATAGGAATGTTGTATACCATTTTTTAAGTGTTGTCCTTTTCATATCCTTCTCATTCATGGCATGATCATAAATATCCCGATCCTTTATTTTTCTCCATAAAAATATTGACAGCAATTAATCATCTTATAAAAATTTTTGTTGGCAAAACGAAAGCGCATTTGTAACCCTTGCCTAAGTAAAATTATGTTATAACTATAAAAAAAACCTAAAGCTGCTACGCTTAGGCCATAATTTGCAAATTATAAGTTACGAAATTATATCTTTCTTCGATGCAAATTTATCGACTAAGTGAATCTGAGAGTTATAATTATTCGAGGCTGTTGGATGCATCTAGACATAATGTAATTAATTAGGATGCACAGTCCGCCCCCGATAAAAGTTTGAGATACATTCACTGAGTTGCGAGCGATTCGGATAGTAAACAAACCGTAAGGAAGCGAACGTTTTTGCGGGGTTGTGTTGTGGTTTGGGATGCCAGACTGTGTGGGCTAGTCTGGGCTACAACGCTTTATGCTTGTAGGCCTATACTATTTTGTATGGGAGTGATAAACGCTAGCGATATTTAGGAAATACGTACCACTACCACCAAGATAAGTGGATTGTATTGTAAATTAATTTATTTATGGAGTTATTTTTATGAATCATGCTATCGTATCGAATAGAGAATAAAACGAATTCCGATCCTCAATCCTGCCACTGAAAATTGGAAGAGATATGGAGGGAATAAGATATGAGCGCTCCGAGAAGAGGAGGGTGTCACTTTCTCTTCTTTTGCAGTGCTAGTGCTATTCTGAGGAAGAGTTGGTGCAACAGCATAATATTTGCCAGGAGCTGCATTTAATAAATCATCAAAAGCTTTTTGAACTTTATTCACTTCTAGCCTATCAGCTACTTGTTTTACGCTTTCATTGGCGGATATAATCTGATCCTGAACTTCCTCGAAGTCATCTTCGATGGAAGATAACTTCTCATAGCGCGGGGTTAGAGTCGAAAAATTATTTATATCAATGAGAGAGGCTATCGTATATATTTTGCATCCGAGAGAATAACTTTTCCCTTTTTGCTTGGAGAATTTTTAATGCCTCCGTACCACCGGGAATTTTGATGCTGGTGATGATAATAAAATAATTCAGTGAGCAATAATAATTTATGATAACAAACTGTGAATTTAATACTCGAGTTCATAAAATAAGTGTAAAAATTATAAACAATTGGACGAATTAAACAGAGATACGAGCGGATTTATTGAAAATAATTTAACCGCGGTATTAAATTTAAATAAATAGTTTAATTTATAAAGTAATTTAAATAATAAAGTCCGTGGTTCGGCGAGCCTGTCTCGAGGAGCCGCGAACCACGCACGCACCGTGTGACATAGGTGGCTCGCTATGGGCTCGCGGTTCGTGGTGTGTGGGGTTCGCCATATCCATCGGGAGTCGGTAAATTTTGCACAGAACAAAGCGGGCGAACTGATTTATGTAAGTTTGTCGTCGGTTCGTGCTGGCTCGCCATATCGCGAACCAATGCTCAGTTTGCAGATTTATTTTATGCGAATTTAATGTCTTGGTATTGTCAGATATTTAATAGCAAGTTTTCGTATACTGCTTTTTAATGCTACAATCGTAATTGATTCCGGGCACTTTTGCCGTGGTCCATGGAAATTTTCTCCGAACAGACATCATCGGCGGTTATGTATACATTGATGACTGACTTGACAGTTGGGTTGGGAGAGCGCTCCTATTTATAGGGTTCTCTCCGATGATGTCATAGATTCCTCAGTCAGACGATGACTTATTTGAGTCAGATGTAACGCCGGACACCAAATCCTCCGTAGTTTCATTCTTGGATGTTTATAAATTTCAATAGCATCACGATATAAATGGGTGTAGTAGTGTGAAGTTCACTACTTCATTACTATACCCGTTTACATAATTAGTCTATTATTGAAACATACAAATAATTTAAATAGGCAGGAGGAAGGAATGACACTGCAGAGGATTTAGTATCGGGCGTTAAGTCACACCCAAAAAAGTCATCGTCTCATTCAGAAATCTATGACATCATTGGAGAGACCGGCCGTTGCTTCAGTGGAGATAGCTAGCGGAGGAGGTATGACGTCACCAGACCGTCATTCTATAAACAGCAGTAGCGCTCACCAGCTGTTCAGTCATGTCTACACGTAACCGTTGATGATATCTACCGCAGCTGTAGACGAAACGTTCGGAGCAAATCTCCATGGACCATGGCACAACAGCCCGGAATCAATTACGATTTCATTATCAAACTTGCTTTCAATAAAACAAACCAGGTTCCATGTTGTCTCGGCGAATCGATTGCGAAAATAACTAAACGAGCCACGAACTCGGCCACGAACTGTGTGACCACCCCTGGTTCGCTAAAGTGCGACTAGTGCGAGTCTCTGCGAACTACGCACCGGGCCGTCTGGGCCTTTATAATATAATAATTGTCAAAAATCCGGTTCGAATTGGACCAATGTTTTGTTCGCAACGAACGAACATATAATGGGGAAAACTGTACTCACAGAAATCGAAGGACCATAAGAAAAATTATTGTGAGGTACTTACCAAATTCGTGGTAATGTGGTAGCGCACTCCCGCTCTCCGTGATACCGTTCTTGCAGGCCTGCCGGTGTCTGACAACGAGTTTCGTGATGCACTATCACAGATCACAGATTGGCACTATATTGTATTATGTCGGGAGTCTAGGTTTAGTGATTTTGACCACGGATACACTTGTTATCACAGAGAAACAATGGAGTAATACTATCGAGAAAAGGAGAGAGAGCCGTTCGTCCCGCGAACCGACGCGCTTGTCAAGAGAGTTCAATAATAATTGTAAGGATCGACCGTTCCTCAAAAATATTAATATTATTAATTATTGTTGTTATTTTATATGGGAGCAGTGTCCGTCTCGGTTTCGCGTGTCTTTCGCGGAATGTTCACCACCGGTATAATAATTGCGCGACCAATGAACGAATGGAAATAAACAAAAATAAATTAAAATAAACACAAGCGACATTATAATAGAATAGCAGCCCTAATAATAAAAATTTGAGGTGATCCTATATAGAAGTGGTTGGTACATCAGATTAAGATAGTCAGGTTAGGTAATTTTTTCCCTTGCCCTTACGGCTTTTTTTATGCCCATCTAAGTGTTATTATTATAGTAGGTAAGTAAAATATAAGATTTAGATGACTAAGAAAAGGCCGTAAGGGCAAGGGAAAAAAATACCTAAGCTATCTGATGTACCGCACTTCTATAGGATTACTCCAAAATTTATTAAAAAATACACTAAAATAATAAGCTGGAAACACTTATTTGGTTATTACAAGTAGGTAACAACAGTCATACTAAATGTGCCGTTTCAGATGAACGCGTATGGTACGCGCGCTAAGTAACGACTCGCGTATGGCTACGCGTCGTTTTCATTTCACATGAAGGGCAGACTAACGCAGATAGCTCAGTAGAAAAATGAATACACAAGGGGAAACATCTAACATAGTTGCCATTGCTGCATATTGTGTTTTAAAAAACCGCACAAAAAAGAAAAGAATGTGGGTACATCCCACATTACCTGGAGCCGACGAAACTAATAAGATGCCATACGTCATAGTTGGTGACGAAGCTTTTCCCTTAACCCTTAAACAGTTGTAATTTCTTCCCAGGCTTTTGTCTTTTGTCTCGGTTTTTATATTCCTCATGGGAAGCATCCCATAAATTGGGCCTCTGTTCAACTTCTCCAATAACAGCTCAGTGTCAATATTGATGTTTCTATTGGCAATTTCAAAAGATTTTTTTATTACAAAACTTTTACAAAACTGCACTAATAATAATAATATCTATTTTGATAATTATTATTGTCAATTAATTTTGATAACTATCAAAATTAATAACACAGGCAACACTGAAGACTACAGAAACACTGACTGATACGCCTATGCGTCGCGCCATGTGAAAACAACGTGCTCAAACCAGCTAAAACGAAGCCCGTGCGCCGCGCGTTGGTACGTCGGGCGCACGGGCTGAGCGGATGCCCGCGCGTTTAAATTAACGCGCGCTGACGGCGATACGCGCTACGCGTCTATCTGAAAACCTATATTTGGATTATCGTACTCGGCGTCAAGCGTACGATACGCGCGCGTACCATACGCGTCCATCTGAAACGGCACTAAAGGCATAAAGACAAAGACAGGAGACAGGTCGCAGATCGTGTAGTGTTGTCTTCTGCTTTCGGAAAATCGATATCTTCTCGACTTCGTTCGTCTTTTCAATCCTGCTGTCGTTGTTGCCAAATTCACTCTTCAACTTATAGTCTTAACAATAATTACTGTTTTTACTATTAATATTATTCAAAAACTGCTAATATTTTGTCCCACTTCACTACTTGTGGTTATAAATTTTGCAACATTACAATATGTCATAAGTAACCGCGAAATGGTTGGCATCATGTGGAAAAAAAATTTATTTTTGACTTATCTAAAGAACTTTGTGGACAAAAAATTGTGCGTTTGCTTGAAAATTTATTTTGCTCTAATCAGATATACAGAGTGATTTTCAACTTATCGAAAAAATAGCTTTTTACGAAATGTAGCAATTTCAAATTAACTCTACAAGTAAATCAAATTTTGGAAATACATATATTTTCAAAAAATTTAAAAGATGTTTTGAACAAAATATTAGCAGTTTTTGAAAAATGGTAATAATAAAAATAGCAATTGTTATGACTGAAGAGTGAATCTGGCAACTGCGCTCGACAGCAGAATTTGCGCCAGTAGATGAACGGCCGAAATGGGAAGACGAATGGACTCGAGAAGATATCGATTTTCCGAAGATAGAAAACAACACCTGGATTCCTGGAATTAAGCAACAGTAGCGACACACGACGACTTGACTTGAAATGTACCTATACCTGTCTCCTGTCTTTGTCTTTTATTATAATTGTTCTTACCTACTTGTAATAGCCAAAGTGTACCATCTTATTATTTGTGTATTTTTTAATAAATTTTGGGGTAATCCTATAGAAGTCGCACATCAAATTAGAATAATAGTCAGGTTAGGCAATTTTCCCTTGCCCTTGATGGCATAGAAAAAGCCGTAAGGGCAAGGGAAAAAATTACCTAACCTGACTATCCTAATCTGATGTAGGTACCACTTCTATAAGATTACCTCAAATTTTTTTTATTCTTCGGACTGCTATTATAAATGTCGCTTGTGTTTGTTTTTATTTATTTTTGTTTATTTCCATTCGTTCATTGGTCGCGCAATTATTATACCGGTGGTGAACATTCCGCGAAAGACACGCGAGACCGAGACGGACACTGCCCCAATATAAAATACCAACAATAATTAATAATTAATAATAATAATATTTTTGAGGAACGGTCGATCCTTACAATTGAACTCTTTAGACAAGCGCGTCGGTTCGCGGGACGATCGGTACGGCTGTCTCTCTCTTTCTCGATAGAATTACTTTATTGTTTCTCTGTAATAAGAAGCTTATTCGTGCTCAAAATCACTAAACCTAGACTCTCGACATAATACAATATAGTGCCAATCTGTGATAGTGCATCACGAAACTCGTCGTCCGACACCGGCAGGCCTGCAAGGACGGTATCACGAAGAGCGGGAGTGCGCTACCACATTACCACGAATTTGGTAAGTACCTCACAATAATTTCTCTTATGGTTCTTCGATTTCTATGAGTACAGTAAATAATCAAGCGTGAATGACGAGATCGAACTGACCAAACGTGGACAAACTTCGCTCAGTTTGGCCATGCAATCGAGATGAACTTACCGTCCACACATTCGTGTTGGGCCTGTTTTCCTGAGTTGGGCGAATGTGTGGAGCCGGCATAAAGAAAGTGGGAAGTCTATATCACAAAATTCCTCGCATTTTGTCAGTTTGATGTTTTTTGTTCTTATTGAATTTTGTAACTGCTAAAACTTCTTGAATTATACGATTTTTTTTTTCAAAAGCTATTCAAATGTTTAGGTAATACCATCCACTTAATAGACTATTAAAAAAAAAGTGGATTTTTTATACATGGTCATCAATACGATTAGGTTAATGACCCCAATATAAGAAAATAATCGTGATAAAAATTAGAAATAAGAGTATTTATTAACCATAGGTATACCATATTCCTAAATACCAGGTACACACGAAATGAGGTAAATTTTCGACATGTTTTATGTATAAAAGTTCATATAACACCAATCTACAGGGTTTTATATTTATTTTTTATTTATATCATTGGACATGACAAATGGTTGTGAGAATCTACAGAGAGAATGAGAGATATCTTTCCTTGAATTTCTCCCATTTCGTCATTATCTCTCCCCCTGAACCTTTTTACGGTGCGCCGCTGGTAGATTCAAAAATATAAAATATTTTTTTGTTTTATCTAGAAACTTTTTGTACTTCTATAGGTTTTTTTGCGTATGCAATCGATATCAAAAAAAAAGAAACAATTTCCTCTAATTCGTCCTAACAAAAATGATAAAACAGGCACTGGCTTTTTTTTGGATAATTCAGTATTTTTGTTCATGATGCCTTCTTCTGAAACGTCGGACAAATACTACTGTTCAGGTTGATGTTCTTCGGGTACCTTTTTCCAGTTGATCTTCTTCGCGAGTAGTGATCTTCATTCAAGAAGGAATAATCTGGAATTGAGTCAAGGTTGAACATATGGATGCCAGGTGGCCTGAAAAATTAAAAATTATCTATACAGTGGATGATTTTGATCAAGAACCCCATAAGAATCTTCCGAATATCAATTGTTTGATTTTTCTGGAAGAATTTGTCTTGATAAACAGGTTGCAAGTAATAAATAACGCATCGTGACTTCAAACTTTTTCTGAAAAAAAGTCCAAAAATTAAGTAGCATGAGTGGTCCACCCAAAATCAAAAGTACCTATTTGCAAAAAGCGTGTTAGTGCAAATCCGTGTTTTGACTGCTTTTTTGGAATTTTTCGTTAAAATTTTTATATCACATTCTATAAATAAGTAAAAATTATATACAGGTTGGCCCAACGAAAACGAAACTGACCTAATAACTTTGGAAACTAAAGGTGTACGCGAAGAATACCGAAACAGGTCAATTTTGTTATTTATTAGAGACACATATTTGAGTAACAAATTTTACTATCCACGTTCATCCCATTGCATTGGCAGGGAGTGATACATCCATTTCAAAGCTATTTGAATTCTCTTTAGAACGATAACTAACTTTTTGGGTTTCGCTAGAATAGGTACGGGCTGGCCCAACGAAGACGAACCAGACCTAATAACTTGGAAACTGAAGGTGTATGCGAAAAATTCCGAAACAGGTCGATTTTCTTATCGATGTGGACATATTTGGGTGACATGAACATGTCACCCAAGTTCATGTCTTTGGTCTTTGACAGAGGTATAGTTACCCCTTTGCTTGTCATCATAGGAAATAGACATCATTTGAAAGTCTACTTGAATTTTCTAATTTCTTTTTATCACAATATCTCACTTTTTGGGTTTCGCCTCACTATTACAGGACGAATTGATAAAAAGGTTTACCTCATAATTTACTTCCTTTTTTTTTGAAAACACGTCAACAGAATGTTTTCAATAAAACGTCGCACTGCACTATCGCTATCATGATAGTAACCAGTGAAGTGCGATATTTTATAAAAAAAATTATTCACTCCGCACATTTCCGAAGAATAAAGGAAGCAATAATTGTTAAGAATACCTTTTTTATCGATAAGCCCTGTAACATTTAGGCCACCCCCAATGAGAGAGGTATCGTTGTGAAGAGAATTCAAGTAGCTTAAAAATGAAGAATCGCTCGATATCTGTTCCGGATGATGAAAATCAAAGGGGTAGCCTCCCCTGCGAAGGGGATGAATTTGGATGGTTAAATTTGTTACCCAAAGATACCCTCAATAACAAAATTGACCTTTTTCGGCGTTTCTCGCGTACATCTTCAGCTTTCAAGTTATTGGGCCTGTTTCGTTTTCGTTGGGCCACCTGTATATAGTCTGTATGTCACCTAGAGATACCGTTAATTATTATGGTCATTGGTCGTGGTTGTAGTATCTGCTACCATTGTTATTCTTTTTATTAAGTTATTTTAATATAAAAATAGTTATAAAAAGTCAAGTTTGACAATGTTCGATCGGCTAAGAATTTTTTTTTCGAATTCCAATTTGAAAAAGTCAATTCAAAGGTAGGTGAAATTTGTTTTTTGCGTTTTAACCGGACCTTGTCAAACCGGACTTGTAGCAAAAAAATCTTTAAAAAATACCTCAACAAAGATTTTAGCGACTACTATCTATGTATAGCGTGTAACGTACATTTTGTACGTACCGGCTAAATGCCAGCGACGCGGAGACAACGGCGGGCGCGCGCAGTAAGTGAGTGATGGTGGGTTTTAGTGCGACGCAAGCACGGCCGGCTGGCGGCCTCGAGTTTCGTAACATCGATTGTCGAATTCCAACCTGGAACGCAGGTGAATGCGTTTTCACCTTCTCTTCTCTCCTGGTGATTCGCGGAAGAAGGTCCACGCAGATACCTGTTGCGAATAATAGACAGTGGCGCCCAACATTTAAGGGAGTTGCAGTCTTTGAGGTTCGCAGTAGCTGGTGGTTCGGTGGATATACAGGTGCTCTAGAAGCTAGCGAATGAAACTGGTCATATATAACTTTTAAATTTTCTTATTCACCTTAACGTTATTATTCATTACCTTTGTTGAATTTAATATCGTTACATTTTATAGCAGGAAAGCAAGCCAAAAACAAAAAAAAAAAAATTTTTCCCTGGAGGCAATTTTTCCCTGGAGGCAATTTTTTCCTGGAGTCAATTTTTTCTTGGAGGCAATCTTTTTCCTGGAGGCCATCTTATTTCCTGAGGCACCTGCCTTTTCCGTGCCAAGCAGATTGTCCGGAGCCAAGCATGAAGATCCAGGCCACTTCCAGCTAGACTTCTGAAAAGCCATACGAAGCTAAGTGCCTTGTGAACTACTAGCATCCGACCAATTCATTCTGCTAAACCGCACGCTCTGTTCTTTTTAATTGTTAACCGTGCTCAAGAGTGTCATATTAATAGCTGTGATATATTTTATATTTTTCAATAAAGAGTACCTGTTGTTCTGCTGACCTGCTGGTTATTTTATTATTGATCCTCCTAGACTAGTGACTCAACCTACGACCCTTGGTTTTTCTTGTCTCATGCTCTCAGCGACTATTTTTCCCCTCTAGGGGTTAAATAGTTCGTTTCAAGCGAAAGCTCTATGCAATCCACGAGCCACCTCTATTTTTCAGTCGAACGTACAGCTACGAAATCTGTTATGTAC
This sequence comes from Malachius bipustulatus, assembly GCA_910589415.1. Taxonomy (NCBI): domain Eukaryota; kingdom Metazoa; phylum Arthropoda; class Insecta; order Coleoptera; family Melyridae; genus Malachius; species Malachius bipustulatus. The sequence goes on from OU342633.1 coordinate 54,908,281, forward strand.
AAGAACCAGGTACCTCGACTAGGTACATCATATCTACATAGTTTAGACCGATGTTCGCTCTTAAAAAGATCTTTTTGAGAAGATATGGAAGAACGAAACAAAATAGCTGACACAAAAGAAGATGTACCTTACATAATATCTATACCTACATAAAGCAGCCAAAAAAATTCTCTCTCCAAAAGTGTCTACAAACTTATTATAAGCATACACTTTCCTACCGTACGTAGTTCGTAGACGTTCGTTCTGAATGTAACCGGTAGCGCCACTTATCAGATATCCATCCAAATAATCGTGCACAAAGAAGTAGGTACCAAGTCACTTCTTTGGTAATCTACTACGCGTTGACAGTTATAAAAATCGAAATTTAATTTTCCTTTTCTCAGATCTAGAGTTGGTACTTATACCTTTACCTATTTGGGGATGTATATGCACCTACACTACGACCTAGATCTTTTATGTCTTATGTGTACCTTGCTAGGTATAATAAGTAATAATTATTGCAATATTTGGTTTAATAATCATAGGTATATGCATAGGTACCATCTTTTTAGGTTGAAATGATATTAACCGCGATAATATTATAGTATGTGCATTATTCTATTTTCTGTTCTTTAAATATGAAAGTTGAATTTTCGAAATAAAATACGTCCAATTCCAGCTTAATGGTTGTCTAAAATTTAAACCGCTCGGCCCTTTTGCTAAATTAGAGGTCGAGAATATTCAAAATCTGGGAAGTTTTAGATCAAACATGTACTCGTAGATGAAAACTGAGAGCAGTTCGTCTATAAATAGAGTTTCAGTCATCGCTTATATAGTGTGCAATCAGATTTACCGCTAGCACACGACAAACGTCTTATAATGTTGCCATGTTTCGCAGAATTACGAACATCTACGAAATCGTAATTTTTTCAATGAAAAATATCAGTAATGTGTTATTAACCAAAATTATTATCCATATAAGCCACATTAGAAAACCATAATGAATAAAATCAAATTTGAACACGCAGTGTTAGTTTAGAAAATTTTTGTAGATTTGTATTTGTAATATATACGTAGATATTGCAGCTGCAGCTATCAAATTACATAATTTTATTATTGAGGAAATAATCTCATACAAATTGAAGCGTATTTTTGCCAACTAAACAGGTAGTGAAATTTTAGCTCCATGATGTCATTCTTAGATCGTAAAAAAAGGTAATAATTAGCGATGAATTTCATCAAAGGCAATGACAAACACCACTAACGCTGACAACACAGGAGCCAGCAAATAATGCAGTCCAAGACATGAGTCCGCTTAAGTTCATGTAGTAAATTAAGTGGACACAATTAACGCCTGATTCACATCCAGGTCAATTTGCCGAAGGATAATCTAATATAAGGTATTTCCTGATTGTTAATATTATTCATTAATGAGTGATTCAGTCGTTAATTCCATCGTACACCTGGATCACATTTATTAACTGGTTGACCACTAGAAATCATAACAAATTAATTAAACTAATTTGGGTACCAATGATAACGATGGCCCCATATTTTAAAAGACGTTTCCTTTGAACATCAACAATAATACGAAACACATTGGTACAGTTGAATGTCCTTTATGCTTTATAACATACACACTTTTAATAAAAATCTTATCTAAATCTTCAAATCGCATCATTTCCTGGCTCGTGCAATGTCCTCTATGATGCTGGCATGAAAAAGGCACTAGCACCAGAAGATTTTATCTGTTTTAGTGAATCTGGCCAATCTGGAGACCTACTAGTCCTAGTAGAAGTAGTTTTCAGGTGGACGCTGTGCTGGTGCTGTGGTACGTGTCCTCTATTTCTTGTTTATCTACCATCTCTTCTCTTCGGGTTTGGCTACCAGAAGCTGATATCACTGCAGGCCTCAACTTTTGACTGATGTGATCGATGAAGATGCCTGAACAATTTTTCATCACCGTTTCTAATCAATTAAGTAACCATTATTTTCAGACGAATGTTATTAACCATCCCGGTCTTATTTCTTCAGATTCCAAACCGGATTCGTCTATACGGTCTACACACAACCCGTTGATCGAAGACATTTTACGACTATCGTTGCGTTCCAGTTGACCGTTTGTTAAAAGAAATTCCGAGATAAGCTGACCAATGAATCGATAAAAAGTGAAGTGTCTATCCTGAAACCTCTCGTTCGTCTCGTATTACTTTTTTTTCGCAGAATAGTAATTTGATCGTTCGTTGAATGGCTCAATTATTTTGACTTTCCTTTAGTTGTTGGTTTATTTTGTTAATTTTTCTTTACAAGGGAAAAGGATACCTGTAAATATCAACTGCGAAACTGACTCTGTAGGTATTAGGTATAATATTATGGTATAATGGTACCTACACTTTTTTTCCTTACACTTTTTTACACTGACATTTTTTCCAAAGCCCATTTTTGGAGTTTCAGTTTCATGCCAATTTCAAAAACCAACAATTTTCTTGTATACTCACATGACAGAGAAATAAATTTTCTTTACAATAAATTCTAGTGGTTATTCCTCGTTAAGCAAGTGTTTTCTGAGATATTATACGCAATATTTATTAAAGAAATTCGTTTTTTCAAAAACGATTGTAAAACAGTAAAAATATTAACAAAGCTGTAACATTTCAGAGACTTAAGTACAACTTTAAACTTAAACTGACAAAGTTAAACTAAAATTACAGCAAATTCTATTTTCTACATCCTACCAAAAAATTTTCTGTGATATTATGCGCAAAATGATCAAAAATCGAAAAATTTGCGCAACAATTACGTTTTTTTGCGCATTTCACAAAACGCAGAAAGTTTTCGTTGCTGCAAAATTTGGTATTTTACTACTACAGCAATGATGGTCCTAACAAAATAGAAAAAATCAGAAATACATGATTTTTGCAAGGAATTACCTGTTTTCAAGTAACTGGGCTAATAGAGCAATCGATAAAAAAGTTGCCTGCGTCCCTATCTTCTAGCGAAACGACCTCGCATGGGTTGATCTTAATGATATTCCTCAAAAACAGCTCGCTGTACGCAGCACTTGGTCTTTCAACAGTCATTTTAGGAAAAATCGAGTGTCCATCAAGGGTTGACACCATTCCTTCTTTATGCCAACGACCTGCAGGTGTTCAAACTCGTTGTACAGTTTAGCAAAAAACACAACTTTCGTTTCATAATTACCGCCTCGGGAGAATCCTGATTTGGGATCAATAAAATTGGTTGCAACTTAATGCGCACAGAAAACCCAGGCTTATCAAAAAAAACTGCGCTGATCTCCTTCAATCTACGTATTCGTTCTTCGTATTGCTGTAAATTCATGTTGGCATAACCACGTTTCCGACAGAACAAAAGTGTCATCAAAGAAGCTTGAAGCTCTTTTTTGAGGAAAGCAGCTTTACTTACACCCATAACAACTGTTAAAGGTGCTCTTCAGCTTCAAAGTCCAAATACAATGTAGTACTTATGTTTGGTGCTGGACTTCCAGGCATGCTTTGAAGCTACTAGACTCGCCGCCTCTTTTACTGACATACTGCCTGACGAGTTTAGTATTTTTACAATAAATAGAAAAGAGGGTTAGAGAATTCCACAAGAAATGAGGAGCATGCCTTTCAGGACGGTTTGGGGTAAAATCGACTTCAGTGCACCTTGAAGATTATTTATTTTTGAACGTTAAGATGGCAGCATCTCATGCCAGCATCTTCCAGGCTGAAATAAATGCAATTAGGCTATACGTTGGAGAGAATACCAGAAGGAACTATCGAGGTAGGGAAATCTACATCCTCTCCGACAGTCAGGCTAGCCTGAAAGCCCTTGCAGCTTATGAAATCAGATCAAAACTGGTCTGGGAATGCCTGCAAGACCTCATTGACTTAGCCAGGTGACACGCCTGGTAATGAGGCTGCAGATCAACTAGCCAAGAAAGGCGCTGGGATGAACTACACTGGGCCCGAACCAGTGTTTGGCATCCCAAGGAACACTACACGCGGGGCGGTGGCTCAATGAGTAAGAACCCAGCACAGAGCACACTGGAACCGCATAACAGGAAACAAACATGGTAAGGTGATGATCAAGGAACCCTCTTGAAACCTTGCCAGAGAGATACTGCAACTAAACAGAATGCAGATCAGAACGGTGGTGGGTCTTCTCACAGGACACTGCCACCTAAGAGTACACCTACATAAGCTGGGGATATACAGAGAAGAACCAGTTTGTGACTCTGCAATGAATAAGATGAGACAGCATTCGAGTGTCCAGCACTCGCAAGAACGCGCTATGCGGTGCTGAGACTTCTCAGCCCCGGGAGCCTGCTGACGGAAAGGACCTTGGTTAGCGGACTGCTGAATCTTGTCAAAGGAACGGATCTTCTAATCAAGGAAAGCCCTGGGGAAAGCCTAAACGTGAGAAATACAATAAGCCCGCTGGCTTCAGTGTTTGGGACCACATAAACCATCTCTCACATTTAGTTAAAATACCAAATACCAAATACCAGGCCTCAGTTTCACATTTATGTGGACGTGCTACCTGAAATGCATTTTATATTAATGGTCTTCAATAATTATTGGTGTTTGAACCTTTTGTGCGAGAGCCCATGCAGTTTCAAAAAGTGCCATAATGCACCTACGGTCCCCCCACTCCCCAACTGCGGTTCACGTGACCCCGCTCTTTTTAACTACTAGAAAAATCTACTATACAGGGTGTCCGGAAATTATGAGCAAAAAATTAAGGGGGTGATTCTTCTTGATGAAATATTGCCAAAAGTATCCATAATTTTTTTTCGAAAACTCAAAAAGAAGAAAGTTATAAGCCTCCAAAGTTGATTTTTTTAAATCAATATTTTTTTATAACTTTTTTCCTGTGTACGGATTTTCTTAAAATTTGACACACTTGCCACTGATGTTGCTTTGCATCCTTGGTCCAAATTAGACTTGAATCACTCGAAATCAAAAGGCCTTAACTGCCCTTGACCTTCAAAAAAGGCCTATAACTTTTTTCGTAATATTTTTTTTCTGAATTTTGAAGACTCACAATTGAAGAACATGAAGAAATATTCGGAAAAGGTCCTCTGTCTATCACGATAAAATGACCTGTTTCCGAGTAAAACTGTTTTAAAAATTTGCTTGCACTAAAATTGATCACCATGCATAAATTATGATCATTTTGCAACAATACCAAAGCATGCTTTGGAAACAGCTGCAGGGTTGCCTAGTTATGTACAAAACAGAGACACTCGTATATAAATAGACTTGGAAATGATTTTTTTTTTGAAAATGAAAAAAAATTTTAATCATTTTTTTTAATAAAATAATAGAATAATTTTAATAAAAATAAAAAAAAGCTGCTGTCAAAATTAAATCCAAAGCAAGCGTCTTGTTTCCTAGGCAACCCTGCAGCTGTTTCCAAAGCATGCTTTGGTATTGTTGCAGAATGATCATAATTATTATTATGGTGATCAATTTTAGTGCAAGCAAATTTTTAAAACAGTTTTACTCGGAAACGGGTCATTTTATCGTGATAGACAAAGAGGACCTTTTCCGAATATTTCTTCATGTTCTTCAATTGTGCATCTTCAAAACATAGAAAAAAATATTACGAAAAAAGTTATAGGCTTTTTTTGAAGGTCAAGGGCAGTTGAGGCCTTTTGATTTCAAGGGATTCAAGTCTAATTTGGACCAAGGATGTAAAGCAACATCAGTGGCAAGTGTGTCAAATTTTAAGAAAATCCGTACACTAGAAAAAAAGTTATAAAAAAATATTGATTTAAAAAAATCAACTTTGGAGGCTTATAACTTTCTTCTTTTTGAGTTTTCGACAAAAAATTATGGATACTTTTGGCAATATTTCAACAAGAAGAATCACCCCCTTAATTTTTTGCTCATAATTTCCGGACACCCTGTATAGAAAAATTACACCACAAATTGAAAACTTTTTCCCGATTTCCTCAAAAATAGATCAACAGACTTGAAATGTAACTACCTCAACAGAAGCAGCTTTTCAATCTTAAAAAATAGGCAATTAACTTTTCTCTCTAATAATAATTAGAGGACCCTCATTTGAAAATATATTGGTATGCGTGACTGTCATGAGAGAAAAAATCCATCTTCATAACTTATGATTCCCATGGAGACTTCTGATCTACTCGTCGAATATTATACCGATCACAAAATTACAACAAATTTGACCGGGATGAAATTTCCATAAGATTTTTTTTTTGGGGGGGGGGGCTTTTCTCAAAAATTAATTAAACCAAAGTTTACAATAAAATAGAACAATATACTAATTATAAAACTTTAATTATTGTAAGACAAAAACATACTTCAATTATATTTAGGAGGTAAATGAGTTCACTTGAAAACGTTAAAATAATTATTTATGTGTCTTTGAAATTTCTGTATTCTTAAATTGTTTTTGTTAACGTTCAATTACTGTCTACTAAAGTGTTAAAAATAATTATTACGGGCTACCTGTAATATTTAGAAATGAGCATATTATACATAGTACATACATATTTAATGTATTGGTACATCGTCTGTCATTAACTGAACGGCTCTGACATCAAAGAAATTCTATTGTTATAGCAAAAATATAATAATGAATATCACTATAATTTAATTACTCTTTCAGGCGTTTCGTTTCAGGTAATGGTACGTAACCGTCAATTTGAAGATGTGACTATTATTATTACTTAGGTATGACTAAGTTTTATACTAGTTTTACAGGTTGAAGTAGGTAATACGTTATTAGCAGTCATATTTTTCTTTACAAAAAAAAAAACTATTCGCTTATGGTAACAGTGTTGTTTAACAGAATGTTATTTTATTATAAGCTTTGTCTAGAATTTATTGAACGCAACAAATTTTATAAATTGAGCTAGGTATACGTCTTTTGTTAACCATCAACAACCTCCCAACTTCAAATTATTATGGAGCTTGATAAATTTTTATTCTGTACCTAAAGCTTCTATAGGTACCCATACCTACTTCAATCAGAGCCGGATTGTAAGTTTTTTCGCCTCCAGGTAACAAGCGCCCCCCCCCCCCACTTTTAAGATTTTCTTCTTCTTTTTCAAAGTTTATGATTAGCTTTTCCAAAGCTGTTTAACCACTTGTAAGGTTTGTTCAAGGTCACTTAATTTCTCAGCATTCCTTCGCTTATTACGTTTTGAATTTTCGAAAAATTACAATTTATTGAACCGGCCTGCATAAAGGATGAGAAAAAACTTTCAATCTAAATTAACCGGATGGAAATTTACTAATAATCATGAATATTCATGAATCATGAATAATGATACAGATGCAAGACATACTGAAACTCAGTTTATCGCCCTGTTAAAGAATTTGTTAAGCCCCCAACCCTTCCCCCCAAGCCCCCAAGAAAATTCAAAAGATAGACGAAGGAATGCTGAGAAATTAAGTGAACTTGAACATTGAAAATATTAGTTGCGCCCAAACCTTACAAGTGGCTAAACAGCTTTGGAAAAGTTAACCATAAACTTTTCAGAAGAAGAAAACATTAAAAGGGGGAGGGAGGAGCGCTAGTTGCCTGGAGGCGAAAAAACTTACAATCCGGCTCTGATTGAAGTAGGTAGATGTGGAAGCTTTACAGAATAAAAATTTATTAAGCGCCCCTAGGCAACAACTGACTATATTGCTTTATGGATAATCCGGCCCTGACTTCAATAAATTAGTCTTACAATTAATAAATATATGACAGTTTTTTAACACTTTCAAGGTCTCATTTTTTTATAATCAGTAGTAGGACATATTTGAGGATCTAAGAAAATGAATTAACGGGAAAGAAACCCTCACAACACTCATTTAATAATATATAGTCCAATAAAAAAATTAATTTTCTCATTAAATGGTACAGTCATACATTCCCAACCTCTGGTAATGTTATGTAAATACTCAAATAAATTACCTTTTGAGCTACCAAAACTGGAATATGAACACGATACATAATAGACTTACCGTGTGAATAGCAAACATAGAATAGCTTACAAATGGCAAACACTAACAAATATTTTCATTAGTTAAGTACTTAACTAGAGATGAAATTGCAGATCAAACTACTGTTCGGACGGACGTTGAAGGTAGACTACGAGAACGTCGCGTCTTCAGATAAAACAATTGAATGAAAATTAATAGCGAAATGAAAGTAATAAATATTTTTTGTTCCGAAATGACATCCTGTTTCAATATTTGCTTTAGGAATTCCAGCTGAAGCGCCATCAACTAACTGTTTCTTGAACTCTCAACAATATTATTTGCATTTCATGTTTATACACGTTTTTTTTTCAATATACCTACTTTCTTTCTATAAAATTACTTTCTCTATCCCCTTTCTCAAATTTCAAAATAAATTAAGTCAAAAATCCCTGAATAATCACTCCAAAAACATACCATTTTCTACTCTCAGACAACTTAGACGTTCAAATTATTAGGTACAGATATTTTAATAGCCCAGCAGAAGAAATTAACATTAAAAGTTCTGGTTTTTAATATTTTGTATGGACCAGTTAAGTGTGGTGTGATCTTAATTTGCAACTTCAAAAAACTTGTCACGCGAAAAATGCGAAATTTAGGGACTTATTTCACTTTTTGCTCGAAAAGTAATAAATTGTGCGTTTTTCAATAAACGCAATTAGGTACTTTTTTTAAAGCTAAGTAATTAAATTTGTAACAATTTAAGCCTAGCGGCAGCTCTCTAAACCCTACAGAGACCAAGCTATGGCCCTTCAAAATAGTCCACAGCATTTGACACAGCGACGAGGTTAGAAATTGGTCTTAGGGTTCGGCCAGGCTGGCGAGCGATTTGTCGTGAGCGGAAAATCGTGGACGACAATGTAGAGAGCGATATACGACATTCTGTCCACCGCAGAGCGATTAATTATTTAGTTTAAGCGATGTCGCTCTCACGAAAACGTCGAATTATTACTCTGCTTTTGAAAGACGATATTTTGCCCAGTTGCTTTTCTCAGAGTAAGAAAAGACAATATGGTGTACATCCCGTTAATAGATACAGACAGGAGTATGGAGAGTTTCATCATTTGTACAGACAGTTGCGAAAATATCCGGAAAAGTTTTTCCAGTACCTTAGGATGTCTGTAGAAACGTTTGACGCGTTACTGAAGAAAATTGAAAAAAAAATTGAGAAACATACTACAAATTTTGGGAAAACAATTTCTTTTGAAGAAAGGTCTCGAAGAAAGGTTTATTTGTGTCTTGTTAGAAGCCCTGCTTGAGATGTGGTTATATCGATGAATGTTAAAATTACATGGACTGACCTCCTGACTAGCAAAGAGGTTCTGCAAAGGGCAAATAATGAAAAGTAGTTGATAACAAACTTTAAATGTCGAAAAATCGCGTATCTTGGTCATGTTTTACGCGGAGGAAAATATCAATTCTTACAGCTTTGTAATGAAGGGCAAAATAGCAGGAAAGCGTGGAGTTGTCCGCCCAAATATCATGGCTCAGGAACATTAGAGAATAGACAAGGATCCGCGAGGCAGAAAAACCTTTTAGAATAGTTGAAGACCGAGAAGCCATCTCCACAGTAATCTCGAGAGACCGAGCACATCACATGAATAAGAAGAGTCTAATCTTAGTTTAGATTGTTCTATATACCTACCTACTTATACTTACCAACCACAAGTTGTACATACCGACACTGTTCTCTTAATATTGAATCATGTTTTCAATTTTAATGAATTCAACTTAGATTTCGTTCTGTAAATAAAAATGTTGTTGAGACCAAAAAAATTATCTGGAAATCGAGCCTTTTAAGAAAAGTATTTCTCTCATAGTGGAAAATTTGTTGAGACGTGAAATTATCTGATAGATGATAGTGCATAATCTAGACACCGGAATAACAAAAAAAAATACAACCATAACCTCCAAATGTAGCTTGCACCGCGACTCGCGAGGAATCACCCCGCGGGATACAAATCTTAGCGCTGCAACTATCTGGTATAATAATAATGATAGTCTTCTCTGCCTTAGTGTATAATATACTGTTATGTCTTACTAGTGCATTATTGCTTATTAATAACTTGGCAAAGGATGCATTATATAGAACATAATATAAAATGTACCCTGGAGGGCATTAGTTATAAGTTCAGTATGGCAATAATTATTTTCATTATTACTATCATTAAACTCGGAGTAACTTTCGTTAATCTACTTATACTGTGCATGCTAATTGAAAATTCACATATGGGTATTTAAAAGCGAGTTCATATTAAATCATATGTGGGTATGTCCTACCTATGTTAAGGGTCGAATTATTTGTGTGACGTAATTGTATATATTATGAAGTGTTCAATATAATGTTCTTTGATTGATGAGATAGTTGCCTCAAGCATACAATAAAATACTTTGACCAAAACAACCGCTATTAAGGAGTATTTTCCAGCTTTTTCTGAGAAGTTAAGTTAAAAAATAGCAACCATAATCTAGAGATCTAATAAAATGTATTTATTATTATTATATCAGCCGGAAGCCCAACAGAAACCAGAAACATTTACCAGCCTTGCTGTAACATTATAAGATTATGTAGCGAATTTTAAGTAGAAAGGAGTTAAAGAAGAAAAACAACCTTGGTAGATATTTTAAAAACTATAAACAATAAGTTTTACGAGACTTAATTAAATATAAATTAGATTTGAATCTGCGAAATTGCATCGTTATTCAAAGATTATCTGAGATCTTATAAATTCTTCGGTCTTGGGCATTTGTATGCGGCTCGTATCTTCACTTAGGAGCAATTGCTTACCAAACAATAACTTGTTGAACATGAGTCTGGACACTTGCTGAAGACATAGCTATTCTATTCACGACCGGTGACGTCAAGATCAATGATTACAAGCATGTGAGTCTGACAGCCGTTATGCAATTTTATAGTTATTGCCACTTTCTACAGCGTTTTGAACGCGTATCAATGAAGTAAGTTTTTGCGAGCTCCATTCAAGAATCTTATTGAAAATCTTCACTCTTTCAAAAGAAGAGGACAAGGTACCTATTGTTAAAAAGTCGAATATAAAATGAGAAATAAGCTCACTGTTGTTTTAACTTTATTGTTAGTATTTCACTTTATTACCAAATTTATTTGTTATTTGCCATATTCGCCACTAGGAATTTTTTTTAAATAGGTAAACGAAATTTCATGATCAAAGAAAATCATAATTAATTTGCATATTTCCTTAAATTTTTCATTTTTGGGGTGATCATTATTAAGAAATGGGAGAGCCTGCATGAATTATCCCCTATTGCTTATTTTCAACCCAATTATTGACTAAAATAAAAAAATCTTATTGTTGGTAGGTATTACCAAACATGTTTTGTGCTCGCTTTGATAAGAAAGAAAAACGCTCATGCTTTTATGAATTTTGTCATGACCTTCAACGAATTTTCTTTGATATTTGCAAACCCATATTATGTGCTTACCGTGTCATATTAAAAATATGAGTTAATTTTTTTAAGCCTACACAGAGCAGGACAATAACCGGATTCTAACAAAAAAAAATCAACGTAATACCGCCGCCGCCGATGCCATCACACGCGGAATAGCCACCAGATCCTAGTTATACAGTTTTCTACTCGAGTTACCATTTTATTTTTTTCTATTAGCCATTTAGTGCAAAAAAATTAATTTTTTGTATATTTTCTTATAAAAGAAAAACTGATAGTGCAATGTAAATGGTCCCAATAGACGCATTGTAGAAAATTAAAGTACGAAGAAAAGGAGAGCAGAAGCAACCCGATTGGTTAGTTATTAAGGGAGGAAACTAAAAAAAAAACAAAAAAAATTGCGGCTTTTCAAAAATTCGTAACGTCGACATTTTTTGAGTTGTAATTCAGGCTCTGCGCGAGATATTGATAGATGCTTCCTATATACGCAGTCGAATAATTAGTTTTCGCGTAATTGCAATTAGAAGTTCTTCATACCATTTTTTGCAGCGAGGCTGGATGCTCTAGAGGTCGTTCGATTCAAACTTCTCGAAAGTAGTAAGTGTTCAGCTGTAAAACTTTAATCTTCGTTGTCCATTTAAATGCTGAAAATGGGTAAAAATTACGCGCAAATATTAGCGAAAACGGCCGAGCACGCGTGAACAGCAGATGAGGGGAAGGCGCATGAATATAGTAATATATACCTGAGAGCGCTGCACGCATGTAATGAATCTCCAAATTTGATATTCTCAGCAACTGCAACTAGTTGGGCTATATTTTATATTTTTTGTATTACTAACTATATTTATGCGTCTTCCTCGCATCTGCTATTCGATCCCCACTCCACAACCACTGTAACGCGCTCGGCAGTTTCCGCTCAAGTTTGCGGGAAATTTTTACTTGTTTTTCAGCATTTATAAGTGAAAAATGAATATTGATTGACGTTTTATAGCTGAAAACTTATATTTTCAAAATCCGTTTGATAAATTCGAATCGAACGACCTTCAGAGCATCCAGCCTCGCTGCAAAATATGCTATCAAGAACTTTTGATTGCAATTACGAAAAAACAAATTATCCGACAGGGTCTGTGTTTTCCACATTGGAAGTGAGAGAGCCTGCACTACAACTAAACAAATAGCGCTGTAACAAAATTTTTAAAACGCTCATTTTTTGGGGTGTGGTGGGGGCTTTCTCCCTTTTAATAATGAGTCGATCCGGTTGTTTCAGCTCTCATTTTCTTCACATTTTAATTCTCTACAATTCGCCCTTTTAGATTGCCTCATCAGTTTTTCTTTTATAAAAAAAATATATAAAAAAAGCAATGTTTTGCAGAAATGGTCAATAAAAAAAATGGTAAACTCGAGTAGACAAGTGTGTTAGGGTTTGGGGACTATTCCGCGTGTGATGGCATCGGCGGTGCCGGTATTCCTTTACTATTTCTGTAAAAAAAACTCTATTTGCTCCATCTATCTATATTATTATCATCAATAGGTAAGGTAATGATAATGAAAAAATTTATCGGTGACGCCTCGGTTTTAGTAAATGATTGTTAATTCATAAGCAAGGCAAGGTCGAGGTGGATACGATGACGTCCCCGGCAACAGGTAAACAGGAGTTGTCATGGCGACAGCGTTGCCAATCGATGAGCTAAACCCTGACGCTAACGGACAAGGTCACGGGAGTCCCGGGAAGAGCTGCCGTTGTTCCACGGGACCGCTTCAGATTCTGCGGACTGCCAAGTGCAAGGATCGGCCTTTCAAGCAGCAAGCGGCACAGGTTCACGATCAGGGATAACTGATCCTTAGAGAACCTCTTCTGGCTCTAGCAAAGTGGATATTTTGTACCCACGTTCACTTTTCTTACGAAACAGGGATTTTGGGTAACAACACTTTCCAGAATCAATTTTTTTTTCATAAGTTGTATGCTTCTTATGAACTTAAGCATGAGTCCACTGACAAAAATGGCATCGGCAGACGGCGTCGTTTGGTGGAATTGTTGTAGACATGTGTAGCTACGACTCGGCCCAAGTGTCTGGTCACGTGACCGCTGCCTCTTCAAAAGGGAAGCCGAAAACAAATAACGATTAAATTTTGGCCTAAAATTCTAGAATATAATTTAAGCATGTTCTTAATCGAATCTATTAGGCCCTTTGACTTACAGAATTCACCCATCAGGGTGATAAAATTTTATAAGTAACACGTCATGAAAGTTAGTTATCCCTATGGGATTTGGAAGCTTGCACTTTTACACTCGGCTCTCGTATTTGCAATTTGCTTCCGCGTCCTCTAAAAGCTAACTTAAATGACTTGACAGGTAAATATAACTTCCGTGTGAGCAAACGAAAACGTAATTTAGGCAGGCTTTGGAAAAAAATTCAATGTCTGAGATTGAATCTGTAAAACTGCGAAATGAAAGGTTCTGATTGTTGACAGTTTTGAAAATTCAATCTCAGTCATGAATTTTTTTTCCAAAGCCACCCTTAATTACGTTTTTATTTGCTCACACGAATCCAATTGTGTAATGAAATTTTCATTAGAATTATTTAAACTTTCTATGGGAAATTCTTGAAAGCCGCCTGCGGTCTCGGAGTTTTACATTTTTATCACAGAATGAAACAAAAAAATTCCGGTCTTGTCGTGAAAGGTGATTAATATTTGGGTAATAAGATGAGATAGAGTTTGGGATGTGAAATGAGGACAGAGAAGAGGAGAAAGCCATTTGTCATTGAGCTGCGGGAAAAGCGTGGGAGTTTTCCTGGAAAGCGTAGCATTCGCAACCCAATTTTAGTTAAAGCTCTATAAGTTATCCGGCATTTGCGCTCTAAAGCTGTTTTATGGGAGTTTCTTGGTATTGCGGTCAAAGCTATGACTATACAGTGATAAGGGAGAAAATATTCTCGCACACTTACTAATATTTTTATCATCTTAATAGTTAGAAAGTATTTTTTAATTGCTTTCTTTTATCTTTTTCTTCATGCACAAAAACTTGTCGGTCCTGTGTCATTCATTACAATATGTTCTTGTCGAATCTTGTCGAATGCCAGACACAATTTGTCAGGTAATTTTATTAGCATGCCTAAAAACTTTCTACAAGAGCAATTTAATAATCTCGCGTCTCGCGTCAAACTCGGATTGATTGAAACGTTTCTATGCACTCTAAAAATTACCGAAAATAATTAATGCTCTTATAAGTTTCAAAATTTTGAATTTTGAGTTTTATTGCGTTCTATCTATCTGTTTCTTCGGATTGTTCTGTTTTCGAACCCCTAAAAATTGGATGGTATTTTCCCTAAAACGATCGGAAGTCAATTCATTTTGCATTTGGAATCTCTCAGCAAAAATTCTATTTTTACATATTAGCACACCTGATTTTTTCATGGCTTCATTTCCTATGTAGCTGTTTTTAAACCCGAAGAAAAATTTATCAAAATCCAGTACTTAAAGTCAAAAAACTCAATTCGTTGATATTTACAAAAAAAAAACTTGTAGGTAATTATTACTAAACTAAAACATCTGTTCTTAATACAAAACCTATTCAGATGCATTGCCTAAATGTTTCATGCGTATGAAAACGTGTGGAACGTGAGGATTCAATATTGATAAACGGAGTAGCTAAGTACCTACGTCATCTACTAAAATGCGGATCCAAACGTCACTCTGGAATTAAGTATTTATTAATACGACGATTATCTAAGTGATATTGATTGCAGGCATACCGAATGAATACTCGACTTAAATCAATATGGATTACTCTAAATAATGTAATTAACTTTCTAGATTCCAGTGGCGTTATAAAAAAATGTATAGGTAATATGTAGAACTGTGATAAAACCTATAAATTATTAAACAAGCAGTTACAAAATCTAGAGAATTCATAATTATTCAGTATCGATGCATGGCCGGTAGCGCAGCGGGTTAGCGTGTTCGCGACTCTGTCGTTGGCACTGCCACCGTATGGGTTCGAATCCCAGAATTGCCATGTATGTTTATTTGTGTTATTTATACAGGATGAGGCGCCACTACCGCCTTTAAAACAGATTTAAAAAATTTCGAAACTGGAGTATACAGAGTGTCCCATATGACAATGGCATATCAAAGTTATGTTTTTTAAATGAAATGCTCCTATGTTATTGTATTTTTAGATTGACTGAGAAGAAAAAAATAAGATTGACTTTCACAGTTGGTGTTTAAATTGAGAAGTTTCTGAGTTTTAAACAAGTGAAAAACGTAATTTTCTAAGTTTAAGGCACTGCATAACGGAAACGACTCATGATAGAGAAAAACGGCTGAAATATACCTACTTTAATTTTTTTATGTATTATTATGTAATGCAGATGAGTAGTTTATTATAGGGTTTCAAAAAATATGAAAAAATCTGATATATCTTAAACCGTAGTTAAATCAAAAATTTAAGACGGCAAAAATTTTATTTAAGACGGCCAAACTTCCATTCATCCGACAGCATCCTCCGGATACTCCAGATGCAGCACACTAAAGAGCCCCAGTAGGGCGAAACACGTGTCTGTACGTGCATGTTCTGGTACTCTAGAAGGCTCTGCTGTTGGATGTGGAAGCTCTCTAGATTGGAGTTTCGGGCACTGCCAGCATGACAACTGTTATGGGCGATGGAGGAATTCTCCGACCCCACCTAACAGGCTAGTAAATGCGCTGTATGTGCTTTATACTCAAACGACCTACTTTTATTATTTATTATTATTAATTAATCAAAAAAACGAAGATAGTGCAAATTTTTCTGTGCCAATGGATAGTACATAAAAAGCTAAAATAGGGACATGCAAGCCATTTTTCTCTATCTTGAGCCGTTCTCGTTGTACCGGGCCTTGAACTTCAAAAATGGCGATTTTCACTACAAACTTCTCAATTTAAACACCATCAACTGTAAAAGCCAATTCAATTTTTCAATTCAATTCCCAGTGTACCTTGACTCTTGTTCTTGTAAAATAGATTTCTCTTATTGCACAAAACGTTTCGCTTTGGCCCGAGATGGAAATCAAAAACTTCCTGCCCGCAGTAAAAAATTAAAAATCGCAAAGTTTTGACGGATGAATATACGACACATTTCAATTTAAAACAATGCGTGCGTTGCGGTGTCGTTTTATCGTACGACTTTTGCGGGCAACGCGTCTACTGTGGACACTCCCATTGCTTTGCATATTGTGTTTTATTTTAATCGTTCACCGCAACGCACGCACGCAACGCACGTAACGCAGTCCCCGGATGCAGCTAGGACGCAGCGTTACAAATCGTCAAGACGTCAAGTCAAGCTATCATTTGACAGCGAAGTAATTACTGCGAAGCTAGCTGAATGCACAAGTGTGCCTTTATTAAAGTAGAAGAAGAAGAAGAAGAGATAAAAAAATTACAAAAAAAAAAGATTTATCAAGATACTAGGGAATCGATCTCAACGTGTTTTACCCGAATTTGAAATTTATTGGTAGAGGTACTCTTACCAACTCTCTGGTTTCGGTAAACCATAGCTCTAGGCAGCTACTTACCTTAGGTACTACCTACCATTTTGCTGTCTAAATTAAAGAAAACTTTCGTGCAAAAATACAGCTGATTTTTGTATGAATCTTCGATTTGTATCACTTCGATTAAATTAATTAATACGTGACGTCATTTCTAATAAAATAAACGTTAAATCTGAAATCTTTCCACATTTTCTCCAATACGTAACTTTTTATTTTGGCAGGTTTGCTGTTTAAGGGCTAGTTTTTTTAAAAAGAATGTAAAGGCTTCATTGCCAGTTAAGATGACTTATAAGTAACTTCCCTAGCACGAACAGATATCATCAGAGCCGAAACAGACGCTCCACCATGGAAAAGCTCGATTGTGTTCCCTGAGTTCTTCCCATTTGGCCGATCTATAGTGCTAGACTATACGCTTCGACACCAATTGGTAGGACACAATCATGATGTTAAGACCAGTTTGTGGAGCTTTCACTGTGATGGTATATTTTTGAAGATTCGTAGTCAAAAAGAGATCCAGAAGGCTATAGCGAAATCTCCCTCGTGATCGGGAATGCGGGTTGGTTCGTCAACGAGCTGGGTAAAGCCAAAGCTCATAGCAAAGGCTTCAGCTTCACGTTCTTCTTCGTCATTAAAATTAGAGTTTTTAAACCAGTTTGTGTTGTGTACATTGAAGTCTCCCAAGATTGCTACCTCGGTTTTAGGATAATTTATCTATAGAAAATTATTAGTTTTTGTCAGGGACAAAAAAAATGCCCTATACTGCTCATCGCTTGGCGGTCTGTTATCCTCAGCCAGATGACATCAAAGTATAGATTTTTTAAGTTTTCCTCACTTTTGCAACACTTTTAAAATCTGACCCCCACTGTCGGTAAAATTCAAGTTGCAAGTGGGATTTTTAGTTTTTTCATCGAAAAAACCACGAATTTTACTGGAAGATATTTCAAGTAACAACAAACCTTCAATGAACCTCTAAAAAAGCTCTCATTTTCTGAAAGAAGAATTATTTGTGATTTGGAGAAAATAAAATCTGCCGGGGTCTTCTCCCGTTAAGTCATTTTTTTACTATGAACGTCTCTATGACACTCTTCTGCTTCTGCTACTTTTTCAATTTGTAAAAAAAAATTATTGTGGCCGATATACCACTCACCTATTCTGTCACTCACCTATATGCTTCTCCGCTGCGTCCTACCATAACAGAGAAAAGTCCAGATAGGTGACACTACGTGCAAAAAAAAACTGAGCAGGGGCTTTAAAATTCCCCGATCATGGCACATTTTCAATAGGTCGTATTTGGTGGCGCGGGGGTATTTCTTACAGAAACTTATAACGTGTTTCACAAGCTATTCACAAAACATCCCGAAGTTCCTGGAAAATAAAAAGTTCTCGGAGACAGATCCCGCTCATTTCCGATAGGTCTCATGGAACCCAAGTCAAGTTAGCCACGCTTCGGCCAGTCACACTTTCGGCCAGGAAGAGGAACTCTGTGTCCAGCAAAAAATTGTTTTTTCGTTATTGACGGCTTGAATGGCATATATTTGTTATTTTGTTGATAATAATAAATATTATTATAACATTTCGGGCCTTTTTCAGTTTTTTTTTCAGTTTATAAGTGGATGGCTATTATCATAAAATTGTAGGTCTTTCTGCAAGATTTCTGCCAGAATTTTGTTTATAGTTACTAAGTCTGTGGCTGGCCATTAATTATTATGAATTTTTCGACTTTATAAAGTAAAATTACAGCAAAAGTGACATTTTTCAGTTTATTAAGTCGTAGCTGAAAGCGAGGTTGGCCATTATGTTAAAATTTCAGGCTTCTTTTACTGTCAGAATTTTTTTTTAGTTTCTGAAGTCCGTGGCCGAAAGCGTGGTTGATCATATTATGAATTTTTGCGGACTTTTTGAGCAAAATTACAGCAAAAATTACATTTTTCAGTTTAATAAGTCGTGGCCGAAAGCGAAAATTTGGCCATTGTGTTAAAATTTCAGGCTTTTTTGCCAGATTTATGCCAGAATTTTTTCCAGTTTCGTAAGTCCGTGGCCGAAAGCGTGACTGGCCATTGTTGAATTTTTTTGACTTTTTGAGCAAAATTACAGCAAAAATTACATTTTTCATATTATTGAGTCATGGCCGAAAACGTGGCTGGCCATTATTATAAAATTTCGGGGTTTTTCAACAAATTTTCAGCTTAAATGATTTTTTTTATTATTAAGTCCATGGCCGGTCATTATTATGATTTTTTTTACTTTTTTGAGCAGAATTTCAGCAAAAATGATTTTTTACAATTTCTCAAGTCCATAGCTAAAAACGTTGTTGGTCATTATTATAAAATGTCATTTTTTTTTAACACAGTTTCAGCAAATATGATTTTTTTGAAAGTGGACGAAAGCGTGGCTGGGCGAAGCGTGGCTAACTTGACTTGGGCCTCATGGAACTGTGCTCCTTTTAAAAGTAGTCAAATTTCAACCTCCCATGGCGAAAAATGATGGCTCATGGCTCTGGCTCTGGAATATGTTTCATGGCAAAACGTACAGACCATAGATCCCGTCACACATTTTCAGATTAACAGTATTATGAAAGGTAGTTTTTTTAGTTGTTATGATTTTTATATTTACTCTCTCTACGCCTCTGAAAGCTCCTAGTCTCAACCGGTGTACCTATAACAGATGCACGAGTATAGCGTGCGTCCTTTTATATAATCCAGGATTCTTGATCAAAAAGCCGGCCGATTTCCGCTGACGTCAGATTTTGTTTGCTGTAAAACAAGTACCTTTTTGTAGTTGTAAATTAGTCTATTTCCATGTTAATACGTCTTTAAAGATATTTAAAACTCTACCTATTATACAGTGAAAACAATCTTAGATTAAAATTTGAATTTTCCTTGGTGATCAGGTATAGTTTTCACCAACATCTACTAGACTGATAAATAGGGAAATTCACTTTTCCTATCTCTGTGATGGTCAATGTCTAGGCTAGGCTGAGGCTGCTATGTTTCCATTCACAAATTCGAATTTTACGCGGTTACCATGACGACTCTATTGACCGACGTCAGCAGGTTTTCACTGACGTCAGAGATCGACGCTCTTACGCAATAGGCGTCTCGACAAGCCACTATAACATGCTGGAGTAAAGCAAGAAACGTGGGAGTTATAACCATTTATGGTACCCTCTGAAACCCTTCAACCTGAAATAGAATTCAGCATTAGTCCTCGACCTAGATATCTTTAGGTCTCCAGAGTCAATGGGTTGTTTCTGCGAGAAAGGCGAATGACCCCAAGTTAATATAATTTTATATTTAATTTTTTTAGCCGTAGTAACAAATAATCAAAGAGTTTTTATTATGTAGGTTTTATAAATATGAAGTTTTCGCAGTTGTTGTCTTTGTCTTCGAAGTAAGTACAGGGTATATTATGTTAGGTAAGGTATTTTAGCTGATGGAACTCTTGAAGAAATTCAAAGTCACATAAGAGCCTGAAAGTGAAAAAACTCCACCATTATTTCTATTTGTGTACGAATAGATTTTTTTCTAATGACTAATTGGTTGAATGCGAACTAATAATGTAAAGCTTTCAAGTTACTTACTGTGTGTTTTCTTTATTTGTTTTGTTTCAATAGTGCATGGTAATTGGAAGAAAATGTGTGTGATCATCTCGGAAACTTACTTGAAATCTCGTCTATTGTAAAGAGACTCTTGAAAGCTTATCACAATTACATCGCTATTTGAAAAATTTATTTTTTCAAAATGAAGTCATATAATAAAAGATGTACGAGTTAGAGTCTATTACGAATTTCATTCTCGTCATCTTACTTCTTATGCTTTTCTATACATACAGGGTGTTTCAAAACATGTGTCGGAAAATGAAAGCTGTGATCCATATTGCAACTTTTAAATTTTTCATCATAAAATTCTGTTTTTCTCGAAAAGAGTTCACATTAAAGCTTTTGAACACATCGGCAGTTTAAAATGTGCTTTCACAACGCTAAAATGTTCCCAGCGTCGTCGAAATTGATGCAACCCTAAAACCTCCCCGCCACTAAAAAGTCAAAATGTCAATAATATTATATCAATGATAAGATGTGTACAAAAGTTCAGTTTTATATCTCAAACAATTCTTGAATATCGTCAAAAAACTGAAAAAAAATTTTTACGCCCTGTAGGTATCACAAAAACGGTGGGTTTGCGGACCCAATAATAGAAACTTTTTATCTTAGAATGTGTCAACGAACCACACCTTTCCAGTTTCCGACAAATGTTTTGAAACACCTTGTATATCGCTAAAAAAAATACCATTGGCAGCCATAATGCTCTCATATAAGTCCCAATATAATTGACTAAACATTTTCACACGCCTTGACGCTAATTCATGACGATTACAAAATTTCATATTTCAAAAATCTTGGAGCTACAGCGACCAATTAGGGTAGCCCCAGAAGGAAATTGGATGAACAATCGCTAATAAAACCTTCATAAGCATGTTTCATTAAGACCAAATTAAGCTTGCAACTAAGCATCCGCATGATTACCAAACGTTATATTTTCTTGGCTTTGCGAAATGCGAGTGAATGCTACAGCTGGATTCTTGATCCAGCATGTGAAATATAAATCCCCCACCATTTTATGCCCCAGGTAGCAGGGTAACGTCAAAATAAGGCGTCATTTTTTGGTGGTCTTGTCGTCTCATCAAGACGTCTTCATGACGTCAAAGATCAAAAAAGTCATCGCGTCAAAAAACGACGTAAAAACTACCAAATTAAAAACCAAAAAAAATTGACCAAAAAAATTTGAAAAATTTCCATTCCATGAAAGAAAAATTGTACTACTTGTTTCAGCTTCTCAATTGGACAATTTCAAGTACCTATTAAAAAATATATTTTCTGCATTTCTTCAATCAAGTTTCACGTATTTTATTTATAAAGTTAAGAACACAACGCTCGACGGTTGCGTAAAATGGGTTTAAGAGATCACTTATGGGTTGCTGATGTCAGCGACTAATTATTATCAAAATAACCAAAATATGACGTTATAATCACGTATCTCTGCTACCTGGGACGTTGTATGAGGTGATACTATCAGCATATCGTGGTTGCAAAGAACAACCAATGAAGAAGTCTGCTCACATCGCATCTAGAAAGAAAAACAAGTTACAAATAGATCATTTGATGCGATTAAAAATTCGAACTTCTGAGACTGACCATTGAAACAATCATCAGCAACAAGGAAAAGGTCTATTGACAGAGGCGCTGAAATTCCTGACTAAAAGATGTCCAACGGTGGTTTGGCTGCACTTTACTTGACATGCATATCCTTTTCTAATGCCATCTTACTTATCAAAATTCTTTAAATTTCGTCTTAATTAACCAGACTAGATTGTCATGACTCCATATAGTTACACTAGTGCATGATAGTAAATGCAGATTTGTACATTTTATATTATTGTTCTGAGGTTTATTGATTATCTTGAAGGCTTTGCTGGGGCTATCTTGGCAGAATTCTGGCTTAAATTGTCATCTATGGCTAGTGCAGGTCATTCTAGTTGACACCACATGTCACACAGTGTGTGCCAAATCTTATTCTGTAACTAAATATTACGTCCAAAGCACCTCTTTTTTATTTAAAAAAAGGGTGTAAATTGTGATCGTAATAATTATTATAATTTGAGTTCATTTTTGAGCTTAATAATATTATTTTTGTTTTTACTTCATCATATAAACGAGAAATATATTTGGAAGCATCTATCAGACTTTTCACGAACTTTTTCCAAAAAATCATGGAGGACTCTTGTTGAGGGTTTTCCCAGATCGTTGATCCTTAAAAGATTACTGAATCAGAGGTGCAGGTACAGCCAGTGCAGACACCTTAAATAGACTGCAGGTCCAAGCCTGTACCTGTACTCTCTACTCTCCAACACTCCCAGGTGGATAAAGTTTAGTTATTGTCATTATACACTTATATTGCAAATTGTCAGATATTTTAGTCAACATATTTCATAATAATGATTTACAGTCTAAAAAGTAACAATAATTATCACTAACTGATAAATTTCAGCAGCAAAAATTTATATGTTTCCACTCACTTTATTCAAGTATTAGCAAAAACTTATTTTTATTCATATAACCCATTAAATTAGGAAATAGTATGTACAATAGGATTGATTATTCTTAATTTGATAATAAAGTGATGGAAAATATGAGAAGTTTTTACATACATTTTTTTTACTCTGCTGCTTATCGATTATCTAGCTTCAACTCTTTGCCACCATAACTTGGCAGAACCGTGACTTAGCTCTCGTTCTTCAAACAGTACCTAAAGTGAGGGGTTCCCTTGAGTTGAGATAGGTATAGAGTATAACGGATATAATGACAAAAAAAAATCAAAATTGTTACCTATTTATAAAATGAAAACAATTTTTTATTTACAAACAAAGTGACTTATCATTAGAAATGTACAAAAATAGTTGAACTCGTCGACTTCATTCACCACAGACAACAGCAATCACTGCACGATATCGTCTTCTTCGGCCGGGCAAGACAAAAGAGAAGGCTCAGATTCGGCCCTCTTAATGCCATCAACAGGTTCAACAGTGTCGTTTTTCTTTTCGTCTAGTCCGCTCTTAATATCGGGAAAACTTCTAGTTATTATTTCACCGTTCAATACTGTTTCGATCTTTATGCTGTCCCCTTCTACTTTCAACAACTCTTCGTTCAAGCTGGCATTTTTCAAGTCAACGGTGCTGTTTGCGAAAATTGCCGAAGAACCCAAATCACTTGGCGGTGTCAGAACGTCATCCTTCACCTCTTCTACTTTATTAAATTCCGAAATAAAACTACTCGGTTTAGGTTGATCTGTAATTATTGGCTTCCCAGGACTTGTTGCAAAATCTTTCGGCAAGGGACTACCGACACGATTTGATGGAGACAAAGCGGAAGCCTTCTCTTGCTTATGTTGAGTTATCAAGTCACAAGCTTTGGCAAGAATTACTAGGCTGTTCAATATTTTAAAAGATCCCAAACACAAATACGCAACGATAACAATCAATAACGAAGGTACATCGTTCACATTTACGGTACTGAAAAATACTCTGATCATTACTACTCCCAAGGGTAGAGGAATAAAACCCATTCTTCTGGCTACTAAATCTGAATGGTCCGAAAATGCGTGCTTCTGTCGAGACTGTGCCATATCGTACGCAAGGCTAGTCGTGTAATCCTTATAAACATCCAGCTGAAGTTCATTAAAGCGAGTAATGAAAGCATGTTTGATCCAGTCCACAAGCACTTCCGCTATCAGAACCATAACGCAATCGGGCAAAAGTACCCAGAATCTGTCGAATTTCCATGCATATTCTCTCATTGTCTGCAATACTACGATGAAGAGTAGAGTGATTAAATGAAACCGCTCTCTGACATCACTACAAGACACTTGAAAAAGATTGTTCTTGTCGAATTTCTTGAAAACGCTACCTTTCAATTCAACAAACTGCAAATAAATTATTAGTAAATATTTTACTCAATAATTATTGTGAATAAATATTTAATTACCATTCATCAAATCGTATTATATAATACTCAACCATTATTACCTATAGAACTATTAAAATACTACTCATACTCAATTCAATTTCAATCATTGGACACATTAAGTGAATGCAATAATAATAATTGTTGTTAAGTAACATCAGTCTGCATATTATTATTATTACATTATTATTCTTGTATTGGTTTTTAGGTTCTCTCAGGCTTACTTTTGTAGTTATTAATAAATAGTTGACGTTTCGGGATTGATTAATCCCTTGATCACATATTTAATTAATAAAATAGATACAATAAAAATATTTTAGTAAAATGAAAATATAAAAGTATGACATTTACAAGTCAAAATCTAAAAATGGCATATCGTTTGAAACAATGTTTATTTTAGATAATTGTTCTTTTACTATTATTGTTTTTTTTTTTTTGAGTTGGTGTTTGTATGTGTATATTGTTTAAAATAACTATGTGAATGATATTGTTTGGGAAGTGATGCTATTTTATAATAATAATAATAATAATAATAATATAATTCATCTATACGGCATAATTGGTTCAATATTTACAATTTTCTAATTATTATTACATTGATTTAATGACTATTAACGTTTAATTGATCTTTAAAAAAGATAATAACTGTTTAATTAGGAGCATTAGGACCGAAAACTTCAGTTGATCTAAGTCAATCAAATTAGGATTTTGTTAAAATTTTGTACCTTTGATGGGTAATGCCTTCTACAAAAGAAAAAAAAATTACAAAAATCAAAGACTCTGATAGGTTATATACCCCATTATTAGACATATAAATCTAAATACAGTAATCGCATGACCTTATAATAAGTTATAATTATAAGGCTGGTTGTGAATAAAACAATCAACCTAACACGCTTGATTTGATAAACGATCAATTAAATATTTACCAAACTTCAGAAATATCCAAATACTCACATTATTTGACATCATAATTGTCAATAAGGCCTTATTGTTTGAATTGATGGCAACATTCAAAGTGGTTGCTTGAAACAGAACCAAAGTACTATGAAGTACTGATGCATACAGTTAAGAATAATATAATAATGAAGTTAATTAATATAAATCAAAAACAGTGTCCTTGTGATACTTATTTTTGTGGTTTTGATTTTTTACAGTAAACCTGTCATCTCAGTGCAGCCTGAAGCAATACCTCGTTAACTTGAGTTGATTGAGAACAGTAGTGAATTTTTTTTAATGCTCACGCTACAATAATCTTCAAGACATACTGTTCAAGATTATGTTTACTTAACAGGTGTTCAAAAAATAGCGGGTTAGCTCAAATGGTCAAGGAAGAGTGTTTTAAAATCAAAAAATAGGAAAAAAATTGTAAAATAATACCTTAATTACCTATTATTGTTCCATTACATTACCTACATACAATAACTTGCATTAACATAAGTATAACAAGAAATTAATTATACACTGCGAACAGGAACAAGAATATTCAATAAATAATTTTTTTTTATTTAAAAGTGCCTCAGCCTCGACATCAAGGCTATTTATTGGCAGCGGTGTGGTTTCCCATCACTTAGGTCCACCCGAGAAATAAAAGTTAATTTTTAAGTTAAAAAATGGAAACTTTGAGACGTCTCTAAAGTTGGAAGAGCAGGGTCAGCTGAACATAAATTTTATAAAACCACAATTAGACGCTAATTAAACGCTAATTAAATGCACTAATTAAAATTTTAATGCTCCATTTTTTCTAAGAAAAACAACATGTTCTGCCAGCTTTAGATAAAGCTAGTAGAACATGAGTTCAAAAATGCCTGAATCAGCATGATATCCATGTCAAAATGCTCGAACAATTAAACGCTAATTAAGTGCACTAATTAAAATTCATAAAAAAAATTATCACAGCGTTGGAATTGTCTCGGGAATTGGTGAAACTTCTAAGCTTTTAAATTTTGAAATTACTCAAAATTTTCTAAATTTCCGAAATGTCAAACATTTTATAACTATAAAAGTTCAAAACTTGAAAGTTTTACAAATTCTTCAAAAACCATGAAATTCTCTACGTTTTCCAAACTTCATTAATCGCAAAATTCCCAGAACTTTCGAAAATTTTTAAACTCCCATACATTTAAAACAAAATTTTTGAAGTTCCTAAGCTGTAAATCTTCGAATTGCTTCCTAACTTCAAAACTTGAAAAATTTAGAAAACAAAAAATTCAGAAAATTCTGAACTGAAAAATTCTTCAAAACTACAAAATCAATGAAAACTTGAAAATTTAGAAAAAGTCAAAACTTGAAAAGTTTCCAAAAATACCGGAGGCACTAGAATTCTGAAAACTTCCGGTTGAAGACTTAAAAATTCCAGAAAACTCAAAATTTTTGAATCTTCAGAACTTCCAGAACTTAAAACATTTCAAACTTCGCAACTTCAAAAATGCTTAACATTTCAAACTTCGCAACTTCAAAAATGCTTAAAACTCCAAAATCATGAAACATAGAAATTCTTAAAATTCAAAAACGACCAGAGCTTAAAAAAATTCAAAAACCTCAAAATTTCCGGAACTAGAGAACTTTATATAAATATTAAGTCTATAAAACTTAACATTTCAAAGTGACCAAAACTTTAAAATCTCCTAAATGAAAATTTCATAACTTATAAACTTCCGAATTCTTCAAAACTCAAAAATGCTACAAATTTTCAAAATGCTACAAAACCGTGTTTCGACGGTTAGGTGCCCAATAATTAAAATTTTAATTAGTGCATTTAATTAGCGTTTAATTAGCGTCTAATTGTGGTTTTATAAAATTTATGTTCTGCTGACCCTGCTCTTCCAACTTTAGGGACGTAACTTTGAGGATTGGTGTAATTAATATGGAACCATAGAATCACAAATCCTGTCAAACAAACTGAGTGAACACTGAGAATAATCCCCATAGTTATTCCAGTTCAATGGCACACTGGACAGTGAAGCATTATAAAGGTGATTTAAATAGTAAAATTAATAATTTATAATAATTACGAGTTTTACAGAATGGTGGCCTGTAATAGATAAGAAATAATTCAAATGCAATAATGTTGAAGTTTCTTCCCAATATGTGTATGTAGCTGTTAGTATTAATAACTATTGAAAGGTACCTCTCATACCTCGAGCACCCACATACTGACTCATACAATATGGCCGAGTAATGCACCACCTCGCATTTTAACTAAAATATAACACAAAACGAAAAAGTCACGTTAAAATTAAATTTTCAATAATTTTTTTCACTCTTACACCCACAGATCATATAAAAATTTGAAATTTACAAGAACAATTTGACTTTTTGACTAAGCAATTTGACTTTACCACAGAAAAAATGTTCAGATTGCGGTAACATAATACATTTCAAAGAGTCGAAAGTATCAATGGTGAATTTACCAATATGTTAAAAAAAAAGAAGTTTTCTTCATCAATACATATTGATGTTAGCATACTTTGCACAAAAACCAGTAATTCCGCTATTTTTTGATCCCTGTATGATTTAACTTGTTTAAAAAAAGGATACTGACATAAACAAAAGCAAAAAGGAGATGTGGAATAACACCCAGATGCTCTCGTTTTCTGCCTCTAGGCTCTGTTGCCGTCCAAAATAATGCATCAATGATGTCCTGCCCGAAAGCAGAAAACAGTCTATCGCCGACTTCGAGCATGTTATAAAAAATATACAGCTTGATCACCGACTGACTTTTAACTAGGTGATAGATCATATTGGTGTCGACATAAAACATAAACATGCTGCATACGAGCAAAATGATCCCTTTCAATAAATCGCATATTTCTGCCGGCGTTAGGAGTCCTTTGAATTTGCCATTTCGAATCCTGAAATAAAAAATTGTCAGTTGTCGCTTTCTTATTTTCAGCTTATTTCATTGTTTCAGCTTCGCTTCGAAAAACATTTACCCAAAACATTTTGAAAACGGTCTCGATATAAGGGCCCATAATGCCAGTAGAACTCTCATCGGTAGAAAGGTGTAGACAAACAGAAATGAATCGGTGCATTGCAGAAAGCCATATCTCATGAACCTTTCAACTTCACGAGGAATTTTCATAAAAGAATAAACTTTTTCCCTTCTGGCCGAGTAACGCTCTTCATCGTGTTCCAGTAAATAGTCCCTGGTGAGCTCGACTTGCAGAAATGATGTCAGTGATGGATTTTTTTCTAAAAAATAAAATTGGAATAAATACGTTTGTTTGAACTTGTTTGCATGTGTGGGTGTGATATTTTTTGTTTTCTTGGTTATTTTATGTTTTTTTTTTAATGGAAAGAGTTGTGGGTTTTTTTAGATTTGGGCTAGTGTGTTCTTAGACTGTGATGTTTTCTAATGTTTACACTCTTAATTACAGTGCATTCATTCTCATTTGTAATAAGTACATACATAGTTGTAAAATAGGGAGGTTAAGTGTAAGTATCTTGAATATGTATATATGGTTCTTTTTACTTTCGTTTCCATACAAAAATTACAATTTAAGTCTGTAATAATTCAAAGAAGAGCTGCCAGTGGTGCTAGAGCACCTACTTATGTTAGTCTGAGATGGGACACCCAGGAGAGTTTAATTCTTATCGATTAAACATAAAATGTGAAAGGCGTGATCCAGGGTTATTGGGCCGGCCTCCTAGAGGGGGCTGTGGTTGGACTTTTAACTGTATGTATATTGATACTCATCAGAACGATTGTACTTGGTAACAGGAATATGAGGTAGTCAGATACTTAGGTAGCTTTCCAATTAGTTTGTATACCTATAGACAGCGTCCTTTTATGCATTATTCTGAAGTCAATATTGTAACGTAACTATAGCATGATAATGGCAATATGGAACAATAACTTTTGTACAATATGAATCAATAAAATAACCACCAATACGACAAGATTATACGTTATAAAAGGAAATTTCGTTATAATAAAGGGAGTCCTTAATAAAATAGTAATAATTGTACCTTTCCTTGAACATTCCATAGCTTCCAAGTTTGTGATGGATTTATCATTTCTAAACAAATCTTCAGTTTTGCTATCTGAATGGAAAAGTACTTTAGCCGGCACTCTGAATCTAATCTTTTTCTCGACAGGATTATTTTTATCTGCTTGAAGGGTCATAATTCAATAATTATTGAAAATGTCCAAAGAGTATAAATAAATTTGTCTCCATTATTCTACAAAAAGTACAAATAATAAACAGTAACTGGTTGGTAAAATAAACGCTCGATTCACTTACCTGTACCTGTAATTACCTGCAATTAACTGACAATAAAAACAGAACTGTAATTTTCAACATGAATAAAAATTATTTCAGTAATTTAGCAGCAACCATGACAGCTAGCTAACCTAACCTAAATCCTAAATTAATTACCAATAATAAACAATGAAATCAAAACATGAGGATCTATTGACGCATGATCGACAGGTTGCTGAAATTAGACAAGTTGTACGTTTGACAGTTACCATTTATTAGAGTCCCTATCTACGCGTTGTTTCGTCACAGACTGTCTTAAATTAGTTTGAGTTGAGCTAATAAAAAAACTCGGGCAACTTAAATTAACTCAAAAAAAAAAACTCAAATAACTCATGAGCTCAAATTAAAAAGATTTCAGTAAGTACCTATTTATAGTGAGCAGGGACAAATCCAAAAGAATAGCAATCGTAGTAAATCCGAAAAAGTTGGTGATCACTCATTTTTACAAGATATAAAGCTTGTTCGATTTTATTGTGTATTTATTTTATAGGGTTGTTTCTGTAGAATAATTATATTGTAGTCACAAAAATAATACATTCTAGTCCTATTTATGGTGTCTCTTAGAAACAGAATCACATTACATTCCATCTGCGTATTCTCAATTTGAGTCAGTTTAAGTCATAGTTAATTAGTTACTCAATGTTCGCGTGCGCAGTTTCATCCAAATTAATTGCTCGAAGACAGTCAAATTTCGCATTCAAAGCTGGCGCCTAAAAATGAAAAAAATCATATCTCCGCCCCTGAACTTTGTGCAACTTTGACACTATTTTTAGTCGAAAGCACATCTAAAGACAAGTTCGCGTGCGAAGTTTCATCCAAAATAATTGCACTCGGAAGACAGTCAAATTTCGTATTCAAAGGTGGCGCCTAGAAATTAAAAAAAATCATATCTCCGTCCCTGCGGACACTTTTGTCCACTCCACTCCACGATTTGTCGGAGGTACATCCAAAGCAAATACTAATTTGTAATAATTCGAGGTTCATTGCCAATTAAATTCACGAAGTCGTTTTAAAACCCACTGAAGTGATTGTAGAAAATTGCGAGGACGTGGCAACACTGCACGGGAATATGTACTCGCGGCGCTAGAGCTTGGCGCTAGGGCATGCCCGTGAAGAAGAGTCTTCTTTGTCAATTGTCATTGTCAATGCAGTCAATTTTTTTATATTTTCTTTCATGTGTCACCGTCACCGATGAACCTAACCTATGAATATTTGTTATTATCATTTTATAACATCTTTAGATTTGAAGTGCAGTCCGTTTTCTGCTTACCTGTTCCTACCTATCAGCAAATGGATTTGCCGCAACCTCCCGTTGAGGTTGTCCGAAAAGAATGGAAGAAAACATAAAACAGGCACCAAGTTCAGACAGCAAACTAAACAATAAGAACAATGTGATCATTATTGGGGCTGGAATGGCTGGCCTCTCAGCAGCTTACCACTTGGCGAAAAACGGCTGCACCGATTTCAAAGTCCTGGAGGCTCGCAGCAGAATAGGCGGACGAATTGTTCAAATCGATATGGGAAAAGAAAAGGTCGAATTAGGGGCGAACTGGATACACGGAGTTCTGGGTAATCCCGTGTACGAACTGGCGATGCACTATGGACTTGTCGACATCATGCAGGCCCCCAAACCGCATAAAGTGATCGCTTCAACCGAAAAAGGAAAACAGGTCCCCTTCTGCATACTGCACGAGATCTACGAGGCTTACTTGTGCTTTTTGAAACGTTGCGAAGAGTATTTTTATTGTCAGTATTCTCCTCCTGAAGGAATCGACAGTGTAGGCGATCACATTAAATTAGAAATTAGTCTCTACTTGGATCAAATTAAAGATAAAAACGAGAAACATTTACGGGAGCTGATCTTTGATTGTTTGCTGAAGCGCGAGACGTGCATATCAGGCTGCGATGACATGAAGGAGATCGATTTATTAGAATTAGGTACTTACACTGAATTGCAGGGCGGTAACATTACTCTGCCTGAAGGCTACAGTTCAATTTTAGAACCGCTTTCCAAAGATATACCTTCAGAAAATCTAATCTTAAAGCACCCCGTTGAATTAATCAAATGGAACTTACCTAAGAATAAACCTTCCGGTTCCGGTGATGGCAACGATTCTGACGATTCAGATCGAACAGTGATCGAAGAATTGAGCTCTAACTGCAGCAGGGAATCTAGTTGCGAGAAGGAAAGTGACTACAATGTTGAGATAACCTGTGAAAATGGGTCAAAGTTCTATTGTAATTATGTAGTATGCACAATTCCTTTAGGAGTCTTAAAACACAAAGTTAATACGTTATTTCACCCCCCTTTACCTGACTATAAAACTGAGGCTATAAGTCGTTTATTATTCGGAACTGTTGATAAGATATTGTTAGAATATGATAGACCATTCTTAAATCCTAATATAACGGAAGTGTTACTTCTGTGGGATCCTGATGACAAAAACAGTGATATGAGCAAGTCGTGGTATAAGAAAATTTACTCGTTTTCTAAGATATCGGACACTTTAATGTTAGGTTGGATATCTGGAAAAGAAGCCGAGTATATGGAGACGTTACCTAATGAAATGGTTGTAAATACTTGTACTGACATTCTTAGAAAGTTCCTTAACGACCCTTTCATTCCCAAACCTCGGAGATGTGTTTGGTAGGTCATATCGACATTAAACCATTTGTGTATCAATTTATTTATTTTTTTTTATTGCCGTAGTACATCATGGGCTTCTCAAGAATACACCAAAGGATCATACACGGCTATTGCTGTTGGAGCTTCACAGATCGATATCGAATGCATCGCTCAGCCTTTATATTCAGATCATAATGAAGAAAAGGTAATTTCATTTTTCAATAATGACACATTTTTGTATTGTTGCTTTTAAATAACTTTTTAACTTAACATAAGGTGAAAATAAAAAAGACGATGGTGGTTTTAAAAGGTTTCAGTTAAATTGATTTGAAGTAAGAATACTCAAAAACTGCTTCCTTGAAGAGATTATCTATCCGGATCCGGATAAATTATTATTTCAACCAC
The DNA here is from genome assembly GCA_910589415.1 of Malachius bipustulatus. NCBI lineage: Eukaryota > Metazoa > Arthropoda > Insecta > Coleoptera > Melyridae > Malachius > Malachius bipustulatus. Next base: position 54,941,028 of record OU342633.1, read on the forward strand.
TCATGATTGATTAAAATTTCTGCTAATGTCAATAAGACATTCAATTAATCATTATAATCAATAATATTACGCAAGTCATGCATAACCTTGACATGTTAAACCAAATTTATTAATCCCTTACATCTTAAACACTCCTCAAGTCCTTATTCACACGTCACACCTGATATTTTTTTATTTTTGATATTTTAAATTCTGATTGATATTATATAAAAAAGGGTGTTTTTGGCTTGGTATTAACCAGAATTTCATTTCATAGCCAGTCGTTTTGTTCGCCGGGGAACACACCCACAGCAGTTTCTACTCGACGGTCCACGGAGCTTTTTTGACGGGCCGAACCGCAGCACAAATACTGTTGACCTCGGAAGCACCCAGTGAGTTTGTGGTGGATTGCGATGAAGAAGTGACAGATCTCAGCTCGTGGATCCAGGGGATTTGCCTTGAATAGGCTCAGTCATGCTAGGGGTGATATTATTAATAATATTAATAATTATTGATATTTTATCTCTGTTGAGTGATATTTATTTATTATTAAAGAATGTATAGAGATTAGAGATATTGAATATCTCATGCAATGTGTGACTATGAATGGTGTTAGCAGATATTATAAAAATTCGTCAATAAGCAAATATTAATGTTTAATTATTATTTTGAGATTACTCGATATGTTGTTAAATCGGTTTAGTAAACATTCGGTATTAAGTGTAATAATTATTGTATCATTTTATTTATACATATTTATTCGAAATGTTATTTTAAGTGTACTTGCACGAAACATTACAATTATATTGTTTAAAATGTGTTATTGTGACATCGAAGATATAAAATAACTGGTCTATCTTAATCTTATTTAGTGCGATGATCTTAGAAATAGTAAAACAATTATTACAAACATCATATATGTTAAATTGGTTCAAATAAAAGACATAAATAGAGTGAGTGTCCACTTTCTGATTTGGACAGCCGCCTTATTTTACATCTCGGCAAATAGCATGGTATCAGTATCATCGGCCAATAGGAATGAAAGCTGTATACTGTATGGCCTTCATTATGACAAATTAAATTGAAGTTTATATTTAATTCGACATATCCTAGAAACCCATATGTAGAGACATTTATTATTTAATCTCTATTGGCCCATGATACATACTGCTATCATTCTATTGGCCAAGATTCAAAATGGAGGGACTCTATTGTCCACACATTATTCAGTCTCAGTCCTCCGCAAGCTACAGTAAGTTTTATTGAAATTTTGACATTGACGTTTGAAGATAAACTTCATTCAAACTTTTTTCCACAAACCTAATTTTTATGATGTCTAAATATGCAAATCAAGTCACAAAGGTTTAACATAAATCCTAGTATTATCATTTTGTAATTATTTTTATAAAGTTTTCAGTAATAAAAAAACACAAAATTACTCTATTGCTATGGAAAATCCTTTGTGATGCAGATTGCCGATGGTACAAGAAAAGTTAAAATTTATCTCAAGAAGACGAAGATAATCAAACTGTTTTTTTTTCTCGCAAACTTTTCTAGTATTTTTCAAATATTTGCTTGCTGTCTTTAATTTACCATATTGTATAGCAAATAAACTGATATAATAAAATAAATATATTAATGACGGCAAATCTGTTTATTGAACACAACCTCAGATGGTCTGGTAATGACAAGAGACATCAACTTTTCCCTGTAATTTTATCTCATCAGTCTGCCATATCAACCAAGAACACACCAGGAGATAAATGTTTCGAATAGACAAAAGTAACGACCAATAATAATCAGAAACATCATAATTTATCTTTATCAGACCATCTGAGGTTCTCATTCACAGAACTTTAATTAATATTCAGGGCTATGATACATTATAATTTTGTCAATAATACTAAATTTTATGATAGTTCGTTTATAAAACAGTATAATGTTGTGATAACATAATGTGTAAAAATTACATAATTGGATACATCATAGCCCCGATTATTTTGTTATATTTAAATCTTTAAGCTACTATTGTATGCTTAGTAGATATTAGACCACTAGTCATTTTTTAAATGCTTATTTTAAATAAAACAATAAAAATCTTGTTTGTTATATTTTATTTATAGCAACTAAGAGGTGAGACCAGGCACTCGGTATAAAAATAGTCCATCATCATCATAAAAACAATCATTCAATCTATAGATGTAACCAGGTTTATGCTTACTTCTGGGTATTGTGATTCTGTCTGGATAAATAAGGAAACTTATGTCTTCCCGACGACGTGTATAGTTTTCAAGTTTGCTTTGCAATTTTTTCTGTGTCGTGATCTTCAGCTCTTCTTGAGTTAGAGGTACGACTTTATTAGAGGGCTCTTTTGATTCCAACTGACCATGAATCAATAATTCATGATCGGAAACTTCAACCCCTTTAGAAATGTGATTTGATATTTCCGCTTTCAGTGATTCTAAAGTCTGAGGTTTTTTATTTTTTCTCGTTGAATCGTCTCTTGACTTGCCAAGTTTTTCTTTGTAATTGTCGTAATAGTAATTGACGTTTGAATTTTCTTCTCCGTCTTTCTTTTTATTGTTGTTTATGGTGGAATTGGAATTAGATTGATAACTTTTTATTATGTTTGCGTATTCTGTACACTTGTTTTTATTTTCTTCAGATTTGACAATAATATTTTCGTTTTCTTTAGGTTCTTCGAAAGGTGTAAATATAAGATCCCTGTTGGAAAATTTTCTCAAATGATTCTTTAGGTCCTCAGGTAAATCTTTCTTCATTTTTCCCTCTTTGAATAACTGCCAATTTTTCTGGACTGAACCATCGTGGTTAAAAATTTTGGTTCGATTCTTTTTTGACCAATTTGATTTTATTATTTTCTGGAACAAAAATTAAATACACTTAAAAATCATTCTAATTAGCAATAGAAATTATAGAGCAAGAGACCGCCAGACCTTCCTTATCAAAGCTGAAAATTTCTCTGCGCTTGTCTCCAATACAGGTAGGAACGATGCAGAGACCATGAAGTTTGGATCATCGTGGCTTTCGCAGGTAACAGCTGAAGAAGGTATTCCAAATCTTGAAAGCATAAGAAAAATTTCCTATATACACGAGTTGTTGGAGCTTTAGTTTTCGAGATAAAGGGTGTTAAACTGAAGGTCACTTGTACTAATAATAATTGAAGTACATGATTTGATATTCCCAACAAAAAATTATTTAATAGAAGATTTTAAAATTTATATGTTACCGACTTTAATGGAAATGTGACATTTTTGGTAGTTACATTGTGTTGTTTAGAGTCACCTTACTTTTTTTGAGTAGATATTTCCAGAAATAATTAATAATTTTTGTGATCCCTATTAAAGCGTGCTGTATTACAAAAACTTGCAAGGCTTTTTATATTGTTTAATCTTTAAAACATAGTCCTACAACAAAAACATAAGATGACTTTTCTCACCGCGGTGAAGTGAGCAACGAATTCTCTAAAGTCCCCATACACGGTCGGGCTTACTGTGAACAATTTCTCACGGACAATCGCTCATTTTCTATCGTTCCGCAGGAAATTTACCTCCTCAGACTGTTATCTTACTAATAGACAACCTATATAAATGTTATCAAAGCCTTACAACCTGTAAAATAAATCCAAAGCACAAATTAACGGGTTCGCAAATGAACCGGAAAAACATGACTCGCCGCCGCATAAAAATGCGTTGCTGGGGGAACTGGTTGGGGGGATTTTTTTTATTTTCTTACCGAACACAGGTATCAGTATTCCGACCAAAACGGGTGAAAATTTGGCCCGTATCAACGTATGCGTTCCGAGGAAAAAAAATAAAACCGACGAAAAACACGTTTTTTTGCAGTTTTTCGCTTAAACGGTACAAGTTTGAGACGATCTCCACTAAACAACACGAGGTATCTATCAAAAGTGTCACATTTACCATTAAAGTCAGTGGCGTATAAATTATTTAAAAAAAGGAAATAAAATGGTCAGATCTGCACCACTGGATTGAACAAGTTTTCATTGTATCACATCATGTAAGTACTTCAATTAGTACAATTTTCTAAAATTTCAAGTGTACGCCCTTCAAGTTTTAAGAAAATAATTACCCTTCATACTTTCAAGATTTTGAATAGCGATTTTATACAACTTCTTCAGCTGTTACCTGTCAAAGCCACGATGATCCATGCAAACTTTATAGTTGCAGCATCGTTCCTACCTGAGTTAAGGGACATGCGCACAGAAACTTTCAACTTTTATAAAATAAACGAAATTCTGGCAGTTGCGGGCCCTTAGTCTATTACAGGCAAATTTATCCCACCTTTATTGTGTCCGGCAAAGCTGGAAATCCTTCGGATAACTTTTCCACAGTCCATTCTTCCGGATCGGTTCTGTGTAAATAGCGAATATGTTCTTTATCGTACCAAGTGAGGAAATTCGGATAAGTCTTTTTGAAATATTTCTGACCCACAATAAATAATTTTTCTTGTTCCTTTCTCGCTGCAGTTTCCATAATATGCATTTTATGACTCTTATGCACCTGCATAAAGTCAGTTTCCAAGTCACCAAAGTCCCCATCTTCCATATTGTGCCCCAAGTCTGGGTCGATAACTCCAGCAAGTCTGCGGAGTCCTGCGTTCCCTTGATCAGATACATTGGGGCCCTTGGTCTTCTGTCTCACATATCTAACAGCTATCTTGTACGTATTTCCTGATATAGATTTTAAAACAGGTCTTACATGAAAGTTAATCATAGTGTAAACAACTGTACTATTTATTAAATAAAAATTAAATTGTTTAATTTGAATTCACTTTTATTCCAATGATATACTAACCTCTCTTAGATCAAGTGAAGAGAGAGATGAGTGACACCAACATAAAAGTCATGCGTTAGAAAAGGATAGGGAGAATAGGTAGGCAAAACATTGCAAATCGCCGTAAGGATACATGTAAATATGGTGAAATTGTTCGTTAAATTTCAATAACTTACTAACGTTTATTTGTTTTCAAAAGTGGTTCAACAGAAAAATAGATATTTAGAGTTTCTAAAAATGGTATTTTCATGTGCTGCTTATAATTGTATAGCCAGTTATAGTAAATTGAAAGCCACTATGATTTCACTGGTGAGTAATGTGTTTCTGCTCTATTTTTTAATTGAACTGATTTATAGCAGAAATTAAAGCATGAAATTATTAATCCAACTTCTGAAACAGTTTCCCAAAGAATCCGGATCTGCAGAAGCAATGGATCTTGGCGACGAAAAGAATGGATTTTAAGGTTACGGCAGGATCTAGATTGTGTAGTAAACATTTCCTTCCACAAGATTATATTGACACAATTTTAAATGATCGAAAAAGATTAAGGAAAAATGCAGTGCCCTCGGTTTTCGAATTTCCAAGAGATCTAAAAAGAAAACCCGCCTGTGGACGAAAAAATCTATTAGAATCCAAATCCACATTTATTCCGAACAGTGAACCAATTCCCTCGACTTCAAGGTAAAGTGTATTATTGCTGTGATTAGATACTAAACATTCTATGATGGGCAACAAAAAACATTATTTTATTAGAACTAACATAATATTTAACTCTACATAATGTTAATTGTTTTAAACTTTTTTAGAAGTCAGTATTATGATGAGCATCGAAGGACAACTTCTTCAAATATACGGAGTCCGCTAATGTAAGAAAAAAGTAAGTGCGTTAGCTATCATCAGGAAAATAATATTTTATTATAAATATATGTTTGCAGTAAAAAGAAGAGCGATACATATCCCGGAGATTTCTCTTTGCAAGACATGCAGAAGAAAAAAAAGCGATGTTAATGTATAATTAACAACTGGAGAGGCGTTTCTGTCTTATAAAGAATAAAAAAAGAATAGAAGACAATTTCATAGTATTCGAAATCTCAAAGATTTATTAAATCATTTGAAAAAGTCAAAAAATATTTCTTTGTCATGCTTTTCCATGTTAAAGGTGAGAAACAGCTAAGAAAAAGTTATAATGTTTTTCTGACTTGCCTTTTTATGCTTTATATTTTTTTTTACTTTCATTTTAACTTTTTTATCATGCATATTATTGGTTTTTTATAAAGAAATAGAATATTATATGGTACGATTAAGTTTAAAAAATCATATGTGACGTCACATTAAATACTACCTATACTAATTTAATACTACCTATACGTAATTTGTGTAATTTGAAGCTTCAATTAAGTTATATTTAATTAAGCCTGTCGATGATGTACCTATCTGGTTGCAAATAAATATATTATAGAATGAAACAGTAAATTTATGCAGTTATTGTTTCTTTATTTTTTGTAATTCTTTCAGTTTTAAATTTTTTTTGTAAATACAAATTTATATCAGAATGCAAATGTTTTTGTGAAAAAATCGTAAAACATAAAATGTAAAAAATTAATATATTATAGAATAAAACAGAAAATTATTAATTTCAATCAATTGTTTCCTTTCCTATTTCATTAAAATCCAAAAAATCCACCTCTTAAGTTAATAGAATCTTAATAAAAGTTTATCATGAGAAACAGAAGTAGGTACCTATCATGTTATTTTAATTTTATTGGATTCTTGTGAGAGAAATTAGTAGATTTAAACTTCATTACTTACATATTGGGTTCACTAGTTATGTGTTGTAGATTTTTTTTTTTTTGAAAAATGCTTTAAAAAAGAAATATAAGGAAAAAAGTAATTTTTGAATAGCAATTCCCATTTATTCTAATGTTAAATTTGGAGCTTTCTGCCTACATAACATCGCGCTCTTCTACCAACACGTGAGTATTTGTATCTACCCATCCTTTTCTCATGTTGGCGTCACTCGGTTAGCACGGCGGCATACGGCAACACTCGATCTATAGAGGTTAAGATATCATTGTTTTATTCACATAACATAACCTCATTGTTCTTTTCTTATTTTTCTCGCCTCTTCTTGATAGAAGTCCTATTTTGGCCTCACCATACAGACAACTGAGTCAGTTTAAAGACGCCGTCAGTGATGACGTCACAAATGACTAGGGTTCCCAATAAACAATCATTTGACAGTTGCACGATTCCCAATTTTACTGTAAACTTTTGATTACAGTAAATAATGCGGAATTTGTAGTGATAAAAATTAAACTACCGACATACGGCTCGAGCTCCTTAGGAAACCTAAAATATGATTTAGCTCACTTCAATATTTGGTGGAATCGCAGGTCAATGTCTGAAAACAACCTCAATAAGTAAAACTTCAGGATCACGTGAACTTAAAACTTCAACTAAATCACGACAACTGCACAACGACCAGGCATCATCGTTTATAATCTTATGTTACGCAACTCGATGAAAAAATAATTAACAGACGATGACCTCGTATGGCCAGGCTCTGGTATATCAAAGGACTCCACTTCGACGTGGATTGACTTTGTAAAAAATCTCTCATCGGAAAAAAGCTACAGGCTCGGGTAAATTAGACAAAAGATGCCTTATTTTGTGACCCTATATATCTCGAATCCGTCAAAACATCTATGACAGTTCCTGAAATATCCTGAAAAAAAACTGAAGAATCGAGATTTATTATCATTTTTATCTATCCTTTTTCATTGGATTTTAATAAATATTTTTTTAGGCTTACATAGGTTGGCGAGAGCTATCCATCTGACATTACAAAAATTTTCCAAGAATTTTCATAGTCAACTTTCGTTTTTCTTACGCCCGCGATATTATTTTTTTATGCCTGCGGTATAAAAAATCATGGAAACAAAAAATTATAACATTAAAAGAAAAAATTTGAAAATCTATTCTTCTTTTATTAAAGAAGAAATTTGTATAGGTACTAAATACCTATCATATCTAAAAATTTAAACACCATAAGGCAGGCAGTATGACTTTCATATTCACATTGACGTAATTCTGTGAAAAGAATGTTTTTTTTTCGAAAAAGAAGAATAAAATATGATTTTTTTTGTTATTAATTTTTGGTTGCCATGATTTCTTTTATACCGAACGATATACCTAAAAAAATACTATGCGGCCATAAGACAAACAAAAATGGACTTTGAAACTTTGCATGGGATATTGAAAATTTTTGAAATGTCAGATGGATACTCTTTGACGACTTATGTAATCCTAAAAAAAAGATTTTTTTATTTTCTAATAATGAAATTTTTATAAAATGATTTTTTTTGTTGAAAAATTTCCCAAAAAAAATTGTAATTTTTTGGCCTTGAAAATAATCGTAGTAGGCGGTGAGACTAAAGTTTTTCGTTTAATTGATTTTTTACTTATTTTGGAAAATGGGTATTCAGTTGACCCACTTTAAAGGGCTTTACCTTGAAAAATGGGCCATTTATGACACAAATAACTGCGATTAAATCGACATTTTTTTAACCCAAGAATCTGTGGTGAAGTTGTCGAAATTAATATTTAAATTGAAGAGGAGATTTTCACAAAAATACTTTTTTCTGTAGTGTCCCCTCCATATAAAAAATATAAAAATACGGGAAAACGATGCGAGATACTAAACTTTTATAAAAGGACTAGTTTAGTAATACTTTAGCTTTTGGATAAAAAATAGAGAATCAATCAGTGGTGTGCGGTAAAAAAGTTCTGGAGTAAAAAGTGGGACGTGACATCAAAAACAGGAACACCCTGTATGTCAATGTTTGTGAAACTATGTCAGTTTATTGGTTTCAACAATACACCTAGTAGTAGGCGATTAAATTTTGAATTTTCTCAGTTATTTCTGATTTATTCTGGAAAACGTGTTTTTGGTTGACACCATTTTAAGGGTTGTATCTTGAAAAGGGTGTCATTTTGGACGTGGACAATTTTGGTTAAATCGGCATATTTTTTACTCGGATAGAGCGTTGCCTTTTTAGCCACAGCCTGTAAGTAGGTATATCTTAGTCTTTCTCCATCGAGGGAATCGCGGATGTTCAGAATATCAGAGATCATAGAGGACTCGGGCTTCGCATATTCTCTCTAGCACATGCTATATCACTGGTCTCGTAGGGTCGTACCCCTTCAAGTTTTACCGTTTTTGGACCTCTGAAGTATGAATTTGTGAATAAAATAAAAGATTAAAAAATAAGTTCTTATAAAAAAAACTCTAAGGGGGGAAGGGTTCAGCCTTTGCGGAAAAACGGGGTGAATAAAAGAAGGATATTATTAAGGCTTTCTGGTAGGTATATAAATAGGTTTTTATTCTCAGTAAGGTTTCTTTTTTATTTCAAGTACCTAGTTTAAAAATAATATAGTTAATTAAATTTGAAAATATTGAAAATTTTAAAATATTGAAAAATATTATTGTGTTTCGAAATTTTGCCTATTTTTCGATTTTTTTTTCTGTATTTTTTTAACGATTTTTTTTCCTTTTACCTAACACATTTTCGGCATCGCTCTATTTTTTTGAGTTCATAATTGATTCCGGGCTATTTTGCCCTGGTCCATTTGCTCCGAAATTGTCATCAAAATCAACAACTGCAGGAGAAATGAATGATTGTTTACATAGAAAAATCTCATTACAAAAAAATCTCCATTAAATATAAATATGGAACAAGGAAACGCAATCTCGTAGGGTGTGTGGAAGGCAATCGATTTATAGACATATTTCATGTTTTCCTTCCAGTTTATGAACAATTATTTCACCACACGCGATTGAAACGTACTTGTTTTGACAACAAACCTATAGCACATCATACATTTCCTTTCAGTCTAACTCACCAGAAAGACAGAAATAACACCCCCATTTTCCGTTCCACCCAATAATCACTTATTAAATATTAATTTACTCCTGCCATATGTGTACACCAACGTTGCTTAGCAACAATTATTGGTGAAAGCAAAGGTTTCCAGAATTCTTCTTCAATGTTAGAGTATAAGATATAAAGAATAATATAGAGTACGTAGCGTATGTACTTATTAGGTATTAGATAGAAATAGAACGCAATAAATTTGGAAAATGGTTGTATTTACATTTGGCTTTCTTCCTACGATTTTTTTCTTATTTTTAATAGTCAATATCAACGCACAAACAACTCAGAACATTAATGTTTGTAAGTATTTTTGAAGGATTCTATTAATTAATACACGCTATTAGTATCAAATATTTTTTTCTTAAGTTGTTGAATAAGTAAAAAATTATTTTATTATACATAATAACCTAGGTAGGTACTTGTTTAAAGTACAAAAATGTATGTTTTGGGACGAATGAATGGATGAAGGACGTCACCTTATCAGAAAAAAATGGTCATAGTACCTACCTTTCCTACCTACAGCACCCATTTTTCAGTAATTCATCATAACCGTTGTGACACAGCTGTCAACCGATACTACTTTCCAAAGACAAACTTAAATTTAAAAACCTTCTTGCGCATCAATCGCATAAATAGTGTATTTTTAAGCGATCCAATTTATAAATATTTTCACCGCTTTTTAAATTGGCTTTCTGAAAATTTCCCTAGTCAGGTCATATTAGTGTAGTGGTTAACTGTGAAAATTGCATTTCACTTCGTTTGAAAACGTGCCTTAGAATGGATTTTTAAATTTTCAAAACCAAAATAAATGGTAAAACTGAACAATTTTGCCCCTTTTCCTTTGCCCGCCACTGGCTGACTTTACCTAAAAAATACTATTTTTTACACTACCTTCAATAGAACTGAAAAAGTGAAAAGGGAGCTTTGAAAACTGAAAATTTGAAATTTTAGAGGAATAAACATAATTTAAAAATATTCGAATATCTCCGCCATTTTTCTTATTTGCTTCTTGAAAATTTTCAGAATTAAGGGTTATTAGTATAGTTATCTATTGGAAAAATTTCAGTTCGATTCGTACAAAAATAGAAAAATAGAATAAACGGCTATAGAAATTTAGCCTTTTTTACCCTTTTCCTACCCATGCCACTGGCTTAATAATAAAAAAATGCAAATTTTATTGCAATAACTCAAATTTCAATAACTATTCTTCCAATAATGCTAATTTTGCTTAAAAGTTTTTGTTTCTAACTTGCTTATTTAGAGGTTCAAAATCTATCAATTTTTCCTAAAATTTAAAAGGCAGCCATTTTGGAACGGCTATTCCGATTTTACTCAAGACCGACTACTTGCAGTTATATTACTACAAAAAAAATTTCAGCCCCCTAAATTGAAAACAGCGACCAGAAACCGTGCCTCATGACCGTTTTTTTTTTTTGAAATTTGGAGGGACAGTAATAGTAACAAAACTTTAGGAAAATTATTTTTACGAAAATCAAACGTCATCTCTAAGTTTCACAAGAGTAAAAAATTTCGTTCATTAATCTTGAAAGGTGAAGCTACAGGAGCGTTTTTAAAATTTTAGAGAAATAAACATCATGTAAAAAAAATTCAAATAACTCCGCCATTTTTGTTATTTACTTCTTGAAATTTTTAAAGGCTGGAGGCTATTAGTATAGTTGCGTACTGTGAAAATTTCAATTTAATTCCTTCAAAAATGTGCTCATAAATTGTTAGAGAAATTTAGCGATTTTTACCCTTTTCCTACCCACGCCACTGGCTTATTAATAAAAGTAATGCAAATTTTATAACATTAAATCAAATTTCAATTAATTTTCCTCCAATCATGTTGATTTAGTTTCAAAGTTATTTTTCCATCTTACTCATACAGGAGCTCAAAAAAAAGCAATTTTTCCAAAAATTCAAATGGCCGCCATTTTGAAACGGCTTGGCCGATTTTGCTCAAGTACAATACCAGACCAGTTCTTATATATATCTTACTCCCACAAAAATTTCAGTCCCCTAGATTGAAAACTGCGACCTGAAATGAGATGACAAAAACGGGATATGGGGAATTTTGAAAGGACACCCTGTAGAAGTAACGCGACTTTAGGAATTTTTTTCAACGAAAATCTAACGTCGTTCCAAGGCTTTACAAGGATCCAAAATTTCATTCACTAATCTTGAAAGATAAAGCTACAGGAGCGTTTTGAAAATCGAAATTTCGCGATTTTGGAGAAATATATAAATATATAAATATATAAATATATATATAAATATATAAATATATATATATATATCGTGGGCAGGTGAATTTTGGAAAACCACTTTTTCGTGATCTGGGGGTCATGATCGGTGGACATTTGATGAGTTTGGGTGATTTTTGGAAAGTGATGTCGTCCTCAATAGTGTATTTTTTTATTAAAAAATACACTAATAAATCCAAGGAAAATCCTGATTTTTTAGAAAAACGACACTCTCAAATTAATGCATGCTAATATACAGGGGATTTCTCGCAAATGTTCTAGTCTTGAAATCCTGTTAGACTCACATAATGTAGATATTTTATGCATAACAGAACATTGACTCACATCTGTTTTGCAAATAAAAGCGAGAGTGAGCGATATTTAATTGTCTAGACTGTTTGCGTTCTTACTCTAATCTAATCGTACAATGTCATATTTTTTGTATTACTTTATGTATCTCCCATCCATAATTGGCCTTTGGCTGTGTGATGGTGTACACCTAAATAAATAAATAAATAAATAAATAACGTAATATATTTATACATGCTCTGGAAAAAAGTTAAACGTTAAAATAAAATAAAAATTTACTTTTTATTTTTATTTTTTCTATCAATCCTCCTCCAGATCTCCCTTTTTACATGTTCTCCTTTCTTGTTCACTTTATTTTAATGACAATTTTATTTTTATTTATTTTTTTCTTCACAGCGCCACGAAAATAATTTTAGAAAAAGGAAAATGCGTGTCAATTCTTCTTCTTTTAGCAAACAATAATTAAAAATTGATATAAAACAAATTTAATTTTTCTTACAAATTAATAATAATTTTTTTATTTTATTATATTTACTATAATAATGTTTTTAGTGTATGTAAATGAAGAAGCGAATCAAGTAGCTGATAAAGCTGTTGAAGTAGCAGTAACATATTTAGCTAAAGGGAGTAAACTGGGAGTGAGCGTAGAGTTGGTAAAAGTGGTTGGTAACCGAACAGACGCCTCTGGTCTTTTGGACTCGTGTGAGTTTATACCTACAATACGAGCAATATAAAAAATCTACTTATCTATACAATAACAGTAATATTCCTACCTTTTTAGTATGTAACAAATACAATCAAATGTTGGATAGCCAAAAGCCTCCTCATCTAGTTTTGGACACCACGATGGCTGGAATGGCTTCGGAGACGGTTAAATCTTTCACAGCGGCTCTCGCTTTACCAACCATAAGTGCATCATTCGGACAAGCTGGGGATCTAAGGCAATGGAGAAATATCGACGAAAATGAAAAAGAGTACTTAATACAAGTTAATCCTCCTGCCGACATAATTCCGGAAATAATCAGAGCTCTGGTATTGAACCAAAACATTTCCAATGCTGCTATTATGTTTGACGACTCATTTGGTAAGTGTTCTTTCAGTTTGATAAATTAACAGTAAAAATTATTTTACTTCTTGTCAGTCATGGACCACAAATATAAGTCTCTTCTGCAAAACATCGCGACCAGACATGTTATAGCGCCGATCTCAGAAAGCGACATTGGCGAACAGCTCACCAAATTCAGGAAACTGGATATCGTCAATTTTTTCATCCTGGGTAGTCTGGCAAACATCAAGAGGGTTCTAGATGCGGCAGATAATAAGGGATATTTTGATAGAACTTACGCCTGGCATGCAATAACACAGGACGAAGGCGATTTGAAATGTAACTGCAGAAATGCAACTATAATGTATGTTAAGCCCGTGGTCGATCCTCAGTATCACGAAAGGCTGGGAACCATTAAAACTTCTCACCAGTTGAACTCTAAACCGGAAATAGCTGCGGCTTTTTATTTCGATTTGGCTCTCTTCTCTTTCATGACTATGAAGTAAGTCACTTGTAAGTTCACAATTAGTTGTAGGGTAGGTATGTTGAAAATATTTATCAATAATTGAACTTGTTCACCCCAAAATTTTGCTCGGTTAATAAAATTTGGCTTGTTTTTAAATTTTTTGCAGGCCTTAATATGTTTCTTTTGACATTTTTGAAATCTTAGATCACCAGATTTTTGGCCTTCTGTGTAATATACAGAGTGATTTTTTTGAAAGGAGAATTTCAGGAGAAAATAAGTTACCAATGTATCCCGTCATGGCTGCTGTTTAACATCTCAATCCTTCTAAAAGTTACATTGATGGTAGTTACACTGATCTATTATTGGTCATCATACTTTTTGGCTTTTCATTTACCTATATTTCTTTCTAAAACTGTAAAATAAAATAAAAATCCTTTGGGCACATGTACTGGACTATATTTATGAATATATTTCTAAATTCTCCCATTTTAGTGGACAGTCTCCTCATAAAAAAAGGAAGTATAGTAGGATTAACTTTAAAAAGTCAGATGTGACGTCTTACTAACCGTCCGAATTAATATTTTTAATTTCACCAGAAAATGTCAAACAGTTAATTGTCAAGTTGTGAACGAGCGTAAATTATTGAAGGAAATCATTCAAATATGAATTGAATCGCTTACGTCAGTTTGAGAGCCACTGACAACTACATAAAATTTATTCACGTAATGACATTCTATCCTCTGTGTTGTGCATTTAATTCTCATTCAAAACCGAATGTTGACGTATACTTATTTATGCGGGATGGAGTGTTTAGACAAACTGGACGGTTACTATAAAAACACGTACATGAAACAAAATAAATCGAACTATCAAAAGGATGTGTATTCTTAATCGATACGTATGACTTTTTAGACTTTATTGGACTATCGGCCAATATTATAAACGCTGGTTAAGTTAACTAGCAGATTTCTGTGGTCGTTTCTGGAGAAGATATAGACTACAGGTCGAAATTATTGCAATTTAATTACTCTTGGCATAAAAGGGATTACAAAAATTTTAATAAAAGTTATTCGAGGTCAATATTAGATTCAAAATCGGGCACAGAAATCTGCCAGTTAACTTAACCAGCGTTTATAATATTGGCCGTATATGCGATATTTTTGTAGTGAGATTTCAGCAAAGAAGAGAATACTGACAATTATTGACAATGGTCAGCTTTTCGTTGACAATATAAATGTCGGTGCTTCTCTATGATGGTGCATTTTAAAAAAATACTCTATTCGTCTCAAATTTATTTAATAAAAGAATATTTTAAGGGAAATGATAGCAGATGGTGCGTGGAAAAGAAACAACGTCACAAATTACATTACATGTGATGAGTATGACGGCAAAAACTCACCCAAAAGAATAGCGCTCAACTTGAAAAACTATTTCAATAAGGTAAACTGTTATATCGCTTGATTGAAGAGCGAAAAAAAATTAAATTCATACATACACATTCACATTACTTAGAGAAAGCTGCATTTTTTAGGAAAGAAGCGAATCTCCGACATATGGAGGTATCACGTTAGCAGAAAATAATGGAGACAGTTTTATGGATTTTGAGATGTACATTAGCGCAGTCAGTGTTAGAGAGGGTGCTTCAGATAAATCGATTTATTTAGGTAAATGGAAATCTGGATATTCGAATAACTTAACTCTCGATAAACCTGACGATATGAAAAATTACACTGCCGACGTGATATACAGAATTGCAACGGTCGTGGTAAGTACCTATACGTCGAGGGACAATCTTCAATTATAATATTCTTACTTCTAGCAAAAACCTTTCATTATTAGTAATCCTGATGCTCCCAAAGGTTTTGAAGGATATTGCATAGATTTGATTAACCGCATAAGCACTATTCTCCATTTCGATTACGTGATATACGCGGTTCCTGATGGAAAATTTGGTAACATGGATGAGAACGGCAAATGGAACGGCGTTGTTAAAGAACTGATGGAAAAGAAAGCGGATATAGGACTTGGTTCCATGTCTGTTATGGCTGAAAGAGAAAACGTTATCGATTTTACGGTACCCTACTATGACCTGGTAGGAATAACTATTTTGATGAAACTGCCAAAAACGCCTACGTCACTTTTCAAATTCTTAACCGTCTTGGAGAACCAAGTATGGCTTTGTATTCTAGCAGCTTATTTTTTTACAAGGTAATTTTTTAAGTATTATTCATTAACTTATTACGATACGAAAGTTAAATTTATGTATTTTTGTAGTAACTTTTACTAATTTCAATATATTTTAGCTTTTTGATGTGGGTGTTCGATCGCTGGAGTCCATACAGCTACCAAAATAATAGGGAAAAATACAAAGATGACGAAGAGAAACGTGAATTCAACTTGAAGGAATGTCTATGGTTTTGCATGACCTCACTGACGCCCCAAGGAGGTGGTGAAGCTCCAAAGAATCTGTCTGGGAGATTAGTAGCAGCCACTTGGTGGTTGTTTGGTTTCATTATAATAGCTTCCTATACAGCCAATCTTGCAGCTTTTCTCACAGTATCAAGATTAGACACCCCCATTGAATCGCTCGATGATCTTTCCGAGCAATACAAGATACAATATGCTCCTCTAAACGGTTCCTCTACTATGACTTATTTTGAAAGAATGGCTAACATTGAAGCAAAATTTTATGAGTGAAGTTAACATGATTTTTATTAAAAAAAAAATTATTAATATTATCGATTTTTTAGAATCTGGAAAGATATGAGCCTCAATGATAGTTTATCAGAGGTGGAAAGAGCAAAGTTGGCAGTTTGGGATTATCCAGTAAGTGATAAATACACGAAAATGTGGCAAGCAATGAGGGAAGCATCATTGCCAAACACTTTAGAAGAAGCGGTCAAAAGAGTACGAGATTCCAAGTCTTCAAGTGAAGGTTTTGCTTACTTGGGAGACGCTACTGATATAAGATATTTAGAGATCACTAATTGTGATTTGCAAATGGTTGGAGAAGAATTTTCTAGAAAGCCTTACGCTATAGCCGTTCAACAAGGGTCGCCTCTGAAAGATCAGTTCAATACCGCGTAAGTAAAAAAAAAATTAAAATAGCCCAAACACTTAAAAAGTGACTTTTTTAGAATTCTTCAATTGCTGAATAGAAGAGAATTGGAGAGAATGAAAGAGAGTTGGTGGAGTCGGAACAAAGAGGCGATGA
Source organism: Malachius bipustulatus (assembly GCA_910589415.1). Taxonomy (NCBI): domain Eukaryota; kingdom Metazoa; phylum Arthropoda; class Insecta; order Coleoptera; family Melyridae; genus Malachius; species Malachius bipustulatus. The sequence goes on from OU342633.1 coordinate 54,958,032, forward strand.
AATGCGACAAACAAGACGACCAATCTGATGGCATCAGTATTCAAAATATCGGAGGAGTTTTCATAGTTATTTTCGTAGGAATTGGTTTAGCGTGTATTACTTTAGGATTTGAGTATTGGTGGTACAAATATCGAAAGGGCACTAAAATCATTGACGTTAAAGAAGCAACAAATAAAACCCCCGGTCAAGCCGATGTAAAATCGCGCGGAGTTGGAGGTTTTAATTTTAAAGCAACTAAATTATATCCTAGATCACGGTTTTAATGAAACAAGTCTTTTTTTGTCTGTCTTTATTTAAAATTAATTATTGTTGGGTGTGCATCTTTGAAGCAATAAAATGGTTTTATGCACTGATTAAATTATTGATTTCTTATTGTACCTCTTGTATATCAGTGAAAGTTTCGGAAGAACAGGATATCCAAAAAAATGCTTTCCTCTTTATCAACTCGCTTTCTTGTATGTTGCTTTGTTTCTCTGTTTGCGCAAATCTTGCAATCGATTTTAAACTTACTTTCTGAAAAGCTAGAGACTTGAAGTTTTAAACATAGCTCAGAACTCGATGACAATGCAATATTAACTCGCGTACTTGTCTGTTTGTTCATCTTATCCGCAAAAATGTTGTAAAATTTCGAGCACCAATGAGAAAGAACATGGACGAAGACAATTACAATTACCTCGTAATCTCTGTTTTTTATGTTAAATTTAACACCAACTTAAAAGTTTTATAAGATGTGTCACACATAAGGCTGTATTATATCATCTGCCTTTAAAAATATGGTATAATTAAAAAAAAAAGCTCTCAACCCTAACGTGGTTGAGCCACTTCATCTGGATGATTCTCAAATAAAACACTAATGTTTTATTTATCATTAATACTTTCGAATGATAAATGATAAAACTATTATGAGTTTTTAAGTGTTTGCCGATTCTGTTATTATACCTATAAGCTAATATTAGCTAATATAATATAATATAAGCTAATATATAAGCTAATAATTAAGCTAATACTCTGTTAATGTTTTCTTGCTGGCACTTAATATATTACAAAAAAATCTACATCGATTAAGTGATTTTCATTAATTTGATGAACTATTATGGTAGGTTATTTCTAATTTACGAGATCTCTACCTAGGTATACAGATAGTTTAATATTTACCTTGGCCAGTCATGCCGAATTTATATATTTTAAAATTTTTCTTCATAAAGAATTTTAGGGATAGACTAATTTTCTGTGGAGCACTGCTATTGGCATATAATATGATTCATTTTTCAACAATATTGTTTACAGATAAAAATAATTGGTTTGGATTAGGGTAGATTAAAATATTATATAATTATTATAATTATTACAAGTTAATTTCCAGGAAGAATATTATTTCTAAGATCAAATATATAGTACAATTGTTTTTATTTTCTTCACTACTCAACGTCGCTTTAGTAAGGCTAATTATGGAAGGGAAAAATATCTCATCATGTCTAGAAGAAATTAAAAATCTGAAGCTACAACTATTCGCTGTTGATAATCTGGGAAAGAAAAAAAGGAACAGGATTAATTTTATTCGATTTTTATTAATTCCTACAATAGGCAAATATTCTAATAATAAAAATATTAATGTTTCCTTAAATATTTTCTTTTTTTCAGTGGGAACCATTCTCATCTTTGATTTGTTACATTGTCAGCAAAAAATTGAACTATCGTTATTTATATGTCTCTACCTACCGGCAAGTATCGTAATAATTTATATAAATGATTTTGCTACGTTGTTTTTTGAATTATCCCTCATTTACGCTTATATTAACCAAATTTTCGAAAACCATTGTAAAAAGGATTGCAGCTATGAAGAAGTAATAACATTAAATAACTCACAACCAAAAATAAATAGTTATCGGAAAAATGCAGCAATGAAAGAACTTCTGGAAAATGTAAGTACCTATGCACAAAATAATATTTTGAATTAAAAAGAACAAATTAGAAATCTTTAACACAACTGGTGAGGTGAGAGCTGAAAACATGGACGATACCGCTTCGTCATGTTATGGACTCATCAGCCAGATACACAACACACGCCATAGGAAAGATTAGAAGTAATAGTTATTATTGCAACGAGCCTTCCGTGATGTTAGTGACTTTTAATAAAGATTTCTTATTTGTTCTGCAAAGAATCTATAGTGGCAAGCTAAATTAGAACTTATGAAACCCAAATGTAGCTATAAATTAGACGATAGTTATAGGTACATTTTAGCTCATGAAAATATATGACGCAACATGTGAAACAACCAGAAAAATAAATTATGCCTGTTTTCTTGAACTGGAAATCTTTTTTACGGCATCAACGGTATCGATTCTGTCGTTCCTGTATTCGAAAATTACCGAAGCGATGTACGAGACAAGTACTGAAGAAAAAATAAATCGACCCTTAGACTACTGGTCGTTATTCTTTTTGTATTTTATGCTTCTCATAACCAACGCAACCACTAAAGTTGTCGAAAATGGAAATTACACGAAAATCTTGGTCCACAGATTTGTTAACGTCCATCCTTGCTTAAAAGAAGTTAGTAGGTACCTGCTATAAGTAAATTATTTATTAAACGCGGTAACTTTGATCATTTTCAGGCGGATATATACTCTCTTCATTTAATTCACATCAAAGTGGTTATTTCAGCTTTTTTCTTCGATCTAAATAAAGGAGTACTATATGGTGTAAGTGATAAAATGATCTCTTTATTTTTCTCATAGCCAATTTTTTTTAATTATATTACATGCAGCTTCTAGGAGTGGTCGCGACTTATCTGATAGTTTTGATTCAGTTTTAATACATTAAAATGTAGTCCCTTATTATTTTATGTAACAAATTGCGAATTCCCTGTATGTATTTTAATTATCATGAAATCATAAAAATTATCAAAAGAAGAACTTAAGAAATAGAAGAAATTAAACGAACTATTAATTTTGGAGTTGAAGACGTGAACGCGTGTTATTAAATATAATATATTTAAAGCTCTATGATCATTTTCATACCGCCGTAGAGAAAATAGCGTCTTCTTCTCGCGAGGAGTGGCTATTATTCACTTGCACGTGATCTCCTTCTGCTTTTCTAGTACATACCTAAGTTTCATCCTCGTTAATAATAGTCATAATTCTTCGCTTGTTGAAGAATATACCATTATCTACCTATATGAGTCGATTAAAAATACAATAATTAAGATATAAGTGAAAACCAAACAATGTTCTGCAAGTAAAAATGTCACCCATAGAATAATCTCGATCGGCTGAAACAAATTCCTACACCCCGCATGGTACTATAGGAGTGTGGGAATGCTCATAGTAATCAATCATCAAAAAATAGTGATCAATTTTTGTAAATTATTCACTTCTAGCTAGTTTTATTATATAATAATTGATTTCTTGTACTTATCTCTAGTATTGAAAGAAATTTTGTCGCCTATTATCCTTTGGATTGAAATTTTAATGTTATTCCCTGAATATTTATGAAGAGAAGAATTTTGGCCATCCAAAATCTGACCACATCTTGAAAAGTATTATTACAATAAAAATACAGTCAGTTTTCTTGAGTTAAAAATTTTATCTGATATAATGGAGATGGAAATTTGAAGATAAATGGTACCCCATGATAGTTATGGCACCCTATCCTATTCTATTTCAAAAAATATTTTTTTTATTGTTCTAAAGCCTTTTTTACGCTGGTTGGTAAAAATTTTAATAGCGGAGTCTTCTTTATTGTACTGGTACCTGGTACCAGTATGACAGGGTGTATTGGGGTTTCTTAATTCTTTAACCATGCGGAATCCACAGGTTTGGCCATTTTGCAAACCAATATGGTAATATGTGCTCTGAGTTTGCAGTGCCCTGTAAGAAAACCTGTCAGCAATCGTTGCCCATTTTTCCTTTTTTTTTGATTAACGCAAGCATTTTTTAGATATATGTCTGGCTCATCTCATCCCATCACCCTGATGGGAGATCTCTCCAGATATTTGCTCTTTCAGTTTCCTTATCTTGCTTTCTTGCATTTGAAAACATTTTCTCTTACTCCTCAAATATTTTCTATAAACGACGTTGTTCATCGCTTTATTTTAGTTGTCTAATATACTGACCTATCAGAAACAAAGCTGTCTCGATCTGTGTTACTTACTAGAGTAAAAAGCCTTGCACACAATACACTCCTCAATATAGAAGTCTTAAAGCGTTATAGCCTATTAGAAATTAACATTAAAATCGCAAATATTGATGTAGTTCTGGTTTTTTGGTTTGTTGTAGGGTGATGTGAATCCAAATTTGCAACTTCGAAAAATTTTTGTACTCGCTGCGTTCCACACGAAAAACTGCAAAATTTTAGGACTTTTCCACTTTTTGCTCTAAAAGTCATAAATTATGCTCCATAAACCCTACAGGGTCCAAGTTGTGACCCTTCAAAGATGGTCAATTTTTCTCAAAAATTTGACAATTTTTAATTTGTCACGTTCGGAGCAAAATCGCTCATCATAATGAGAAAGGTCATTAAAAATTAACTTGTTTTAAAACATTTAATTTGCTCTACTTAACGAACAGAAAGAAGTCTGTGAGACTAATAGTTCACTCACAAACTCGAAAAAAAAAGAAGGTAAGAATGTATCTTTGAAGAATTGAGACAAAAGGCATCAAATCATGGAAAAAGGATAATTATACTTTTTAACTTGCAGACTATAGTTTTAATTAACAAAAGCTATAGAATTCTGAAAAGTAGAAAAAAATCAGCTTTGAACTTAAAAACTTATACAGCGCATTTTTCTTAGAGAATAGCATGTAAAAAATACACCCTGTGTTAACTTATGTTGTCTTGTACTTTGGAAATCGTTTTTAATTTTCAATAATAGTGCATGTCATCTACAGGTGTCCCTGAATTGGTGTTACAAACTTAAAGGGGGGATAGTACGTCAAAAAAAAAATTTTTTTTTTTTTTAAACATACCCTTTAAAATGCACCGTTTTTGAGATACAGGGTGTTTAAGTTGAAAAAATTAATTCGTTTTTTGCGGATAACTTGGGAACCGCTTGTCGCACGGATACCAGCTTTTGTACAAATAGGAACCTTAAAAAAGTAATAATTTCTAATGCGAAATGATTGGCTTTGCATAAAGCAGTGGCGGAGATTTTGGGGTTGACAAGGTTTTTTCGCCCCTATTTTCCACGCCACTGGGAAGATAGCTGCTTTGGAAACATTTTATAGAATTTTGGAGTTTTTTGCGCAAAAAATTATTCTTTGTAATTTTTTGTGAAACTAACCATTTTTGAAAAAAAGGGCATTGTATGATCAAAAAATTAAGCTCAAAGACACAAAATTTTAATGAATTGGGAAACCATTAACACCATAACGAAAGATAAATTGAATTTTAATGATTGTTATTAACAAGATTCAATTTAACAAAACTTTAAATATTAACAATAATTTAAAAATTTTTATTTATTTTTTTTAACAAAGGTTTTTTTGCCCCTATTTTCTACGCCACTGGGAAGATAGCTGCTTTGGAAACATTTTATAAAATTTTGGAGTTTTTTACGCAAAAAATTATTCTTTGTTAAAAAAAAGGGTAATTGTATACATCCGCGGCTTCTAAGTTTCATCAATTTTTTCGGGACCGAGGAGCGAAATAGGGGTGCTGGGTGGGTAAGAAAGTAAAAACAGCCATTGCAAACTAATATTAAGGTCACAACTAAGGCCTCTTTGGCACTACGGTCAAATTTCAATTTTTTTTCACTTTCAGGGCAAGGACAATCTTCGAAAATAACAGTACCACGATTTTTATTTTGAATTTTGCATTTATTTTGCATTTATAATCCGAAAATCATTGCATCAATCTCTGTGGACTGGACACGTTATGTGAAAGCGGATATATCGCCCAGTCCGCCTCTGTAAACTTCTAACACAGAATAGAATACTTGGCAATTATATTGTGAAGTGGATTTATCCGGGATCGCGGCATCTAATCGGTGCCTCTTGTCAGGACCGCACTCCCTCCGCACTCTCAAAACCGTTTTTTTACACCGTTTTGTGGCTTTCCCTTTCATTTGCAAAGCAAATGAATACCTTCTTGGTGTTACTATAGGTATGTTCTCCACCCCTATATAGGTTCCATAGTGAAACTGTAGGAGCCGCGGATGTATATAATGACCAAAAAAAGTTAAAATTTTTTAAATTGTTAATACTTATAGTTTTGTTAAATTGAATCTTGTTAATAACAATCATTAAAATTCAATTTATCTTTCGTTATGGTGTCAATGGTTTTCCAATTCATTAAAATTTTGTGTCTTTGAGTTTAATTTTTTGATCATAAAATGCCCTTTTTTTTAAAAATGGTTAGTTACACAAAAAATTATAAAGAATAATTTTTTGCGTAAAAAACTACAAAATTTTATAAAATGTTTCCAAAGCAGCTATCTTCCCAGTGGCGTAGAAAATAGGGGCGAAAAAACCTTGTCAACCCCAAAATCTCCGCCACTGCTTTATGCAAAGCCAATCATTTCGCATTAGAAATTATTACTTTTTTAAGGTTCCTATTTGTACAAAAGCTGGTATCCGTGCGACAAGCGGTTCCCAAGTTATCCGCAAAAAACGAATTAATTTTTTCAACTTAAACACCCTGTATCTCAAAAACGGTGCATTTTTAAGGGTATGTTTAAAAAATTTTTTTTTTTTTGGACGTACTATCCCCCCTTTAAGTTTGTAACACCAATTCAGGGACACCCTGTATACTTTACAATACGACCTTTCGGAAAAGCGGGTCATTGTAAAAATTGTTTAATTTAATTATACAAGCTGTCCCAAAATGAACTGCATGAAACGATAAGAGATATACGAAGTCGATTAAATTACAAAAAAATTGCCTTGTTGTGAGACGAGTATTTGGCAATAAAAAAATTGAAAATAAAACTTCAGTAATTAGTACAACAACTGTCAAAAATTTCGAGTAATTATGATGTAATCCACAAAATCAACCAGAGCCATCATCAGTACCGCGGTTTTTACGAAAGCCATACTGACTGAAACTAAAATACCTACAATAGGTTCAAAATATTAGGTCAATTGTTTACTCCGTGCGTAGTTGTATTAAAATCAAAAATGTATTAGAATTTATTTATTTATTATGTCTGAAGATGCTACTTTGAAAGTAGCGAAACACGCGTTACACCGCTAATCTATCAATAACAATAGAATTTTTTTAAAACTTTGCAGTCCATGTTTATTTACTATATTTCGATATTTATTCGTAAGTATTTCATTTTATTTACAGGTAATCATGAGATAGATAAAACATTAGATTGAAAACTTAAAACGATACTCATCATTTTATATTTCGAAAAACTTTATTCATCCAGAGAATATAATTAATAATCTTCATCGGCTGCTAGTTCTTTCAGTCTAGTTTGTAGATCGTTCAGTTTTATTCTAATTCTTTCGGCATCACAATTCATTTCAGAATAGAAAAGTTGCACTTGCTTATCATTTTCCTCAACCCACTTCTTCATCTCATTTAAGCAAGTGCAATTCCATGGATTACCATCTAGATCGATCGATTTAGCGTTTACGTTCTTTATAAAGTCTTCATGTAGACATTGAATTTGGTTTTCGCCCAATTTGAGATCTGAAATTTTCATATCACCGAAAACATCGCTGTCGATACTAGCAATATTATTATGATCCAACCAAAGATTATTCAAATCTTTTACATTTTCAAAAGCTTTTTTATTCAGATTTTCGATTTTATTATAACTAAGAATAATATTTAGTTCCAAAGTAAGACTTCCGAAGGTTTTCTCCCCGGCCAAATTTTTAAAGGCGTTATTTGGTAACTGACTTATGAGATTATTTTGCATGGAAACCCTGGACAGTAAAGGTGTATTCTCAAACCAATTTTTGTCCCATTTGGAAATCTTGTTATCTGCCAAGTTAATGTTGATCAAGTCAGGCATATCATTAAAAGCTTTAGAATCAATGCTGGATAGCGAGTTTTTACTCAGATCTAATGAAGATATCGCAAGACTATTAAAAACTCCCTTCTTTATTTCTTCCAATTTATTGCCCTTCAGGCTAAGTTTTCTCAATTGTGGTAAATTTTTTAAAGCACCTGCAAATTTAAATGAAACGTTAGTAAATCAAGTTTATTAATTATTATTAAAAATTTACCTGGGCGTATTTCTGTAATTCCGTCTCCTTCCAACGTAAGTTCATCTAAATCCTCCAAATCGGATATGCAACCTTCGAATAATACGGGAATATTTTGTTCTTTTATCTCCAGACCGTCGTAAGGTATATTTGTTGGTAAGTTTTCCTTCAAGTTATTCGAAGAAGAGATTTTTATCTCAAACTTGTGCACAAAAAATGCATATCCATGTACTGTCACATCTTCAAAAGCAACATCGACTGCTCTCGCGTTGCATATCAAAAATAACACGACAGAAACTAGAAAATGCACTCGGGCCATAATGTCAGCCGCCAATAATAAATATAGCGAATATAAGACATTATGAATTATTGAGCACTTATATAAGGATATGCATTCGGCGTTCTTAGAATCAAAAATGAGCTAATTTAGAGAGAACTGAATGCTTTGATAACCTTTTCTAATCTGAAACTAAAATATAATTGTGGGTTTTCCTTGAAAATATCAAAACAAATATGTTTATTAATTATATGTAACAGACAAGAGGACTACAAGGAGTCCCAAAATATTTTAGTATTCATGCGAATAAAAAATGTTGCACAAAAAACTTGTGCAACAATATTTATTAATAAAATTTGGGTACGTTCAGAATGTGCACTGAACATAACAATTTACAGTGTTATTCATTAAAGTTGGGATTTTCATAGAAAAAATATACAATTATATGATGACAAACTCCTATTAATTATCATGATTAAGACACTGTCTAACAACTAGTATCCTAATTATTTTTATGTAGTAAATAGTATCACCTTTTTGCATAAAATACTATTTTACTATTAGAGAACTTTTACTTGAACGACCTGTATATTTATAGTAAAAATAAATACTTATATGTTCGTGTGATTATAACATAATAGTTATTATTTTTATACTCGTATCTCAAGATATTTTTATCGTAATTTACAATAATATTTGTACACATTAAGTATGCAAATAATATTTTTAGAAAAATATACCTACAGGCATAAAAATATCCTGGAATGAAAACGAAAACAGAAAACTCAACATCAGGACTTACCTTCCTGCACCATTCTTCACAATTAGAGACAATGTTTCTTGTTGGATGTTTGTTCACTCACCATGACAAGATCACTACGCACAAATGAAAGCAGCGTCTCACGATTTCGGTTTTGTTTTCTGATGTCAGCAGTCCTATTATTATTCTTTATTAGTGTATTTTTTAACAAAAAAATACACTATTGAGGACGACATCACTTTTCGAAAATCACCCAAACTCATCAAATGTCCACCGATCATGACCCCCAGATCACGAAAAAGTGGTTTTCCAAAATTCACCTGCCCACGATATATATATATATATTTATATATATATTTATATATATATTTATTTCTCCAAAATCACGATTTTTCGATTTTCAAAACGCTCCTGTAGCTTTATCTTTCAAGATTAGTGAACGAAATTTTGGATTCTTGTAAAGCTGAGGAATGACTTTAGATTTTCGTTGAAAAAATTTCCAAAAGTCACGTTACTTCTACAGGGTGTCCTTTCAAAATTCCAAGAATACGGTCCTTGAGGCACGGTTTCTGGCCGCAGTTTTCAATCTAGGGGGCTGAAATTTTTGTGAGAGTAAGATGTCCACAAGGAGTGGTCTGGTATTGCACTTGAGCAAAATCGGCCGAGCCGTTTCAAAATGGCGACCATTTGAATTTTCGGAAAATTTACTATTTTTTGAATCCCTGTATGAGCAAGATGGCAAAAAAACTTTCACATCAAGTTAACAGGATTGAAAGAAAATTAATTGAAATTTGAGTTAATGCAAAAAAATTTGAATTTTTTCCATTAATAGGCCGGTGGCGTGGGTAGGAAAAGAGTGAAAATGGCTTAATTTCTGTAACAGTTTTTGAGCACATTTTTGAAGGAATTGAACAAAAATTTTTACAGTATAGACAACTATACTAATACTCTTTAATCTTCAAAGATTTCAAGGATCAAATAAAAAAAATGGCGGAGATATTTAAATTTATTTTACATGATGTAAATTTCTCTAAAATTTTAAAAACGCTCTAGTAGCTTCATCTTTCAAGATTAGTGGAAGAAATTTTTTACTCTTGTGAAACTTCGGGATGACGTTAAATTTTCGTTGAAAATTTTTTCAAAAGTCGCGTTACTTCTACAGGGTGTCCTTTAAAATTTCGAAACATCCGGTCCTGTGGCACGGTTTTCTGGTAGCAGTTTTCAATCTAGGTGACTGAAATTTTTATGGGAGGAAGATATTATCCACAAGTAGTGGTCTGGTATTGCATTTTTTGAGCAAAATCGATCGAGCCGTTTCAAAATGGCGGCTTTTTGAATTTTAGGGAAAAAGGCTATTTTTTAGTGCCTGTATAAGCAATATAGAAAGAAAACTTTTCACAACAAAATAATGAGGATGACAATTAAAGGCTTGTTTAATAACTTAACGATTGAATGTAATATTCAGACCCGGGACTGCTTGATTTAAAACCAGCACCAGCACCAGACCAGCGCACCGTTTTCATCGCGCTCCGCTCGGGCGAGACCACCCATGCAGATATGACTGCTCCTGCCAACCCCAATTGCAGAAAATAAAAACTCCTACAAACCTGTATTATTATTTTCATCAGCAAGCTAGTGGCGTGGGTAAGAAAATGGTAAAAATGGCTAAATTTCTTTAATTGATTATGAGCACATTTTTGAGGGAATTTACCTGAAATTTTCGGAGTAGACAACTATACTAATAGCTTGTAACTCTCCAAAATTTAAAGAAGCAAATAAGAGAAATGGCGGAGTTATTCGAATTTTTTTACATGATGTTTATTTCTCTAAAATTTCAAATGTTCGGTTTTCAGAACTCGCCTGTAACTTTTTAAAGTTAGTCAGTGGCGGGTATATAGGACAAGAGACGAAATTGTTAAATTTTGCCAATTTTTTTTTGGTTTATTATGTAAAATTCTATTAATGGCACGCTTTCAAACGAAATGAAATGAAATTTTCACAGTAAACCACTACGCAAATTCGACCTGACTATTGAAAAATTCAGAAAGCCAATTTAAAAGGCGGCAAAAATTTTCATAGTTAAATCGCATAAAAATACACTGTTTCTGCGATTGATGCGCAAGAAGGTTTTTTTATGTTTTACTGGATATTACCTAACTCAAAAAAAACTATCAGCAAATAAGTTTTTATACAGGGTAATATGTGCGATGGGGTGCAGAATGCGGTCTTCGTACCCCCGTTTCCCAAATAAATTTTTCTTGTAAGTTTTCGATGAGAAAATTTCGAATCTTGATGTCTCACCTCGAAACTGTTTTCAGATTTTCAATTCAACACCTGTATTTACAGGGTGATCTCGAGAAATCAACTTTTTGCTCTTGAAGTGCATAACTTTTTTCCTCGCCAATCGATTTTGGAAATTTAAGCCAGCTAAACCTTCAGACATGAAAATCCTGGGACGAAAACTGACTCAGAAAAGAACAAAAGATTGTATAAAAAATTACTTAAATTTATGTTTCTTCTGGAAACAGGTTTTGGGAGGAATCTTGAATAAAAATTAATTTGTCTCCAAACTAGCCTTCATTTGTGAACAATTTAAGAATTTTCGTGCTGACATGAGATTAAAAATGTTGAATCAACAGCCAATTACATCTGCACGTTTTCAGGTGGAATCAGCGTTTCTTGATCATTTTTCATCTCGTGTCAGTAAGAATATTCTTAAATTGTTCACAAATGAAAGGATTTTCATTCAGTTTTCCTCCAAAGACCTGCTCCTAGAAGAAACTTAAATTTAAGTAATTTTTTATGCAATCTTTTGTTTTTTTCTGAGTCAGTTTTCGTCCCAGGATTTTCTTATCTGAAGTTTTAGCTTCAATGTAAGTCTAAAATTTCCAAAATCAGTTGGCGAGGAAAAAATTTATATGCACTTCAAGAACAAATAGTTGATTTATCGAGATCACCCTGTCAAAATGAAAAAACCTGAAAACAGTTTCCAGGTTAGACATCAAGCTTCAAAATTTGCTCACCAAAACTTACAAGAAAAATTTATCTGGAAAACGCGGTCAACAAAACAGCGGAGGATTTTGCACGCCTTCACGTAGAAAAATTGTTTGTATTTTTTTAGCCTAAATCCAATAAAACAGAAAAATAAATGATAGGGCTGCTAAAATGAAAACCAAAACAGAAATCTCTTGGGAATTTCGAAAAATAGCTGCGATCTCACACACCAGTTTCTTCCATAGTTTGTCAATTTCAACAAACACGTACAAACAAGGCCACCCCTCCATGAATGTGGTATTTTCTACTAATATGTGAGGTCAACCTCCAAACATCCATGCAAACATATACATCAGCCTCATCAAATACCCAAGCCTCACTTGTCAAACACTTCATTTCTTATGCTTTGAGCATGCAGATGAATCAAATTAACACTTAATTGGATGGTGAATCTCTTTCAAGCTAAAACCCCGCTTCACGTTAGCGCCTTGGGGGCACATGGATGAGCTCACTGCTTTCTGTAGATTAATCAAATCAGTAGCATGAGCGCACTCCGTTAGCGGCTCAAGTCTGTAAAGATGTGTTTTCTAATTTTACACTTCTCATTACAGTAGGTGCTTGTCCCTTTTGGTTAAACCATCACTGGACACCAATATAGGCGCGCCAACTTCTTCATTCCCGATTCTGCTTTCTATAGTTGATGTTTATCGCACCTAGTCTTTGGTCATTCTGACCAAGAAAGATCTGAAGCGACCATTTTATAAGGTCCTTCAGAAAGTACTCGAGCTGACTTCTCACTGGTGCGATAGGGAACACAAACATGTCAGTCAACCCTCGCAAAATTGTCAGTACCATTTTCCAGAAAAAAAAAGTTGGATGGTTTACCTCTTCTTGGAGAAATCATTATATTTTCAGAAGAAGCCAAGTCCTGAGTCATCCTGGATAAAAAGCTTACTTGGAACTCCCATTTGAAAAACTTATACACAGAGCAAAACTTTCCTTTTGGACTTGTTAAAAGATCTGTGGCAAAACATGGGGAATTGGACCCAAACAAATATAATACTTACTGGCCTTATGGAAAGATAGTCAGACTTATGATTGCGTATGGCACTACTGCTTGGTGGTTAAAAGGCCATCAGATCATGGCCAATGCAAAGATTTCTATCTTACAGAGACAAGCTTGTCTGGCGATCTGTGATGCTATTATTACACCACACCGTCGTCGGATATGGAAATCCTGGAAATACTGGACTTATCACCTCTCCATATTTGGAAAGAGAGACTAGATTGACTATTTATATAAAATGTTACAAATGGCATGTAACTGGGAGCAAAGAGAATCGGGTTACTGTAAGACATATAGAAAGTCAGTCTACTATGCCCTCGGGCATAATGCCTGAGACCATTATGAACCGTTTCGCTTATAAGGTGGTTCTCCCGGGAAAAGCCGCGTGGGAGGAAAACAGAAATTAACTCCTAATAGCAGATTTCAGATGGTTCACCTCTAGTCCTCTATTATTGTCCAGAGCGAATTGTTATTACGACTATGTCGTCGGTGTAGCCTTGGCGATCAATGTCTAGAGGACAAGAAGTCATGGAGTATATCGACATTTCAAAATCTCCCTATTTAAAAGATTAGCTATTGTTAATTTTTAAAGAACTTTACTGATTGTGTCATTTTATATGCTATAAAACTGTTAATGTTTTCTTGCTGAGTGCACATTACAGATATTACATAAATATTACAAATTACAATAAATCTACACCTACGAGTATATTAAGTTATTACTTATTTTCATCATTTTGGTGAACTAATGAAAGTTATTTCACTACCTACTTCAAATAGGTACCTACAGGTATTATTACAGTTTGTTGATCTTCGTCGATGATGCCGAAATTATACATTTTAAAATTTTTCTTCATTAAAAGTTTTTGGAATAGTGTAATTTTCTGTGGGGTACTATTATCAGTATTTAATTTTATTTATATGTCAACAGTATTGTTTACAGATGACAATAATTTACTTGGATTAGGGTAGGTTTTAAATATTCAATATAAATTGTAAACTTAATTATTATTATACTTACCTACTTCAATTTCCAGAAAAAATATTCTTTCAAAGATCAAATATATTGTACAGTTGTTTGTTTTTTCATCACTGCTCAACATCGTTTTACTCAGGTTAATTTTGGAAGGGAACAAGGTCTCGTTATGTTTAGAAGAAATAAATAATCTAAAATTACAACTATTCGATGTTGACAATTTGGAGAAGAAAGAAAGGAACCGGGTTAATTTAATTAGATTTTTTCTCATTCCTACTACAGGTAATTTTCTAATAATAAATATTACTGTGCCTTAATAAGTAATTCTTTTTTTTAGTGGGAATCATTCTCATCTTTGATTTGTTACATTGTCAGCAAAAAATTGAACTATCGTTATTTTTATGTCTCTACCTGCCGGCAAGTATCGTAATAATTTATATAAATGACTTTGCTACGTTGTTTTTTGAATTATCCCTGATTTACGCTTATATTAACCAAATTTTCGAAAAGCATTGTAAGAAAGATTGCAGCTATCAAGACGTGATAACATTAAATAACTCACAGCCGAAAATAGATAGTTATCGGAAAACTGCAGCAATGAAAGAACTTCTGGAAAATGTAAGTATGTACCTACATCATTACAATATTATTTACTCGGATATTATGTATCTATTATTGAACAACTAAGATTATCCTAGATTTGAAAATTGGGTTTTAGGTTCAAATTTAGCTTGCCACTATTATATAGGTTCTTTGCAGAACTAATTAGAAATCTTTAATAGCATATGAGAGCTTAAGACTTTGTAATGGACTCATCACCATGTCATATCAGTCAGTTACACAACACGTACCATACGAAAGATTGGAAATAATAGAGTCTTTCGTGATTTAGACTTTTACAAGATTTAATCTAAATAAATGTTCTGCAAACAACCTACAGTGGCAAGCTATAAATTAGAACCTAAAATCCAATAAATTCCAAATCTACTATAGTATACCTAATATTGTTATAATTTTATAAAATATAAATTAGCCGATAGTGTTTTTAGCTCATGAAAGTATATGACGCAACATGTGAAACAACCAGAAAATTGAATTTTGCCTGTTTTCTTGAATTGGAAATATTTTTTTGGGCATCAACAATATCGATTTTGTCGTTCCTGTATTCGAAAATTACCGAAGCGATGAATGAGACAAGTACTGAAGAAAAAATAAATCGACCCTTAGACTACTGGTCGTTATTCTTTTTGTATTTTATGCTTCTCATAACCAACGCAACCACTAAAGTTGTCGAAAATGGAAATTACACGAAAATGTTGGTCCACAGATTTATTAACGTCCATCCTTACTTAAAAGAGGTCAGTATTATAGTATGTACCTACTTATCTAGTATCTACCTAAATTTATAATTATTTTTATTGAACCACTTATTTGATTATATAATATATTTGATGAATTTTTCTTCAAGTTCAAAAAACAGAACTTCCAAATTTCGTATTGCATGTGTGGTTTAGAGCTAACTGATATGATATGCTGATGAGTCCATAATAAGGACGAAACGGTACCGTCCATGTCTTCAGTCTTCTCCTCGCATGCTGTACGAAAGTTTTTCTAATTTGTTCTGTAAAGAATCTTTAGTGGCAAATTTAAATTAAAACCTAAATCCCAATAAAATTCATCAAATATACAGGGTGTACCAGCTCGATTTAGACAACGGTAAGGGCCGTGTAGGTCTCGTCAAGACGAAACGTTTTTTTATTTGAAATTGTTGGATTTGGACCTTCGTTGCGGAAATATGGCCGACTTCCGGTTTTTAGTTTTTTGGCTCCAGTTTCGGCATTTTTAGGTTCTCGCCCAAACTGAAACTAGTTTTGGAAACTCCTTAGCTTCAGTTACAACTTTCATATTGAAGTCAAGGCTCTATCTCTGTTGGATTCAAAATGGCGACATGTCCAAGACTTTAAATTTTAAGTCTTTGAATCAATTCAAATTGAATCAAACTGAAAAATTAAGATTTTGAATCCAACATAGATGGAACCTTGACTTCAATATGAAAGTTGTAACTGAAGCTAAGGAGTTTCCAAAACTAGTTTCAGTTTGGGCGAGAACCTAAAAATGCCGAAACTGGAGCCAAAAAACTAAAAACCGGAAGTCGGCCATATTTCCGCAACGAAGGTCCAAATTCAAAAACTTCAAATAAAAAAACGTTTCGTCTTGACGAGACCTACACGGTCCTTACCGTTGTCTAAATCGAGCTGGTACACCCTGTATTATCTACCTAAATAGCTATATTAATATTAATAAGATTTATTAATTACACAAGGTACTATTATTATTTTTAGGCGGATATATATTCTCTTCATTTAATTCACATTAAAGTGGTTATTACAGCTTTCTTTTTCGATCTAGATAGAGGAGTGCTATATGGAGTAAGTGAAAAAATGAAACTCTTTATATTCTCACAGCCTAATCTTTTTATGTTACATGCAGCTTCTAGGAGTGGTCTCGACTTACCTGATAGTTCTGATTCAGTTTTAATCGATTAGAACAATAATTTATTTTATGTAACAAGTTGTGAACTTGAGGAATTTTAAGCACACGTCATGAAAAATGTCCAACGAAGCGAGTTGGGTAACACGTCAAACGCTTATAAAAACATTTATTTCGCAAGCGTTTCTACAAGATTTTATCTCTATTACAGTTGCATACACAGATCTTAAAACGAAAAAATTGTAAAGTGAACCAAAAAATTGTATTTTTTTACCTTCAGTCGTTAGTTCTGTTATTAATATTTTATTAGCGTGAAAATAAACCAGTATGGCTTGGATAATATTGCCTGAAATTTTCCAAAATGAATTTTTCAAAACAAATAATGCATACGTAAATTATGTTGAAGATTCATAAATGCACCTTTTGACAATTTTAGAAAAATAACGATTCACATTATACAGTGCTTGTCAAAAGTAACGGATTAATTCTTTTTCTCAGTTAATATTTGTAGAATTAAAAGAAAAAAACGAAACAGATAAATTTTTTAATTTAATTTTTGTTCTATTGACGTAAAAATTTTTTTTTGATACAGGGTATTCCTTGACTCAGTAATGACGTCATTACTGATCATAATCCAGTAAGATTGGTTTTTACAGTTGGTATTTAAATTGAGTAGGTTATGCGTTAAAAACAAGGGAACATCTCAATTTTTAATTTTGGAGTTGTACATTGGAAACAGCTTATATGTCCCTATCTTAACTTTTCACATATTCTACAATGTGGATAAAATTTTAATATAGGGTGATGGCAATTATCAGATTTTTAATCGCCCTGTATAAAAATTTCAAGTACACTGTAAAGAAACACATGAAAAGTTAAGAGCCGTTTTCAATGTGAGCTGCTTTGAAAATGGAAAATTGCGATTTTGATTTGTTTATAACTCGTAACCTACTCGATTTAAACTGCGATAGTAAAAACCATTCTTACAGAATTTTCTTAGACAATCTGAAAATGTAATAATAATACAGAGTGTCCAATTTAAAAAATAGACAATGTCGTCAGTACTGAGCCAAGGAAATATAAGAAATGTCACGTCAATAGAACATAAATTAAATTAAAAATTTGACCTGCTTCGTTTTTTTTTATTCTACAAATATTAACTGAGAAAATGAAATTATCCGTTACTTTTGAGAAGCACTGTATACAATAATTATTATAGACCAGGAACTGTTCCGTCAGCTCATTGAAGAATCAATCACGGAACAATCAATTGAAAGGATTTGGTGCTGGAGATTGTATCTCAGCAACGCATTTAACTGAAAAGGTTAATGGAAAATTTAGAACATTTTTGACAAAATGAGTTTCCTCGCTCAGGGTGGATACACTTTCCTACATTGCAGAAATCACCATATGTAACAATGTGAGATTCTTAGATCCTAAGAGTGTCAGGCATCAAAGGATGGTCGCGATATTAGCGTTGGAGTGCTCCAAGATTCCATCCTGGATCCCTCTATTAGTTAAATACACTATTGAGGACGACATCACTTTTCGAAAATCACCCAAACTCATCAAATGTCCACCGATCATGACCCCCAGATCACGAAAAAGTGGTTTTCCAAAATTCACCTGCCCACGATATATATACAGGGTGTTGATTTTCAAAGCGGGCCATAGGGTATCAAAATGAAGCTAAAATTATTTCTCATAACGCTTGATATCAGAAATTAATTTAATTTCACGTTGTTTTCTAAAATTCTTCAGTAAAAATTCAAGTAATTGTTAATGTTTGATCACAAAATAGCATGCCTTGCCTAAATAATAATGACGTTTCTACGTTTTGACAATCCAATAATAAAACTTTATAAGTCAGTAGGTAATAATAAAGTCTGGTTCTATTTAACCCTACTGTAACTGGCTACACTGTAGTAGGTTTTCACCATAAAGACTCTTTCTTGGTTTGTATAACTCATTTTTAAATAGAGCCAGACTTTATTATTACCTACTGACTTATAAAGTTTTATTATTGGATTGTCGAAACGTAGAAACGTCATTATTGTTTAGGCAAGGCATGCTATTTTGTGATTAAACATTAACAATTACTTGAATTTTTACTGAAGAATTTTAGAAAACAACGTGAAATTAAATTAATTTCCGATGTCAAGCGTTATGCGCAATAATTTTAGCTTCATTTTGATACCAAAACCATTTCTGTCAGTTTAAACGGCAAGCAGGAATCCTCAAAAACCACTTTCGCAATGCTAATCCCCTATGGCCCGCTTTGAAAATCAACACCCTGTATATATATATATTTATATAAAGTGCTTTCAATGGCAGACAGCACACGCAACCATCTAGAGCCCCTCGAAGCTGCAGACGGACCGTTTCGGTCTTTTTATGACCTCATCAGTACAGCATATCGAGATGGAATCCAGAGGCTACGATGCTGTCCGCCAGCAAAAGCTAGGCCTTTGTATCCACTCAGTTCCACGGAACCAAGTGACTTACAACGCCTTTCGCCATCTAACAATGGAGGCAAGAACTACCAGCAATGTGTGCCAGCTTGCGACCATCAGATCAGAGACGGCGGCCCGGTGCAGTTTTATATGCTTTTAGGCTTCACCTCTCCTCGGCCAGTGCTGACCACTGCCGGAAGATGCCATTCCATTCGCCCATAAGTAATTAATACAAATATGAAAGTTTTATTAGAGCCGTGATTATAAATCATGAAAATATAATTTTCGGGCATTTAAATTCGGGGATTATAATCACGGCTTCATTCATGAAGAAGTCGTCTGGTACTGTATTTGAGTAAAATCGAACCGTTTCAAAATGGCGGCCTTTTCAATTTTAGAAAAAATTGCCAGATTTGGAACCCCTATACCTACCTAAAGCTCAGATCCAAAATAGTAGTCACTAACTGACATTACTGAAAAAGCAATTTCAGAGAAGCGGCACGCAAAAACTGATGTTTAGAGGAATTTTTTCTGCTTGCCGCTTATCCAAAATAGTTTTTTTAGTAATGTCAGTTAGTGACTACTATTTTGGATCTGAGCTATACCTATAAGCAAGTTAGAAAAACAAATTTAAACCAAATTAACACGATTGGAAGAAAATTATTTTAAATTTGAGTTAATGCAGTAAAATTTGCATATTTTTCATTTATAAGCCAGTGGCGTGGGTAGGAAAAGGGTAAAAATGGCTAAATTTCTATAACCGTTTATGAGCCTTTTTTGAAGGAATGGAGCTGAAGTTTTTCCAGTAGACAACTATACGAATAACCCCTAACTCTGAAAAATTTCAAGAAGCAAATAAGAAAATGGCGGAGATATTAGTTTATTTTTACATATTATGTTTATTCCTCTAAAATTTCAAATTTTCGGTTTTCAAAGTTCCCCTTTCACTTTTTGCGAATTTATTAAAGGTAGTGTAAAGAATAGTATTTTTTAAGTAAAGCTAGCCAGTGGCGGACACAGAAAAAGGAAAAAAAAATAAATTTGCCATTTTTTTTTATTTTGTTAAATTTAAAAATCCATTCTAAGGCACGTTTTCAAACTAAATGAAATGAAATTTTCTCAGTAAACCACTACGCTAATCTAATATGACCTGACTATGGAAAATTTCAGAAATCCAATTTAAAAAGCGGTGAAAATATTCATAATTGAATCGCATAAAAATACACTATTTCTGCGATTGATGCGCAAGAAGGTTTTTTTATTATGTCAACGATTTAGATGATCCTCCTTATTAGATGATTAACAATATGAAGTTGTATCTTTTATGACAACAAAACTCTGATTATTAACTTTCATATAAACAAATAGGCTTTGTCCTTTGTCAGCCTTGTTTGCCTTGAAAGTATATCATGATGCAGTGGGTGTACTGATGTTATTGTACTGATACAAAGTTTTTGCATGTTTTTTTTTTTTTAAGAACGCTATGACAGGTCTGATGGTTTTATTAAATCTCCCTTACCACCCTCCACTAAATGAGAACAACTCTTTATGACATTATACCCGCTGTCTGAACATACCTCTGTCCTACATAAGAGACATTGTTTCCATGTTAACGAAATTAATTGTCGCCTTTTGTCAAAGTATTTTGACACATTGTTATTAATATTAATAATTGTATTATTAACCAATGTTCTTATGTACAGGGTATGGTCAGCCACCCGGTATAATTGTACATAAATGATTAATGTGGGCAATTTTTTGCTTTTCAAGCAAAAAAAAGAAAAGGTTAAAACCAGTATCAGTTTTTCTAATAATCATTGCTACCATGGGTGGGATTTTTTCTCCACGCCAAAAAATTCAAAACCGCCAAATAATTAATTTTATTCCACATTTGGAGCTGCCCATAAATAATATTGTGTGTGAAAGAAACGGGAAAAAACAATACATTCTTATTTCTGTACAAAAATTGTATTGACCTAGATTCTACAATATAACGGTAAGTATAATTCAATTCATAAAATAAATAATATACATAGTTAGAAAAACTTTATTTACAACGGACGGACGGGAATAAAATAAATATGATCACAAAGCAATAATTTTTTGTTAGCCATTTATTATCGCTTTAACTCAAAATGTAGAGCAAACTACACGAGAAAACATAAACGGCTGTAATGTTTTGTTTTTTATAAATCTATGGTTTGATTAAAATCATTTGCAAAATTATTCTTGTTGTCTTGTCTATCCAATTCCAGTTCTGTAGTAAGCTTCTCCACCTCAGCTTCCAAGGATCTCGTTCTCTTGTACATATTGATGTAATTCATTTGTAATTGGCGCTGATATTTAAGGACTTTCTCTTTTTCTTGAGCCCAAATTCGACGTTCGTTTTCAAATTCTCTGGTCTTTTGCTCGATTTCCTTTTGGAAATTCTCCACATCGGGGCATAACTGTTCGTTTCTCACAATTGATAATTCTTGATTATTGGTGCTGTTCATTTTTGATCTCTGCATTCTTCCTGATTCCATCGTTTCATAGTTATTCAAGGAGTAGTAACCTTGCTCTTCTCTAAAATCTTTCAATTTTTCTACATCTGCAAAATTCGTATACTTCTCCATATCTGAATAAATAATACTGTTTTGTCTCAAGTCAAATTGTCTCGCAGTTCCATTTCTCAGGGATTCATTTTCTTTGACTTTACTCATGAAAGTAATATCTTGCAGTCTAGTGATTTCTTTTCCTTTTTCGTCGAGTTGGTCGTTTAGATCGCGATTTTCATTTCTAAGTTGCAGTATTTCTTGAGATTTTGCTGTGTGCTCGATCTGTAAGTCTTTAATTTGCGTTTTTAGAAAGGAAGCCTCTCCCGTTTTCTGGCACAATCCCCATTCAGTTTCTTCCAATCTATTTCTAAGTTTCTGGATTTCCTGGTTCAATTTCTCATTTTCTGCTCCAATTCTTTGCGTTTCGGTGCAAATTCGCTGTTTATCTTGCTGGTATTGCTTCGTTAGCATCATCAAAAGCTGGTCCAGTTTTAAAGCTTTTTGGGCGCTTGCACGCAAACGATTTTCATAAATGTTCTTCAATCGCCTTAATTCTCTTTCCCAGACTTTCTCTTTCTCTTGGTAAACTCTAAAAATTACCTGAAACATTTATTATTACATAGGCGTCATTATGAATTATGAACTTTTTCCTTACTTGTTCGTTGTGTTCCATCGTCTGCCTCAAGTAAGCTAACTCAGAATCTCTATCTCTTAGTGCGGCTTCTAATTCCGAAACACCAGAATCAGACGGCGAGGGAGTTAAATCTAACAGGCTTCCACCACCGGCTGCTCGGTAAGAACATTTATTTCTGCAATACAAAACAATAACAACATGTTTTAAGAAGAAACATAAAATTTGAATGAGAATTGTTTAGAAAGCATTGTAACGAAGTCCGGAAATCCGGCCTTCGTTTTTGTCTTAGTGTCAGGGGTTGTGCCAGAGATTCCCAGTTATTTACGTTTTTCATTGTCTTTTGTTATTTTTAAATTAATTAAATCAATCAAATCATGAAGCAAAGTCGAGTCCCGGTCAGTTTCCCAATATTTAAATTTATTATTAATATACCTACCTACTTGGTTTTTTATACATAAGCCGTAAAAATAACATTTTTAAATCGTCGAATTCATACACCGAAGCTGAAGACTCCAGTCGCCGAGGAGATAACGCTACGCGATAACGGCCGCAATCGCAGGTAAATTGATTAATCCAAGAGAAAAATAAGGTTTATCGCTAGCGTGGCTTCGATTCTTTTACAAATTTAATAAAAATTCTTAGATTACGACCGCGGTAGGGATACGGGCATATAAGGCCGGAACGCGAAGAATCTCTCTCTGCTTTTCTTGGTTTCATCCGATTTACTACTGTCTGCAATTAAAGTGTTAAGCATTATTGTTTCCGCCCCGTCTGGGAATAGTGACCGGTGTTACTCTCTGCTCTTCTGAATTCCGTTCAACTTAGTACTGTCCCCGAAGTGTTTTGAAAATTGTTGATTCCGACCCGTTCCGGGAATAGTGACCGGTGTTAGTAATTGTGAGTACCTACGCAACCGTTTTAGCAAAGCCGCGACCGTCAACAGAGTTTCCCCGCAAAATAATAAGGTAGGTACCATCAAATATTGAGTCGAATTTAATCGTGCCCGGTTGTCGTGATTCCATTTATTCCCGTCCCTCACCGAGATTAGCGACGTACCCGATAGATTAGGCTCATTAGGTGCCAGCAACCCTGTCGTAGCGTAGAGAATTATTTGGCCCTTACTAGGAGTGCACTAGGCGGTGTGTGTACCTACGGACGCGTGATACCTGACTTTCCATGCGGTGTATGGCCCGGCGAGTCAGGGGTTAACGCCGAAGTAGTTACGCGGCCATATAGGGATTCACCCCGAGGCGTAGGTGTCTTTCCATGCGGTGTTAAGCCCGGCCGGATGCCGCACCTCAGGAGTGTCTCCGTGCGAAACTGTGTATCTCTACAAAATTATCGTCTTCAGCAACTATTAGCAGGGTTACACCGCACCATACCTCTCGTTACATTTTTATTCCCGCGCACGGCCGAAATACTCCGCCGTTCGTCGTGTTAATTTTTTTTTTCGCGAACAAGAACCGTCGCCCGTACATTTTATTTTATTTAATCCGTATTACATTATTTTACCGACAGACGACTCGCTCAGATCAACCGCCGAACCTGCAATAAAATTAGTTTAATAAGGGATACAAATAAAGCTTGTTTTCATTTATCTGTGAGTTTTATTTTGTGTGTGTATTGTTACCAATTACAACCGCCTTCTCGCCCGCATCTTCGCTCCGTGAATTGCCCAGCGCTCGTGGCTCCGTGCCTAAAGACCACGTGGCCACGCACGATTTTATTTTATTGATTTTTGCGTCCAACCAACCGACCCCTGGGCTAATTCCGTCTCCAGTGAGCTACCTTAGGGACAAGGGCACCACAACGGTGTCAATTGTGTGAACAGGTTCGACAGGGAATTCAGCGAGAGATTCCCCGGGGGAGTAAACCCTTCCAAAAATCTGGCGCCCGAGACATCCGAAGGTGAGTACCGTCAAACCACGAAACCGGATCCTCAGAACGCGAACAATCGTCACATAATTTTTGGCGCCCGAGCAGGGACCTGATAGACGCTCCGTCACCGAACCGAATTTTTTTTTTGCTTTTTTTTGCCGCCTCATTCATCACCGAGCGTAGTCGTCCACCCTCCGTCCGTTTGGTTCAGCCAACATGTCGAAGGTAGAAGGAACCGTTTCCGAAGAAGGATCAGGGGCGTGCGGACCCTCCGGGCAGTCGACGGACAAACTCAACACCTTCTTTGATAACTTGGTCGATAACACGACGAACGCGATGCCCCCAGCGACGCACACATCGAGCGGAGCTGCAGCAAACCCGACGCAGCCCCGCCTGACCGCACCCTCCTTCACGAACCCACCGGCGTTTTCGACGCCCGGCCCGACATATTATGCGCCCCCTCAATATGTCCTCACAACGGGCCTGCCGACTTACCGACCGACCGAACCGATAGGCCCGCCCAACGTGGCCGCATGGAACCTGCGATACGACGGCCGAACCGACGCCACCGACTTCTTAGAGCGTCTGGAAGAGCTCCGGGAAATATACGGGGTGAGCGAAGAACGAATGCTCCGCACGATGCCACTACTGTTGGAGGGGGAATGCTTGGCGTGGTACCGGAACAACTCCCGTAGCATGACAACATGGCCGAGTTTCGTACTATCGTTTCGTAACTACTTCTTCAAAAATGACTACTCCTTCGAGCTAGAAGCCGAGATTAGCCGTCGTGTGCAGGGTCCGAATGAGAATGTGTTACAGTACATCACGGCCATGCAGACCTTGTTCAGGCGTCATGGTCAGATAGCTCCGCACCGCCAGCTGGACTGGATAAATCGCAACCTGCACCCCGAAATCAAGCAAATGTTGTGGGGCCGGCGATACGAAGACGTAGAAACGCTGATGGAAGATGCGAAATCGGCGCAGGACGTGCTGAACGAGTTGAGGGGCGCTCACAGACTTTCTCAAGCAGAAACCGGAACACACGCATTTCACGCCCCCGCCTACGCCAAAGGCAGTGACACGCGCCGAGACAGATGGCAACCGCGCGCCCCAGTCCGACCGAACCCCCAGCCGCCCATACCGAAGGCTGACGGCGATACAGCCCCCCGAAAATCGGTTCGGTTTTCGCCGCCGGAGAGCCCCCGAATCATGTGCTGGAGATGTGGGGAGACCGGACATTTCCGTAGCCAATGTACAGGTCGACCCAAAGTCTTCTGTTCCCGGTGCAATAAAGCCGGCGTTATGTCACGAGACTGTGACTGCGGCCATTCGGGAAACGAGATGAGGGGCGGGTAGACACGCCGGCCGTACCCGCCCCCACCGAGCATTCACCGTCCGCATCAACCCTCGACCTCGATACTCGTCCCTTCCTGCGTGTGAGCATCGCAGGGGAAACGTTCCACGCACTGGTGGACACAGGCGCAACACGCACATTTATCGGACCCAAGGCAGCAACTCTCTGCCGTCGTGAAGGCGTTCAAATGCTTCGGTTGCAAGGGACGACGGCTCGTGTAGCGAGCGGAGAGTACGTCCCGGTCCTAGAAACATATTTGGTCAACATCGACGTTGAACAAGACCAGCTGAGGGCCGCCTGCTTAGTTTTACCGTCCTTACCGGTGGACATAGTGTTGGGGATGGACTTTTTGGGTGCCGACGATTTTGCGATCGACACGGGAACGCGAAGCATCCGGATTCGAGGTAAAACGTACCACCTGAGTGTCCCGTCCGAACAGAAGGTCGAGGAAAGAGTGATGATCGAGCCGGAGGGGAGGAAGCGCCTCCCGAACCCCGACCGCAGCTGCCGTCCGGAAAATGAACAGGAGTCGGGACGAGAATGTGAATGTGCAACAGTCACGGGGCCGAGTACCGTCCCTTCCTCACCCGAGAGCGAAACGAGCGCCAGCTTACCGGCTGATGAGGCCACCGCCCCCGCGCCTCACGACCACTTAACACCGGAACAGCGCGGGCGGTTGGATGCCTTCTTGAAGCGCGAAGTGCGTATGCAGGGGCGAAGATATCCCCTACAAGACCCGTGCGCAGAAACGGGAGCCAGCGATGATCCCGGCAATCAGTCTTCCGCCCCCGGGAGTAGGGATAAACGTGACCAACCGCGCCCTGCCGAGACAGGCCTGGTCGAGGCCCCGTTTGTCTGCAAACCTCGCCGCCGGAGACACCGACGCGCCCGAGTCCGCCGTGCTCGTCTGGCACGAAACCAGACCGAACCGTCTGTGGCCTGCTCCGCCTCGAACGTGTACGCTCCTGACGCTCACGTTATGGTGGACCCTCCAGTGGATGAACCGAGAATTCGCGGGAAACGGAACCGACTCCGACGTCCGAAAGTCGTAAAAGGACCTGCCGAGGTCCCGAGTCGTCCGCCCCGTAACCTGCGAAACGGAAGTAGACGAGTCCAGCGTCCGTCCGCTGTGACAGGGATTGTCAACGTCCCGAATCGTCCTTCTGGAGTCCAGTCCGAGAGAGACCGCTGTCGTCATCAGGGGCGCCAAGCGCACGTAGGTATCCGCACCGAAGTCGTCGAATTGTTACCCTGTGCCGAAGAGAGCCGTCCTTATCGCAGGAGGCGAAAGGAGAAGCAACCACTCCGACGTCCGTCCGTCGTGAGAGGTCCCTTTTACGCCCAAAACCTTCCTGCCAGGCGAAAACGGAGTTGCCACCGTCACCGCAAGTGCCGGGTAGGAGATCAAGTAATGAGGGCGGAACATCATCTGTCCTCGGGGTTGAAAGGATTCGCCGCGAAGTTGGCGCCAAAGTATTCAGGCCCGTACACCGTGACAAAAGTAGTTTCCCCCGTCATGTATGACCTGAAGGGGGAGACGGGCCGACGTCTCCGACGGATCCATGTAAAAGATCTGAAACCGTATGTCGCTAATCCGCCTTTCCCCGCCGTCCGACCTTGATGCCTCCCCGTTGTCCGTCCACCCGTCCGGAATTCAACACCCGCCATATTAACCCGTATGCTGTTAGGACCGCAGCGAAATGTTCGATCCTGCCGAGCGTCGCAGGAGATGGTGGCAAGGCGACGCGACCGCGGACGAGGAGATACTACGTCCGGGACTGTGGTCCGGGTGCCGTTGAACCCTAAACAACGACATGGTGGAGGAGGTACGCAAGAGTGAGATCCGCAGGGGTTAATTTCTGTTTTTCTTTTTCGGGGTGAGTTCATTTTTCTTTGTATCCGAATTTGTACTATTTGAGATTCATTAGGTTAAAGGTTTGTTTAATAAAAGTATTGTGGTGAATTAAATTTTTTGTGTGTATATAAATTTATTAGAGGGATTATTTCTTGTACATATTCATTGGATTAAATTTTAAGGTAGGTTTTATTTTATGTTCTTTTTGATTGATATTCTGTTTATTTTTGTAAGGTTTGAGCGAGCTGTCCGTCCCGGTAGTTAAGTTAAGTGAGAAAAAAAAACTTTTCGTTTTTTTTTTATCCGACGAGGGGGGGATGTAACGAAGTCCGGAAATCCGGCCTTCGTTTTTGTCTTAGTGTCAGGGGTTGTGCCAGAGATTCCCAGTTATTTACGTTTTTCATTGTCTTTTGTTATTTTTAAATTAATTAAATCAATCAAATCATGAAGCAAAGTCGAGTCCCGGTCAGTTTCCCAATATTTAAATTTATTATTAATATACCTACCTACTTGGTTTTTTATACATAAGCCGTAAAAATAACATTTTTAAATCGTCGAATTCATACACCGAAGCTGAAGACTCCAGTCGCCGAGGAGATAACGCTACGCGATAACGGCCGCAATCGCAGGTAAATTGATTAATCCAAGAGAAAAATAAGGTTTATCGCTAGCGTGGCTTCGATTCTTTTACAAATTTAATAAAAATTCTTAGATTACGACCGCGGTAGGGATACGGGCATATAAGGCCGGAACGCGAAGAATCTCTCTCTGCTTTTCTTGGTTTCATCCGATTTACTACTGTCTGCAATTAAAGTGTTAAGCATTATTGTTTCCGCCCCGTCTGGGAATAGTGACCGGTGTTACTCTCTGCTCTTCTGAATTCCGTTCAACTTAGTACTGTCCCCGAAGTGTTTTGAAAATTGTTGATTCCGACCCGTTCCGGGAATAGTGACCGGTGTTAGTAATTGTGAGTACCTACGCAACCGTTTTAGCAAAGCCGCGACCGTCAACAGAGTTTCCCCGCAAAATAATAAGGTAGGTACCATCAAATATTGAGTCGAATTTAATCGTGCCCGGTTGTCGTGATTCCATTTATTCCCGTCCCTCACCGAGATTAGCGACGTACCCGATAGATTAGGCTCATTAGGTGCCAGCAACCCTGTCGTAGCGTAGAGAATTATTTGGCCCTTACTAGGAGTGCACTAGGCGGTGTGTGTACCTACGGACGCGTGATACCTGACTTTCCATGCGGTGTATGGCCCGGCGAGTCAGGGGTTAACGCCGAAGTAGTTACGCGGCCATATAGGGATTCACCCCGAGGCGTAGGTGTCTTTCCATGCGGTGTTAAGCCCGGCCGGATGCCGCACCTCAGGAGTGTCTCCGTGCGAAACTGTGTATCTCTACAAAATTATCGTCTTCAGCAACTATTAGCAGGGTTACACCGCACCATACCTCTCGTTACATTTTTATTCCCGCGCACGGCCGAAATACTCCGCCGTTCGTCGTGTTAATTTTTTTTTTCGCGAACAAGAACCGTCGCCCGTACATTTTATTTTATTTAATCCGTATTACATTATTTTACCGACAGACGACTCGCTCAGATCAACCGCCGAACCTGCAATAAAATTAGTTTAATAAGGGATACAAATAAAGCTTGTTTTCATTTATCTGTGAGTTTTATTTTGTGTGTGTATTGTTACCAATTACAACCGCCTTCTCGCCCGCATCTTCGCTCCGTGAATTGCCCAGCGCTCGTGGCTCCGTGCCTAAAGACCACGTGGCCACGCACGATTTTATTTTATTGATTTTTGCGTCCAACCAACCGACCCCTGGGCTAATTCCGTCTCCAGTGAGCTACCTTAGGGACAAGGGCACCACAACGGTGTCAATTGTGTGAACAGGTTCGACAGGGAATTCAGCGAGAGATTCCCCGGGGGAGTAAACCCTTCCAAAAATCTGGCGCCCGAGACATCCGAAGGTGAGTACCGTCAAACCACGAAACCGGATCCTCAGAACGCGAACAATCGTCACATAATTTTTGGCGCCCGAGCAGGGACGGATAAAATTATGTGACGATTGTTCGCGTTCTGAGGATCCGGTTTCGTGGTTTGGCGGTACTCACCTTCGGATGTCTCGGGCGCCAGATTTTTGGAAGGGTTTACTCCCCCGGGGAATCTCTCGCTGGATTCCCTGTTGAACCTGTTCGCACAATTGACACCGTTATGGTGCACTTGTCCCTAAGGTAGCTCACTGGAGACGGAATTAGCCCAGGGGTCGGTTGGTTGGACGCAAAAATCAATAAAATAAAATCGTGCGTGGCCGCGTGGTCTTTAGGCACGGAGCCACGAGCGCTGGGCAATTCACGGAGCGAAGATGCGGGCGAGAAGGCGGTTGTAATTGGTAACAATACACACACAAAATAAAACTCACAGATAAATGAAAACAAGCTTTATTTGTATCCCTTATTAAACTAATTTTATTGCAGGTTCGGCGGTTGATCTGAGCGAGTCGTCTGTCGGTAAAATAATGTAATACGGATTAAATAAAATAAAATGTACGGGCGACGGTTCTTGTTCGCGAAAAAAAAAATTAACACGACGAACGGCGGAGTATTTCGGCCGTGCGCGGGAATAAAAATGTAACGAGAGGTATGGTGCGGTGTAACCCTGCTAATAGTTGCTGAAGACGATAATTTTGTAGAGATACACAGTTTCGCACGGAGACACTCCTGAGGTGCGGCATCCGGCCGGGCTTAACACCGCATGGAAAGACACCTACGCCTCGGGGTGAATCCCTATATGGCCGCGTAACTACTTCGGCGTTAACCCCTGACTCGCCGGGCCATACACCGCATGGAAAGTCAGGTATCACGCGTCCGTAGGTACACACACCGCCTAGTGCACTCCTAGTAAGGGCCAAATAATTCTCTACGCTACGACAGGGTTGCTGGCACCTAATGAGCCGTTACATTTTTATTCCCGCGCACGGCCGAAATACTCCGCCGTTCGTCGTATTGTTAATTTTTTTTTGCGAACAAGAACCGTTGCCCGTACATTTTATTTTATTTAATCCGTATTACATTATTTTACCGACCAGTCGACTCGCTCAGATCAACCGCCGAACCTGCAATAAAATTAGTTTAATAAGGGATACAAATAAAGCTTGTTTTCATTTATCTGTGAGTTTTATTTTGTGTGTGTATTGTTACCAATTACAACCGCCTTCTCGCCCACATCTTCGCTCCGTGAATTGCCCAGCGCTCGTGGCTCCGTGCCTAAAGACCACGTGGCCACGCACGATTTTATTTTATTGATTTTTGCGTCCAACCAACCGACCCCTGGGCTAATTCCGTCTCCAGTGAGCTACCTTAGGGACAAGGGCACCACAACGGTGTCAATTGTGTGAACAGGTTCGACAGGGAATTCAGCGAGAGATTCCCCGGGGGAGTAAACCCTTCCAAAAATCTGGCGCCCGAGACATCCGAAGGTGAGTACCGTCAAACCACGAAACCGGATCCTCAGAACGCGAACAATCGTCACAGCATGCACCATATTTTTACACAGGTGCAGGTACAATAAAAGTTTTACTACCTACGTTATAGGTACGAACATACTAAAAAACCTTCTTGCGCATCAATCGCAGAAATAGTGTATTTTTATGCGATTCAATTATGAATATTTTCACCGCTTTTTAAATTATTGGCTTTCTGAAATTTTCCACAGTCATGTCATGTTAGCGTAGTGCTTTAATGTGAAAAATTTTATGTGATAATTTCATTTCATTTCGTTTCAACACGTGCCTTAGATCGGATTTTTAAATTTAAAAATCAAAAAAATTGGCAAAATTTTACAATTTTGTCCCTTTTCCTATGCCCGCCACTGGCTAACTTTACTTGAAAAATACTATTTTTTACACTACCTTTAATAAATTCGGAAAAAACTGAAAGGAGAGTTTTGAAAGCCGAAAGTTTGAAATTTTAGAGGAATAAACATCATTTAAAAATATTCGAATATATCTCCGCCATTTTTATATTTGCTTCTTGAAATTTTTGAAGGTTAAATGCTATTAGTATAGTTGTCTACTATCAAAATTTCCGTTCTATTCCTTCAAAAATAAGCTCATGAATGTTTATAGAAATGTAGACATTTTTACCCTTTTCCTACCCACGCCTCTGGCTTATTAATAGAAATGATGCAAATTGTATTGCATTAGCTCAAATTTCAAATAAGTTTATTCCAATCTTGTTAATTTTGTTTAAAAGTTTTTGATCTTGCCTATTTAGGGGTTCAAAATCTAGCCATTTTCCAAAAATTGAAAAGGCCGCCATTTTGGAATGTCTTTACCTATTTTACTCAAATACAGTACCAGACGACTACTTGAGGGTATCTTACTACCAAAAAAATTTCAGCGCTCTAGATTGAAAACTTCGACCAGAAACCGTGCCTCACGGACGGTTTTTTTTCTGAAATTCGGAGGGACATCCTGTAGAAGTAACACAACTCTAGGAAAATGTTTTTTACGAAAATCAAACGTCAGCCCTAAGGTTTATAAGAGTAAAAAATTTCGTTCATTAATCTTGAAAGATGAAGCTACAGGAGCGTTTTTAAAAATTTAGAGAAATTAATTTAAAAAAAACATCATGTAAAAAAAA
The DNA here is from genome assembly GCA_910589415.1 of Malachius bipustulatus. Lineage (NCBI taxonomy): Eukaryota > Metazoa > Arthropoda > Insecta > Coleoptera > Melyridae > Malachius > Malachius bipustulatus. The sequence continues at coordinate 54,990,114 of OU342633.1, forward strand.
ATCGAATATCTCCGCCATTTTTCTTATTTACTTTTTGAAATTCTCAAGGGTTGAAGTCTATTAGTATAGTTGTCTACTGTAAAAATTTCAGTTTAATTACTTCAAAAATGTGCTCATAAATTGTTGGAGAAATTTAGCCATTTTTACCCTTTTCCTACCCACGCCACTGGCTTATTAATAGGAAAAATGCAAATTTTGTTGCATGAAATTAAATTTCAAGTCATTTACTTCCAATATTGTGAATTTGATATAAAACTCTTTTTCTATCTAGCTTATACAGGGGTTCAAAAAATAGTCCTTTTTCCAAAAATTAAAATGGCCGCCATTTTGAAACGGCTCGGCCGATTTTGCTCAAGTGCAATACCAGACCACTCCTTGTAGATATCTTACTCCCACAAAAATTTCAGCCTCCTAGATTCAAAACTTCGACCTGAAATGAGATGACAAAAACCGGATACCTGGAATTTTGAAGGGACACCCTGTAGAAGTGATGGGACTTTTGGAAAGTTTTTCAACGAAAATCCAACGTCATTCCCAAATTTTACAAGGACCCAAAATTTCGTTCACTAATCTTAAAAGATAAAGCCACAGGAGCGTTTTTAAAATCGAAATTTCGCGATTTTGGAGAAATATATATATATATAAATATATATATAAATATATATATAAATATATATATAAATATATATATATATAAATATACAAATATGAAAGTTTTATTAGAGCCGTGATTATAAATCATGAAAATATAATTTTCGGGCATTTAAAGCTCATTAATAAAGTGCTTTCAATGGCAGACAGCACACGCAACCATCTAGAGCCCCCTCGAAGCTGCAGACGGACCGTTTCGGTCTTTTTATGACCTCATCAGTACAGCATATCGAGATGGAATCCAGAGGCTACGATGCTGTCCGCCATCAAAAGCTAGGCCTTTGTATCCACTCAGTTCCACGGAACCAAGTGACTTACAACGCCTTTCGCCATCTAACAATGGAGGCAAGAACTACCAGCAATGTGTGCCAGCTTGCGACCATCAGAGACGGCGGCCCGGTGCAGTTTTATATGCTTTTAGGCTTCACCTCTCCTCGGCCAGTGCTGACCACTGCCGGAAGATGCCATTCCATTCGCCCATAAGTAATTAATACAAATATGAAAGTTTTATTAGAGCCGTGATTATAAATCATGAAAATATAATTTTCGGGCATTTAAAGCTCATTAATAAAGTGCTTTCAATGGCAGACAGCACACGCAACCATCTAGAGCCCCTCGAAGCTGCAGACGGACCGTTTCGGTCTTTTTATGACCTCATCAGTACAGCATATCGAGATGGAATCCAGAGGCTACGATGCTGTCCGCCATCAAAAGCTAGGCCTTTGTATCCACTCAGTTCCACGGAACCAAGTGACTTACAACGCCTTTCGCCATCTAACAATGGAGGCAAGAACTACCAGCAATGTGTGCCAGCTTGCGACCATCAGAGACGGCGGCCCGGTGCAGTTTTATATGCTTTTAGGCTTCACCTCTCCTCGGCCAGTGCTGACCACTGCCGGAAGATGCCATTCCATTCGCCCATAAGTAATTAATACAAATATGAAAGTTTTATTAGAGCCGTGATTATAAATCATGAAAATATAATTTTCGGGCATTTAAAGCTCATTAATAAAGTGCTTTCAATGGCAGACAGCACACGCAACCATCTAGAGCCCCTCGAAGCTGCAGACGGACCGTTTCGGTCTTTTTATGACCTCATCAGTACAGCATATCGAGATGGAATCCAGAGGCTACGATGCTGTCCGCCATCAAAAGCTAGGCCTTTGTATCCACTCAGTTCCACGGAACCAAGTGACTTACAACGCCTTTCGCCATCTAACAATGGAGGCAAGAACTACCAGCAATGTGTGCCAGCTTGCGACCATCAGAGACGGCGGCCCGGTGCAGTTTTATATGCTTTTAGGCTTCACCTCTCCTCGGCCAGTGCTGACCACTGCCGGAAGATGCCATTCCATTCGCCCATAAGTAATTAATACAAATATGAAAGTTTTATTAGAGCCGTGATTATAAATCATGAAAATATAATTTTCGGGCATTTAAAGCTCATTAATAAAGTGCTTTCAATGGCAGACAGCACACGCAACCATCTAGAGCCCCTCGAAGCTGCAGACGGACCGTTTCGGTCTTTTTATGACCTCATCAGTACAGCATAGTAGGTAGTTCTTGCCTCCATTGTTAGATGGCGAAAGGCGTTGTAAGTCACTTGGTTCCGTGGAACTGAGTGGATACAAAGGCCTAGCTTTTGATGGCGGACAGCATCGTAGCCTCTGGATTCCATCTCGATATGCTGTACTGATGAGGTCATAAAAAGACCGAAACGGTCCGTCTGCAGCTTCGAGGGGCTCTAGATGGTTGCGTGTGCTGTCTGCCATTGAAAGCACTTTATTAATGAGCTTTAAATGCCCGAAAATTATATTTTCATGATTTATAATCACGGCTCTAATAAAACTTTCATATTTGTATTAATTACTTATGGGCGAATGGAATGGCATCTTCCGGCAGTGGTCAGCACTGGCCGAGGAGAGGTGAAGCCTAAAAGCATATAAAACTGCACCGGGCCGCCGTCTCTGATGGTCGCAAGCTGGCACACATTGCTGGTAGTTCTTGCCTCCATTGTTAGATGGCGAAAGGCGTTGTAAGTCACTTGGTTCCGTGGAACTGAGTGGATACAAAGGCCTAGCTTTTGATGGCGGACAGCATCGTAGCCTCTGGATTCCATCTCGATATGCTGTACTGATGAGGTCATAAAAAGACCGAAACGGTCCGTCTGCAGCTTCGAGGGGCTCTAGATGGTTGCGTGTGCTGTCTGCCATTGAAAGCACTTTATTAATGAGCTTTAAATGCCCGAAAATTATATTTTCATGATTTATAATCACGGCTCTAATAAAACTTTCATATTTGTATTAATTACTTATGGGCGAATGGAATGGCATCTTCCGGCAGTGGTCAGCACTGGCCGAGGAGAGGTGAAGCCTAAAAGCATATAAAACTGCACCGGGCCGCCGTCTCTGATGGTCGCAAGCTGGCACACATTGCTGGTAGTTCTTGCCTCCATTGTTAGATGGCGAAAGGCGTTGTAAGTCACTTGGTTCCGTGGAACTGAGTGGATACAAAGGCCTAGCTTTTGATGGCGGACAGCATCGTAGCCTCTGGATTCCATCTCGATATGCTGTACTGATGAGGTCATAAAAAGACCGAAACGGTCCGTCTGCAGCTTCGAGGGGCTCTAGATGGTTGCGTGTGCTGTCTGCCATTGAAAGCACTTTATTAATGAGCTTTAAATGCCCGAAAATTATATTTTCATGATTTATAATCACGGCTCTAATAAAACTTTCATATTTGTATTAATTACTTATGGGCGAATGGAATGGCATCTTCCGGCAGTGGTCAGCACTGGCCGAGGAGAGGTGAAGCCTAAAAGCATATAAAACTGCACCGGGCCGCCGTCTCTGATGGTCGCAAGCTGGCACACATTGCTGGTAGTTCTTGCCTCCATTGTTAGATGGCGAAAGGCGTTGTAAGTCACTTGGTTCCGTGGAACTGAGGGGATACAAAGGCCTAGCTTTTGATGGCGGACAGCATCGTAGCCTCTGGATTCCATCTCGATATGCTGTACTGATGAGGTCATAAAAAGACCGAAACGGTCCGTCTGCAGCTTCGAGGGGCTCTAGATGGTTGCGTGTGCTGTCTGCCATTGAAAGCACTTTATTAATGAGCTTTAAATGCCCGAAAATTATATTTTCATGATTTATAATCACGGCTCTAATAAAACTTTCATATTTGTATTAATTACTTATGGGCGAATGGAATGGCATCTTCCGGCAGTGGTCAGCACTGGCCGAGGAGAGGTGAAGCCTAAAAGCATATAAAACTGCACCGGGCCGCCGTCTCTGATGGTCGCAAGCTGGCACACATTGCTGGTAGTTCTTGCCTCCATTGTTAGATGGCGAAAGGCGTTGTAAGTCACTTGGTTCCGTGGAACTGAGTGGATACAAAGGCCTAGCTTTTGATGGCGGACAGCATCGTAGCCTCTGGATTCCATCTCGATATGCTGTACTGATGAGGTCATAAAAAGACCGAAACGGTCCGTCTGCAGCTTCGAGGGGCTCTAGATGGTTGCGTGTGCTGTCTGCCATTGAAAGCAGTGAAAGCACTTTATTAATGAGCTTTAAATGCCCGAAAATTATATTTTCATGATTTATAATCACGGCTCTAATAAAACTTTCATATTTGTATTAATTACTTATGGGCGAATGGAATGGCATCTTCCGGCAGTGGTCAGCACTGGCCGAGGAGAGGTGAAGCCTAAAAGCATATAAAACTGCACCGGGCCGCCGTCTCTGATGGTCGCAAGCTGGCACACATTGCTGGTAGTTCTTGCCTCCATTGTTAGATGGCGAAAGGCGTTGTAAGTCACTTGGTTCCGTGGAACTGAGTGGATACAAAGGCCTAGCTTTTGATGGCGGACAGCATCGTAGCCTCTGGATTCCATCTCGATATGCTGTACTGATGAGGTCATAAAAAGACCGAAACGGTCCGTCTGCAGCTTCGAGGGGCTCTAGATGGTTGCGTGTGCTGTCTGCCATTGAAAGCACTTTATTAATGAGCTTTAAATGCCCGAAAATTATATTTTCATGATTTATAATCACGGCTCTAATAAAACTTTCATATTTGTATTAATTACTTATGGGCGAATGGAATGGCATCTTCCGGCAGTGGTCAGCACTGGCCGAGGAGAGGTGAAGCCTAAAAGCATATAAAACTGCACCGGGCCGCCGTCTCTGATGGTCGCAAGCTGGCACACATTGCTGGTAGTTCTTGCCTCCATTGTTAGATGGCGAAAGGCGTTGTAAGTCACTTGGTTCCGTGGAACTGAGTGGATACAAAGGCCTAGCTTTTGATGGCGGACAGCATCGTAGCCTCTGGATTCCATCTCGATATGCTGTACTGATGAGGTCATAAAAAGACCGAAACGGTCCGTCTGCAGCTTCGAGGGGCTCTAGATGGTTGCGTGTGCTGTCTGCCATTGAAAGCACTTTATATAAATATATATATATATATCGTGGGCAGGTGAATTTTGGAAAACCACTTTTTCGTAATCTGGGGGTCATGATCGGTGGACATTTGATGAGTTTGGGTGATTTTTGGAAAGTGATGTCGTCCTCAATAGTGTATTTTTTTGTTAAAAAATACACTAAAATGCAATTAGAATGTAAATATTTATGTAGAAAGAAAGAGCGTGCATAAAAGTCCCAATAAAAAATCTACGTACATGAGTGAGTTATCGGTATTTGCAACTGGTGATCTTCTAACGCTTTCAAGGCTATCATAGTCACTTAATTTGTGGGGAAGTGACGTCAAAGTCAAAGGGGGTGATGAAGAGGTGGACTGACAAGAAGATCTGAGCTTCCTATCCAAAGAATAGCCGACATTCGCAGATTGATGAAGATCAATTGTACCTGAAAGAAACAAACCAACATGAATCATAAGTTTACCGAAATATAAGAAATTATTAGAACTTACTTCCATAATACGTCAGACGTGAATTTGGTCTAGTCAGAACTGGAGTAGATCCATACCTTTCGCCGTTTAGACCAAAACGTGACGGAGTCATTGCTACGGGTTTGAACGCTATCGGGCGGACTACCATTTTACCCTAAATCGGAAAAAAAAATAAATAAATAAATAAATAAACTTTCGCTTTGAATAAAAATAACATTATTAAAATATAATTATCTCCAAATGTAGAAAATGTCACACCTTTATTACGTTTCTGCGGAAATAATCTTGAGACAATGGCCTCGCCAATCATCATCATAAAACTCCTCAATTCGACGTGAAATTAGTTTATAATCAAACGTAAAGCAATGAAACGGATAGGTTAATATAAACACGCGAATAAAAAAGAAAACAATAACGTGATAATTAGAGGAAAACCGAAACGAATCATTGATTATTTCGCGGCGTCCTACTCGAGCCGAGCCACGGATTTGTGTACAGTCGCGGTTCGGTTTTAGCAAACAAAACACAAAACGTTATTAACCTCTTTCTCTTGAACCTGCACCAAAGCGTGTCAGAGTCACTCTAACAGAGCCCGAGGGGTTGACCTGCAGGTCCTCACTAACTGTTCCTCGCTCCCAATGTCTTATCGATTATGGCACAATCATTCATCATCTTATCATCAGTCATTATCTATCCTCTTTACGCCTTCATTTGCCTCCAATTACTGTTACCATATTCAGAGAATCACAAAGCAGTAATTACATCAAAAAAGCTGTTTCTTATGGTGCTGGTGCTTGTATTCTTCGTCTTTGGTCTCGGTCGCGGTATTCTATTATTATAGCCTTAGACAATATAAATAAAGCTCGGACCTTCTTAGAGCCTTAGACAAAGGTGGTTGGTTGGTTGTTTAGGCAAATGAATATGTGATTACAAAACTAACTGTTGTTTTAAATTGATTTCGGTGTTACATCTGTTTTCAACTTTTAAGACCACTTATTCTGAACAAACAACAACAGTTAAGTAATATAACGCAATATAAAGATTGATAGGTATTGAATTTGGAACGGGTTAAAGCACTTAATGCTTCTTAATCACTAACATTTAATGGCTATAACGCAGAAATGTCAAGTAAACTCGGATTTAAGATAGTTACAAATAAATAATGTTTTATCATAACAATAAATTTAACGTTGCATGTCCTCGAGATAATCTCATTACCTATATTTTACATTTTCAAACTTTCAAAAAATTAGGTTACCTACCACAAACATTTTTGGAAATGGCAGCAGTCGCAATAAATTTTTTATGTTATTATTAAAATATACAAAAGCAGAATCATTGTACGGTTATTGAATAAAACGTTCATTGTCCCCTTATTATCAGTTTAATAATAACGTATACTAAGATAATGGATGCGTACATGTGTAATAACAAACAAAAAATCACGAGTGAGCCAACTGCGACCCCAGAGGCCGTTTAAATTGTCGTTTGAAAAAGGGGATGGGTCAATTAAAAGGGTACATAAAAACAAAAAATTACCTCTTGTATAAAATATGTACTTACCTACATATTTGAACTTTATGAATTTCTTGGATCGTGTACCTATTGGGTAAGAACGTACATCTACTTGGAAATGCAGAAAAGGCATGCGATTAACAATTAAAGAGTTCTTAAATTCTTAAAATGGTTGCCATGTCCGGTTCAAGTCGCATTCACGTCTATTTGACCATCTTGGAATCGGAAGCGCTTATATGTATAGTAGAGGATTCAGTTAGCCATGCACTTTAGAATTTGACAACAGGAGAGGAAGTCATTAGGTAATGATGTTCAAGAAGCATCTACCCGAAAATGAAGAAGTTGTAAATTCCTATATAACTATAGATTGAGTGGAGTGGCATTTTCTGCTTGTGTTTTCTCTATACGACAAATCAAAATAATAGTAGAATCGGCCTTATTTTCTCTAGAAGTTATATTAATAAGAAAGATATTTGGAAACAATTTATTCCCCATAATGAGGGCATTTAAAAAAATCGATTTAATTTTTGCATGTAGAATAAATGACAGAATTATATGAATTTTTATATCAAAATAAATGGAAAATTGAGTTATAAGACTGAAGTGTAGAAGTGAAGGCTAATTTTTTATTTGTTTTGTTGAATTGAAATTTGGCCCAAGCAAAAAAAAAACACAACGTAGGGCCATTTTATTTCTTATGTAGCATATTTGAGTAGTCCAAATTATTTTTTTTTTAATATAGGTACCTAACTATATGATCAACCCCCATGTGTCGAACATATTTTAAAGCAGAATAACCGGGTTATTAATAATAATAATAATTAAGTGAGACTAAAAGTGGTAATTAATAAACAATTAGGAGGAAATGTGACACAACGTTAAAAATCAAGTAGAGGATTGAATAAGGCTATAATCTGAAAGAATTTTCCGTCTATGTTTCCATTGATTTATTCAACCTTGATCTCAGATCTACGACCTCTTTCTTAATCTTCTCGAGCAATTATCTTTGAGAACGTATTCCTCGTGGGTTTATATTTATAGATCTACAATAATAGGTGGTAATAAATACGAAAGAAAGTGAATAATACGTGACAATTTTATACACCTCTACTAAGCACTGATTGCTAGTTGATGGCTCATTGTGCCGATTTCTCACGGTTTATGAACTGGGATCTATTATAATCGTTTAATATTATCAAAAATAAACACGGAAATATGCTAATTCAAACCTGTAATACGTTGTTAGGTTCAGCGAACTTGTTTACAGATATTCCGCGACATATATATGTCACGGACCATGGACCTAAGGCTATTGCTTTACCTTGAAAAATTGCGGCCTGTAACACATAAAATTCTGTTTCAGTTCGAATAAATGAGGACCACCTTTATTGGTTTTCATTTACCTACCAATACTACATCATCAAGTCTTGAATAATTTAAACCGCGAGAGACCAAAAGTTTATTTTCATTTGTAAATGGAAAGGTGTTTCCTTTATCTGGCGCCCATAAGAACTTTTTTTTTCGAAATTTCATCTTTTCAGTATTTTCAGGATACCTCTAACGGTGAATACGGTTGTTCGAATTTTTTTTATAAGTAAATGAACATAAGTTGATCATTTTAATTTTATTTAATAGACTCGTCTTCAATGGTTACCGAGATGACCATAAGAGAGGGCTTTTACAAAGTTGCAACCCTACAAAAGTGACAGATTCATAAAAACTTGGTTGAGATTCAAAATCCACTTAATATCCATAATTTTAACTCCTAAAAAAAGGGTTAGGTACCGGAAATGAGGAAAAATAGAGACCTACTTCGAATGACATCATCTGGAAGGAAAAGCCAACTTAAGATAAATTAAACTCGGGCATTGTAAAATGGCTTAAAGTGGGCGAGAGCTACCAGGATACGGCAGTCGTTGGCAAGAAATATTCATTATCTACCCACTTTATGCCATCTAGAGTATTATTGGCTATTGTTTATTTAAATTATCTAAATAATTTCGCTCGAAGATTTATAGTTCTGATTTAAGCAAATGGTATCGATGTGATAGTCCATAATTTAATGCGCGTACCGGGACCCAAATAGATGATTGAATTAATTAATTTTAATAGCAAGGCAATATTGTGATTGAATGTTGTGGAATATTTATTGGGTCTTTAATAACTAACAATGAAATGGCCAAAGCCTAGAAGAATTATCTTTTCTCATCCTTTTTTGTCAATCGTGTATCATCATTTCTTAAAAAAAAATTCGGCATTTTAAAAAAATGGCCAGGGTAATTAAAAAAAAAAAACATTAACATTTTTTATTAAATGAGAAAATATTTTGAGAAACTACTGTGAAGTAGAGGAAAAGCAGAAGAAAAGACTAAGTTTTCGATTTCCAAGCTCCCTCGGCCACTAAATAATGAAGTGCAAATGATATTAAGAAACAAGCTCATATCAAAACGAAGACTCAGCTATAACCTGGAGATTTTCCTCTTAAAATGGGGTTTAGTAATAATTGGGGCATCGCAGATTTGAAATTAATTAGAAACTTTAAGAAAGAATAATTAGAAAATAAATGTAGATACCTACATTTATGTTACTTATGCCTTAGCCTCAATATTTCTTTCCATAAAAGTCTCAAACCATTTATATAACCGTTCCAAAATTATTAAAACACTGTGACCGTAAAGTACTGATTCCAGAAACAATGTTTCGGGGGAGATAAATTGCACAAAAAATCGCATTTAAGTCAAAATTTAACATTAGGTATCCCATTCATTGTATAAAAAATGAATTCTAATTGGAATATGATTGTCGGATCTTCTCAAGAGGCGCCCGTTTTAGCTGGGGCCGATCCAGCTATGAAGCAACAAGAGGGCACATGCAACAAAACGTTAAGGGTAATTTCAAACGTTAAATTAAAAAAAGTCTGTTCTCTCGTTTGTTCCGAGAATTTTCTAACTCAATCCCTCCACTTGAGTTAATTTTTATTTTCAGGATAACTCAAATTAACTCTATTACCAAAAAATTACCCTCACTCTGAGCCTCATATCGTTTAAAACGAATGATCAAACATTTTCTCCAGTTTAACCATCAAAAACACTTTCTCTAAATTCGATATTTTACGAGCTAGATGCTGAAGAGCTAAGGTAGAGATGAAACTTCCCCAAAAAGACCTATAGCATCCATACTGGAACAACAACGAGGAACTTTTGGTTATTATTCCGACTTTTCAAAAAAAGTTCCTGCTTGTTATTGCTGATCGTTACCACAAGAGGTGCAGTTTGCTTCTGTTGTCTTGTCAGTGACAAAAGTCGTCGCTTGTTACAGTAGCGGCTTGTTTAAAAAGTCATATGTGACGTCATACTAACCGTCCGAATTAAGATTTTTCATTTCACCAGAAAATGTCAAACAGTTAAATTTCAAGGTGCGAACGAGCGTAAGTAAATTATTAAAGGAATCATTCAAACAATGAATTGAACGGTTTAAGTCAGTTTGACAGCCACTGACAACTACATAAAACTTAATCATACTATAGCGGCTTGTATTTAGTAAAGTGTAGATTCCACAGGTCCGGTCAGCTCGATTTTTTTAGGTTTTTTTGACATGTTTGCTTTGGCTGCAACGTCTGGTTTGACAAAGCTCAATTTTTTTCTACAAAGTCTGGGAAGCTCGAAAATTAGATTTCCTCAATGTCCGTTTTGACAAGGTTCAGTCAGCTCGAAAAATCGACTTTTGCAAGGTCCGGTCAGATAAAAAATTCGAGCTTTGTGAAACAGGACCTTGTCAAACAGGACAGGACCTCGAATAAAATTCTAATTGACAGGGCCTTGCCAAATCGTGCCTTGTAGCAAAAAAAAATCTGAGCTGACCGGATATTTTCAAACCTGACTGTAATATATTAAAAAAGAATAACAATGGCAGCTCAGCGTTTTCGTAAACACCACACCCTCGAAAAAATGGATTATTACTAAGTAATAAGAGACAATAATTAGAAGATTTTGATTTAGAAATACGTGAAGTGGCTCTTCACTCATTTCATCTGAAAAATCGCCACTGGCTTAAGTAGGTGGTTCCATTTTTGTAGGTAGGTACAATGACGCTATATTATGTACAAAAGAGTGTACACGGTTCAAGAGATAGCTTTTGAAGGATGCGTTTGAAAAAAATCTAAACAGATTGATTGTAAACTGCAACAATCAATAAACAATAATTATAATTATAACAATAAACAAAGTAATAATAAAATAGAGATACTTATAAGGTATTGACTTTAAAATTTTACTGCAAACTTCAAGCACAATGCACACCTGAAGGCAAAGGCAACTGGTCATGGTCACTGGTCAGTATGAATAATCTCCAGCCAAACAGGCCGAACAGAATGTGCCGAACGTTGTCAATTCCCTTGTCGGTAAATCGTAACTACTCAAAGGAACTCAAATACTCGTTGGTTTGGTTTGGTAGGCATCGCATCAGTCAGTAGTGATGGGCATTACAGTTCACTTTGGTGAATAGTTCCTAGTGAACTAGTTCACCGAAGTGAATAGTTCTTTTTCATAGTTCATTATGAACTATAGTTCGTTTCTATGTTAATTATTCACCAGATAAAGCAATAGTTATATAGGTATAGGTGGCTCGGCTGGAAGCTATTAGCTATTCTATAAGTAAGGAACTGTGATGGAAGACTACTTGTAAACTAGAACACTGATGTTATTCCTTTATTTTATTATTATAGGTACCTACTTTCAGTTTATTTTTGCCTCTTTATTTCAGTTCATTATTTTTGTAAACAGAATTCTATTAAACTATTATTATTGTTTATAAAATTTATTGATTTTTTACTGTGATTAGAAAAAACCTCTAATTAAGAAATAAAGTTAATAAACAACTTAATAAGTAGGTAGGTACCTACCTAAGTTAGGTATAGGTATACCCAATTATAAATATCTAGCGGACTTTATTATAAACTTAGCGTAAAGGGATAATAATAGGTAACTAATTAGTATATGATAATAAAATTAACTGAAAAAGGTACCTAAATAAAATGAAAAAATATAGCAGCATCCCCTCTATAATAAGAAAAAAGAATAAAAATCACTGTGTATTTTTAAAAGATGGTATGTGTTTTTGGGCCTACGTTTGTATTATTCTATATTTTTCGTAAAAATAAAGGAAAAAATAGAGTTATAGGATAGGTACCTAAGTATACCTCCTAAAGTATTTTAAGTTATACATTATTTGTAATTAATAGGTATAAATTCTATTATTAATAGGTATCCTTATCAATCATTCACTGGTTCGTTATTTTTATTTTTTATTCCTATTTCTCAATAAAAAATAATGAATACATCATTAATAATAACGGACGAAGAGAAAGTCCGATTACTTATTATAGAATTAAGACAAGTTTCCTGAAAAAGAGAAACAAATAGTTCGTTCCTTCCTCATTTCATTCTTATTATTCAGCCCAAACGCCCAAAGTGATCAATAATAATAACAGTCAAATCAATACCACGTGTTGCTCATACTGGGAACGTGGGTCAGTTCAGTTCTTTTCAGTTTCAGTTTCAGCGTTCCTTTCTTATTTCTCCCTACTATTCAGTTTAATAGTTCGTTCAGTTCATAGTTCATAGTTCTTCGTGGTTCTTCCTTCAGTTCTAGGAAATGTGAAACCGGTCGCCGGTCGGTCGGTACGGTACGGTACTAAGCTAACCTGACAGTTCACAGTTCAAAACGAACTATGCATTATGATGGCAGTGAATAGTTCGTTCAGTTCACTGTAGGTGAATAGTTCTTTTTAGTTCGTTCGTTCATGAACTACACATCACTATCAGTCAGTAAGAGATACACAGCAGAACGCATCTTGTTCTCTTGATTAAAATGTACCTTATAATAGACCAAACAAAAATGTCTGCTATTGTTAGTATAATAATTATAATTCAATACAGAGAAACATGAATAATATGTACTTTGAAATCTGCTCAGAAATCTAATAATAAAATTTATATGGTCAAAAAATTTCAAATCCATATTAGCGATTATTAAGAATTACGAGTACAGGTACTCGGAACCAATTTAGAAATACCATTGCCACTTTGAAGTCCCACCAACAAGTCCACCATAATCCTAGATTATCTGCAAAAAATGCCCCATAATTTTCTACGATTTTGAGCCTAGAACCTCAGAGAAAAAACCTCAATAACTGAAACACGAATCTTGAGCTGCGTCCATATTGAAGCAACACTGAGAACCTTTTTATTTCTCCTTGTTTCCAGAAGTTGCAAACATTGGCCAATAGAGAGAATTCATACTGAAGCTACAAAATCAGAGAAAAAAACTACATTTTGTTGTTGATCAAAAGCTGCTTCTGGTAACAAGGTGTCCACAATTTTTGTGAGTTTTTGATGATGACAGTGAGAAGCAAAGGAAATCAAAAAATAATGAAACGTTTCCATGCCTCAAAACAGAGAACTACAAACAGCCCATGTTTCTCCAGTTAGGAGACAAAAGATATACCAACAGCATGACTTCAATAAGAGAATAAAATCTCATTTACATTCTTGGAAGTTGGAGTGGGGGCTCTCAAATTTTCAACAACGATACAATTGAAGATCCAAATAATAAAGATTTCTGTATTTGATTATTACAATTATTTGTTTTAATTATTATTAAAAATATTTTTGTTCCTACTAATAACGAAGAATTCAAAAACAAGAACTGCTGCATAATATTATGAAGGCCTTGTTATTTAAGTCTGGAGGTTACGATCAGAATTTTGAAGTGAAATTTTTCTGAAATTGCATCATGAGATTTCCAAATTATGCGCAAGTAATCAAGGTTAAATCTACATTATTTATTTTTAATTATGTTATAATGTAAATGTAGGTACCACAACCACCACCGGATGTGAGTCAGGCCATCGAGGTGTCTGATCGTTATGGTACGAGACCAGGTAACCTGTCACTTGGATTCTGATTTGAAAGGCTGATATAAAGTCACTCAATCCAATTGAGTACCTACCTATCTATAAAAAAAACGCATAGCATCGGATTGATAAGCGTAAAAGCATAGCACTAGCACTAGCACTAAAATTAGTTTTCCTATCTAGAAGAGCTTCTCACATATCGCTTTATTATTATTATAATTGGTGAAAGAATCGTAGGTATATAGAATTCTTTAATTCTTCGAATTTAAAAGTCTATTTTTCTAAAAAAGGGTTTTGGGCGCTTTCGATAAAAAAGACACATTGATTGAAAAAGAGACGGTGTACTAACTGATAACAATGAAAATGAGAAAACCTGGAGAGAATAAAAAAAATTATTTGGGTAAAAATCTTTGAAAATAATGAGAGAAAGTCATAAATATTTTTTTCTACGACCACTTCACACCCACCAACATAATTTTTAATTAAATACAAAATTGCCACTTTCTTAAACTGCAACAATATAAATATTATCGTATTCCCATATGTAATAGTGGGAGAATAAAAACAAAGACTAGTTTGTACACCACCAGTGGACAGCTGACAACGAATGTTTCAATTTACCTGAGATAGTGACACTATAATAACGTAGATGGAACAAAAGATCTATTTATTCGTCATGTTTCTTTGACCTACTTAGCTGCGGTGAGTATTAAGTAGGTTTGTTCCCAAGCAACAATTGAGTCGTTTGATTTGTCACAAAGTTTATGGAATGTTCCAACATAATATATAATTACTGTGTAAATAAATAGTATCATGAGGGTCGGATTTAACCTGTTTACGCCCAGGCTAATAATTTTTAGGCGCCTTCTAGACCAAAGGAAGGTTTGGGGAAAACCCCAAAATAAAGTGTCGCTAACAAAAAATTTTCAGTAGTCAAAAATCGTTAGTAGAAAAAGTATAGTTTACTACTAGTTTGGAAAAACTCTCTATGGTTCTAAAAATGTCAAGTCTTTTTCCGCTGGTTGGTAAAGGTCTAGACAGAAGAGTCTTTTTTGTTGTATTGTATGGCACTCGACCATGAGTCTTAAAATTGGAAGGTCTTCCCAGTTCCCAGAGGTGTTCTCTTTGGGTTTCCTCTTCTTTATACAGGGTGTATCTAAATAACACCGAAAAAATTTAGGGGAGGATTCTTTGATAAAAAATCAACAAAAAATTTCCTATTAAAGTGTGTCTGGATTATGCACCCTTTTTGAGATACAAGGTGTCAAAAAAAGATTGTTTTTCGAGTTTTTTGAAGATATCTCGGGAACCGTATAAGACACAGAATTCAGCTTTTGTACAGATCTTATCATTGATATTAGCAACTATTTTAATGCTAACTACCTTTTTTAAGTATACCAGTGCCGGAGATTTTTAGGGTTGGGGGGATTTTCTTGCCCCTAATATCTGCGACACTGGGCAAATTGATATTTTAAAAGCGCACTTTTAACCGTCAATGTTTTCTACACAAAAAGATACTCTTGGTTATAACTGCTAACGTGAGCCATTTTCGAGAAAAACGGGCATTTACGATGAAAAACTCGCTTTGAATGTTTCAAGACAAGTGTCGAAAAATTAAGGGCAAAAAAACTTCGCTCATTTATGAGATCTCCGCTATAATGACACACGAAAAAACTCAGTATTAAAAAAGTAGCTATAAATATCAATGATATGACATTTACAAAAGGTGAGTTTCATATCTCAAACGGTTCCCCAAATATCTTCAAAAAACTGGTAAAATAATCTTTTTTTGACACCCTGTATCTCAAAAAGGGTGCATTTCTAGACACACGTTTATACGAAATTTTTTGTTTATTTTTGACCAAAGAATCAGCTCTTAAATTTTGTCGGTGTTATTTAGATACCTACACCCTGTATAGTTTGTTTCTGAGAACATTTTCTTCTATTCCGCAAAATTCTGGCCCTATAAGCGGCATTCTTATTCCTCACTTTGCTAGGTTGTCTGCTTCTTCGTCGTCATCTACATCTGTATGTCCTGGCACTCAAAGGAGAACTACTTTGTTTCCTTTGCCTAATATATTTAGCTTCATTGGACATTCGCACGCCATTTTTGAACTGATGACGTATGGGTATGGATCAGTGCTTTTATACCAGGCCCAAAGACTCCTTCCTGCCCCTGTTCCTTCGATGGTTTTTGATACGTCTGTGTAACATTTTATGGTATTTTGGAGACTGTACTTGTTGGATCATTTGTCCATTCCTTTTTGTTACTGAACTGGGTTACAAAGTTCTTACAATGTGTTTCTCTTTAGATTAGGTATACTGTTGATCCCTTCTCCAAAAGGATAATCCTGTTTCTTTTTTAGCCATTCTGTGAAAAGTCCTTTTTGCGGCAATTTGCACCACTAGACGTAGACTAGGCGTAGTGGTGTGATACAATACAATAAAATCTCTCAAGAAGTTGGAGATATGTTTTACTGGCAAGAGCCATTGGAGAATTGACAGAATTATGGGCATATCCTATTTTTATTAAATAACTTTAATATAACGTATAACTTTAAAATGCTCATCTTTTTTAGTAGAATTTTTCGGAATTTTTAAAAGAGAATTGAACAATTTTTGATTTTTTATACAATGTGACATGCAGTTTGAAAAATCACGTATGTGTGACACTAGATGATTTTTAGATAAAAAAGACAGCAAGTTTTAAAGCGCTTTTCACTTGGAATTGATCTGCTAAAAATTACTGTTTAATAAAAGCGGCCACATAAAAATGAATTCACTTGTAACGTGTCCTTGATTTTTCAAAATAAAGTTTTTATCGTTTCACCTCCACATACAGAGTCTATTTTATTTTAACTCGGAAACGAACTTGGAATAACAAACGATGGTGTATCAAAAATGTTTATTTATTCTGACCATACATTTAAGGACAGTATACATCGAAAGAAGAACAAGCCGGAGCAATTAAGAGTACAATACAACGGTCCTTATGTGGAAATGGCATTTGGTATAAATTTTTCCTGCACCTGCGTAGGTAGCATATCTCTGATATATCGGCGGACAGAAACAGTAGTAAACACCCTGAATGTTCCATGCAGAACTATAGCAAAAACAGGTCCTTGGTATTAAGCTAGCCGCATTAGAAGAATATTAATATTAAACATGGAGACAGAAGAATGTGAGCAAGTCGCCCACCAAGTGACGATGCTCCAGGATCATCTTTTTTTATAATATGTTCCCATATTCTTTATCATCTTTTCTGGTCAAAAGTCGCCATGAAACTTCGTAGCTTGTAATAGGTAATTGAAATTTTGTTTGATAGAGAATTTTTTGTTAGGAGTTTGTTATTCTTGAAATGGTCAGTTTGATCTTGGAAACTTTATAGGTCCCTTATTGTAATATAATCAGGTTGTAGCGATTCAGCTCGAAGGATCACTATAGCGATCAGGCTAGCGAACCGCCTTGTAGCGAAACCACTTTTATTTAAAAGAAAAAATGATAACGCCGCAATTTACGTGCTTTTAGGATGCCCAAGTTTAGGGCGGACCTAAGATGAAATAAACTGTAACTCGTAGTAATTATTTACTGATTGGAATATTACAAATGAAATTACACCTCTCACACAGATTATAAAAATAACAATATAACTTCTAATTGATGGTAATAAAACCAGAAACATATAACAACAATTAAATAATGTGAATCGCGACAGTAGTTGAAGTCGCGTCTTTACTCTTTGAGTAACAAGTAGGTAGTCTCGGTAGTAGTGGTGCTGGTGCTGTTTTCCCAGAGTCTCAATTCTCGATTCACCCCTCACTCCCGCTTGGGTGGTACAGTAGCTAGGCATTGTTGCCAGCTTGTCACTAAAGTCCAAAATTATACATAGCTCCCCCCCGTTGAAAGGTTGATCTTTCAACAATATTGTTGAGTCAGTCCATGTGGATTGGCAGGACACTGATCTTGGTGACACTTCGCTTGAAGATCCCCATTCTCGTCTTCAATGTAACTACACGTACGATGTCGTCCTTTCCAGGATGAACTTCGGTGATTCTTCCTAGAATCCATTGTTGTGGAGGCAGGTTTTCATTTCGTAGTAGAACCAAGGCGCCGACTTGAACGTTTTTGTTGTGATTCGCCTGCCACTTGCTCCTTGCCTGAAGTGAGGTGAGGTACTCTGCAGACCAGCGTTGCCAAAAGTGTTGAACTAATTGTTGTAGTCGTTCATACAGGACCAATTTGCCAGGTAGTTCTTCGGAAACGTTAACTTGTGGTAGAGCAGTTAACACGTCGCCAATTAAAAAGTGACTAGGAGTAAGAGGTAATAGATCGTTTGGATCGTTGGAGAGTGGAGTAAGTGGCCTGGAGTTTAGGATCAATTTGACATAAAACTGTATATAAATGTTCAAAGGTTAAATGTGCATTCCCTAAAACTCGTACCAAATGAAATTTGGCTGATTTCACTGCCGCCTCCCAAAGGCCTCCAAAATTAGGTGAAATCGGTGGTATAAAGTGCCAATTTATTGACTGTTGAGTCAAGTAATTCGAAATCTTACCAGACCTTGTAGATTCCTGTATTAATTTAAATGTGTTTTTGAGTTCGTTATTTGCCCCAATAAAATTTTTCCCATTGTCTGTGTATATGTTTGCGCAAATACCCCTTCTTGAGGTAAATCGTTTCAAAGCATTTAGAAAAGATTCAGTGCTTAGGTCGTTTGCAAGCTCAATGTGAACTGCGTGAGTAGTAAAACAAATAAAAATACAAAGGTAAGTTTTTACTAACCTCCTATTTCTTAATTTACCATCCTTTACTAAGAGAGGTCCAGCAAAATCACATCCGACATTAAGGAACGGACGGTTGGGTGTGACTCGTGCTCCGGGCAAATCTCCCATCATTGGTGTCACAAAAGTAGGTTTAACTTTAAAACAAGTTATGCAATGATGTAAAATTGATTTTATGGAGTTTTTACCATGTATTATCCAGTATTTGGACCTCAAAGAATTTAGGACGGCTTGTGTACCTGCATGAAATAATCTAATGTGCTCATGTGAAATCAAAAGTTTTGTAAACTTGTGATTGGGTGGCAATATTATTGGGTGTTTGGTATCAGTTGACAGTTTCGACAATTCTAATCTTCCTCCTACACGAATTAAACCTTTATCGTCTAAGAATGCATTAAGTTGATACAGTTTACTGTTCTTGTCTACTTGTTTGTTTGAGGAAAGATCCCTAATTTCATTACGAAAATGTGAATGCTGTACCAATTTTAAAAGAAAATTCGTGGCATCATTTAGTTCGCTAATTGCTAAATTTGTAGTATTCTCAATTCGTGTCGTTTTTAAATTATTTAAAAAGCGAAGAACGTAAGCGAAAACGCGTATTAATTTGCCGAAGTCTGAAAACTTGTCAAAAATGGATTGGTCATGATAAACCACCATAGTAGGTAATGAAACCTTAACGTTTTGTCGTTTAGTAATTATCGTATCGTTTCTATCTAAATTGACAGAGTAGGTTAAAGTATCAGTTTTAGGATCCCAAAAGAGACCTAAAGTCTTACAAGTTTTGTCTGTAGTATTCATAT
Organism: Malachius bipustulatus; assembly: GCA_910589415.1. NCBI lineage: Eukaryota > Metazoa > Arthropoda > Insecta > Coleoptera > Melyridae > Malachius > Malachius bipustulatus. The sequence goes on from OU342633.1 coordinate 55,009,677, forward strand.
TATATTGTAATAATTCACCCTTATTAGAATGTTCTAATAAGTCGGGTTCATTAGAGTAAAATTTTCTCAAAGGAAAACCGTATTCATTCAAAATTTGGACAATTTCGTTTTTTAATTTGATTGCCTCCTTAATAGAATCGGCACCCGTAATTAAATCGTCCACATAAAAAGAATTAGTAATAGTTTTACTGGCTTGTGGAAATTTATTCATATTGTCAATTGCCGTTTGATTCAAAGATCTTATGGCGAGAAACGACGCCGGTGCGGTGCCGTAAGTGACTGTATTTAAAACATAATGTTTCAAGTCACCAGTATTTTCAGAACGCCAAACAATACGTTGTAAGTGTTTGTCTGGATCCTTTACCTTCACTTGTCTGTACATTTTTTCCACGTCAGCTGTAAAAACTACGTTGTGAGTGCGAAAATTTAAAAGAATTTCAAACAATTCTGGTTGTAAAGTCGGTCCGGTCATCAATACGTCATTGAGCGCTAAACCCGTTTTTGTTTTCGCGGACGCGTCATAGACCACCCTCAGTTTGGTAGTGGTACTATCCGCCTTCACCACCCCGTGATGAGGCAAGTAATAATTCAAAATTGAATCATGTTCCTCCGGAGATATCCGAGTCATATGCCCTAGATTCTCGTATTCTGTCATGAAATTCACGTAGTCGCGTTTTAATTCAACATTTTTGTCCAATCTTTTCTCTAAATTGTAAAAACGCTTTATCGCCGTGTTAAGTGAATCTCCTAAATTGTTTACATTTTCCCTAAATGGTAATGAGACTTCTATTCGACCCCTGTCATCTCGCGTATAATTTTCTAAAAAATGTTGCTCGCACTTGACATCTTCTAGACTTGCTTCCTGTATAAATTCGTAATTTTCTGTAGCCCAAAACTTTTCCATCTGATTATGTAAATCATTATTGTTAATTGACAAATTGCAAACTGTTCGGTTGTGAGTTTCAGAATTATCTGAAATCAAAGTGCCCGAGAAAACCCAACCCAGTTTTGTTTTTTGTAGTATAGGAAGGTTTCTTCCAAATTTAATTTGTCCCACACATAATATTTCAAAGAAAATATTCGCTCCTAATAAAACGTCCACCTGGCCTGGTGTGTAAAATCGTTCGTCTGCAAGTTGAATATTGGGAGGTAAATTTAAAATCGATGCATCAAATGTAAATTGCGGTAGGTCGTCGGTTATTTTATTTACCAGCAAAAACGAGTCCTTGACCCTATATTTCTGGCTTGCTGAGAGAACGGTAGCATCGAGCATTTTAGTAACGTTGCTAACTGCATTGTTTATTCCTACCACAGGTGTCTCGATATTTCGAAGTTTCAACCCCAGTTTACGAGCAAAGGAACTCGTAACAAAATTGCTCTGACTCGCACTGTCTAGTAACGCGCGACATTCTACAGGGTTGCCACGTGAGTCCAATATTTTAATAATTGCCGTAGCCAAAATTACTTGTGATCTTCGTTTAGCTGACAAACAATGCATTGTTAAATTAGGAGTAGTAGTTACATTTACATCAGAATAATTATTATGGTCGTGCGTATTTTCTTCGTTTTCAGAAATAGGACCTTGTTGAAGGGTTTCATTTTTGTTAAAGTTATTATTATTTTTGGGAACTCTTTCGTTAAACAGGTGAAGCAAAAAGTGGTGTTTCCGATTGCAGTGTTTGCATCTCGGAGAATTGCATTCGTTATTAGTATGATTAGGTCGTAAACAATTTAGACACAATTTGTGTGTTTTAATTTGCGAGTAAAGTTCTGAAGATGACATTCGATGTATCTTGTTGCAATTAAAATTGAAATGATTCTGTTTACAAAAAGCACATGTTAGTTTTGTAAATGTAGCATGATTTAAAGTTCGGTTTTCTTTAGTATAATTAACATGTGTACTTCTTGAATGTTTGTTTTTGTCCTCAATTGTTTCTAGGAATTGACAACGTTTGGAAATGAAATCTGTCAGTTGTGTTAGTTTAGGAAAATCAACCGTCTCTCTGTTACAAAATTCTTCCCACTCCCTTGTAGTAATGGGGTCTAATTTTGCAGTTAATATATGGATTAGTAATGTATCCCAAGTACTAGTAGGTTGATTCATGACTGTCAAGGCCTTTATATTTTTATTGAAAGTGTCTAGTAAGTGTCTTAGTTGTGAGAAAGATTCGTTTTTCATTGTCTGTAATTCAAATAAAGCCTTAACGTGAGTGTGTACGATTAATCGTTTGTTTTCATATCTTTCTCGTAACATGTCCCAAGCAATTTCGTAGTTTTCGTTTGAAACTTCGATTGCTTGAATTAATTGAGACGCATCGCCTTTCAAACAAGTTCTCAAATAGCAAAATTTTTGTACGTTAGAGAGGTGACAATTTGTGTGTACGAGTGAACTATAAATGTCAGAAAATGTCATCCAATGGCTATAAGATCCGTGAAATTCTGGCAAGTTAATTGGTGGAAGTTTTAGAACACTATGTGCAGCCATGTCGTTAGACTGCGATTGTTTATTTTGTTGTGAACTAGTATTATTGTCGTTGGTTGTAGTTTCGTGAGTAGGAACCACCTCTAACTCTTTCACACTTTGTTTAGATTCTGAGTTTAAAAATTCGTTTTGATATTGCGCTAGTAAATATTTTGCTTTACCAATGAGTTTAAAGTATGAATTTTCAAAGGAATCTCTCTCTTCGTCTTGGATAATAAATCCAGATGCGACCTCAATTTCATTCTGAATGCTTTCAAATGATTCCAAGAGCGGTTCTTTCTTTTCTAATCTAAATTCTAATTCCTGATAATTGCCCTTTATTGGATCGAAATCATTCAAAAAAGTAGAAAATTTAGTAAGTGAACCTTTTACAAGACCTCGTTTATAATTGAGTTCAGTAATGACTTCTTTCGACATTTTTTGTTAATGTGTAGGTAGGTACTTAGGTAAAATTTCGAAAGAGTAAGTAATTTGTAGTAAAATTGATTAGTTAGGTACTTATTATTGTTATGTATACAGTTTCTGGTCAAATAAAGTACATGCAAGGAGTTAAGTAGTGATTAAAGGATAGCGACTCACAGTAGCGTTGGTGATTTCGTCTATCTTCTTTAGTAGTAGTGTTGAAGTTCATTAATGTTGAAGTTCAATCGTGGTTGAGTAGGTGGGTAATTCGTCTTCTTATTTCCAGTCGTGGTAAGTAGTTTGGAATCCAGGATGTGTCCAGGATCCGGCTCGAAGGACCAAATATGTAGCGATTCAGCTCGAAGGATCACTATAGCGATCAGGCTAGCGAACCGCCTTGTAGCGAAACCACTTTTATTTAAAAGAAAAAATGATAACGCCGCAATTTACGTGCTTTTAGGATGCCCAAGTTTAGGGCGGACCTAAGATGAAATAAACTGTAACTCGTAGTAATTATTTACTGATTGGAATATTACAAATGAAATTACACCTCTCACACAGATTATAAAAATAACAATATAACTTCTAATTGATGGTAATAAAACCAGAAACATATAACAACAATTAAATAATGTGAATCGCGACAGTAGTTGAAGTCGCGTCTTTACTCTTTGAGTAACAAGTAGGTAGTCTCGGTAGTAGTGGTGCTGGTGCTGTTTTCCCAGAGTCTCAATTCTCGATTCACCCCTCACTCCCGCTTGGGTGGTACAGTAGCTAGGCATTGTTGCCAGCTTGTCACTAAAGTCCAAAATTATACACAGGTGTACCTCAATATTTTTGGTCTTTAAATCAATCCAGTAGGTCTTTTTTTTTAATCAAATTGATCATTCCAAAGGATGACGAACTCTTCCTTGTTGATGTTTCGTTTCAATAATTCTTCGATTTAAGTTATGTTGTTGCAAGTATAAGGAAATAGTTAGTTCAGAAAAAGGTAATAGTTATACAGGGTGCCTCAGTTTTTTTTTTCGTATTACAAATCAGCACAAAAATAAGCAGCTTTGTCCCCATTCAACCGACTTCGTATACCTCTTAAGATAACTGAGATCCCCATGCATTTTCTCTAAAAAACGGGTACCCTCTGTGTACACTTTTTCGAGCATTGTCCTAATCAAACCGGTAACTTTAAAAAGTCATTCTGTGCTCCAGCATAGCATAGCAGCAATATTAAACTTTTTCTCTGCATTAGATACATACTTCGTGATTCGTGAATGAAATATGTACCTCGAGAACATCTGCGAAGCATCTATACTACGGTTATTTACTATCTAGATCATGTTATACTAGATCTTATCCTCAATATAGGTACGCAGAATACGCCATAAATAATGTAAAAATTGCATAGAATAGAGTGAAATACGCAATGTTTCATACAATCCAAATGATAGGTTTGAACGTAATAAATAAAACTCACCATCACCACCAAGTACTCCTTTAACTAAAAATAATCCAATAAAACTAGTGGATCTATTATTATTAGGCTGTACCTATTATTATCTATCACCTCGAGCCAGTTGATCCTTCTGTTACCTTAGAATTAATGTCAGACTTATTTCATCTCTTAGACAGAAACAATCTTCTGAAATCGTGATGTAGATAGTGAATAGAGTCAGTCTATTTATTTCATACTTCTTGTATGAATGTATTAACTTCCATCATGGTTATGATGGTACAATCTAAGAGTGAAATCCTTTAGATATAATATATTACCTGCTATTAATATTTTTCAGAGTTAATAAATCATTAAATGTCCCATTAACAAAAAAAAAGAGTTTATTCATTGTCTGTTTTAAAAATGCATTTTTCCGAAATTTTTCAAAAATAATCACGAAAACACCCTAAAAATGACGGCGATCCTGAACCAATTACAAAAACCAGATTACGAGGTTACCTCACTACCAAACCTGCCAGGCTCTAAAGAATTACAGTTCATATCGAAATCTTCACGTCTTCAGAATGGGACGTACTTTTATGTGAGCTTAGCTGAGTGGGAAAAACAATCCAGTTGGGCCTATGAGTTCTTAATTTTCTCAGAACACGCATAAAAAAAATCAAAATCCAAAAAAATCACCATTTTTCAGCTTTGAACGGTTATATGTTTGTACTTAAATTTTAAATGGCGATGTTTTTTTAACGATTTGATGAAATCCAAAAATTTTTTGGATTCGAAAAGTACAGGAAAAATGCTATGAAATGAGCTTCTTAAATCGAACAACACACTTTGACAAGCTTCACAAAAACAAATTGTAAAATTCAATACAAGTCCTTACTTCGATCTATTTTTGAAACTGTTCGAAGTGTGTGCCGTTCGATTTAAAAATCTCATTTCATAGCATTTTTCCTACACTCTCCTAATAATCCAGTACCGTTTTTTACGAAAGTTGGTCGAAAAATGTGCGGTTTTCTTAAAAAAAAAAATTAGAACAATTCTTCTTCAAGTACGGCCCTGGTTATTATATAGATTTCTGACTATAGGCTATCCCGTAAATTCGCAGTACCTCAGCTTTTGAAACTATTTCAAATGAATTTTACGGAACGTTGGAAACAATTTGTAGGTACGTCAAAATTTAAAACTGAAGTTTGGGTATAAGTACAAGTTCTTATTGTACTTTGATCTGTTTTTGTGAAGCTGGATCGATGTGTGTGACGTACAGCATTTTTAGCATGTTTCCCGTACTCCGTACTTTCTGAATACGATGTCGTTATTTTTACTGAAAGTCGATCGGAAAATATGCTTTTCTGTCAAAAAAGTGCAAACCATTTTCTTTCAAGTACGGTCCTGGATTTTCAATATATGCCGCAAGAGTGTTTTTTCTAAATTTTGTTGAATTTCATAAAACCGTTGCAAAGATATTATCGTCGCTTAAAATTTAAACCCAAACATTAAAAAACATAAAAACCCTGTATCTTCGTAACTGTTGGCAAAAAAATTGCCATAGATTTAGACTTGCCTCGCATTTAACTACGTCCAATTAGTCATGATAATGAATCACCCTGTATTAAGTAAATTTTTATCCTAGGGATCACCCTAGGGATATGGCACGAAAGAAGCACCATTGAAGAAAACCTGTCAAACGCAATCAAGATAATAAGTATCGTAAATCCGTCAGCAATTTTGTCTACCTCTCCATCTGGTTCTCACGATTCTTCTGTCTTCTGTGGCTCGTTCTTATATGGTAAAACTAATTGTCATCAAGTCAAGTCACAATATTTATACAAATGAATTAACCGGTATAGTGAAAGTATAATCAATCTGGTGTGGTATTTGGCATGGGACTGTTGTAGGTGGGTGTACATATATCATGAGAGTTGCTCCAAAAGATAATATACAGGGTCGATGAATATACAGGGTCGATGAATATACAAAGTGAATAGATTTTTGATTTGGACCCTCGTTGCTCAAGCATTGACTCTAGTTCCACAATTTCCATAATTCTTATTGAAGTCTAGTTTCTATCTATAGGTGTCCGGTTAGTACCTCCTAATTTCGCGAGAGCATACAGGAGAGGTGCAAATAAACCTAGTCTGTCGTAAAAAATATTTCCCAAAGTAAACGGAGATACAGAGAGTCCCAAAAGGGTTACGAACGATTTACTTTTTTGGCTCTAGGAATTTTTTTTTAAGACAGACTAGGTTTATTTTGGCCTGCCCTGTACGCTCCCGAGAAGTTAGGTGGTACTTACCGGACACCTGTATATTGGATCTAGTATGGAGGCATGTAAAAAAAAATTGTTAGTCTTGCTGGTTTAAATGTTTTGTCATGCATCTTTGACATCCCGCTATTTTTGATCTGGGAGTTAAGAAGTTTATAAAACTAAGTTTCGTTTGGGCGAAAACTTAAAAACGTCGGAACTAGAGCCAAAACACGAAAAACCGTAAGCCGATTTAGTACAGTAAAATTAGACTTGAAAAACGAAAGGAAAAACGAAATTTTATGTGGATCTAAATCCAAAAATGTGACCTCCGACTCCTTGTGGAAAAGCCGCAATTTTGGTTTTAGGGGATGAGTTTGTTTTTTGAATTTTACGACGTTAATTAACTTTTTATCGAAAAAAGTGTAAAAACTTACTTTACAAAGAAAGAAATTTTCCACAAATTTGCAATAATGCATTTTTTTCATATTTGCAATAGTTAATTAACTACAGGTAATTAATTGAGGAAAACGGGGAAGAAAAATACCTACTTAATTTTGTAACAACTCCCTTTTTTCTATCACGATCTGACAATCGTTTTTACAAAAGTTGTAGCGCTTGAAATTATGAATTTTCGAAATTATGATCGATCAGATTAATGATTTGTTAATCAGTATTTTCGCGGAAATTTCTACCATATACAGGGTGATCTATTGTAATTCTCTGAGTTGATTATTTCTGACCATCGGTGTTTAAGGAAAATATTTCACTCAAACAATGTTTGGTTTAGAGGGGGACATCGCTTTGACACAAAAAACCACCCCCCATCTTAGCCCCATTCGATTTTGTGTGAAACAATGTCAAACTATTGCCTGAAACATTTTTTTCCGATGCCTCCCTTACCTCCAAAAATGCAGATCAAAATCGAGTGATCCATTTTAATTAATTATTTTATTTTATTGATTTATTGGTTTTACTGATGGGATGAATGGTTTTGACAGCTAACCGCTGCCTTAATAAAATCCCAATTGACAGCTGTGACAATACACAAATTTATTTATGACAAAATAACCAAAAAAGAATTAATTAAAATGGATCACTCGATTTTAACATGCATTTTTTAAAGTGAGGGAGGCATCGGTTGAAAAAATCTTTCAAGGAATAATTTGATGTTGTTTCACATAAAATCATAATCCGCAATACCAAATGGCAGTTCATTTTCAAAATTTCAAAGTCATCCCCGCCTAATTGTGATCCAGTGGGGGGAGGGGGGTGATTTTTGTGTCCAAACGACGTCCCTCTCCAAACCAAACAATGTTTGACTGAAAAAATTTCAACTGGGGGATAGGAATTCCTGAGAAATTGGCAAAACTAAATTTTAGGGGCATATTTGCACTAATAAAAATTAGTGCAAATCGTAAATGCCTCAATAAATTTTTTAAGCAGAATCGCACTACTTCATGATGACTTTGACGCGCTACTACGTAGGTAGGTAACTAACTATCATTAGTCCGATCGATCAGCTATGTTATGAAAATGTTCATAATTTCATAATAAAAAAGGGAGTTATTCCAAAATTAAGGATTTTTCATCCCCCTCAATTAATAATTATACCTGTAGTTAATGATAATTAACTACAATTGCAAATATGAAAAAATTGCAAATGTGTAGGAATTTTTTTTATATTAATTAAGTTTTTTTCTCTCTTTTTTCAATAAAAAGTAAAGCGTCGTAAAATTCAAAAAACCAATTCATCCCCTAAAACCAAAACGGCGGCTTTTCCGCAAGGAGTAGGAGGTCGCATTTTTGGATTTAGACTATCGGTCACAATAGCCAAACTGTTAGAGTTTCGGTCAAACGATCTCTAAAGTGCAGCAAGGCTTGGTTTGGTCCCTTATTGGGTGGGTGACCAACTATAGTGGTAAAAAAGTATCGTGACCGATCGTGCTCCGGCAGGTACGTTAAAAAGGGGGTCCCGGCTGCTTCACAGCAGTCGTTAGGTTACGTCAGAGGCCATTGAGGCTACTTGAAAACTTCTGACACTTGGGCTTTACCACAGCCATACAATATTTATTTTTATACCCAACATCCACGCAAATTTCCGTTTTTTCCCTTTGATTGCATGATCAAATCCTAATTTTACTGGATTAATCATATTTTCATATCAAATTTTTCCAAATTAATTCAATCTTTCCAAAATAATTAATGAACAGGGATAGTTTTATGAATACACTATGAAGATAGGGTCATTATTTACATCCGCGGCTCCTACAGTTTCACTATGGCACCTATACAGGGGTGGAGAACATACCTATAGTAACACCAGGAAGGTATTCATTTGCTTTGCAAATGAAAGGGAAGGCACAAAACGGCGTAAAAAAACGGTTTTGAGAGTGCAATGAAAGTACGGACCTGGCAGATGCGATGATTAAATACAACCAGTCTATGGGATATGATATAACCACTTGAGACAAAACAAAACCACTCGAAACGTAAACAGTCACGTACTCGGAATATATCCGCTTATTCATATCGTGAAAAGACTACAGGGATTGATGTTACGATTTTTGGAACATAAATGCAAAATAAATGCAAAATTCAAAATAAAAACCGTGCTACTGGTAATCTCGAAGATTTTCCTTGCCCTGAAAGCGAAAAAAAATACAAATTCGACCGTAGTGTCAAAGAGGTCTTAGTGGTGACCTTGATATTAGTTTGCAATGGCTGTTTTTAGCTTCTTACCCACCCAGCACCCCTATTTCGCTCCTCGGTCCCGAAAAAAGTGATGAAACTTAGGAGCCGCGGATGTAAATAATTACCGAAGATAGTACCTATAAGTGTACCTAATTGTGAGCGTATATGTAAGGGATATTACAAAAAACCTGAAAACCTATTGCAGCAAGAAAATCAAATAATCATTACCATGCATATTTCCATCCAAATTTAGGATCAAAATAATCATCATATTTTGTTATATGCAGCAATAATAACAACTTAACAACAACTTGAGACAACAACTACCTAATTATGATTTAAATAATTCTAAAGTCCAATTTATTACTTACTCCGACAACGTTATATGAGCTAAATTCTCGCATCTTACAATACTTCTTATAAATTATAGCTAGATATATCAAGGTTATTATTGCGAAAAGTGAAATCTTTCGCCAAATATGACCGCATGTTTTGACCTCAATACGTTGGTTTATTCTTAAATATTGAATCCCGGAAAACTTTTTTCCTGTTAAACAAGAATGAACAAATACCTAATTAAATATTGTACGTAGAAAAGTGTGCCATTCCCAGAAGGTACCCACTCCAGTACCTACCCATTTCCTAACACACCGCACCAGTCTAACCGATTTAATGAATCAAAAATTCAACCTTATCTCCGAACCGGAAGTGCTCAATATACCTGATTTAACCGCCAATGAATGTAAAGTACAAGTTGCGCAAACAACAGAACTTATACCTACTACAAAGAGTCTTATTTTTAGCACACTTTGCGAAACAATGGGGCGCAGATAGATAGACAGATACTGGCTGGCTTTCTTACCTGCTGAATCCATTCGGTCTAGATAGACGCACATGTGTGGAAAAGGACAATAATAATTAATGGACTATATCGCAGTGGTCTGTCGTAACAATTGCGCGACGGCGGTTGTTGTTTTGTTTTGAATGAATCGCGATACACAGGTAAGAGAAGAGAGGAGGAGATGCTGGCTTTCGCGTTCTCACGGTCGCCTGTGCGCCCGCGGGGCATATCGTTCGCCGCTCTGCTGCTTCGTCGAAGCACGAGCGGTTCGCGGGCAGGAGGTTCAGTAAAAGCACCGGCACCAGCACCAGCACCCAGCACCAACGTAAAAGGTTCCTGCTGAAATAACGGATAATAATGCGTGGTGCTGGTGCTGGTGCTGGTGCTGGTGCTGCTACATCCAATTCCTTGCTGAATTTTTCACAGTAGATTGCTTTTGTGTACTCGCAGTTAGTACTGGTTGAAAAAGCCTAGATAGCCAAAAGTTCCATTATCCGTATCATGAGGTTGACGTTTGATTAATTGAAAAACACGACTAAGAAATTGATTGAGATTAGGCTATCGACCGAACTCGATCTTCCATTTAGAATACACACTGTAGATAATTACAATCTTTAAACGTCCATCACGACAGCTTTTCAAAATTTCCATACGTTATAAATGTTTGATTTTAAATAGCTGTACCTATATTATATTATACAGGGTGTCTCATTAATTAGTGTTGCCGCGTTTATAATAGTTTCACTCACCTATCTAGTCATTCACAAGATCCCGACACCCACTCTACTATCTTATGTTAAATATGATGGAGAACGTGAAGGTGCAATTTTTTTACTAATTTTTGGATATGCGTTTTAACGGTATCAAGTTCTCTTGCTCATACTTTCACCATTGTCGAGATTTTGCAATTGTTTTGAAAATAGTGTCATCGGTAATGGTCCAAATAAAATAGCAAATTAAGTTTGAGATAAAATGCGGACATATTATTATATTGCTTCATATGTATATGTTAAGTAATTTTAATATACAGGGTGTCCCACGACATGACTGCCATAGCCTAAGGGTAGGTGTAGTTTTTCAAGGCGATTCAGGATCTGGTTTTGAAATTTTCCTGACCTTCGTTTCGATTATGCAGGGTGATTTGTGCAATTTGCCGAAATCTTTGATGAGCGATATCTTTTGAACGAATTGATCGAATTAACGAAATTTGGTAGATATGCTCTACTAATGACACTTAATACCTCGCATTTTTCGCCAACTCGAAAACTGCAGGGCCGTCTGCTAGACGTGCACTTTGTCAGTGGATTCTAGGACACAGACGGCATATTCTATTCGTGCTAATCCCGAGACTCTTGGCAGAGCTACCATTTCAATACTAAGAAAAGCTAGACTGTGTATACAGCAACTGGGTGGACATTTTGAGCAAGTACTTCAATAAAGCGATTTTTTTTAACGGTTTTTAGATTAATTTCAAGGTCAAGGAAATGTGTTGAGTTTGATGGTGGTCTCCTTGACCATTTCCTGCAATGAATTGTAGTTTTTCTTCTCAACGCTTGTGTTGATATTTTTCTTTCTGTTTCGTTTATGTTGATACTTATTTGTCTATGTGGTAATGTGTTAAATTGTGTTGTTTATTTTGCTGTTAAAAATTATTTTTAGCTCGAAAAAATTTGTAGAAGGGTCCCCAATTTTGGCTAAATCTGTAGATAAAGTAAATTTATTTGAAATAACTACAAAATACGCAAGTTTTAAAAAACCACATTTGATTTTTCTTAAATTACTTAAATTATTAACAACACATGAATCGAAATCTCGAATAAAAAAATAAAAAACTGCATTTTCTTCTCGATTCAGTTTAATGATGCCAAGTATTTTTTTACCACAATTGTAGCATTTTTCACGTAGTTTTAGAAAATGGTACCAAACTTTGAATAAAATGCATACAGGGTGAACTTTTCGACAAAACCGAAAGATATTAAAAAAAAGTGCACGTCTAGCAGACGGCCCTGCAATTTTCGAGTCGGCGAAAAATGCGAGGTATTAAGTGTCATTAGTAGAGCATATCTACCAAATTTCGTTAAATTCGATCAATTCGTTCAAAAGATATCGCTCATCAAAGATTTCGGCAAATTGCACAAATCACCCTGTACATATAATCAAAACGAAGGGCCTCAGGAAAATTTCAAAACCAGATCCTGAATCGCCTTGAAAAACTACACCTACCCTTAGGCTATGGCAGTCATGTCGTGGGACATCCTGTATACAGGACATTCTAGAACAATCTTCAAACTTTGGACCCAGCCAAGAGAATTTTTTTATGAAATATTATGACCTTATGACTTCATGTAAGTGCCTATATGCTAATCCCAACCTCCCAACGTATAATTTTGCGTGAACACAGTCTCAAAAATGTAATTTTTTCAACTTTTGATCGAGAAAGGTATTCCCACGATAAATTAAATTTTTCTTCTGGAATTGCCATGACCCAATACATCCTCCAGCGATTTTAAAGTCCCAAATATCAAAAAAAAAAAAATTTTCGTAATAATTTGTTTTTCTCTACTTATTTAATTTTTGTAAAAAAATAATAATTTGTGTATTGCCTAATTTTCACGCCATGACTTGTTTGAAATCGTTACTAATAAAAAAATACTTTTCTCCTGTACCTTCCGCGAATACAGGATAGCTGCGGAAGATTACCTTTTTGAACTTTTGAATTTAATTAAACCATTTAGAGTTTATTAAGCAAACAAAACGAATCGGAAAAACGATCCAGTTTGGAGTTCAAACAAGTTTCAAAAACATTTTTCAAAGTTCAAAAATCATGATTTTCACAACTTTGAACATTGGCAACATCATCTTTTTTTAATGGCAACCCCCTAATCGTGATACTTCGTTGCAAAGGTCCTTTTAAGGAAAATATTAAATTTTTTTACGAGAAAAAAGAAAATATCATTTTTGAAAACGAGGTCATGATATTACAACATTTCGAAGGTTTTCCTAAGGAACACATTACTCGAAAGTTTCGCTCAAGGTTTTTGTACATACAACAAGTGAAAGTTTGACATGTCATTATACTTTTTTGAATTTACGAATATATAGTCCAATAAAGTCTAAAAAGTCATACGTATCGATTAAGAATACACATCCTTTTGATAGCTCGATTTATTTTGTTTCATATACGTGGTTTTTATAGTAACCGTCCAGTTTGTCTAAACACTCCATCCCGCATAAATAAGTATACGTCAACATTGGTTTTGAATGAGAATTAAATGCACAACACAGAGGATAGAATGTCATTACGTGAATAAATTTTATGTAGTTGTCAGTGGCTCTCAAAATGACGTAAAGCGGTTCAATTCATATTTGAATGATTTACTTCAATAATTTACGCTCGTTCACAACTTGACAATTAACTGTTTGACATTTTCTGGTGAAATTAAAAATATTAATTCGGACGGTTAGTGTAACGTCACATCTGACTTTTTAGAGTTAATCCTACTATAGTTGTAAATTCCTTAGAAAGACCTTCGAAATGGTTTACCTACAGCATTTTCTTTTCTTTTTGGAAAAAACTAGCAGAAAATATTCAACTTAAAAAGATCTTTGCAAGGATGAACCGCAAGTAGAGGGTTGCCATTTAAGAACAATAATGATGACATCATTTACCAAAAAAAAAAAAAAAACAATAGGTCATAGAGTAAATATGTTACACGTCAGAAGTGGGATTTTATAAAACAAAATTGACCTGTCAAAGCGATTTCTTTAGAAACGTCAAAACATAACGGCATAAAACTTTATCATTACATTGTAGAGTTTAACGATTTGGAAGTTACAATGATGAATCTGAAATCCTAAATCCTCATTAAAGTTGTTTAACTGTCAAGAATCAAGATAACCCTGATTATTGTTATTATTACTATGAGCAGATATAATAAATGACCCTCGGGTTTCTTCAAGATAGAGCAGGTAAAATTATTATTATAGAGGTGTGTTTACTTTGCAAGTTCTCATTCTCATACCATTCGTTTCTTTGTTTCTTTGTTTCGTTGGTTGTTAGTTGAGACGGAAGCGAAAGCCATTTGAGGATAATAGAACGGTTTGATAGTTTTTCGTTTACAACTTTAGCTAAATTATCCTAGGAGCACACTTTGACATTACGCCGGGAATCGTAAAAGCTATGACACATCGACAATAAAGTTCCTGCATCCTTCTATCAAGAAGTGGATATAATTACAATGGGTAGTGGGTACCTAGGACATGTATTGTCTTGTGTCTTGCAAAGCTCTTTTATCAATATAAATGTTAATGTAATCATTATTACATTATTAGCAATGTATGCTCGGTAATAAAAGTAAAAGACATAATATGTAATAATCATCTTTAATAATAATAATTCTATTATACTCTTATTAGTCTCGCTTAATTTTTAAAAGTGTTACTTTCATTGCGGAAGATACATTTTATTTTTTCTACTTAGGTACTTACCTAAGTAATTACCTAATATATTAAAAAGAAAAAAATACCTATCAATAAAAAATAATACATAGGTAAATGATTTTTTGTAAAGGAAAATAATATTCATTTAAATCAAATTATTTCTTAATGCAAAAAATCACTTTTCGTATTAAATTACATTATGTGGCATCGACCGCAGAGTTGCTACTTGCTAGTGTAGCACAGGATTTTTCAATCACATAATTGCGGTTGCAAAATCTTGTTCTTAGATAGAATTCAAATCGTTGATGATGGCTCCCTGGTGTCCGTCATTAAACGTTTCATAAAAACCGATTTGGTCAAAGTAACCGAAATAGAACGACCTCAATCCTAAATAAAATGGCCTGATATACTTGTAAAGTCTGGACTCTGAAACGAGGCGAATGACAGGGATGAGTAATATTTCTCCCTCCCTGCTTTTGAGGTAGGCAACGTCACAACAACGTCAAAATAAATTCAAGCTATTTGACGGTTATTGTATTGAGACTCCTGCACCTCAGTGGCACTGGTCACGTGACTGCTGCATCTTGGAGAGGGAACCCGAAAACAAAGAACGATGAAATGTTGCCCAAAAATAAAAAAATCGGGTACTTTTTTTCCTTCTTTCTCCCAGAGAGGTTTAACGAAAAACAAAAATTCGACAAATGAATTTGAGGATTTTTACGAATAAAACAAAAAACAAAAATCCCAGTAGAAATTATCGACCCTTTTTTTTATTCTGAAAATCGACAGAGGCGTTCTTTAGGAAAAGATAAAAAAACTTTTTACTCTTGTAGTTTTTCTCTAAAACGCTTCCTTCATCCGAAACTAATTAAAACGTCTTCTTTTAATCCTTATATTTTTCGACGAATGTGTCTGAATTTTTTCTGGTTTTTTAAGCAACATTGCTCTTTTTTTCGCTTCCCTTCCGAAGAGTCCGGGGTTACGGGATCTA
This sequence comes from Malachius bipustulatus, assembly GCA_910589415.1. NCBI lineage: Eukaryota > Metazoa > Arthropoda > Insecta > Coleoptera > Melyridae > Malachius > Malachius bipustulatus. The sequence continues at coordinate 55,025,216 of OU342633.1, forward strand.
CCACTGTGGCGAAATCGTAGATACACATACCAACAACACCACCTCCAAGTGACGACGTCTTCGGTGTACGATGCCTCTTTCGTCGATGGGCTCTCGTAATATTATGTCTTATGTAATTCAGATTTTCTGAGTTCAGCTGAGATCATCGCATTCAAACTGTTCAAACGCCATTACATTTTTTCTTTCCACCTTTCTACTCAATTTTTTTCTGTTTTTTATAATTTGCGTAGGCTATTATTGTACAATGAAAATTGTTCAATTACCAAATCCCCCGATCCTGGCATTGTTAATAAAGTTATGAAAATTTCCGGTATACCCATGGATGTGGGGGAAGATGGGATCGCAGGCCAACGCAGAGAAAATCCAATCGCTCTTACTTAGGTACTAAACTTTAGTGGGTTTTGTAAGAAAAAAAAACTTACCTGTTCCAATACTCCACTGCAGGGTTGTATGTTTGGAGGGGCGACCTTATTTTGTCTGCTCTCATACTGGGTCTTTCTAAAACGCGTTTCCAATTCATCCCCACTTGGAGAACCCAGAAGTTCCGAGGCTGAGTCGTCGGAAAATAACGTTTCTGTTCCACTGTCAATAGCTGCCATATTTCACATATTCGCATTCTGCAAACAATAAACGTTCACTTGAAATAAGTAAATTATTATTACAAAAAAAAAATGTTATAAATTATAGATCCAGAGCAAAACTATAATGTTCAATAATCATAGTCAATATTTTTGCAAAAAATGCCAACCATGTTTTGGTAAGGAAGTCAAGTACCAAGTACCTACTTAAGTATATATTTTAATTCAGAAAAAAAAAGAAGTGCTATACTTTCTAGTTACACCAAAGTATAGGTGTCAATTAGAAATTTTGATAAGAACTTACCTACATCCATCAAAGTAGGTATTACAAATAAATATGTAAGTAATTAACTTGAAGATTAAAATTATCATTGCCTGTAAAGGTTCAAAAGAAGTGAGGTCAAATTAACAAGTGTTCTATTTTCTCTTTGGTATCATAATTTTAAATCATGACGTAAGAAGAAAACCGGATTCGAAATGAAGGAGTTAAGTATACCTGTACTTTTTACTTTTATACCATACCTACCAAAAACAAAATTCAATAACACATTTAGACCTATCCCTGACAACAAACACCTTAGTAAAAATTGAAAAAAATCTGCATCAATAATATACCTCCTAATCTGCCTACTTGATCCCTTACTTTACGATTGGAAGAAATAAAGATTTGATCTAAAAATACACTTACTTACCTTTAATCTCCCTGATCAGCTTAAGTGGGCACAGAAGACACTGACACTAGATAGGTAATATCCACGAGCAGTGTCAGCAGGTATGGCGAGTATATAAATAGAAGAGTGGGCAAATAAACGATACAATGACAATGAAGAAATTATCAATGAGGGAAGTGAAGACGGAGGAGCTCGGAGCTGCTGCTGGCCTCTTGCGCGATTCGAAGCTCTTGCTTTTACCACCACTGACTTACTAACACTAACCTGCGGTTTGACCACTTTGGCGGCGGATCGTGATTCAGTGTGCACTGTGCAGGTGAGTTACCAGCATTAAATTACGGGCCTCCGCACGAGTGTCAAACGGGTCACCAGCACCAGACCTCCCTGTCGATCGCCGGATTCTTTACACAAAGCCGAAGATAGCAGGAGTCCTGTGGGAGGTCCAAAATGCCACCAAAAGTAAAGGACTTACAATCGTTAAAGAGGACCTTACAATTTGCCGAAAGTTTTATGGCCGAAATTAGAGCTTCTCGGAATTTTCTTTTCGTTTCAGCGACCGCCTGCTACTATTCCGAACTCAAATATGTCCGACTATTATCAAGTTCCATTTTCGCGTTAGTTTATTTTCACATAGTTTTCATTATAAGGTGTTTATATTGTTTATTGTTAAAAAAAATTTCAGAAAATGTTTTATTCGGACATCGCTCACATCGCAGTTTTAAGTTTTGTAAAAAATGCACAGGCAGGTCAATTTTGTAATTTAATTCACTTTCTATTGATGGAATTTTTTAGCGTTCCTTGGCTCAGTAATGACGACATTGTCTATTTTTTTAAACAGGACATCTGATTCCTATACATATTAGTATTATTGTATTTTCATATTTCATGAGAAAATCCAATAATAGTGATTTTTACAGATGCGGTTAAAATTAAGTAGTTTTTGAGAAAATCGGAATTTTTAATTTTGAAAGGTTCAATTTCATTTTAGGTACATCGGAAACAACTGAAAGATATCGGAGACCGGCTTATGTCCCTATTTTAATAGCTTAATTTGTACTAAATACCATAATAATATGTAGATTAAATTTTTATACAGAGTGATGAAAATTATCATATTTTTCATCACATCACATCAGTATAAAAATCAAAATGAAAAATTTCGAATTTTCACTTGTTTATAACTCAACGACTACCTACTTAATTTAAACCGCAACTGTACAAACCACTCTATTATTGGATTTTATCAGTAAATATGAAAATACAATAAATATACAGGGTGTTAAGAAAATGACGGATAAACTCTTTAGTACATTGTAGGGGACACTTGGTAGGGTACAAAAAAATTAATTTAAAAAATTCTGGTCTTCAATTTGTTGAGATAAAAAATACCAAAGTTAACATTTTACCATCTTTGTTTTTCGGTATTTGTAAAAACCAGATGATTTTACAGATATAAAAAAGGGTCTTTAATCTTTATCAATTGAAAAAATTGCTTAAGATGTATTTCATTGGCTTGGAAATTTTAATAAGATTTTTTCCTTTTCCAAGATGCTGAAAAAAGCATTTTTGGCAACAACGATTTTGACACCTTAACTACATACATTTTTTAGAAATTAGACGAAATTACCAAATAGCAACTGTTATCATGTTAAACGTTGCCAAATTTTTTAAATTATTTTTCCCGTACTCTACTGAGTGTCCCCTCTATACAATGTACTGAAGAGTTTATCCGTCATTTTCTTAACACCCTGTATAGGGTGTCCTATTTAAAAAAAAAAAAATAGACAATATCGTTATTACTGAGGCAAAGAACATCCTGTATAAAAAATTACATCAATATTTCGGTAAATTAAATTATAAAATTGACCTGCCTGTGCATTTTTTTTTTCAAAATTCAAAACTGAAAGATTTATTGGACCGTTTCCAGACTCTCTATAGCTACCTACCCTGTATATAGTTCGGAAAATGCGTTTCCTATCCTGTTACATAATTAACTGTGCAGTGGCGGCTTTTCAGATTAAGTGAGTTAAGTGCCACTTCAACTGTTTCTAAACAAAAATTGTTTTTCTTCAATTCAGCATATTTTTTTGTAAGATGTCAGGTCTAATTTTTTTTTCAAGGACCGGTTCCTTCCCAGATCCGATTTGATCGATTTTTTTGCAAGCAAGTTTAATAAGGTCCCGAAAATTCGAGCTCTTCGAGCATTTTCAAACCGCAATTATACAAGGTCCGGTCAGTTTGGATTTTTTTTTTCTTTTTGGGAAAGTCCGCATTGACAAAGTTCGGTCAGTTTAATTTTTTTTTGGCTGATCTGCTCCATTTTTTTTTCAATGCCCGTGTTTATGAGATCCTGTCAGCTCGATTTTTCTTATTTTTTGCAAGGTCCTGTCAGTTCGATTTTTTTTAAGGTCCGGTCAATTCGAACATTCGAACTTTTTTTGAGCATTGCGCATTGTCAAACCCCTCTAAAAACATAATTATTTTTAAGATTGATTTAACAAGGTCCGATTAGTGGATTTTTTTTGTCGACTTCCTCGATTTTTGTTTTTTTTTTGCAACATTCGATATTCGGGCATTGTCAAAACCGCAATTTTTTCAAGGTCTGATTTGACAAGGTTCGGTCAGCCCCAAAATTCGAACTTTTTTCGATCCTTAAAGAGTTAAATATTATTATTATCATCAAAACGGACTTTACAAAAAAATCGAATTGACTCAACTTTGAAAAAATCGACTTTTAGTACTGGTCGGGCTTTTTTCTAACCGGATCTTGCAAATAAAAAAATTATGCGGACCTGGCCTCGCAAGAAAATCAAGCTGACCGGACTTTTGCAAAAATTGATTTTTCGAGTTGACCAAACCTTTAATCGTCATGTATAGAATCTACACACTTTCCAATAATTTTTCAATCCACGATACGCCACTGTAATTTTGTGATTTAAAATTTTGTTTAAATCTTGCGTGAAAAGGGTTATAAAAGGTGTAACACGTGAGTTAAAAGATTATTAATACTAATTTTCAAAGAACAACCGCGACCAATATTAGGTAGGTAGGTACTCAAATGGAATACCGGAGATCACTCCTTCCACTCCACAGCAGCAGATGTAACTCCAATAGAAATTTCAGTTTCCTAGATTAAAAACCGCGACTGTAGGTAATAGAGTGGCATGATGAGCGAGAATACAAATTATTTGCGATTTTGAAGAGACTCGCCTTGTAAAAAAAATTATATAATAAAAAAAAAATAGGTATACAGGATGGTTAACAATTCGATGCTCACCATTGGGATCTCGGGAACGGTAAAAGATACAGGGTGGGTTAAATTAGAGAAAAGTTGCACAATTTTATGCTTATTAAGAATCTGAAAGAAAATTTATGGAAACTTCAGGCGTTACTGAAATATCCTGAAAAAACTTGAAAATTGAGATTTCTTGCTTCCAATCATATCTTTTTTATTATCGAAAAGAAATTGAAATATTTTTGTGGGTTTACATAATTCATCAAAAGGTATCATCTGTCATTTCCTAAATTTCCAAGGACTACTAGATCCCAGAGTTTTCATAGTCAACTTTTGTTTTTCTCATGGTCGCCATATTTTTTTTTCGTGTCATTCGCTATTAAAAAAATCAAGGAAACCAATAATCTATCACATTCTAAATTTTTTTTATCTTTGTTCTTCTTTTTTGAAAAAAATAACCTTTGTTATTTTGTCATAATGTGAATGTCAAAAAACCTACAAGTCAAGCAATGTCAAGTCGCGACGTCATATTGACGTTATTCGGTGAAATCATTTTCTTTTTTTTTCGAATAAAGAATAAAATTTTTAAGAATTTTTTTTGAATTTGACAGATTGTTTCCTTGATTTTTTTAATAGCGAATAACACGAAAAAAACAATATTGCAGCCATAAGAAAAACAAAAGTTGACTATGAAAACTCTGCCATCTAGTAGTCCTTGAAAATTTTGGAAATGACTAATGATAGCTTTTGATGACTTATGTAAAACCTACAAAAATATTTTAATTTCTTTTCGATAATAAAAAAGATATGATTGAAATAATAAATCCCAATTTTTAAGTTTTTGCAGGATATTTCAGCAACGCCTGAAATTTCCATAAATTTTCTTTCAGATTCTTAATAAGCATAAAATTGTGCAACTTTTCTCTAATTTAACCCACCCTGTATCTTTTACCGTTTCCGAGATCCCAATGGTGAGCATCGAATTGTTAACCACACCCCGTATAGTGAATTTTATACAGGGTCCTTCTAAATCTAAGACCTATTATTTTAAATTGTTTTGGACTGGACAGAGTACCTATACCCATAATATGAGAGTTTGACATATCAGAGAGAAATATAGTGTCGATTATGATCGAAATAAATTGGGGGAAGGCTGAATTTTTGATATGTTTGTTCTTGGGCGCCGGGTTCAAACCTCGCAGTGTAAAATCCGCAATTAAAAAAAAATACTGAACTGATTTACATATTTCGATTCCTACGCATGGATCAGAGGGAAAATTGTGGAAGAACAAACAAAATGTAGAGATTGTAATTTGCAAATTTTTTTGCTATGCAGGCTGATCTCTCTGCAATTCGGTTTCAAAAAGATAGGCGCCGAAGTTTACAAAAATCCAGTTTTTTCCATTGAAAATAGTTATCCAATCACAGCTACTACTAGCAATTCATAAAATCCGCTCGTGGACCAATCAAAAGAGCTGTAAATTTGATAAACAGAGCAAAGCTGTGAATAGGAATGATAACTGAATTTTCTCAGAATCCACGCGTGCGCAGTCGATACTAGATACTAGAAGTTGTTCCTAGTAGCAAAATGAATAAAAAAATATTTTGATTATTTTTTTTTATATACAGGGTGTCGCATTTAAGATGAAGACACCCCCATATTTTAGTTATTTTAAGTGGTGATGGGTTCTATTTTTTAAGATACTTAACCGAATTCAGAATTTATATAAGCTCAGCCTACTACGAATTGACAAATAGGGCCGATTCTCAATATTTTGTTTCGCGTTAGAGATATAGAAAAAAGTTATTAGAAAAAGTTGTTCAGAACATTTTTTTATGCCCATATACCAATTTTCATGACAAAATTCGCATTTTTAATATAATTACTAATTTATAATTATTATTAATTATTTCTTTATTAATTCGCTTATCGCCAAACAACCGAACTATTTCGATTTTTTATTAAATTAAATAATTATTTTCCATAGCAGACTATAGTTATCAAATTAATAAATACCTACACTTAATTTTGAATTATAGACCAAAATATTGAAACAATTAAAATGGCGAATTTTGTCATGAAAATTGGTATATGGGAATAAAAAAATATTCTGAACAACTTTTTTCGATATCTCTAACGCGAAACAAAATATTGAGAATCGGCCCTATTTGTCAATTCGTAGTAGAGGCTAAGCTTAAAATTCTGAATTCGGTTAAGTATCTTAAAAAATAGGGCCCATCGCCACTTATGACTGTGCGAATTTTCAAATCTGCATGTATTCATTAATTTAAATACCTAACTAAAATATGGGGGTGCCTTCATCTTAAATGCGACACCCTGTATAAAAGAGTAGAAAAAGCATAGTACATATTACATTCGCGATTATGGCCATTATTCACTTATTGATGATGACAATGCCACTCGCTAAAACTGGTGACATTATCTTCATCTGGTGAATAATGGCTTCATAATCGCTCATATAATAATATATGCTATTAGCCAAAAACTTTTGTTAATAAATTATTGTCAAATTTGTAGATGTTAATAACATTATTAAAACTTTTCAATGAATACGAATCGATATTCATTGAATAGGTATCGATTAAAGATATTCGCATAAACTGAGACTCGGAGTTTTGTTAAATAATTTCACTCCTAACTAATAGGCTCACCAAACTCAGACTCATTAAATTTTTATGACACAAAATTTCCTGTCTGCCTAAGGTTATGCAACTTATTGACCATGGTATTAGAATTCCTCAACTAGGTACTACTCATAGACAACACTGAATACATCAAAAAGTCTCTTCTGTGCTAAAACATCAAAGGCGGGATAGGTAGACCCTTTCTAAGACAATGGGTTCTCATGGACTACTGAAACTAATGTATCAATTCATCTATGTAGGAAAATATATCGTGGGATATCTAGGGGGAGGGGCAGACTGCTAATTTAGCGAAATAACTTTACAATAAAGAATCGCCGCGGGATGAAATTTTTTTCAGTAATCAAGATCATGCAATTTTCCTGAAGTTAAAAATTTTACCAGATGAAAAATTAACAAAGGCTGGCACCCCGGGGCTGTATGCCACTTAGACCTGCGGTCAGGACCGAATTAACCATAAGGCAGTATAGGGTATAGGAATGGGGGCGAAGGCAGTGCAGGCAGAACGCGTCTCCGACCGCTTCACGGGCGTGGATGTAATCAATACATTTACTCAAAACTATTTAACAAATCTTTTAAAAAAGCGGAAAACTTACTTTTAGTAATTTTTTAATACAAACAAGATTCTATAGAGCTTTAAATGTGTCAGGAATCATAATATGTGCAGCCTGATTTATTGTTTTTTTTTTTTTTTTGGTAAAGAATATTCACGATTCACAAATAGTCCAGTCGGTAAAGCAAAAAAATACATTTTGAAATTTGTTTTTTTTTTCTAAAAATTCAAAAAAAAGAGACCCAAACAAATTGAAAATGTATCTAAAATATTTTCACTAATAATTATTATATAACAATATTTCATAATAGTTTCAAAATATTCAAAAATTGGCTAAATTTAATGTGCTGATAAAAGTTTCTTAAATTAATACCTAATTAAAACATTCCACATTTCTGCCGTAACACCAGTATGATGTGTATTTCGCCAAACAGAAATAACGTCGGTACTCTCATCGCTTAAAGGACGATTGAAGTTCGGCTTTGCTATACCCCACACATGTTCGATTGGATTAAAAATGCAATGGTATAGTGGAAGTCGAAGAATTTTGTGTCCATACTGTTCAGCTAGCTAAGGAATCCACTATATACTGCTTTGGTTTCTTTTGTTCCTGTTGTGAAACCAATAAGCATTTTAGTTATATAAAAATCATAAAGTCAATACAAAATATACTTCTTATTCACAATGTCTAGGAGCTGAGCTTTCAGCGAAAAAGGCTCGAAACCAATGTTCTTCCTGCGCAGCGCATTCGTCAATTTGTTGTTTATTTGAAAAAGAAATTGGTGGTTTATTTTCAACTGCACTGTGGTAACGGCGCATTGTCCATAATAATCATAGAAGGTAACTTGGCTTTAACTGGTTTTCGAACCACTTATTGATAAACTTTTCATGATTCATCTCTCCATGATAATCTGGATCTTTTGTTGATGAAGAGAAAATCAATTCTGTCCCATCAACAAAACCATTTATCTTACCTGCATGCAAAACTATGTAGGTACCTAAATAATGAAAATAAATGATATTATATTTCATGCCTAATTATACATCATTATAACATATATTATAAGTATTTAAAACACCTTTTGCCTTCTGTCTTCTGTTCAGTTTCTTGACACTGCGTGGGTTTTGGTCCTGCCAAGACCTTCCCATTGTGCCGTTTTGAGAGATCCATGTTTCGTCTATATACAAAAATTATTGGTAAGATGCCTTCTCTTTTGTAATCTACATATGCGCGTAGGAACTTCACTCTTTTAACAATAATGTGACCTAATTCCAGGAGACCTCGACGTGGATTGTCTTTTTTCCATTTAAATCCAATTTTCTTTAAGACGCACAAAAGAGAAGATTTGCTGTACTCAAATATATACTTGTCTTTGAGGACGGTATGTAGAGTATGTAGAGACGGTACCAAAGCGACAATTTCAGAGCTTCAGCTACCCTCTAAATCATAATATTATTTATTACTTGATGTCAGTAGTATTTGAACCTATAAAATAATTTTTATACCTTGCTCACTGATGTTAGGGGTATAATATGGCCCCCATTCATTGATTCGTTTCCAAAGTATTCGAATAAATTTGCCACCATCTGCTGTTGCGCTTCTTTACTTATATGTTTTGGCATTTTGCTTACTTTTAAAGATAATCTATCACTTTTTAGATAATTCTAATAATTTTTAATTTATTTTATAGAATTAAAAATTAACTCTTAAAACTGACAGACGTAAACAGAACAAAATCAGTTTATTATTTTGGATAGAAAAGTTGACAACAAAGCCAGGGCGATGTTGTGATCGATTATTAAATTTATTGTTTTTGCATCTTCCTAATGTCAAACATTTTCATTTGATCCCTTTAATAACCTTCAAATTCTAACTGTCATTTTTAGTGTCATAATGTTCGACGTTACAACGCAGCGTAAACAAATATGACCTTGGCAGACTATCTAGCAATTAATCAACGTGTAGTTATGCCTCGTCTCTTGACTATATCATTTTGTGAATTATTAGCATCGCTTACAACGCTATTGTACTAATCAATGATTGTTGAATTTAATGGTACAATAAAGAGATTTATTATTATTATTATTATTATTGATAGTTTTATTTGCCCCCCTGTCATGCCAAACTAGTTCAGCTTAAATTTCACCATCAACTAGACTGTAGGGTACATGCATTACCGACTTGGCTCACACTCCTCAATGTCGGTAATGCAGGTGCTTAAACCTTGTGCCATTTCTACAAAATTACCAATTTATTAATCAACTCAAGTATTTTATTACTCAAAACACAAATACTCGGTTAGAAAATTACTCTTTAATAAAGTATGTTCCAATTTTTCATTGTCATATAATAAAACACATTATTCAAAAAGACACAATTCACTAACAAAAATAATTGAATTCACATCCATAATAAAAAAACACAGAAGTCCACTTATTTATAGAACTTGGCAAATTGAGGAAGAATGCAATCCCTAATATCTTTACTGGTCCTATACAAATACTCGCTTATATATAAGGTGTTTATGCAATAAACCCCTTTCTTTGCTAAATCAAAGTACACCGTAAAATCCTTCACACTCCTCGGCTCCAACAAACAATGGGTAATGTGTACATTATCGCCGAGTTGATTAGAATCTATCACTAACCCACCTCCCGCCTCTATAACTCTAATTATGGGGTCCCGTTTTGTAGCCACCACGATCGCCCGCATGTCGTTGAAAGCCCCGTAGCCCCTCTTCGTGATCTCCTTCCTCCACCAATGAATTGCCCGCAACCTCTGCTCTGAATCCGTGTCATCCGCGTTCGGAATCCTCGAGTACGACTTGGGATTCCCAAACTCGAAATCCTCTTCCAGTAAAAATGATCCGTTCTTCAGACTTTTCTCTATGTAAGAACTGTGCAAGATCCATTTCCCGGCGGCCATGCAGGCGAGAGTCTTCTCGTTTCTCGCCGGTTTCGGACAGATCAGATGCTTGCACGACGGGTCGTAGTTGGAAAGCTCGGACACCTTCCCGTCGAGGGCTTCGATCTTCCGGATTATCTCGGTTCTGGTTTCTTCACTGAACCCCGAGATCATAAACGATTTCACCGAGAAAGTCTCCTCGCTCCGGTTCACATCCTCCGACTCGCTGTTCTTGCCGCCGTAATCCCAGCCGACGGTGAAAGCCTGAGAGTCTTTCATTTCAGGATTGACAACCTGAGCAGGGATCGTCATCTCAAAGTTCCTACTGATCCTAGACCTGGCCTTGGCCTTCTCGGTACTCGCCGTCAACATATCCTGAAGCTTCTGGATCTTTTCCTCCATCAGTTTCTTTTCAGGAGTCTCGACGTTAGATTGTTGATTAACCCCGGGGGTTTTACAATAATTATTTATGTTATGGATGCTTGTTTGTGATGTACTCGGTTCGTTTAGTAACTCTTCAATAGAGGAAACAGAATCATTGAAATTCGGTTGACCTATTTGAGTAATCGCAGACTCAGAATTCTCCTTTTCTTCGTTATCACCAGCACCAGTGCTAGCACTACAACTAGCACCGAGCACTTTCTCCCGGAATTTTCTTTTCAACTCCGAGAGAGGGGTGCTCACACGCCTCAGCTTGGGCGGGTTATAATCGGGGAACTGGTTAATATATCGGACCATCTTCTTCCTCAAACTCGGGGACGGGTCCGGCCTGATGAAAGCGCCGTATGGCGTCTGAGGAGTCTGAACGTCGCACCACGGTTTCTGAACGGGGGTCTTGGGAGTCCCCAGCATGTGATTCTGTCGCACCTCTTCCATTATTTTACTGACCGGAGTCACCTGACTACAGACGTCTCCAGGAGTACCTTTGGCGATCGCCGTTTTGATCTTATTGATAGGCGTCTGACAGACGACGCTCTTCTTTTCGGCCGGTTTGTCCAATTTTTTTGAAGAGACAGTCTTGGTGTCGGTGTCGCTCAAGAGCGATTCGTTCAATAAGAACCCGGGCAACGGGAGTTTCTTATCTTTGGCGGCGCAGGCCAGGAGCCAGTCTTTGGTCAGGACGGGTATGCCCCATTTCCGGGCCGCCTGGTACTTCCGTCCTTCCGGCTCGGCGCAGATCAGATGGGTGCAACCTTGGACGTTCTTGTCGGGCGCGTCGATCCGGGCGAACTGGTCCTGCGCCGTGCCGCCGAGGTGGTTTATTAACGTGCTAAGGTACAGTCGTTCGGCGCCCGAGTAGCCGCTGATCGTCATCACGCAACCGTCGAAAATGTCCGACGGCACAATGCTGTTTATCGGTCGATGGTAGTACTGGATCTCTTTTCGTTGGCCCTGAAAATAAAGTAAGTAAGAACTGTGTATGTTTTTTTTTTAATTCTGCGTAATAAACTGCATAATAGCCCCCAATTCCTAACTGCATAATTTTCTACTCGAGTTTACCTTTTTTTTTATTATTGACCAGTAAGTGCAAAAAATCGCATCTTTTTTGTTTTTCTGCTTCTAAAAGAAAAACTGATACAGCAATGTAAATGGTCCTAATGTCTTAGTTCTCTACAATTCGTCCAATGGGACTATTTACACTGCTCCATCAGTTTTTCTTTTATAAACAAAAAACCAAAAAGAGCGATTTTTTTGTACTAAAGTTAATATAAAAAAGAAAATGGTAAGCTCGAGTAGAAAACTGATGTGCAGTTAGGATCTGAGGGCTATTCCGTGTGTAATGGCACCGGCGGTTAAGTGACTTTTTACACCTGCAAACTTACCTCGTTGCAACAATCGTTAACGTAGAGCTCCGTTATGCACTTGTTGTGGGGCACATCGAAATCTGGAGTGTTCCGGACCGGAACGACAGCGAAATCGAAGTCACGTTCGTTTGACATCTCATGGAGAAAAGCGATTCCGCCCAAGCATTCGATCTCGTTTTTGAGACAATAGTATTTCTCGTCGCTGCAATCGAAAAAGACAAATCTCAAACCTTCGAAAATCTTGTTCACCTCCTGCGACCTAAATTGGCTTTGCATCGTTTCTTCATTTTGCAATGTCTTTGATTCTTCGTTTGCTTCATTATTAGTTTCACAGCGACTTTCTCCTCCAACCGCTACGTCAATGACCCCCTTAGAATTTGTCTCGACGTTCCTCAGCAACTGCTCAAGCGTATCTTCTTGCAACTGCTGACTTGGCCTGAAGTACTGCTGGACGATGTCTAAATCGTCATTCTCCTTATCGTCTTCGGCGACCGGTTCCACTATGCTGTCAATCGGTAATTTCTTAACGATTTTACTGGACCGTAGCAAGTTGACGGCGTTCTTACTTAACGGGGATCCGATTGCGGGTTTCTCGAAATCGAAATCGATTTTAACGATGTACTGCTCCTCGCAGACGGCGCGTCCATTCTCGATGCTCTCGAGCAGCCATCCGGAAGAAACGATCAGACGGCACTGATGGTCGACTTTGAGCAGTTGCTGCACTTCCGGCGATCGCACGTCCCCGATTATAATGTGCGTCACTCGATCGTTCAGGTCGGTGAAACGGGTCGCCCCGCTCAGATTCAACACTTTATTGATCTTCTCCTTTTGGTCCGATTCGAAGCCAGCCAGGTAGACACAGCAGTTATCCAGGAACTGTCCGGCCGCTTTGACTTTCCTCATGTCAATCGATTCGATTATATCATCGCTGAAGTTGATCTTGCGTTTCAGGCTCGCTTTGGGTTCAAATAATATCGAAGTGACTTGGTTAGCAGTCTCATCGAGCGTTGTTCTATCGACATTGACTGTATAAGAGCAAGGGTTAATGGCGCTTATTATTGAGAAATTTGGGTCGATTTTACTGTTATCCTTGGTCGGGGTTGAAGCCGCATGCTCGAAGGGGTATAAGTTACAGGGCAGAGCGTACCCCTTCTTGAGACTATCATAGACCCATTGCAAGGTAACGCATTGTATGTGAGAGGTGTTTTTAGCGGCTCGGAATTTTTCGCTACCCATTGAAGCTACCTCTTTACAGACAAGGACATCGGTGGAAGCAAGGCTCAATTTTCCGGTGAAATTACCCCCGTTCTCGTTGATCAATTTCATGAGTCTTTGTCGTTCGTTCGCAGAGACACCGGTCGCGCTGACGGTTAATTTGTGAAATGGCGGGCATTTGAAGTTGTCGAATTGGGGGTCATCGCACCTGATATTGCGGCTTTGGCTGGCTTCCAGGACTGCGTCCACCCAATCGGGCTTCATTATCTTCACCCCTGATTCAGAGGCGAGTATGTATTTTTCAGTGTTGACTCGATCAGCTATGAGATGGGTGTTACTGGAGGATAGTGCTTCATTATAAAACCCCCCCATTAACTGCACTTTTTGCTTAATCTCAAGCTTCCGTAGCTTGGGCAAATGCGAGCTGGTTACTACAACGTCATACATGGCAACGTTGTAGATTGGCCAGTGGAACTTGGGGATCGATCTACCCTCCATTAGACATATCGATAGGCACCAGGGACCTACAATTCTGCCTTGGTCCTTTGCTTTCAGGGCTTCGAAATATTTGCCTTCAAATGCTTCAAAGACCACGAAATCGGTTTCGCTCAATTCCAGCTCCTCGCAGAGGCTTTCTTTGACCCAGGTGACGTTTGGGATGACTTGTTTGCATGCCTGGAACGCCTGGGTTGTAATGTCTGCAACTTCCGACTCGTTGTTGTAATTGCCTGGTAGGACGAAGTACACGCGGATTTGGTCCATGTCTTCCGCCAGCATCTGTAACAAAACAGATGAAACCTTGTAGTTGTTTACCATAACTATTACTTTTATCTTAAAGAACTAACCTTATAAGTTTCAAGTTTTTCCTATTAATATAAACATCAACAACTGGGAATAACTGGGAATAACTATGGCATTATTATATTGGCAGAGCAAAAATGAAAAAGAACTTTGAAGATACGAATACGATAGATGGTACAGGAAGGAACGAACTTATCAACTTTTTTAAGTTTTTTTAATCAAAAAACTATTTCAAATTTGATAAACTTGGTAAAATTTGATAAAAAATATTTTAAACTTATCGATAACTGATAAAACTTGTGGCTGCCCTCTTCTCTTCCCTCTTAATCTTCGATTAGGTTATAATCCCTATAATACCTACAAATACCTATAATAATTAGGTTATAGGTATTTGAATTGCGCGCCATGTTTGACAGTCATAATGTCACATGATTATGACGTGACAGATCGAAAGTTGACAGATGGGAGTTAGTAATCATCTTATCTTTCTTCACACGACCATGACAAATATACACGGTATTATGGGTATGCCGATTGCTGTTACTATTTTGGTTATTACTGCGCAATGACGTCATGTGGTTTTATTTTGATCAACAGCGGGTATTATCGTGTGAGCAAATGAAAACATAATTTAGGTAGGCCCTGGAAAAAAATTTCATGTCTTAGATTGAATCCTACGATAAAATCACTGTCATTAATTTTAAAAATCTTATTTTTCTTATTTTGTGATTTTGAGTGGTCTGGAATGCGTTCATAAATTACTGTTTGCATCATACCTGAAAAACTCTGGATGCATTCATAAAATAACCAGTTCGCTTGATTGGTTAAAAATCTAGCATCGTTCATAAATTGCCGATAACGACGCTTGAAGTGCACTCGCAGAGTTTTGAAAAAACACATGGGTGAATCAATTCTGTGCATAATATTAGCAAATTACAAAAATTAGTATTAAATTAAAAAAAGTGTGAATCTGACAGTTACCTACACATAATCTAATACTTTGGAATTATTATTTCCTTTGCTTTCTCGTTCCAATTATATACGTTCATAAAATCGAACAATCTGACGATATTCTACCTACTGTACCACCTATCTTTATTGACGACAACCGTACCACCTATCTGGACTTTTTTAGGTAAGGGTGTGACAAGGCAAGATTCCGTTGGCACAGCTATTTAGGAGAAGCACAGACATACCGACTTTATGAGAATAGTTTTTCGAAAAAAAAAATTGGGCGAGCGACTGTCCGGCAAAAATTTATAAACATTATTTCCAGAAGAGTTTGCCCTCTTAAAAAATGGCCACCACTAGAGCCACAGATCACAGACCTTACTTTCATCATGAGCATGAGTGCATAGTAGGAAGAAAGTTCCTAATATATGGTGTAAACATCTGTATTTATCGTGTGAGCAAATGAAAACATAATTTAGGTAGGCCTTGGAAAAAAATTTCATGTCTTAGATTGGATCTGTAAAACTGTAAAATGAAAATTTTGGTTTGTAAAATCGTAAACTCATTCTGATATTGCCTTCTTCTTGTTTTCCAATTTTATTGTCAAATAATAATTATTTTGACATTTGCTGAAATAAGGTGCATCAGGTTGTTAAAATTAGTTTTGTAATTTCTTGAATAACGCGGACATAAATTATTTGGAGATTGTTCCAGTTACCGTGAAGTTTATTGGATTATTGACACTGCAAACCCCGTAAAAATGTCATGTTCAAGCTTTAAGCCAAAGCAATAAAGAATTAATACCTAATAATAGTTTTCCTTAGTTTGCAGTTTGCCCTTTGTAAAATGGTAGGTATTTATGTTTAAGGCCCTCTTTACTTATCGAATTATCTATCTACTTATTAATTATAGTAAAGTCATTTATTAAGTATTTGCACCTGAGGGTTTAACATTAACATAAACACACACCAGAAAGAATCCACCACACCACAAGATATAAAATCAAACAAGAATAAAGTAACATAACCAATGAAAATAGGAATAAATCCAGAGATGTTTACACCATATATTAGGAACTTTCTTCCTACTATGCTCATGATAAAAGTAAGGTCTGTGATCTGTTGCTCTAGTGGTGGCCATTTTTTAAGAGGGCAAATTGTTCTGGAAATAATGTTTATAAATTTTTGCCGGATAGTCGGTCGCCCAATTTTTTTTTTCGAAAAACTATTCTCATAAAGTTGGTATGTCTGTGCTTCTCCTAAATAGCTGTGCCAACGGAATCTTGCCTTGTCACACCCTTACCTAAAAAAGTCCAGATAGGTTGGTACGGTTTAAAAAACACAAATACGACCCTGAAGGTGGAATGCGTTCATAAACAGAAACTGACGTTTATGTGTAACAACCAGAGTGATGCCTTACATTTTCCGGAATATCGTCAGATTGTTCCATTTTATGAACGTAATTCGAACGAGAAAGCAAAGGAAATAATAATTCCAAAGTATTAGATTATGTTTAACTGTCAGATTCACACTTTTTTTTACTTTAATACTAATTTTTGTAATTTACTAATATTATGCACAGAATTGATTCACCCATGTGTTTCTTCAAAACTCTGCGAGTGCACTTCAAGCGTCGTCATCAGCAATTTATGAACGATGCTAGATTTTTATCCAATCAAGCGAATTGGTTATTTTATGAATGCATCCAGAGTTTTTCATGTATGATGCAAACTGTAATTCATGAACGCACCCCAGACCACTCAAAATCACAAAATAAGAAAAATAAGATTTTTAAAATTAATGACAGTGATTTTATCGTAGGATTCAATCTAAGACATGAAATTTTTTTCCAGGGCCTACCTAAATTATGTTTTCATTTGCTCACAGGATATATCTTGTGGTGGATTCTTTCTGGTGTGTGTTTATGTTAAACCCTCAAGGTGCAAATACTTAATAAATGACTTTACTATAATTAATAAGTAGATAAGATAATTGGGCTTTAAACATAAATACCTACCATTTTACAAAGGGCAAACTGCAGACTAAGGAAAACTATTATTAGATATTAATCCTTTATTGCTTTGGCTTGAACATGACATTTTTACGGGGTTTGCAGTGTCAATAATCCAATAAACTTCACGGTAACTGGAACAATCTCCGAATAATTTATGTCCACCTTATTCAAGAAATCACAAAACTAATTTTAACAACCTGATGCACCTTATTTCAGCAAACGTCAAAATAATTATTATTTGACAATAAAATTGGAAAACAAGAAGAAGGCAATATCAGAATGAGTTTACGATTTTACAAACCAAAATTTTCATTTTACAGTTTTACAGATCCAATCTAAGACATGAAATTTTTTTCCAAGGCCTACCTAAATTATGTTTTCATTTGCTCACAGGATAGTTGCCTATGAGTGAAAAAAAAACATAATCTGTCCCTGCAAAAAACTTTAAATTTCAGACATAATGGCCTGCTGAGAATTTCTTCTAGTCTAAAAAACAAGGTAAAGGTAAAAAAAACTGGGTTAGTGAAGTACTTGCTTTATTTAATATTTTCAGTAACACATACACCAGAAAAAATAACCAATTTAATTTACAAATACATTTTCTTCAGGAAAGTAATGCATGTTTGGCAAGGATTAAATTTTTAACGCATCAAGCAAGTACTAACATTTTCGTACCTCAGGTAAAATATTTTTATCAGTGTTAGTTACATATCCAAAGGATTAGTATACCTTGGGTTTCCACGTTAAAAGTAAAATGTACGTTCAAAATTTAAAAATTTCACAACAGAAAAATTGCAGACATTTTATAATTCAAGTGGAAATTTTTTAATTTTCTGAAAATTTACTCAAAAAGAGACATTATTGGATCCCCATATTTTTTTAATGTATTATTTATAATTTTATCAAATTTACAGTGATGACGGGTCATATCTAATACATTATCCATTCTTATACATGTTTCAATGCGAAGGCACTAACATAAAATAAATTGTTCACACTACACTAAAAGTGGGCAAAAGTAACTGATTGAGAAAAAAAATACATTTTTCAAGCTCCCACTTTCAAGAAAGATAAACTAAACTATTAGTGGATTATCTAATTTGAAAGTTGGTAGTAGGTAGGTATTTCAACCAGTCACTTTTGCAAACTATATTTTCATCTACCTAAGAAGGCAATACCTTTCATTCTTAGTGTAGATAAACTTACAAACTTCAAAAATATAACACGATTTTTTTAGATAGTTCAGACTAACAAGTTCACACTGCAATGAAAAATGGTGCTGGAAATTTTAGATGAAATGAAATAATTTTTTTTAAGTGAACTTGATAGTTACAATAATTTTTTTCCTCAAATTCCTCATAATTATTACAGTTACATACATAAATTATGAAAAAATATTATATAAATTCAATAGCACCAGAACCAGAAATAGAGAAGGATTTGATTAAAATAAATCATAACCTGATAACCATGAAAACAATAACAAAATTATTTACAGTTTTACAAAAACAAGCGATTATTAAATATTTATTCGGGGGTGCTACTGAATTAGGGGTGCAAAAAAAAATTCAGATGCACGATACCAGTCACGATTATTATTATTAGTTACTTGTACTGTAAACACTCATGTTGTAGTTCTCAATGTTGTAATCACCTATACAAATATACACTAAAAGCCATGTGTATAAGATATAAATGTATTCCAACAAACCACCAAAATAAGATGTATGTAAACAAAGGTGACAGAAATGATTTGCGCAATGATAATGGTTTTGGTTATTTTTCAATTATTTTATATTTTTTTTATCATTTCTTTTTTGTAATTAATTATGAGTCTACTGGTTCATGCATCTAATATTTGTTTACATACAAGAGAGAGTGAAGAATGATCGATTTTTTATATGAATTGACAACTATGTTTACAAAAGCTCTTATAGCTACATGAGCCCCTAATGAAGAATGTCAAACTCACTAAACTTGAAGAAAATGAAACAAGTGGATAAAGTTTATGGGAAGAATACAGGCTGGAAAAAAACTGTTATGACTGATTCGGTAATATTAACTTCAAGTAGACTAAAATGAATTTTTATAAAAAAAAATAGTTAGGCAAGTAAATATTGATTGCATACATATTTATTACATTACCAACTACTCTGAGCATAGTGCGGTTCATATTGTGAGGGCCTCAGTTTTTCATAACCGAATTGTTATCTTATCTTGTTAATCAATTTTCGATAGTTCATTTTATTGTGATGAGAAAGAAAAAGAACCATTATGGGAAAACTTTTATGGCCCCAAGAACAAATTTTAGTAGTTTGGGCACTGGCACTATGCACAAAGAAATTTTCCATTTTATTACATAAAAGCAAACATCGCCACCATTGCTTTTATTAATTCATAAAATTATTAGGGTAGAAAACAAAGGTGTAGAAAAATGAAACACTCCATGATATGGTCATAATAGCCATTGTTTGGGGGCAAAAAATCAATCCCAACTTGTGAGTTCCAACTCAAAAGTAGTTGTTAGCTTTCAAGACAGCTTTACAGAAAATATGCATGAAAACTGTCAAACTATAACAGTTGATATTTTCTTCTATTAACCCTTTGCAGCACAGTGGTTATGCTATGAAACCACCCTTTCTCTTTTAAATTTAATACCTGCAGCAGAGTGTTAGCTTGTGTAAACCAATAGAATAAGAAATATAGAGCGCCATCTAGTGCCTATTTGTGGAACTATGCATATAGTTTGCCCACAAGCTGCTATTTCACAGATTACAATTTGATGACCGCGTGTGATGGTGTGTTATAATACTAGTGTCGCATTTTATAGTTTTATGTGAATGTATACTGGATAAATACAGGTAATATGATTTTTAATATACAGTATATAATATGCATTTCTCGTAACAACACTTAAATAAGAATAATATTAATAATTATTTTTAAAATCTTGCAAAATATCGGTGGTTATGCTGCATGACCACTATGCCATCATATATATGGCCACAATGCCTAATAATGATATAGGTTACTGAATATGTATATTTTTCTATTATTTTATTTTTCTCTCTATAATTTATTTCCATATTTATAAACGATAAATTATCTTAGCTACCTATATAATTGCAAAAAAAAATTTCAGATAATATGGCATCTTACGAAACTGATCAAGCACGCCTTCAGAGATTATGGGATCAAATTGAGGAGATTCCAAGTGGTCCAGAATCTGAAGATGAGGAAGAAAATGTAGAAGATATTGGAGAAATAGAAGGAAACTACATAGTAGGTCCTGACAACGTATTGATACGAACTATTAACGATCCCATAGAAAAAATTCAAGAACACAATGAAGAAGAAGTTTTTGATGTTCACGTTGACATTGATGATATTGAACACGGCATTGACTCTGATGATGACAACATTCCTCTCGCTACAATTATGTACCAGTCAGGCATCTTCACTTGGTCAAAAATTCATACCAAAAGAGCAAATTATGAATTTAAAGAACCCGTTGGCCCTACAATAGAATCGGAAGAGCCAATTGATACATTTTTTGCCCTTTTCCCAGAAGATCTCATTGAGCGTTTGGTATATGAAACCAATCTGTACAGCGTTCAAGAGACAGTTGGTGTAAATAACAATGCCACTAATGGAGATGAAATGAAAACCTTTCTTGGGATTAATATTTTAATGGGAATAAAGAAACTGCCCTATTATAGAGATTATTGGTCTTCAAACCCAGTAATGAGAGATAAATATATATCTTCATCAATGTCTGTAAATAGATTTGGATGGTTTTTGTCTCATTTACATATAAACGACAATAATGCTATGCCTGCACGAAATACACCAAATTTTGATAAATTATTTAAACTCCGACCACTTCTCGATACTCTATCCAGAACCTTCAAGAGCTGCTATTTTCCTGGACAATATCAGTCAATTGACGAATCTATGATTCCCTTCAAGGGAAGAAGCAGTCTCAAACAATATATGCCAGATAAACCTGTAAAACGTGGCTATAAAGTATGGGTTCGTGCTGACTCTTCTGGATATGTCGTCGAGTTCCAAATATATGAGGGGAAAAAGGATAATATCAAGGAAGCAAATCTAGGATCCAGAGTTATTAAAGATTTGACACGTGAATTAGTGGACAAAAATTATACAGTCTACTTCGACAACTATTTTAGCTCTGTAGAGCTAATGATTTATCTTCAGGAAAACAAAATATGGGCGGCTGCAACAACCAGAAATAATAGGAAACATTTCCCAAAAGACCTAATTGCAGAAAACAAAAAAGGACCTCGAGGATTCTCTGAGTGGAGGTCAACTAAAACTGGAATAGTTGCAGTAAAGTGGAAGGACAGAAAAGATATATATTTTCTATCCAATTTTCACGATCCTAACGATGTAACAACCGTCGACAGAAAAGAAAAAGATGGATCATTTTCTGCAATTGAATGTCCACAGCTAGTAAGAGAATACAATAAGCATATGGGCTATGTAGATAAAGCAGATATGCTAAAATCCATTTATGCTATAGACCGCAAATCAAGGAAATGGTGGCACAGAATATTTTTCCATATGCTGGATACCACTGTCGTCAATGCTTTTGTATTGTTCACTAAGCTGTCTGAAGGAAAATCGATGACTTTAAAGGAGTTTAAAATAGCCATTGCTGTAGCTTTGATTGACACTTCACCTAAAGAACGAGGAGGAAGAAAGTCAAAGCAAAAAGAAGTAAACTCTTTTAAAATCAATGTCTTACAAGAACGACGTTTTAAAAATGCGGACCATATGCCAGTTAGATCCACTTCTAGACGCTGTGGGTTATGTTCAACTAAAGAAGAAGTGCATCGCTCCAAGTGGGCTTGTTCTGTTTGTGAGATAGCTCTGTGCCTTAATGACAATAAAAATTGTTTCTTAAAATTTCATAGGAAATAGGTTTATAACAGCATTTTGTGTATTATTAAAATTAAAAATGATGTGGGTTACTTACCATGTATTTACTTTTTTTTACCAAATTTGATTTTTTTATTATATTTTCTTTAATTTCTTGTTTTTAAATCGTAAATACAACTTCAAGTAGTATTATTGTTTTTATAGTAGATCCGGGGACATAATATACTGGTGGTACATCCGAGGACTCTTTGTGGCACAGTGGTCTTTACGGGTAACCACCTCCAAAAAAACTAGTAATTTGATGACAATTTTTTTTATACCAGGGTAATGTATTTTAATATCCATTCAGTAATTAAAAAAACAAGATTTATCTGTTTTGTATTTTTTTTTTGAATGGTGTGCTTCAAAGGGTTAAAGGTGACTGAACATCGACTTATGGCGACTCACATTGTTTCATTATTCTACAATTTAATTTAAAAAAAATTCACCTACAAAATTTAACTAAACAAACACTCTATGGCCCTGTCGACAATATTACGGTTAAATATTGGAAAAAGCGGGTCATTAAGTGTCGTGAATCTATTTATTAGTAAAATAAATTTACAATCAGCAGCAAGATGTTAAATGCCGCAGGAGCTTTACTAATACGCCCTATTAATACGTAGATAACTATCCTTTAACTATTATTCCTTTCAAATATAATAATCGTATTAATAATGAAAATAATATACAGGCAAGCATGACAAATAAACAATACAAAATCACAAATGAATTGTTTAATTGTCAAGACCAGATAGTTTTCTCTCCATTTTTTTTCAATTTTCAGCTATGCTTAAGCTGAAGGTTTAAAGAACAATAATAGAAATGACTCAGAATCCCAAACACTGTTCACAGAAACTCTCTTTACGCAACGAGAATTAACTAGAGGCACTTACGTTAATAATAATAAAAGGACCTTTTCTTTAATAATAAATGTACCATGATTTTCCATTATTGGCATAAAAGTTACCTGAGAACAAGAAAATTTATATAAATTTCTATTAATCGTGTTATTGCTTATTAAATAATCAGAATGTTAATATTAGCACCAACGGTTACCTTGGTAAAATCAACAAAATCTATTTATTTATTTATAATAAGTGAAGGCATTCAGGCATTCCAGTTTTGAACTTCAGTATACAGAGCAACTCGAGTTCCTAAATATTCAGGATATTATGTTTATATAATTGAAATTATTATTTTGATACAAATGTCTGGTTTCTGTGTGCAGTGTTTGGTAGCTACAAATGGTGATTTCTAGCAAAATATATAACAAACAAAAAATTGAATAATAATAATTATTACTTTAAACCAATTTTAAGATTTTTTCGTACTTTTTTTTCTTTTTTTTTTTGTTACATCAAATATACAACAAACAATATCATATGGAAACTGTTCCATTAACACTTAAACAAAGCTAGAAGATGCGTGGACAGGTTACGAACGAACGAACGACGCCACTCGTGCCCACAATATCCATCTACTGAATATTTCAATTAAGAAAACCCTCATCATCGTTGAATATTTTCATACTGAATGTAAATAATAAACATATACATGTATAACATAAAGGGCAAAACAATAATAAAAATAATAATGACGCCGGACTGCCAAGTGCCTGAAAAGGCTCCATCTCCTGCACTGAAACTAATATGGCAGTTAACATTTATAACATGTTACAAGTCACGGACGTGTGACTTGCACAAGTCGGCAGTCACTTGCGTTACGCGCGAGTCAAAGGCTCGCAATTTACAACGTTACCGAACGTAAGGTTGGTATCGTGGACATTTGTATGATGCAATCCTTCTCAAACCGAGTGGCACAGCTCCAGATCTGATTCGAGTCAATGTTATATTTGTCTGCGGCGGGATACTTATCGTTATCGGATATGTTGCATTCCTCTGGCGCCTCTTCCATGTAGAAATTCTGCAAGCATTGAATGTCCGATAGAAGCTGCTCGCCGTCGAGGGACACATCTTCTATTAGTTCAATATTCTGCTGGTAAGTTTCTTCCGCATTTGAACAACCCGAGCATGTCTGAAATAGAACACAGATTTAAATTTATCTTGTCAATAAACGTTCACAAAGTTCTTAATTATAATAATTAAAACCGCTTTGAAAAATCGGACAATAATTTTTTCATAGATTGTATAATTATTATACAACATGGCCGGAAATAATACAGCGCCTGTTGTTTTTTTACTAATACAGTAGAAGCTCGATTATCCGGAATCCACTTTATCCAAGAATCCAAGAAAGACATCGCACTAGGAACAAATGAAGATACTGAAGCAGGTTTTTGTGGTAGAATTAATGAAAACAAAAAAGCTTGGTTTTTTTATATCGAGAGTAAAAGATAATATAGATATGAAGGAAATAATTGTAAGTAATATAGCAGTAAAGTATGAAAAAAAAAGGTAACAGGTGTTTTCGAATAGGTGTAAATTTTGAATTTAAAGATCAATTATTATATGAAAGCAGCTTCTGGCCAAAAGGTGTACTGTATAGACGATAGAGAGGGATGAAGTAGCTCTTGGGCTATTTCTGGATTTGTCCAAAGCATATGACGTGTTGGACCACAGGCTACTTTTGACAAAGCTAGAATGTAGTGGAGTGCGTGGACCGGCACTGCAGTGGTTTGGGTCATATCTGAAGGACAGGAGCATGATTGTGTTGGTTAGAAGAGAGACTAAAGTGACATATTCAAACATCGAAACCACTAATATAGGCGTACCTCAAGGCGGTATATTAGGCCCTTTATTATTTATCCTTTTCACGAATAATTTGGACAGAAGTATCACTAATAATGAATGATGCCTGAAAACTGTATATTATTCTAATTTTGAATCTCGATTTAGATAATGGTTTGATTTTTTTGGCACAAGTAGGGATATAGAGCGAGTCTTCCTGATTCAGAAGTGAGTTATAAGAATTTTGTTAAACAAGAAAATTTCCGAGTCATGTAAAGGGCTATTTAAAAAATTGGGAATTTTAACAGTTGCAGCAGTGTGTATAAAAGAATGTTTGAATTTAATTCTACAACATGAGTACCTATTCAATCACCTACAGTCAAATAATATGTGGGAATCAAGAAGAATAAATTTCAGTTATCCGAAGCACAGGTTAGCTGTGACTGAAAGGGGAGTTCTCTATATGTCTATTAAGTTATTTAACCATTTACCAGAACAGATAAAAATGTTGTACAATAATAAAAAAGCCTTCCGTAGGAAAAAATATAGTTTTCTTATTGATTTGGAGCCATACAATGTTAATGCATTTCTGTCTATGTGAATAATTTGTCTGGACGTTGTTTTGTTCGGTCGTCTCATTACACATCTATGTATTGGGGAGATTTCTCAAAATAAAGATACTATAAATTATTATTATTATTATTAAAATTATTGTTTAAAATGCTGCTTTATCCGGATCGTTATCCATTATCCGAAATTTGAAAGAAAATTCAAGTCATCCGCTGTTAACTCCGCGTCAAAGAGCCTAAAAATATTAACGACGCGATTCGATCCTGAAAGGGGCTAAATTAATGCGGCTCGATGCCGCGATGGTAATGACGAATCGCCACGGTGACAGGATCAAAATTTAGGGAAGGACCAGGCTATAATTGCCAATGATTGACAGGAACACAATTAATTAATAATTATCGAAATTACTGACCTTGTGTCTTGTCCGACTAAAGGGGCACTTGTTTTAATTTGCGAGATGTTGTAACTATTATTATTGTTCACTTTGCTCCACTATACCCACGATTGTTCCACTACTTTATACCGCTTCCTTATTTAATTAAAGAACTAGGTATCCCGTTCCCGTAACACCAGCATCGACGAGTCTGGTACGAACGGCACTATGTCGGGCTCTTTCCTCTCTCGATGTTAAACCTCGACTCTTCGTGTTGTCTCTCCGGTCAGGTGTCCTTTTTCCTTCTTCCCGATGTGTAAAGGGATAGGAAGGGGTAGGAAACGGTGGTGTCTTAGAGAATACGAATCGATTATTCGCCAAGGACGAAACATACCGCCCACCAAAATTACCGGAGGAATTTTCCGCTATCAGAAAATTGAACCAAAAGCGAAACTAACGAAAACGAAACTAACGACAATAACAAAAACGAAACGAAACGAAACGACAAGTCAGGGACGAAATTCCCTGAGTCCGTTACTGGTTAGGTAACGGGCAAAGTTTGACCAGAGGTCGTTTACAAAGACCTTTGGTCGTACGAACCGAGGCAACCCTGGCGACACCATCCGCACCAGGGTGCAGAGAAACAATTCTTCCTAGAGCCCATTTCAAAGGAGACAACAATTCATCCTTTATCAACACCAACGAACCGATATCCGTTGACTCAAACAAATGGGTTTTCGACCATTTACTCCTCTGGTGGAAATTATGAAGATATTCAGCCCTCCAACGTGTCCAAAAATCACGTTGCATCCGTTGCACCAATTGCCAACGAGAAAGACGAGAAATCTTCAGATGTGACAAGTTCACATCCGGCACCGACGACAGAGGTTCCAAGGTCAGAAAATGACCAGGGGTCAACGCGGATAGATCGTTGGGGTCGCTACTAATGGGGCAAAGGGGGCGCGAATTCAAGACGGCCTCGATCTGAACGATGAAGGTGTTCAGCTCCTCATAAGTCAAAATTTGACCACCAATAACACGGGCCATGTGTGTTTTGACGGACTTAACACCGCTCTCCCACAGTCCACCGAAGTGTGGAGCTGAGGGTGGATTGAAGTGCCATCGAATACCTTCCCCTTCTGCGGCGATTTTCAAATTTGAGTTGAGCTCCTTGTTAGCTCCGACGAAATTGGTTCCACAGTCACTGTAGATGTCACTACAGCGACCGCGGCGAGCGACAAACCTCCTAAGAGCTGCCAGGAAAGTCTCTGACGATAAATCAGAAGCGATTTCGAGATGAATCGCGCGAGTCGCGAAACATACGAACAAACATAAATAGGCTTTAGAAGTTTTGACACCCCTATACCTCGACAAGACAATAGGAAAGGGTCCCCCATAATCGACCCCGACACAACTAAAAGGCTTCAATTGGGAGACACGAGCGACAGGTAAATTCCCCATGGGAGGCTCCAACGAGAGGGGACGAGTGCGAAAGCAACGATTGCATTTCGACAAATAACTACGAATGACCCTACGAGCAGACAGGATCCAAAAATTTTGTTGAAGGAGATAATGAGTAGTGTTCACTCCTGGGTGCAAATAACCTCGATGTATCTGATCAATCAAAAGTTCAACCAACCTATGCCTTCCTGGCAACAATGCGGGATATTTAGCGTCGAATGCTAAACCCGAATGCAACAGTCGACCCCCGACTCGCAAAATACCGAAATCATCAATAAAGGGCGACAATGACTGCAAGTACTTGGCACATGGTTTACCAGAGCGAATTTTCTCCAATTCCGAAGAGAAGACCGAAGATTGAACAATTCTAACAATGTGCATGAGAGCAGCATGCAACTCAGAGACACTCAATGCACCAGTGGTCCTATTGACAGCACGACAATTGTTAGTGAAACGAAAACAACGAGCGATAATACCCTGAATTTTCCTCAAAGAAGAAAATCTTTTCAACAAAACATCGACATCCGAAATCTCTATCGTAGCGAACAAAACAATATTCCTTTTCTCCAGTTCAACATCAGAAGTGGGAGCAATGGGAAAGAGTGCTGGCCAAGATTCCAGCGGCAATCTGAGGAATTCAGGCCCCGCCCACCATGCGGAAGCCCCGACTAACTCCTCTGGTAACAAGCCCCGAGACGCGACGTCCGCTGGGTTGTCACCTGAACGTACATGATTCCAACAATCCGGAGGAATTCGATCCTGAATGTGGACGACACGATTCGAAACAAAAGTCTTCCACCGATGTGGAGACGACTTGATCCAGGATAGAGCGACCGAAGAGTCACTCCAAGCGAAAACCTTATCAACAACAATGGATTGAGGACCTTGTTCAAGGACGAACGAAACGAGATCTGATAGTAAGACTGCGGCACACAATTCCAGCCGTGGAACGGAGAGTGGTTTGAGCGGAGCAACACGAGACTTGGCAGTAACGAAACGAACCTGCACATTGCCATCGGCGTCCTCGAAACGATAATACACCACACCCGCATAACCTGCAGTCGACGCATCACAAAATGCGTGCAGTTGACACGACACGAAAGATCCTTCGGGAACCAAGCACCTAGGGATTGTCAACTTGGATAAAACATGAAGAGTGGACTTATATCGATTCCACTTTTCGACAACATCAGCTGGTGGATCTTCATCCCAATCCAGCCCGAGATACCACAAATGTTGAATGACTCGTTTTGCCATAAAGGTCAATGGGCACAAGAAACCCAACGGGTCATAGATCTTAGCGACTTCTGAGAGAATGCTTCTCTTAGTACAAGGTGAATCTATGGACTTAACCATGAACGAAAACGAATCAGTAGCCGATTGCCACTGAAGGCCAAGAATTTTCACCGAAAAGTCCGATTCCGAATCAAAGTTGGATGACTGCTGTTGACAATGTTCAACCGGCAGATCCTGAAGCAATTGTGGATTGTTAGCAGACCATTTCCGCAACTCAAATTGTCCCAATTGCAATAGCGAAATGAGCTGATTTCTCAACTCCAAGGTTTCCTCGATTTGATTTGCCCCAATGGCAAAATCATCGACATAAAGCCCGAGACGAATGGCTTTCGAAGCGAGAGGAAACTTCTCAGAATTTTCTTGAGCCAATTGTAACAAGCACCTAATGGCCAAATATGGCGAGGACGAAACACCATAAGTTACAGTGTTCAATTTGTAACTTCGAATAGGATCCTTTTCTGAAAAACGCCAACGAATTAATTGATACTGTCGATGTGAATCTCCAACTAAAATTTGCCGATACATCTGCCTAATGTCACAAGTGAACACGAATTTGTTCTCTCGAAAACGAAGCAAAACACTAGTGATGTCATTTTGCAACTTCGGACCAATCAACAAGGTATCATTTAACGAAAGATTGTTCGATGCTTTGGCCGAGGCGTCGAACACGACACGAATTTTCGACGATACTGGGGCGAGCGAAGACACATCAGAAGACATCGAAACACCAGGGTCTTTAAAAACGCAATGATGCGGAATGTAATAAGAGTTTGCAGATTCCGACTCCAATGGCACCAACGACATGTGCCCAGCCTCCAAATAATCTTTCATAAACTCTACATACATGTCTCTAATGTGAGGCAACCTCGACAATCGTCTCTCCAAAGCGAGCAAACGACGATCTGCGACATTCAACGAATCATTAAAGATAGGCAACTCTTTGCTATCCTTAAATGGCAACAATACCCCAAAACGACCTGATTCTTCTCGATAATGAGACTCAACGAACAACGACTCAGCCTCTTGTTCCTCATTAGAGCAAACCTCAACTGAAGGCACCTCCTCAACTCTCCAAAATGCCTTAAGAGTCTCTTCAAGGGTCGAATCTACCGACGCAAAACAAGCTTGAACCTCGCCCGCAACCTTCGACGAAATGGTTCCCAAAAGAACCCAACCAAACGTCGTGTTCATTGCGGCTGGACAGTTATCACTGCCCGACAAATAACCACCATGAACAATATTGGGAAAGATGTCAGCTCCTAGCAAAACATCGACAGAACCAGGCGTGTACCAATTAGGATCCGCTAACTTCAAATTATCAAGCGCCTTCGATGGCGAAATGTCAACACTGGGAAGTTTTCCACAAATATTGGGCAAGACCAAAGTACTTACTTTAAAAGTAGGTGATGGTACCCCAACGGGACGAATAATGCAATCAGATGATCCCTGGGCCGATCCCAAGGTCACGTGACCCAAACAAGAAATAGGTGTTGATGATCGATTCAAGTGCAAGCCCAAACGCTTGCGGCACCGATCAGTAATAAAAGACGACTGACTGCCAGAGTCAATTAAAGAACGAACCACTTGATAGTTGCCCCACTTGTCTTGAACTTCAATACATGCGGTTGCTAAAAGAACCGTAGTATTGCTACGAGAACGAGAACGAACATCCTGAAAGGATGGGAGAGAAGACATGGCAACCGTGGATGCGACTGGAGGCGGCTCAACTCGATGAGAAGCTGCTCCATCCGAATTACTAAGTTTAACGAAATGTAATAAAGAGTGGTGCCGACCTGCACACTCCTTACACGAATGAGAAGAGGGGCACTGCTTCACCAAGTGTGAAGGGCCAAAACAATTTAGGCACAAGCGCGCTGCCTTCACAGCCTCAAAACGCTTGCGCGGGTCCAACTTCAAAAAAGAACGACAATTCGAGATCGGGTGTTCTCCATTACAATGGAAGCACGACTGCTTCGATGAAGACGCACTCGACGTTGACAAAAATGCATGTGAATTCCTCGATTCCACTTTTCCACCAGACTTGACGCTACTCCGCTTACCAACGACTGCAGACGGAGATAGGTCATTCCCCAAAGATGATTCTAATGCACGACACTGTGACGACAAAAACTTGTGCAAATCCTGATATGATGGAAACTCTTCAGATGCAAATTGGAGTTCGAAACGCTTTCGAGTAGCGTTATCCAATTTCTGTAGCAACCAGTTGAACAAAGTGAAATCCCAGAGAGAGACGCCTGAGACCTGACCCAAAGCTGTAATATTTTCTGAAAAGGTATTCAACAATTCACGAAGCGATTGTGAGGAATCAGAATCCGTTATTTTGGGAGCATTACAAATCGCCTGCCAATAACACGTCGCAAGTACTCGCTCATTCTGATACCTTTGGACAAGAGTATCGAAAGCTATCACATAATTGTCATCTGTCAGTGGTAAATGTTTGACAAGGGTAAGAGGTTCCTTTGACAAAGTCGAAACTAAATACTGGAACTTCTCAATTGGAGCTAACGAATCATTCGAATGAATCAAAGTCCTAAACAAATCATAATAAACCGACCACATCCTCAACGAACCATCAAAAGTAGGTATACCGATACGAGGCAATTTCACATGTGAACTTGCAGAGGGGGGTAGCGCGGGAGCACCAGACTGTCGACTATTTAACGATTCACTCGAACCATGACGTGATTTCACCACCGTATCCTGAGTCGATTCCAACGACAATTGAACCGCTCTAATCTGAAAATAAACCGAATCAACTTCGATAAGTAGTCCCGAGTATGATTTCCAAATCTCCGATGACACATCTACGACCAAAGCACTCTTATCTGCCGACTCAACCGTAATCAGGATATTTCTATCAACCTCCTGCACCTGATTGTACAAATCTGAAGCGCTGTCGCATGCAGCCAGGACAATAAAACGCGACTTTTCATCAATGGGTGCTGAAACTACTGTCAGAATCGAGTTCAAACGAGTCAAAAACTTCGAAACAGAAGCGTTTGCTCCGACCAAAGTGTTGGACATTTTGCTAAAGAGTATCAACAAAACACTAAAGCAATAAACGAATAAGGGTTATTTTTTACACCTGTAAAAAATACAACGACAACGAAATACGAACAATAACTAAAAATAAGTACCTAACCAAGTGAAGGTTACTTATTTAAAAACGAGTTGAAAATAAATTGACTTTGAAATTCACCAAAAAACAATACTTGAGATACCGAGTGTACCCAGTAGGTATACCGTGAATACAAAAATCAATATTTTCCCTGTAACAACGAAAAAGGGTTATTCGTTAAAAACCTGTAAAAATACAACAACAACGAACGATGAGCAATACCAAAAATAAGTACCTAACCAAGTGAAAGTTACTTATTTAATATCGAGTTGAAAATAAATTATTGAATTCGAATTCACCAAAAACAATACTTAAGATACCGAGTGTACCCAGTATACCGTGAATGCAAAAATCAATATTCTGCCCTGCGAATTCAGAGAGAAAATATTTCAACTATTACAGAGGTTTTTAAAACGAACACCTGCAACGAACGAAGAAGTGGAGTGAGGTGAGAATGGAGTAAAATTAGTGGAATGGGTGAAAATGCCGTCTGGCGTCCTTTGGATCGACTATTTCGAATCCTTTGACCTACAAACAGGCTACCTTAACACAGTGAGTGAGAAACTAATTTCAAACAAATGATGCAACCAATTAATGAACTATATTTCCACGAGCTTTCCTATCCGACTACGGAGGGACCAAAAAAATGTTAACTCCGCGTCAAAGAGCCTAAAAATATTAACGACGCGATTCGATCCTGAAAGGGGCTAAATTAATGCGGCTCGATGCCGCGATGGTAATGACGAATCGCCACGGTGACAGGATCAAAATTTAGGGAAGGACCAGGCTATAATTGCCAATGATTGACAGGAACACAATTAATTAATAATTATCGAAATTACTGACCTTGTGTCTTGTCCGACTAAAGGGGCACTTGTTTTAATTTGCGAGATGTTGTAACTATTATTATTGTTCACTTTGCTCCACTATACCCACGATTGTTCCACTACTTTATACCGCTTCCTTATTTAATTAAAGAACTAGGTATCCCGTTCCCGTAACACCAGCATCGACGAGTCTGGTACGAACGGCACTATGTCGGGCTCTTTCCTCTCTCGATGTTAAACCTCGACTCTTCGTGTTGTCTCTCCGGTCAGGTGTCCTTTTTCCTTCTTCCCGATGTGTAAAGGGATAGGAAGGGGTAGGAAACGGTGGTGTCTTAGAGAATACGAATCGATTATTCGCCAAGGACGAAACATCCGCATTATACCGAAACCGTTCTTTCCGTTATAATGAAAAGAAGAAAATTTGAATAAACCTGACATTTATGACATGCATACGGTCGTAAATGTGCTCACACTCCCCAAAGTTATATTTCGAACTTTGATGAATAAGGACATCAGTGCCCGTACGGCTAGCAACTTTATGACAATTTTTAAATAAGAAAATAATTACAAATAATACGAAAGCATCAACTCACCTCGTTTTTATTCCAAATATTGCGTAGAGTCTCATTGTACCAGTCAGTAGTGTCGGTTTGCCAAATCTTGCTACAGTCTACGTTCAAAGTTTCAGGCGCTTTGCCGCATTTCTCGCACTGTGTTCCATCGTTTCTCCGCAACGAATCCTTTTGAAGTTGTAACTCTGTGACACAATGAAAAGGATAATCAACATTGTCATGTCTCGCATCGTATTCATTTTCTATATCCTCGTGCTTGCAAACGCATTTATTGTAGGACGTCCCTCCATTTTTATGACCGATTATTCCGTATTTTTTACCATTGTTCTTCATCTCCTCGTTTTTCATCGATATGCCTTTCAAGACAGTTTCAGTTTGGCAAGCCTTGCTGTTATTTTCCTTTCCAAATTGAACTCCTTTGCTCAAGAGCTCTTTAAAATAGTTGGTGATATTTTGCGAATTAATACAGTAACGTTCAGAACTAGTGCATCGTACCACAGGATGAACCTTAGTTTCGGCTTGATCTTTTCCCAGCTTTTCTTCGGGACACTCGATAGGAAGAAATCTGTACTCTTCTGAATTGTATGTAAGAGGCGACGGTGACGGTTGCTTATTATCATCGGTTGAATCTAAGACAGAAACAGGTTGACAAACTTCTTCCTCTTCTTCTTGCAGACTTGACTTTGTGTTCTTCTTCGGAATAACTACAGAAAATGGGCTGGTCTCTGAATCGTGATTGATCGTTTTAAGGCTGGTTTTCAGTGATTTCTTCTTTCCCGTTTTCGTATTTCCATTCTCCAATAAGTCATTATCGTTTCGTTTCTCGTTCCGTTTCTCAAGTTGATCCCAAAAAGATAGAAAATTATTATCGTAATTAAAGTCTATGCCCCTTACTGTCTGCCAAACTGCTTGCATCAAACACGGATATGAATCAAAAGGAAAACTATCAATTTTAAAATCAAGTCGAAAAGCAGGATAACTATCATTCAGAGTATTGTTGGTGTTATTTAAAAAATATCTATCATCATTTTTGGGCTCTGCCGTTTCATTGGACCAAATCGAACTCACTAGATTCGTTCCGCTTTTAATAAAATTCGTCTCTCCCGTTTCATTGATCTTATTTCTCGTATTTACTGAACTCTTTTGACTCTGAGGTTTTATCGGCGACTCCAGTATCTCATTTAAACTCACAATCAGATTATTGTAAGTTGTATTATTGATATTTTCATCGTTCATTATGTCGCTATAACTCCGGTCATCTTCCTGGATGTAGCACTTTGTCAAGCTCGAATAATCGGGAACCTTTTCCATGTCTGGCCAAATGTTCAATTCCTTCAATGGTTTCAACTCGTTCTCCTCTAATGCTTTGTAACTGATATTATCTTGAATTGTGTTAGTGTTGGTGGCGGTGGTGGTGGTGGTGGTGGTGTTTTCGCAGAGTCCCAGCTGATCTTGTTTGCCAAAGCCGTACTTTTTGCTCAATGCAAGCATGATGTTTGTCTCCTTAAAATTAAACTTATCTCCGAAATTGGTGAAGTCCAACTGTTTTCGTGCACCTTTTTTCATCGAGACGAGTTTAAGCCGACAGTTAAGTTTAATGAATTTATGACTTGTTTTGGTGGAAAGTGAATGTATGTGTGCTTGGCTAGTACTTGAAGAGCAACATTTTTTGAAACTTGTTTCTACTCAGTTGAGCAGAGTCACTTTGCGTGACATTTCTTATTATTAGTTTCTTCTAAAGTTTCTCGACAAGTGGTCCTATTCTACAATCCTGAAAAAAAAAGAAAAACAAAATTATATAATTGCATTTATTAATTTTTGGAATTATGAAATATTATTAAAATGAATTAAATTAATAAATACCAAAGTATTTGTGCCTACACTTTACTATTGAAGAATTTATTTAACAGCTTATATTTCAAATTTCAACACCCCTCTATTTGCAAAAGCCATAAACCCGTCACAGGTAATCCCACCCTGTCATAGTCACACAATAGAACAACTGTTTACCTTCAAGTTGTAAAATTCTGTAGAGAAGGTAAATCGCAAGACAGGTGTTTGTGAAGAAAAAGGAGAGGAAAATATTTAGGGGTACAGCCAAGCGACCAGTAACATGGCATATTTTACAGAATAGGGGTAAACCAGAAGTCTCAAACTTTCAACATTATTTAAAAACTTTAAGCGACACGTTTTTATAGAAGGTGAAACCAAAATTACTGATGTCGCTCCTTACCCCCCAGGAAGTAATCTCTTGACAATTGAAAACCCTTAAACCTGTTGAGTTAGACCTGCAATAAATTTTCTTAACGACGGTCATAAAATTTTTCAATTAGGTACTTTACTTGCCACCATAGACTGAATTTAAAATCAATTTGTATTTTAATTTCAAATTGTCTCTGTTTTATTTTCATAATAAGGTAATGAGCCACTTTTTGTATGTTTTACACAAAGTAGGTACGTCAGCATTATAAAAAATTATGAGACGTTTTAAACGTAGGGAAGGGAGTATCTATTTCAAATTGTTTATGTTCGTAACTTTTAACAAATATTTAAGGGTATGAATTACCTACCTACCTATCGTGTCAGAAAAATGCGAAACTGAAATATTTAGGTACAATTGTTCAGTTCAAGTGAGTTCCTCAAAATTTATTCTGAAATGCATGCAAATTAGGTCTAGAGGATTAGAAATTCTGTAAGCTCATAAGCAGGTAGAATGGGCCCCGGGTGGTAATCCCTATTCAAAACAGAAATAACGTCATTTAAATATCGTTAGGTCTAATTTAAATTAATTTTTAAAATCTTTTCTTGAACTGGAATATTACCTGTGGGTATTAACTTTATATTTATTCTTCACAAATGTTAAATTATTGGGAAGGATTGTGAATATCCAAGTGCCATAAAATATTTCCAAAAATTCCAAAAAATAGGTGGTTACCTATTTTTTAATATAAAATAAAAAATACATTGAAATTGGTCTCACGGTCTATGGAATATTGAAATTTCAAAAGAATATTAAAAAAAAATTGGGTTATGTATGGAAACTTATCACGTGGATATAATAAAATATATACCGATCAAATTATTTATACTCCAATTAAAGCAATAATTATTATTTAAATTATTACTGAATATTATCAGTTTTTGATTATCAATAATAATTTATAGCGGTGGGCGGTGCCTCAACACCGATGACATTTATGGCTTTTACACAAGTTTCCGGCTTAGAACAGTATTATTGTGGAGTAGCCCTTAGGTGTAAGTAGTGGAGGTGAGATAATGAGATAATGGCATAATTACTTCGGATAATGGTATAATAATGACTATAATAATTACCATTACACAAAATAAATAATGATATAATAAATAATTAAGAGACAGCACTCATTTTTGTACTGGTTTCAGCTTCTTTGCAACCCAGCAACCCAATTTCGATCCATAATTCAGATTTGAGACGAAAAATTGAGGTCCCTAATTTAAGCATGACACATTTTTGAAAAATTAATATTTTTTAAAACTGATGACGAGGGATTTTCGAGCTATTTTCGAGTTCTTCAATGGTATTTTCGAGCTGTCTCTAGCTTTCACCGTTTTCCGGAACATCGCAATTTTTTTATTTGTAATGCTACATTACACCTGACTTTTTTAAATTCAATCTGTGGAGAAACCCAAACAGCACAGGAATTTTGAGCTATGCATTTTCGAGCTACTCAATGAGATTTTCGAGCTGTTCCTAGCTCTCGTAATTTTCCGGAAAACAATAGTTTATTTATTACCATTTGATAACTCTAATACTACTAATGATTATAATTTAGATGATAAATTTAAATTAATTATAGATAATTGTAGTACCCTATCTTTTCTTGAAAGCTTTCCACAAATTACAAATAAACAAATTAATAGAAATAATTGGATGACGAAAGGTATTAAATGTTCTTGCAGAAATAGAAGATCTCTTTTAAAACTTTCCAAATTAAATAATGATACAGATTTAAAAAATTATGTAGAAAATTATTCAAAAATTTTAAGCAGAATTATAAAAACTGCTCAAATTAAATACATAGAAAGCAAAATTATTAATTCAAAAAATAAATCAAGAACTACATATGTATTTGGAATTTTATTAAAACCAAAAAAGATAAGAATAATAATTTCATCGAAGAAATTTTAAAATCTAATAATTCTATAATATCTGATAAAGTAGAAATTGCAAATATATTTAATAATTATTTTGTTAACTTATTTCCAAATAATAGTTTAACGAATTTTGAAACAGAAAATATAAGATTGGCTTTAATAAAATTCAAATCACCCAATCAAAGTAAAGTCTATTTCACCGAAACTTGTGCAAAAGCCATAAACCCGTCACAGGTAATCCCACCCTCTGGCCCAGCCTGTCGTAGTCACACAATAGAACAAGTGTTCACCTTCAAGTTGTAAATTTCTGTAGAGAAGGTAAATCGCAAGACAAGTGTTTGTGAAGAAAAAGGAGAGGAATATATTTAGGCGTACAGCCAAGCGACCAGTAACATGGCATATTTTACAGAATAGGGGTAAACCAGAAGTCTCAAACTTTTAACATTATTTAAAAATTTTAAGCGACACGTTTTTATAGAAGGTGAAACCAAAATTACTGATGCCGCTCCTTACCCCTCAGGAAGTAATCTCTTGACAATTGAAAACCCTTACCTGTTGAGTTAGACCTGCAATAAATTTTCTTAATGACGGTCATAAAATTTTTCAATTAGGTACTTTACTTGCCACCATAGACTGCGAATTTAAAATCAATTTGTATTTTAATTTCAAATTGTCTCTGTTTTATTTTCATAATAAGGTAATCAGCCCACTTTTGGTATGTTTTACACTAAGTAGGTACGTCAGCATTATAAAAAAAAATTATAAAAAAAGCATGCTCTTCGGTTGTCATATTCACCAATTTTTTTGGAATAGAGTAATCAAAATAAGATGGAGTATTATTATTGCGTATTATAAGGGCATTAAATACGAAGTAAACGTTGATTTTTCTAATTATTATATAAATAATATTAACATAAACTAATATTGCAGACAGTCTCAAGAATTTAGGATTATTTTAGGTATTACTATGAGAAAAATTTGTAAAAACGTGAAACAAAAGTTACCACTAATTAGACCACCTATATATAAAATAATAATTTCTTTCACAACTGGCATTACATTTGGTGAATATCAAACGATTTTTGTCAAAATTTCCCGCAAAACTCTTTTGTGTTATATTTTTGTAATTTTGAAGTTTAGCTAAACGCTAATTTCTCTGCAATTACAATTCACACCATGGATCTAGGAGAATTTTATCTTTTGAAAAATTTTGCTGATTTTCGTGAAGTGGTGCGTTACCTATTTTTTAATAAAAAATAAAAAATACATTGAAGTTGAATGTTGAAATTTCAAAAGGATATTAAAAAAAAATTGGGTTATGTGTGAAAACTTATTACGTGGACATAATAAAATATATACCTAACGAATTATTTATACTCCAAAACAGTTATTTATATTATTACTGAATACTATCAGTTTTTGATTATCAATAATTTATAGCGGTAGGTGCTATAACTGAATATTTTCTACTTATGTACCTACCCCTACTTTCCTAAAAGTTTTACTTAAATGCAATTTTACTTATATATATTTATAAAATAGCAGAAGCACCCTTATAGATAATATATGTTTGACGACCACTGGTACTACTGCAGGCGGAGCCTCAACACCGATGACATTTATGGCTTTTGCACAAGTTTCGGTGAAATAGACTACAAAAAATGTTCAAACAAATTTTGAATAATTTTCCAAATAATTTCTTTGATTTAATAAATGAATCTTTTAAAAAAGGAATATTTCCAAATGTTTTGAAAAGATCTAATATAATTCCAATTTATAAATCTGGAATTTCTAACTACAGACCAATTTCCCTAATTCCATCATTATTTAAACTGATTGAAAAAAAAATTTTATGAAAAATTATTAGATTTCTTAAATAAAAACAATTTATTTTATCAACAACAATTTGACTTT
Source organism: Malachius bipustulatus (assembly GCA_910589415.1). Taxonomy (NCBI): domain Eukaryota; kingdom Metazoa; phylum Arthropoda; class Insecta; order Coleoptera; family Melyridae; genus Malachius; species Malachius bipustulatus. The sequence goes on from OU342633.1 coordinate 55,064,524, forward strand.
TTAAAAAACAAAAACACGAACCTAGCAATTCATTATTTAACAAATGAATTATATTCAAAATTAGATGATAATTATACAATAGTTGGAATCTCTTGTGACTTTCATAAAGCTTTTGACAGTGTAAATTTGGAAATTCTTTTATTAAAACTAGAACATATGGGTATTAGAGGTACAGCATTAGATTGGTTGGAATCATATTTAATTAACAGAGAGCAAAGAATAATAATAAATGATTTTGAAAACAATAAGACATTTTCTGATTGGAAAAAAATTAAATGTGGTGCTCCTCAAGGTTCCATCTTAGGACCACTCTTATTCTTATGTTATATTAATGATTTACCTGCTTTTTTAAATATTCCAACTTTACTTTATGCTGATGGTACTTTTCTTGTAATTTCAATTAAATCTAACGATAATATTGATATTAATTTTAATTAAAGTAAATGAAATCTTGGAAAAATTATTTACTTGGTGTGAATTGAATAGAATGAAAGTTAATTTTCAAAAAACAAAATGTATTCATTTTTCAAATAAGAATAGAAATAAAAATACAATTCAAATATATAATAAATTCAATATTGAAGACGTAGAATCTTTAAAATTATTAGGTTTCAATTTAGATAGAAATCTTAATTGGAAATTACATATTAATACAATATCAAAAAAACTGTGCAAAATTTGCTTCCAACTGCGATTTTTAAAGAATAAAGGATTAAAATTAGGAATTTTAAAAACAGTGTATTATTCAAATTTTTATTCTATTTTAAAATACGGAATAATACATTAGGGAAATTCTTTTGATTGGTTGATTATTTTCAAAATTCAAAAAAATTGCATAAGAATAATAATATTATAATAATAATAATAACATTTATTTCCTTATTATAAATACATATTATTGTATTTTTTGTGGAAAATAATAAATCGTAAAATTAGTTATAAAGTTATAAAATTATGAAATAAAGTTATGAAATTATAAATCCAAAGAATTGTTCAAATATTCATTTAAGCTATAGTAACATTTTTTTGTAATAAAATATTTTTAATTTCTTTTGAAAAAATTTTTAAATTATATTTTTTGTAATTATTTGGCAAATGATTATAGATTTTGGCACATATGTATTCAGAAGATAATTCATAATGAGTGGTATTATGTTTATTTAAAATAATTGTATTAGAATTGAAAAAAGTAAACAAATTTTTATTTTTATGTACAAAACAGAGACATTCGTATATAAACAGAATACTAGGCAATGTTAATCGTATGACATCTTGTAAAAAATTATTAAAAAATTTTATCATTTCCAAGTCTATTTATACAATACGAATGTCTTCGTTTTGTACATAAAAATAAAAATTTGTTTACTTTTTTCAATTCTAATACCAGAAATTCTAATACAATTATTTTAAATAAACATAATACCACTCATTATGAATTATCTTCTGAATACATATGTGCCAAAATTTATAATCATTTGCCAAATAATTACAAAAAAAATAATTTAAAAAATTTTTCAAAAGAAATTAAAAATATTTTATTACAGCAATGTTACTACAGCTTAAATGAATATCTGAACAATTCTTTGGATTTGTAATTTTAAATAATAATTATAACTTTATAAATAATTTTACGATTTATTTTTGTTCATTTTCCTTAAAAAAAATACAATAATATGTATTTACCATAAGGAAATAAATATTATTATTATTATTTGATTAAATTCACCCCTATTATTATGAAAGATTTTTTGCTTTTTATAATTTTTTTAATTTTTTAAAATAATTTTGCTTTTGAATTTGGATGATCAAATTAATTATGCAGTAGGTAGGTGTAGGTACATACTTGGGCAATGTTAAACAGACATAAAATTCAACAATAATAAATAACAGGTGGAATCGTACTTACAGAGATAACAACAAAGCTTTTGTTTTGGTTTGGAAGCAGCACTCGAGCACGAGGTAACTTTTAAACTTTCAAACTTTTAAACTTTAAACTCACTGCTAACTGGATGTGGTCATCTGTCCACGAAGTACAGAAGAAAATGCCCCGTTTCGTTTTTGCACCCCTATTTATACCTGTTTGGCTCATTATCTCGATCGTTTGTATCCCATTAGTTTCACATTAGCTTTACATTAGTGTTCGTAATTTACAAACATGTCTACCATCCCGTTTCCGCTGAATTTTGCCATGGGTTTACAAAGAGAAAACTGACAGTGACATTTGACGTATCTAGGTTTGAAAGCTAGATACGTTTGAAAAATGTAACTTTTCATAAATTTTTAACGCACATGTTATATATCGTTGCAAAGAGAAAAAAATACTCTATTTAATTAGTTCATGGCCCACTATGACTTCCATTTAAAAAAATACAACTTTATGTTATAACCGAAAAATGAGAAAAGATATTCAAAATCTGTTGAGACCATTCCATTCTTCTCAAAAAAGTGCCTCAAGGATGTGCAAATATCTTTTCTCTAACTTGAAAACCAAGAAAGATATCCGACATTTATCGATATCGTCAAAAATCGTATTTTTCATTATAGCTCGAAAACAAAGGAAGATAGCGAGTTCCGGTTTTCACCATTGAGTTCCTCTCAAAAAAAAACAATGTGCCATTCATTTTTCCATAGCTTTTATAGTTACCGAGATCTCCTATAGAAACATCCAAATTTGCCCACCTGTACAAGGAAAACGGCTTGAGATAGAGAAAAACTGTTTACATGTCCCTATTTTAACTTTTCATATACTATCCAATGATGTAGATGAAATGTTTATACAAGGTGATAACAAATTTGAAAAATTCTGAGATTTCTCGACGCGTCGACAAATAAAAAAATCAAAGAAAGTACAAATGTTTCTATACCATAGGATAGTACATTAAAAGTTAAAATAGGGACATTTAATATAGACTTATTCCTTTTTAATAAATTATCAGCATAACAGGGGTGACAATGAACCAAGAGTGGCAATTGATTAGGAATAATAAATAATGGTTGTTGTACTAGTCAGCTACCAGCCTCAATGAAGACAATAATAAATTTCGATTTCAGTAAGACTAAAAAATTTAAAAAAAGAATAATAATGTCAACAATGTCATCTCAATGACGGGCTGTAATAAATGTCATTAATCAATTTATTATGTCGTGTTAAATGACACATGACAAAAAAAAAATAAAAAAAGATTTTTTTCTGCGACGGGCTATAAGTTTGACCTTTTTTCCCCGTTGACAGGTAGAAAAATGCCTCATTATATGAGCTGCATCTTATCGGGGAAATAAATGAATTAGCAGGGAAATAAATGAGTACTTATTTCCCCGAAATGGCGGCTTAGGTATAGCTACTATTAACACTCAGATATCATTAAATTTATATCAAATATACGTAAAGGAAAGTTACCTTATTATCCAAATGGCAATTATTAAGGGAATTTTCATAATAATCACTATCCATATTATTAAATTCACTCATCGAAAACTAAAAAGAATCTTTGCAAAACTGTCTTCAATTTTAATTACATTAATATGACGTTTATGTATAATTAAATCGTTTCGTTACCCAGGCAACGTCGATTACGATAAAAGACAGTTTGAAAATCCAAGTTTAACATAAATCATTTTTCCGACATAATTTTCAGTCATCTAACTACGTTTTTCGACATTCTAACACTGATATTTCTTCTCGCAGAAAAAAATTGTATAATTACACACGAGAAAAAAGTGCGATTTTAGCTCTCGATGTGTTTGTCCCCTCCGCTAAACGCGTCGGGGACGAAATCACATCTCGAGCTAAAATCTATCACTTTTTTTTCTTTAACAATAAATAACTGTAATTTTCGAGTCGAATATCCCTACCGTTTATTTTGATTTCTCTTATGGCAAACATAACCACAGAAAACACCTCCAAGACCATGTGGTTTTTTATTTTAAAATATGAAATTGTGTCACAAAATAGATTTTAATTTAGGTTTTAATCATGTGAAGTATGATGTAAAATGTTAAATGTAACAGTCAGTGTTTTATTAGGTAATTTGCATAGATATGTTTGGTGTTTTTGCGAGAAAGACTGGATCCTCTTTGTTTTTTCATAATGATGTTGGTTTTTAACATAAACCTCAAAGTTTTGTAAGTCCAGACAATTAAAAAGTGTTTATAATCAATAGGTACTAATATTGTTATTGCAGTTGTCCTGATGAAGGTGTGGAGAATACCGAAACGTAGACATTAAATAAAAGAGTAACTATCTAATTGGCCGAGGGTTTTTTTTTTGTGTCGTACAACCCACGAACATTAAACCGTTGTATTTTATTATGTCCACCCACGTAATAAGTTTTCACACATAACCCAATTTTTTTTTTAATATCCTTTTGAAATTTCAACATTCCATACAAACTATTTCATTTATGACTACATGTATAAAACCCAATTACAAAAAAAAATATCAATTATTGTTAAACAGAAATGATAAAATCAGCGGAACTTTTATAATACTTATACAGGGTGTTAAGAAAATGACGGATAAACTTTTCAGTACATTGTAGGGGACACTCAGTAGAGTACGGGAAAAATAATTTTAAAAAAATCCAGAGCTACATTTTAAAAGATATAAGCAAAAAATTGAACAATAAATTTGGCAACGTTTAACACGATAACAGTTGGTATTTGGTAATTTCGTCTAATATCTAACAATGTAGGTAGTCAAGGTATCAAAACCGTTGTTGCCAAATGCTTTTTTTTTCAGCATCTTAGAAAAGATAAAAAAATTCTTATTAAATTTTCCAAGCCAGTAATACATCTTAAGCAATTTTTTTAATTGATAACGATCAAAGTACCTTTTTTATATCTGTAAGATCATCTAGTTTTTGCAAATACCAAAAAAGAAAGATAGTAAAATGTTAACTTTGGCATTTTTTATCTCACCAAATTGAAGACCAGAATTTTTTTAATTATTTTTCCCGTAGGTACTCTACTGAGTGTCCCCTACAATGTACTGAAGAGATTATAAGTCATTTTCTTAACACCCTGTATAGAAGCTCAAATAGACCGTGAGATCAACTTCAATGTATTTTTTATTTTTTATTAAAAAATAGGTAACTTCACAAAAATCAGCAAAATTTTTCAAAAGATAAAATTCTCCTAGATCCATGGTGTGAATTTTAATTGCAAAAAAATTAGCGTTTATCTAAACTTCAAAATTACAAAAATATAACACAAAAGAGTTTTGCGTTTCCAGAAAAGATTTTAAAAATAAAAATAAATTAGACCTAACGATATTTAAATGACGTTATTTCTGTTTTGAATAGGGATTACCACCCTATTCAAAATCCTAGAGTCTAGAGGATTAGAAATTCTGTAAGCTCAAGCAGGTAGAATGGGCCCCGGGTGGTAATCCCTATTCAAAACAGAAATAAAGTCATTTAAATATCGTTATATATTGTAGGTAGGTCTAATTTAAGTTTATTTTAAAAATCTTTTCTTGAACTGGAATATTACCTGTGGGTACATATTAACTTTATATTTATTCTTCACAAATGTTAAATTATTGGGATTGGGAAGGATTGTGAATATCCAAGTGCCATAAAATATTTCCATAAAATTCCAAAAAATAGGTGGTTACCTATTTTTTAATATAAAATAAAAAATAGGTCTAGAGTCTAGACCTAATTTGCATGCATTTCATTTCAGAATAAGTTTTGAGGAACTCACTTAAACTGAACAATTGTACCTAAATATTTCAGTTTCGCATTTTTCTGACAGGATAGGTAGGTAGGTAATTCGTACCCTTAAATATTTGTTAAAAGTTACGAACATAAACAATTTGAAATAGATACTCCCTACGTTTAAAACGTCTCATAATTTTTTATAATGCTGACGTACCTACTTAGTGTAAAACATACAAAAAGTGGCTCATTACCTTATTATGAAAATAAAACAGAGACAATTTGAAATTAAAATACAAATTGATTTTAAATTCAATCTATGGTGGCAAGTAAGTAAAGGGCGATACCGAATTGGGCGAAGGATTTTGTTATTCACTAATCCCAGGGGTCAATTGGGCGAGAAACGAGAAACTAGGGGATTATAAGAGATAAGTGGACAGACAAGAAATACATGTGCGGCTTTGCCCATATATATAGCAGTGTTGCCAGATTTATTTTCAATAACTGCTACTTGTTCGATACCACAAGGGTGGCAAATGAAAAAAGTTTTTTATCAATTACTATATTCAAGGGATTGTTGAATAGTATTAACGAATTATGATTTATTGTTTAGTAACAAAATCATGACCTTTCGTGTTTTCCATATTTTCTACTGAAAACTCACCATGTTTTTAAATCTAAGCAATTCCAATGCCAAATATCTCTGGAATTTACTACTTCTAATCAATAAAATTTAAAAATTAAACTTCTCTTTAATAATACACATTTATTTTCAAAACTAAAGCGCATATAGGTATATTAATCATCCTCTCCCATACAAAAAATGTGTTAATTCTATTATCGCATACCTACCTATAGGATAAGGAATTTTCATATGTTGAAATGATTAATTTTAAATATTGAATCCCCTAACTATTTGACAGAGAAATAACTTTTCTGCTATATTAATTATTAAGTAGGCAATCGAATCGTTCAATCGATCGTTTTCGTGAAAATTAGGAAACATTTTTGACTAAAATAATATTAGGGAGTTCTAACACAACTTTCTATTATTTCTATCCTTCCGGTGGAGTACCTATAGGTGTACTATAGGTATTTCATTGCAATGGTATTTTCTCACAGCACTTTCAAATGTGTAAACAAAAAATAAGAAATTTGAAACAAACTGAATGACTTCTACAAACAAATACTTTTCTAAAGTATAATAATTATTGCAACAGGAAATTGAAAACATCGTGAAAATTTATCATGATTTTCTCAAAGGCAATAACTTAGTCAATTGAAAATTATAATAAATTTATGGATAAATCAATTCATAGTAATTGTTGCTTTTCATGGTTTATTTGAGTAGGTATAGCAGCGACGTTTACTTTTCTATTAATGTTTCATGTTTCTGCTGTATAGGTATAGTATAAAATAATTGTAAATGCACTAAGGGCTTGATGTATTTGATAGAACTTAAAAGAAAATAATACATCAAGTTTTAATATTATTTATTTATTTTTTTCAATTTTGTTTAATGTAGAAAATCGGAATTTCTGTAAAATCTGGCAACGTAGCCATACAAGAGCATGCAAATAACTCAACAGTATTTAAAAATTTCTTCGCCTAATTGAGCTGTAGGATTATAGGCCCCCCCGTCGTGTCGAAGGGTCACTCAGGTAATTTCGCCCAATTGAGAAACGCCGCAAGTAAAGTACCTAATTGAAAATTTTTATGACCGTCATTAAGAAAATTTATTGCAGGTCTAACTCAACAGGTTTAAGGGTTTTCAATTGTCAAGAGATCACTTCCTGGGGGTAAGGAGCGACATCAGTAATTTTGGTTTCACCTTCTATAAAAACGTGTCGCTTAAAATTTTTAAATAATGTTAAAAGTTTGAGACTTCTGGTTTACCCCTATTCTGTAAAATATGCCATGTTACTGGTCGCTTGGCTGTACGCCTAAATATATTCCTCTCCTTTTTCTTCACAAACACCTGTCTTGCGATTTACCTTCTCTACAGAATTTTACAACTTGAAGGTAAACAGTTGTTCTATTGTGTGACTATGACAGGCTGGGCCAGAGGGTGGGATTACCTGTGACGGGTTTACGACTTTTGCACAAGTTTCGGTGAAATAGACCTTAGTAAATATGATGCAATACTGCTGGATGAAAACTTCATGGCCCCTAATCGCTCTGCCTATTTTGTCAGGGTGACTGCAGGCGTTCCCCCTACTTAATGGGATAACTTGTGCTGTTTTTACATGAATGCACCAAAACTAGACAAATGAATTGGAAGGTTATTCAATATTACAATGAGTATTAGTAATATAAACTTTAGAGATTAACAGTTCCCAGAGGAGATTTTTAATCTAATGACAAGTACCTAGGTATTTATACATTTTAGTTCGTTTGCCACCATGAAGATATTGACCATTACAAAATTATAAAATGGTTTTAATCGGTTAACTCTCACGCTTAGTTATCAATTTGTAAGGTGCCGACTGTACCAATACCTACGTGAGCTGAGCTCAAAAATTACATCGAAACTATAAATAAGTCGTCAAACTGGGAAGACTCCTCTGCTAATCTCAAAATGAAACAAAAGAGTCACTCAGTAATTACTCACCTTAAGAAGAAGTATTATAGCTGACCATGCAATTGGTAATGTGGAGCGGTACCTTCAAGATCTGTCTTTGGGGATGAACAATGGATTTATTTTGAGGCATTCTTACGTAGTTTAGTTAGACATGTTTAAACAAAAAAAAAAAGAACGAAAGTCCCCATTCCAGACCTGAAATGTAAATAACAATAAGAATCCTTAAGATTGTGTAAATAATTTAAATTTAAAAGTTTACACTATACTCCGCAGTTGATTTTTAAAGCAAACTAATACTTATTTCAATCTGTAAACATTAACAACCTATTAATAGACAAAGCTGGGGCTTCTGGGAATCCAGAAAGTCGGTGGAAATTCAAACAAAAGCATGCGCCAAAGTTCAAAAAACTCATCTGGCGTTCATGTAAATTGGCTAAAAACCAAAACACGTGGGGAAGGAAGCGCAAATGGCGTCTTTGGATCAACTTTGGGCGGGAATCGGAGACCAACAAAAGAACAAGAGATTAGATAGCAATTAGCAGAAGGATCTGTTAGTTTTGTGCGAGTTCTGAAAAAATTGAAGAATTCTGTACTTTTTTCTTTTGAATTCAGGGATTATAAACGACTTGTCTGTTCATTTTGGTAATTGAAAAAATTATCAGTTATCACCTACTTGGTAGGTAGATAAAAATATAATTAAATTTTACTGAATGAATACCTATCCCGCATTGTACCTTCCACATTTCTTTAAATGGATTCTATATCAGCAAAAAAAGTATTTTTTTTCGCCTATTAAACTTCGGCGCCAAAATAAATCATTCGTCCTTCGCAAAGAAGACCAGGAAGGAACAAGAACCGCCATTTTTATTCATATTATGTGCTCTGTTGCAAAAGCGAAATAATTTACACCGTCACAAGTTCAATAAATATAAGATGAACCACCAAATTTCAAAACTCTGTTCGTTCCTATCATTAATAACAATCACAAAAAGTTGCAAAACGAATAAAACCGCAATCTGATCGGTAATTTGAAATAGAAAATCCTTTAAATGCACGCCATTACGTTGAACGACATCAACATTTTCAAAACGAGAAAATTGAAATATTTTGCTTTCAGTAATATAACGCTCGCAAAACAATACGAACATATAAACTACATACAATAACAATTATTTTAAAATAAGTATTTTACCTTAATCCTTGTTTTAAGGGGTAATTTTCACTGAATTTTTAGTAACACACCCCAAAACTAGTACATGGCCGCCAAGGCACAATATGGCCACCACTCACTAAAAACTAAACTAATGACAGGAGTGCCACCACCACCAAATATAAAGTCCAAAGGTCACTGAAAAATTAAACTAAAAAAAACTAATACAACTCAAATGTAACCAAATCAACTCCCATCAGTGTTGCCAGATCGGTCACGTATTATCGTAAAGGTAGAGAGTCCAATTTTTATCGTAATTCTTGTAGGTGAACAGGAAAAGTAACGTTATTTAACTTCACGATTAATTAATATAAGTCTTATTTTATGAACGTGAAATATTTACAATAACTTAGGTACTATGAATGCAAAAGTACATTATTCAGTATTCTAAAACTGAATAGAATAGAAATAAACCACAAACTGTCGCTATAGGGAACCTGCATTACCGACACTGACGCTAAGTATGTGTTAGTGTCAAAGTTTTCACAGCCAACTAAATCCCAGAGTTTTCATAGTCGACTTTTGTTTTTCTTATCGACATCATGTGACGTCGCAATATCACGTCACATTGCTTGCCGTATGGTTATTTGTGACTTTCGATTAAAGAAAGGTTTTTTTTTCGAAACAAAAAAATTAAATTTTGAAAAAAAACATTTATATGACAAATTTTTGGTTTCCTTGATTTTTTAAATACCGAATGACATGAAAAAACAAAATAATTTCTTCCAGAAAATAAGAAATCTGGATTTTCCATTTTTTTTCAGGATATTTCAGCAACGTCTGAAGTTTTCATAAATTTTGTTTCAGAGCATGAATTTTTTGAATTAATGTGCAGCTTTTCTATAATTTATCTGACCCTGTATCTCTTATCATTTCCAAGATCTCCATGTAACTATAGTCTATTTTTTATTTAGATAGACTTGTCAAACAGCTGTCAAGTTTGTTCCCTGTCCAATCTTTAAACAGGTCAGATGGTAGCCTGTTTTCTTGACCTTGGCAAAAAATTTACGTTGTGACTAAAGTAACGGCAACATTCCCCGATTCGTGTATAGGCTATGACGTCACCTGCAAAACATGTTTCCTTGTTGAAAGTTGCACTGTTATAAAACGCAAATAAAAAAACTTCAAAATTACTTTATTTTCTTCGAAAATAGTCCCTTTTTAGTAGTTATTCGTTTTTTGAGGATCATTTTAACTGTGGCTTGGATTGACTATATCCAATGACGTTTTGCGAAAACTAGGTTTGGGTCCTCATTGGGTACTCTTGTCACAGCGAAACGCCAGAAACTTAAAAAGTTGAAGTTGTCAAATTGACAAACCAAATCATCAAATTCAAAATTATTAAAATGCTCAGGCAGGTAAATTTATTTCAAAAGAAAGGAAAGACTGATGAATCATCAAATGCTATAAGCATTAGTGATTGAAAGATGCTTCTCCAGAAACACTTTTACATAAAACTAAGAAGGAATCGGTCTAATCCTATACATACATAAGATTTATAAGAGTAAATAGCTATAGGTACTTACACTTACAAGTACAAGTCTCTAAAATTTTCCAATTTATCTCTAAAAATTGCGTTTATAATAATTTTTCTAATTTTGAATTTTGAAATAAAATGACATTTCTACTAATCGACATAACCTAAATTAGTTTAGGAACTATTCTAGTGACTGTTTTAGTAACAACTATCAACATAACCAACCTAATCAGTCCTGTTGCCAATCGTTCCTCTAGAATTTTGACTTGGTGGAATCCATCTAAATAAAAAATAAGGTCTAGTTCTTTTCAAATAGAGGCCACCCATGAAATAATACTTTATTAAACACAATAATAAAACATAAAACCATAATATTTATAGCACTCTACCACATAACATAATATATAGATTTAGCACAAAGAAAAACATAAGCAACGAAAGAAGAAAACAATAAAATTTTAAATTTATTTTACAAACAGCCTCGCTGCTTAGTGCTTTGAGAAATCCAGCCGAATGACGTCATTGCGCAGTAGTGACAAAAATAGTAAAAGCGACTGACATAGACGTGATACGTGTGTATCGTGGTCGCGCCATGATTGTCGGAGCAATAGGAGCCTTATAGTTTTTATGAAAAATCTCATGTCATCGTAATGTCACTCGCGCATCTCTAAACGTCACCAATCAAAATCACCGATTTAGATCCTCATGTCTCATGTTCATGTTCATTCATTCATAACACAATATACATGATGTCATTATCCGAAGATATTGGAAAATTTTAAGTAAATGATAAGTTAATGTGAAAACTGGAAAATACGGAATTGACAGTGAAACTGGATCACACCACGTAAAATTAAAACATCAACAACGGCTAATGGCAAGCAAATAGCGAAAAATTTAAACTTCATCCACAGTATTTATTTATTTTCCAAGGAACGACCATGAATTCTCTGTTACGACCCTCTCGGATAATTAATTCTTATAAAATATTTAATAGTAAGTGTTTGTCCCTAAAACTTCTCTACATAAATTGTCACGCGCTCTAATTTTCGTATTACATAAGCTCCGATTTGGTTAATTTTTCTTTGTGCTCTTAATTTGACATCCAAATTTAAAATTTCATAACCTCCTTTTTTATTTTATATTTTTATATAATAACTTACCTACTAATCATACTTATTTTTAGATTATCATCAAAAAATTCACGACTTACAGTACATCTCTTCGTCTGGATGCTATCTAATTAAATATTACACACTGCCCTCGCAATGGTCAAACAACAGAAATTATTCGACAGTGATTATTAAGCAGACCGCAGAACCGTTGACTTCTTTGTATTCGTTGCAACCGTCGACCAGTCTGAATTCGCATAAAATAAGGACCATTTCCTTCTCTGCTAAATGTTTTGAAAAGTCTTTGAAACCTTCCTCGAAAGTTGAAGTGACAGTTGAAGAACTGAAGAAAAAACAATCGGAACCAAAAGATGTTGCAACAAAACCTATCGTCAAAAAGTCTCTAGGGCAGAGAGTGAAAGATGAGATCCTGCATTACTATCACGGTTTCCGTCTGCTTTTCATTGACATGAAAATCTCGTCTTTACTAGTATGGCGAGTGCTTATGGGAAAGACGTTGTCAAGACGAGAATACAGGCTGTTGATTAGAACAGTAGGCGACATGTTCCGCTTGGTTCCATTTTCTGTATTCATAATAGTTCCTTTCATGGAATTCCTTCTTCCTGTTTTCATCAAGTTTTTCCCAGGAATGCTTCCTTCAACTTTTCAGACTAAAGAGAGTAACGAAGCAAAACTGAAGCAGAATCTTAAAGTTAAACTAGAAATGGCCAAGTTTCTTCAGGAAACCCTTGACAATATGACAGTGCAGCATAAAGATCGAAATTCTGAAGAAGCAAAGCAGTTTGTGGAGTGGTTTAATAAAATACGCACTTCCGGAGAGTACGTTTCTAACGAAGAAATAATGAAATTTTCGAAATTGTTCGAAGACGAAATAACTCTCGATTCGCTATCGAGAAGTCAATTAATTGCCCTGTGTCGTGTATTGGAAGTACAGACCTTAGGAACTAACAATTTCTTGAGGTTTCAACTCCGAATGAAATTGCGTAGCCTGGCTGCGGACGATAATATGATTCACAAAGAGGGTGTCGAGAGTATGACTTTGGGTGAAGTGCAACAGGCGTGTCGAGCACGTGGAATGAGAGCTTACGGCATGTCTGAAGAACGACTCAGAAAGCAATTAAATCAATGGTTAGATCTTAGTTTAAACGAAAAAGTGCCTCCTTCTTTATTGTTGTTATCGAGAGCTTTAATGTTACCAGAAACTATTCCTACCAGTGATAAACTGAAAGCGACTATATCTGCGTTACCGGAAGAAATTGTTACGTCTACTAAGGCCGCTATCGGCGAAAAAGAGGGTAAAATTGACAATCAAGTAAAGATTGAACTTCTGAAGGAAGAAGAGAGGAAAATTAAAGAAGAAAGGCGTGAGAGACGTGAAGAGAAACTAAAACAAGAGAAACTCGAAAAGGAGAAAGCGACCATGAAGGAGATTCTCGAAGATAAAGCACCGATCATTTCAGCTTCTTCAACTCCAATTCTAGAAGATACAGCAACAAGGATAAGCGCGGAAAAGTTGGAAAAAGTCGAGAAAAAAGAGGAAGAACTACAATCTAAGGATATTCAGATAATCGAATCTGCGCTTGATTCTATAAAAGATAAGAAATTCATCCTAGAAAAAGAAGAAATAGAAGAGCTGAAAGCTCAAATGTCCGATTATAAAGAAGATGTTGAAGATTTAGAAAGAACTATCGCTTCTCAACCTATCCAAGAAATAAAGGAATCGAAGGCTGCTAAACGATTGTACACCCGTGTAAATAAGATGATCACTAAACTGGGTGGTGTGCTGGAAGATCTCCAGAAGAAAGAACAGGAGCTCAAGTTGGATTTAGAAAGAGGTCAAACTGAAACAGCCAAAGAGGAGTTACTGAGAATTGATGACATCAAAGAAGCTATCCAGAAAATTAGGGATGTTCCAGATAAATCGCGAATTGATCAAATTATCAAAGTACTACATAAAATGGATGACGATCAAGATGGTTCTGTCAAAGTTGAAGATGTACTGAAGGTAAGCGACTGACTGAAATTGAAAATTTCTTCCAAAAATAATTTTATTTTATAAATTTTAGGTCATCGAACTTCTAGGAAAAGAAAATGTAAATCTAAGCACAAAGCAAGTTGATGAGTTAATAGATTTACTGGACAAAGAAGAAATCCTTGAGCTGGATCAGAAAATTGAAAAAGCTTTATTGAAAGATAAAGAAGCGATACAACACCTTCTAGAAGCCAGCGAGGATAAAACAGAGAAGGCAAACGATAAAGATAAACCCAAGAGCGATAATCAGTCTCCTCCAGACAATGGAGGCTCCAAGGGGGGCGAGCCACCTAAAGGTGGTAAATCTCTCAAAGGTGCCGAAGTCACAAAACAACAAGCAATAATTGCTCCTCCTCCACCCAGTATTGACAAACCAAAGCAACAGGATAACTCCAAGACGCTTTAAAATAAATTTCCAACAAAGAACATGTCAGCAACTTTGGAATATAATTTTATAGTTTAATACAGAAAAGGTTGTTCGCATGTCCTCTACCGAGATAAAGGTTGAATGTGTATAGGTGAAAATATTAAATTATTTTTTTTAATTACAATTTAATGATTTGATGTAAATATAATTCCATTGTTTGTACTAATTACCAGATGCAAGATGCAAAGCTAATATTTTATTCTTAATTTTTATTATTTGTTATTTACCACAATAAGAGGTATTGAACTAAGAAAGAAGCATGTACTTTATTTGAATATTTGGTGATTTCTATTCGAATACAGGATTGATGTTATATCGAGTTGTCTTTTTTTTTTATTAGTATTTGTTTTCGTTTATTAGATCGGTGGAAAGATGATTTTACCCATTGCCAAATAACGCCAACTTCTGGCTCCATGGAACATTCTTGATCTGCCTTTTTTTAGACAGGTAAGGTAAGCAGTAGCTGCTGTCACACAAATCGGCAGCTAAACTTTTTTGCTTTTTGAGAGACAACCTTTTTGCTTATTACTGTCTAGTACTACCAGCGTTGATTCGTGTCACAATCAAGTTTACTAGAATAACATTAGACATTAATAATTTCATGTTTAAAATTATTTCCTTCCCTGTTCATATTGCCTTGTATGGCTTTATTATTTTTGTTCTCGAAATATGTATTTATAATGACCTGTTGACAAGAATTTTTAGATCTACTGCCAATAACCTTTCTGGAGAAATATTTTGCTAATTAGGTCTGCCACATATTTACTCATTTTATAATAATTTAATTGTAACTAAATATGCCATTTCAGATGTTATTTGTTATTTATTTAATAGTCTAATAAGGTTGGTACGCTTAGATTGAAACGCTGAACATGGCCGTGGCTGTACCGTGAACTAACTTGGACTAGGTAAATTTTTTGAGATTAAGTACGGTTTTAATCAAATTTAACTTATTTGATTTATATTTTGGCTAGGCTGTTATGTGGATTAAATTTTGTTTCAATTAATGGTTTCTTTTGGGATTCTCATCTCATTGATTTTATTTTGAATGTACAAAATTTCTTTTGTGTTTTATACCCTCTAGATATACCTTATTTTTTATTTAGATGGATTCCACCAAGTCAAAATTGTAGGGGAACGATACGCTTAGAATTTTTTAATTTGCGTTTTAAAATAGAGCAATAAGAAAACTTGTTTCGCCGGTGACGTCATATAAGCTTGTACCAGAGTCGGAGAGTGTTGCCGGTTGCCGTAACATTAGTTACAATACAAGAATACAACCTATAAGATTGCACAGTCTGGCTACGCAACTTGACAGCTGTTTGACAAGTCTCCATAGAAAATATACACCTTTGGCATTTTAAATCTCCCGTTGCTAGAGCGCCGTTAACTTTCCATTTCCAATACTCTCCATGCGCATTATTAGTTATTTCACGTTTTCGTGTGCTTTTTGGTTTTGGTGTTGTGAGTTGTGACTTGACTCGTGAAAAAATTAACTTCAACTTTTAAATTTTCAATTATAAGATGGCCAGAAACTAATTAGAACTTGGTGAGCAGGTCGGTAAAGGTGTGCTCTATCGCGACGGTTTGACCGCTACGTTGGCTCCCCTCCACTTTCTCTGCTTGCTCCGAGCCGACAGGCTCTCAGCGTTGCCACATGAAATACCTGTCTCCGTTCTCCTACGGCCTTAAAGTGTTATTTTTGGTTACAGGTAATATTAAAACATTTATTTGCTGCAGTAGGTCAGGTCTTTGGTCAGGGTAGGTTTTTTTTCCCTTCAAATGTTCGTAAAATGAAAAAAAACCTACCCTGACTGACCAAAGACCTGAAGGAACCGGTAGCTATACCAAATACCTTAAAAATTAATACCGGACACTTCCTCTCAAAACCTCCGTCCATTTTTACAGCGCCCTCATGCAGGAACTGGGACCACTAAGCTGTTTTTTAAATTCAAAGTTAGGTAACTTTTCACGGTTTTTGACAGCTGCAGTCAATGATAATTAATTATTATTAATAATTTGTCATTAGTAATTGAACGTTTTAGTTTCAAGTATAATTTCAATTTAAAGTTACTCTCAAAGCATTATATCAGCGGATAATTTTGTTGCGTACGCAGTTAAATAGGCATTTATAATGTACCGCTGTATTAAAGTGAACATAATGTCTGGAAAATATGTGCTGTGTGCTGTGTGCGGTTGCTCCAACTATGGATTGTTTGTTAAGCATGTCCAGATCTTTCCACGGTGTTCCAAGCAGGAATAAAGAATATGTATAAAGTTAACTTTAGAAGCCGCGTAAATAAACTTATTAATATTTTATAACTATGCTGATGGAAATAGGAACAAGAAATAGGTTATAATAACATCGATGAATGACAAAATTTTGAAAAAGTGTGGAGTGTCGAAGCCGATTTCTCACCATATTATTTTGTACTGATCATTTCAAAGAGGAAAATTTTGTTAATCCAGCAAATAATAGACCTTTAAAACTGCAAGGAAGCACATTATTGGAATTGCGGCAAATAAAAGGCTTACACTTAGGTATATAGCGATTCAATCTTTTTGAAATATACCTACCTAAAGATATTAATAATATTGTGTGTAATAGTAGTTAATTATTGTTGTATTATAATTCTTCGTCCCAATTTCCTCCGTCTATTCCGTCTAATTAATTTTAAGGGCTTTTCTATTCAGCGTTGATATTTAAAACTCCCGCTATGTTTCACCAAATTTAATTTTTAGTGGTCCCAGTTCATGCTTGGTGGCGCTGCTAAAATGGACGCAACCTGTTGCAATGCTATAGGTATAGGAGTGTCCGGTATTAATATTTTAGCGTATTTGGCTATACTATTAATTACGGTCTCGTGCGGAAGCGGACAGCAGGAAGCGCGCAGGATTGTCTGCAGAATGTAGGAGAAGGGCTTGCATATGGCAACGCTGAGAACGTGTCGGAGGTCGGAGCTTAGCAAGCAGACACAGTGGAAAAAGGCCAGCGTGGGTGTAAAACCGTCGCGATACAGCACCTTTACCACAGATTCCATTGTTTTCATTCTTTACCTATTCTTTACGTATTGTTTACGTATTCTTTACATTCTTTACGTCCGACGTAGAGGATGAATTCTTTACGCGTAAAGGCACAACACTGCCGTGAAGTTAACTCGTTGAGTAAATCCACAACCATTCGTTTTCTTTGAAATTACATGCAACGGAAATAGAATAGTAATGTTTTATAAATTGTGCTCATTTTGCGTTTATAGCTGCTGTATAAGTGTTGCAGAAATGTTTACACAACAAAATCATATAAAAGATCAAAGGCGCCGCCGGCGTGTTTGCCTTCTGATTGTTAATTCTGGTTAATTCTGTGGCACTACCCTAGTAAGTAAGCGTTAGTGTCGGTAATACAGGTACTCTATGTCATCGTCCAAATGTATGTACATATTTCAGATTCAACGCCCTATTTTAAGCAATTATAGTTTTTAGTTTCTAATAGGCGAGTTTGAGTTAGCTTGACGTTAACTTTGTCTGTTAGGACAAAAAAGAACGGAATTTTTGCACTTATTGAATTGTAATTAGCTTGAAAAATAGGTTTTCATTGTGAGAATTTTGCATAAACAGTGGAGAATTTAATCAACAAACAAACGATAACGCTCATCTGTCTTGATTCCTCATCGTTTTTAAGAACTGAACATCGATAAAAGCTCTTTGCATAAAATTTTGTGTATTTTCGAGGCATTTTCAAACTGCCTGCAAAATGTTCACCAATAAAAATCTAAAGAAAAGGTCCTCTCGACCACCCATCTATTTTTCATGTAGTTTTGGTGCAAATCAGGGATTCTAATTTTTCTGTCTTCTGATTCGAAAACTGTAATTATTACATTAGCAGTTTCCAATTGATACTAATTTATTAAAAAATACCAAGAATTCAATTTTTATGATCCACCTTTAAGATTTCGAAGACGATTTTCTTAAAAAAATAGTACCTCTAAATCACATCGAAAAAATTGTCGATTTCTGGCCCTGTACATTTCGATGTACAGGGCTTTGAACTTGAAAAATGACGATTTTCACTTGTTTATAACGCAAAAACTTCTGAATTTAAACACCAACTGTAAAAGCCAATCTTATTTTCTCTTCTCAGACAATCTAAAAATGAAAAAACATAGGAGCATTCCATTTAAAAAAACATAACTTTGATATGCCACTGTCATATGGGACACTCTGTATACTCCAAAATAATTTTAAATTATGGGCATTGTGATTTTGTACTTGAATTTTCAAAAAGTTTTTTGAAAAAGTCCATCGTTTGGCCTACAGAGACCGCTTCGAATAAGCTGGAACACCCTGTATATAGCCCAACCACATTGGGGTTGTTGGAGGTAATTTTTGGGTTTGAGAGGAAAAAATACCTTCTACTATAATAGTATCATTGGATCATTGCATTAGTTTTCGTTTGTTCGGTAAATGTTCTTTCAAGATAGACAGGTAGGTAGGTAAATGAATACGGCAAAAAATTTTAGTAAACATTTCTTATTCAAACCTATATTCTTACATAATATACATAGTACAAAAAAAATATCCTCTTTTAGAGGCAAAGGAAACATATCTGTATGTACAAAAGACTACTTACTATAATATGTACAATCACTATAAAAAGCGAATAAATAATGTTCTTACACAATAATTGAAACAATATACATAAGATATTTATATATGTATAATCTTATAAGACATCATCAAATTACTTTGATGGAAGTTCTCAATATATATATATATTTTATATATAAAGAAAATTTGCCAACTAGTGTAATTTTGGTTTAAAAATTATGTTCATCGTTGTTAAATAAGTCGAGATCATGTTCAATAAACCCGCAATAATTGTCGAGGGATAGCCTGCCTCCCAAAAGTTACAGGTCTGCTAAAACAGTCATAATTGGCTTGGCACTTTTACAATAGCACTTCAAAAGTAGTTTCATTTAATCTCTATCATTTATTTATTATTATCGGCATTACCAACAACTCACAAATAAAAATACTGAATAGCGTGTTTATAAACATACAGACAATACCAATTTTTAACAGGCACAATGTACAAGTGACAAAATAACCACTATTTAATATTCGTAAACAACACTGATATATAGAGCCGGGTTCATATAAAGCCCGGCCACAAAGGACCTCATTAAATGAGCACCTATAGTAAGTGAATACGGCCGAAACTCGGGTAAGTCATCGGCCACTACTAACAGGAAGATAAACCGTGCATATTCAGCATTTCGTTCAATTAATA
The DNA here is from genome assembly GCA_910589415.1 of Malachius bipustulatus. Lineage (NCBI taxonomy): Eukaryota > Metazoa > Arthropoda > Insecta > Coleoptera > Melyridae > Malachius > Malachius bipustulatus. Next base: position 55,084,328 of record OU342633.1, read on the forward strand.
TTGTACATGTATGTACAAGTTACACACTTATTAGCAGATCACATACAACGGCATTTATACACAGACAAAATATTACACCTGAGGAAACACTCCATTCACGACACTTATTAACAATTAAAAAGTCAACAACACAATACAAAAAAATAATAATACGGAAGAAAAAACACAAAAAATCAGTACAACTTTGTTTTTCAGCGGTTCCATAACGGGATTAACAATGAACAGGAAAATTGTAAAGAATTGTAAAGGGACAGTCATTAGAAACAGTTAATTGCAATTAATCTTTATCACAATTAACTTACCTTTAATATTTTTCCTTGCAACTAAATCACTTTTGTAGATTAAATAAATCCATCAATTAATTAAAATTGAGGCTTTGGCTAGCCCCCATCTACTTAGATAATGAACAATAAATAGGCAGCCAATTTTTTTTTGTGGCAAACTTCATGTTTCAGATTTTTTGTCAAAAGCCCGTCTAAATTATATTTTCATTTGCTCTTTCAATAAAATTGATTGAAAGTAGAAAAACTAACATTGAAAAATAATTAATGAACTACCACCAGCTTTTTAATTTCTTAGGAATTCGATAAAAAAAAATTTGTATAAAGAGCATAAATCATTACTTCTTATAAACTATTCAACAAATTTAAATTAACAAACATAATAATTAACTACAGTTTAGCATTTCAGCCAATAGACCGAAAAAAAAGGAACTTACACAAGTGAATTAAAATTTATTTTTAATGGAAATAAAGTGATAGGAAAAATAATCAAAACTATATTGTAGGCATTCAGCGTCACTGTGAAAGTGTTTCCTCTCTGATAACCACTAAGTATTATCACACAAGTAATTTACAATAATAATTACTAATTGCTCGTGACTTAATAAGCGTCTACTATATCACATTTAGACAGCCTCCGAGGAGTCTGTATTAGAGTTCTGGGCTTCACCGCTGCCGTTGTGGTCACTCAGGTCCTTTTCACTCTTAATCAAATGCTTGTTCAGTATTGCACTTAACGTTGACAGCGATTCCTTGACGGCGTGATAAATAATATTTTTTATCTGAAGCTTATCTTCGTGGTTCGAATGCGTGTCCGACAAGTCCCTAAACTCCTGAGTCAAGTGGAAACAATGAGACACGTTCTCGGGCGACACGAAATCCTCGGCCACTTTGATACAATTATGCAGGTTTCGCACTTGATGCGGAGCCCCCGCAGGAATGAAAACTGCATCGCCCAGACATTGCACTATCGCGTAACCCTCCACTCCGTACTCCTTGTACAGTCGCTCACGTAACGCCACATCTAAATAACAGCTCTGATCGTGAATTGGATCGTGATGCGGCTCCAAACGACCGCCCTTCTCCACAACCACTTTGTTTAGAAGATCTCTGATCTTGTCGGCATCTCTAGCATTGTAAATGTGCCACAAGGCCCCGGGAAGCTCGCCCTTATCTCTTACACGTCTACGAGTTAAAATATCACATCCGGCCTCATCGATCGCTCGGAAAGCTTCTTTAATCTGTTCATCACTGTCGCCGTCTTTAGGAATGCCCACGTACACCATAACATTGACCGCGTCCGAAATGTCCAAGTGGAGATTTGTGGTGCCTTTGGAAGGGAACAATGCCGAGCCGTAAGCGTTGTACATTTTCGGTCCGAGGTCGGGTCGCACGAAGCAATCGGGCAGACGACTGGCCAAATTCAGTTTGCCCGTTCGATGGGTGTACTCGGGCAAGGGAAGAACCTTCATCAAGTCGTTGAAGCGGCTCGGGAGCATCTCGGCGAAATCTTCACCGGGAGGCCAGTCTTTCAATTTCAGAAGCATCGGGTTGCCTCTGTCATCTTTTAGACGCTTGGAGAAATGCTCGAAACCTTCCCAGAACTTTCGCATGGGCTGGTTCGGGACGACGTTTCCCGTGGTGCAGTTTATCAAGTCGTTTTTTTCCTCGCCGAAATCTCGGGCAAACGAGTCGGGATTCCACAGGTCGTTGTTCAAACTGCGGGTTACGTCGGAGATTATTACAGGCTGACCCCTTTTCCATTGATCCTGGAACAAAGCCTGCTATGAAAAAAACAATCCCAAGTTAGTGGCAATCTTAAATAAAACATTTTCAATATTGTAAGCTTGTTTTTTCTACAATAAGTTTCCAACTGAAAGATTCTAAAAAAAAAAAAAAATGTTTCACCACTAATCGATCGAGTAAAATTGTTATTATTTGTTTTTTGTTAATTTTTTGCATCTTTTGATCAAATAAAGCAGCAATGAACAGTCGATAATTCTTACCTGGAAGATTTTGGAATTTCCCCGATTAAGAGGATCGCTCAATCGCAGAAGTTTCCCGTCACAAAGCCAACCGTGCGGTACTGTGGGATACAAATTTGTACTTTCGGTAAGAGTCATGATCCTGATCGGTAACGGCTGTCTTCCTTTCGCCTGCCAATTGTACCTCCTAACGAAATGCTTCAATTCAGACTTGGAGTCGGTCGCAATCTCGTTATTGGATTTGGGGACGCTGTCCTCGATGACGCTGGAGATCACGTCGTCCAAAGTGTCCATCTTCAAGTTGGCCTTTTTTACTTTCTGCTGGGGAACCGGCGAGCCTGACCTGCTACCGTTCGGCTTGTGAGACGGCCTGATCAGAAGCTCCCGTAACGTCGAAAAGCTCGACTCGTCTGAATCGCTGCTGCTGTCGTCGTTCTTCTTGTCTTCGTTCAGCGCGACGTCGGCCAGCCAGCTCAGACTGGACGGCTTTTCCTCTTTAACGGCGGCAATACCGTTCACCGTCGGTTTGACGTCGCCGTCTTCGTCCATTTCCTTCTTCACTCCGTTCAGCTTTTCCATGAGTATTGACTTTACTATTTCCTTACAAGCGACGTTATTTGGTTTCTGACACACTTCCTTGCTGAGAGAACAAGCGCAGTATTGCTCGATATTCCAGAGTTCTCGCATTTCATGGACCATTTTGCCCAATTTCAGCAAGGAATCCCCGGCAATTATTTGAGTCAACATCAGCTTTTCTTGCTCGTGCGCCTGTCTATTCGTGCACTGCAGCCATGAAAACTCATCACGATCTTTTCCCGGTTCACCCCAGACCTTAATATTTCCACTTTTACGACTCTAAAAAATATGAAGTTTCGTGTTATAGGGATCAATTAAAATAAATTTATATTTTATCTTACCTTATAACAATCCAAGCAAACGACGAAACCACACTTGCCGCAGGCCCAGTGAAAATTAAACAAAGTCGTTTCACAAACATCACACATTTCCCTTACACCCTGCACAACTCTTTTCCAAGCTATCACTTTTTCTGCAAACAAAAACAAACAAATTATTATTTTTTAATCGATCCGGGTTTGCATTAAAATTTACCTTCAGACATATGCTCCGCCTTGGCATCTCGTTCCTGCACCAACAAATCACAAAAATGGTCTCCGACTTGTTTCAATAAAAACCTAGAAGTGTCCAAATCCAAGTCCTCCGGTGGCGTATCGGAGCTTGGTAACCACAATTTCAGATCTTCCTACAAAAAATATTAATACAGAAATGCGGTTCACGCCGGCGAAAATAAAACTTCACCTACCTCGGTGGCGTCCTTATGAGGATCCGAAAATCCGGCGATAGCAAGCTGACCGTTCTTTGTATATCTCAATCGTCTGAAAGCGTAGAAACGACAGAAGATGTTCGGCATGTTCTTCGATCGCTGATTCGGCGTCCACCTGCATTCTCTACACTTGGCCAGCTTTGGTGCCACCTCGAAGCAGGGGCCGTCCTGTAAAAAACTCTCGCCGGTCTTCTTCAATTGCCCCACGGGGGGTTTGCGAAAGGGGTCACGTTGGGGCACACCATCATCCTTTGATTTCTTAGAACGTGACTCCTCGCCCTTATCGTTTTTTGACGACTTAGGTCTCCTTCCCCTCTTTCTCGGCTCCTTCGAGTTGGAATTCGTCGATTTCTTCCCGGAGGTCAGCGTGGTGCTGGCTCCAGAATCCGAATCCTTCTCGCTTCCGCTCTCCTTCTCGCTATCGCTTCCGCTTTCGCTGGCTGCTATCGAGGGAGTGCTGGTTTTACGTTTCTTCTCCTCCCCCTTTTTCGGGGTTCCGCCTTTTTTTCTCTTTACTTTCGGAGGCTTCCGTTTGGGCGGCGACTTCCTGCCTCGATCTTGGTCCGAACTCGACGAGTCGTCACCTTTCGTCGAATCTGCCGGATGCCCGTTTAAACTGATCGTATCTTTTGTCGTGGTCTTCTTGGATTTATTAGTGAAATGTTTCACTTTACTTATACTATTAACAGCCATTGATCCGATCGAGTGCAGCGAATTAACTGCAGCGTGTTCCTTATTGTTTGAATTATTCGCCGGCGTACTATTAATGTTCAAAGGGAGCGTGACGCAGCTACCCGACCCGACGATTCCCGTCGTGTCTTCCATGTCTTCACCGGTATGTCTTTGCAGCCAAGCTTTCTTCAAGTGTCTCACTGGATAACCGCCGGAAGAGGACTTATTAGGGCCGGGGCTGTTGGATTTCTCCGAATCGACAACGGAAGGTGGCGGAGTGGCCTTAACCGAGGTACTGGGCGACTCGGAGTTGGGCAAGGTCATCATGACCGGTGGAGTCGTACTGGTCACGTTCACTACCGGCGTTGTTATCAGCATGGGACTGGAGCTCAGGGGCGCAGAGGCGGGACGTTGACTCGAATCGGTACTAGCGGGTCTGGCTCCTTCGGCCGGTAAACTAGCCGGAGTCACGCACACCTCTGGTTGATTCTCTACCAGCGGATTCGGTAGAATCGTGGGCGTGGAAGTCCTGCAAGCGGCCGTGTTCACGACTGTGGTGATCGTCGTCGCAGCACTCGCCATCAAAGGACTGGGTTCACTGACGCGAGCCAGGAGCGGGCTTCCGTATATCGTGACTTGGGGCTGAGGTACCGGTACGGGCGACTCTGTCCGCCTCTTCTTGGCTTCCAAGCAAATCGCAGTGCCGGATCCGCCACTGGAATTATTACCGATGGGCGTACCTTTCCGCTTGGGTGAGGTCGAAGTTTCATATTTGGTTGACGAGACGCCCAAATCTAACGGCTGCGTTTGGACCGCCGTCGGTATCAAGTTTTGGCTCACCGTCGCTGGCATGTATTGCGGATGAGTTCTCACTATGGACTGAGGTGATGAAGTGGCAGCGGTCGGGGGAGAAGTGCTGTGATGCGTCGGCTTCATGGAGGAACCGGAACCGCTACCGGCTATCGAGCTCGACTGATATGGTCTCTCGTAGGACCGCGGATCGACCACTAGACTAGACATTCTGCTGCTGTGAGCCGGCGGGGGTTGACAAGTTATCATCGGCGGTGGATGGGGGGGCTGATACTGAGACACTTGCTGATATGGTGAAGGAGATATCGAAGAAGATAGGGGCGGTTTAGCGGTCAGCTGGATAGGGGCGGTCTCGTGAGGTCTCGTTGTCGGTATCCCTGCGACAATTCCCACGGTCGGTTTACCGTAGATGTGATGGGGAGCCGGACTGCTAACCTTTGGCTTCGAATTGGAAACGTTCGATGTTGAATGGGTATAGGCCACGGTGGTGTTCAGATAGGGAAATCCGGACTTCGTAGACGTCGGATAAGCCATGCTCTGAGACTCTGACGTACTGCGATATCTCAGCTCAGGGGAAGGGTGCTGCTGAGAGTGCGGGTGCGGGTGGGGCGAATGGCGTTGCTGGTGAGGACTAGGCAGTTGACTTGAGCGATGATGCGAAGACTTGCTCTCCATATGATGGTGAGGACTGGGTGTGTGCTGTAAGTGATGCGGCGACTGAGTCGGACTTCGGTACTCGTACAGGTTCGTCTTGGGCTGCGACGCCGACTGCAGATAGTGACCCATCATGGGCTCAGTGCGCAATTTCGGACTCGACGAATGGCTTATCGACACCCTCGGCTCTAAATGGTGCGAGTTCTTTCCGTCGTGCTTGACTATAACCGTACTCTTCATGTCTCCCAAGACCTTCATTTCGCCGCCCAGCAACGGAGGGGGATTCGGTAAGATTTCCCGGTCTCTGTCGAGAGGCGCCGACGTTTTCGTCACTACAAGCCCCGAAGACTGCGGCTTGTTATGATGGTCCGACTTTGATTTCGCTTCGTGCGCAAAGAACGCCTGCTGGGGGTGGTAAGCCGGATACCCGTACATGTTTACGTCGCTTTTCTGCATCGTCGGGTGAAGCGATGCAGTTTTATCGGAGTTCTTGCCCGAATTGGATCTACTGTGGGCAGCCGGGGGGTAATCTACTTTAGTGGGCACACTGGGAGGACGCTGAGCCTGAAAAATAAAACACAAACGTAACTAAATGTGAAACAATAATTGCATTATAATAATAATACTTTTTTTTTAACTTTAAAATTAACTTACAGTTTGGTAGTAACTTCTGCCGTCGCGAGTATCATTCCTCGGCGTGTGCCTCTGATCTCTTTGGTGGAGTTCCTCGGCTCGTTTTCTGTCCTCTTCGGACGGCCTCGTCTGAGGTGTTCGACTGCTCAGAGCGGCAGTCCACTGGTCTCTCTGATCTCTCTGCAACTGAAACCGACGACGTAAGTACTCGGGGCTAACATAAAAACACACGGTATCTCACCTTTTGCTGGGCGGCCCTGAGTGACTTTTCAAAGTGGTTCTGCAACGCCTGAGCTTGCTCCTGCCTCTCCTTTTCCTGTTTCTCTCGTTCCCGCTGTTCCCTCTCCAGCTTGTCTCTTTCTATGCGTTCCTTCTGAGCCTCCTGGCTCTGCCTTATGAGTCTTTCCCTGTCTTGGAGCAGGGCTCTCTCTCGTTCCAAGAGTTCTTCGGTGACCGGATGACCGGTTCCTTGAGGCTGAAAAAATTAAATAGATCATTTGAAAATTTTGTTACTCTAATTGAATGACTAAGTGCAGAAAGGGAAGTACTAACATTTTAACGAAAAATGAGTTACACATGCTTTCATATAGTTTCGACCTAGCCCGATCGTTTGGCGCAGAAAAGAAAGTCATCCGATGCGATTTAGTTGTTCTTATAGGCTACGCAGAAAATCCCGTTTGATGCAGAAAGAGAAGTACTACAACAATACTTTCCTTTCTGCTCTTAATAGTTTTAAATTTGCGAGATTTTAAAAATAATATTGGCACAGATAAGGTAACACACAAAGTGAAACTCGCTCTTCTTCATAATAATTATTTATTTACATATCACAATTAATTAATAAAAAAAATGCGTCGATGCAGATTAAGAGCAGTGCCTACCCAGTTTATATTGATTTTCTCAGAACTAATATTTTGAAGTACTTCCCTTTCTGCACTTAGACGTTCAATTAGTATACACAAAAATTTTACCAGATTTAATAAAAACTATGCTATATTTTAGAGTATGTATTGTAGAACCTAATTTGGAATAAAGGTTGTTATTATTATTATTATTATTATGCACAAAATATATCTCACCTCATGAAAATGTTTATAAGAAGAAATGTAAATAAGCCATCATTGCTTTAACTTTATGTTCTGAACTCTCACTTTGTATGAAGGAAATTAATTCCAGATAATGTTGCAAATAATATAATTTGTATAATCACATGTAAGTATTTTTCATTTGCTCATAGTGAAACCTTACTAAAATCTTCAATTTTGCACTAAAACACACACAGTAGCAGCTGGCCTGGCTACCTACCTGACCTGACTCACAAATCCCTACAACTAACTGCAACTAAATTGATGCTTCCCTCCCCTCTCTTAAATCTTTACAAAAGCATCACTTGGAAGTTGGAACCCTACATGGTGACCTTTATTATGTTGAATGACTTCTAGATGGTGTACATTGTTGCCAGTGTTGTCACATTCTATTACAAGAACCATAATATAGAAAGTGCGTTTTAAAACTGAAGGTGACACATGGACATGGCAAATAAATGAATAAATTTCAACTGAAGTAAAAAAAAAACTTTCAATAAAATTACAATTTAAAAATAACTGAGGGTTGCATGTTGCATGTGACATCAGCCTCACATGGAATTATTATTATTAAAAAAATCCAATTTTATGTTATGTCCCAGTTTTCATTTTCAATACAGAAGACACAGGAAAAGGTGAAGTACAATAAAGACTAACCTGTGGCAACAGATGCGCCCCGATGGGATACCTGCTCTGCTTCCACATCATCTCCGCCGTGTACTGGTGGTGAGGATGGTAAAGCGTCGGCGGGGTCTGAAGATGGGCGGCCGGATGCTGGAGAGCGGGATGGGGAGCCATCAGGGATGGAGGCGGCGGGTATAGGGCGGCTGCTGCTGTGGATGGCGGCGGGCCCTGACCCGGGGCCGGCGGGTGCGACATTAGCAGCGAGCGGTGCTGCACGGAGTGGACGTGCCGGATCTGCGGCTCGGACTCCGCGACCAGGGCGGGGTCCCTCCACACGCGGACCTGGAAAAATCGAGAGGAAAAAATTAAACACTGGATGGAGTCTTCCTGAGGTAAAGTCGTCAGTAAGATTAACTAGCCTTTAAGAATTACAAGCTGGTGTTTGTATTATGTTAAAAATTGTAATTGCATCATTACCTACTGCCTACCTACATCTAGGTGTGGAAATAATTTGTTGACCGGTGCAAATGTTGCAATTTGCAATAATTATTAAAAAAACAAAATATGCACGAGACAGAATGCTTCCTTCTTCCAAAATTCTAAAAATAGAATCAAGTGACTGGATTTTATATACCAGGTGCTCTTGTGTGATTAATTTAATTAATTTTGTTAAACTTTCATAATTTCCAAGGGTACACAGACACACAAACTCTGAACCTTAGCATTCTACTTGACTGAATCATATTCATCATTTCAGGTTCCAGGCAATCCTGAACAAATAGAACAACAACAATAATTAATAATTTTATCAATAATTATACAATACCCTTGATTATAAATGAGAGAATTATTTGCATTATTTAATTAGTTCTATTTAAAGGAGATTTCAAGTTTTATTTCCTTATTCATATCATAAAAGTATGTAATATGATAATATATTTTTATTTAGAATACTGTTTATATTGTTTAACATTATATTGTTAAAATTATTGTTATTAATACAAATAAAGCTACTGATGTATAATTAATTGTTATTTATTATTTTACAGTATTATCATCAGTCAGTTGCTTAGTGTCTTGGTTAGAGTCCCTGGTATATCGAGGGACTCTGGTGTATGGTGTGTGAATTTTTGTGATTCGCTCACATAACTCGATTTGTGTATAAAAAAAATTACATTACCAAAGCGAGCAAAAAAGCAATTTTGGAGAAGGGGCAAGCAGAAAATGTAGCTGTTTCAATAAGTGACATATATTTTTTTATTGACTATTTCACCTGAAAATAGGCCAAATAGTACCCAAATAAAAAAAAGTAATTTAAAAATAATTATCATCAAGAATCATTTGGAATTATTTGATATTTACATTAGCATCCTTGACGTAAGCAATTCGCGTTCTATCATCATCATTAATGCGCTTGATGCTTGTTCAAGTGATAGGATAAACAATAAACATGTCAATAGAAAATTTAATAGTGGAAATAAATAGGTGATACCGTTCTATCTGATGGTGCTTGGGCAGTCAATCGTTTTTAAATAACAGAATTAAATGCGCATAAAACGACAAGAAACAAAAACGTTATTAGTGGCGATTTTTTTAGATTGATTCTTGGATTATTAACCAACAGATGGTGCTATAGAAAAAAAGGTCTTAGTGTTGCAATTATTGCAAATAATGGAATTTCCTTTGGAATGGATTCCAATAGGTATACTACTTATTATAGGTATTTTATATTTACATACCTACCCGTGGGCCTATCCGCAATCAATTATGGAAGACGAATATATTTTTGGTCGAACACATAAAAATAGATATCAAACTTCTTGGAAAAAATAATTTTACTCTTACTGTTTCAAAGCTATTGGTGAGGGGGCGAGGGAGACGAGGCTACAAAACGTACAAACTGAAGTGATACCTACAATAATCGTTCATGAATTAATTATTATTTACCAGATTATTTGGGGGAAAAAACACACACAATGCAAAAAAATGTAATGTCGTGGTCGCCACCACAAATCTTCTTTTTATCAACTGAGATAATATTATTATTGATTGATAAGGTTAGAATAACAACTCTTCCTTAAAAAGAAAGTATAAAATTATATTAGTCTATCTCACAACTACTCGTCACAGCCAAAACAAAAGGTCTGGACGCCATTAAAAAAAACTGAAATTTGAAACATTAAAATCGATTAAAATTAAATTAATTTTGTTCAGTTCTGTTCTATTGCCATGTTGCATGTTCAATTATTATTCTATTGAATAGAAGGGTTTATTTTTATTTACCTAAAAACAAAATTTCCAAATAAATGCCTGAACAGTGATCATGGAAAATATTATTAAAAAAAAAAAATATAAGAAATAATATCCAAAATATTCAAATGTGCTCTTTTCCAGGAACAGGTTTGTATCTAAAATAGGGATAAATATGTAAAAATACATACAGAATAATTTAAAAGCAGTTATGGATGGATGAGTGACGAATGTAATAATAATTATTATAGCTTTTTCTGAGTCTCAGGTATAATACAGGATGTCCAGGTATGAGTGTAAGAGCTACACGTGGCGACCTTCCTTGGACTATTTTGAGTAAAAAATCTTAATACAATAATGCTCTAAACCTCTTCACGGTTCATTAGGAAATGTTAAAAAAGTTAATAATTGCACTGTTACGAAAATTAAATGAAATAAGACTTTGCAAAAGTCTTTGAAAATGTTAACCGTAACTGCAAAAGGAAACAGAAGTTCAATAATATGCATATTTGTGACCCAGAATTTCTAACTTTGATGACCTCCTGTGGCACCGTGAAGACGTTTAGAGCATTATTGTATTAAGATTTTTTACTCAAAATAGTCCAAGGAAGGTTGCCACGTGTAGCTCTTACACTCATACCTGGATCCTGGACACCTTGTATAATACTCCTCCATACATTCTGGACCCTTAGGCAGGTAAAAGGAATGTGACTTCCAAGATTGTTAATAATTGCTTTTGTTCCTTTATGTATTATCCTATCAGGTATGGGAATTGGGAATTCCGAGTTATTGAAAGATTCCAGTGTTATTATTAGTCTGCTGACTTTGGATCTATAAAAGCGTTCCTCCAACTAAAGCTGAGGTTATGATAATTTTTGAATGGCAAAAATGGGATAAATATTGGCGGTTTAAAAAAATCAAATCTATGAAATGGGCATATAATAAAAATGAGTGGAAGTCAAGTTATATTGCTCAGTGCTCAATATATTTGACATTTTTATTGCGGGTACTTAGTAGGCGTGATGGCGTGAAACGTTTTTATTATAGGGAAATAAAATCTGAAAGGCAAATACTAGTTTTATACCGTTTTACCCCTGTCCCTATAATAAAGTAATCTCTGCACAACTAGAACTGACTACAATAATTAACTCAGGCCAGAATATTTACTATACTGGGTGTTTCAATGGCCGAGGCACCATAGCTTCAACTATTGTTTTAGAGAGAAATCTTATTAAATTAATAATTTGTAAAGATTGAAAAGTTGCTTATATTGCTGAGGTTAAATTTTTATTCTGTTGGGGCATTTTTCAGAAAATCGTTTTAATTATTTTCATTTCGTTGTGACGCAATTTTTGTAATTTATGTAATTTTACATTGCTATATAGCAATGGCAATAATGAAGATCAAGTCATATAAACATTGCACACTTTTTCACGATATGGCTAAACAGAATTAAACTAACTACGTACCATAAACCACAAACTATCATAAACACATCCACAAAATTTATGGATACCTAGTAGGTGGCGCAAAACAAACTTTTTATTCTCATAAACATTCGTCCAAAAACGCTTCGTTTTCGAGTGTTGAAATTTTTTCGTCCCACCAATGAAAAGAAAAATGTAGCCCACTGATTTTTTCATTTTCTTTTTTTTTCAGATTGCTCACCTAAAAATACAACTTTTTGTTTCTTAAATTGCTTTCCTATCTTACTTTTTCTTTGAGAAAAAATACATAAAAGCCGCCTCAATGCACGTCGAAAAATTGATTTTAATTTGAATGATTTTATTTGATCAATTTTTAGACATGCTTTATTAAAGCAGCTTTTTTTTGTCGAAGAAGAAGTAAGACGGAAACAATAGAAGATCCAAAAAAGGTGTATTTTTAGCCGCACAATGTAAAAAAAAAACAAGTCAATGGCGTACATTTTTTACATTTTTCTTTGCAATAATATTAGCAAGGATGGAAAAAACCGTCAAGTTTTTGTACAAATGTTTTGAACAAAAAAATGTTTGTTTTGATTCCCCCTGCTACCCATAAAAGTTTGTCGGTATATATTTATGATACACCCTGTATCACTGCAGCAGTGCAGCAACAGAAGTAACATTTCAATCGTAACAAACCATTAATTAATTTACAATTTCTCTCTAAAACAAATACTAAAGCCAATAATTATTATTCAATCCTAAGTTTGAAACATACCTACACCTGTATTACGGATTTTGTGACGCTTGCAAGTAGAAACCCATTTTTCTTTTTATTGTTGAAAGTTTATTAGAAAGTTTATATCACTTCTTAGAGAATACACTGACTTAATAAAGAAATTAAAGAATTGTGGAAATTTTTAGACGGTTATACATACGTTCATGGAAAAACTGATATGACAGTGTCGGTAATGCAGGTAATACTTTTAATTGAAATGGCTATGGTGCGTCAGAGTTAATTTTTTTTTCTCACTGAATGAAATAGCTATTAAATATCTGTATAAATTACGTTATCAGGGTTACCGGGCGCTCGTCTCTTCAGTTCATGAATATCTCTACCTGAATATGCCTGCCTATTATAATAGGTCCAGGTATTTCTTAGAATTCGGAACCTCCAAATCAAAATCAACCATTCCCAGACTCAGACAGAAGGGCCTACTCGCCTATAACAGATAAAATAAACGGACTCCCAGACGGGCTGTAATGGTGGCCCATTTTTTTTTCTTTTATATTATAAATTTGGTATATTAAAGGTATACCGCGTCTCTTGGTCCTTAAAATAACAAAACTTGAAGAAAGTTCAGCCTTGTTTCAGTTTTGGTGTAAAAAATCAAGAAAGTTTCAGATAATGATGGTGAATTAAAAAAAAACTTAAAAATCAATTTTAGACGTGTTCCAGAGACCTGGAAGTAGTTCCAAGCAGCTGTTCCCTTTAGGAAGAGACTTTTCAGCAAGAATTTCTACAAACGTATTTTTTTATTATTTAAACAAATACATTATTTGAGAATTGAATACCTATAATTTATTGTGATTGGGCAATATTTTTGAATTTGCCGCATTTTATCGATCGTGTCTGTATTGGGACGCCGCCTCCGATGAGATCGCCGTCTAAGAGACAGTAGAGACACAGTAATAACAGTTACAGTTGTTGTTCAATGTTCACACCTACTCGTCGAGGTGCTTGCACCAATAATTTGTCGTCGTCGTTCGGTGACATCACAGTTGTCGAACAATTATTCGACGTGTTTTGCTACATCATACTTTGTGTCGTCCCGTTTGATTATTGTGATGTCCATTTGGTTACCGAGGGATGAGGGAATCACCGAGTTCGTCGGTCGTTTATCGAATTTATTGATTGTTGTAATCTGGGAATGATGCATGTGTAGGTAATAATTATTATTATTGGAGATTGGTACCCGATAGTGTTATGGTTATTTGGAAGCCCCGAAGAGGTAAGCTCATCTGAAGAAGATGTCTTCTTCAGAATTACTGTCCACTTCTGTAGAATTGCCGTTGCCAATTAAACAGGTAATTGTTATTTTATATTATGATCATTATGATGGTAGGTAAAGGTAAGTACTCATTCGAAGAGGGATGCTATTGCCCTTTTCTAATTAACGAGCTGGTTCTTGGGGTAAGAACTGAATTCATCGTTTTTTTTTTTTTTTACTAATCGTTTTCGCTGCTTCCCGAATTTCTTGAGGCAACAAAAGCTTTTGCAACATATTTTTGGTAGACCAAACTAAAAAACATGTTTGTTTGTCCTAATTGCAGGTGATTTTTTTTCATCGATTCTTCTCTATTATAATATAATAAGAGCTTCGAGATTTTCTTGTATAGATTGTGTTGTACCCCACTTTTCATATTTAGACTTTCTTTTCATTTTCACGTTCTATTCCTGTTGCGTGTAGCACTGTCAAAGCACATCGGATGTCCTTTGGGTTGTATAATCTCACAGCTTCACAACACCTGTCTCTAGGTACCTGGATCGGGAGCGAAAAAGGGCAGAGAGCGAAAGAAAGGGACACCTTGAAGAATCCTGCAGCCTAGCAAGACGAAGTTTTAATTATTAAGATTAAGGATCAATAAAACACCCGCAGCGAAGAAAAGGATTTAGACTAGACTCGGGTTTTTCCGTGTCACATACCGCAGATTTATCACATTCGTGCAATTCAATAATCCACATTCCGCAATCATAATTAATTATCATAAATCGCAGTGAACTCGCAAAGACATTAAACAATAGTTAATTCACGCATCCACATAAAACACATAAAACGTATTCGTTTTATCCAAAAAGCCAGTCATCATATCACACCCAAGTCAAGTTTCGGCCAGCCACACTTTGGGCCATGCCAGGGAGAGGAACTTTTTTTTCGTTATTAACGGCTTGAATGGAAAATATTTGTTATTTTGTTGATAATAAATAATAAATATTATTATAACATTTCGGACGTTTTTCAGCGAATTTTCAGTAAAAAAGTTGTTTTTTTCAGTTTATATAAAGTCCGTGACCGAAAACGTGGCTGGCCATTATTATGAATTTTTTGAGGAATTCTTTGACTTTTTGAGCAAAATTACAGCAAAAATAAAAATGTTCAGTTTATTAAGTAGAGCAGAAAACGAGGTTGGCCATTATGTTAAAATTTCGGGCTTCTTTCAGCAAGATTTTTGCGAGGATTTTTGCGAGGATTTTTGTCAATAATTTTTTTTTTCAGTTTCTTGAGTGACTCTGGCCATTACTATGAATTTTTTGACTTTTTTTGAGCCAAATTTCAGTAAAAATTATTGCTTCAGTTTCTTAAAACCGTAAAAAAGCGTGGCTGGCCAAATATTATGAATTTTTTGACTTTTTGAACAAAAATGAAATTTTTAAGTTTATTAAGTAGTGGCCAAAAGCGAGGTTGGCCATTATTTTAAAATTTTGGGCTTTTTGCAGCAAGATTTCTGCCAGCATTTTTTTTTCAGATTCGCAAGTCCGTGGCTGGTCATTATGATAAATTTTTTAAGGCAAATTTCAGCAAAAAATTATATTTTCAGTTTATTCAGTCCATGGCCAAAAACACGATTGGCCATTACTATGATTTTTTTCAATTTTTGAGAAAATTACAGCAAAAATATTTTTTTCAATTTGCTAAGTAAAGCGTGGCTGGCCATTATTATGAATTGAATTTTTTGAGCCAAATTCACCAAGAAGAAATTTTTCGGTTTGGTAAGTTCGTGGCCGAAAACGTGGCCGGCGTTATTATAAAATTTCGGACTTTTCGAGCAGAATTTCAGCAAAAATGAATTTTTCCAATTTCTCAAGTTCGTACCTGAAAGCGTAGAATATGATGTTTTAAAGAAAACTTCAGCAAAAATGATTTTTCGAAAGTGGAAGAAAGCGTGGTTGGCTGTGGCGTTTCAATTACGATTTTTTTTTTCAGTTTACGACAATTTTATAGCAAATCAAATATTTTTCATTAAAATCGTAAATAACGAAAAAGGAAAACTTAAAATCATTCGAAGTCGCTCTCCCTGGCCGAAAGTGTGGTTGACCGAAACGTGGTTAACTTGACTTAGGTTCAGATCACTGCATGATAAACACACAGTACACGCATCCTATTTTATTATCCACATTTCCTAGTTTTCCCTCAATTTATTCATTGGTCACTCAGATCCGACACCGCATCCCTCTTGCGGTTTGTCCACGCACACACTGCAATGGATTTTGCGAGGGATTTAGATTTTTATTAATAAATATTCCACCGAGTGTTCCAAAAATTCTGCTGATGGTTTTATCACACATTTTTGATCTTAATAAATAAACCAACAAGAACTGCATTGTTCACAAATTACTGAATATTTTTCTATTGAAGTAATGGTAATGCGAGAAGTACATACCCGCAATTTTGTGGAAATCAAAATTTACACCCACTGATAAAATTTAAAAAAAACACACACAAAACGTTATTATATCCATCACAGGGCTGAACACGAGGCCGAACTACTCGCACGATAAACCATTGAAAAATGACTTGATTCTCTCCATTTACAACAAAAGCCTTGAAATTAAAGCCTCAAATTCATGTAATACAAACAATGAAGATTCTGAAATTGCGAAGTTGTTCAAGCATAATACTTTTTGGAATAATTTATCCACGTCCTGAATAAGTTGAGCATAGCTTGGCTTTCGATTCGATTTAACGGTATTCGAGTCCACGAGTTATTGCTCATCGGTCATCATTTTTATACTGGACGGTCAGTCAAAAAAGTAAATTCACCATTCTTCCCATTTTGGCGAAATCAAATTTATTTAATGGACGACTTTGATTTATTATTTATTGTTATTGCATTTTTAATTTTTCCAAGGAAAAGGGAACCAAATCCGCGAACACCGAACACGCCACATAACCGCAACACGAGCAAAAAAAAACCAGGAGGACCGAGGGGACTCACCGGCTCGTTGTTGTTACTGCCTCCCGCAGTTGTGATGAAGAGCGGCGACCTGGTGGCTCTGCTGCTCTGGTTTGTGGTCAGTGGCGGCTCGTCGGGGGCACTCAGCGCGCTGCTGCGCGACCCAGACCTCTCATCGCCGCTGCTGGACCGTAGGGAGCTCACGCCAGAGTCCGAACGGTCGTCCGGGAAGCGCATCGACGGCAGCGACGACTCGGACAGTTCCATCCTCTGAGCAGGGGACAGCAGCGGTCCGACATCGTCACTCAGGTACTAATTCCATGCGACACTTGCAGTACAAAAAACTAATAAGCGACACCGCGACGCACTCTGGTTAGACGATCGCAAATTTTATCACTGCATCTATCTCGGATCGAGAAAGACCTACTCGGAAATTAATGGTCACTGCATTTTTTTTTTAAACGAACTGCACTACTTTTTTGGATCGGGGAGACGTTAGTGTTAGCGGGTCATTGTGCTGGTGTCGTTGTTGCGTTGCATACGGGCCCGATGAGAGATTGTGGCATCCACGAGGTTGCTGATGGGGAAGAAGTCTTCAACTCTGCAACAAAGTTATGCATTTTAGAGATATTACCGACTATAAAATGAAATTAATTAATTCTTTTAACCTATTCCTATTATTATTATTAGATAACAAAAAATGTATTTATTACTAGTCTAATTTTAGCTACGTAACGACTTGCATTTACTACTATTAATTGCCCTCTTGAATAATAAAGACAGTTTCATTGAATAATTGCCTCATTATTCAAGCCTTGTGTCATATAGGTACATAATTATGCCAATTCCAAACTGTTGCCCACTTTCTGCGCCCCGCTTGCTTCATTAGGTAAGAGTACCTAAACGGTTTTTTTTTTGTTTATTAAATCGAGTAATATGAAAAACAGGGACATCTTTGAACAGTTTTTTTTTTGCGGAAGCTACTGATGATGACTTCAAAAGAATTTATCATGTTTAATAATAATGAACGTTTATCAACAGTTGAACTGAGAAGTTGATCTTTTGGAACGCTGCCTATACGCAGTAGTAACGATTGACTTATGTTGTGACAGCTGTAAAAGACAAAACAAAAATAAGCAATAAAATTATTTGATTCCTGATTGGATGAGTTCTCGTGGTATTTTCCCAATTGTTAATAAGAGATAATAATGTCTTTTACTGGATACTATTTTCTTTACTATTTAAAAGTTTATATACAGGGTGTCCCGTATCGTTATGTTCAAATCTTGTGAGCATATAGTAGGCTTATTCCTAAGCCTAAAAAACCGAAAAGTGGCAGGTCTATCTGCATTCGTTACGAAGTTAGAGGCCTAAGAAAATAATGTCTAGCAAATACCAGATTTAACTTTGAAAACTACATAAAGCTTATTTTATTGACCACATCTTTAGTTTATCATGTGCTTAAAAATGTCCTATTCCTTGCTGAATACAAACTTGTGCTCGGAGGCGTATTGCAGAAGTAACAGTTCTAATTTCTCGTCTTTTTTCGCGACTGATCTCTTGACCAGCATGCTGAATACGATCCAATAATAATTGCTTTTTGGAATTTAGTTAGAAACGCCAATTCCGAAATATGCTGGTGTCCCATTTATTTGAATCCTAATGCCATTTTGTATGAGTAGGAGAACCTCTTCTAATGTTTATTTTGGTGACATTTACTCATGTCGCCACCATAACAATAAATTATTAGCCTAAACCACAACACATGTGGTTGTGTGGTTTTCAAAGTTGAATCTTTGTTATTTACTAGTCATAATTTTCTTAGGCCTGTAACTTCGTAACGAGTAAAGATAGACCTGCCACTTTTGGGGTTTTTGGGCTCAAAATTAAGCCTACTATATGCTCAAAAAATTTGAACATAACGATACGGGACACCTGTATTATATAGAGAAGTAATAGTACCGTATTTCTTTCACAATCATGCACTTTAATTTGTTGAAAAATTGACAGTTGGAACAACATCGTTATTAAATTGTAGTCGTAAATAAAGGATAGTATTCTACTCGCACTTAAAATCCAACGGCCGAAGCGGTCACGGTCACTTCGGAACTCTTCGTAATTCTCTGGGTCGTTTCTAGATGCCACTACTGATGGGTATATGTACTACAAAGCAGACTGGCGCGCTTAAAATAGTGAACCAGATCTTATGAACACCAAAAAAAAAAGGTTCTTATAGATTATTATTAAATATTTATTTATTATTAAAATTGTTAAAATTATTCAAATATTTCTTGAGGAGGTAGGTATAATATTAAATTTGGCAACTGTGTAGTTCAATCAAATAAACATACCCACATATTTATTTACACGCAAGGTTTTCGATTCTCATGCATGGATAAAAGACTTTATTTTTAGATCACAGTCGATTCTAGCTCATGGTGAAGACAAGAAAGAACGGACCTGCATTATTATGCGGCTATGCCCTCATTCAGGTGTGCGGAAAAGTAAAAAATTGCGGTTGCGTTGTGTGCTCATTCAGGGACGAAAAAGAAGCAAAAAAAGCCAGTAGTGATTCAGGGGTGACTTTTGTAGGGCATACCCTTAAATAAAGGGGACACGTATTTTATTTTCATATTTCTGGTATTATAAGTTGGTATTATAAACGGAAAAAAAGAAATTTGAGGCTTTAGTCGCGACTGTCCATACCATGCCCTGTACTTGGTATAAATTTGAAGTTTCGAACCGTCACACAAGTGCACAATTTAAAATCTTCAACATCCGTTCCTATGAGTTACCGTGGTAGTTGTGACGTCAGAATTCTGACTTCAATTCCTATATTAAATTATTTTTATTTCCATTAGATTACTACGGTAAACAGCATGCGATTAAATTTATTTTCAGAAAAAAAATTACCTCGATACGTCAAACTTGCAGCAAGACAAAACGATCGATTAATAATAATTCTACCTACCCACAGATAAGACAGGTGACAGGTATATAAATCGATAAAAATAAGCAGCTACAATATAAAATAAAGCAAGTCTATACATAACGTACCTACGTATAGCTAATTAAATTTTAATCCGTACCCTGCTCTCTGTCTATAATAAAATAAAACGTGAGCTGTTTTCTCCAGTCGGAATAACATTGACCCAGAACACGACTTGTGACAAGCTCTACGGACACGGTAGGTGAACGCGATATTGTAAATCAGAAGGCGTAGCCGCAGTTGTTATTGTTCTCGAATAAAAGAATCCATTATTATAAGATAAATAACACAATTTTTTATTAATTTATAATTACGAAACACAAGTTCATAGATGTAATTCATCATTGTGCTTGGTAATGGTGCGCTGGTGCTGGTGCCGGTTTGCGCTGCTATTAGAAAGCAACCGACGGACTTTCTCTAATTTAGGTATGGACGTTGCATCATTACTCTTATGCATGCATACGGGCATGAATGCATAATCCTGACAACTAAAACACGACACGACATGTATACAATAGATAAAAGTACGGTATAATATAATACCATGCATATTATTACTTGTTCATTAAATAATTTAATTTTACTACCGCCATCATAATCTTGTATATTATGCATACCCAGATAATTATTATAATTAAATTTCCAGACAAAATCAAGAAATCTGAATACGCAATTAGACAGCCCCCCCCCCCCCTCAATCTCCAACTCATGATGGGTGTTTTAGGGGGTTTTCCACGCATGGTGAAACCTTTCAATTTTTTTGGTTTTTCTTTGCGCGTTTCTGAATTCTACAAAAAAAGAGGCACTTAGTGGCACCATTCGATCGAATGACCAATTCCGAGCACTCATTACAGAATCATCAAACATAAATCATAATAATGCTGTTCTATGAACTGCTAAATTAATACAGAAACGAGATGACCGAGGAGCTGACGCATGAAATAAGGTCAATGATGGTGGTATGTACTTGTGAAAATTTAATCGATAATTACTCTGACATTATTTTTCTCTACCAATTCATTGCACCAAATTCGCACTTGAGTAAATGTGTTTTTAATAACAGTAGCCATTTTTTCACCATCTGATTACATATTCGATTTTTTTGTTTATTTCGTTTCGATCCTCTGTCCATTTTTTTTTTTGAGAAGTTTAACTTTTTTATGACATAAAGGAGCGGCAGATGCTTAGTTTCCACAACCAATTAGCGGCAAAATGCGAAAATTCGACCCTCTTCATTTTTTGATAACATGTACCATTTTTAGTACCTAACACGGTGTATATGTATATTAGTACTTACACTGTGTTGCATATGAAAGGTAACATAGGAAAAATACTCGAGTGAATATTATTAATATAAGGATCCAAGTCACTCTGTAACGTACATTTCGTACGTACCGGCTAGATGCCGGTAAAACAGAGACAACGGCGGGCGCGCGCAGTGAGTGGGTGATAGTGGCGTTTGTGCAATGCATCGGCCGGCTGGAGGCCTCGATTTTCGTAACATCGACTGTCAAGTTGCAATGAGGTGCGTTTAATCTTCATACCGGACTTGCACTTTTTTTTCTCTGCTGGAATTCGCGTGAAGAAGGTCGTTTTGGCAAACACCTGAATTTTCACCAAATGGCCTCGTGAACTTTCACGTTAAATATCATAAACATCGTCTGTGTTTTTGGCTTGCTTTTTTCCTTGGAGCAAGTTTTTTTCCTTGGAGCAAGTTTTTCCCTTGGAGCAAGTTTTCCCTACTAGACCGACGGTTCATACCGGAGCACACTCTTCATACCTGAGACCCCTTCGCCGATTGGACAACCTTTGTCTTCGTACCGAAGTGCACCTGATCCAGGGGTACACATTGGTAGTACTGGAGCTGCTGATCTGACTCCCGCAGCAGCTGAATCAATAAATAGCAGCCGAACCTAGGCCACCCAGAGGCCCGGCTGAAAACCTTCCTTCCCGCACAGGAGAGCCTACGAAGATAAGTTTCACTGGTCCAATTTACCACCCCTTTCATTCGGCTGATCTCAACGTTTTTATTATTGTTAACCATGCTCAAGAGTCTGTGATAATAACTGTGATTTTTTTAAATAAAGAGTACCTGTTGTTCTGCTGACCCGCCTGTTATTTGTTGACCCTCTTAGACTGACAGCTCAACCCACGACCCTTGTTGCCTCTTATTGGTCTCATGCTCTCAACGGTTATTGTCCCCCTCTAGGGTAAAATAATTCGTTTCAACTCTGGTTTAAAAGCTGATAGTTTCCTAGGAAACTGCATAATAGTATCCTAGGAAACTTGCTAGTTTTCAATTAGGGAACTGTATTTTTTAAGGGAATTCATTTATATTTTCAAAGTATTGTTGCAATATTCTTAGCACGTATCCCTTATGTTACCTTTTCTGTGCAACACGGGTGCATAACCTAAACGTTGAAAATTTTATTTAAACAAAGCAACAATTTTTTTATTCCACAACCAATTAACGGCAAGAAGTAGGCAATTTAATAATAATTTAATTCCCCTTTAGATTTTTTAAATGTTGCTCAGTTCTTTCGGTTATCTATCAGTGTTAGGTACATATTATATTTCCGAGTAAATAACAAAAAAATTACATATTAAATATTAAATTACCAATTATAATGTACCTATAAATGTAATATACCGATACGCCACTGCCCATTGTACAAATTACATTTAATTTCCGTTCTTTCTTATCTTATCAGCGGATACAAACATTGCATTTCATAAATTAATTAAATAAAGGTTACATCCCAGATTTCGGTAAGCCAATCAAATAATTGAAATTGCTGTTTACGCCCAATCCGCTTACTTATTAAAATATGTCAATATTCGTCTAGTCAAGTGGACTAGCGAAGGTATAGCGTTCGATAATAATTAGGGATGATTTTATTTAAATGTAAAATGCTAAAATTGCCAAATAACATCGCAGTGTATGAGGACCTTTATTAAAACATAAAATAATAATTTCCCTTTATTTTAATAAATTTAATTACCACTCCCCAGATACCTACCTAGGTTTCGGGTTTTTATACACATACCTATACTTTTTTATTGGAGCATTACTATTATCTAATTATGCTGATTTTATTTTACTGATTGACTGTGATTTGGTAGTGAGAGTGACAGTGAGTCATCACTCATTAGGATGTTTTTAATAATAATTTCAATATTATCTAATCTCTGTTATTAGAATACACGTACGTACTTATGATGATGAAACATGAAACAGATCAACTAATCTTCTTTTATTTCCAAATAAGTAGATTTCAATTAAAAAATTTAAATTAATGAAGTCATCATGATTGTGTACAAATGTTGAAAATTTCTAAGCTCTTAAAATTATAATTATTATAGGTAAACAACACCCAGACCCATTTCTTGAAAAATATTTATTATAGAAGCCGAACGAACCTATTATACCTAAACGCTCAGTTTTATTTTTACAAGTTTTTAGCTCACCTACCTACCTACCTACCTACCTGTTTCAATTTCATTTCAGCTTAGGACTGAATTCCGATCTTAGGTATGTGTCCGGATCACGTCTGCAAAAATTTCTGGCTCAGCTCAAGGTTTAAAAAATGTACAAACTCAACATGGGTGTTTCTCATAATATTAAAATATTTAAAATGTATAATGTATAAAATATCGTATGTCATGTCCACGTTCACGTCGTTCCCTTGAACTTTGCCTATTCATTCATTTTTCCACTATTACATGCATAGGTACAAGACAATCTTTTAATTTAATGGGGCTATTTGAAACTGATCTCTGAGTCAGGTAAAAAAAATGAAGTGTCAAGAAACTGGGAAGGCAGATTATAATAATGTGTGTGTAGAAAAAATCCTTAAAAAATCCTAATATAAAAAATCCATAAAAATAGCTGATATAAATAAATAAAAATAATTCAACATAAGTGGTCCTTCGAGCCGGATTTTGCACCATCGATTCCTTTTCCATATCAACTGATATGGTACATTTTGTTGACGAGATTCGTCTCAAAGAGATGTTTACGCTATGAGACCCCAAGTGATAGGATTGAAAGGAAAATGGTTAATTTGAAGTCAAATTTTTAGACTTCCACTTTCCTGCTGCTGATTCTACCCGGCAGGTTTTTCTTAGAACTTCTATTTTATTTTATATTATTAGTTGTGTCACGACACGAGCGAAGTCACAAGGGAAAAAATGAGCACAAAATAGAAGCCCAAAGCGATTAGATTCACGAGCGAGCGATGCGAGTTGAGGGCAGGCTAATAAATAATAAAGGGCTGCTAATACATTTTCTGGACGTTTCTTCGTCTAGCATAAAAAATTACAAAAAAAACTACAAGTTTATATTTATAATAAATACAAAAATATAGGTTCAAATCATTGACCTTAAACATTAAATAAAATGATATTTAATAAAATATTACATGAAACTTCAAAAATACGAAGATAATAATGTTTATAAAAGTGTATTGATTGATCTTCAATAATTATTATTATTGTAATTGTTCAGTCTGTTTGATCCAAAAAATTGATTGTGTTCTGTTTTGTTTCAGAATAGAATGGAAAAGTCTCCCCAGAATAGCAAAATCTACAAATCGTGGCCATTTTCTTCTCTCCCTAGGGAGGAAAAGTAAATAACCATTTTCGGCCTAATTTCTTTAGTTGAAACGGGCCATGTTCAGGCACGGTAGGCGAAAAAATGTTTTTCGTCAATTTACGAAGATCAATGCACTTTTGCATGCCTTATTCGAACCAATTCTGGAAGCAGTTATCCCACTGGTTTGTTGGTTCGGGGTTCGTTTTTCGAAGCTCAGCGGTGATGACTTCTGGCAAACAAATGGTTGTATACCGACCGATCGGTAGTAACAGTTCTATGATCTTGGGATCTTGCGGAGTAATTGTTGTTAAATAAATTGCCGTTGAGACAAATGGCGCGACACTCTTGGAGCACCGGCAACTTTTGTTGGTTTTTCTTCACCTTCGATCACCCAAACAGACGACTGGCGGTTATTTAGGGTTGGGTCCATTCAAGTAAATCCACAATTTATCACCATTGACGATGCTGTACACGTTTTTATTAGAGTTTCTTGCGTTTAAGCAGCAGTCTAGAGTTTTTTGACACCAAGTGACCAGCGTTCGTGAAGTGAGCCGGAAAAACTCGGGAAAACCAGACTGCTATAGCACATTCGATTGACCATCGTTTGGCCACGTTCGACCACCCAATAATTTCGTTTGACCACGTCCAGGAAAACAAGACATGATTTTTTTTTAATTTCAGATCCGGCCAACTTCACAATTTTTCAATTCTCTCTGGAAGCTAAACTGAAAAATTTAGTGGTTTCATATATTTCAAGGACTAACTTGACGGTAGTGTATCGAACCTCTAAAACGAACCGTTTAACTTTCAAAGAGAATTATTGAAGAATTGTGAAGTTAACCGAATGCGCTATAGCAAGCTGGTTTTCCCCAGTTTTTCCGGCTCACTTCACGGTGCTCAAGTGACCCCTTCCTAGCTTATTTCCGTTCTTCAGCCAACAGAATCAGATGTGGTATTAAAGGGTCATTAATTATTTTTAGTTTTACTGCAAAATTTATTGAATCCTCTTCCTTGAATCGTCGCTACTAAGACTCGTCCGTTTGAATTCTCGATAACAACGAGAAATTGTCGACTGATGTGGTGCATTATTGCCGAAAACAGAAATCAAACTCGGCGAGACAATATGGTCGAGACTCGAGATAATTATTGTCTTGGAAAATTGAAAAACTTTCTCCGTTTAGTCCCATGCAGCACAGTTTGAATAACTTGCCAAAGGGGGTGTTTTAATTTTAGTATAGTGTTAGTGACATTTGACTAGCACCGCCTACCATGTCCCTATGCAAAAAATTATGTGTCCAGCTCAAAAGCAAAAAATTCAAGATTATAGACAACACGTGAACGTGATTAAAATCGCGTTATGTATGGGGGGCTTTAGACAGTGAGGTGAAAATACTTACCTACTAATGCAGTCATTATCAGTCTGTATGTTATCATTATCGTTCTATGTTATCGTTATCAGTGTGTGGGTATAAAAAGAAAAATAAATATTTATGAAAGGAAAGTAATTTATGGAACTCCCATCGTTAATGACTTCAAAGAAGTATTTTTAATTCAGAATAATATCCCAAAATAATGCAAGGTCGTTCGATACATTTGAAAAAAAAGAATACATTCCGATACGTTGTTTTGCATTAACAACTTTCAATAACGCAAACATTAAATAATTAAATAATAAATAAACAATAAACTGTTTAATTTTAATCGGAATAATGACATGACGGATTTCAGATTTTTATTAATCATCATTCTCAAATAGGTAATAGGTAATAGTAATAATAATCACCTCTCGAAATTTACATACACGTTTGATTATCTGAATATTCAATTCGACCGAATCGAAACGTTCGACGTCGCGTTATTATACACGTACACGCTGCACGGCTTTCAGTTCGTGAAGGTCATTTGAAAGTCATCGCGATTTCTAAGCAACGAACTCTCGCGGATAGAACAACAATGAATGTGCTTTGGCATTCAGCGGGTCCACTATTTGCGAATAATAATAATAATTGAATTCCTGAATTCTCTCTAACGAGCCAATGAAAATACATAATTATGTTTCGTTAATTTCGTTTCGGTTGTTGACTCGGCGTTTCGTAACTGTTGGTTTCCGCGCGCCGCGCGCCTCGCTCGGCTTGCCTGCCTGCGTCATTGTCATGTGGGATTGTGGGAATGAATCTATTATTTATTTAGCATTATTAGCATTAGCACGTCGGCCGTCTATTAGGTAGATATACCTACCCAAGGAACGGGTCTTTTTTCCGAAAGAAAAAGAAAAAAAGAAAAAGACGCGGATGTATATAATGACCATTTTTTCTACAATAAGTTCAGTTGACCAGATCAAAAGAATCTTGTGTTTTTTGATAAATTTTAATTCAATTAGTTATGCAGCGCGATTGTACTTACGCTGAAACTAGGCAAGGATTCTCGTCGTTTCCCTTTGTGAGAGGCGCAAAAAACTCGACTTTCTCTCCGCTCAGACTTTTCCGGGGAGCGACCAAGAAATGGAAATCAAAGTCAAATCAAAGATACCTAATTCAATTTCGCATTTCGCACAATCGGGCGACGGTCGGATTAACAACAAATCAACAAACCGCAAAAAGTAACGTTAATAATAATTTCGAATATTATCGCGGACTATTAGAACGTGTAATTGAAGAAACAAAGAAAGAGTAGTGTAGGTAGGCAGGCATGTGCAACCTCAACCGATTCAGAAACAGAAACACCAACACCGACACTAAACACTGAAACAAGCGTCGTCACGCTCAGGGAAGCATGGACAAAGTCGTGCTGCTGTTATTTGAGCGACGTGGAATGAGAGAGGAATTATTACTAACTGCAGTCAGTGACCTTCTGGCTCTGGCTCTATTATAGAGCTAGAGCTCTGGCCATCGAGCCGTTTGCCCGATGTCTATTCTATTCTATTATACATTTATTAGGTCCCATTACCCCGCTCGACTTCTGAAAAAATCGTGAGCCGGCCGATCGATCGATCGCTAAAAAACGGGAGCCAGATTTAAGGTAGGTACCTATACCCACTCTTTTCATGCATCGGATGATGACTCATGGAATGGAGCAATTCGTCATGGAAGAATGTCGAAGAGCAGGGCAGACAAACACGAACACATAAACAACTTTGAATTATTATTATTACACAACTCGAACAGCCCGGGGCCAAATGACAATGGCTGAGTCACATTTTAATATATGGATTTCAAGATCGTTTGAGATGGAGGGTTGCCTTTCTGACCCGTGGAATTAGGTGATGAAGATAAAGATAAAGCGGGTTCGATTTAATGATGAAATGACGGATAGCACCAGCACCAGCACCAGCACCGAAACCGGTTTGGTTTCGTTACGAGTTCTTGACCTTTCTCCCTTTTCTCTCAAGTTACACTTCACCATAAATGACGCAAAAAAAGGAAACAGGTCCCTAATCTCTGAGATCCAGTTTAGCTGGGCATCTCTGATTATTATTCTCCAGCAACCTATTTGTGGAATGGAAACTTCCCAAGCAGATTATGGTCGTAATTATCTCTTAATTATTCAAGACAGGATCGGCTACATTAATCTTACAGGCTTTTAGTTGTAATTTGTAATAGAACAAAGAAACGACCCAATTTCGACTCGACTTCTTTGTTGCGTTCGTTGCAAGGCAACCAAATCGATGTCATCTTCAAGCGTATTTAGATTTCTGACCACAATTGCGTCGTTATTGTAGAAAAAAACAAAAATGCTGATTGATTGATAATTAGTTTCGCGCATTCTTCTCAATCCCACTCAATGCAGACTGTTCACAATAATGAAACCCCTTTCGTTAAGCGATAAATTCAGTCGCTCTCTATTGAGGAGGACATTAGTAGGCCAGATGGTTTCAGATACAGATACCTAATCAATTTGCGGGACTTCAAGTAGTCTGAAGTCTGGCACCGTTATTAAATTAAATAGATTGCCCACGATATTCCGATCCAATATCACTCATGCCATGCCACGTAGACGTAATAGACGTCGGACGTAGCAGCCAAGCAAGCAAGCAAAACTCCAACACCAACTCCGTTGTTCAGTTAGTTTAGTTATTAGATTGATGATCGAAGTTCACCACTATGATGATGCTCTTTATAAATTTATCTCGGTGACGCTGACGCTATGACATTGTCAATGCACCAGCACCGCAATAAAATAAAATAACACCAATCGTTGTTGCGCTGGGAGAAATCGCTCGCCATTATACCTACCTACCAACGAGAAATATGTAAAGCATCATCCGATCGAAATAAGCACTTTCACGTCGTCGCACAATCATCAATCGAGTTAGCGAATGAAACGAATGTTAACAGGGTTACTCGTTTACTCGCACTTCCCTTCTTCGTAATGCTCACAATGCCGCATATCGATCGACGTAATCCACGACGGAACAACAACAAAATAATTCTGGAACACAGCTATGTAGCAGTAGTTAAACTCGTTCACTGCAGGAAAACTGGTAGGCAAGTAGTAGTGTTGGGTAACAGAACAGCAGGTAGGCGATAGAAGCTACCAAATATCTCTACGGACACTTACCAGTCGCGGATCCGCCTCGGTTATCCAATCCGGGAGGGCACTGTGGACGCGGGCGCCGAAAGACGCGATTTTTTTCGGAAAATTGCAATGGGAAATGTCCTTGAAACTCGCGAGCTCCGAGGTTCGTACACGCCAGCTCGGAAGTTTAGAGTATACTGAACGGCGAAAGGCCGAGCGCTTACGAACCGGATTCCGGGGCCGATTAGAGCCGATCGTGTCGGTATTACGACGGCTTCGCGATCCATGAAAGCAACAAGTGATACTCGTTGGGGCTCTGGAGCGCCGCGATCACGGCCGGTTCATTATTACGGCGAACGTTACCTGGTTTATCCGTTCGGTCGGTCTCCGCGGTGCCGGTGCCATGAAAACCTGTTTAGTGCCAGTGCTTTAGGAATGACCTTTTTGAATGGGAATTTCGCACAATATTATTATTCTCGCTGACGATCCATTAATTTGATGGTCTGTTTAGCGTTCGTTTAATTCTTCATTTTTAGATAAACAAGATCGTGAATAACAGCAGGCAGCATCAGCACCAATCTTGAAAAGCAGTTTATTTTAAAAACCTACCCACCTACTACCGAAGAACAAAGACTTTTGCCTTCTAGAAATTGCATCCCAAGTCAATTTTCTTATTCCCAATTCCATTTTAAGTACATATGTGTCTTTTTTTATTCCTCTCGCACTCTCCTATACCTGCGGCGAAACTATGAAGAACTTATAATAATAATAATAGGGTCATTATATACATCCGCGGCTCCTACAGTTTCACTATATGGCACCTATATAGGGGTGGAGAACATACCTATAGTAACACCAGGAATCGGTTGTAAAAAAAAATCGGTTTTGAGAGAGCAATGAAAGTACGGACCTGGCAGATGCGATGATTAATATGTCTAGTTTGGGATGTAACCACTTGAGGACAATGCCAAGCGCTTTGAAACGTATACAGTCACGTATTCGCATTATATTCGCTTTTTCATATCGTGAAAAGACCACAGGGATTGATGTTACAATTTTTGGAATATAAATGTAAAATTGAAAATAAAAATCGTGTTACTGTTAATCTAATTCTAGAAGATATTCCTTGCCCTGAAAGTGAAAAAAAAAATAGAAATTCGACCGTAGTGCCAAAGCTAGAGGCCTTAGTTGTGACCTTAATATTAGTTTGCAATGGCTGATTTTAGTTTCTTACCCACCCAGCACCCCTATTTCGCTCCTCGGTCCCGAAAAAATTGATGAAACTTAGGAGCCGCGGATGTATATGTTACGCCCAAACATCGAAAACGCTCACTGAGCGAAAAAAACGACCGCAACGCGTTGCGGACGGTGCCGAACGACCAAATACCGAAATGAGATAAATTTTCGCTTTGTGTCCGTTCTTGTTGACCACGACGCGTCGTGGACAATGCTCAAACGGCCACGATGCGTTCTGGATGATTTAGAGAGCCCATAAACCGATATTTCTTGTCTACGCTTGTCAGTAATGTCAGTGGGTTTACGACTGCCTTCGAATTAAGAATCGGACTGGCAGATTCTTCTCTGGAAAGGGAAACATATGAATCTTTGGAAACGGAAGAAGATTTTGAGAAAACATTGGAAGGAATGACACTTGAAAAAGACAAGGAAGGGGGAGGAAATGTAATCAATGCAGTATCCTCTGTGACGGCATGTTCCATTTGCGAGGATTTTTGAGTTACCAAACCATGTAAAGCATGCGCTTAAAAGTACCTACACATGAAGTGTGGGATTGAAATTAAAGGAGAAGTCGTATGCAATCAGAGAGCAACGTGAAACTGCTAGAGCCGGAATGAAGAAGCAAGCTGGAAAAATGCTGGCGCTGTTCCGTTAAAAACTATACCTCCTGCTGAGATCGGTCAAAACGTCGTAGTCAAGGTTCCAAATATCGACAGAGGGCGGCTTGCCCCTAGGAGTATTCTAGCTGTAGTTCTAAGCGTTAATGATTCCAGCTTGTATAAGTTGGGAACCAAAGAGGGCGTGCTGGAAAGACTTAATAGTCGTAATTAATTCAACTTCGCTGATTAAAATTTTATAAACGCATTGGACGTCCAAGTTGTTCATCAAGTTTGAAAAAAGCTTCAGTTCTTTCGTCTGGATCAAAACAAGGATTTGTCATCTACCATTGTAAGCGTTATTGTAATACAAAAAAGTTCAATTGCAGGGCCAATGAGGTGATGTGCAATTCTAAATGCCACAATAATAGTGCCTGCAAAAACAAGTAAATAGCTTTATCTACCTGCGATTCAGTTACCTATTGTTGTAAATAAATAAAGTTTCATGTAGCAATAAGCCTACAATAAAGATTTTGAAATTTTCGGCCATTTCTGTAAATTTACTTAACATATTAAAAGCATGATGGTCGGTTTATGAGCTTCAAAAATCATCAAGAACGCGTCGTGGTCAACAAGAACGGACACAACGCGAAAATTTATGTCATTTCGGTATTTGGTCGTTCTGCACCGTCCGCAACGCGTTGCGGTCGGTTTTTACGCTCAGTGAGCGTTTTCGATGTTTGGGCGTAACATATACATATTATAATTACCAATAATAATAATAATAATAATAAACTTTATTTTCCATATTATGACAAACATCAGGTTTGTATAGGAATCGTCAATAAAGTGCTAAAAGTGCTAAAAAGGCAAAAATAAACCTTCACTCAGCAGGAAACATCTCAGTCCGGTCAGTCCCTTTCTAAATACTACAAAGCTCTCACATTCTCTCAGATATTAGGGCAAATTATTGTATACTTTTATACCCAAATAATTGGGACGGTAAATCGTATCTCCCGCAAAAGTGTTTTTTGTTTGATGTTCACCGAGTGATCTCCCACAAGGGACAATTGCTCACGTTCCCTAAAAACTAAAACACACAATTCAAACACAAACAAAGCCGGTACAGTCAATATTTTCAAGTCTTTAAAATATGGTCTACATGACCCCGCCCCCTGTTGACACCACACATAATCCTCAAGATCTTTTTCTGTGCAAACCCCCAAAAACAAATCCCGTATCTAATATGTGATTCAACCTGAGCATAATAAAGCATTGAAAGCTGTCCCATAGTTAAAACACTATACGGACGGATACTCCTAAACTGGTACGATACTGAACTCAACCTCGCCACTATGACGTCGCAGTGATCTTTAAAATTCAAATTACCATTCATATGCAGCCTAAAAGCACCTCCGCCTCATCTAAAAACAAGTGAATATCCTCAACAGTCCTCTGACGATGGTGAAATCGCTCCGGCACCACCCTCGTCTTGCCCACATTAAAGTACAAACACTGATTGACGAAACCAGGAGCACACATCTCGCAATAACTCATGCGCCCGGTGCTGTGAATTCCCTGATTGCTCAAGGGACAGAAGGATCGCCGCATCGTCTGCATACATGACATGGTCAAAAAAACATCATCCCTGGAGAAGCGATCAAGAGAATTGATATACAGTAAAAAAAGTACAGGGCCCAAAATGGAACCCTGATGCGGTACTCCCACCTCAATGTCAACGAGGTCCGAATTAGATCCATGCATCTCTTATGGACACAAATTGCTTCCTACCACTCAGAAAAGACTTTATCCAAACCATTCATGCCATACTCTGATAACTTTTGAATCAATAGCGGGTGATTCATGCACGCGATCAAATGCCCTAGTGAGATCGCAAAAGATCCCAACAAGGACACTCACCCGACTCCAAAGCACTAATGACATTTTCATAGAAGGAGCCCAGAGCTGTGTGCGTTGATCTCTGGCTCCTAAAACCATGTTGGCTCGAAGAAAGAATATTTTCGCCCTCCATAAACTTTTCTAGTCTATCCCTGAAACAATACTCCAAAATCTTGGAAAACACAGACGGTATAGTGATTGGACGATGTTAATCGGGTCAGACTTTTTCAACTTGCGCAAAACAATTGTGGGAAATTTTCCGCTCTACAATTCAAGTCAAATGGAATTTTCCACCAAAATACGTAATTTTTCTGTAAAATACGAAAACCGGAAAAACGGCACATTTTTAAACTTATTGGAAGAATAAATCGATTTAATTGAATATCTTCTCAACTATTGAAGAATTGAAGAAGAAGAAGAATCTTCTTAGCTATTATTGAAAAATATCTCAAACTTCTACTCCACTGTAGAGCTTCAGTTTTCGAGATACAGGTGTTTGTTACACTTTTTTTTAATACATAAAGACGTACGAAAACTATAAACTTATACCTAATTACACTTATAAGATAATACACAAGATGGCTAGCTAGAGTGAGACAATGGCGAGTCGTGGATTGCAAAAATTAGTGCAGTGTAAAAGGTGCCGCAGCCAAAAGGTTTGCACCATACTGGGGCTAGTCTAGTGTATGGATGGCTTTAACTATACGGAATAGAAAAAGTGTCAGAAATAAAAAAAGTCAAAAGTTTTGGTGGGGCTATGGTACCTACCAAAATTTTTGACTTTTTTTGTTTGAAATGTTTTATTTATTTTTCCAACAAAAATTAAATTAATTAAATTACTTATTACCTAATTATGAATAAAACACCAATGTTAGAAACGTTACACGTGTTTCGCTACTTTTCATGTAGCATCTTCAGACGTAAATAAAATTATTGATACAGTAACATAGCAACAGTATTACTAAAATTACTAAAATGCTCGCGCTATGTTTTTTTCGGTTTCAATCAAAAATAATGTGATACCTACAAGTAATTGCAAAATTATAGTGTTTTAAACACGGACGAGGCCGAGGGCAGTCCGAAAGTTTTCTCTGGAATGCTATTCACTTGCTGAATGAGCTGGTTCTCGAAGCCAAAATTACCAGAGTGAAGCGACTGTATCTTACTTACATAGTTGTTCCATCTTAAAAAGATTAATAAATATATAAATAATGAATTGTATTTTGCTTTTTAGTTGTTAATTGTGTAATTACGGGCCGCTTGTTGAATCCAAATTCAAGCAACGTTCAACCGAATTGAAGTTCACGTCTACCAAAAGGTGAATTTTGGTTTAAAAAGGGCAGTGAAATTAATTTTAACTAGAAAGGGGGTCGTCGTCTTCCTAGTTCTGATTTATTCCATTTCACTGCCTTATTTAAACCAAAATTCACCGTTTGGTAGAAGTGAACTTCAGTTCGGTTGAACGTCGCTTGAACTTCATAAGCTTATTATTGTTTATGAATTTTTTATTTATTTATTTACCTATTACTTTTTGATTTATTTGAGTATTTGAATTTGCATTTTTCTGTGCTGTTATCTGTTAAGGTATATCATCTAAATAAAACAATTTCCTGGCTCCCAAAAACTAGAGGAATAACCTTTTTCATTTTCATAGATACAAACGGGACCATCAACGCGTGGAGTCGGAAAATGTGAAAAAATGAGGAGTATAGTGATAAATGCTTGAAAAAGTTTTATTATCAAGCGGAAGGGTAACGAGGTTATTACATACATGCATAGCTTATTTTGATAAGATATTCAAGATCAAACTAAGATCAACTTGTTTTTTTAAATGAATAATAATTATAAGTTTTTTACATGTAATTATGTGCATGTTTTTTATTCAAGAAAAAAAAAACATACCTACGTCTGAAACAAGTAAGTATTAATTTATTTACGTAATGAAAAATAAATTAAATTCAAGTTGTGGAGAAGGTTGAAGGCCTTTGAACTTGAACGTTTTTTTTTTTATGTTCCATTAAAACTAAACAATAAACATAAAATCGTTTACGAAGAAAATAGTTGTTGGTATTTTTATTTTTTTGTAACTGACCTTGGTGTGACCTTCATCTTGAATATTTAATTAAAAATAAATATTAAATAACCATGCTCCCCTACCCCCTTAAAACAAAACTAAATCATTTAATTCATTTTTATCTGGAAAGCTTTATCTTGGAATTCTTGGAGATATTTCACTTTTTCTGGTTAAAATATAGTTATGCCACTCAACAATGGGAAAATTGTACGAGTAACTTAACTGGATCAGATCATTGGTGATCTCTGAATATGAAATTAACGAATTAATAAATATACGATTATGGTCATTAGTTCATTACCTACGTTACCTAATATTTTATTATTTATTATTACATTATTTGCTTGCTGTCTCTTTATTTGGTGTTTCTCTTGGATTTCAGAAAAAAAAAATTTCAATAAATTCAATATCCACTGTAAAATGTAGGTTACATATTGTCATTAGAAAAAAACATACATATAACAAGCAACTCGTTTAGAATATATGAATTCATAATTGCTTATTTTGGTAAAATAAGTATATACATAGGTACATATTTTTATTTACGGTGAGTATATAATATAATTAAGTTTGCCGGTCTGATTATGGGAATAACCGCACATTACTTTGTATATCACTAATTAATTATTATTAAAAAATACCACACTGAATTTCTTCACCCAAGTCAAGTTAGCCACGCTTCGGCCAGCCATTTTTTTATGAATTTATTTTTGTCGTGGCCAAAAAATGAGAATTAAATCCATTTTTCAATAATTATTATTATTCAGTCATGTTTCCGTTTTCTTAAACAGTAAATGCGGAACAAAAATTGCTAAAAATTATTCCCAAAAAGGTCCCCCTCGCTGCCCGAAACGTGGCCAACTTGACTTGGGTGCATCATCTGGTTCCAGCTCACAAGTCACAATGCAACAAATATTTGTCTCCCATATCCAACAGCGGGAAAGTTCACTGATTAAATTAGTACTTGGCCGGAATCCAGCGCTATACTAAACATAAAAGAGTATTTCAGAGCACGTGTTTTCATTAACACAGAACTGCTCGGATATTTCTGTAGGTGTTGCTGATGGTGTTGGTGAGTATATTTAATTATTGGAAAATTACGAAACTCATCCTTGATGATGAGAGAGATTTACAGCCGAAGATAAGCTTTTTATTGGCGTCTGATAAACTTATACATATAGGCACACACGGGTCAGGTCATTACTTCTTTTCTGAAAAAGTAACATACCTACCCAGCTAAAAATAATAAGCCGACCCAAACAAATTTACAGTCGCTCATCGTTATTATGGTTTATAATAGCTCGCACGAGTTGATTATCAAGCGATAAAATTAATGAAGCAGGTATTGCAGGAAACTTGAACTCGTGAAAATAAACGCCGAGTATATACATACATAGTATAATAGTACTCGAATAAGCAATTTTTATGACTGATGTATGGTATTTAATCGCTTTGTCCTTGCTAGGTCGAATTCACCTTGCATGCATGCATACGTAAACCCGAAGCACCAAATGAAAATTAGCTATAATTAGAACCATTCTCACATACCGACGATTTAGACAATAATAGCAAAACCAAATATTTTCCAAAAGTCTGTCAACGTGATAATTCATTGCAGCAAAACACGGTTTTATAGCTTTCTTTATAATACAACACACATGATTCTCAACACTGAACGTTTCGGGACTATTAGTAGACATATTTTGACCTATGCAGTTCATTATTTTCAGCTTTGAAACGTCATTGGATGAAAATAGACCAACACATTTTTTGTTGTTCCAAACAGATGTAACGAACGATACATAGGATATGGGTTCCTTGAGGTTCAGCAGGATAACTGGGAAATTAACTGGTCGATAATGATCCGGAAAATATTTGGTTTATTTAACATATTTAACATTATCCAAAAGGGCTAAACAGACTTCGCAACTTGATCAAATGGGCCACAACAGTCTGAACAGATGGGGGGACGAGCGACCCAGACTCTCCCAAATGTAGAGCCGACGAGGACTTCTACCACTACGTAGATGTTTGCTTGGAGAAAAACTTTAGCGGCCCGAAAAATATTTGGTCTGCGATGAAACGAAAGGCCTTTTAATCGAAAGCTATTAAGAAATGAGCCGAAAAGAGCTTAACAGATGGAAAACTTGATGATCAAACGGGCCACAACAGTCTGAACAGGTACTTACAACCAATGGAGGTCAGGAGCGACCCAGTCTCTCTTAAATGTAGAACCGACGAGAACTTCTACCACTACGTATAGATGATTGCTTAGAG
This sequence comes from Malachius bipustulatus, assembly GCA_910589415.1. NCBI lineage: Eukaryota > Metazoa > Arthropoda > Insecta > Coleoptera > Melyridae > Malachius > Malachius bipustulatus. The sequence goes on from OU342633.1 coordinate 55,121,224, forward strand.
AAAAACTTTAGCGAACTGAAAAATATTTGGTCAGCGACGAAAATAAAGGTCTTCTAATCGAAGCTATTAAGAAATGGCCCCGAAAGAGCTTAACAGACTGGACAATTTGATCAAATGAGCCACAACTTATGGGTACTTACAACTTATGGGGGTGAGGGGCGAACGCAGTCTGTCTCAAAGTAGAACAAAGAGGATTTCTACCACCAGGATGTATGCGAGGTAGTAGAGTCAGATCCAATATGGACCAAGACACACTCATGTGAAGTTGGCGCCCGAAAGTTGGAAAATCGTAATTTTTCTTAGAGTTCTGGGAAGACTACGCATAGTTCTGGAGTTCTCCGAAAAATATCCAATAGTTCTGGCGTAATACGCCCAAAAATTCATCATAAAAAATTTCGGCGCTAACTTCACGCGGCGCCCACTTTTTCGCAAAAAAGAGTTCTGAATCGGTTTTCTAATAAATTATCAAGAGTTCTCGAGTTCCTGAAAATATGATCAATAGTTCTGGTGTATTAAGCCCAAAAAACGACTCCAAACAGTATGGCGCCGGGAATGGGTTTTAATTTTTTTGGATTTCGACGGTTCTGAAAGGAGTTCTGAATAGCGCCAGAAGAGTTCTAGATATTACCCAAAAAAAAACTCCTCGCTAAAATCATTCGTCTTCGATTTAAAGTGAAAAACAAGTTCCGTTTCCGAGGACTTTGGAATTTTTTGAATTATGATTTTTTTCATCGGCAGTTCTGAAAGGAGTTCTGAAGTTTCAAAGTCCTCGGAAACGGAACTTGTTTTTCGCTTTAAATCGAAGACGAATGATTTTAGGTAGAAGTTTTATTAGGATAATCTCTAGAACTCTTCTGGCGCTATTCAAAACTCTTTTCAGACCTGTCGAAATAAAGGGGAAAAAAATCATATTCGAAAAATTTTTCAAAGTCCTCGGAAACGAAACTTGTTTTTAATACACCAGAACTATTGATAATATTTTCAGGAACTCGAGAACTCTTGATAATTTATTAGAAAACCGAACCAGAACTCTTTTTTGCGAAAAAGTGGTCGCCGCGTGAAGTTAGCGCCGAAATTTTTTGTGATGAATTTTTGGGCGTATTAAGCCAGAACTATTGGATATTTTTTGGAGAACTCCAGAACTATGCGTAGTCTTCCCAGAACTCTAAGAAAAATTACGATTTTCCAACTTTCGGGCGCCAACTTCACATGAGTCCAAGACACACCCAATTCTAAAAGGGAAGGGGATTCTGAAAAGAAAGACCCACCCAAAAAAAAACTCAGGAACCGCTCGCAGGAAACTGAGAAAAGAGTAGAAACTACAAAACCAGGGGGAAACTGGAGAACCTAGAAAGCTAGGGTTGAAGGTGATAACAAAACCCGGAACCAGCAAGGAACCGGAACAACGTAAAAGAAGGAGAACCTGCACCAAGGTTCTCAGGAGTGCAGCTTAGAGGGGACTCTGCTCTCATGGCTTCCTGGGCTGACCAGGCCACAGAGGACTGGCTGGTGCGGGTGGTCAGGGAAATGGAACCCTGGTCCGGAGCAAAACTCGGCACCTAGGACGTTCCGAAACCTATAAGAGCACCAGTGTGGATACCAGGGCCCCAATAGGAACCAGGAAAAATCCAAAAAGGACTGGGAATCCAAAACTCGAGATTAAAAACCAGAAACGTGGAGAAAATAGAGCAACTTCAATGCAGACCTTAACTAAACCTACTGTGGGCTGTTCAAGCGATTAGGTGGGTAAAGAGAAGAGGGAGCAGTGAAGATGTAACTGAAAAAGTTGAGATGGGCAATTGGACTTCTAACAGGACACTGCCCACTAATGAAACACCTCTCAATAATAGGAGTGAAAAATAACTCAGATTGCAGGAGACGCGAGGAGGGGGAGGAAACCCCATACCACCTAATGTGTGAATGCCCAGCACCAGCACTAGAGGGAACTAGACTTCTAGTACATATTTGGGACCGAAATGATTCATACTGAAATACTTTCGGGAGATGGGACCGATGAGATAAATATCCAAAGAGGTAAAATAAGCGCAAGCTTATTAATTACTGCCGCGCCATCAAATACCTAAGTATCTAAGCAGAAGAAAATCGATCGAGAGCGTTTTAGCGAACTGGGAAACCTCGTGATTCACGACCTTGATGGAGACGGCAACAGAAATAATTAATCGAACAGAGTTATCCAAACAATATAAACAATAACTGCTGGTGTTGGTTGGTTGCTAGTGGAAGAATTTATAGAATCGTGCGGTGTAAATAGTTATTGTAGCAAAAGGACGACGAACAATCGTTTACCAATACAATGACACGTTTACTTCTCGGTTGGCGTTTTTCCAAGGACAAACTGAACGCTTTACAATAACTCACCCGAGTATTGATTGCTCTCGTGGTCAACACACCGAGACTGAAAAACGTCAAGCCGAAATTCCAGATGCATCTCAACATCCGCGATTTTATTGTCCGATTCGAGCCAAATATTTTTAAGTGGAACGAATTTATTTCGGCGTTTTTATTTCACTAGACGCCCGAATGTAAATTTAGCTCTCTATATTTGCGATTATTTGCGTGCCTGGTTCTCGTCTGTGACGCGGCGCTGCTCCAAAACCCCATTGGCGCATAAAACGGGCCATCATAACACAACACAAATTTCGAAACACAACTCAATTTACAAAACAAATCCTACACTGTCCCAATAAAATTTGGCAAAAATAAAGATGTCCGAATCACTTCCTTCATCCAGCGACCTTCATCTCTCAAAAAGTCGTCCAACCAATCACCACCAATCACCAAGCAAATTAACATTTCTTATCTAATCTGACATCCCGCATTTACTTAGACTTGCTATTATACCATTAAACGTAGAAATAGTATGTAGGTACATAAGTAGAAGGGGGATTGATTTGCATTTCTAGCTAATCATGCCCCAAAAAAAGAAAAGAAAAAAAATGGAGAGCCAACAACTCATTTCATCAGAGACAAAGATAATGTCAGCGCATTCGGCAAACCCGTCATATTATATTTTTATAAGCAGCTGGACTTTGTAAATAAATGCAAATCCTACCAGACATTTCCACTGGACCAGTTCCAAACGAGTCTCGTTCGTTCCGTCTATTTCAAGTTCCAAGGAGTGGTCGGTCGTGCCGGTGCCGGTGCTGCGTGCTGTAGTTAATTTTAAAAGACCCGATGAGAGATTGTGGACGAGGAGAACGAAGAGAAGAGAACGGAATGTGGCACATACTCCGACTCCACACAATATGTATAATAGGTGGTTACCTGGAGCGCTTTCGTTCGACCTGTCGCTGTCTGTTCTCTGTTCCCCACGGCACAGAACAACGGTTGCAGCGCAACACAAAGAACGCCATATGCCGCGGCTATTGTTTAGTGTGTTGGTGCGTAGGATAAATAGTAACTTCAACTTCAGATCCGAAGGTGGACAATGACCTCTGGAACGTTAGCGATGAACGAAGACGCTAGGCAATATACATACTAAACCCCATTATGATAATCCGCCTTGTCACTTGGAAACGGAAGAGATTCTTCAATCAATCAATAATAATAGCGATGTTACCGCAGACCGATATTTGTTTGCAAACAATTCTTCAGCATCAATTTTTTTCACCGAAGAAATTATTTCTTAGCCAAAAAATTACCATCTTGCTTCTTAAGAGGTTCATGGTGATAATTGTAGAGATCTGTGACACCGTGGTCAGGAATAATAACTGTTTTTGGCATCTCGACGCTTAATGAAGTTGACCACATGATTTGACTGGCTGCAGTGCCAACATTTTTCGAGAGTTCAAACGAATCTCTCTGTCATCGAGACATGCAACATATTTTTAGTAAAATTTTTGCCCACTCACTGAAATTTCAATCGTTAATGATCACCACGTAATATATTGTTATTTAAGAGCTGAAAGTGCATTAACCGTTCGCGTTGAGCATTAAATTGATGCTCGAGGCGCATCAAATTGAATGCATGAGAAAGAGCAAGAACTCCTCGATGTACGATCAAAAGAAGATATTAACCTAGAAAACTGACGTGTCAACATCGCGGGCGATTGAATCCTCTTACATCGAGTTATTTGGAAAGAAAGTTCCACTTATTCAAACGATTTTTAGACTGTTACCAACGCCAACAATACATACAAAGAAAATGTAGCAAAATCGTCGATCTACTAATCAAGTTATATGTATATGAGAGCCCTTCGTTGGGGTAGGGTCACTTACAGGAGCAGGGAAAAAGATCTCAGATGATGCGGATTCTTTTTTCACAGTTAACACTGCAATCCAAATATCTTCATAACGAAGTATTTTTTCTGAAAAGCGCTTTTCGCATACGCCTATACTGGCTGCGACACCACTTCTTTTAATAAAAAATCCAACGGGTTGAAAGAGTCCAAAGACTACCAGTCCTATTACTACCATGGACTCCAGCAAAATTGTTTTTTTTTTGCAAACAAATGTGCCAAGCGGCTATGGAGGGTTATGGGGATGTAGAAAAGCGAACTGATGAGTCGATCAAAAAAATGAAACATCAACAACCAGAGATCTTCCTCTGCTGATGTCGTCATTCATGATGTAGTCATACTGAAATGTAAAAATATGGAGGGAAGGGAGTTATGCACCCCAAGCGACTATCAAATCCTTTTTCGCCAATCCTACTGATGATGGTCACCAACACCCCAATCGATCGCATGTTATATTTATCAACCCAAGATCTCTATAGCTCCATCGCCAGGGATCTTCAGAGCTAGTTTTCAGGCGAGTTCAGAAGAGTGACGTCCAGTCGATTCTGGACGGACTTGCGGGAATCTGAAATGCAAATTCCAGCTTATTGTACCTCTGAGAAGCATTTTAGGTTTAGGTGGCTTGCTCAATTATTGCTCAAAATACGTGGAGGTTTTCTCGTGTGATCTCATTTTTTGGTCCCCAAATTTTTGCATATAGAAAATTGTAGCAAAACAGTTTGACAGTTCCTTGTCTTCTCAGCACAACTTTTCTTCTCATTTTCTAAGTCTGTTCTTTCTGGAGTTCCTCGGGGGGCTCTTCTAAGACCTTTTCATTAATTTAGATTGATTTTGAACGTCTCGAAATGCTTGGTTTTGGCCTTTAGTGGTGTGAAGACTTCGTTAACCTATACCATTATAAAATTGCCATAAACCTTTCACGAATTAAGTTGTAAGATGTGTGCGTTGTTGACCTTCTTCATCTGTACTGGATTTAAACTCTCCATGGGCGGTTTTCCAGGCTGGGTCAGCTCTCCACTACGGATCAGTTGTTGTACTTATGTGTTGTTTTCGGTTTACTAGTATTGTGGTCGACCTTTACTCTTGAACCAGTTGATCATATGTTAAACACTCCCCATCTTCAGGTCTGCTTTCCAGTTACTGGTACTACTTCCCCAACTTAGGAGGCTTCCCGTTACTGAATCGTTTCTCCAGAATCTGGGCATGTTGAAGAAGGTCGAGCCGGATCCGTTGAGATCGAGGAGCTTTTCGTCTTCGCTTTTTTTGGCCACCAATCTCAATGTTCTTGTAAGAGAATTCTTGTAAGGGGATTATCTTGAATAATCTGGAAATGGGATACCCTCACGAAGAAGCTCACATATTTTGAGTGTTTTACACCTTTCACTTGACCTCGGTGCCCTCGGCTGTGGATGGTTGTAATTGTTTTTTTTTAATTCCTGGTTCGTTGTTTGAGCTCTGAGTTAGTAAGCGAGTTAATGGGAATTTGAATCGATACCAGACATCCTGTCAAAGAAAATGCAGTCGCCGATTATACCGAGTCATAATAATAATAATATCAATGGGGTTTAATAAAGGTCTCCAAAACATACTTATTATTTCTATATTTGGACTAGTTTGATTAGTTTATTTTAAATATTATTTGGTATAAACGGAAAAAACTACTAATCTCAGATATTGTTAACTCCGCGTCAAAGAGCCTAAAAATATTAACGACGCGATTCGATCCTGAAAGGGGCTAAATTAATGCGGCTCGATGCCGCGATGGTAATGACGAATCGCCACGGTGACAGGATCAAAATTTAGGGAAGGACCAGGCTATAATTGCCAATGATTGACAGGAACACAATTAATTAATAATTATCGAAATTACTGACCTTGTGTCTTGTCCGACTAAAGGGGCACTTGTTTTAATTTGCGAGATGTTGTAACTATTATTACTGTTCACTTTGCTCCACTATGTAGGTACCCACGATTGTTCCACTACTTAATACCGCTTCCTTATTTAATTAAAGAACTAGGTATCCCGTTCCCGTAACACCAGCATCGACGAGTCTGGTACGAACGGCACTCTTGGTCGAGCTCTCTCCTCTCTCGATGTTAAACCTCGACTCTTCTCTATGTGTGGTCCTGTCCGGTCAGGTGTCCTTTTCCTTCTTCCCTTGATGTGTAAAGGGAGAGGAAGGGGTAGGAAACGGTGGTGTCTTAGAGAATACGAATCGATTATTCGCCAAGGACGAAACATACCGCCCACCAAAATTACCGGAGGAATTTTCCGCTATCAGAAAATTGAACTAAAAGCGAAACTAACGAAAACGAAACTAACGACAAAAACGAAACGAAACGAAACGACGAGTCAGGGACGAAATTCCCTGAGTCCGTTACTGGTTAGGTAACGGGCAAAGTTTGACCAGAGGTCGTTTACAAAGACCTCTGGTCGTACGAACCGAGGCAACCCTGGCGACACCATCCGCACCAGGGTGCAGAGAAACAATTCTTCCTAGAGCCCATTTCAAAGGAGACAACAATTCATCCTTTATCAACACTAACGAACCGATATCCGTTGACTCAAACAAATGTGTTTTCGACCATTTACTCCTCTGGTGGAAATTATGAAGATATTCAGCCCTCCAACGTGTCCAAAAATCACGTTGCATCCGTTGCACCAATTGCCAACGAGAAAGACGAGAAATCTTCAGATGTGACAAGTTCACATCCGGCACCGACGACAGAGGTTCCAAGGTCAGAAAATGACCAGGGGTCAACGCGGATAGATCGTTCGGGTCGCTACTAATGGGGCAAAGGGGGCGCGAATTCAAAACGGCCTCGATCTGAACGATGAAGGTGTTTAGCTCCTCATAAGTCAAAATTTGACCACCAATAACACGGGCCATGTGTGTTTTGACGGACTTAACACCGCTCTCCCACAGTCCACCGAAGTGTGGAGCTGAGGGTGGATTGAAGTGCCATCGAATACCTTCCCCTTCTGCGGCGATTTTCAAATTTGAGTTGAGCTCCTTGTTAGCTCCGACGAAATTGGTTCCACAGTCACTGTAGATGTCACTACAGCGACCGCGGCGAGCGACAAACCTCCTAAGAGCTGCCAGGAAAGTCTCTGACGATAAATCAGAAGCGATTTCGAGATGAATCGCGCGAGTCGCGAAACATACGAACAAACATAAATAGGCTTTAGAAGTTTTGACACCCCTATACCTCGACAAGACAATAGGAAAGGGTCCCCCATAATCGACCCCGACACAACTAAAAGGCTTCAATTGGGAGACACGAGCGACAGGTAAATTCCCCATGGGAGGCTCCAACGAGAGGGGACGAGTGCGAAAGCAACGATTGCATTTCGACAAATAACTACGAATGACCCTACGAGCAGACAGGATCCAAAAATTTTGTTGAAGGAGATAATGAGTAGTGTTCACTCCTGGGTGCAAATTACCTCGATGTATCTGATCAATCAAAAGTTCAACCAACCTATGCCTTCCTGGCAACAATGCGGGATATTTAGCGTCGAATGCTAAACCCGAATGCAACAGTCGACCCCCGACTCGCAAAATACCGAAATCATCAATAAAGGGCGACAATGACTGCAAGTACTTGGCACATGGTTTACCAGAGCGAATTTTCTCCAATTCCGAAGAGAAGACCGAAGATTGAACAATTCTAACAATGTGCATGAGAGCAGCATGCAACTCAGAGACACTCAATGCACCAGTGGTCCTATTGACAGCACGACAATTGTTAGTGAAACGAAAACAACGAGCGATAATACCCTGAATTTTCCTCAAAGAAGAAAATCTTTTCAACAAAACATCGACATCCGAAATCTCTATCGTAGCGAACAAAACAATATTCCTTTTCTCCAGTTCAACATCAGAAGTGGGAGCAATGGGAACGAGTGCTGGCCAAGATTCCAGCGGCAATCTGAGGAATTCAGGCCCCGCCCACCATGCGGAAGCCCCGACTAACTCCTCTGGTAACAAGCCCCGAGACGCGACGTCCGCGAGAATGCTACTCTTAGTACAAGGTGAATCTATAGACTTAACCGCGAACGAAAATGAATCAGTAGCCGAGTGCCACTGAAGACCGAGAATTTTCCCGGAAAAGTCCGATTCCGAATCAAAGTTGGATGACTGCTGTTGACAATGTTCAACCGGCAGATCCTGAAGCAATTGTGGATTGTTAGCAGACCATTTCCGCAACTCAAATTGTCCCAATTGCAATAGCGAAATGAGCTGATTTCTCAACTCCAAGGTTTCCTCGATTTGATTTGCCCCAATGGCAAAATCATCGACATAAAGCCCGAGACGAATGGCTTTCGAAGCGAGAGGAAACTTCTCAGAATTTTCTTGAGCTAATTGTAACAAGCACCTAATGGCCAAATATGGCGAGGACGAAACACCATAAGTTACAGTGTTCAATTTGTAACTTCGAATAGGATCCTTTTCTGAAAAACGCCAACGAATTAATTGATACTGTCGATGTGAATCTCCAACTAAAATTTGCCGATACATCTGCCTAATGTCACAAGTGAACACGAATTTGTTCTCTCGAAAACGAAGCAAAACACTAGTGATGTCATTTTGCAACTTCGGACCAATCAACAAGGTATCATTTAACGAAAGATTGTTCGATGCTTTGGCCGAGGCGTCGAACACGACACGAATTTTCGACGATACTGGGGCGAGCGAAGACACATCAGAAGACATCGAAACACCAGGGTCTTTAAAAACGCAATGATGCGGAATGTAATAAGAGTTTGCAGATTCCGACTCCAATGGCACCAACGACATGTGCCCAGCCTCCAAATAATCTTTCATAAACTCTACATACATGTCTCTAATGTGAGGCAACCTCGACAATCGTCTCTCCAAAGCGAGCAAACGACGATCTGCGACATTCAACGAATCATTAAAGATAGGCAACTCTTTGCTATCCTTAAATGGCAACAATACCCCAAAACGACCTGATTCTTCTCGATAATGAGACTCAACGAACAACGACTCAGCCTCTTGTTCCTCATTAGAGCAAACCTCAACTGAAGGCACCTCCTCAACTCTCCAAAATGCCTTAAGAGTCTCTTCAAGGGTCGAATCTACCGACGCAAAACAAGCTTGAACCTCGCCCGCAACCTTCGACGAAATGGTTCCCAAAAGAACCCAACCAAACGTCGTGTTCATTGCGGCTGGACAGTTATCACTGCCCGACAAATAACCACCATGAACAATATTGGGAAAGATGTCAGCTCCTAGCAAAACATCGACAGAACCAGGCGTGTACCAATTAGGATCCGCTAACTTCAAATTATCAAGCGCCTTCGATGGCGAAATGTCAACACTGGGAAGTTTTCCACAAATATTGGGCAAGACCAAAGTACTTACTTTAAAAGTAGGTGATGGTACCCCAACGGGACGAATAATGCAATCAGATGATCCCTGGGCCGATCCCAAGGTCACGTGACCCAAACAAGAAATAGGTGTTGATGATCGATTCAAGTGCAAGCCCAAACGCTTGCGGCACCGATCAGTAATAAAAGACGACTGACTGCCAGAGTCAATTAAAGAACGAACCACTTGATAGTTGCCCCACTTGTCTTGAACTTCAATACATGCGGTTGCTAAAAGAACCGTAGTATTGCTACGAGAACGAGAACGAACATCCTGAAAGGATGGGAGAGAAGACATGGCAACCGTGGATGCGACTGGAGGCGGCTCAACTCGATGAGAAGCTGCTCCATCCGAATTACTAAGTTTAACGAAATGTAATAAAGAGTGGTGCCGACCTGCACACTCCTTACACGAATGAGAAGAGGGGCACTGCTTCACCAAGTGTGAAGGGCCAAAACAATTTAGGCACAAGCGCGCTGCCTTCACAGCCTCAAAACGCTTGCGCGGGTCCAACTTCAAAAAAGAACGACAATTCGAGATCGGGTGTTCTCCATTACAATGGAAGCACGACTGCTTCGATGAAGACGCACTCGACGTTGACAAAAATGCATGTGAATTCCTCGATTCCACTTTTCCACCAGACTTGACGCTACTCCGCTTACCAACGACTGCAGACGGAGATAGGTCATTCCCCAAAGATGATTCTAATGCACGACACTGTGACGACAAAAACTTGTGCAAATCCTGATATGATGGAAACTCTTCAGATGCAAATTGGAGTTCGAAACGCTTTCGAGTAGCGTTATCCAATTTCTGTAGCAACCAGTTGAACAAAGTGAAATCCCAGAGAGAGACGCCTGAGACCTGACCCAAAGCTGTAATATTTTCTGAAAAGGTATTCAACAATTCACGAAGCGATTGTGAGGAATCAGAATCCGTTATTTTGGGAGCATTACAAATCGCCTGCCAATAACACGTCGCAAGTACTCGCTCATTCTGATACCTTTGGACAAGAGTATCGAAAGCTATCACATAATTGTCATCTGTCAGTGGTAAATGTTTGACAAGGGTAAGAGGTTCCTTCGACAAAGTCGAAACTAAATACTGGAACTTCTCAATTGGAGCTAACGAATCATTCGAATGAATCAAAGTCCTAAACAAATCATAATAAACCGACCACATCCTCAACGAACCATCAAAAGTAGGTATACCGATACGAGGCAATTTCACATGTGAACTTGCAGAGGGGGGTAGCGCGGGAGCACCAGACTGTCGACTATTTAACGATTCACTCGAACCATGACGTGATTTCACCACCGTATCCTGAGTCGATTCCAACGACAATTGAACCGCTCTAATCTGAAAATAAACCGAATCAACTTCGATAAGTAGTCCCGAGTATGATTTCCAAATCTCCGATGACACATCTACGACCAAAGCACTCTTATCTGCCGACTCAACCGTAATCAGGATATTTCTATCAACCTCCTGCACCTGATTGTACAAATCTGAAGCGCTGTCGCATGCAGCCAGGACAATAAAACGCGACTTTTCATCAATGGGTGCTGAAACTACTGTCAGAATCGAGTTCAAACGAGTCAAAAACTTCGAAACAGAAGCGTTTGCTCCGACCAAAGTGTTGGACATTTTGCTAAAGAGTATCAACAAAACACTAAAGCAATAAACGAATAAGGGTTATTTTTTACACCTGTAAAAAATACAACGACAACGAAATACGAACAATAACTAAAAATAAGTACCTAACCAAGTGAAGGTTACTTATTTAAAAACGAGTTGAAAATAAATTGACTTTGAAATTCACCAAAAAACAATACTTGAGATACCGAGTGTACCCAGTAGGTATACCGTGAATACAAAAATCAATATTTTCCCTGTAACAACGAAAAAGGGTTATTCGTTAAAAACCTGTAAAAATACAACAACAACGAACGATGAGCAATACCAAAAATAAGTACCTAACCAAGTGAAAGTTACTTATTTAATATCGAGTTGAAAATAAATTATTGAATTCGAATTCACCAAAAACAATACTTAAGATACCGAGTGTACCCAGTATACCGTGAATACAAAATCAATATTCTGCCCTGCGAATTCAGAGAGAAAATATTTCAATTATTACAGAGGTTTTTAAAACGAACACCTGCAACGAACGAAGAAGTGGAGTGAGGTAGAATGGAGTAAAATAGTGGAATGGGTGAAAATGCCGTCTGGCGTCCTTTGGATCGACTATTTCGAATCCTTTGACCTACAAACAGGCTACCTTAACACAGTGAGTGAGAAACTAATTTCAAACAAATGATGCAACCAATTAATGAACTATATTTCCACGAGCTTTCCTATCCGACTACGGAGGGACCAAAAAAATGTTAACTCCGCGTCAAAGAGCCTAAAAATATTAACGACGCGATTCGATCCTGAAAGGGGCTAAATTAATGCGGCTCGATGCCGCGATGGTAATGACGAATCGCCACGGTGACAGGATCAAAATTTAGGGAAGGACCAGGCTATAATTGCCAATGATTGACAGGAACACAATTAATTAATAATTATCGAAATTACTGACCTTGTGTCTTGTCCGACTAAAGGGGCACTTGTTTTAATTTGCGAGATGTTGTAACTATTATTACTGTTCACTTTGCTCCACTATGTAGGTACCCACGATTGTTCCACTACTTAATACCGCTTCCTTATTTAATTAAAGAACTAGGTATCCCGTTCCCGTAACACCAGCATCGACGAGTCTGGTACGAACGGCACTCTTGGTCGAGCTCTCTCCTCTCTCGATGTTAAACCTCGACTCTTCTCTATGTGTGGTCCTGTCCGGTCAGGTGTCCTTTTCCTTCTTCCCTTGATGTGTAAAGGGAGAGGAAGGGGTAGGAAACGGTGGTGTCTTAGAGAATACGAATCGATTATTCGCCAAGGACGAAACAGATATAATGTTCCAGAACAAACAACTTTCTTTATCTAACCATAAATATCTTGCCATGCATGCATGGATCAATAATCCAGCTATGTTTACATTAAATTATTATCTTTACTAGTCAATAAAGCAACCTACATTAACAACAACAATCAAAACATTATTACACAATCAACCAATCAATCACCAGGATCAGAGAGAACTGTGTAAGGATGATCGGAAAAAAGTATTATTATAATTACTGCTGCGAAAAACTTTCAGCAAATCTTTTGTTTTGCTCAAAGCTTAACCATTCTCGGAGTGACCCCACGCTGACCTTGGTATTAAGGCAATAAGGATAGATGTATGTAATATATTACCACAGCATTAAATAATTCTGACGCGAGTGACGTGTGTACCTACTTAAACCTGAATAGCGACGGTGAGTAAGGTCCGCTCCACGGTAATACAGATACACCATTAAAATAATAACATCTCATGTGTGTGTGTGTATAATACGTGTAACCATAATCGTAATAAATAACACATTGCAGAGAATTGCAGATGGAAAGCTCGCGGCCGGAGGTCGAGCGGCCATGTTTACATCAACATCTGCCGCACTTCCAGTTCCAGTTACTACAACAACTTGGGCTTCACGCAATTTAGTCGGCAGCAGCTAGCAGAGTTCGCCATCCAAGCGGCAGATGTTATTTTATAAACCCTCCAATTACCGGATAGTTTGAAATTCGGCTCGATCGCAGGCAGATCCGGCGAGGCGATGCATCATCATCATCATCACCATCAAAGGGGACATCGATCGGGTGCATTCCATTACGAGCCCCTCCCCTCCGATCATAAATCGAAGACTGACTGTGTACGCGGAATGAAATGAAACAGCGGAGAACCCGTTCTTCTGCAAATACCTATCGGCAGTTATTCCATAATGGAACACGTAGACTACCACCGCCCGGTCCGCCATATATGGGCTACGGGCTAGCCGCGGAGAGGACGTGATTTGGTTTCGTTCAGACAATGTCGTTATAAATAAGCTTCGCAATGGTCCATTGTGGAGATCAATGGGTTCGGTTGGCCTTTTTTGAACCTGACCTCACATGGCAGTTAATAGGCGATTTACAGTCACATCGGGACGGGAACGGAATTAATTTCATTCAAGACGATCGTTTTGTTTTTTTTTTTGTGAAATTTCCATTTACTTTTACACTTGAATTCAGAATTCCCATTATTCTGAAGAAAAAAAACTTATTCAGAAACCTACAGATTATTATTTATTACCAGCTTCAAATTGAATAAAAAAATAATGACGTAGTTCCCCGAGACGAAACCTTACGACACCCCAAGGGGAACACTTGGGCTGGCCGGATTTCCCTAGATTCTAGGTAAAAGTGAGCCCCGCACCCAAATCTAGGGAAAAAATATGCCACACCTTATGAGAGTATTGCATTGGTTCATGTCCCCATCTAAATCTAGAACTTTTTCCCTAGATTCTAGGGAAATCTCGTCAGGTCCAACAACAATAAAATTATATAAATGAAGGGTTTGGTGCAAAAACTGGTGAAATGTGGCAACATTTTTGACTTTTCCATAGTAGTTTACTACTTTTTGGTTCCCAAAAGCGGTCCATTGCAGGTTCACCATTGTGTGTAATAAAAAAATCACAATAACTGTGTTCGGATGAAGACCCCCTGAAAGCAAATACCAATTTCAACGTTATTGGTAACAAGAAGATTGCATTCATTATTACTATTTGGAGAATCCTTGATTTTAGCAACCAATTTTCAGAATAACCAATGAAAAGAAAACCTCTGAAACAAGACTACTTGAGAACTGGTCATTAATGGTGTAATTCTATTCTATCGTAAAAGGAAAGTATTTCTAGTCCAAATGGCCTTGGTGATGGTGAAGAAACAATTGTTCATCTACTCGAAGACTCCAACAACCAAACTTCATCAATGGTTGAATGGTTTCAAGGATATCCACAATCATACTCCAGCCGATACTATTTTCCTGGTTAACGCATTTGCGACCACTCTCGAGGAGGTTTCTGGGTTCTCTATCAGACTTAAAAAAACTGTTTTGTCATTATACATATAACGACATTCTACATCGTGAGCCGATTTTGTCAAAAGTTGACATCATCATCTGCACAAATTAAAGCGCTACTTCTCATGAACCATCTCACCACATTCGGGAGATCTTAAATAAAGAAAAACATCAATGGCTCGAGGATAGGTCCTTGAAGTACACTCTATGTAGCAGCATATCGTAATACCTAGCCATTATTAAAAAAATAAAAGTTGTCTAGGTCACCCAATTATGGTAGTTTTCAACTTTAAATAATTTTCATCAACAAATTGCCCATTTTAACTTTATTAAAAAAAACCCTTCCGATTTTTTGATCTGATTGAGTGATAGAGAAATTGAAGATGGCGAAACAGCTTCTTGCATGGAATCCCTTTTCTTACAAAAATTATTTCATGATGAAGGTCACCGATCGGGGCAGGCAACTCTATGTGATGTCCCTGAACCTCCCCCACCCCCCCAACCAAATTACAGGTTTTAAGAGGATATGTTTCATTTGTGTCTTTCGAACTAATAGGTACGGATAGTTCAAATTTTTTTGTAAATAATGACTGAGTATCAGCTTTCAATCAGGCAGGAACGGAAGACCCGCCTTAATCCCTGACAGAATATAAGGAGCGCGTGCTTTAGTTCATCCAGTTAATCTTTGCGATTAAATATTGCGTTACCAAGAAAGGACAGTGAAGTATAGGAAAAGTGAAGTTTGATGGCTAAAACGGTATTTTAGTGAAGCTATCAAGTCTAGTAAAAACAGAATGTGGAGAATAGTAATTCTAGTGAGATCAGTTTGTGGAGAAGAGAATTTGGAACGCTAAGCTGGAGGAATAGTGAAGTCAATAAGTCACTATTATTGAAGTGAAGTCTTGACAAGTGACGTTCGGTGAATAGGACAGTTTGTTACATTTACCAAATGGATTTCTAAACAAGCCAATAATAATTATTAAGAGAATTGTGAATTCTCGCATACTTTACTTACTCTCAAGCTGATAACTCTGATTTATTTCGCTCACCTGAAACAAGTAAAGAAAAACACTAATTAATCTTGCACATACATATATGCGGGAAAAATGAACAAAAGCGGAATAATTACCACCGTTACAACTACTTTAATCTTTTCCACGTATCCGTATCCATTTCGTAACAAGAATGCACGGCGGAATCGCTAATTTTAATCGAGCAATGAATCATTTCGCTCCATTCTTTTGTTTCCTAGAAGTTCGCGAACGGGGAATTATAAAAAAATGATCGTTTATTTTTATCAGCCGTCAATTTAATTAAGGCGAGTTAAGTTGACCTTATTTAACAGGTAGGTAGGTAGTTGGTTGGTTAATTAATTAAACGAGTATCTTCATCACGGTACCAACTGAGCAATATTTTATGTAACTAAAAAGAGATGAATGTTGATGGTGTAAGTGTAATCAAAGAAAAGAATTCAGACAGGTCTTATAGGTAGGTAGGTAGGTAATTCCATTTATTTTATTTACACGGCGATGCATGCATGCATGGATGGATGGATGGATGATGATGATGATGATCTGAAGCTATAGAATAGAGGATTAAAAACAGTTATTTTAACAACATATCAAGAGCTAGTTAACTGTTGATGAATACATTAGGTGATGGAAAAGTGAACGTATCGGCAGCCATAATGTCTCCTTTATACCGTCGTCAAGAACAAGATAATGTGGGTCAAACCGAAGCCAGTGTACCGTTAATTCTGATGTTACATGAACGACTCGGTAAATTACATAATTATTTTCAGTCTGGAGAAGTTATTAGTTATAAACGAGAAACGCGAAGAAAATAAATCCAATGTACTGTTAGGCAGCCTCTCTCTATCGCTGCAAGCTCCATAGCTCATAGCTCATAGGAAACTTCGTTTTCGTTGGTTTTATAAACGATCCGAACGTGGTAAAAAGTAAAATATGAACACGACTAACGGTTGAAATAATCGAACCGTTCGTCTAGAAACTTGAAATAAAAGCTGTTTTATTTACGGTCGCATTGTCTGCTCCAAACACAAACGGATTTATTTCGTTCCACGCCAAATTTCATACATTTTACAAGCGATTTGAATGCTCTAAAGGATCGATACATTTAATTAACCTGAATAGCTGAATGATAACGTTTTTATTTTCCAATATAAATAATACATTCAGTCTCGATTTACATCACAAGGCTAAATTGGGATGTAAAGGGATGACCACCGTTTCTCCACAATTTTCTAGGATTTAAAAACACGGTAGGGTTTGTCTGAGAATGACATTTATAATAATATTATGTCTTCATAAGGGTCCAAAACTGCATAAAAGTAAAAGTGAACTGATAAATTCTACAGAGTGGACCAAATTAGAGTACCCACCGTGTTTATTTCCACCGCCACTCCGACAACAGCAGTGTTTATTCCCATATTATATCACAACCCCGCTTCATCCTTTTTTATCCGGACTGTTACCTCCCATCCTTGCCTAACTACCGCCGTTGCCGTCTCCGAAGGTCGCAAAGTCGAGGATCACGTTGATTTTGCTTGTAGACGTCACGTACATCAATTATTTTCCATTAAATAAATTGCATAAATTGAATCCTGCCGACGTATTAATTTCACCGTCACCAGCACCACCGAACCTACTCGCCTACATCTTCGCTCAACGGAAGTTCCGGTAACATTCGGGGAACGGTTAAAGCCCGCTCCTCCGAGCACGATATCCTTGCTAATAACCTCATCTGACCCCTGGCGTTTTCCGTTTCTCCATTGAGCTACATTGGGACAAGGGTACGATGGACGTATATACCATCTGACCAGTGACTCAGGTAATTGGGAAACATTTTTGCGAGAATATTTTCCTGGGGGAGTAAACCTTCAACAGGTTAAGTGTTTATTCCCATATTATATCACAACCCCGCTTCATCCTTTTTTATCCGGACTGTTACCTCCCATCCTTGCCTAACTACCGCCGTTGCCGTCTCCGAAGGTCGCAAAGTCGAGGATCACGTTGATTTTGCTTGTAGACGTCACGTACATCAATTATTTTCCATTAAATAAATTGCATAAATTGAATCCTGCCGACGTATTAATTTCACCGTCACCAGCACCACCGAACCTACTCGCCTACATCTTCGCTCAACGGAAGTGCCGGTAACATTCGGGGAACGGTTAAAGCCCGCTCCTCCGAGCACGATATCCTTGCTAATAACCTCATCTGACCCCTGGCGTTTTCCGTTTCTCCATTGAGCTACATTGGGACAAGGGTACGATGGACGTATATACCATCTGACCAGAGAGTAGGTAATTGGGAAACATGTTTGCGAGAATATTTTCCTGGGGGAGTAAACCTTCAACAAAGGTCCACCAACACAAATCGGTGACCTTTTATTGAACAAGGATAGGGACCTAGTGAATCCACCGAATTCACTGAGGGGGTGCTCGACGTCTCTAATATAATTCCCAATAATCGTTAATATTGTCACGAAACCTCCGCATATAAATAGAAGTTAATTAAGTAGATAGATAAGTAAATTATTACCTACTTTAAAAAGTTTTGCTTAAATGAGTAGGTGTCATCAATTTTTTTCCGAGAACGTTTCAATAAAACCCAATTATGTAATCTCAATCTCATTTTTTTATCTCTCAGGAAATGGGAATTATAAAGGTAACAAGAGAATCTCGAACATTCCAGCCTATTATCTGCTTGAGATAAGACAAGTACGAGATTGTTTCTATAGCAGAGATCAAGTTGAAAGATGTAAAATTTTATTCTTCCGGTTCAAACTACCTACACAGATTAAGACTATGATGGAAATTTTATAGATTTCTTCTATTTCCATTGATTTTTCTTAAGGGCCTTTACAGAATGCTCTAGATTTATATTTTAGTAACTCGTAATAAGACCGCACATATCGCTGATTTGAGGCGTACGACATTTGCACTATCGCGTTGCAAGAATGGCGTTGGCGTATGAATACAATAAAAAGTAAAATAATTACTTACAATAAAAGTAAATTGAATACAAAAAAATACATTAAAAAAAATTACATATATTTAAAAAAAAAACTGTCCGTATAAAACATAAAATCTCTAATTCTCTACTACTAAATTTTAGAAACTCGTACGAGTTTCAGGTATCGTGCCGATATGGATAGTGGAAGAGGACAGGGGGCCCCGAATTAAACTGATTATTATGGCATTAATATGAGCGATGTAATTGAAAGATACAGTTTTAGACTAGACTATAATACGTAATTGGGATAGTTAAATTAGGCGATAAGCGAGTGAATTTGAAAATGGATACTGAGAGTAACTGAGAGTTATTATTGTGAATAATTGTAAAGCAAACAGAGTTTGTAAATAGAGAGTTGGAAAAGTAAATTTACTTATAGCCCGTTTGTGTGAGTAAATGTAAATAAAAATCACCGTTGCGTCTGGAATTATTCTTGGCCACCCTTCTTCCTTCAGTTTTTTATAACAAAGACTTGGATTTATGTAGATGCATATAATTTTATTTTATTATATTGCAGGAACTGTTATTCGTATTTTATTAGTAGGTACTTGAAGAAAGTCTACCTTACATTCACATCATCAAATATGTATAAGTGTATACGGCTACCACAAAGAGGTCTCAAGAGATTTTCCCCACTTAATACAATAATAATTATTATATTAGACTATAATAATAATACATGAAGTACCATCCTACTATCTATTATTACCGTTAATCGTTATTATGTATCCGATTATCTGATTATAAATAATTGATCTTTACATGTACTTACTAACCTATATCGAATATCGATTTTCAAGCATTATAATTACAAAAAAAAAACACAAATACCTGTTTAGTTCTCGTGCCTTATTAAGGACAAGTTTGTAGAATAAAAAAATTACACATTAGTCCGTTTAATAATAGATGTGAAATTATATTTTTCTATTTTATGTCTTTAATCATTTGAAAGTCACAGAGTTGAACGTATACAGGGTGTTACTGAATAGGTGTTACAAACTTAAAGGGAATGTAGGAAATGCAAAAATAGGCGATAAATTTCCTGTAGACAAGGGTCGTTGGAGCTTTAGTTTTCGAGATACAGGGTGTTAAATTTCTTCGAAAAATTCAATATTTTTGGAATATCTAAAAACTGACTGATCAGAATAACTCGAATTTTTTGACAGCTGTTAGTTGTCCTAATTGAAGTACATGATTTGATTTGTTATTGAAAGTTATTGAAAAGTTATTCAATCCAGTGGCAGAGATCTGGGTGCGTTGTTACATTTTTTATTAAACAATTTCTACGCCACTGACTTCTATGCAAATTTGTTATTTTCAGCAGATACCTCGTTTTGTTTAAAGGAGAAAAGTATTTCTATGCTTTTGTTGTATAGTACGCACTGTTTTCAAGATACTTCACAATGTAGGAACCCGTACGAGGTAAAATATCCTAAAAATCAATGCCATTGAGTTTTTCCATAAATTTGTCATTTTTGTGATCGTTACTGAAGCGTGTTACCTCGCGTGTTACATTACAAAAAGCTTGCATGGGTTCCTACATTGTGAAATATCTTGAAAACAGTGGGTCCTATAACAAAAACATAGAATAACTTTTCTCCTCTAAACAAAACGAGGTATCTACCGAAAATAACAAATTTGCATAAAAGCCAGTGGCGTAGAAATTGTTTAATAAAAAATGTTAATAAAAAAAATAAACAACGCACCCAGATCTCTGCCACTGGATCGAATAACTTTTCAATGGGAGTATCAAATCAAGTACTTCAATTAGGACAACAGCTGTCAAAAAATTCGAGTTATTCTGATCAGACAATTTGTAGATATTCAAAAAATATTAAATTGTTCGAAGAACTTCAACACCCTGTATCTCGAAAACTAAAGCTCCAACGACCCATGTCTACAGGAAATTTATCGCCAATTTTTGCATTTCCTATACATGCCCTTTAAGTTTGTAACACCTATTCAGTAATACCCTGTATAATGCGCTTTTTGATAGTTAACGAACAGCTTATTGATCTCCATAAATAGAAAATAAAGATAGGTAATCGACTTAAGTGGCAGGTAGGTCCAAAAAAATCGGGCCTATGGGTTCTGTGCCTTTCTTATTTTTTATTATACTTTTCAGTATAGGGCTCGAGTGCAATTTAATGTACCATACCATCTAAAAACGTAAAAACGTTGGCCCTAAGTTAACTTTGGTCTTTTTTACTTTTTCGAGTAGTAAAAACAAAGGCCGAGTGTAACATAGTTTTAAGATTTTTTTTTAGTCTGCTGGGTCCGATATGCTACATAGGCTCTTTTTCAATTGAAGACAATAATTTACTTTGCTTTGATTCATATGTAAAACATTGGCCCCTTGCGACGTCGTGATTCGTGAACAACAACATAACTATAAACTTTCGTTTTACAGCAGTTTTCACACGTGTTCCTGCTAGTTTTCGTAGTAGTATAACAGAGTTCAATATTTCATTTCATCCCCCTCATAATGACACCTGTAGTAAATGCGATAAATTAGAAATTTTAATAAAATGATGAAGGAGAGAAGATAAATTACGAGAGAGGAAAAAAAAGAGCATTTAGATGCAGCAGATAAAGCGTACAAGGGAAAAGGGAAAGATAAAGAGAATAGTAAAGAATGACACTATCATTACTGCAATGTTCGACTTACAAAAGTGCTTGCCAACTCCTCACATAAAAAGTGGTATAGTATTTTTAAAAAGGCAGTTATGGATGTTCAGTTTAACTGAGTATATGAAGAGTATCTACCGCCATCCGCCAATGACAACAAATCGTTTTGTTTTATGTTTATGTGGAACGAAACCACTGCAGGTCGAGGTGGGCAAGAAATTAGCTCTTGTCTTTTAAAGGATATACAAAAATTTGCCCTGAATTTATAATTATAGTGATTGTTGTTCGGGGCAAAATAAGAACATTTACGTTGCTACTCTGCTTTCCTTGATTTTTGAATTTTTGCCGCCTGATCACAATCTGACAGAAATTAACCACAAATTTTTAGTCTCGGGGCATACCCACCTTGAAGGAGCTTTTATTCATGCTTCAATTGAAAAAGAAAAAGAAAAACAAACTACTATGGACATAGAGGTGCCCAGAGACTGGTCAATACTCATTATCGAAATATTAATCGAAGATAGGGTATTACAGTAATTATTGACATGTCACAAGATGACTTTAATAATATAAATGCCTTACAAAAAGCATGTTTTATAAACAGAAAAAAAAACACAGAAGGTGACCAAATACATTTTTTAAAAGCACATTATTTTCAGTATACATACTAGGCAAAATCCTGATTTTTTTCAGTGGCGGCTCGTGAGTTATAAAAGAGGGTGGGCACAAAAAAAACACCTAATTTTTGTACATAAAATCCATTCTCCTATTTTTCATGCTGGAAAAGACGCCTTTCTTCTTAATTAAAAAGTTTTTCCTCAAAAGATAGCGGGTTTTTTAAAAGATTTTGC
Organism: Malachius bipustulatus; assembly: GCA_910589415.1. Taxonomy (NCBI): domain Eukaryota; kingdom Metazoa; phylum Arthropoda; class Insecta; order Coleoptera; family Melyridae; genus Malachius; species Malachius bipustulatus. The sequence continues at coordinate 55,143,376 of OU342633.1, forward strand.
ACACAGTTAACTTCCATCATTATTCATTGATTAATAATAAATAATAATAATAAACGATAAACGGCACTTTTCAAACTTCTCACGCAGTCAAACAAAGTGGCACGCTTTTACCACTTGTGCGCGTGTGCCTGCTGCTGCAACTGGAATTGTTAACTGGAGGGAGGATAGAGACTGTGATTTTTGTGCCCCAAATCACGGTATCATCTCAGCGCTATTCCACATTTCCAGTAATATTATAACAGACGATCCAATAACAGGATACTCGATACTGTTCTTGAAATGGGGCAGTTTTAAACGCGTCTCGTCCGTCCGACGTCCGCACTCTCGCGTTCAGGTCTCAGCACGGGCCGGAAGCCGGAACATAGTTTTGAGTCATGTAGGTATGTGCCGTCGTAGCGCTATGGCACGGAAGGAAACTTTGATAACATCGTCATAAAAATAGAAAAATACATAAAAATAATGAAATAAAATGATTCACTATAATTTACATGCGAATTTCTTTCTGTGTTTATCTTGATGGTTGGGGTGGGCACGTGCCCTTGTGCCCTTTAGTACCAGCCGCCACTGATTTTTTTTACAAATCAAGCGAACATTACGAAGAAAAAGAAAGGGCCTCAAGTGACAATAATAATTTTCCTACTTTTGACAAGTTGAACGACTCCCATACCCTCCTTCCAAAAAAAATTTGGATGATATTAAAAGTTTGTTTTGCTACATACATCCCAATAGCCGTTTCTTGTATATGAATTTAAAGGCATTAAATGCCACTGACGATGATTTTTTTACAAAATATGAATAATAATTTGTTTGTAAATATTTAGAATTCATATTATGTTTCCTTTACAGTTTACTATGTAATATTTGTGTGTTTTTCTAAATCAATTTACTATTATTATATTAAAAGCAGCCACAAAAAAGATATAATAAAATAATTTTTTTGTTTAAAAAAGGCCAAGTAATTTTTTCGTTTACTTAAAGTTGAAATAGCTATTTTTATGGCGTATGTGCTAGAAGTTATACAGGGTGCACCATGTATCCTTCTCTATATTGCTATCTCCTAAAGCTAACGGATAACAGGGTCGGTTAAACAAGTCCAAAGGAGCGCAATTTTGTGGCCATCTCGATTCCGTCGAGACATACCTACAAGATATCTGTGACCGTTTCTGAAATATCCTGAAAAAACTGAAAAATCGAGATTTCTTATTTTTGCCATATCTTTTTTATTATTGGAGATTAATGAATAATTTTTTGTGGGCTTACATAAGTCGGCAAGAGCTACTCATCTGACATTTCAAAAATTTTCAACGCTGACTAGATCCCAGAATTTTCATAGTCAATTTTCGTTTTTCTTATGGCTACCATAGTGTTTTTTTATGTCGTTCGGTATAAAAAAAAATCATAAAAACCAAAAATTGTTAAACTTCAAAAAATAAATTAAAAATTTTTTTATTCTTCTTTTTCTTTACAAAAAAGACACATTTTTAGACCGAATTTCATAGATAAATTAAAAAACCATAAGGCAAGCACTATTTCGGCGTATTTTACAAATGTTGACGTTTTTTGACGATTTTTTATTAGGGTTTTCTTTGAAAAATTAAGAATAAAAATTTAATTTTTTTTTTTTGAAGTTTATTAATTTTTGGTTCCATTATTTTTTTCATATCGAACGACATAAAAAAATAATATGGCGGCCATAAGAAAAACGAAAGTTGACTGTGAAAACTCTTGGATATAGTAGGCCTTGAAAATTTTTGAAATGTCAGATGGATAGCTCTTGCCGGCTTATGTGTAAGCCTACAAAAAATTATTTATTAATTTCCAATAATAAAAAAGATATGAGGAAAATAAGAAATCTCGATTTTTCAGTTTTTTTCAGGATATTTCAGGAACGGTCACAGATATCTTGCATGTTTTGACGGATTCGAGAAGGCCACAAAACTGCGCATCTTTTCTCTAATTTAACCGACCCTGTATCTCTTAGCGTTCAGGAGATAGCAATATAGAGAAGGATACATGGTGCACCCTGTATAATACTCAGGATACACATCGTAAGTAGGTAACATATTAGAATAAACATTAAGTTGAAAGTAGCAAAAAAAAAAATAACTCAGAACTGGCAAAACTCCTATATACTAGACAAGAAAAACTTCTGTTTGTAGATTTATGTTTAATACATCTTTTATGCACAATAATAGGTCGTTCGTGAAATTATGAATATTTCGTTTAATTTGTTTTCTTTCTATACAATGTAGGCAGGCATATAAATGATTATGAATTTTAATTTCCTATTTTTTTTTTAAGAGACATCGTCATTAAGGTAACGACTAATGATGCGAGAAGTAATCTGGAACATTCAAGCTTATTTATTTATTTCAGGCTATTTGCTTGAGATAAGCGCAGAGTACCGCTATAGTTCCCAGTAGGTCAAGTTTATATGTAATGCAATATTTAGATGATTATTACTTACTTTACCTTTACAGGCTCTTCAAGCTGAATATGCGAAATAATATAACATAGGACAATTTCTTGTAGATACTTTCTTGTTTTCCTTCTTCATTTCAGCGGAGATGTAAATCCAGTCAATTTTCTTTTATAAGTCCAGTACTGATACGCTTTAGATTATAATTGTTACTTGTGATAAGGGATCGTAGACAAAAATCATAAACTTTTTTCGATTTTTTTAATTTTTTTTAATCAACAATGACGTCATCTGCCAACTGCTTTGACATTTTTTGAAACAAAATGTGCACACTCGATCGACCCATTTCCCGATTGAAATTTGAACATTTCTAGACGAGGTCTTCAATTTAATTATAGCGGCAACAATAACGCCGATCCAATCAAACGTCCATCCGCCTGCATCACGTGAAATTCATCAGAAACGTAAAACAATGACCATCCATCCATCTATCTCTTTTATAAAATAAAATTCTTCAAAGATAAAATCTCGTTTATATTATTGAGGACTGCACCGTCGAGACCCTGATTTATTTATACAATGCATCAGCTTCACAATAGAGGAAAGGTTTCTCCTTTGTTGTGAAAGAGTCAACGTGGGTGAACTAGAGAAGGCAAAGCATGACTCAGAGATTACGTGTGGGACAGGTATGCGAGTAAAACAACCGGGGCAGCACGGGATATATTATATATATATATATATATAATATGCCTCAGGAAGCCCTAGGTTAGAGCGATATGCCCGTTAAATTTATTTTGAATTTTTAATTCTTTGCGCTCATTAACATCATCATTATTATTGTAATAACCATGGGCTTTGGCGAGAGACATCTATCGGTAGCTAACCAGCACCGCCCGACGGATGGTAATGCCCCGAATTGTGGGCTGCCTATTCCCGATGGACACAAAGCTGGTAGCGTGCTGCCGTTTAGTTCTTGTCTCCGTCGGTAGATGGCAACCAACTATTGAGGTCACGGAGTTCCGTGTCACCTCTTTATTCATATAGTTGGCTTCCTGTGCTGGCCTGGCATGCATCCTCTAGTTATTTCTCGATGTGCTGTACTGATGAGGTCTAAGAGACCGAAACAACGTTGTCTGCAGCTTCGAGATGACTGGATGGCTCTGTGTGTCAGGTCTGCCTCAGGAAGCCCTAGGTTAGAGCGATATGCCCGTTAAATTTATTTTGAATTTTTATATATATATATATATATATACATAATATCTACTTATGTATTGTAATATATTATATTCAAACAAACACGGCAAAGTCGTGTCCCGGCAGAAACTCGACGTTTGGAAGTTAATGATGTTTGCAGACGGAACTATCACCCACCAACCAAGATATGGATGTAACTCCGAGGTGTAGTTTAATGCATATAGCTAAGACCGACTCTTTGTATGCAAATTGCTTTGATGATTGCTGCTACGGAGTTGGATTTAATTTTCCAAAACAAGGCTTCACCCGCGCTAGTCGAGTTAAAATCATTTATAGAGGTTTATAATTTTCATCTGAATTTCCTCGAGCAATGAAAGCTGCAAGGCTATTCGCAACACGCTATGGAACCATCTGAGTCGTATAAAATTTACAAAAAAAAAAGTTCCCTTATGTTGGTGTAATGATTTATGCACTCCACATAGTAAGGAGTCCATAAATTTGTCACGTCTGCAAGAATCAATAGCCTTCTTTGACGCCTATTCGCCCTATATTGTTAAAAACAGGTAGGATCTTTTCAGCTGGATAAAATGAGCTTTGTCTAGTTGGGTCAGGGCCACTATTATGTTTTGATTGTGAGTATGATGGCAAGCTCGCAGGTAGTTTAATGGTCATGGTCATGGATTAAAGTTTGTTTAGAGAAACTCTAAAAAATCTACTTCATTGTAACTTATTGCAGGAAAAAGCTTTTAGTCAAATACGAACCGTTATAGCAATGCGGTTAATTTGAACGCCAAACTTTGGAGCTTTCGCTTTTTTTTTGCCATTGCAGCTAATAAATTAAAAAAAGTCACTACTAAAATGACGAAATAGGCCAAACTCCCGCTTCTTGATATTTTCACACGCACAAAAAAATGGCAAAGTAGTGCATGCATGGCTCTCAAAATTTTAGAAACATTTTGATCAACAGAGGAAAATGTTATTACGTCATTTAAAACAAGCTTCTTATTAGAAAGTTGTTTACTTTTGTCCACATCTCGTCATATCTCCTTGAACAACCTTGGATAAATCCTAATTACAAATCATTAAAATTATTTGTTTATTTTTGGTTCGGTTACGTTCTAACATGTTGATGAGTATAAAATTAGGGGCTTCATTCGTTTTAACATGTCACTTAAATATCCTTTTGACAAGTGACATTCGAATAGAGAAAAGAAACCGACAATAATAATTGTCTGGACGGAACGAGTTTTGTTATTGTTCTTTGGGTGAGTGCCAAATAAGGTAATGTTATCGTGGGGTTCTCTAATTGATGAAAGATGCCAAAAATGGCCGAGGAAGAAAGAAAGTTAGAGACGCGGCGGCGTCGGTAGATTCAGTTCATCCCATTTTTTAACCTCCTTAGCGAACATTTCAAAAATTTTCAACCTATTACTGTTTTTGACAAACATTGAAAATTAAGTGGGGGTATACCTACCTCCAATTTTGGAGCCACTCTATTTTGGATCGCTGCACTTACTAGAAGAGGAAAAGTTACCTCGTCTGGTCAAATTTTAATTTTATTGCCTCGAGAAGTTGGACAAGTTTTCATTTTTTCCAAAATACTCAACAGGTTCGATTATTAATTAATTAAACAGCAAAATTGCACCAAAAATACCTACCTAAAAGAAGGATAAATTAACTATCTAAAGAAGCGATATTTCCAATGCCAAGAAAACGTAAATACCTGCTCAATTGCATTAAAAAAACTTGATTCATGTCGTGGAAACTTTGGCTAAGTTTCGCAAATAAAAAATACCGGGATTTTCCCGAACAGCCGAACTGTAATAAGGTTTGGCAGCGATCCAGAAAGGATGAAGCGAGAAACTGTCTGTCGCGGCGAAGATGAACGAGCAATAATATTGTTGACTGGGAGTTTTGTTTGCGAGACGTAGGAGGAAGCACATTATCTGCGATGGCGCGAGTTAAAGCAGAACTGCGCTTTGGGGCTCGGGGATCGGGGAAAAGAAGCAACGGCGTTGGGGGGACCGGACCGGCATATCGGAATCGGACTGCCGTCGTGTGTATGTATGTATATGCAGGACACAGCTGTGTCAGTAACCTGAGCAACGGGGCAACGGGGTCGTTTTTCCGCCCACATACCCAGGGCGTGTCCCCGTGTCTTACCTGGGTTATTCGACCGTTGCCTACCGACAGATAGCTTTGTTATTATTATAAAATAATGTGCTGGAACCAGCACCAGCACCAGCACCAGCACTTCTTGCAATCTCGCATGCAATTCACATTCATCCATACCTACATAGACACAGCAGGTAGGTATTGCGTACCGGTAACGTAACGATTAACTGTTAACGGTTTTGCATGAATGTGAATCACCGAATCGCCGCTGCAGTCTCTGCTAGACTCGTTATAGTGCCTAGGTGCTTTCCTGAATATTATATTCATTTCATTGGCTCTTTCTGCCTGCCTGCCTGCCTTCCTTTCACCGCAGCACGTCTCTTCTTTAAGTAGAACTAGAACTGCAACGAACGAGGAACAGAAAGTTCGCATTATTATGTTATGTTATAACTGAACGAACACTCTCTGCCATGCATCTCCAGACATTCTGATGTAACGGCTGCATGATTAATGTCATCACCAATTCACCGAGTGAAATATTTAAAGGAAGATGTAGACCAGACCGGTTGTTTTAATAAGTCTTATCGCCGCTCTTCAATCTACAGTTACATGAGTAGTCTCAATTTTGGGTGACTGACGTGCTTTAAAAAGGTGGATCAATAGAATAAATAAAAAATTAGAGCTTTTAAATGCATTCAAAATGGGCTATGCCACAATAGGATGAGCAACGCCAAAATGGGATGGGCAACGCTAAAACGGGATGGGCAATGCCAAAATGGGATAAGCACCACAATAAGGTCACTTTGCCTCTTTCCTCTATCACTCTTGGTATTTATACCAATAATGCTGAATTAGGAGGACGACAATAATACTGCAGTAATATAATGATTGTAATGCTTGGATTCAGCTAAGGGGGTCAGAGCCTATAGGAAAATGGTTGACAGTTCGAAAGAAATATTTTTGTCGGGGGAAATTCTAGAGGAATTTTTTTTGTGAGTTTAGAGGCATTGAAGAAAGTTACAGCTTCGCTATAATGACTCAGGTTACTCAAAAGGGGAAGTGGTAGGTATGTGTGCATTGGAAATGTTACCACAGAAATTCGAAACAGAATTTATCCCTGAAATTCGTTACTAATTCATGTTTACGGTAGTAAGCAGGATTTTCAGGACACGCTGAAATTTTGACAGTACGTATGTGATCAGTGTTGCTTTCGGGATCAAAGAGGAGGCTCTTCAGTCGGCCTTAGGACAATGTTAACAGGGCTGGTCTATGTGCTCATACAGACTGACGGTAGAGGAAATGTTTTAATTTGGTGGAGTAAAATCCCACGAAGGAGTTTTACACTCTTGTGATGTCAGAAGATTCAGGATGTTAGAAATTTTGCGAGTGTCCAGGGTGAGGATAATTCGATCGATTTTTAATGGAAAAAAAAGAGATGGGCGCTGGGTTTTGATTTGAGGGCAAGCTAGCTGAAATTTTGGCCGTATATGATCCGGTATTGCTTTCGGAGCCAAAGAGGAGGTTTTTTAATCGGTTTTTGAAGAGCTTTGATTACCTGATCGCAAACTGTTAGGAGTTTTTTCTTATACCCTCCCCACTGACGATGTCCCACAGTTTTGAGAATGTTTAATCTTCTGATGCAATCTGTTTTCAATTTTTTCACGTATAGTTCCCAGGTAACTTGTTGTTCCTAGAAATTGTGTTTTTTTATAGAGAAATGGGGGATAATTATTCTTCTTAGCAAGAAAAAAATCACCATAATACCAAAATTTCTATACGTTCTCTTTGATTTGATCTTGACCACTTATTTACTTCTGGTCTGGAACTTATTCAAATAAACAACCGGAATTTTAAAAGAGACAAGCGTGGACGCGCCTTTAGGTTATATAGCTCCGTCTGCTGATCTGATTGATATAGGAAGTAAAAGTAACGGATCACTTCTCACGTAGGTAATAAAAATACAACATAAGTTTCATTGGTGTAGCAAAGCGAGATCATTAAGGAGAGAGGCAATTTTCTCGTTTGAAACTAATTTAGTTCGAGTCTTGTAGAAAGGTTAAAATAATGAGCAATTTAACTGAGAATCATCCCAGATTATGTTTTATGTGTGTGTAAACATAAAGCATTTTTTAAATTTTCAGGTCACGTCTACCTATATACCTATTTGATTAGATTTCAAAATAAGGTATAGGATTTTTTAAAGCAATTTAATCATCAGAAATAGTAAGGCTGCAGTAAAGAAATTGTTTTTCTAAGGAGTCTTAAAGTACCTATAATAGGTTATGGTCCCTTACAAAATACTCTCGCAAAGACTTCCTCTCGTGTTCTTGTAATTAAAATTAACTTTATTTACAGGCTTCCCTTACAATAATCTTTGAAAATTTACAAAAATAATCTCTCGTTCATATAATATAGAATTCTTCTTCTTTTAATGTCCCAATTAATAAACACGTGAGAATTTAATACATAAAATCGTTAGGTCACTGACACGAATCAAGCTGCAACTCAAACCGCTTGACACAGAAAGTTGAATTTCGGCGTAACAGATTCATATCAGGGTGCAGACGGCCAATAAGGAAGGATTTTTCAAGATTCTAATTCCAAAGATGTATTTTTTATTTTTTTATTTACCTACCACGACGAAGGTCATCAATTATAATCTATAAAAAAAATTACCACTTGTTAGTTGTTATTGTTTCCTGCGTGGTATTTATAGGTAGGTACTTGGCAACCTGCTTGGCATCGAAAATACCCGCCTAGTCCCCAGATGGATCGAAAGAGATTTTATCGACTTGTCGTATTTGAAACTTTCTAAAAATGCTGAAGATCTGGAGAAGCATCATCTGACTGGACATTAACAGCATTTCACCTGAAACTTTATAGACGAGAGTTTAATTTTTTATTACAGGCCAGGTTCAGGTTATTGACAGCAAGCGAGAGAGCAAGTAAATAGTAAATACTCGGAACATTTTTTACGACATTAAAGTTAGAACAAGTTCTTTCCATGTAGCTATATGATTGCGCAGCTGTTTCGTGAAAATGATCCCGTTAATCTTCTTTATTACAGATATGTACCTATACCTATTAAAGGCCCGGTTATAAAAATTATGCTCAGTTGTAATACAACCATAAATGGTTATTTATTGTAGCTGTAGTAGGTATAAAGTCTTGTGATTGGGGCATATTTTTTAAGTCACGACTGAAGAGGAAATACCTACGCGAGAGATTAGTGTTGAAGTGATTTGATGACAAATAGAAATTGAGGTGGCTCTTCTGACAGTTCTCTCTATCTTTTATGTATTCTTCTAGTTGTTCATATCCTTACGAATTTTCCTTTTGCTTTAACTTTGGAGAGCCAATTAAATGAATAAATTTCTTTAATAATCGCTTATTTTAATTTACAATTCACTTCCGTAAACCACACCCTGTCTATAACACTATTATCGCCTTATTATCGCTCCCTTATGTGCTTACTACTTCGCAGTCTACACTGAATTGACTATAGCACCGTTCGTTTTCTCGGTCTAGCACCGGACATTCTCGTCAGGTGATTTCTAGACATCCTGATAATCTATTTTGGAAAGTTGGTTCTCGAACTTGCCCTTTTATGGTCGAGAATTTTCCCTTAGATAAACACGGAATAACAGAAGCGTATAAGACCGCAAACGTATGCGAAACTCGTGTTAGCTTGGAATCAAGGTCCACACCCCCATTGTGCTCAGCCAACGCGACCGCGCTAGGCGGAGTCAGCCCACTTAGGCGACATCCCGGACTGACCATTGCCAATGCAGCACCGATGACCGATGAGTCGCACTCGGATATCTCAACAATATAACTAGGCAAACGTGATTTTGTTAGAACGAACATCATCACGTACTGACCGCGATTCATGATCAGTTACTTCCCAGTCTTCGTTTGTAACTGGGAAAAGCGATTCCACAATAATTGGGGTTCGATTTACCGAGCTCTGTCTTTCGGGGCCACTATAAGGATCGACGTGGCATACAACCAGAGAAAATCCAGCACCTGTCCGATTTACCATATCGTGAGAAGTGATCCAGAAAGCGTCGAAGAGCCAGTAAGGTCACAAACCAAACCACCCGTTTGCCCCCTCAGTATCCCTGTGTCCCTGAGAACATCAATATCCCGTCAGTGTTCTGCGATGAGACTTAGGTACTGAGGTTAAGAGTATCTTCTACCTCTCTTGATCGAAGTTCTCGAGGAGTTCTTTGGCTTGTCTCAAACAATGGAATTCGCAAAGTTTTTCTTCTTCCTTTCGTATTTCTGCCTTGAAGAACGTATGTTCGAAGCCATAGAATGGTTTTGGTCCTATTAAGTTTTTCTTGCCAATGAGTGGGCACGTTCATTTCCTTCAATGCAAGACAAGGACCCCATTCAGCTACGAGACATGCCCAATCGGGGGCACACAGCTTGCCAGAAACTATTTCCTTTCACGACGTTTCATTAGAATATTACACATCCAGGTGGTAATATTATCTGATCTTCTTCTGGCTAGGAATCTTCACAAAATCATCTGGTTCTCTTATGAAGTGAAATAGAATCCTCAGTGGATCGTCGGATGAGAGAATGAAAGTCAAAGTTCCTCGATCTCTCAATACTGGGTTCGATCGATTGAGTCGAACATCCAAATTGGCAAACTGTGCTGCCAGATCAGGGTCAATATACTCCCCGATCCCTCTCACTATATAGTCACTATGCGGGTGCATTCCCCATTAATGAATGCAGACTTTACCCATGGTAGAGACATTTGGGAGTCGAAAGGAGGCTGCTGGCACGGATTTTCAGGATACATTTCTAAGACTGCCATTCTATTGGGCTCGATTGGGAACTGTGTCAGCCGCTGCGGATAGAGCCAAGGATCTTGTCCCCAAACAACAACAAGTTTCTAAAGTAATAGTTTAAGTTTTCTGAGATCCCTTAACACCTTTAGGGTTTTCCGGAGTTAATGTCTGAGCATGTCTGAGTGTTTCACGTTAGCGTGGAACAAAACTTGTAAACTAACTTAACTTGTAACCAAATTTTTGGGATTCCCCGATATTTGGCGATTTTTCATATTATTATGGAATCTGGGACAGGCTCCCTTTAAATCATTACCATGAGTGAATTCCATAGATAAGTATAATCGGATTAAGTGAAACGAGAGTGTACGTACGTACGTATTATATGTACATGTGGAATTGGAGCTCGAATCTCGGGAACGGGGAACAGGAATCGGTCTATCAAAGGGTTGAAGCTAAGGTCGATTTGGAGCACGTAATGGAACGGCATAAAACTCCCTTCGCATTCAAATAGATGCAATTACGCTTGTTTGTGAAACTGAAACATAAACTCGAGCGGAGCCGCCGCCGCCGGGTTGTGGGCTGCCGGGTCGGGTAGGCAAGGCACGCGGGACCACGGACGGGAGAGAGAGCGCGTTGCCCGGGCAACCGTTCAATGGCGTCTAGGGAATCAAGGGATGGCGGAACGCCGCTCGCCCGCTCGCCGAACGTGTGGGTTGATCTTATACACGAGTACACGACATTCACAGTTGCCATGGTAACCAGCTGGATCGGAACGCCACGTAGACTGTTTGTGTTGAGAGCGGCAGACGGCCTCGTTTTATCGCCCTCTCATCCCCCGGCGTCCTTCCCGACCCGACCGACCCGACCGCCCGCTCCGCTGTCTACCCGGCCGTGGCTCTCTCTCTCTCTAATCGCTAACGCTAACGCTATTCGTGCCCTTTGATATAACCGTAATAATAATAAGTGTATTCTGAATAATTGCCGCTCCTGCTCTATTGGACTTTTATTTGCACACGGTGGGACGGAAATAAATCAATTTCAAGTTCGGTAGTTTTGATTATCATCTATTCACGACGGCACTTCCCCATGAGCGATTTTAATAACGCAGCCAGACAGAGCAATTTAATCACTGCATAATTTAAAAATAACAACGAAATTTCCTCTTTAAATTACTGACAAAGGTTTCTCCCTTTATACCTACCTACCTACCTTTATGAGTATTTTTTTATAACAACTTAATATCAATAACCTAATTATTTATTTAGGTTGATACGATATTGATCCTACCAATACAACAAGAAATTAATTCCCATTTCCCATCATTAGTAAGTAAATTAGTGGGCGAGTTTTTTTTATCCAAATTAATGATATTTTTCTGAAGCATTTATGAGTCATAAATTAATTATAAAGGGTCGCATCAGCCTTGAATATAAAAAGAAATAACTCGGTCCGGAATACGTAGCAGGTAATTATCTTGGTGGCTTCCTTTTCGGCACGAAATGTTAACGAAACCGTGAAGAACGCGCGGCTCTGCGGTAAAATGGTGGCCATTGTTTCGGAACAACAAAGCCCGCGTTAGATAATGAGACCAGTAATATCATTGTCTGTCTTAAAATACAATAACGAAATTAGCTCACACATTACATGCATTAAAAATCCATTACTGCGTCCGGGGGACGCGTTAGATGTGATACGAATTCGCCCAAGGTCAAATGAAGGACAAAGGCGAAATCCTCTCCTGCGGACGCGGATTCCGCGGTCATTCCTATTAGCACCGGTTGTACCCCTCGTAGTTATTATGATCTTATTATAGATTCTAATTATAAACAAGGCAACAAACAAAAAAAAACCATAAGATCGTCGTCAGCGAGTTGAAATTGTCGTTAACTTTTTTACGGTCTGAATGGTACCGACCTATGAATAATTCAGAATCACCTGTCTGGACGGCTGCCCTAAATGGCGGGTTCTTTGCTATGCTACAGCATTCTTTCTTCACACACATGTTAACCTTATGTTCGTTTACTCGAACCGGATTATGTTGGTTGGATCACCTGCAGGCTGCTGCAGAGCGGAGAAGTTCATAGCTCCTTTTATACCTACTCGTATTTCGGCGCATCGACACCCCACAAGCTGTTGCTGTGGGTTCAGTTTTTTCACCGGCAAAAAATTGCTTTTATAAATTATTATAAAAACAAATTACGCGCTAAATTTAAATTACTAAAATGACAAACGAGAGCATTTCAAGCTGACTATACGAGTAGGCCTAGTCCGAGTCCTAGTCCCTCCCTAGTCAGTCCACCGGCAGCACCAGCTGTTTTTCCTTTGCTTTGGCTGTTCCGCTGTTCTGCTTCTGCACCCTCCTGAAATATGCATGTGAACTCGAGACGTTTAGACCAACTGAATGTTCTCATATTCTCTCGTGCCTGACATGCTCTACTCGGCTGGTCGAGCACTAGGGGAGGTCGTTCCTTCTATCTATAAAATCATAAGGTATAAAAGAGGTTCTTTCTATTCTTCTACTCTACAGTTCTCCCACAGCGTGAGCGCTAGCGCTACATTCCATTCTTCGTTTTTATGATGCCTGCTGCTTTTATTGTAGGCGTTTATTTTGAATAGAATCTGGAGAAGTTTTACGAGCTCTGACAAAGGGGCGCTCGTAACGGGACAATTATTGTCATTATTAAATTATTCAGGGATTAATATGAATTTCAGAGATGCGATTTTATTTAATTTGGGAACTTTAATGAACTTTATCAATTGAAAATCGTTTTTTGATTTGCTACTTTTATTTTAATTAAGAACACATTTAATAATAGAAAAATAACAAAAACGTTGACAAATTAAAAAACATTTTAATATGAGTTCTATAATGAGTTCTGAAGAATCTAAATTAAATTTTTTGTTTTATTTTAAGTCTACTTTGTTTTGTATAATACCTACCTACCTACTCTTTGGACAAAATGACATGTTTCCAGATAGAATTTTTAATACCTCTATACATTTAATTAAAGCAAAGGTTGCCTTATAGCGTTGAGTGAAAGTCTTTCAATCAACGCTTATAGCAAAAATCATTTACTCAAACTATGCACCATCAGCTTAAATATAAGACCTTATAGATAAAAATGAAAAAAATTGAGAATCGTTCGTTCGTGGTTGAGGTCGTCATTACTGCTCCAAAACTGGGCATCGTCATCAGTTACGAAATTACGCAGTTTTAGTGAATATTACCTAATGAAACTTACACCTCGTTAATTGCTCGTTTCGTCGAAAATCGTCAGAGCTCGTCGGGACAACCATGTAATCAGCAAGGTCAGTACCTATTTATTTGAAATTTACTGTAGGCTCCTGTCCCAATTTTGGGAATACCTCTGGTCCTAATCATCTTATGATATCATCTACAGAGTGCGTGACAGTATAAGCGAATTTATAGGCATGAAAACGACAAAAAATTCAACTGTTTGAGTTCCAGGCCTGCTCGATTAGATTAAATAAGAAATTTTACTATTATGTTCACGTTTAATAAATCAAGATGCCTCAAAAGGGGCATTCTTTTTGTTTTCTATGTAGATAAAAAAGAAACCTCTTTTGCGCGAAATATCGAAAAAATTATTTTAAAAAGTTGCTAAGAATTCAAAATTATGCAAGCATGTCGAATTTCATATAATGATCGTAAAGCAAAGAACTTTTTTAAATTATTTTGTAAAAACCATTTGAAAACCAGATTTGACTGACTGGACTCTGTGCTAAAGTCATGTCTTAAGTCTAGTATTTTCACATTTTAGATACTTCGTGCAAAGAGGTACTTCACCAACACAGAAAACAAAAAAAATCCTGTCAAGGCATTCTTGATTTATTAGGCATCAAAATAAGATAAATTTCTTATCTAATCAAGCAGACCTGGAACTCAAACAGTCAAATCTCAACACGAAAATTTTTGTATAATAATTCGACACACTGTATAATAATTAATCCACATTTAAGCATAACACCCGCTCAACAAACAACAAACAATATATTTTTTTAAGAATGGAAGACTGTGGAACTAAGGAAGAAAATTTCTTGGGATTGTTTGATAGTGGCAGCACTGAAAATCGCGATTTTAAAATATAAAAAAGAAGAATAGAAAGAGAGAAAAAGAGAAAACATATTTCCAGATAATAAAGGCGAGAAAAATATTCAGATAACTTTTTAAACAGCGATCAACAAAATTAAAAAATATACTAATTTATGAAATCTTCAAAGAATTGGTGGCTTTTCTGAAATGTTTAGTAAACTAGCAAAAATCGCCTGGTCTCGATCAAGAGTATTTATTAAAATTGACATAAGAAAGCCGATTCATTCAAGTATAGTTATTTATACAGGGTGTAACAGAGCTGTTGTGCCAAAAATGAAGGAGTGGTTCCTCTCATAAATTTAAGTTAAAAAAATAAGTTTCAACTCAAAATGATTTTTCGTTTAAAAGATACAGGGTCAAACTTTTAAAAAATATAAGTTTTTAATAGTGCGTTGTTTGAGAAAAGTTAAAGAATACTTTTTGGTTCTAAAATCCAAGGGCTATTGAGTAGAGTTTTTGTATTTGAAATAAATTCAGTGGCGTAAAATATAGGGAGAGAAAAGGGGCTACAGCTCTGAATATTTAATTAAGTGACATTTCTTGAGGAAACTCAAATATCTCAATAATGGTGTGCCACATGAAAAAAAATAAGGAATTATTTTTGTTCTAAAATGTATGTGTAATCGAATAACGGCTTTGTAATTGCAAAAAAGTCACTGTCGTAAAAGATGAGGAGAAAAAAAAAAGAAAAACCCGTGAATTTCTACGCCACTGGAAGATATCTATAAAATCTGAAATAGTCAAATTAAAGGCTTTTGTTTGTTTATTGTTCATGCCAAGTATCAACAAAATCAGTTTACATTTACACGAGTTGTAACCAAAAACTCTTATATTTTTTTAAAGTTTGACACCCTGTATCTTTTACACGAAACGTCATTTTGAGCTGAAACTTATTTTTTTTAACCACGAGAGGAACCACCCCTTTAAGTTTGGCCCAACATCTCTTATACTATACTCAACCCTGTATGTATAGAATGTAGATTAATTCATGAATAATTACTTTGACAAAAATAAATTAGCTTGTGTAATAATAATTACTGTGCAATCGTAATTGACCACAATTAATAATTTACATCATTAATTTAGCAAAAAAAACACACCTTTTCTTGGTCGGATTGCGCCTTGAACCACGGACCGATTACTTACAAGCTTAGAAGTGGTAAATAATAGAAATGCAGCAAGGTAAGTAAACAACAATTACTGATGGATCGATAATGTTACAAATTACCCCAAATACTGCTATTTGGGGGGCGCAGAGACGCGATCACGCAGTCAATATTATTCAAATTCAACACATCCTTCAACAGGGGAAAAATGACATTTCCGCCGCAGCCTGATTTATTGTTTTATTGCATTAGGTATTATAATTGAAAATATTTTATTAATTGACAACTGTCTGCTAAAATAAAAATCAATTACGCTAGTAAGAGACTTTGAAATATTTGATGACTCTATTTAACATAATTTAACGCAGATCCTAAATTATCAGGTGTCAATCAATTATACAGATGACTTCACCGGAGACTAAAAATCTTAGGTGCCACTGAATGAGAGGGGGGAGAGGGAGCTATATGCTATAATATAGTTGCGTATGGGCGAAAAATTTATAATACGGCCCTGCCGGCTACCTAAAGAGTAAACACCAATACTGGGAATCCCCCGCATTTGGTGCAAAAAATACCATAAACGCACTAAATTTCTGATCCCATTCTCATCATTGTGTTCGAAAAATTTTAGAAAGTCAGTTTTCACATGAAAATTTAGGGAAATTAAAACAATTAATAATAAATTTTAATATTAGATCCTCGGGACACGATGACATTAACACAAATCAGATGAATCAAACTGTGTGGAGATCTTTTTTTTCTGACGAAGCCGGTTTTTTACCGAGGTTTTACATTAAAGAGGATTACTTCAATATTTTACAATAGACGAAAGGAAACTCTGATCTAGAAATTGGCAGTCAAGGAACTTTTTTTTTGCTACTTTCATAAAGCTTTCTAACTTTGACTTTGCTTGAATAAACTTTCTTGTTGCAGTTTGCAGTAAACTCTATTGATTGTATAGGTACGTTAGAAGTTCTAGCTAAATTATTAATACAAGGAGTGGAAAGTTTATAATACTTCCAGACTATAAACTTCGTCCCTAAATTATCATCCAGTCTTTTTTCTTAATATCAATTTGCACTATTTAATTATACTAAAATTTGTGTTGATCAATTAAGATTATTATTATTATATAATTATCATTATTTTCTATGATCGTTTATTAGGTGTATGTGTATGTGTGTATGTGTCTTCACACTTTCTGATTTCTAAGAGGGCCACACATTTCACGCTGCAGCGACGCAGAACGGGAATGGCGATGGCGACTTCTTGGTTGCAGATAATTACAAGTTTTTGCGGAATGTTGGACGACTGACAGACCTGAAAGGAAGAACTACGGACGACGAGTCGTGAGCTCGTAATCGCGAAATAAAAAACGAAACACGCCAAGTCGTAATGACGATGAGACCAGACGAGTATGGTAATGCCGTTCCTTATAAGAAGTGTAATTTGTGGTTCGGGCTGAATAGCTATTAGACTGGCTGCTATCACGCAACAGCGTCAAAAGAGAACTTTCCGCTTTCAATGCCTCTAATCTAGTTCAGCAGAGGCGAACTTCGTTCGAGCTAAGCTAATAATGGCGTTCGTTCGTCGAAGTCAACGTACGACTCAGGGACGGCTCGTTGAATACAACCGATACTACTTTATCATCACAATGTACAAGCGAGCATATTAGTTCGGGCATTAAGTAGGCAATTATTCCGTTGAGGTCATTCCAAATGCCATAAAATGGGTCAATCTACATCGTTTGGAAGTTGGCGCATAATTATCTGGCTGATAGCTTGGCTACAGCTATATGACCTTGAAATTATTTCAATCACGTAGGTAGGTACCTGTTGGTAATAATGCTCGAGGAATAATAATTATTATGGATATGCGACCATTATTTCAGTTTTAATTGTTCTTTTCCTAACTCGTTAAAATAACCACAAGAATGTTCTACCTACCTAAAACCTGCTTCTTGAGAAAAATAAAAGTTCTTAAAGGTCAGCAGCTGCGTGCAATAACTTGAGCATATTAGAAAATTTTCATTGCCGTGCAATAGTTAGGTATACCCATGTGGGAGTACCAGAAAAACTCTAGTTAACAATAATTGGTAACAGTAATCTGCAAATTTATTGCTTCCAATGCTGCATCATCTCCATGACCAGTTTTATTGAAAATGGTACCACTTGTCAAAGCCCCAAAACCCCAAGCCTGTTTAAAAGCACGAGGGTCTTGTAATGAGAGCCAAACAAACGTCTTCGCAATATCGAAGACCTAAGAAGATAAACTACGAAGATCTACTAAATCCCGAAAGTTGCAACGGTCTTCTGAAATGGCATGTTGACGAGTCCTGGAGAAGGAAGGCGGTAGTTTTTTGCCTATGCTGTTAGGGCTGTCAATGACTATCGACTATATCAAAAAGTCAAATTGCACCTTTTTGCATTTAAATAAATTTTGATTAATTTTTGACTTATGAAAACATTGATGGAAATCAAAAGGTCACCTTGAAAAAAGGTTTTCTTTTAACTTGACCACGTATCACTAGAATTACGTAATGACTCTTATTATTATTATTATTAAAGGCACCACAAGTTGCAATGACCTAAGCCAGCACAGCAGCAACATCGGCCACCAGCACCAGCACCAGCACCAGCACCACAAATAATAAATAATGTTTCATCAGAGATAATGGCGTCATCATGGAATCTGCCTGTGGGTACTTTCTCTTCCGTTTATAAACCTAATAACAACTAACGAAAGAGAAATTTATTTATCTGCAAGATTAGTCAGTCGCTCGATCGAAACACAAAACAATTAATTCCACTTGGCAGTTGGCAGGTACCTATACATTTCTTATCTTACCTTGAACTTTTAGATCTTTATTTCCAGTCCGAAGCTATAAACTGTGTGTAACCGACTACTAGAACTACAACCCGGGGGCTTTCGGGTTTATGATGTTTATCTCAATTAATTTATTTATCGACGCCGGACGAAGACGAAGAGCGAAGTGGAAACTGAAACTGAAAAAGTTTCGGAATCGATGAGGGGGAATAGCCGAAGCAGCGCTCCCAGCTCCGAGCTAATGGAATGCGGCAAAAGGCAAAGCAAAAGCAAAATGTGTGTCGCCCGCTACATCTGGGAAACGTGGAAAGAAGTAAAGCTGAATCGAATCGAATCGATCAGCGGGGCAGAGTTGAGGAATCCCAGAGCGCGGCGGCGGCGGGGCTGGCGCTGGGGAATAACAGAAATAAAAAAGCACTTATCTGCGTGGGAGACTAGACAACGCTCCCGAGCGCACTTAATTGCATAGCCGGGTTATTTATAGGTGCGTTACGTACGATATAGGATGTCTAAGTCAATGGGCGAAATTTATAGGTTTAAGAGCGGCGTTACAATATTATAACGTCCACGCACCACGCTACTTTCGTTCGACTCGATCGCTCCGGCTGCCGCGATTCGATTCGATTAATTCGCTCGGCAATGTCATTTGAAGGTCGGAGAATGCGAATGCTCCGGCTCTCCGCTGCTCCGCAGTCCGTGTTCTCCTCGTATGCTGGAACTCGAGACAACAGACAACACAGACAACAAACGTCACCGGTTTGTATTGTATGCAATAAAGGAGTGTGTTTGGTTTGTGGTATTTGATGACAATCAGATTTTTATTGTGTAGGTACTACCTTACCTATGTATGTGTAGGTTACAGTTTTAGCGTTCATAGGCAATTATTGTTATTAATCACAGAAGAAACCCGTTTATTCGTTTAATTTTCTCTAGCATGGTCTACCACCCATCATTTAGCATGATAAAGGTACCAAAAATTGCACGCTCCATCAACCTCCAACCTCCAACCAAAATCAGGCGACTTGAATCATGCAGCAAGTTTATTGGAAGATTTCACAAGCGGGCATAATTTCTAATCAAATTCTTTGCATTCAAAAGCCAGTTTTGTCTACCATAATATCCATTATCCAAATACCTATGTACCCTACAAGACGCGACATCTTTTTTATTAACCCAAGTCATAGCCACGCTTCGGCCAGCCACGCTTTCGTCCACTTTCGAAAAAATCATATTTACTGAAATTTTGCTCAAAAAATTCATACGGCCAGCGACGCTTCACTTCACAAATTGAAAAAAATATTTTTGCTGTAACTTTGCTCAAAAAAATTATACCTAATAAATAGTCAGCCGAGTTTTTGGCCATGGACTGAATAAACTGAAAAATGAAATTTTTGCTGTAATTATGCTCAAAAAGTCAAAAAAATTCATGACAATGTCGGCCACGACTCAATAAACTGAAAAATGTAATTTTTGCTGTAATTATGCTCAAAAAGTAAAAAAAAAATCGTAACAATGTCGGCCACGACTCAATAAACTGAAAAATGTAATTTTTGCCGTAATTTTGCTCAAAAAAGTAAAAAATTCATAATAATGGTCAACCACATTTTCGGCCACGGATTTCAGAAACTGAAAAAATTCTGGCAGAAATTTTGCTGAAAGAAACCCAAAATTCAGAAATAATGGCCATCCTTCGCTTTCGGCCACGACTTAATAAAATGAAAAATGTCATTTATGCTGTAATTTTGCTTAAAAAGTCCAAAAATTCATAATAATGGCCAGCCATTCTTTCGGTCACGGACTTTATAAACTGAAAAAACAAACTTTTTTGCTGAAAATTTGCTGAAAAAGGCCCGAAATGTTATAATAATATTTATTATTATCAACAAAAGAACAAATATTTTCTATTTAAGCCGTCAATAACGAAAAAAAATTTTTTTCCCAGACATCAAACAAAGTTCCTCTTCCTGGCCGAAAGTGTGACTGGCCGAAGCGTGGCTAACTTGACTTGGGTTTTTTATTATAATATGGACATAGTTGGGAGGTGTAAATCTCGCTATGGAAATTTTTACTCAGCTGTCAGATATGCTTTATTCATCAGAGCACGCAGTGCTTTTGCTAGGGAATTTCCCCACGACGTGCCATTTCTTGGACCAAATTCAATTTAATCGTGGATGAGGGTTTCAGAGCAGCTGAAATTTGCCAGCAGTACTTCAGAACCAACACTGACCATCAGAACACATTTTACTTCACTTTCTTCAAATCAGTCCTCACATACGCAACGTGATTTTGTGACATACAATAACCAACCAATCATGTGAAGTATTTATAACCCGATCTGACCCCATGAAGCACTTGTATTTTTCAGTGATTACGTCAAGAAGCAAAACTTGGCTACCGGAGCGGTATCAATCTCTCAGAGATACTCGTCACATATCTAATTCATTCGAATTGGGTCATAGTTTCGTCTGCGTTTTCAAGAATAGGGACGATATCTTTTTACATGTGGTAATGTTATGAAGAAGAATATGGTAAATGCAGAGAGGGGAAGTATGGTTTCAGCAGGATGGAGCACAACCCGAAAATAGAAAATTTCAATGCACCATTTAGATAAGTTGAAGCCTTCAAGAAGCGGGTGATCCCCACAGCAGGTGACGTTCTATGACCGGAACGCTAACTAGCTTTAGCTCCGACGTATTTTTTTAATAATATTAAGTAGGAAACGGTCGTCGGCAACAAGAATGTTTCAAGAACAGCAACTTGTCAAATATTCTTTTCAAATTGACATAATACGAAATTTCCCATGTTACTTTTTAATGTTATGTCAAATTAACAAACGACCTTGATTAATGTATTCAATTCGCATAGCATATACATAAAAGATGGCGCATAATATTATAGCAGTCTTTTTCGGTAAAAACTTGAACAAAAAAAATTTGAATTCAAAGAAAATTGTGGGAATATAAAAATTTCCAAAGGTACCAGTAGCCAAGCCGTTAAACGCATGGTCAATGCAAAGGGCGTGGGTTCGATTCCCAAAAGACACGATAAGCTTTTTTCTTGTACAGTGTTGTCTACGCACAAAGTCCTCATCATATGGGAAACATTTTTCCTTCTCGTTCAAGGAAAATTTTGATTTCGCTGTTAGTTAATTTAATTTGGAGATTAGATTTAATCGATTCGCATTTTTTTGCGAAAATTCTCACAAAAAAAGACTGCTATGACACCTCTATGACATCTTAGCTTCTAGAGTGTCTCAAAGTTTCTGATTAATTGATCAGTTTCACCAAGCGAATCTAGTGATCCATTTTTTCCTTCGTGGATTATAATAGTTTTATTTTTCTCATGGGGCCAAGTTAGGTACCATTTGTCAGGTCCAGGTCAGGTTATAAAAGACGTTGGCGAGCAGTAGAAGAGGTAATTTTGATAAGGTTTAATGTTCACTTTGCACGATTAGTTGTCAAGACACGATTGAGGAAGAATATCTGACGATTCGCGACGAAACGAATAATTAACGAGGTGTAAATCGCATTAGTGGTTTACTTTTACTAATACCGGGTGCCACTAATACTTTATTTACGCCACTGCTAAACTCGATCTTATACTGAAGCTACTGAAAAAAAAAAACGTAAAAAATACTTTGTCCTAATTAGTTTTGGTAATGAAGCTGATTATAGACATCTTTAATAAATAATTAACTAGATCATAAAGGGACTTTCACACGCGCCTATTATACTGTCTAGAATATGTCAATATTAGAACAGTGGTTCGGCAGCTATTAGAGGAAGATCAGTAGAAAAATAAAGAAGAAGACTAGTAAGTGACTGTGAAGGAGACAGTTCAGCTATAGAGAAATTACATACATATA
The DNA here is from genome assembly GCA_910589415.1 of Malachius bipustulatus. Lineage (NCBI taxonomy): Eukaryota > Metazoa > Arthropoda > Insecta > Coleoptera > Melyridae > Malachius > Malachius bipustulatus. Next base: position 55,165,817 of record OU342633.1, read on the forward strand.
TCTGTGTTTAGTGCTGAGTGAAGGACAATCTGATGGTTAATTATTAATACATATTATATAACTTATTGTAAGTAATTGGCTGTAAATAAAAAAAGTTTCGTATTCAAAGAAACTTTTTTTCCAAGTTCACAATTCTACCTGTTCACTTTAGTGAAAACTTTATACCTACCTACAAAGTTCTAGTGCTAGTGCTAGTGCTAGTGAAAACTAAAATAATAAATGCGACAATAATAAGAGACGTTGAAAACTTTGCTCCCAGTCATGACTTTCATAAACTTAAACTACTAAAAGTTTCAACTGGAATTCTTCATTCCTCGCTGCTGAAAACATTATGTACTTTGGAGCTCTTCCTAATCGCGATAACTTCGACGAGAGAGAGTTTCTTGGGCTTATGCACGCTTGTGAAAATTTCTGCACACTATGAAGTTTACAAACTGGGATACAAGAACGAATCCTTGCTCAATTTCACTAGTAGGTATTCATTTTAAATAAGGAAACCTCGATTGGAAATAGTAAATCATGATTCGAGAAGAACTGTAAAAAAGGACTTAACGGCTGAGGCGAAAAATACCAAATAAACATCTTTCTGCTACTAAACACAACTCTCCTCTTTTACACTTGCAAATTACACTAATAGTCACTTGACATTTCTTCAACTGATGAACTGCTCTCAATAATCATGTTGTATTTATAACAAATTAATTATATCAAAAATTAATATTCCGACTTTGTCCATTTCTTTTTTGAGACACGTGAGGAAATGAACAAAGAAGAGTGCCGATCGTTAGTGCTGACCTTTTTCATGACATTCTTCATTTTCGGTTCGAGCTTTGAAGATATTTGTACATGTGACAAAGAAAGCAAAACCAAACGTCATTGCTTTGTTTATTAGATATCTCTCGTTATCTTCTTTTTACATACCTCTACGTATATAATAATTGTCCAATAACCAGAATTGCTGGTTCTTCTCGCTTTTAAATCGAACAATCGATTTTGTGTTCAGATTGTATTGATTTTGCTATGAAAAAAGTTGGTTCACTAATAATTTGGCAAGAAGAAGGGCAATGGGATTTTCCCAAAATGGGTAGGTACGAGTATCAATCATCCTACGAAATTATAAATATTTATTTCTTATACCCAATTTTTCAATTTGCATACCGCATGATTAAAAATTCACACTGTAATAAAAGTAAATCTTTAAATAAATAATCACACACTTAACGTCATTGGAATTCATCTCTCGAACGATTATTTATTCAAATAAAACCACCAAGAGTTTAGAGTGCATTCATTGAATATGCAAGGTTATACCTGATGAAAGCACGTTGCGAACGCCTTGATTTAAATATGCGAAAGCGATCCTTGCGGACTTGAAAAGCTGTATTTGCAATGACCTAACATTTTTTTTAAACCAATAATAAATCGTATAGAATCATTATTCGAATACGAATACTAATGGTATTCGTTTCGTAGAACTAACTGTTGATGTATTCTAGCATGAATGCATAAACATCCTTCACCGCTGACAGTGCTGACACCTCCACGAAAGAACGAAACACAAAGAATTAATACACCAACCTTATTGAACGTAAAAAAATTGTCAAAATTTACTCGAAAAAAGCTTTATAGCCAGAAAAGTTAGCAAAAGCAGGGAAATCCACTTTTCCAATAAATACCCATAGTAACACAGCTGTTTCGGTCTCTTTTTGACCTCATCTGCTAGCCATATCAGACTGATGTTGGATTTCAGTGATATGAAAGGTTTGGCGAGGCTATTTTTCAATTCGCGAACGTGAAACTGACGTAAACCTGCCGAGAAGGATCTAGAATCTAGAATAGAATTCAGGTTATAGTGGAACATACAACCGCTCCAGAAAGCAGCTGTTCGGACAGTTATCACGTGACCAGGCAGTGACATCCTCTCTTTTTTTTGCAATCATGTAGGTATAGGCTATAATAGTAAGAGATAGTCGATGAATTGAGGTGATTATTATTATTATTATTATTGAGAGACTGTTATAAGATTAATAAGTATGAAAAGCAAGCCGTTGCAGAATTATTATTGAATTTTTTTCGACGCTTACTATAATGTAGGTAGGTATGTATGGTAATAACAGGTTAAATTCCTCAAAGTATTTTTTTGGTTCAGCTTTAGCGCATTCAATTTGCTGTCTTAATTATTAAGGCAGGTCAGCAAAGAGACGATTACCTACAAGGTTAAAGTAATTTCCTGCTTGGTTCCAATAGCGTTCGAGTCCACACTTTTTACTTAGGGATTTCCAACCAATTTAAATTTTTAATAATTTTCTTTTTTTCTTTTTCAGGATTCTCGCTTTTCAGCAAACCTTTATTCTGAAAAGGGTTTATGTAGATCATTCTGCAGATAATTATTTTATGAAGATAGCCTAAAATTAGTTTTCTTTTATGAGATATAAAAATTAAATTTCAGATTTAAATATTATGTAAAATGACCTTTTTTTTATGATATGAATATTATTATAGGGGTGCTGAAAATTTTTGAAAACTCCTTTTACACAATTTGAAATGGTATGTAGGATCTAGTGAGACGAAGCCTTATATGTTTGAAAATTCAAGTTTTTGGAATTGGACCCTCTCGTTGCTGAAATCTGACCGACTTCCTGGAATTAGTTATTTGGCAATTTCTTATCTTCAGTTAGAATTTTTATATTGAAGTCCAGTTTCTACCTCTGCCAGGTCCATAAATGCCAAAGAGGGAAGTTTAATTTATGCCAAATTCTTTGACTTTCTGTTTTTGGTTTTTTGGCTCTAGTTCAGACATTTTTAGGTTTTCACCCAAAGAAATGCTAGTTTTGGAAACTTCTCATCTTCAGTTACAATTTTCATATCGAAGCAGTCCAGTTTCTACCTCTGTAGAGCCCATAAATGCAAAAAACGCTGATAAAAATTGTTTCATTTATGCCAAATTCTTTTGACGTTCTGCTTTTAGTTTTTTGGCTCTCTATTCAGACATTTTTTGGTTTTCGCCCAAAGAAATGCTAGTTTTGGAAACGTCCCATCTTCAGTTACAATTTTCATATCGAAGCAGTCCAGTGTCTACCTCTGCAGAGCCCATAAATGCAAAAAAGGGTTGATAAAAATTGTTTCATTTATGCCAAATTCTTTGACGTTCTGCTTTTAGTTTTTTGGCTCTAGTTCAGACATTTTTAGGTTTTCGCCCAAAGAAATGCTAGTTTTGGAAACTTCTCATCTTCAGTTACAATTTTCATATCGAAGCAGTCCAGTTTCTACCTCTCTAGGATCCATAAATGCCAAAGAGGAAAGTTTCATTTATGCCAAACTCTTTGACTTTCTGTTTTTGGTTTTTTGGCTCTAGTTCAGATAATTTTAGGTTTTCGCCCAAAGAAATGCTAGTTTTGGAAACTTCTCATCTTCAGTTACAATTTTCATATCGAAGCAGTCCAGTTTCTACCTCTCTAGGATCCATAAATGCCAAAGAGGAAAGGTTCATTTATGCCAAACTCTTTGACTATCTGTTTTTAGTTTTTTGGCTCTAGTTCAGATAATTTTAGGTTTTCGCCCAAAGAAAGGCTAGTTTTGGAAACTTCTCATCTTCAGTTACAATTTTCATATCGAAGCAGTCCAGTTTCTACCTCTCTAGGATCCATAAATGCCAAAGAGGAAAGTTTCATTTATGCCAAACTCTATGACTTTCTGTTTTTGGTTTTTTGGCTCCAGTTCAGACATTTTTAGGTTTTCGCCCAAAGAAATGCTAGTTTTGGAAACGTCCCATCTCCAGTTACAATTTTCATATCGAAGCAGTCCAGTTTCTACCTCTCTAGGATCCATAAATGCCAAAGAGGAAAGGTTCATTTATACCAAACTCTTTGACTTTCTGTTTTTGGTTTTTTGGTTCCAGTTCAGACATTTTTAGGTTTTCGCCCAAAGAAATGCTAGTTTTGGAAACGTCCGATCTTCAGTTACCATTTTCATATTGAAGTCAAATTTATACCTCTGTGGGATTCAAAATGCCCAGATTGACTTTAAAATTCAAAAGAGTTCAAACAGTATAAATTGTGTCAAAATATTATTTGGCATGACGCCATTTTGGAGCCCACAAGTCCATTTTTTTCATCTCGCAAAAACCGACTTTAAACTCCACTTCTTCTCCTTATCTCCGTCCCTCTTTCTCTCTTATTTTAAGCGAAATTGTGATACATTCGAAAATTAACTAAAGATCACTGGACTTCTCTTTATGAACTTTTTGTTTTTGTTGGAGGTATTTACCGAATTACATACTTATGTCTCTATAAAGTTTCTTTGATAACCTGATAACCTCAAAGTTCTAACCAATGACAGTTTTCTTGCCTGCATGAATCTGGGTGTAATTTTCTTTCTACTATTATTATTGTGGAGAATTAGTTTGTCGTAACCAGGAGACGTGGGTTCGAATTCCCATGCATTGGAAACCCTTAACATAATTAAATTTGTATAATAAATGAAGGGAAATGACCGGAAAAAAGTAATAGAGGGGATTTTTTTCAAGAAAAAAAAAACAACTAATAGTGTTGTAGGTATTTAGATAACAAAAGAAAAATCGTTTTATTATGACAAGAATGAGTTTAATATCGCACGTTATAAATTTAAATTCCTCTGGCTGGCGACGCGTTCGTTTTATTTATATATACAAAAATATTTTGCACTGGATAGCGTGATAGCGTTAGAGTTTAACGATTTTTTTTTTGATTAATTGCCATACTGACTTCTAACCTGAAACCCATAAAAACCATTTACTACATATCCGACGCCGTATCGAAGTTAATAATAAGTACATAATTACAAAATGTAGTTGTTTATAACCCCTTGTCTCTTTCCACTAGTTAGTTCAAGGGTCAAAAGCTCATTAAGCGATAGTAAAAAGCATCATCAATCGACACTATCGTATACAAAGTTCGGTTATCCTTGTTTATTTTGAATTAAAGATACGATGTTTTGCAATCTCTGATTAATGTACGAGTATGATGTATAATGTATAATAAGTTTTATGGTAATTTATTACATATAATTTTGTTATTGTTATTCGTATTAACAACATGGTCTGCGTGTTTGTGTGGGTATGCGTTGGTTTCTAAAAATAAGTTTATTTACGTTTGCTTTGCAACTCAATCGTAAGTTCGATTGTTTAGTGGATTGCGCAGTAGTAGCCTGCCTTGGAATAATAAATGGGTACAATTAACCGAATGAATTTGCCTAACCTGTTGGAAAACAACAACAATTAGTGTAGAGATAATTATATTATGTGGATTATAAATAGGAGACCAAAGTTTCAATTTTATCGCTCCCGGTGCCTAGTGATAGCACACATTCATTATCACCTATGAAAATTTACACAAGCCGACATTTACATAGAATTTTTTTAGGATTTTAATTCCATTATGTACATATTTATACAACAAGTGGGCTCGATTATTTATTACCGGGAATTAGATAATTATAATCGCAAATAATGCAAAAGCAAAACATGACCCGTGAAAATTTTTAGGAAATCATTGCTTTCTTTGTATAATTAAACCTTAACTTAAATTTAAATCCGATGAATATTATGCGCGATGGGAAGTAAGGGAGGGAGGATATTTCACTTTATTTCACTTTTTTTCAATCTGCTATATGAATCAAAAACACGCCAAAAGAGGAGTGCGCCGCCGAACAGAGAACTTAAAGATTTTAACGTCTTCATTCAATCATCGGAATCGCCCTTGGTTGCCTACATAGCATGCTGCCATCTAGTAGTCACCACCAAAACCAGAGAATCCTGGATGGTCACTAATTATTGAGAATCGAAGTTTTATGGTGGGGGAAGCAGTGTTCGTAGAACCACTTACATTTTAGGGTTGCCTTTCGCAAAGTGACCTTGACCGAGTGTCGAGGTTACGATTGCCCAAAAAAACTATTTTTTACAAAATGACCTTGGCGGGGAGTAAAGTGATAAGGGATACCCTGACATAGGGTTGTAGCTTACTTTTTTTTATGACTATGTCATGGTCTGCATTCTGCATGGTGTATAAGGATTTGAATGATCGAGATTGACACTGACTGATGAGTGTCTTGGTGAAGAACGAAGAAGTCCTCGTTAGAACTACGATTAATGGCCACAAAGGAGTCTTATTGTGAGTCAAGTAACTTTGAGTATGACCTTGTAAAGTGATTTATTAATGTATCTTCTAGTTATTCAAGTAAATGGACCAGTTGAGGCTTATGAATGAGATTGAACTACATATTGTGCAGTCACAGAAGGAATAAGACACTTGAGCTGGTTTTACTCTTGTTGACCAGGTTTTATGCGTGAGATGTGGGGTAATTAATGGATGCTATAATAGCAGGATGAAGAAGGACCAGGGAACAACCGAAGATTAGGACAGGAGCATATAGTAAAGTTTGCCCCTATTTCTCCCCATATTTCCTGCGTTAGGTATAACTCCACAAAGCTGTGTAATTTAATTTTCATTTTTTTTTGTACAGCCATGAAACATATATGACAATAGATGTGCTTATCGGTTGCTTGCAAACTTGAAAAAGTTATCATTAGTTCTGAGAATTCGGATTTTTGAAACATTTATCTCCTTTTAGCAACGATCCTTATTTTTATCTACTCCTATTACATAAAATGAAATCCATTAAAAGCACAATTTAAAAAAACGTGCATTACTATTAATATGCATTAATACGTGCATTACGTGCATTAATATGTGCATTACTATTATTATTATTGCCCTGTTGAATAATGACATTATTATTCAATCGGTATGTCAATAAGTATTAAAGGTCAATGTATTAGTTACTTTCTGAGTTTTGCTTCAGTAGTTTAAAAGTCCTTAAACGTTAATTTGCTACTGGAAAGTATGAAAATTTACATTTTTGAAAGTTGAACCTGCGGTAGCTTGGCGGGTTAGTGCATGGTGAAGCCGTTGAACTGCCTCGGACTGAGTTCGATTCCCAGTCTCGCTCTGGTTGTTTGTGTCGTCTTATACTATTTACTCGGTTTATTTGAAGCTGGTCACATGAGCAAGTTCTCGTAGTCAATAATTTTTTTTTCAATAATTCGCATATTTTTTTCTTAATTTTCACTTCTTCAAGTAATAGTTGTAGATAAAGTATAGTATAGATTTCGCATAAATGACTGTATTAAGCAGTCAGATTTTAGAGCACTCCCTCAGTTAATCCTATGCAGCTTTTTCTTTTGGTTTTCCTCTTTTGTCAATTATTGCTTTTCACAGTACCTACGTCAAATGATTTTCTTATTTCAGTTATTTCACCATCATTCATCGATTAATAAATTTCCCTTTGTGTCAAATTGCTTTCACTGTATATCAATTACTTTTCCTATTTACGTGCAATAACAGAATTATAAACGTTGGAAAAGCATTTGATATAAAATGAATCTTATTTGACAAAAGAGGAATTTAAACTGACGTTTGATAGATGGGAAAATCATTCGAAAAATTTGGAAACCATTGACAAAATGACGAAAACCTAAATGGAAAGACTTGAACAATAAAACCATCAATATGGGCTTGTTGTAAATATTTTATTATTAAATAATGCTTGTTGATACGACAAGCACCAGCATAGAAAAAAAATTATAGCCATATGCATATTTATGTTAGGAGCTTAATATTCATGATACTTGGACGCCTGCCTTAACGATTTTTATAATTTTTTTTTATAGCTATGAACATAAAGTGTTAGGATAGCTATTATTACTCAACTGTTCAAGTATTTCAAGTATGTTTTTGTAGTAAAATTCATGAAGTGGTCGACTTTAATTACGGAAAATTGCTTGTAGCAAACTTAATGGTAACAAAGAACTTCCAGCAGGTGGCATCAAATGTTCGATTTTTATTATTTATGCTAGTCTAACAAAAATGTTCTTGTTTCTCTTTTATTGTCAAGAATTTTTTGTCACATTCACTTCCATGTGAAATTTTTCCTTTCTTTTAATTTTTTTTTCCAAGAAAAAGGTGGTATTTTTCTGTTAAATTCTGTTAGATTGTTGAGGGTAGTTTTTGACTGTCGAAGTTTTCTTAGTTGATTCAAGTCGTTTGAAAAAAAAAAAACAGCTTCAAAAAATATTTTTTTATGAAAAAATTCCCGTGACGATCAATGAAACCTATTCACCTATTACCTCATGCACATGTAAATTTAAAATAACCGTTTGCTAGAAAAAAAAAAACAGAAAAAACTTTGAAGGGTAATTTTTTGGATGCCCGAAGTTTGAGTCACCTGTACCTACATACAGTGTAGGTAGGTACAAGAAATTTTCGGTATCAGTTTTCAAACACGATTTGTGAAAAAAGTATTGAAAGAAACGTGACTTTGTAACACGATAAAACGAGTTTCGGTTTATTGAGATAAACAGCATCTGGTTCTGGTTGTTACGAAAACAAGGTCACATGTTCACGTTCTATCCTATCTCTTATTACAATACCAGACAAGTTGACAATAATTATCATTCTCGTGTTGCTTTAGAATGTTAATGCGGACGATTAACCCAATGACCATCATTAAATAGAATAATTGAGTCCTTGGGAAAACAGAAATAAATAAAACCCTAGGAGCCACCGTTTTTGACTTGAGCGGTTAATTTCTCACGACTTCATGCACAATGAAAAAATCACAATGAAATGAACTTAATACTATGTACGTAGGTAGGTACATTTACATTACTTCCTATTTAATTTATATTTGAATTGTTTAAAAAATATGTAGCTCATAATGAGATTGGCCAACCGTATGGGTATTATCTTTTTTCCAAGGAAATTGCGGTCTGAATTATAGTGTTTGGCAGGAAACGGTATAAAAACCATCTTCTCAAGGCATCCGCATAGTGATTTATATTACAACGATTTAGAATTATATCTAAATTAGTCACTTGAGAGGAAATTCCTACACTTGGAATTTAATCGATTATTAAATCCGGACCGGACAGCTGGCTGAGAGAAAAAAAAAGATGTCCTTACTATAATACTTTATAATAACTTACCTAATTTTAACTTCAATCAGGAATAATTAATTAGAAAGCACCAAGCACCTGAAAATAAAAATGAAAATTAAGTAAAAAATAAAATAAACCATTTCAATTTGATACGGTTAATGCATTTAACAATCGTTTTTTCATGACTATTATTATTATTATTATTATTGCGTAGTTTTAATGGTCCAAATTTTTAATTTCGCGTTGCAAAACTTTCCATTTATTATTATTAAAACTATTACAATACACGATAACACCGTTATTAAACCCGCCATACAATTTATAAAAAGAAACATGAAATCCGAAAGGAACATTATTATTAGCTTGTTTTGCAAGGACCAAAGATGATAAGTAAAACACGAGGCTAATTGATAATGCGATAATACAACAATAAACAAACGGGCATAATTGAATTGAATAAACATTAACCTTTCAATTTTAATTTCACGATGTGGTTGTAAAAGCGTAATTCTGCACAATAAAACATATATGTATAAATAAATAAATAAATAAATAAATAAATAATAAATTTAGAAGTGATTATTATTAATATTGTAGGTAGTTTTATAATATGCAGGTACATGTATTGTAAAATAATGAACCAATCTGAACTCTCTAAATTTTAAAATTACTTATTAAGAGTAAATTCAATGTTAAAACGGTTAAACATTCAAACATCCATTAGCAAGGCTGAGGCTACAATAAAGTTGCAAATCATGTGTATAGTTAGTAGTGTGTATACTCTCGAGACTATTAAATAATTTAATATTAAATAAATAAATAGTTTAAGAAATAAATTAACAAAAAAAAAACATTTTCTGACTTTTATTTTTACCACGATGAATTTATTTTCACCAACTGATTGATCAATTTCCATTTACTTATTATCAGTTTCAAGTGCACGCCGATAGTTTAATAATTAACAATCAAGTAAATGAAAAAGTTCAAAAAAGGGGTGACTCCTTGCTAAAAAATCAAACAAATTTTTCAAATGAAAATAAATCGTTCGCACTCCTCATCTCCTGTTGAGATACGACCGCTCGAAGGGAGAATAAGGGGGCCAAAAAGTAGTTTCAAACTTTTTTTCTTACAACGGTACTGGCATTTTAAAATAAAATATATTTTGGATAGTCTGATTTATTCTGCATAAAGCAGTGTCTAGTATTTTTTTTTTGTACATTAAATGATTTTCAAGGAAACTTTGTCCCTTTAAACTGTTATAATAAACACAGATTCCGGCCAATGGTCGAAAAAGGCAACCAAAACGCGTTCTGGCCAAAACGACGATTGACAAGGTCCGAAATATCGCTTCCTGGACGTTTAATGTGCGCCAGAGCTTGTTCTGGACCTTTTGAGATTGTCAGATGAACGTGTCTAGCATGCACATAAAAAAACGCCCGTTAACTGATTTTGGGACCGAAGTCAAGTTAATCACTCTTCGGCCAGACTCGCTTTCGGCCAGCGAGAGGAGAGGGACTTTTCGTAATTTTTTTTCGTTAATTGCGGTTTAAATGAAAAATATTTGGTTCGTTTTTGTTAATAATAAAAATAATATTAGGAAATTTCATCCAATAAAAATGGTAACCTGAAAAAAACCGTAATTATTGAAACGCCAGAGGGCCAGCGACGCTTTCGGCCACGGAGTTAATAAACTAAAAAAATCATATTTACTGAAAATTTGGTGAAAAAGGTGTGATATTTTATAATGCTCGCCAGCTATACGCTTTCGGCAAATAAATAAACTAAAAAAGAAGAATTTTTTGCTGAAAAGAGTCAGACGTTTTATAATAATGGCCAGCCACGCTTTCGGTCAATAAATAAACTGCAAAAACCAATTTATGCTGAAATTTTGCTGAAAGAAGTCCGAAATTTTATAATCATGGCCAACCATGCTTTCGGCCACGGACTTAATAAACTGAAAAAAATAATTTTTGGTAAAACTTTGCTGAAAAAGGTCTGAAAATTTAGAATAATGGCCAGCCACGCTTTCGGCCAATAAATAAACTGAAAAAAAAACAATTATGCTGAAATTTTTCTGAAAGTTCAAAATTTTATAATCATGTCATGATCGGCCATGCTTTCGGTCACGGATTTAATAAACTGAAAAAAATGGTCTGAAGGGCTGCGATTATTTCGCTATTGATCTCAATAGAGGCAACATAGTTTTCAAACAGATTTGTTTTGCTGTAAATACATTTTTTTCTAGGGTGCCCGTTTTTAGTAAAACTGCATGGTGATCTCGGTTACCAAAAGATACGAAGTAGGTTAAATTGATAAAAAATTGCGTGAAATTTATTAGGATACCTTCAGTCGTTTCTGAAATATGCTGAAAAACTGAAAAAGCTAAACTTCTATTTTTAGGCATATCTTTTTTATTAAATATTAAAAGTATGTATGACCTAAATATTTTTTGTATGTTTATACATCGTCAAAAACTATCCATGTGACATTACAAAAATTTTCCAAGCCGTCGAAATCCCACTTCCCATGGTCAAGTTTTGTTTTTCTTGTGATCGCCATATTTTTTTCATGTCAAATTTTTTTTTTTTTAATATTATAGTTTTTTGGTGAGTTGATATATTAATACCTGCCGGATGACCTGAAAAAGTAGTTTCCTATATTTTTTTTTTAAATTGACAAATTTAGACGAATGTCGAAAATTGAATAGGTATAGGTATATGGAACGTTTTTATATGGTTTACCGGTGAAGAAAACGAACAGCTAATCTTTTTTAATAATAAATAATCCTACTTTACAAGTTGATAATAATTCAGGATCAGGAAGAGATATGTATAATTATTATTATTATATCACTAATATACGCTAAATCAAATTAATAGTTTTCAATTAAAGTGACAAATTGTGGAATTTAATGGCTTACGGTGAAAGGAATTTCAATATGGAAATTCGGCAATTAAAAGCAAAAATAAAAAATAATCATTATCAATCAATAATAAATATTGAAGATGGCAGGCAGGCTGACCATCATAGTAATAAAGAAGCGAGTTTCTTACGTAACGGTTGAAAGTCATCGAGCGGATGATGATGAACAAAGTATATTTATGTACTTGGAACTGCCAGCGCATATTAAAAATAAACTACCTGATGATCAACTTGAAGAACTTGTCTAGCTTGTCTTTTCATTATAAAATTGCTTATTAAACATGGTGAGCTGGCCTGTAGGTAGGTAGGTAGTAGCATCCGGTCTGCTTCCCGCAGGCCATTCGAAATTTTAAACACGTTCCCATTAATAAAGTTCACCATCAGTATGCAAAACGTATGTAAATAATTCCGCTTCTTTCATTTTCTATGAACCAATAAAACAATAATAATAATAATAATGGCTGGAAGCAATGATTATTATTCAGTGTATCATAATACCTAATCAAGTGGGCTGATTATTAATAAGTGACTAGTTAGGTATCTAGTGAGTGTAGTAATAATTGGTTGATATTTCGCAAGGTATTTAGAGGTCAAACACTCTCATAATAATTATTATTATAAAATTATAAATTGTTTCATTAAGTAGGGGGTACAAAAATTACAAAGTTAAGCGTAGGTGAAAAAGTCGATAATTTTTGGGCATTTCCTGTTAAAAAAGTCTGAGGGTGAGGAAAACAACGCTCAGTTGTTGGGAGATTTTAATTTGATCAACTTGCGATCAGTGAAAGGGAATTCGCCTTCGCGAGTGTTTCTTTTTTTTTAATATTTAAATTATAAGTACTTACTAGATTTACACTAGATTTAGAAAATACGTATCTCGGCCTCCTACTTCTGATACATCGTTGGAAAGGTCTTTTTGAGGATAATATTTTCCACTCAATTTTACAGTCTTTTTCTCTTGATGGTGTTCCTCTTTTGTCAATTGCTTTGTGTTTCATTTTATATCAATTTTTGATTTTCCCATTTACGTATAATGGCAGTAGGTATCATAAATATCGGAAATGCAGGGAATCTTTTGACAGAAGAGGAATTTGATTTGAAATAACAACACTGACGTTTGATAAATGAGAAAATCATTTGACAAATTGAGAAACGCAATAATAATTGACAAAAGAGGGAAAAAATAGAAAAAGACTAAATGATTTTGTCGAAAAAAGCAGATATTTTATAGTGGGGTCCGGCTATACACCTCATTAGAGGGTCATATTAAAAAGCAGAAAATAAAAAATAAACACTGTAACTTTTTCACCTTTTTTTATATTTTTGCACCACATTTCCAGTTTTTTTCGAGTTTTTAACTAATTAACTTTATACAAACAAAACCGAGAACAAAACATGCCGCGCAACTTCTTTCGGATTTGTGAATGTGAAAGTTTAGGGAATGAGACCAACAAAGTTCGAAATGAAATGAAAAAAATTGATTTGATGGAAAGCAATTTTTTCAATCAATCAAACCCTCTTGAAAAAAAATTATTCTTTTTCTAATGATGAAACCATGTTTCAAAGTACCTAAGAGGTTAGAGAAAAAAATCATTATTGGCCGAAAAGCAATGACGGTCATAAGAATATTTTACACGTCAGAAGATGACATTGACGGAGTTATAAATATTGTGGGTTATTGCATCATAAGTTTATATACAGGGCGTTAAAAAATCGAATATTTGATACTTGGAAAGGGTATAGTATGGGCCAAAATAAGTCAAAAAAATCTCAATAAACATAAGTCCGCAAATAGACGGTTTTGGAGATAAGGAGGTGTTTTTACATTTTGGTTAGGTATACACTTTTTGTTAGTATGTATGTAGGTATGTACAAACAAATGACAGAAACTTATAAATAAAACCAAAAGATTGAATAAGATGATATAAGGATAGGTTAAGTGATAAAACAAAGTGATAGAAGCGAGGATAGAAGAATAATTTTTCACAAGATTGTTCTTTTTTGAGTTTTGTTTTCCATTTTCAAAAATTTGCTTCTTCTTATCACTTATACAGGGTTATTCACGGTATACGCCACGGAAGATTATGACCGTGTCTCTGGATTTTAGGATCTTTTTATTTTTGGAGTGGATAGAAACCCGGCAGAGGTACGTTTTAAAATTGTATTCATAATGTACAGGGTGTCCCAAAAGCATGAAACATATCAAAGTTATGTTTTTTTTAAATGGAATGCTCCTATGTTATTGCATTTTTAAATTGCCTAGGAAGAAAAAATAAGATTGGTTTTTACAGTTTGTGTTTAAATTCAGAAGTTTTTGAGTTATGAACAAGTGAAAATCGTCATTTTTCAAGTTTAAGGCCCTGTACAACGAAAACGGTTCAAGATAGAGAAAAACGGCTTACATGTCCCTATTTTAACTTTTCATGTACTATCCTATGGTATAGAAACATTTGTACATTCTTTGATTTATTTATTTGTCGACGCGTAGAAAAATCTCAGAATTTTTCAAATTTTTTATCACCCTGTATAAACACTTCATCTGCATCATAGGATAGTTCATGCAAAGTTAAAATAGGGACACGTAAGCCGTTTTTCTCTATCTTCAGCCGTTTTCGTTGTACAGGGCCTTGAACTTGAAAAATGACGATTTTCACTTGTTTATAACTCAAAAACTTCTGAATTTAAACACCAACTGTAAAAGCCAATCTTCTTTTTTTTTTCCTAGGCAATCTAAAAATGCAATAACATAGGAGCATTCCATTTAAAAAAACATAACTTTGATATGTTTCAGGCTTTTGGGACACCTGTACATTATGAATATAATTTTAAAACGTACCTCTGCCGGGTCTCTATCCACTCCAAAAATAAAAAGATCCCAAAATCCAGAGACACGGCCATAAACTTCCGTGGCGTATACCGTGAAAAACCCTGTATATGTTTTTCACTGATTAATAGCCGACTATACGATAAGAATATGCAAGTTTTTTGCAAATTAAAAAAACAAAAAAAAAACAAAAAAACAATTTTGTGAAAAATTATTCTTTTATTACCATATCACCTTATCTAAATTTTTATCACCTTATTCAATATTTTGGTTTTGTTTAAAAGTTTCTATTATTTGTTTGTAGCTACATAAATACATACATACATACCTACATACTAAAAAAAAGTGTATACTATACCCATATTGTTAAAAAATAAATAAAACCTCCGTATCTCCGAAACCATCAATTTGCGAACCCGTGTTTATTGAGATTTTTTTCTTATTTTGGTTCATACTATACTCTCTCTAAATATTCGATTTTTTTAACACCCATAGGATATTACCTAAGTATAAATTTGGCGAGAAAATAGCTTTTTTGTTGAATCGTTTCATAAAGTTGCCATCTTGATGGTCATTTCAGTTTTAAAAAAAATAGCTATTTAGGCACTCAATGCCTAAATAGCTATTTATGATACAATAAATAAATTGCAAAATGGAGTGTTTTCAACATGGACCAAAATTGCCAAGCGAGGCCGAAGGCCGAGTTGGACTATTGTGCCCAAACATTCCTTTTGCCAAGTGTCACACAATTTTTTTTTTGTTAATTTGCCAAGAAACAACGATTTTAGAATAATTCCAAGTCGTCAAGGAGATTGATACTTTATTATTTCAAAGTGACCTTTTTATGTCACTTTTAATCACAAGTGCGTGAAAGTACGTCACTTTTAGGTACTTATGCCTAAAAGAAGATCATTTCGAATCTAAAATGACAATCAAAATGGCAACTCTATGAAACGATTTAAGAAAAAGTGCTTTTAAAAGCCTGTCACTTTGATAATATAAAATACCAATCTCTAGAGTTCACAAATTGCTGTTTCTTGACGATTTAACAAAAAAAATTGATACAAGTTGCAAAAGAAGTGTTTATATTAAGCACTTGACGATTGTCAAACTCGGCCTTCGGCCTCGTCCATGCCGAAAACATTCCCATTTTGCAACTTGTATCACAAACGAGATCACAAACTACTATTTTTTAATTAGGAATATTTAATTTGTTTAAATATGTGTCATAATATTAATTACATCATGTCCCATAGGTATAAACACAGAAAAACATTGCCACACTTGTCCAGTTGTGTTAAGTTCATATACTTCATGGTTATCGTGTTTCTTATTAAATTGTATTTTTTCAAATCAAACAACTTTTTTTGATATCAGGTATTTAAATTATTGAATTTAATAAACTCGAACACGAAAAAAATCAATCTCACAACACTGGGGTCTGATGTTTAACAGCTTGAACCGAGGCTTTGAACTTACTGATATTCCTCAATTACAAAAATAAGTAATGAATGGAAGTAATGACAAGTTCAGATGTGCTACATTTTATTCAAGTCAAGTTAGCCACACGCTTCGAGCAGCCACGCTTTTGGCCAGGGAGAGATATTTCGATTAAAGTCCAGCAAAAAAATTTTTTTTCGTTATTCATGGCTTGAATGGAATAAATATTATTATAACATTTCGGACCTTTTTCAGCAAATTTTCAGTAAAAAAATTATTTTTTTAGTTTCTCAAGTCGTAACCGAAAGCGTGGCTGGCCGTTTGTAGAATGTTGTATTTTTTCAACAAAATTTCAGCTTAAATGATTTTCTTAGATTATTAATTCTGTGGATGGTCATTATGATGAATTTTTTGAGCCAAATTCTGCAAAAATAATTTCTTCCACAATTTCTCAAGTTCATAGCTGAAGGCGTAGAATTTTTTTCAAGAAAATTTCAGCAAAAATGATTTTTCAAAAGTGGAAGAAAGCGTGGCTGACTGTGATAATTTTATAGCAAATCAAATATTTTTGATTGAAACTGTAAATAACGAAAATAAAAGCTGAAAATCAATCGAAGTCCCTCTCCCTGGCCGAGAGTGTGGTTGGCCGAAGCGTGGCTAAACTTGACTTGGGTCAACATTTAAACTACATTAGTAATAAGACTATAAAGACTAATTAAGAGGCTAGTTTTGTGACTGTGACATTAATTTAATCACTTGATTGACTTCCTCATAAGCAATCGATCCATTGTTTCGAATCGGACAGTATAAATAAATAAATAAAGATCATTAATGTGCATGTCTCTCTCTATTTAAAGCAAATGTAAACAATCTGTTCTTGGAAATTTCTAAGCCATCTCATTAATCAATAGCAATTACGTTTTTCTGCAGCTATTATTAACGCTGGCATTAAAATAGAAACGATGGTTACAGACGCCTACATCGAATAATTTATGCCCAACCCGTTTATCGAGGCCATTAAATGTAAACGCCAGAATATGAAGTTGGCTCATAATCTATTCAAAAGCTTCTATTTCCTGCCCGCCTGGCTGCCTGGAGGTTTACCTGATTAAAAATTTATTCATTCATGTCATTCACATCCTTATGCGACTTGCGAGTCTTCTCTGACTTCTATTCAATAATACTCCCATCCGCATCCATAGAACCCTCTCCCCCTCTCGTGTTAGTGTTAGTTGGTGTTGGTTGTCACGTCGATAGGTCGATATTAAATGTCGATTGATAGTTGATAGTTTGATAGCTTTTGTAGTGTCCCATGTCCGTTCAAGTAATAATAATAATAATAATAATAACACCACTGTAACTTTCACGACTGAAATCGAGCATTCAAGAAAGATACATAATATCGTCGTAAAACAAAACTCCTGTGTGACGCTTCACTTGCGTTCTTGCGTAACACACCGGTTTAGTTTCACATGTCACATGTTTACATTGCTTTTATCTGTCATGGGAACGGAGTGGGTCGTGGGTCGTGTTATACCTACTCTAATGACCTGTCTATCCTTGGGACGACGAAGGTAAGATTCCAATCTGTAGATTCGCAGCATTCATTGCAAAATTTTATCAAAGTAGAGTTCTACGAACTGTGACGAATAAAAAATGTAACAAAACATGGGAAAATATTAGTTTTTTTACTTGACAGTGGGACACCAGATGGGGACAAATTTTTTCAGCAATAATTGTCGTTATTAATAGAATGACACCAACACATACTTCTTTTGGTGAAAGTCACACCCAAATGCGTCAAAAATTGAATGTTTGGGCACGCTTTCCAGCTGCGACAGCATTATTAGGCCAAGTTATTTGAAGTTGTTAGATGACATGATCCTTTAATCACCAAGCAGTCGTAAATATTCAAGAAAATCACCAGGATAGAGCGCCTCCCCGTTATCACGTGCACATACGCGGCTTGCATAGGCAGGAGAAGTCCCAATGTTCTGCAGTTTCGTCTCCTTCTCTACATCTTCTGCACTTTGGGTCCCGTGTACCAATAATTATTGTAGTATGGGGGTGTTTCTTTAGCCTGCAGTGGCCAAAGTAAATGCCTATTATGAGTCTTATGGTTGTTTTTGTTAGCTGTAACTACAAGAGATATTTAGAACTTTTCGGGTCAGGGCTAGTAATTGCTAACCTGTCTTGGCGGCATGTCTTTAGGTTTGTTTTCTTTAACCTACAAGTTTTACGTTGTTGTGTGAAGTAGCTTTAAAAGTAAGCCTCAAGCACTTGGTGTTGGTGTTTCCAAGCGGTGACCCATTCATTCAAGTAGTGACCACGACTGACATTGCTTAGCTTATTCAGTGATCGGACAAGAAGCGCTATTTCGGCACGGTACCGTCACACCGCGATGGTTTCTCGTGACGGTCTGTTCAAACAAGAACATCGCTAAAGAAATTTCACTTAAAAGAACATGCTTTCTAATGAAAAACTCGACCTCTCTTACTATTTTTTGAAAGAGTATTTGGCGCGAGAGGGATGCAAAAATTCCTTTGAACCAAACCAACATTAGATTTTGTCCACCTTCAAGTTAAAATTGACCTGTTGCGGCATTTAGGCTGATGTAGACCTATTGCCATCAGCGTTTCTGTCAACTGTAAGGGATATAATCGACAGTCTGTAATCACGTAAATAAAACGAAATAAAAAAAAACAAAATAAACACGACTTATGCCCGTATTCACAAACGATAATTTCCTAAATAATTACGTAATCAATTATCCCCATCTCATTCTATTGCAAAAAAACTGCATATCTCCATCTCACTCATTTAATTAATTACGTAATTATTTAGGAAATTATCGTTTGTGAATACGGGCATTAGAATAATAAATTGAAAACAAGAAAGTCAAAAATAGAAACCAATAATAATTAAACACCAGAGGCATTCAAAGACAAACAGAAGGATGAATGAATTTTCGCAATGTCAACTAGAGGGCGACTTTAAATGGTCTCTCTAGTTATACCAAAGCCAAAGCGGTTGGAGCAGGTAGAAGAATTATGGAGTTATTTTTATATTAATTTGAAACGCAGACATAGTCAACAACATTGATCCTGATAAATTACTGTGAAAGGTAGTTACGCCGGATAGCCTTCATGATACTATTTATCAAGTAAGCTTAGCGGGATACTTAAAATCACTTGCTTGCAGAGGCGGCTTGATCCCGAAAATTTGGAATCATTACATAATATTATAAAACACACACTTAATAAATTAATCAACGTCTCAGTCCCGTAATTATTATAAAACCTCGGTTAAAACAACAATCACCTGACAATAATAATAATTATTGAAAGTCATTATAGCAGCAATCAACTGCCAAAAATAATATCTACTTAAACGATTGGTAAAACCATAAATGGCGAGCAGCATAATTATTTGAACAGGCAATCTTTTACAATTATCTAAATCTACATCATAGGAGTCATGTTACTTTTATTAGCCAATAACATTGAGGTACCTACCATAATAAGCAAGTAGGTCACAAGAGTGCTTTGAACTATGATACTTTGAACAAAATGAATTCAAATGAGCAATAATAATGAATAATGCTCGTGCTGGAGCTGGCCAGTCTGTCAAGGCCAATGGCAACAATTTTTCAACAAAACAAAATAATAAAAAATGGCTTATTTGCTGAATTATGTCTGTTTAGTTCGACTTTTTTTTTTAATTCACTTCTGCTGTATTTTATTTATTTGTGTTCTTCTTGCGTTTACCTGATGTTTTTTTATGATGGCGCTAAAAAAATTCTACCATAAAATCGAGAAACTCCTTTTTTCTTGACAGGATTTTACTTAAATTTGGAAACTAAGCACTCTAGCAAAACAAGGAAAGCACGAGAATTTCTCGACTTATTTTTGAGCTGTCTAGAGTTAAAAAAAAATCGGAAAAATAATTTGTAATCATCACATTGTTCCGACATTTTTTAATTCCACCTGCAGATAAAAACAAAAAGCACAAGAATTTCGGGCTAATTTCGACTCGATTTTCGAGCTCTTCAATGAAATTTTCGAGCTGTTTCTAGTTGCCATTTGTTTTGTTTAGTTTTTTTTTTTGGGAAAACCGAGTAAAACTCCTATTTCGTCCTAGGATTTTGAAACTATGCAGGATTTTGAAACTATACACTCCGGCTAAAAACGAAAATCGCCAAGGATTTCGAGTTATTTTCGAGTTCTTCATTCGAATTTTCGGCTGTCTCTAGCTGCCGTAATTTTTTGAAAATTAAGGAGGAAAACTTCTTTTCATCCGTGCTATTGAATAAGGATTTCTCCGTGCTATTGCATAAGGATTTCACTTTAATTTTGAAGCTAAGCCCTCGGTCAAAAAACGGAAAACAGAAGGAATTTACAGGTCTTCAATTGAATTTTCGACCTGTTTCTAAATGCCCTTTTTTTAAATCGAGAAAAACTCCTTTTCCATGCTATAATAAGGAATTTAGAGCTGTTTCTTATAGTTGCTCTTTTTTTTGCAAAATCGAGGAAAATTTCTATTTCGTTCTAGAATTTAACCTTAATTGGGAAACTGTGTGCACTCCAGCAAAAAAACGAAAATCACAAGGATTTCGAGTTATATTTTCGTGGTTTTCCTTCGAATTTTCGGCTCTATCTATTGAACAAGGATTTCACTTTAAAAAACGAAAGGCGGAGGGAATTTACAGCTCTTCATTGGAATTTTCGAGCCATTTCCAGTTGTTGTGATTTTTCGGAAAATCGAGAAAAATCCCCTTTTCGTTCTGGGATTTGACCTTAATTTGGAAATTATTCCCTCCGGCAAAAAAACGAGTTAGGTTCTTTCGAGCTCAGCAACGGAATTTTCAAGTTGTCTTCTAGTTTCCAGGGTTTTCAGATAAATCGTTTTTTTTTTTTAAACACATTTTTACATTCTTAAATAATAAAAAGCATAACAATTTCGAAATCTTTTCGAGTTTTCTAATAGAAAAAAGAGATATTTTTGATTTTCGAGAAAATATCGGCAACTAGAAACGTCTCAAAAATCCATTGAAGAGTTCGAAATTTTTGTGCTTTTCGTTTTTTGATAGAGTATAGGACTCATGCAGTTTTCAAATTAAGGTCATATCCTCGGTCAAATCTTAGCACGAAATTGAATTTTCCTCGATTTTCAGGAAAAACAATAGACGCTAGAGAGAGTAAGTAAGTAAGAGCCCCAATTACTTTTCATACCTGTAGATTCCTCGCGGATAAGGAAATTCATTCCAACTTCAAATGGTAAAATTTAATGTGTCATAAACTGATGGATGATTAATAAAACGCTAGTGTTCTATTTATCAACCATCAGTACTTATGCAGAGATTCTACAAAGGGTTGAAAATATAAATTTTAATGTGTCCCACAACAACGACGTTTGAAAAATAAAAAACAATTTTAAAGTAATAGGTACGAAATCAGCAAAAATCAAAAATTAAATTTCAAGTTGTTGGTTACGTGTGGGGAATTTTCCGTCAAACCTACACGTTTTGTTATTGTTTTGCGAGCATTCCGGGTTTCCACCGTCCGCCATGCTCGGCTCTATCGATCCGCAAAGTTCCGATCACAAATAAAACACAAAAAACTGTTTACCTTCAAGCAGTTCGCATAGTTCGAGGTTTTGACTCATCGCGAGCTCGCGATCAATAACTGGCGCTGTTTGAACAGTTGGTAATAAGTATTTCGTAAACTTTGTTGTTTAGATTAGATTTTAGGAGGAAACATTCTGAAAAGCTGCTTGCTTCCAGGAAAACGTTTCAATCTATTTGCAGAATTCAAGTTTTCAAAGCCAAGCCAATACACCGAGGAGCGAGGAGGGTTTTTTGCCAAGTATGATTAACATTTTTTATTGAAAGCAATTTACTGCTATTGATCCCATCATTCTAATTTAATCAAACCATGTGTACATAAAAAGATAATTATTTTTATTGAAGGATAAATAAAAATACTTATAACATGTACCTAACCAAATTTGCAATTAGATTAAAAGTTTTGAAAAAATTATAAAGGCTTAGAAGACCATGCGTCCTTAAACAAAACCTTCTTGTTCAAATTTTTCAAGGTCATATCATATCATATTAGTATGAGTGTTTGAAAATTCAAATCAATTCCTATTAACCGTGCCCTAAAATGGATGGAGAGAATGAGCAATTTTGGCCGATTTTCTACCTACGCCACTGGTAACTTGGCACAAGTGTCAAACTTGGGATTTCTTATCCTTATCTTTTTTCTTATTCTGTTAATTTTAAGGAAAAATTACATTCAGTTTTCCATATATTCGTACATATGTAAAATAGGTGTTCAAAAAATATCAGTTTTTACAAAAGTTCAAATGGCCGCCATTTTGAAACGACTAGACCGATATTTCTCAAATCCAATACAACACAACTACCTCCAGACATCTAAAAAATTTCTTCCACGCTGAAAACTATACAAGGTGGGACGTTAAAAAATGTTTAAATTGAGTTTTATACAGGGTCGTAGTGCCTACAACATAAAATTAGGTAATTGTATACATCCGCGGCTCCTAAGTTTCATAAATTTTTTCGGGACCGAGGAGCGAATAGGGGTGCTGGGTGGGTAAGAAGCTAAAAACAGCCATTGTAAACTAATATTAAGGTCACAGCTAAGGTCTCTTTGACACTACGGTCGAATTTCTATTTTTTCTTCACTTTCAGGGCAAGGAATATCTTCGAGATTAACAGTAGCACGGTTTTTATTTTGAATTTTGCATTTATTTTGCAATTATATTCCAAAATACGTGACATCGGTCGCTATTATGGTCCGAGTACGTTTGAATGCGGTTCGTATGTTAAGACCGGCCCTGGTGTATAATTATGAGTTTCCGGCCGCTTAATGTTTATTTCGTCCGCTCGACACTCTGACCTTGCATGTTTCTTATGTGATTTTCGCTGTTCTAAACAGGCCCGCACTCGGGAAGACCGACTGTTGATGCCCTTTTGCTCGTTTATCTTTCATTTGCAAAGCAAATGAATACCTTCCTGGTGTTCCTATAGGTATGTCTTCCACCCCTATCTAGATGCCATAGTGAAACTGTAGGAACTGCGGATGTATATAATGACCTAAAATTATTTTGGACTATACAGAGTGTCCCATATGACAGTGGCATATCAAAGTTATGTTTTTTTTTAAATGGAATGCTCCTATGTTATTGCATTTTTAGATTGTCTGAGAAGAGGAAAGAAGATTGGCTTTTACAGTTGGTGTTTAAATTCAGAAGTTTATGAGTTATAAACAAGTGAAAATTGTCATTTTTCAAGTTCAAAGCCCTTTACCACGAAAACGGGTCTAGATAAAGAACAACGACTTACATGTAAGTCCCTAATTTAAGCATTTTTTTTAAGTAAATATTTAAAAAAATTAATGACGAGGGATTTTCAAGCTATTTTCGAGCTCTTCAATGGTATTTTCGAGCTGTCTCTAGCTTTCACCGTTTTCCGAAAATAACAATTTTTTTATTTGTAATGCTTACATTACGCCTGACTTTTTTTAATTCAATCTGTGGAGAAACCCACACAGCACAGGAATTTCGAGCTATTTTCGAGGTATTCAATGAGATTTTCGAGCTGTTCCTAGTTCTCGTCATTTTTCGGAAAAACGAAAAAAAACCGCTTTGTCGTGCTAGAATTGGACCTAAATTTAGTAAGTACCTAAGTACTCCCGGAAAAAACGAAAAGCTCAAGAATATCCGCTCGATTTTTAAATGAAATAAATTAAAAAAAAATAATGAGCGGTTTTTTTCGTAATTTTAGGGACATTTAAAGGAAAAAAAAACCTACCCTGACCAAAGACCTGATTTAATGCAGCAACCCTGTGAGCGACGAGTTGAAAAAGTGGAATGAGCATGTGAGGGGTGTTTTGGAAGACTAAACAACAGGAAAACCATTATCTTAACCGAAGCAAAAATACTTCATGAAACAAAACTCATCTTGCAGGAAAATCAATAATAGTCACTCATTTCAATGTTATGGCAATTACCTAATTAAAGACTCACGGCGTTACTGTCCTGTGAGAGAATCCAGTGTAATTGTGGGGATGATCAAATACGTTCAAACGAGAATACGTATTTGTTCTGGACGGATCAACCCGCGGTGAATGCAGGAAAACACCAAAGCTTCTTCTGGGCAGTAAGGTGGGAATTTATTATTATAGCTCCTGGAGATTTCACGTTACCTATGACTTTGGAAACGTGGTCACACTTCACTTATCCACTTATGATTAAACAAACACAACACTTTATTCACAATTAACTTAGAGAGTATTAACAGAATTTATTATAATTCCAAACCCAGAACCATTCGCGGAAAGGGCTCTCTGTACTCTCTCCCAGTCTTTCCGCAACCACCCCGTTTCGATCACCTCGACTGACCGTCACTGACTGACTGATTTAGCATTTAGCAGAATCCAACAAGAAACTACTTCGCAGGAAAATATTCAGCTGGTTCGAGACAGACTGGACCACCCCAAGTTTCCCGCTCCGTCTCCCTTCATGCAAAATAAAATAAAATTCATGTCTCACAGTACAGTGAACACCTTAAAACATCGAATCATCTCAACCTGTACAAAAACCGGTTTTTTTTTTTAGAAACTTTTTCTAACAATAATTTACAGTCCCAAATGGGTTTTAAAAAAGTTTTATGTTTTGTGCCTAATGCCGTTTTGAATATTTCCGCCCTTTCATTAATGTGCTTCCTCAATTTTTTTCCAGGTCAAAGACCATTATTAGGTATTATACTTTTTTGTCTACTGTGAAAATTTCAGTTCAATTTCTTATTTAAAATGTGCCCAAAATTGGATAATACAAATGTGTCAATTTTGACTGATCTACCGACGCCACTGGTAAACTAATGAAAAAAAAAACACTTTTTTTGGCATAAGAGTATGGTACGTGCTTCTCATTTTGTTGAATTGATTTCCTCTAAAAATGTTCAAATAAATGGCTATATGAAACTTAGATATGTTACACTCGTTCTGTTAATTTAGTTTTAAAGTTTTTTTCCATCTGCATATGCAATTTTTTGTTAAAAAAATAAAAATAGAATTTATTCGAAAATTCAAATGTCAGTTTCCAACTCCTGAGCAATTAAGTGACCTTGAACATTGAAAAAAAAAACGTATGAAAACAGCACCCATCCCCTTTCTCGCCTTTAAATTTACTCCTGCTGAACTACCTATTCGAAATCGAAACCTAGAAACAAGCCACCAACTGAGATACGGTGCCCCATAATAGAGCGAAAAAAGTCCGCCCAGCCTTTATGTAGCGAAGGTAAAAATTATTTTTAAGGAAAGATGACGGTAACAATAATTGAATTCTCTTTCATATAGAGAGTATACTTATTCAAATGCTGGGAAAGTGCGTGACCTTGAATAATAAAAAATGCGTTGTTTTGGGGACACCCTTTCGCTTTTTAATTCAATCTCCTTTACCTAATTCTATATGAGCCACCACTGTCCCCCCCCCTCCCCTACAAAAACGCCCTTGATCCTGTAGAAGGCTTGGGAAAATCACTTTTTCGTGACCTGGAAGCCAGGATCGGTGGACATTTTTTTATGATGTTGGGGGACTTTCGTCGTGAAGTGGTGGTTTCTACAACCTTTAAAAGTAAAAGCGCAATATAATTATTATGTCTGAGACCCTCTCGATTGTCTAAGCATAATCCAGGTTTGTCCAGAATTTCATTTCCTTCTCATAAAAAAAAAAAATTGTTTGACATTATTGATTTAGCTGATAGACATAGCTCTCCCTTTTCGTTAGGGTCGTATTTCATTTAAAACTAAGTTGAACGGGCGTGACTTTCGTTTGAAAAAAATAAAAATAGAAACGTTTCCAAGGGTTCTGGAGCGCTTTCGAGCAAAATTTATTGCGGGAAGGGTGTAATGGTTATAGTGACCTGAGACCATGAAGGATGTATGTATTTTGAAAGCTAGAGGAGAAATATTTTAAAAAGATTTTATTTCAAGATTGCATAAATACATAAACTCGAGCATAAATTTTTTACAATCGTTCTGAAGAATCTCGAATAGGACGAAATGTTTTTTTTTCAAAATAAGAGATGCAAATCCGGATTGTTTAATAAATCGGAGCTTATCATGTTATTTTAATTAATTAATAATTTTCATGGAATATCTTAATGGGATAATGTTGAATGTTGTGACATGACGCGCAGGAAAACGAAAATCTTAAAAGCTGATAACGAAATAATGTAAACTTTGAATCAGACATTATTCAATTTGATAACTCGCAAACAACTTCATAATATGTGGTGAAACTATTAATAAACTTGTTAAAGTAGACTTTACAATCGTCATATGTTTTATCAAACTTTTCCGTTATCTGTTAAAGCTTCTAAGTCACGCCATTGTTCGCATCCTTATCTTGTTTACGAATAAAATAGGCCAAAGTGAATTTATCTTGTGTGTACGATTCCAGATTGCCTTGTTTGTCCAAAACTACTCAAATATTTGTTTTCGTCAAATGAAATTTTGCATATTTTATTAATAAAAACAAGTATGGCAGGGGATATAATGTAAGCCATCATTAACTTGTTTTTATGTATGTATCTATGTTGTGTACATTTTTGATTCTATATGTATCACCGAAAACCCGATTAAATAAATACAGATGTGATAAAAACTCAATTATCATTATTATTATTATGCAATAGTAGATTTAGATACTTCATATACGCTACTGATAAAAACCGTTAAACACAAAAGATGTTGACGGTTGTGTATGATGAACTTCTCGATGAACTTGTTATTAGATGACCCTAGAAAAGTATTTAAAAATTAGTTAATTAAAAGAGCTCTATTACCTAGATCCTGATTTTCAATATAGCAAAGATAAGAAAAATGTGGGCCACCACTTCAGTAATAAAAGAAATTACATAGTCGTATATCTGGCTTCATCATTAAAATCGTCAACAAATTGAAAAACTTTAGCAGAGAAACATGAAAACTGAGCGTTTTTTTATAAGTATTGTTATAACTTTCTTAAATTTGATTTGTTATGTAATCATACAAACTTCTTTATAAAATGAGTTTTCCGAAGCTTAAACAGTATGCAAAAGATGGGCGAAATAGTTTTTGAAAAACCCTATTTCTTTACACCGCGAGGAGCAAAAATGCCAACTTTGACCGCTTCTAGATTTTCGAAAAATGATCAGATTTTGCATTAAAAAAGTGCAATTTTGGTTCTTCTTTTCTTATAAACAAATAGAATCTGTGTTATTTTCAACCACCAATAAAAGTCAAGTTGGCCCTTTAAAAAAAGAATTAGCTCTGCTGTTTATGATAAAAATTTCATTCAGTTTCATTAATTATTTTTTCGTTCGGGCACCAGCGATAAAAAACTCTAATTTAGGGGCAAAGTGGCGAAAAAATCGAGCTTTTCTTCCGTGCATCGTTAGAAATCGATTAATAAAATCAAAACAGCTGAAAATAAATATAAAAATTTATTAAATAAATTATAACAATAGGTAGAATGATTATTGCATATACTAGCCTTCAATGGAATACCCCCTGTGAATTTGCACTACGCTATAATACTATTTCCTCATTTTACTCAAGAATTTATGATACCTATACCTAATCTTTTCAGCTTATATTGGTCACAGTAATTCTACCTGTCATTTCCATATTTTATGAATTTTATTTTATTTAAACGTTTGTAATTATGTACTTTTTTCATTTTCCTTTTCAGCGATTTTGATTTTATTAATCGAATTCTACCGATCTATTGAAGAAAAATCGATTTTTTGGCCAACTTACCACCAAATTACAGTTTTTTACCACTGGTGGCCGAACGAAAAAAAAAAATTAAACTGATTACGCCAAATCCGAGCACAAATCCTATAAAAGTTTCAATTTTTTATTTTTAAAATTACCCTCCATTTCGGGGGTGGACATAAGTGATAGACCATGCACCCTGTACATATTATTATGATTCCTAAATAATGTTAGTGTTATCAGTTGACGTCGTTTTATTGTAAGTAATTATTTAGGCTATTTCTATTACGTAGGTAGTTATAGGTAGCAGCACGGACTGCTATAAATAACCCAGCCCAAAACGAATACAAAAGAACCATTTTGTTTAATTGGAACCGAAGAAACCTTTGAGAGAATTTATTCATACTTGAACGATTGTCAAAACAATATAACAACAACGCACTGATTCGGATTCGGTCGCAGACGAATTTAATTTCCAGAGCCGAAAATACCGAGAGCGAATTCGGGACGAGTTCATTAATTCTGTTGGCCTTTGTTGTGTATATTGCAGGAGGGTTCACGTCCTTGCCTTTTTGTTCTTCCGACCCTAGGGCAGGTTCGGTCGCTTTTCTCCCGTCCGCGTTTTAATCTGGCGTTGTGACATAAAACGCCGACTCGAATAATAAATAAAACCCCCCCCCCCCCCCCCCGGGGGGGCGAGGGGGGCCGAATCGACGAACAAGGACTAACTACACCGGACCGCGCACTCAATTTGCATGCTCAAGTTTTCCTACCGTGCCACATTCGGTCATGAATAAGCAATAACGCTTCGAAGATGGCTTCCATGCATGCGTGACTCAAATATAAAGCAATCTAAATAATTGTTATTCTTCTGTACGTCTACCCAGGTTCGTTCGTTCGTTTGTAAGTAGAGGTTGAAAAGTCAAACTGTTCGAAATCTTATTTTTGTCCTTCACTGCACCTTGGAATGAATCTCTTCTAATTTACTTTTAAACTTTACTTTTAGATGGGTATGAAGAGTGAGTCGAGAGGTAACATTTTGTTGTTGTTTAAAACACTTTTAGTAAATGAGAAAAAAAGGGATGTTATACGATGTGAGGTAATCGAGTTTTTTTTTTATTTAATGTCCCCATAAATTGATTTGCTTCTGCTAAGAAACAATAATTACAACAAGTGAAAGTACTTTTGACGGAATGCATCCTGGTACGTTTATGACAATACATATTACCTATTTGATTTATTAACTATGCCTGTTTTTGTAATTAAATGTGTTTACGTTGAACTATTAACAGAACGTCGAAAATCAATAAAATTTTTATTGAGACCCATTTGCTAAGCATTAGTAGCCTAATGAACGATTTTTATCAATTCAATGTTAAGGTGAAGAGACGTTTCGCTGATTATTTTCAGCTCATCAGTCTCGAGTTTTTTTTTTGCAATAATATTATTTTTATTCCATAACATTTTATTCCAGCTAGGTACTGTCCTCTTTTTATATAAGAGGACGAGAGGCTGGGCGTGAATTGCGCATCTTGCGAGCTTTGTTCACCACTACTGAGTTTTTACATGTTCTATATGAACGGCGGAGATACTCTTATCAGCCTTATCTGATTGGTTGTTTTTTTAACGTGGACACGGACTAACATTGTTGTTATTGGACGTTAAATGAGTATGCATGCACTCTGAAGGCGGTAATCAATCTTTTGCGCAGTAAAGATTTGTTCGCCTTCCTATAAAAATTGGACTGTATAAATACAAATTTTTAGTTACGAAGTGAAATAGTATTGGGCATAAAAACGTAGGTCAAGGTGCACACCTTATATCTTGAATATAAAAATTGATAATGCGAAAATTAAGGGCTGCTTAATATGGACTAATATGGCCGCTAGGAACCATTTGGGCAGCAGAAATTATTATATACATAAATGTTTTTATATTTGAAAAATGGATGGTCCAGTAGGTGGTTTCTGGTGTTGTAGAGCAGTACACACTCCCCTTGAAGTAATACGAAATAAAAAAGTACAAAAAACTTACGTTTGTGAAGTAATTTCGATTTTACATAAGCCGAAAGTGCGTAATTTCTTGGATAGTTAACTATTACATTATTAATTGTCTTTACGGGTTCACTGCGTTTAATTATAATTGCGGATTAAGGAAGATTAATAAATGCGTAGGTATGTAAAATGGCGACGAGGGACGTGGAAGGCACACCATACTCTCTTTGCAGGACGGAAACAGCTGCGATCTCGACGGATGGAGGACGAACTGCGATCTTTTTCTGTGTCCTTTTCCTGCGAAGAAGGGCAAGAGGCCTGACTGCTGTCCTTGTTGTGGGTAGATTGCCCGTAAAACGTCCGATTCAAAAAATGTTGGGCGTTTTTTGATAGGTATTGTAAAAAAAAAAATTTTTACATTTTATTTCGACGTTATTGGCAAACGTGTCCAAACCAAACGCGCTTTGCATGTGTTGTTGCTCTGGGACTTGCGTTTTGATCAGATGCCCGCTTTTCGGCCACCAATTCCGCGATCGCAGTGCAGGACAGTGTATCGTAATTCGTAACTAAACCCAAGTGACAACAACACTACAATGAAGTGCGATCGTGCTATTTCATTTGCTGTTCGTGTCATTATCATACCTTATACATGGTGTTAACTACCAACTAGTGCAAAATAAAGGAGGTGATTCTACGACTTATTCTAAGAAAAAAGGTTCCTATTAACGTGGGGTACAGAATTCGACAAGAACAAAAAATTTATTTTCAAAATTTCCCATTCTGTAACATGGCACAAATTCAAATTTGCACCTATTTTTTTTGTGCTTGTAGCCAGATTGTTTTCAACTTCGTCTAGAATAAATAAATAATAAATAAAATATAATAAATACATTTCTGTTTCTGTTCATGTTGAATTTTCTACGTTTTTGTTCATAAAATGCCTTTTTTCTCGAGAACGGTGGCTTCTACGGCTTTTGACCAGGAGTACTTTTTTATGTAAAAATCATTCGCGCTGTGCAATTTGCTCTCAAAATTATCATTTTTCCAGTGTCGTAAAAGTTAGGGGGTGAAACCCTTACGCAACCCTAAAATCTCCACCACTGGCACTGGCATATCTTAGAACATTAGTTCGGAGCCCTAAAATCAGCTATTATTAATGTAAAAACCTGTACAAAAGCTGGAGCCTGTAGCTCAAACGGTTCTTGAGATATCGAAAAAAAGTAAGAAAAAATAATTTTTTTGAACACCCTGTATCTCGAAAACATTTTAATATAAACCTTTTTTTCTTAGAATAAGTCGTAGAATCACCTCCTTTATTTTGTACTGTGCCAGTGTTGTGAAGGAATTAGATGAGGTGATTTCTTGTATCTTTTCAGTTGTGATTGGCTCTAACTGGTGAATTTTCCTATATTCTTTCACCCAATGTGATTGATTCCATACGTGAATGTGTGTCTATTATCCTACGGCGTGAGAAATGTACGTTATTTGTTATTTGTTATTATTAAACTGAAATCAATTGAATTTTTTTTATTCAATAGTCGTACATAAAGATTATTTTAGTTTCATTCAACTAGGTATAAAACCAACACTGTAAAGATTAAAAATTTCTTTTTAATCTGAAAATAAGCATCTGATCAACATAAATACAATGAGATTGAACCATTGATTATTTTGTTGATGCATCGCTGTGTGTTTTTATTTTGCAAAGTATCCACAAGTATTATACAGGGTGTCTGCAAAAGGTCGTTACAAAAACCTGAAACCGAGCCTACCACATATTCCGTAGACCACTAAAAAACAGATTTTGGACTCTTTGGTTTAAATAAGCTTTGCTTTAAAACCTTTGTACAAACCTGCACAGTTTTGGCCGAGGTTTTGGCACTATATGACCCAAATTTACCACATATTTAGCTCGATATTTATTTATTTATTTATGATTTCTACGCTAATGGAAGAGAGTGTGTAATACGAAATTATGAAATTTAGATTGTTCAACTTATTTACTATAAAAACCTGCTACTCTTGCTGAAGTTCGATTACAATGGTAAGTAGTTTTTGTGAAATTAGTAAATATTTTAATAATAATTGCAAGACAAAAAAATAGGTTAGATACATCTCGTAGGTATATGCCTAGAAGTAGGTAAAAAGTAGGTCTCATCAAATATTCTTTGGGTAAAATATTTTTTTACAAGCATGTTTCAAACGGGTTAATTCCAAATGTATAAGTCCCAATACTCCTAATTAAAATTGCACCCCCCCAAAAATACCCAATTTCGTCAAGTTTGGAAAAAATTCTGAAACAGACCAATTATTTTGGGCAACAGGCAATAGGTAACGTAAAAAAATGTAAATTGCAAGAACAGGGGTCATAGAAGGTGACACAATATCATTTTGACTTCTACAATTAGGCACAGCAGACTTTCTAAAGTCTATTTTTTATTTAGATGGACTTGTCAAACAGCTGTCAAGTTGGTACCCTGTGCAATCTTTAAACAGTAATTTTCATACTGTCGGATGGTAACCTGTTTTCTTGACCTTGGCAAAAAATTTACGTTGTGACTAAAGTAACGGCAACATTCGCCGTTTCGGGTATAGGCTATGACGTCACCTGCAAATCATGTTTCCTTGTTGTAAGTTGCACTGTTATAAAACGCAAATTAAAAACTTCAAATTACTTTATTTTCTTTGAAAATAGTCCTTTTTTAATAGATATTTTTATTTTTTGAAGATAAATTTAACTGTTGCTTGGATTGACTATTATCTAATGACGTTTTGCGAAAACTAGGTCTGGTTCCTCAGTCGGTACTCTAGTCACAGAAAAACGCTAAAAAGCTTATTGAAAAGTTGAAGTTGTCAAATTGACAAACCAAATTATCAAATTAAAAATTATTAAAATGCTGAGGCAGGTAAATTTATTTCAAAAGAAAGAAAAGAATGAATAATCAAATGCTATAAACAATAATTATTGAAACATGTTTCTACAGATTAAGCAAAAATACAGTTTAATCACATTCCTTGAAATATACCTTGAGAAATTCTTTAAAAATGATTAATGAATGTAAGTACCTCTATTTGTCAATGATAGATCTTCTATTTTTAACATTTTTACCTATAACTAAGAAGGAATCGGTCTAATCCTACAAACATAAGATTTATAAGAGTAAATAGCTAGGTACTTACACTTAAAAGTCTCTAAAATTTTCCAATTTACCTAAAAAAATTGCGTTTATAGTTTTTCGGATTTTAAATTTTGAAATAAAATGACATTTCAACTAATCGACATAACCCAAATTCATTTAGTAACTATTCTAGTGACTATTCTAGTAACAACTATCACCATAATCAACCTAATCAGTCTTGTTGCCAATCGTTCCCCTAGAATTTTGACTTGGTGGAATCCATCTAAATAAAAAATAAAGTATACCCTTTTTTGCTTATCACTTATTCAGAAAAAAATACAATACAGTAGCATGACATCCTGATATAGTCCAATAAAGTCTAAAAAGTCATACGTATCGATTAAGAATACACATCCTTTTGATAGTTCGATTTATTTTGTTTCATATACTGGTTCTCGTAGAAACCGTCCAGTTTGTCTAAACACTCCATCCCGCATAAATAAGTATACGTCAACATTGGTTTTGAATGAGAATTAAATGCACAACACCGAGGATAGAATGTCATTACGTGAATAAATTTTATGTAGTTGTCAGTGGCTCTCAAACTGACGTAAGCGTTTCAATTAATTGTTTGAATGATTCCTTCAATAATTACACTCGTTCACAACTTGACAATTAACTGTTTGACATTTTCTGGTGAAATTAAAAATATTAATTCGGACGGTTAGTGTCACGTCACATCTGACTTTTTAAAGTTAATCCTACTATAGTCAAAATTTTCACATGTAAAAGCAAGAGGTTTGACTATGACGGTTTCATCCCTTTTTTTACCTACATATCTTATACCGAGGGTTGGATAAAGATATTAAAGGCACACCTGACAAAAAATTAAAAGTTCGGGATATTTCAGCTGAAAATATCCTGATTTTTTTAAGCATAAAATAGCGCAGCTTTGCTCCAATTTAACCGAGTTCGTATTTCTTCTATATAGTTTCCGAGATCCCAATGCTGTAGCTCGAATTTGAGTCACCCTGTATAGTCGGTGCATGGAGTGTTGGGCTCACATACATAGATAAAAAAAAAACTAGAAACATTTATAAAGTATGTATAGCTACAAACTATACGGGGAGTAAGTTTTTATAACTCTTTTATTGATTTATTTATTCTTTTTCTTTTCTCTCTTTTATTGTGTTTTATTTGCTCCTTTTTTATATATTTCACTCATTGTATATTTTATTGGAACAAGGTATTTGGTATGGGTGCACCTCTGGGTGCACTAAAGAAATGTTTCTTCTTACTTTTAATTTTTAAAAGCAAACAAAAAGGTTGCCCGAATGTGGCAAAATGGCCATCTTTTACACAGTTCGTCGATCAATAACGTGCCGAAAACACGGGAGGAGGAAACATCAAATTTGGCGTTCACCTAGAGAATTGGCAAGAATTAGTTAAAAATAAAAATCCGTAATTTTTTTACTGGTTTACTCTCGGATTTATTTTACTACGGCCAGTGTCACTGGTAGACTGCTTTTCACTCTTCAACCAAAATAATGTGGAACAGCAGTTATGACGTCAAATCCTGATTAGTTTGATTGGGAAATTTGAGGAAACGGGCGCTATTACCAGTACAAACAAAAAACCTGACTACTAACGTCCTATTCGAAATGCGCTGTTAAAGCGGTTGTCTTGGTCCTCTTTTAATCGATAACAGTAGACGAAAGATTGGTCGATAATTTGGTGGCTCAAAAAGTAATGTTGAAGGTTGAAGGCTCGTTTGAAGGCAATACGATTGGTACTCGATAGTTATTTGCAGTTGTTATGTAGAAGACATTTTTGACCCCTGAAAGGTTAATCGCGCAAATACACGCAAGGGAAAAAATCTCGGACGAAGTAAATTTAGAAGAAAATGAACTTTTCATTCAACATGTACATGACGGTTGATGGAGCGCTTCCCCATTATCATGGACGAGATACCCGGTTTATTGGTGGGCACGCGATAGGTAGCTCGTTTTAATCCATTTGGATGCCTCCGCTTGAGGAATCTCTCCCAGAATCGTCGCAGATAGTGCCGTTAAATCACGCCGGAAATGTCGCAAAACGTTGGCAAAGCTTTTGAAAATCGATTGCATACCTAATTGCTAAGGAAGTTGAAGATGGACATTCTGAGCAGGATCTAATTCGATTGTTTTTTCTGTTTCATATCTCATTGTACATATCAGCTGCTATAGGTGCGCAGTGTTCTGGAAAAAAGGATTGCAACTGCAAAAAAGGACCATCGCTAAAGTTTCAAGTCTCACTAAAAAAAAAATGGTTGCCAAAAGACAACGAAAACAGTAAATGACGTGTCACTCGACCCCTTTTGCTACATGAATTTTTTAAGGGTCCAGGCGATAGAGCTATAGAGCTCCCGCTAGAGGGATGCAAAAATAACTGTGCAACCAGAACAAAATTGGCTCCCCTATTCATTGACTTGTTCTGACATTTGTTCCTGGACGATTTAGGAAAATATCAATTATAGGAGCAGGTGGGTTGGGACGCCAGTGCCAGTATGCAGGTACCAAACATATAGGTATCGATTTGCAGATGTTATTGCGAAAGCAAGACTGGTGGTGGTGGTGGTGGTGGTGATATAACAAGATTGTAATAATTTATCGGGTTAGGTAAACAAAACTGCCATTTGTAACGCTTTGTAAACAAAATGAATCCCAAATAATGTAATGGCGACTTGCGACTTCCGTGGTGCTTGGTGCTTGAATAATTTCCCATCTTCATTGTATAAAACATTAAACTCATCTACATACAATAGCGCTAGGTATGTAATGTATCTACTCTACAACAATTATTATTATTAAGAAAACAGTAATATTCTCATAGAATTATTATCATTACTTCTCAGCATAACATCTATATCTATCCACAATAAATACTTTCCACACTCTCTCGATAAATAATTAAACACACTGTGACCTCTATGACCTTAACGAATCGATTAAGATTATTATAATGGTAGGTAATAACGTCTCTGTTATTATTATCAATTAACCTGCTATTATTGCTACTACTACCTACTACATACTACATAGGTAGGTACATAACATTGGAGTAGGTAATATGCAAAAATAACAATTTATAAATAATTAATCATTGGCAATAATAATAATTAATTAAAACACTTACAAGGCTGCACCTATCTACAGATAACGGTATCATAAAATCCAATCACAGGAGGTTTTTGCAGCAGGGCCCAATGATAACAGTGCTGCATCACAAAGTAGAAGGACACAAACACTCACACACAGACACCTAATCGGCGGCACCTGACGGATCCGGACGAGACCTTTCTCCTAAACCTTCCTTGGAAAGCAACGATTTTTTTTTCGGTAATTCACACTCCCGAAGCGACGCTCCAACAACAACCAAAACCAAAAGGACTGTAATTTAACACGAAAGACCGCAGAAAACGGTTTGGTTTCTGCCGATCGCTTGGCTCTGCTGAAGCGGCGATTGTAAAAGCGAATGCTCGCGTTGCGACCTGGGCAGGGCAAACCCAAGCGCAGCCGCTCGCTTTGCAGCGCCGTATTATTGGTTGTATAATAAGACCGGTTTATAATACCGGCAGATGGATTTATGGCCGATTTAATGAGATATATAGGCTCGTTTTGCCTATGCTCATGGAGGAAGGGTTATGGATAGAATGCTGGTTGCGAGAACGAGGGTAGAAAAACATACATCCGCTGCGAATTATTGATTGCCATTCGCGCTAGCGCAATTCTCGGTTATTTAGCTACCAGGATAAGAGAGAAAATAAATACGTCACTACGTCTACTACTCGTCGTTAATACGGCAGCAACAGCGGTAGCAACATAATATCGTCGTCATAACATCCAATTATGTTTATTCTGCAGATTGGAGAACGAAGCAAGCAGGTAGAACAAAACTGGCGGAGGTAAACAGGTTTCTTACTTTGTTGTTGCATTATAATGCATTAGCCTCGCCGATTTGAATAACGGTATGTTATGTTAAATAAGGAGATTACCTACCTACCTATGTGTATTATTGATATTCAGCGTTTCGAGGTTGTCTTCAATCGGTATGGAAGATTAAAAGATTGATCGTCGGATTTCGTTCCATTGAAATGAACTTGCGACTTGCCTATGTCCTCTTGCTTCAGTCTCAGTCGATTAATTACCTGCTTTGGCATTATGTGTGTTATCTGTCATCGGTCTATAATAATAGTCTAGACAGTTTTTCTTCAAAATGTTTCATTTACATTTCTTGTTTACCCATCAAACTTTATTTGCTCCATTCTTCAAGTTCTTTGCTTGGTACCTAGCAGAATTAACGTCATACCTATTATTGCAGCGAAAGATTGGACCCTCGTCCTCTTTTAATAATAATTAATTACATCTTAATCCTTATACATAGGTAGATACCCCGTAGCGTAGTTGAATTATTACAAAAATCAGACCAGAGTGCACTGGACATGAGGACAGGGACCCTTGCTGAACACTATAGTTCCAAGTTAATTAAACAATCACCGCTTAAAGGGGACTTTCTCATGGCTTCCTGCGCTGACCAGGCCACAAAGGACTGGCTGGTGCGGGTGGTCAGGGAAATGGAACCCTGGTCAGGAGTGAAACTCGGCACCAAGGACGTTCCGAAATCTATACTATAAGAGCACCAGTGTGGATACCAAGGACCCAAGAGGAACCAGAAAAAATCCAAAAAGACTGGGTGGGAATTTATAACCAGGGATTAAAAACCAGAAACGTGGAGCCTAGTGGACAGAAAACCTGACACAAAAGGCCAACAACTAATTTTCCTCACGGGAGAAAATAGAGCAACTGCAGACCTTACCTAAACCTAGCTGGGGTGCTGTTCAAGCGACTAGGTGGGTTTAAGGGAAGAGGGAGCAGAGAAGATGTAACTGAAAAAGTTGAGATGGGCAATTGGACTACAACAGGACACTGCCCACTAATGAAACACGCCTCAATAATATGAGTGAAAAATGACCCAGATTGCAGGAGATGCGGGAAGGGGGAGGAAACCCCATACCACCTAATGTGTAAATGCCCAGCAGTAGAGGGAACTAGACTTCTAGTATTTGGGACCGAAATGGCGGAACCAAAAGAAATAGAACAAGCACCCATTGGACTCATACACTGAAATACTTTTAGGAGATGGGACCGATGAGCTAATCGTCCAAAGGGGTACAATAAGCTCAAGCTTCAGTACAAGGGCTTTAAACCTACCGTAGAAGTAAAAATAATAAACAATCACCGCCCCAAGACCGTCTGAATCTCACTTTTTACCCAAGGAGATCTTTTTAGACCAATCGCTGAGAGGTCGATATCCCTTTCATCTTTTAACAATAACTCTGCTGCAGGCCCCGTTGAGTCAACGACTTCCAATTTATTTTTCCCAAAAATCAACGGTTCCCTATCCGAACTTAAGGAACTGTACAATGGGATCTAGAGACGTCCATCTTTTTTGGCAATTGCGACATTTTTTTATTCTACACGTCTCCACATCGCTCCCAAAATCCAACAGAGGGTCACTTACCACTAACTTGCTCTGCAAGCTCCTCGAGATCGAGAAGATGGTCAGAACCTTTACTATGGTACCTTAAAAGAAATAAGATCCTGCTTGCTTAGCAAAGCTCAATCACCAACAGACTTAAATATTGACGTCTAAACTGAAAAGAAGGAAGTGACTGGGGTCATTTAACCTAATAGATGGCAGATCTTTCAAGGTATAGTTGAAAAGGGATAACTAAAACAAACACCATACGATCCCCGCGGTAACTTTGGGTTTGCTCGACAAACTAGACATCGCAACTATATGTAGAGGAACCGATTAGGAAGGATGCAAGATATTGCTGGGTGTCCCAGGGGATGATCCCTGTTCTACCCCCACTCTTATCATCTGATTTAAATATCAAACAAAAATAATAAACAAATACCTACTAAACTTGGTTGTATGTCGCTTGTATGTACAGGCTGGCCCAGCGAAAACGTAACTCGTCTTAATCACTTGTATGCAGATTGTAGGCCAGCCTGTATGTAAGCGAAACCCAAAATGTTGGATTTCGTTGTAAAGAGAATTCAAGTAGCTTTCAAATGATGTATCACTCGATATCTGTTCCTTATGATGATACCCCTGCCAATGGGGTGAACTTGGGTAGTTAAATTTGTCACGAAAATATGTCCCCCCCGATAACAAAATCGACCTGTTTCGGCGTTTTTCGCATACATCTTCACTTTCCAAATTATTAGGCTTGTTACCTTTTTGATGGCCCACCCTGTATATTTTTTTTATTTCTTCAAATTCTTCCATTCTGAAGAAGTACGTTCAATTCCTATTGATTACTTCTCTTTTCATTTTTTTTTTAATTATTTTTCAAACCTCGCTGTTAATCATTTAATTTAGTCAATCACTTCTCAGGGATGTGGGTGAGTGTAATGTTTCAAAGAGACACTTTTCTTGGAATTTTTTTCTTCCATTCAAGGCTCATGTTCGTTAATTATTTGGGATTTTGGATAAATTTTGCATCGATTACCTCCCTCAGAGTGAACATTGTGCAATTAGCAATGGG
Source organism: Malachius bipustulatus (assembly GCA_910589415.1). Taxonomy (NCBI): domain Eukaryota; kingdom Metazoa; phylum Arthropoda; class Insecta; order Coleoptera; family Melyridae; genus Malachius; species Malachius bipustulatus. The sequence goes on from OU342633.1 coordinate 55,205,462, forward strand.
TGCTCGGGAAAAAATGTCAGGTAATTGTGTGGTTCCCAGAACGAAATGCGCTCCCCTAAATCCATGCTACCACCGCATGGTGCGGCTAAGGGTGCTTATTCAGAAACTAACCCCCATTGTTTATTATTATAGATTCTATAAATAAGTTTTTATTTCTGAATGCCCATTTTTGATTTCTGTTGGCATTTCCATGCGGATGAGGAGAGGTATGGATGGGTTGGGGGTTGGGGGTGACTAATTTTTTTTGTATTTTTTTGCAAGCCGGGTCAGGTCGAGCTAGACAAAAAAATTTCCCGATTTTATTTTAGTCCGCTTAAAAAGAGTCTTTCTCGATAAATTATTTTTAAAAGTTCGGTTAGAAAGGTCCAGGCAGCTCGACATTATTTTTACCTGGTTTTCAACATACCCCACCAAGATCGAAACCAAATAAGAGTTATAATAGCTCATATATGGTGGTCAATATCCGGGACGGATAGGAATAACCGTCTCAAGACGAGGAAAAAATACGAAGAGCGAATTTAAGAGCACAAATATTCTTTTGTGGAGGATCGGGAGGGTCGTTCTTGACTTCTTGACTTCAATTTCTTGAAAGAAGTTTCACCCAATTTTTACCACGTCCACCCGATTTACCTTATGTGATTTCTTTTCGTGGTATTAACTTATAAGATCTGGGAGGTATTTTTGTGGGGTCCTGTAGATATCAGTATCTGAATCATATAGCTAAGCTGGTGTTTTTTGTTGCGGTTTTAATATATTTTTTTAATTGTTTGTGATAACGTGATTTTGATTATGATATTTAAGTTTGTTCCGTTATTTTTTTAATGTTATTGTTTCTTTTAAATGATTCTTATCATGAAAGTAAAACAGTTACTATGATGCAGGCATAAAAATGCATTCTCGGTATTCATGTGAAAAAAAATCCAATATTTTTTGTGAGAATGATTTTTAATAATTGTTTTCAGAAAAATTAATTATTGCATTGCAGGGAAAAAAATAATTGGTCACTATTTTTTACTTATTAATTTATGGAGACATATCTCGAATGTGATGAGATTTATTCCCGTTAATTTTCTTTGTCAACAGGTCGATAAGTCGGGAATAATAATAATTTTACAACGCCCTATTTCTACTAGAATGGTGACTATATCTTTATTATTGAGTTATTGGCCTGAGTAGCAGAAATCGTGCAGTGGAATGGTGAAACTATCCGTATTAATGTAGGTAGGTACTAAAAAAATGTATATTTTATAGCACAATGCATCTACGCGAGTAGGTATAATATTTATTTCGCTCGATTATAAATAGCTCATTCAAATTAGGTCTTTAAAATTCATATACCCATACCTCCCTGCCATGCAGCCTGGCCACGATCATCGGTCGGGAACACGCACGAAAATAAAAACAAAATTCGCGCTCTAAATTACCTACGTTAACGATCGCAGTTTATAATACCGCCCGAAGGACCCTGAAGCTATTCGGGCAAATAAAAGCACCAGCACCAGCACCATTATTAGTGATTAGTGGTAATCCGCCAGTCCAGTAAGCCAACAAGGTTGGTCGGTGAATACCAAAGGCCAAGGTCAAAATGAAATTAAAAATGCCCAGGTTGACGACATAAAAACCTCAGGGACCAAGACCATCATATTATTATTATAGGTGATAAAGAATTAAATTTATACGGGTTGGTGGTGTTGGTGTTTGGTGATGGAACAGGTAGGTAGGTATAGAAATTCTCTACCTACCTAGACCTACCTACCTACTACAGAGAAGATTGCTTTGCTTTATTATTATTACAAACTTTAATTTCGGTTCTTCCTTCTCTTCTCATTCTTACAGCCGGATCACGATGAACAGGTGTAACGGTAAGCGAGCGCGTCGTAGAGGACAAAGGAAGGTCATCAACCGCAGACCTAGTTTTCCGTATGGTTCTCTATTATAGCACTAATAGCACTATAGCAGCACTAAGCGGTAAGCGCTAGGCTAGCCACTAGCACGGCTATATAATCGTAGCCTGCTGGATTTACATTATAAATATAAATAATACGAGTTGCAGCTGCAATGCCATCGTTTATGTCCATCCATAATGAATGCTGCTATTATACGTTATGGGAAGGTGACAAATGCCTTTGGTAAATAAATCATTCATTGGCTCTTGACTCTTCATCTCTGTTAAACAAACCTTGGTTTTGGTTTCAGTAAAGACTAGATCTCCATAGATTAATCTCTATCTAGAGATTAATTTATGGCAGCATCTTGGTCATGGTCTCGGATTACTTGCTTCCTCCCTATCCCAAAACCTGAAATGGGACATCCTTTGAATATTCCGACGTTTCAGCATTCAATCAAAATTTCAGCTACTATAATAATTATTAGAATATGTACATCAACCGATTACAAAAATTATTTAACTAATTAATTTATTACATATAGAATTGTGGAAGGTGTGAAGTGTTTTTTTTTTTCATAGGAAGGAAGACGTTTGCTAAAAAATGGTCGGTTTTCTTGACCCACTTGACTCGTTGGTCCTTAAAGAAATGGTATAAATACAATGTATAGGTACAATGTGATGATAAAGTTTGAAACGTTAATTCATAATTCCGTTTTTGTGACGTTTCTAAGGAAATCGCTTTGAACTATAAAACGCAATCGCGTCTGACAGTTCACAGGAAGTCATTGACCAAAATCAATTTGTATTTTTTTGCAATGGCAACCTCCTAATCGAGATCCTTTGCAAAGGATTTTTTTCGAAAAAAAAGTTAAACGAAGGTAAAAGGTTTATACCTACATGGAGAAAAAAATTAACAAACTTCCTTTTACAAATCCCTAATCCACAATAATGAATGCCGTGGTATAGTGTCCGTCATTTCGGGATCAAACTATATTTCAAAGATCTTTTCTAAGAATATTCTTCGAAAGTCTCACATTTATATTCCCAAATTCAAAAAAGTTATCGTGGATCAAATTTTCAATTTTTGCACACCACTAAAATCAAAAAAGTGTTGTAAATTTTAAAATATACAGGGTGGGCCACGGTATACGAAACGGAAGATTACGGCCGTGTCTCTGGATTTTAGGATCTTTTTATTTTTGGAGTGGATAGAGACCCGGCAGAGGTACGTTTTAAAATTATATTCATAATGTACAGGGTGTCCCAAAAGCATAAAACATATCAAAGTTATGTTTTTTAAATGGAATGCTCCTATGTTATTGCATTTTTAGATTGTCTGAGAAGAGAAAATAAGATTGGCTTTTACAGTTGGTGCTTAAATTCAGAAGTTTTTGAGTTATAAACAAGTGAAAATCGTCATTTTTCAAGTTCATGGCCCTGTACAACGAAAACGGCTGAAGATAAAATAGTTACATGTAAGCCGTTTTTCTCTATCTTCAGCCGTTTTCGTTGTACAGGGCCATGAACTTGAAAAATGACGATTTTCACTTGTTTATAACTCAAAAACTTCTGAATTTAAGCACCAACTGTAACAGCCAATCTCATTTTTTCTTTTCAGACAATCTAAAAATGCAATAACATAGGAGCATTCCATTTAAAAAAACATAACTTTGATATGTTTCATGCTTTTGGGACACCTGTACATTATGAATATAATTTTAAAACGTACCTCTGCCGGGTCTCTATCCACTCCAAAAATAAAAAGATCCTAAAAGCCAGAGACACGGCCATAATCTTCCGTTTCGTATACCGTCGTGGCCCACCCATATTCAAGATGGCCGCACTTCCGGAAACACCGTAATTGGACACCGCTACTTCGTTATTTTAAGGTCGACGACATCCAGTATACATTTACATATTATCAATTTTTTTAATTGTCTGAAAAACTCAAATTTTATAGATGGAGTTTAACTTAAGTAGTTTATGAGTTATAAACAAGTGAAAATCGCTCTTTTTCATTTTAAAAACAGTGTAGGTAGATCAGAAACGACTCCAAATACCGCAAAACGACTTACATGTCCCTATCTTAGCTTTATTCATGTAGGTATAGTTTAAATTTCATGGTGATGAAAAATCTAATAATTTTCATCACCCTGTATAAAAATTCAAAATACACAGAGTACGTACACTGTAGTAAAACACGCGAAAAATTAACATAGGGACATGTAAGCCGTTTATAGCCGTCTTGTCTAGCGTAGCTGTCTCGATGGATCCCTAGACGCATTGTGATCATTGTCGACCTCCCGATCCCTGCTCATCAGAAAAAAAAGGTAAAAAAAAGAAAATGAGGAAAAAAATGGAAAAAGTAAAAAATCGCCCATTGCATGTATTTATATTTATTTATATTTATATAGCACAGGTCAACTCAGGTTTTGCGTCTGACCTGCCAAAAGTCTGTGGCTGATGGAGCGAACGTTCCAATGCCAGAAATACCACCACCAAGGATTCCTGGGTTCAAAATACGCCGGTTTAACAAAAATTATTTATGTCTAAATTGGCATTAAATGAGAAACTTTGGTTTTGTCATCACTGCCTACTACAATTTATTATTGTTAGGGCCAATAGATGTGAATAAAATCGTTTCTGTGAAGTAAAAATTATTCTAATTATTAAATTGAGATTTTCACATATTCGTTTTCGTGCGGTTGTATCATAATTAAAATTTAATTACGGGAAAACCATACAAGATACTAAACTTTTATAAAAGTGCCAAAAGTTTTGTAATACTTTTGTTTTGAATAAGATTAAACGTAATACGTGACACTGAAAACGGGAACACCCTGTATGCCAATGTTCGTAAGACTCTCTGTCAGTCTTGACTCTTGACAATAATTATAGTAGACGATGGAATTTTCAAGTTTTTCGTTTAATCAACTTTTGACTTATTCTGGAAAATGTGTATTTGGTTGACCCCTTTTAGTATCTTGAAAAGAGTGCCATTTTGGATATAAATAATTTCGGTCAAATTCAGGAATCTGTTAGAATTTTTTTTCTGCACCTTTTGAAGACAACAGTTAATAAAAAAATTTCTATTAACTTGTGTCCATATGTATAAATGCACCTTTTTGAGATACTAAAAAAAACCAATGGATCAAAAAAGATTATTTTTCCAGTTTTTTGAATATACAAGATTTTGTATAAAGTTACCTTTTAATGCCAGTTAATTTTTTTTCATGTGCCATTTGCGAAGATCTCAGGAATGAGAAATGAGAGAAGCTTTTGCCCTTCATTTTCCGAAGTGTCATGTTTTCAAACATTCAAAGCGAGTTTTTGAATCTAAAATGGCCGTTTTAGTTTTTTGTAATAAACTATACCATGCAGCTATGGTTGAAATCTAAAAACGGACTAAAAATCAAAGACTAACCAGTCCCGAAACGTTTAAATATAAAAAAAAACTATAAAAGTCTATAAAACCAGAACCTAAACCCAAAGAAACAATTCAAAACATTATAATTTATCAGAAATTGGTTCATGAATACAATTTTCTACTAGTTGTTATGATGATAGACTTTGAGCATATCATCTAATCTCAGTCTTCCCCGATCCCCTGACTTCCGAGGGAGCGACTTAAGTACCTATGTCAAGTCGCGAGTAGAAGACAAATGCGTCGCACAACGATAGGGAGAAAGCAGTTGGAGATAAGTTCACAGTACCAATCTAAACACATTCTGGGTTTCTTTGCAAATTACGATTGGTGCAATAGCTTACATTTTATTACGAATTAATGGCTACATATCGCTCCAATGAAATATTGTCAAGATAGCTAAAATTGACGTGTTCCGGTAATTTACTCTCCTAAAACCACGTAGCCAAAGTCACTCATTTCCCACTCCAACGTTGATAAGACGAAGACTAAACGTGGTTATCGTTCTCCTTCTAATGCACAATTGGTGGTATATTCTTTTGGTCCCCTCGTTAAGGCTGAAATGTGGAAAAACTATGTCGATAAACTAGGTACACCCACGCAAGTATTGGCAATAAATGTGCCAATCTAAAAATTCAATATATCTCTAAATGCACCGTCAGTTATCATAAAACCACATTACTAAGAGTACGTATAGTTTTAAAAAGTGAGCTTCAAGTGAAAGCAATGACGTCCAGTGTCACTGCGATAATAAATTTTGCAGAAATTTTATTTTTGATAATACTGCAGATATCCAATGCAGATTCACATAATGTAGTTACAGAGATCCACGCTGATGTGGGCGCAACTGTCTCACTGCCTTGCCGAGTCTACCCAATAGGGTGTGGTGACATGTTCGGCATCTCTTGGTACCGGAATGACAGCCGCATTTATGTCTTCAGCCCGTTACTTGAAATCAACATGGTCGTGGGTACTGGTGACTATATCAACAGGATTAACTTAACATACACTTCTTACAGAAATGCTGAATTGATCGTCAAAGACATAGACGTAGATGACAGCGCTATCTATCATTGCCATATTCTATACTCGGGAATCGGGGGATATTGCAAACGCTTCCAGTTCGTTGAGCTGATAACTAATACTGATAAAATAGCTCCAGGTTATATGCGTGTCGTAAACGAAGAGGGCAAGGTCATCCACAGTGGTACAACGTTGAAATCGATGGACGAAGGCGATGATCTGTTGCTCGTATGTGAGGTGAGTGGTCGAGCGGGAGATCCCGATCCTCAGCTGTCCTGGCTGAAGGACGGGAAGGAGAGCGAGCACATCCACGTGACACATCGGACGGAGTCGAACAGATATGGACATGAACTGATTGTCTTCCAGGCGAACTTGACCGTGACTTTGTCAAGAGACGACCTGAACAGCCATTATGAATGCCAAACCAGGACCAGCAGCAGCAGCCGGGCTCCTCGTGGCGGCTACATCACCGGATTTATTAGAGTCTATCCTTTCGTTAATCTGTTGCCCTCGACAATTGAGATTTTTACCTATCCAGAGTATTACTGGGTAAGCCCAGGCGATGACTATCAGCTACAGTGCATCGTTGCAGGTGCTCGGCCCGCGGCGAACATATACTGGCGCAATTCCACCTTCAACATCACCAACGAATATTTAGAAAATAACAGACCCGCCGGAGAGAATGCCCAAGTGATATCTGAAGTTTATCTTGAGAGAGACGGAACGTACACAACACGCAGTACCTTAATGTTTAAAGCTTCTCACTACGACCACAATAAAGTTTTCCATTGCTACGCAAAAAACGAATTGATCGAAAGAAAAATAGGAATATTACATAGAGAGATCGTCATGCAAGTTAACTACGAACTAGTGCCGTGTGGTCCAGGGCGGCAAAGCAAGTTCTGCTGCCCAAAGACCGTTCAATCAATTTGTGGACACGCACAATGGGTAGCTATACTTCATGATAAGAGTAGAAATTAAGTAAATAAATGTTTCTGTTATAAATAAATGTTGTAAATATTCAATCTGTCTTATCTAATACATAATCACATTACGGTACCTATTGCTACTTCCAACATTTCATTTTCATTTCATAATATTCGCAGTTTAATTCTCAGCCCCGCATGCATGAGTCAGGCAAGCAGAGAAGCAGACGTCTCTGCTTTTGTCTTCTGTTGAAGCCTATTAGAATAAACGAGAAGATATGTTGGACGGGGTGTGCTTCTTGCAGAGGACGGCAACCGCAAAGGTAGCAGAGAGAGTTGTGCTTTGTTTGTCTGTTTTCTGCTTGTGTATGCCACTGCCACTAATCACTACACTTCACTATACTACACTGGCTGGAGTGGAGTGGGAGTGAGAGTGGAGTGGCTGGTATTTCCATCAATGTGTTAACATGATCCTTTGTTTAGTGTATTACCTTCGTCCTGTTGGAACCAAATGTCCCCAAGTTCACTTCATCAAGTAGTGGAAAAAAAATGCTCCAACATCTTCACAATGTAGGTCTGAATTCATTGTCACTGTGACCTCATTGTCTTCAAAATACCAAGGACCAACAATCCCAACTGAGGAAATTGCACACCACACCGACTTTAGGTGAATGCAAAAGCGTTTGGTGCAATTATCAGGGATTGGGATCTCAGGGACATGCCCAGTAGAGCTTGTTGATATAATGTAAAAATGGGCTTCATCACTGAAAAAAAACCATAGGCTCTTCTGGAACGTTTTCAACAAGCGCCTCACATGCGTTCCTCTGGGAATTTTAGTCGCATTTGGAGGATTATTGCACAATCGTCAACTTGTGTGGATCGTAATGCGAGTTATCGTGAAGAATTCACGTCATTGAATGATCGTAAAGCCCAAGGTAGACGCATGTTTGCGCGCAGAAAGTCGTGAGGATCGCAAGATTGAAGATCTCACTGCTTCAATGTTCTCAGGTGATCTGATGGGCCGAGGGTCTCCAGTAATGGAGATTGGAATTTAAGAATTTTGACATATTTTCTACCGAAATCACCCACTAATAAATTATAATAGAAACGCAGTTTTTTAACACAAGAACAGTTTCCTATTCTATTAATTTGATTAAAAAGTTTCGCTGAGTTTTTGCATAAATACAAGGGTTTAACAAAATATCGTTTCTTTTTAAATTCAAATGGTAGATAAGACAAAGTTGCTCTACTCTGGTAATTTTTGGGCTTCGACAGATTCTAATCAAAGACATTCTTACAAAAACTGAGACCTTCTCGAATTTTGAAGAAGACGCGACTTTCGGGAAATTTTTGAACGAAAATCCAAAGTCCTCCTTACTACTACAAGAGTTCAAAATTTCGCTCACTGATCTTGAAAGATGAAGCTAACGAAAAAACGCGATTTTGGAGAAATAAATAAATACTTATACAGGTGTCCCTTACGTGGCTCGATGGTCATAGCTTAAGAGCGTATTCTTTGGGAAATTTTAAGTCGAAAGTGCTCTATTTACCTAAAACTCAGAAGTCAAGAAGTTATAAGCAATTTTAAATTTAACAGTAAACCAATCTGGAATCTGGAACGGCATGTAAGAAGAATCTGGTAAACTTGACATGTGGTTTCAACCTGATGCCGCACCACCTCATTTTGGTGTGAATGTGAGAGAATATCTAAGTAACAATTTTGCTAACGGGTGGATTGGAAGAGGAGGTCCAGTTCTCTGGCATCCGAGGTCATCAGACCTAACGCCTCTTTTATTAACGTCTCTATTTATTAATCACAAATAGTTCAATTTGGCTCAGCAGAAACCCATAACTTTTTACTTTTTTTATTTTTGGCGATGTTTCGAAAATAATAATAGCATGCACGATTTTCTTTAAACATCGTAACTTGTTCCTATTCAACAAAGTATCGACCAACTTATTTTTGGGGCTGCAAGTCTTCCTCAATGCTTCTGAGGGAGCGACTTAAGGAACTGTTATGTCATTTCGCCACCAAAAAATCCGTCGCAAAAACGATAGAGTGGGGGAAAGTCTCTGGCGACACGTTCGTGTTGCCAATTCTAAACTCGTTTTATATCGCAAATTACGATTGGTGCAATAATTTATATTTTATTACAAATTAATGCTTATGGTTCCAATGAGATATTGATAACATAGCTAGAATTGACGTGTTCCAATCCCAACGTCCGGTAATTTCCTCTCCTTAAACCACGTATTCAGAGTTACTATTTTCCCACTCTACCTAAGACAGGGGTACCTACTTACAGCAAACCGAACTCATTTTTAGATACAATCAAGTTAAGACTAACTATGATTTTCCTTCTTCCTCCAATGCACACTTGGTGGTATACTTTTCTGGTCCCCTCCTTAACGCAGTAATGTGAAAAAACTATGTCGATAAGCTATAGGTACTTTGGTAGGTTTCTACATAATCACGTATCATATACATCCACGTAAGTATAATATTGAGAATAATGATTGTTTTTATCTACAAATCTAATGTTTCTCGAAATGGCACCGTCAGTCGTGAAACAACTTCAGTAAGAGTGGTTTTTAATAGTGAGCTTTAAGTGAAAGCAATGACGTTCAGTGCCACTGCGACAATAATTTCTGCAGGGATTTTAGTTTGGACAATAACTCAGACAGCCAATGCAGATTCAAGTACACTTAGAGAGATCGAGGCGAATGTGGGCACAACTGTCTCGCTGCCATGCAACTTGGACCCTCAAGACCAAGAGTGTGGTAAAATATCTGTTATCTCTTGGTACCGCAATGACAACCGCATCTACGCCTACAGCCCGATTTATCATTCCCACATGGCTGACGGTGATGGTGACTACAACAAGAGGATTAACTTCAACGACAAAAATGCTGAATTGACCATCAAAGACATATACGTGGATGACAGCGCTGTCTACAAGTGCGAGCTTACATACTCGGCAGCCAAGGGAAATTCTTGCGATGTCGTCCAGAGAGTCAAGCTGATAGCTGTTATGACTCCAGGTTATATGCGTGTCGTAAACGAAGCGGGCAAGGTCATCCACCATGGTACAACGTTGGCACCGATTGACGAAGGCGATGATCTGTTGCTCGTATGTGAGGTGACTGGTCGAGTGGGAGATCCCGATATTCATCTGTCCTGGCTGAAGGACGGGAAGGAGAGCGAGCGCATCCACGTCACAGATCGAATTGAGGCAAACAGATATGGATATGGACCTGACCTGATTATCTTCCAGGCGAACTTGACCGTGACTTTGTCAAGAGAAGATCTGAACAGCCATTATGAATGCCAAACCAGAAGCGATACTAACTTTGGCAGCCACATCACCAAGCTTACAGTCAATCCTCTCGTTAATCTATTGCCTTCAACAATTGATATTTCTACAGACCCAGGGTATTACGTGGACCCAGGCGTAGGAATGTCCATACAGTGCATCGTGAGAGGTGCTCGGCCCGCGGCGAACATATACTGGCGCAATTCCACCTTCAGCATCACCAACGAATATTTACGAGATAGCAGACCCGCCGGCGAACGTGCTCACGTGTCATCTGTCGTTTCTCTTGAGAGAGACGGAACGTACACAACACGCAGTACCTTAACCTTTAAAGCTTCTCACTACGACCAAAATAGACCTTTCTACTGTTCCGCAGAAAACGATCTCAGCAAAAGAAAAATGAAAACGTTCGTTAGAGACGCCAAACTCAAAGTACAATATAGACCGTTCAGCGGTAACTATGCACCAGTGGTAGCGGTTTCACCATCTGTGATAACCGTGGTCGAAGGAGGGACGGCGCATTTGGAATGCTACGTTGACAGCTACCCCGAGAGATTGGAGCGTCTCTTGTGGATGAAGGATGGTCAATATTTAACCTATCATAAGAATGGTTTCTATATTAATAAAAAGAAGGGTAAATACGAAAACGGTAATCAGTTCAGTCCGCACCTGGACATCTTTAACGTATCTAGGGAGGATGTGGGTAACTATTCGTGTTTTGCAACCAACGAGATCGGGACGAGGGAGTCCAATAGCAGTATCTTTGTTGATGTGTTGCATCGTCCTTATGTCGAGGTTGTGATGGAACCTCCAACGCCTGTAAACGCAACTGACCGTGCCAATGTAACTCTAGTTTGCAACGCCATTTCTAGCAGTCCAGGGCTAAACAGGGTACGTTGGTTTATAAGTCGCGGCAATATCGGATGCAGTTCCGACATGGAAGATCAGGGCAGAGCTAGAGGTGGCCCTTTTTGTCGAATTCTTGACAGATTCAGTCTACGTCTGTATCAAGTGGATAAGACATTCGCTAATAGTTTCGCATGTCAGGGATACAACTCAGTTGGATGGGGTCCGATATCCGAGATGAAGGAGCTACTAGTGTACTAGCAACACTAGCAAACTTCGTTATTAATTTTCATCATCAAACCTCTCACGTTCTCAATTCACCTGGTTTTATTGCAGAAAAAACTGTACGTTCTGAAAAATAAATCTGATGGCATGTTTTACAGAATTATTAATTACGATCATGTAAACCTAAACTTACAGGCAGCAACAGGTATTATTGATGTTCTGCGACGTGGAATGACTAATTTTTTGACGTGAGAATAACGTCGTTTTTTGACGTAAAGAACAGTAGGTCACAAAATTGACAAATTAACTGTAATTTTGTCATAAAAAACGTAATGAGCTATTTTCGTTCCATTAAAGAAGATCTGTCGCTCTGGTCTCAGATGAGTATATTTGAAAAAAAAATGCATTCACGAATTTTCTGTTAGTTGTTTGAAGTTCTACGCGTGTTTAAGTAGTTGAGAGCACGTTATTTACGCGTAAGTCATAAAATTGAGGTCAATTAACGGTTTTTTGACGTCACCAATTGGTTGTCTTGAATTATGTGAGACGTTTTGGGTACCAAAACGACGTGTTTTCGATGTCACTTATTATTACTATATCTATAGGAATTCTATATCAACTTTTAGGACGATACTGCCTTCTGTTTTTACGATGCAGCTTAACATTTTCTGGAAATAATCAAAATCGCTTTGTCTTCTTTCTTCTTTAATCTCTTTTCTACTCATCTAGGTACCTCTAAATCTGAAACTTTCTTACCAGCTAAGAGATTCCACCTTATTGCTCTTTATTTTGATCTTTGTACTCAAATAATGGGGGGGGGGGGCTACTTGAGGGTTGAAAGACGTAAAGTCGTATTAAGGGTGCAGCCGTAAAGCTTTAGGGTATATTTGAAGTTTCCCAAATTTCATTTGATTCTTTTTTGAAATAACGCGGATATCCATTCATGATAAAGAAAATTTGGGATACCTGATGTGCTTAAGAAAAAAAGAGGTACTTATTTAAGATTTTAAAGTTGTCCCTTGCGCCACCCCAAGGGGTGGCATTGCCTTTAGTATCACTGGATAGCGCTTTTTAAATTATTAGGGTCGTGTGTTTTATTTTTTGGATCCGAGGTGTATTTCTCAAGATATTTGACCGTTTCCAGACTTTTCGGACATCCTGTATCTGATCAGTTGCAACAAAATTGAACATAAATCGAGATTGGGCTGTATAGCGGAACTAATAGGACTTCCCGTCAATGTTAGTTTAATGAGAGATCGGTTCTTTATTGCCTATAATAAAGATTAGGATTTCTCAAAATCAATACACAAATTTACGTACCTATACCTTTAGGTCGATCGCATACGTATAAGACATTTGTTTTTCCATATCGATATCGACGACACAATACATCACGTAATCGGATGAAGATGTAGTAGTATTGTCTGTATATACCTACACACGACCTCTTCTTTGCAGCCGTCGAAATGTCACTTGGGAGCAAGCAGTGTCGTGAAACATTTCTGGGGGACAAGTGTCTCTCCATGTCTGCAGTGTGTCTGCTTGGTATGTCAATCACCATTGTAATCGTTATGTTGAAAATGGAGCAACATGTCGTCGACGCGTCGAAAACAAAATGTCGTTATAAGTATGCGATCGGTCCAACAGTTCTACAGTTGTTATGATTACATGCAGACTTTGGTATAGTATCTTAATCTCAGTCTTCCCCACCCCACGACTTCTGAGGGAGCGACTTAAGTAAGAAGGTAACCTATTTGTCATGCTCCAGAAAAAAAATGCATCACAACACAACACGATAGAGTGGGGGAAGGTCTCTGGCGGGACCTCCTCTCTTATAGCTACCAATCCCAAACTTTTTCTGGGTTTCTTCGCAAATTACGATTGGTTTTTGGTGCAATAGTTTACATTTTACTACAAATTAATGGTTATCTCTCCAATGAAATATCACCATGGCTAGAATTTTGACGTGTTCCAATTCCAACGTCCGGTAATTTACGATCCTTAAACCAAGTACAGTTTTCCTTCTTCCTCTAATGCACCATTTGGTGGTATACTCCATCACCGGACCCCTACATTTAGGCAGAAATGTGGAAAAACTATGTCGGTAAGCTAGCTACCTTGCCAGGTAGGTATACATAATCACGTATTGCGTTCAACCACGTAAGTATTGATAATACATAATACCTAACTGTACCTATCTATCTGAAAATCCATTCTTTCTCTAAATGGAACCATTATTTGGTCAAGTGAGCTTTAAGTGAAAGCAATGACTTCCAGTGCTACTGCAACAATAATTTCTGCAGTTATTTTATTTTGTACAATAACGCAGACAGCCAATGCAGACTCATATACAATTATAGAGATGGTGGCAGATCTTGGCGAAACTGTATCACTGCCTTGCAAAGTGGATCCTAAGAAGTGTGGTGAACTGTTCTGGATCTATTGGTGGCGCGGAGACAGACGCATCTACGCCTTCAATCCGATACATGATATCGACAAAGCGGAAGGTGATGATAACTGCACCAACAAGATTAACTTCTCATACGATTCTACTTCTTCCGATAAAGTTGCTAAATTGAACATCAAAGACGTGGGTGCGGATGACAACGCGGTTTACAGGTGCGAGCTCCAATACTTGGAACTCAGGGAAAACTGCCAATTAAATCATACAGTTAAACTGACAGTTAATATTCAAACTCCAGGTTGTATGCACGTCGCGGACAGGGGCATGATCATCCCCAATGGTGCAACGTTGCAACCTGTTGACGAAGGCGACCTACTGAGGCTCGTATGTGAGGTGAGTGGCGGAGTACCTGTGCCTCAATTGTCCTGGCTGAAGGACGGCAAGATGTGCGCGAGTTACTCCAGATTTGAGGACTGCACAGTGAGAAATCAGACGGAGTCACGATACAGGTATGGACTGCCTGTCCAACGGACAGTCTTAACAGAAACATTGTCAAGAAATCATCTGAACAGCTATTATGAATGCCAAGTGAGCGGCCCGGCTATCCCTGGAAACCACGTCACCAAGCTTAGAGTCTATCCTTATGTCAACTTAGCACCGTTGTCAATCGAGATTTTCGGTTCTCCAAGACCTCCTGGCACGCCTCATGGTCATATCTCCGCGACCGAAGGCGATACAGTACAGATACAGTGCGTCGCGGCAGGTGGTCGGCCCCCTGCAAACATCTCCTGGAAAAAACCCAAGTTAAAACATGACCCCAACCGACCCATCGCTGAGAATGCTCAAGTGATATCTGACGTTTCGCTTGAAAACGACGGGACATACACAACACGCAGTACCTATAGCTTCATAGCTACTCACTACGATCACAATAGGGCTTTCAGATGCCACGCCACAAACAATCTCATTAGCAAACTACATATACAGTTTAACAGGTTAATGATAGTTCTAGTAAAATATGCGCCAGTGGTAACGGTTGTACCAGTTGCGTTTAACGTCACCGAAGGAGAGACGGTGAAGTTGCACTGCTGGCTTGACTGCTATCCCTATGAATTGCTCAATCTCTACTGGCAGAAGGATGGACATTATCTAGACCGTAGCAATGATATCAAAAAATTCGAAAACGGCAATAGGAACATTCCCCATCTGGATATCCGGAACGTGTCTCGGAAGGACTCTGGTAACTATACCTGTTTTGCAACCAATGAGATCGGGATGAGGCCCTCCAGAGAAAGTGTCGCTCTTAACGTGGAGTATCCTCCTTCTGTCGAGTTGGTTATGGAAACTCCAACGCCTATATTTGAATCTTACGGTGTCAATGTAACTTTAGTCTGCAAGGTCATATCTAGCAATCCTCCTCGAGTAGACGAGATAATCTGGTTTCGAAATCACGACCAGATCGAATGCAATTACGACAGGGATCAGGACCAAGGTAACGGTGGCTATTTTTGCGATAGAGCAAACATGTTCATTTTGAGTCTGGATCAAGTGGATATGACATTCGCTGGTAATTACACATGTCAGGGACGCAACTCAGTTGGATGGGGTCCGAAATCCGAGGTGAAGGAGCTACTAGTGTACTAGCAACCTTTGGCAATCTTCATCCGCAGCCCTCTCGCGTTCTCATTCTAATGGCTTTTTTGTATTTTTTTTTCCAAAATAGTAAAAAAAATATTGTTGGTAACAAATTACGACGTTTTTACGTTACAGAAAAACTGTATACTTTGCATATTATGAAATTATAAATCTGACACGTTTGGTAATCAATTTTACAACATCATCAGAAAATTTTCTCACAATCCAAAACGCATTTTCTTTACTAATCAGTATAAAAAAAACGAATAACGGCAGCTACACCTACTACAATAATTAGCTGTAAAATAACCCAGACATTCTTGAAATCCAGGGATACAGGGTGGGGTTCGGAGGCTCAGGCACTCCGGAAAAAAGTTTCATAGTTTGTCACAATTTTTTTTTGTATGTTTCTTCTGTATCCCCCTCCCTACCTAATCATCGCTCATCGCCTCGGTGAATAAGGCAATTAGTTGTGTTGACGATTAAATGTCATTCTTATATCAAAATGTAATTTTTTGTCATAGAAACACGTCAAAAAATGACGTAAGAATGATCCAATTAAAGATGTCACTAACGTAAAGTAATTAAGGCTTTCTTAATTCAATGAAAGAAGAACTAATCCTCGGGTTTTTCAATATACTTTTATTCTTTCGATTTGAGCCTGTCTATTTGAAAAAAAAAATACTTCCCGAATTTTGAAAGTTTGAAAATTCCCGAACTCTCAAAGATCCACGTATTTAAGTCGTTAAAAACACGTTACCAAGTAAACGACGTCATTTAAACGTTTCTGACGTCAGCGATCAATTATCATCAAAATATGACGTTATTATCACGTGTCTCTGCTAGCTGGGTTGCATAGGGATATTTTTAAATACAACTTAACTTACTTTTAATAACTTGTACCACTAAATTTTACCAGAATTTATCATGATTCCAAAGGTAAATAAAAAAAAGCCAGAAAGAAAATAGCATAGCCATAAGCAAAAGATTCTTCTTGTGGAGCGAGCTTGTGATGCAGAAAGGCTGGACTGGACTGGAGGAAGAAGCGGAGACTGCATGTTCTCCAAGTACACAGGTCCTACATTAGTGCGTTATTGTTCTTTCATAGCGGCTTCGCCTCTGTTGGAGATAGAAAAAAAGATGTGAGAGAAAAGTTGTATGGTTTGAAGAGACCTATAGCCTAAGGGTAAAAAGATAGTAGAACGACGAGGCTAGAGGCACAGCGACGAGGTAAGCGACGTGGCTTTTATTTCATCGTGTATGGTAATGAAGCCAAACATAGTGAAGAGGTTGACGCAGTACTGAGCGACGAGACAAGCGTGGCGATGCGCGTCGAGATAAAAATTTGATTTATTATCGCGTTGATACTGGACGGTTCTAACTGCATTCTTTTTAAGTTTTGGCAATTTCCATTCTCAAATATTCAAAAAATCGGCCTGGGTGCTGCTTGAGCTCAGAAAATAATGTATGGTACTGTCCAAACCGTTTGCATACTTTATTAATAGGATGTACAGGATAAGTTCTGTCCAAACTTCCCATTGCAATAATAAGCCCGCCAAGCGTGGCATTATCGAATAAAATTTCATCTTCACTGTCGGAGAACATTAATCATACTGAATTGAGTTTGGAAAGTCAAAGCAGTAAATCGCACCTTCTGCCTCCTCACAGTGTGCATGTCTCCTGTCTCGTCGCTTATATCGGCGCTTACCTCGTCGCTGTGCCTCTTCGTTCTATACTATGTTTTTACCCTTAAAATTATTTTCAGCATACAGGTGGCCCAATATTGCTGTATGGCATACAACTTTGTTATTTTAAATAGGACACCTGTATATTATTACATTTTTAGATTGTCTGAGAAAATTCAGTAAGAATGGTTTTCACAGTTGGAGTTTAAACTGAGTAGTGACATGATAAAATTGCGATTGTCACGTTTATAATTCACTCATAAGTTACTCAGTTTAAACTCCAACTGTGAAAACCATTCTTACTGAATTTTCTCAGACAATCTAAAAATGTTATAATATACAGGTGTCCCATTTAAAATAACAACATTTTATGGTAAGTGTTCACAAGACATGGCCCATTTTGAAAGGTGATATTGCAAAAAAAAAACTGTTTTTGAGCACCATTTCTGCAATATGGCGGCAAAGGTACGACGGGGCAAAGTGAAAATTCGAAATAGCATGTCGAAATCTTCAATGCATAAAAGAGTGAAATGCAGGTCAATGAGTATAAAGCACATAAAGTGCAATTACTAGCCTGTTAGATGGGGTCGGAGAATTCCTCCATCGCCCTAACAGTTGTCATGATGGCAGTGCCCGAAACTCCAACTAGAGAGTTTGCTTCCGCATCCGAAATCTTCAATACCAATTTTCAAAACTCCCGGGAAACTTTTCAGGTAAAACTACAAAATGACTGAACTGGATTTACTTACATTTTGTTGTGCTGCCTTTGGGCAACATTTCACCTGGTTGCAAGGTTCTAGTCTCTATGAATTAGTGTCTAGTAGCAATGCCAACTGCATTTGCATTGCTTGCCATTCAACAAGGAGTACTTAAACTTTATTTTTTGTCATACTGTTTTTTTCTGTTAAAATAAGTATCAATAATGGATGATACTTCATGGTCTGAAGGAATCAAAACAATTCCTAAAAGATCTTGAAAAATTCGCATTTTTTATCCAAAAGTTTTGAAAACACTTCAAATTGGCTTATAATTTTTACGACAATTATTTTTCTAGCATTTTTTCCTTCAGGCTTGACTGTATCGCGAAAGAACTTCCCAACCCATCTAACATGGGACAGAAGTGGGTGTGCGGTTGATACGTTGATATATAACCAAGAATGTGTCGTCCCTTCAAAGCCTCCCTTCTTCAGTGACAAAAAAAAAAACAATTCACTGATTGACCAACATAATCATCCGTTTATCGGTCCTTAATAAGCCACCTCCTAACAACAAAACTGCCCTATATTTTTGCCATGCTGGAGTCAACGTATTATGTAAATACCTAATCAAAATCGGTTTGCTTTGTTCTTTACCTTTTTGAAATCTCATACTCTGAAACTTTCTTACTACCTACTGCAGGTAGATGCCTTTCTTGCCTAATGGGTAAATCGGTTCAGCAAATAAATGTTGATGAAAACATTTTTTATTCAACAAATATTAATCCTTCTCTGTCACAATAAAATCAAGTTCAGAAAATTTGAACCGATTATATCAGAATTAAATTAAGGTTGGGTTATGGAAAAAGTAATAATGAAAAAAAAAAATCAAATATTTTATTATAATCTAATATTTTACCATATTATATATTATGTATATTGCAATTCAATAACAGCACAAATAAATAATTATCAATTAACAGTCAATTCAATTTAAATAGTCTTCTTCTTGGTTACTTTCCTAGTTCTTGGTAAAGTTGCACTCTGTTCCTGAAAGTTATAAAAACAATATTAACCCGGAATGGTTCTCAACTCCCTCATCAATAGTCCATGCATGCTGGATAACAATCGAAATCACTTAAATAACAAAACATACACAAAAAAAAAATGCTTGTAAATGTAATATTGTTTTCTAAAAGCATTTTTTAAGAGCAACAACAAAGAAAAACATGTTAGTCCAGAGTGGTTAGGGATAAAGAAAAGATTCATGCCTTTTGTTTACTATTATTGCCATTACTCTCAGTCAATATCTTGGTCTACATATCTACGAATAATTTTTATTCTTCTTTTAGCCATGGGAGATTCACTCAGGCTTCGAACTGTGAAACTGCTAGAATATTGGACAATCTTGTTATTGGGTGAAGCTGGTCTAGTTCTAGTACTAGGACTATTATAAAGGTCATTAAAACTTCTTGATTGTAACTTTGCATCTACTCCCAGAGGTTTTAATAATGTCCCCTTCTCACTTTTAACGAAAGAACTGATTCTTGGCAAATTAAGAAGTTTTGACATGGAATTATCCAATTTAGCTTTGATGTTTTCTTTCTGAGAAGTTATGAACGATTTTTTAAAGAAAGATTTACTTTTCGGTACTCTGATTGTGACGTCCTTAATAATATCCCCAACATCAGAGGGAGTAGATACAGATTTTACAACTATCGGTTCGAGACTTAGAGTTGCCTTAATCATTTTTCCGTTCTCCTTATTAACCTCCAGCTCCACATCATTCGAATTGTTCAATGGAGGTGAGGGAGCAGCTCTTTTGTTATATTTTCCACCTCTCCTCTCATCTGCACTTCTATCTATTTTATCTTTATCACGAAGATGGTTTTCAGGCTGAAATGTTTCTGTCACTGTGCTACGAATGTTAGTATCTCCATGAAAAATTCCGACATTTTCTGAGGAATTGTTAAACTCTTCAGGTGCTGTTAGGCAAGAATAATTACACGTGTTAAAATCCTCAAATATATTACCGCTCATATCTAAACTGTCTGAGAACTCTTCCGGGGATTCGGAAGACTGTCTTCTATCCAACCTTCTTTTATTTTCAATTTCTACGTTCAGATGGGTAAACTGATTGTTAAAAAAATCGTTCCCATTATTGTCATCCTTTACATAAAAAAAGCATTACTTCTACTTACAAAAAGGAGAAAGGTCGAGTGGATGCTGGCAAGTTGCTCAGTTTTATTTCTTTTTTAATCTCTCTCATTTCTCAAAATTGAAATGAAATTGAATGAAATAATCTGATGAATCAATCAATAGTTATGAGGAATTTAATAAAGTTTTTTTTGGAGTTGAAGAACAACTGAACAATTCAACTATCCACGAAAAATAAAATATTTAGAAATAAGGACAGGATTGACAGAGATGTAATATTTATCAAGAGCAAGTTGATTTTATTGGGAAAGAATATACTCCTTACTTAAATAAGAATTTTTTTATTTAAACCGATTTTCTTCAAAATAAGCATGCTTATTGTCTAAGGGTCGATTCTTTTAGGATTTTGCATTGTCATCATTTGTAAGATATCCTTAAGAAGTGGTCTGGTATTACACGTTGAGTCGAGTCGTTTCAAAATGGTGGTCATTTGAACTTTTGTAAAAAGCCATTTTTTGAACATTTGTGCCAATTTAGTCATTGGTTTATCAGTGGCATAGGTAGAAAATCGGTAAAAAAAAAAAAGTTTAGAGCGGTTTTTCAAAGGAATTAAACTGAGCTTTCTCAGTAAACAACTATACATGACCATGAAAAATTACAGCAAACCAATTTCCCATCCCAAATTGATTGATGGGCAAAAAGGTTTTTAATATTATATCTCTGCAATCTCAGCCAGTAGGTAAACAATTAACAAAACACAAATAAATTATGTACTTACATCACAAGTTAATAATTTCTTGCCAACACCAGTCCTAGTTCCCCTCCCTCTCGGCCTGGAAATAGACCCTGTCCTGACAATTCCTTCCCGACCCTGTACTTTAACCGGGCTCGCAAATAACGCCTCGGTACTGGAATACCCAGAACTGATGTCATCGGTGGACATAATTCTGCCGGCCGTTCTCACGTCATCTTCAGAATAGAAGATCGCTGAAGATGTGGAGGCGACCCGGGCTATTGTGCGCTTCTTCCTGATGACGCTCGACTCTGAAATGTCACCTTCATCTTGACTCTCCGGAGGGTGCGACTCGGTCAAGTCGGAGAGGCTGTAGCTCTTACGAAGCTGATTCATTATTCCACCTCCACCCTTGAGAATAAATAATTGAAACATGAAACATTGAAATATTTGAAAGTAATTTTTTATTGCAAATCTCAAAAATAGTAGAAAGAAAAAATACTTACATAAAATTAAAAACACCGACAATACTTTTTAATAAACCGCATGCATCTAGATAACTTACAAATAAAAATTAATGGCGTTAAAAAAGAAACGTGGTATTGATTTATTAGTGCACACTGCAAAAAATGTTTGTGATGAGTTATGCTAAAAGGGGAAGAAAAGGAATGATATCAGATAATTATTATAGTACTGTAATCTCATTTAAAACAATAATTAATTTACAGAAGTACAGAACAGCAGAATTAATTTTCAATTATTCAATGAATTTCACTACTTTTTTAATAACTCGCTTCCTTTTGTCTGTCTATCTGCGGTCAAAATCTTTCAATCGACTTTAAACACTAATTTCCCAAACAGGTAGAGACTTGTATGACAATAGAATGTTAATTCGCTTTCTAGTCTGTCTGTTTGAAAATATTTTTGGTAAATCCCGAGCACCAATGGGTGGAACCAGCTACACATGTGGTAAGAACGTGAGCGTCAAGGAGAGCGCCTGGGCGAAGCCAGCTACAAATGAGGAGTTCTGCAGCCCAAAAGTAAAATTTTACAAACATACAGTTTTGTTCAAATAAAACTGGGACAGTTCAATTTTCCTAGTGTAAATGTGGCTTATAAATTGAACGATATTTCCTCGGTTTCCATGCTTTCAACAAAGATGACAGTCTATTAGGTATATTTATCAAAAAATAAAAATTACATTTCCTTTAATAAAGTAAATAAAAAAAAAATCCTTTTGTCAAATATCCCCAAAATATTTAATGACATCAAGTTACAACTGACATGCTACAAGCCACAAATACAACACAACACAAACGGTGTCCCAGTTTTATATGAACAAGTGGAACAATTTTGATATTAAAAAATAACTGGATATTCAAACTTTTCAAGGTAACTGATATAGATTAAGTTATTCCCTGATTTTTTTTTATAAAGTCCTATCTTTGCAGAGAGTTCACCTCATCATCCTCAGATAATCTTTATAAAACTCAAAAAGATCATACTGTTTCAACAGTTATGGGTGGATTAATTAAGGTAGTTTCAACTCAACAGATTCTTCAAAATTGAGGTGGTTCCATTTTATAATTTTTCTGGCAAGAAAATAATAGTTGGTGATAACTTGGCATTAATATTTCAGAATAGTCAAAATTTCCTTCCTCCTTTGGAAGGTCAACATTAGAAAGCCTCAAAAGCAATATAATTGTCAAATTTATATAAAAAATAATAATAAACAGAGAGCCATATTTTATGTGGTAATTGTCTTTTTGTAGTTAAAAGTCACATTATTTTGATTTAATAAAACTTGCTTCGAGTCATTTTATGCAAGTATGCAAATCTAATTCTTTTTTTTCAATAGCAAATTTAT
The DNA here is from genome assembly GCA_910589415.1 of Malachius bipustulatus. Classification (NCBI taxonomy): domain Eukaryota; kingdom Metazoa; phylum Arthropoda; class Insecta; order Coleoptera; family Melyridae; genus Malachius; species Malachius bipustulatus. The sequence continues at coordinate 55,228,284 of OU342633.1, forward strand.
TTATAAGTTTACTCAGTTAATAATGAAAAATATTGTCCCATATCATCACCAAGCCTATTATAAAGAGATTTTAATAAATTTTCGTTTTTTTTTAAGAAATGGGTTACTAAGGTAAGCGACGAGCTAAGAAACTAAGAAAAATCAATTATTTGATTAGACAATTATTACTTAAATATATTTTTGTGCAACTTATATAGAGAGACAAAAACAATTAAAAAGTATAAGCTGCCTACCTAATTCAAATTAAAACTAACACTTTGAAAGTAAAAACTCCTTATAATTGAAGCAAACAGAGTTAAATCAATAAAAATATACACTACAAATGAAACACAATTTAAAAACACATAATTACATCAAAAAATATTGTAAACTTGTAGACAATCCGTGATTTAAGTGCAATAATTAAGATAAAGAGTCAAAATTTTATCACAAATTCAGTCTTGTTTATTTCTACTGCTTTTTCTAGTCCCCGTCTTTCCTTTTGCTTTGGCAACTTTTCGTTTGACAGGAGCGGGTTCGATCTCAAAAAAATCCATTTCGTCATCCGAAGTTGTTTCTATTAAGGGTGCACTAGAGTGTGCAAGGGCGAACTTATCGTCGGCCTCATCGCGTGAATGTGGCTGAATTGAGGGATCTGAGAGGGAGGGCATTAGTGCTGGTGGGAGGTTAAGGCTCTGCAAACATGCAAAAATAATAAAATAAAGCGTGTTAAAGATTAAAACAAAATGTGAATTAGGCAGGTCAAACCTTTTTACCTTTAGAGCAGTTTGCATGAGAGCGGTGACACCTTTGGAGCCGATTTCAAGAACTTGTTTGTAGCTTTGCTCCTTGGCTTTGGAAATATATTCGTCAATTTCCTAAAAAAAAAGGTTTCAGTAATATTATTTATGAAAGCTTGTTTGTCTGTTCTCTTACATGTTCTCGGTTACTAAGCGTAGGGTGAACAAATTTCCTATACAGAATACTGGAGCCTTTTGTTGCCGGGGATAGTAACCATATAACTATGATGATCTTGATTTCATAGTAGAATGGAAACCTGCAATACATTTTTTTTTAGGTAGGTAATTAAATATTACAAAATGATCATTTTTTAGATAAGTGCCTGTAGTACTTCAAGTAAGTACTACAAATAAAAAAAAATATATTAAGAATTTACCCTTACAATGTCAATAATCCTGAAGCCTTTCAAGAGACGATTTAGTATTTTTCCCCATCTAGCAAAGCTATGCTAGAAAGACAGATGGTTAAAGGAAACTTTCTTATTTACCTACTTTCTGATTCCCTTTAGAAAGCTGCAAAAGGTTTTTGAGACACTTAGCAAAACCCATTTTTGGGCCGCTTGTCCACACTTGTGATAAATGGGACAGGTTTCTGCCTTCATTTCCAGCAAAATTAAATTTTTGGGCCACTTGACCAAATGTCGAAGAAAATATTTCTAGAAAAACTATGCTAGACAGATGGCTGGTCACTTGAAAAGGACAAAAACCTGAATTTCGGGAAGAGCTACCTCAAAAGCATGTACTCCCTCTATTTTAGTTTTGGTCTTTTGACGAGGTTTTTTATTTGGGTCTCGATCATTCCACAACTTTTAGGTAATAAGCCCATGAGGCTGAGGTGCTTCCGGCGATCCTGTATCGGACGGCCCTCGAAGGGGAAAAAAGTACTTGGGTAATTTTCGACAAGAAAAATTAAATTGAATTTTTATAAACATTTTGTAGATTTAAAACATTTATTATTTTCTTTACAGTTTCAAGAGCTGTGAATTCAATTAAACCTCTCTTTCGAAGTTTTCAAACAGTTACAGTGGCAATTGACACTTTTTTTTTCAACTTTAGCAATTATTAATTTTTCCTATCGAATCTGCCACTGTTAAAAATTTATAAAACTGGGTGAAAAACTTTGAAAATGATTGCTTTAAAAAAAGCAGCATTGTAGTCAGAGGATCCTGTAAACTTACCAGCTTAGAAAGACGTCTGTGAAGGTTTCTGCGCACGTGAAAAGAGCAAACACGATCCAGTACATCATCCACTTGACCTGAAAATAACCAGAACATTCACATATGTGTAATAAAGATCTATGTATAACAGGGTAGGAGAATATCTGATTCTATTTTCGATTCTATGTTCTAGAAGATAAAACAAAAAGTATGAAGTCATTGCTCTCCATGAAAAGAGACTCAGGAAGAGTGAGTAATGCTGCATGATGAATAAATACTTTATTTACATATTGAATAAAAATTCCACTTCCTGTCAACATATTTTTAAAACTATAAAAATGGAATACTTTTTTCTGTAAAAAATCAATAAATTTTTCGTTGATATAGAAATTTCGGTCAATCTCTTTACATGTAACAAAAGTCCTTTCTTTAAAGATCCTCATAAAACATATTCATTGTTAGAAATTATACCTACCCAATACAAAATATTATAACAAATAAAAAAATGTATGAATCGCGATAACTTAAAAAATCATTTAAATATTATTTTGGGGATAAAAAATTAAACATCGTCTTTATAGGTATGATAATTTCACAGACCCATAAGAGAAAAAACAAAATATTGTATTCTTGGTTCTTGGAATGGGTCTAAAAATAATATTAACACCCTCGGAACGTTTTCTTAATTTAGATACAAAAGTAAAAAAAAAATCAGCATGAGTGGCTTCAGCTACATCCTTGTTTTTATTTAAAATAGGCATTTTGAAGGTCGTAACTTACAAGTAAAATACAATGAAAATCAGTGGAAGTAAATTTTGAATAATACGTTTTTTAACAATGAATAATGGTAATGGTAGATTATGCAGATTATACCATGCTAATTATATAGAAATTTCTAATTTCTATTCAATTACAGTATGAACAAAACTATACTCTACATTTTGATTTAACACATTCATTCATATATTGTGTCAACAAATGCGATATCTCTAAAAGGGATTAAACTTTTTCTAGTAAGTTCGGGGTAGGGGACTATTTTACGATATTTCAGACATTTTTTCCTTCACCACATCACCACCTTGAAGGAAGGGGGGTACATTTGAAATTTTAGTTAGGAACCCTTATTTTTTATTACAGATTCGGATTTTATGGCTAAAAATACATAAAAAAAATACATCTTACATTATTCTCTCGATCACGTAATTTTTCGTTAAATTTCAGAAATAAGACAAAGCAAAAAAAATTACTTTAGCCTTTTATCATGAATGGTAAAAAGTGATTCGACAAATCCTATACTTATTTTTAATCGCAAAATCCGAATCTGTAATAAAAAATTAGGTTTTTTTTTTGACTTGTCTGAACTCAAAAGCGTCTCGCGACACTGGCTTATTTGAAGCTAAAAAAAGGTGCGACCCATTTTTCGATGTTTTCCCAAAGAGAGACGTCCTGGCCTAACAAGAACCCAGGCGTTCAGGTCAGTTGCCAGGTTAGATACCTCTCCTTTGAAGAAATATTACATTATGAGTGTTATTGGACCATTTACGGTTACCTACTAATCACCAGTTAGAATATACTTATATAACTTTCAACTTTCGTACAGTATGTGTACCGTGGGTCTGACTGATATGATATGCTGATGAATCCACAATAAGTACGAAACGGTACCATCTATGTCTTCAGTTTTTTTTTTATTGCTCACTTTCAAAGTTTTGTATGCGATTCTCTTAAAATTTCATACAATTTTTTTGCATCTTGCTTGTTACTCAAGATGTAGACGACTCAGTTATTGTAATTACTGGATTAATTTTGGAAGTACACAATTATTTACAAAATTATTAACAAAAAATAAATGAAAAGTATCTGTGCCCAGCCTAAGTTACAATAATAATTATATTTACACGGTTTATTAAATTGTTAATAATTATAATTTAATTATCATTAGTAATGTAAATAATTTAAACACATAATGAGTATATAAATGTAGTGCATTTTTAAGCAATGAATAATATTCGATGTGCTCTATATACTATTATACCTACCTAAGTACATAAGAGAAAAGAAAAATTGTGCAATAAATAACAAATATGTAATACTTCTTACATTATAAATGATAATGCATCATGCATTTTAATAAATGTTTTATCCTCAGAAAAATTATGAATTATTTTTGTGGTTACTGACCTAATAACAAATTGTTATACAGTACTGTACTATAAATTATAAGGTTTTCAACTCAGTTCCCCAGAGGAAACGTTCAATATTCATGTAATTTGAAATAATCCAAAAGACCTGTCAGTTTTTTCAGGATATTTAAGAAACTAAATAAAACTAGACAAAAAATAAAACTAAATATGTATAAAAATGTTAGGTAGTGCCACTTTTGTCCAATTTAATATTTTTTAGTTGTAGTGTGCATTAAACAAATCACCACCCGGTGAACAGAAGAAATTGTGAGACATAGATCATGATTTTTGACTAGTTATAATTATTAAAAAAATATATTTCAGAGCAAAGTATTTTGTAAAAATCAGATCCAAATATTTGTAAGAATTCCTGAAAACTCTGGAAAAAAATTTATTTTTCCATGCTGCAATCCATAACATCTTAATCAACTTTTTTTTTCAGGTAATGACAAGGTTTCAATATTGAATTTTTTAATTTTGGAGATCGACCATCAAACCAATCAACAAGAAGAATGACTCAAGAAGACTTATTTATCTTCTTGAGTGGGCCATTGTGATCTTCTTGAGTGGGCCATTGTGATACGATACCTCCACCCTCCACTAGGAGACTTAAAAAGAAATGAGTAATTATTCCAGATGGATAATAAATAATATGCTCCTTGATATGTTTTTTTATGCTCATGGAACACTTATCTCACTGAAACATCCAAGTTGGCACAGTTCTAAAAAATTAATTATTGGTGCTTGTCTTGCCTGCCAAGAAAACGAGAACTGAACAAAGAGATTTAATCAAATTCTGCGTTTGGCTGGGAAAAACTCCAACAGACAACAGAACAGACACATCTGATATAATAGCTAAACTATTGGGATGACTGCATGTCTCAATGCAAAGTATTCATTTTTTAGCAAAAGATTACAAGTCCATGGAAGGAATTGGTTCGAGGAATAATTACTCAGAGTTTGTTCCAAAATATAAATAAAGCAGAGTTCAAGTAATGCGATGCCACTTTTTTTACAATAAATTAAAAACGTATTAGTAATGTCTACAAACATATCAATCAAAATAATGCTAACAACTTATGTCAATGTTTACTACTTATGGACAACAGTAACAATAATATTTGCTCACTCTATATATTGATGGAACAGGAGATTAAACATGACAAGAGACTGTTCGTTATCATTTTATTTTTCCGTTAGTTCTATTAAGTCAAAAAGTTCATGTTAGTTCAATTTTCCAAATAATAATTCTCTAGGGCCCCTATTCATCAATAAATGGGGTTTTATTTTGGAACATGTCATTGGTTTAAAATTCGCGAATGCTCAAACAGCTGTCAGAAAATTCAAAATATATTGTCTCAAGAACAAAATATTATTAAAAATTTATATAAAAATAAAAATTCTCAACCATTAGGTTCTTTTGTACAATCTCTCCATAATTAATGATTAAATATCGACTAGGGAGAGATTGTATTACGATTAAGTCAAATTTATTGTCAGACTGATTACATTCTGGAAATTGAATATTGAATTCGTGACTTTACTCTGAATACTTTTTATGCCGAGTATTTGTATGTTTTCAGTGCACTGTAATTTCATTGAAGGTCAGAATCTCCTACCGACTGTGACAAGAAGTAACATTTTAGTGAATTTGTGGTACATTTGATTTGAAATTGACATTACACAAAACTAGGGCAATGAAATTACTCTGACCTTACTCAGTAAATATGATCAATAATTGTGTTACCATGGTTATAAATCGGGCAATACTATGCATCTGAATTGAAGAAAACAGGCACAGAGCCAATTAATTGAATTTCTAAGTGCTAAGTCGCTGTTTTAATAAGGGAGCAAGGGAGCAGACAATCACTCATTTTAACAAAACGCCTCGTTAAATTTGTGTTCTGATATCTGATGATTTTTTCTAACGGGTTTTTCCTCCCAATCAGATATCTAAATACAAAATTTAACAAATGAAAATATGATCCTGATTTCTTGATGATGGATATGAGCATCAGTATGTTAAGGACTGCATTTTCCTCGACATTTCCAGAAGGACACTACTTGATTGGATGATTGGAAAAACAAATAGTTTTCTTTCTGCTCGCTTTCTAACAAGTGGCAGAAAGTTATTTGAAAAATAATTATTTAAATGAGAGTTGTTAATACGACACTATACAGGCTGTCCGGAAATTATGCGCAAAAAAATAAGAGAGTGATTCTACTTGATGAAATATTGCCAAAAGTATCTTTTTTTTTTTTGAAAACTCACAAATAAGAAAGTTATGAGCCTTCAAAGTTGATTTTTTCAAATCAATATTTTTTTATAACTTTTTTCTAGTGTACGGATTTTCTTAAAATTTGACACACTTGCCACTGATGTTGCTTTACATTACGTCCTTGGTCCAAATTAGACTTGAATCCCTCGAAATCGAAAGGCCTTAACTTCCCTTGACCTCCAAAAAAGGCCTATAACTTTTTTCGTAATGTTTTTTTCTGAGTTTTGAAGACGCACAATTGAAGAACATGAAGAAATCTTCGGAAAAGGTCCTCTTTGTCTATCACGATAAAATGACCCGTTTCCGAGGAAAACTGTTTTAAAAATTTGCTTGCACTAAAATTGATCACCATAAACTATGATCATTTTGCAACAACACCAAAGCATGCTTTGGTAACAGCTGCAATACAAAACAGAGACATTCGTATATAAATAGACTTGGAAATGATAAAATTTAAAAATTTTTTAATAATTTTTTACAAGATGTCAAATTCAATTTCAAATGAATTTCAAAAAACTTGCGAAAGAACTAAACGCGGGTACCATTTTATGGCTAAAAAAATATATTCATCTTGTCATATCAATTTAACAAGATACTTAAATCAAATTGCTGTAAAAATTAAATCCAAAGCAAACATCTCGTTTCCTAGGCAACCCTTCAGCTGTTTCCAAAGCATGCTTTGGTACTGTTGCAGAATGATCATAATTTATGGTGATCAATTTTAGTGCAAGCAAATTTGTAAAACAGTTTTACTCGGAAACAGGTCATTTTATCGTGACAGACAAAAAGGACCTTTTCCGAAGATTTCTTCATGTTCTTCAATTGTGCGTCTTCAACACTCGAAAAAAAATATTACGAAAAAAGTTATAGGCCTTTTTTGAAGGTCAAGGGCACATAAGGCCTCTTGATTTCGAGGGATTCAAGTCTAATTTGGACCAAGGACGTAAAGCAACATCAGTGGCAAGTGTGTCAAATTTTAAGAAAATCCGTACACTAGAAAAAAAGTTAGGTATAAGAAAATATTGATTTAAAAAAATCAACTTTGAAGGCTTATAACTTTCTTATTTGTGAGTTTTCGAAAAAAAATATAAGTAGATACTTTTGGCAATATTTCATCAAGTAGGATCACCCCCTTAATTCTTTGCGCATAATTTCCGGACATCCTGTATAAAAATACTAATTTTTTTATCAATCAATTACTTTATACAAGGTACCTATAGAAGAAAAAACCTGCGGAAAAATTAATGACACGTTCACGTTTGAAAAGAAGAGCCGAAAAAAAAAGGAAAAAGAAGAAAAAGAAGTTTTGATGCCCATATTCATAAAGAGATCATGATTGGTCGAAAACTTACTTCATCTCCAGCTCTCAAAAATTGCAGCCAATCAGATTTCAGAATGGAAAATTCAACAAGTCAATCATTTAAATTCTAATTTCTTTGTGAATTTTTTTTTTAAACAAATTGAATAATAATAAATTATTATATCAATTACAGCAATCCGAGATTGTTGAAAAACAATAATGCTTTCTGAATGACACACTTACTCTAGTATGGCGAAGACAGAGACATCGATGTTTCAATGGTGATTTCCATCTCATCAGTCTGTCACTATGTTTCCGACAAATCATTTTGCTTATAGCTTTTGATTTTCTTTCTGATCGGCACACTTCTCTAGTGGTGGTGATGTGACAGACTGATGAGATGGAAATGACCATTGAAACATCGATGTCTCTGTCTTCACCATACCGTTAGGACAAGTGTGTCATTCAGAAAGCATTATTAATTTTTTTTTCTAATTTCAAAGAGTTTTATATGAAAATAAAAATTTGTTTCAGCCTTTACGAAATGCAATCCGAACAGTCCTTTTCCCATCAATCCTTGGAGGTGAAGTCAATGAGGATGAATGTAAAATATTACACTTGCCTTAAGACAAGGAGGAATTGGTATGTCTGATCCAGTGTTAAATGCTACAGTCACTTACGAAACGTCAGTAGCTGGAACTAAAACACTTCTTGAATTGTCTAACTACAATCCTTTCGATAAGAATACCCATGATGCCACTCTAAGGAGCGCTCTAAAGATAGGACAAGAAATGAAGAAGATAAGCAATGAAATGATTACATCTAACGGAGTAAAAAAATTTTCACCTAGTCGTCAACGAACAATCCTAAGAGCAACAGACAAGAAAATGAAAACTGGTGTTTGGTTGTCTTGTCCACCTATCAAAAGATCAAATTGCGGCTTATCCCCTTTTGAGTTCAGAGATGGTCTTGCTATTCGTTATGGTAGAGTCCCAATCAATATGCCAACCACATGTGATGGATGAGGTTTTTTTTCAATTGAACATTTTTTCAATTGACCATGCTTTAAACTGCCGCTTGGGTGGTTTAATAATTAGAAGACAGAATGAGATTAGAGATGCTTTAGGTGACTTAATGGAAATTGCATGGGGAAATTGTATTCGAGAACCTATGATTGAAGATAATGGAAAAAAATATGATGAACCTGCACTAAAAGCTGATTTGGGATGCCGAGGAGTCTGAGAGCCGCAAGTTGAAGCGTTGTTTGATATTCGTGTTGTAGACACTGATGCCCCATCTTACAGTTATCTCTCTCTCCCGAGTGGATTATAAATCGAGCCGAATCGGAAAAAAAGAAAAAGTATACATTGGCAAGCCAAAGACGACACGCTTCATTTACTCCACTAGTTACTTCGGTTGATGGTTTTCTTGGAAATGAATTTCAGACTTTATTCAGAAGAATTGCAGAACAACTAGTTGAAAAATGGCATATTCCTTATAGTATGTATTATTATGAATTGGCTCAGAGTAAAAATTGGATGTGCTACAATTAGAGCGAGCAGTATGTGCATTAGATGAAGTCATAAACGATGGCGCTCAATTAGGGATTTTTCTGATGGAGCTACTGGAATACCATATTTTCGTATTAATTATTATTATTATTATATAGTTGTTATACTTTTTATACAGATATATTATGTAGATTGATGTCATTATGTATAATCTGTTAAAATGTGAAATTAGATGCATTAAAAATTTTCATTCAATTGAAACAATTAAAGCTGCTAAAATTTCTTTGTGAATAGGGACATCGAAGTATAATTAACTTTTAATACATTTTTCTATTCTTGGCGTGACCTTCAAATCTTGGGCTGTCCAATCTACTCCTCAGGGTATAAAAGTCTTAAAGAATGGCAGAAAAAAGTAGAAAAACTTGGTCAATTTCTTTCCGATACAAAATAATGAAGTCTATTAAAAATCTATAATTATTAGGCACTTCCTATGCTGAATTATTTATTATGGTCATGATGATGTGAGACAAAGTCTTGTTTGGTAGCTTGAAGTAATTTGTTGCTTTTAGGAGATCTTGCCTTATATGTAAAGGAGTAAAGGCGACGACCTTCTCATCATCATCGGTTCTCCTTATATGTTTAACGACTGCAGAGTGCAGAAACTACAACCTTTATACCTACTTACTGAAGTACCCATAGACTGTATAAAATAAAATATAAATAAACACAAAAAATATAACAGAAAGATAAATAATTTAACGACTTACATATTCTTTGACATTCTTCGTTCTCACAGCCTTATAAGACGCATAAGCAGGATAAAGGGTACCGAAGACTAATCTGGAATAAATGATTAGATACAAGTAGGTAAATATTTTGGTTCAAGAAGTTTTTAATTTTAAGATTAGATGCACGACAGGGAGCGGATAAAAATAGTTTTCTGAGATGGAGCAGAATTCAAGTTGGATAATAATAAATAACTCACTAGGTACTTACATTACTAGTCGAGAGATAATTGATGAAATCATCTTGAGGGCCGTTTACTTTACACCATAAAATTTGCAGACTTATAACATAGCACCAATTTTTCTAATACTGTCAAAAGGTTCAACAAATCCAAATAAATGAATCGCCTAACAAAAGCATTATTTATTACGCCTAACGTTTATTATGTTTACTGAATCACAAGCAACTTCGTGTTTTGAATTAAACTAATACTGCTGCTGGGCATCGTTCAACCCATCTACTGCAGTCGGATTATTGTTCTTGCCGATTGATTGTTGTTTTTTTTTTTGTGTTGAAAATAAAACAGAACGGAAAAAAATAAGTAACACGAGAAGCAAAGTGCAACATTCAAAATAATAATAGCACTAGCAGCAGCACTGTGCACTATGCAGTCTGCCTGCAGCCAGCCTGCAGCAGCTGTTGGAACTTGATTTTTGAAGTTTATGTATGATTATTTCTGCTGGACGCGACGTCAATAAACGTTGTAATAGTTGACTTGACGTTGACAAAATTGTGACGTTGGCGAGTTGGGAACGTTGACGCTTTGAAAGTTCAATGCCACAAGGTATGTCCGCGTGAGACTGAAAATTCGTTCGTGCTGCGCATGACGTCACTATGGTGATTGTAATCCGAGTGCTAACTGCAGCACAGAAAATATTTGAAGGTGACCGTGACAGTCAATATTTTTGAGTTGAAATGAAAAGTGCTTACTATTAAAAAAATAGTATACGATTCGGAGGGGTAAGGGAATTATACGTATCACAATCCGAATCTAACAAAAGAGTGGGGATGGATTCTTCTTCAAGAGAACACGGCTGTTTGAAATTGAATCCAAACGCGTTAGGGTCACGAATTTACGGTCGAAAGAAAGTAGCTATCGAGTGATCCACAAAATTTTTCATCAACTATTGCCTTGAATAAAATGAAGCATATCTGCCAGGTAAAACACAAACAATTGGTAGGTGTGTAAGTGAACTACTCCAATCAATGATCTACAAATCATAGAACAATAAACAAAAACATGACTACTTGCATAATGAACTTTGGTAGAGTAAAGAAACTAACCTGGAACAGTAATGATATCTGCTGAGTACTAATTGCAGTTTGCATTGGTTGTATTTCAAAGAGGATGAACAACTCGAGCCGTTGTAGGGTATCTGTATTACCGACACTGTTAGCCTTAGTGTCGGTAATACAGGTACCCTAAATCGTTGTTATCTCAGAAACTCAGAATATTCTGTCTTTCTGAATGAGGATAAAACAATATTTCAATTTGACGTTTCCGTTCGAGTTTAGGTTCTTGAATGTTCCAATAATTATCATTTACCATTTTATAATTTCACTTCCAAAGCACAAAAAATAATAAAACTTATGAAGAATGGTAGTCAAAAATGTTATGAATCATAAAAAAGTGACAATTAAGGTAGGTGTTTAGTAACTTATTACCAGTAATTTCGTCACGTTGAAACTAACAGGAATTGAAATTAAATATGACACATGAGAATTTGAACTACCTACAAAAGTTATTACAGAATTATTTTAGTAAAGTGAGCTCAGACATGACTCTCTTCCAGGGCACTAGTTGATGAAAAATTTTGTGGATCACCGATATAATACCTAGATATTTGTAAAAGGACCAGTACCTCATAGTCTTTCCTCATGTTTTTATTCAAAGTCCACGACCCGGTTTCTATCCTTAGATAAGGGAAACTCTTAGGATTGATAACATTTGCTGAACAGAGCGAGCCAACTGCCACCAACGTTACTGCGTCAGTGCCGTGACTTTGATGTAGAAAATACAGGACAGCAAGTTATATTAATTGTGATGTTGATAATGATAAATAAAATACTAGTGTTTTGAAAAATTCCACAATAGTTTTATTTATCGTCCATCAGTATGCAAATAACATCCCACGAAGTAAGGGTTGAAAACGTAAATTTTTAACTGTGATGTGATGGGACCTCTTATTTGTAAGCTTTGATATGTGATGCACCTTTTACGCAATTCTACTATGTATTTGGTTTACTAATCGGGGAATTTATTGATTAAACGCCGAACGAAACAAAAGCTTCATATGTATAAAACAAGGTTAGGTAATACTCATTACTTATCCTCAATATTTACCTATTCTAGCGCAGCCAAAATATCAAATGAAATGACATTGTAACTCTTCTTTTTCAAAATGAAAATTAATGGAGTGGCAGTATTTTTGAGCATTTAGCTAGTTGACTAATTTCTTAGAGGTAACAGAAACGTCATCAATGATGAACCTTCTAAACCACTCATTACTCATTGCCTACTTTCACCTGCATATTATAACGCACATCGAACTTTAGTTTAAAATAATAATATACCTAGTATGAGTGAATATTAAGGTCTTTAAAACACTCTATCGAAGTGTTTTTAAGACCCTATATCCATGAATACTTTACAATAGTTTTTATTATTGGACATTTTGAAATCAAATTTCATAGTCATTAATAATTTTAGTTGATCTAACAGTGTGTAGTAAAACAATTAAAAAGTTGACATTGTTTCTGGAGTAGCGTTGATGTTGCTAGGACAATCTTTAAAAAGCAGGTGTGTTTTTATTGGATTTGAACACGCTCAGGCGTTTTTAAACTAAACATCATAGGTTACCATTAATAAAAAAATAGTAGAATTACCACTCGATTAATTCAAAATATTAGATAAAATATAATTGCAGACTTTTCATTATTAGAATTAGAAAACATTCTAAACCACAATTTAGATTAAAATAAACTGTTACATTATTATGTAAGGGCAAAGTGCTTATAGTTAGTTAGCTTCTGTTAATAAAATAACTACTTATGACATAGGATTTATATCTATTAGCACTGATCAGTACCTAAAACAATCATCAATTGCAGTGTCTTTTTTAAGAAAACTTACAAACAGCTGCTTTGGCAAAGTGCGACATTGAAAAAGTCTAGAAGATGTCCGTCACTATGTGTGACTGTAGCTGTCACTAAAACTCCGACCCCATCATTGGGCCTTACATCATTTTTACACCAAATGAAGATACTCATACGCAGAAGCAAAACGGAATAATAAACTACACATAAAGTGAAAGTATATTGTCCAGTAGAATTGTAATAACTTACATTAAAAATTCAACATAAATAAAAAAGAGAAATTACTTATGACTGAAAGAACAGACATGTTTTCATTTTTGAAAATCTTCAAATAGCTATACATCTAAATAGGCATAATATTGTAAAAAGGAAAATAGTTATGTCGTAATAATATATTACAAATATTTAAATAATATAAACAGTACGTCATACAACAAATGTGTGAATGTTTATAGAGAGTTTCCAAGACATTAAGCAATTATTAATTGTAGTACCATACAATAATAAATAATTTAAGTAATTAGCACCAAACGAAATAAGAAGGCTAATTTGAATATTTGCATACACTATTTCTTTACAAAAATACATACATAATAATACCATATCTAATCAGAAACCTAAAAATTATCTTTTTGTCAACTCTATAAATAATTGAATACACACTAATATTTTTTCTATTTATTTAGTAATGACGTCCAGTTCCAAGACAAAAAAATAATGCCTAGCAAAAAAAATTCAACAACAACTATAAATTAATTTAAAAAATATAATTAATTATTTACTTTCCTTTTTATTAAATATAATAATAAATAAATCATACCTTAACTATATAAAGTCTTTCAAAGATGTACAAAAACATTATACGATGATGATGAAATATTTTTTGCAGTTGCCTTTAAATATCGTTCAAGCTATTTTTCAATAATTAATTAATAGGTACATCATTATTTCAAAATCGTTTTTGAAAATAAAGTTTCATAAAAAATTGGTTCGAATTAAAAAAATCGTTAAATTAACTAGGTAGGTAACCGAAAAAAAAAAAAACTACCAGATTCAACAAATATTATGGAACTAAAATCAAATATATACATAAATTATTTATAAATATATTACACTGAGCCGCAAAAAAATTACACCAACAAATTAACAATTTTACAGACTGTTTTATCAAAAAAAAAGAAGTTAACCAAAACATGTAAATTGTTTTGGTTTACTAATTTTAATTAAATCTTAACTAACTAGGAATAGAGTCTATTATTCAGCTTATCTTTCGATTAAAATACAAGCCTGTAGGGTCAATTGAACAACTACTACTGTTAATACACAAATTTTAGGTTCTAAGAAAAATTAATTTAGGCATTGTTTCAATTATTTTTAGTTTAGTTCCCTCAATATTTTTTCGTCTAATTTTCCCAAAAGTATAGTGATTTGATTCAGGAGATAGGTGCAACTTCTGGACACAATTCTGCAAAAGAACATCAAGTTTTTTTCTATATCAGTGTTTTCATATATGTTAATAAGTTTTTTTTTTGCAGAAATTCTTTTTAACCAAAAATAAATAAAAAAGAACACCTACTCTGGTTGCAATGTTACAATATAAAAATTCCAAATTCACCTGTAATGCTGTAACGGTTTTATGGGCCCACGACTAGAGTACTGATACCACAAACATGTTTTTACTTTTTTTTATAATAATAATTAGTTAAACTTGAATCATTTTCCTATATACGCTTATGCATTGTTTCTTCAACTCCACTAAAACCGTATAATCAACTTCGAGAAAGTATCTGCAACGTAAAAAGATACGTCCAAGGAAAATGACACTAACCTTTCGTACTCTTGTGCAATATAAATCTGTCAATATCCAGGTACTCTACCCATGACCCAAGTAACTTTTTCAACAGAAGAAAGATAGTCAATAAAATTATTATTTTTTATACACAATTTCCGAGACAATTGTCTCAAAGTCCGGAAGTGTTAGAGAAGATAGGGGGAAGCCAAGCTTACCTTTAGGAAAAAGTAATTGTATTATCACTATATACAGTTTAGGCCATCATTTATGAGGTCTACATAATAACAAATGAAACAATCAATCAGAAAAGAGCTCCCGGACACTTGGGGCTTCATAAATTTGAGCACACGAGTTTCATGAATGGTTGATATTAAAATAAAGAAAATATAAAAGAAAAAAAAGTAGTTTGTTTCCAAGTTTCATGTACAAATAGAATGAATATTCACATTTTTGTAATTTTCCTCCTTCCTCAGCATCAATTATTATTGTATTTGCAGTTATTCCAAAAACACATCATAATTACAATTTAATCACAAGAGTACAGTTAAAAGTGATCCATTATTGGAATATTGATTGATTTCAACACTTTAAAACTTTGGTAATACTATTTTCAGAGGTGCCAGAGTCAAGTATCATTATACCTTCATTATACTTGACCTTGTGGACACCATAATTACTTGTACCCTGAAAAATATCTCTAAACTGACCCTAGAAGCTATCATTTATTAAACATTTCATCTGCTTTTATATTGTACACTCTCGGTACCATTCACTGTGTGTCAAAGAGAGGTGTAACTATTTTTGCATCTCACTATTTTTATCTCGTTAATTATAATAATTGTAACTAAATGATGAGAACTTAAGATTTAACAAGTGATAATTGAAAATGCACAACATGATTATTACATGATTTACTTCTTGTACGGAAATCGCAGTGAAAAATTAACAAGCCAAGTCTAACTAGTTAAATATCCCAACAGAACTATCATACCACTGTAGTTATTAATAGTTAAAATTAGTTCTTATATATCCTCTCCGTGTGTTTTACCAACAAAGGACCTAGCTACATCCATGGGATGTAACTTGCTTCAGCGCCGCCGCGTCTAAAATCCTAAATAAATCTTGCTATGGAAACCTTCGTAATGCGAATTTCATTCAAACGCTGCCAAAAATCATCAGTCAATAAAACATTTATAATTTCAGATTTCAGAACACTTATTACACACCCGTATTCCCAAACAAACTTAACTACGCAACGCAATCAATCAGTTAACTCCATCTCATTCTAATGCATATGACCGGGCCGTAAAGCATAGGGAATACGGGCACTAATCTTATTCAAAACACTCACGTGAGGATGGGAAAGACGCAGTTAAACTTTTATCCGGAACCGAATTTAAAAAGTCCCATATCAGAATTGTGTCGTCGTGCGAACTGCTTACAATCTGGAATTCGTCAAACTGCAGCCGGAAGACTCGTCCGGTATGCTCCTGCAAGGAAACACGTTTAGAAATTTACATTTTCATCTTTTTTTACCATCGCTTACCATAAGCGTTCGCAAGCATAACATATTAGTAGGCGAACGAGGATCTAAAGCAGCTATCAAGTCCCACACTTTGATTTTCCCGTCGTACGCTCCGCTGACGATACGTTTAGAGTCGAAACGTATGCAGCGAACCAACTCTTCGTGACCCTCCAGGATTCTCAAACACACCCCGCATTCAATATCCCATAATCTTTAAAAATGAACAAATCGAGTAAAAATACGTCCCACTTTAATTTTACAAAACGATTTTACCTGATAGTATTGTCGGAACTTCCGCTAACAACGAGTCTGTCCCTGTACTGCAAACAGGCGATTCCTCGCTTATGACCGTTCAGGGTCCTCACAAATTCACAAGTCGACGTGCTCCACACTTTGATGGTCCGATCACCCGATGCCGAAACGATGTACTTTTCATCAAAGTCCACAACGTTCACCGCCGCTCTATGTCCTACTAAAACTCGTCTCAATGTTATTTCCGTCTGTGATGTCATGTCCCACACTGCTATGGATCGGTCCTTGAAAATGAGACATTTTTATCAGCTTTTTGTGTTTGCAAAACAACATGAAGCTAGCCACGTGCAGTAGGGTGTTCAAGCCATAACATAATAAGAAGCAATGAATTTAAGAGTACGATAAATTAAAATAAGAGTTAATAGTTGAGGTGCCAAAAATTTTATTTAGATGTCAGAAACACAGAAACTGAGTAGCCAGAGTTGGGGATTGATCACATTTCAAAAGAACAAGTTACTTTGTTGTGACCAAAAGAACACGGCAGCTAATTCTTAGGTAAGATGTCTTTTTCTTGACCTTGAGAAAAAAATTTTAAGTGCCAAAAATTAAATTTATTCAAAATTACAAGGAATTTTTTACAATACTATTGTTGAAACTCAATGGAATTAGATTTGTTCATTATTATTTCACAATAACAAACATAGAAGTTGAGTTATGAATATCAAACAAGAAGTCTGAAAATTTGAGTTAAACCAGCTGAAGTAGTCATCAATTTTTTACAAATGGACACTTTTAGATTGTCTCAGAAAAGGAGTAATTTGGAAATGCAGGAGACAGCTTCCAAATGTTGCAAAGGATTAAAATTATTGGGAAAACAATAAATATGTACCGAACTATAAAAAAATCTATTAAAAAACTCACCTTTGAACAAGTAACCATCATTCCATTATTAAACCTCAGATGTAAGACTGCCTCACAGTGATGTATCAACGTGTTCACCATTTCCCCGGTGTTAACATTCCAGACGCGCACCGTAGAATCACTAGAGCCGCTGATGATGACCTTATCGTCGTACTGCAAGCAAAGGACGGATCCCGTGTGTCCGGTCAGCACTTTGGTGCAATTCAAATTGCTCCTGTCCCAGATCTTGATGGTATTGTCCCTTAAGCCGGACACGATCTTCTGATCGTCGTACTGCAAACAGTAGACGCCTTTGCTGTTCTCTGACCTGCAGTTGATTCGTTGTAGTACATGTTTGCCGTTTCGCCAGTTGTTCTCGATGCTATCGATATCCCTGATGATTTTCGGGTACAGAGATCGGTAAAAGGCGTGAGGACGGTGGTTCTCACCCGGTCGTGGTTTAAACAAATACTGGATCCTGTAAGTTATTCATTTCGATAAAACGGACATGGATTTAAAACCATTATAATTTTTTTTTTGTC
This sequence comes from Malachius bipustulatus, assembly GCA_910589415.1. Lineage (NCBI taxonomy): Eukaryota > Metazoa > Arthropoda > Insecta > Coleoptera > Melyridae > Malachius > Malachius bipustulatus. The sequence goes on from OU342633.1 coordinate 55,246,386, forward strand.
TTTGTCTTGTATGAATACACTTTTTGAAAAAGAAAAAAACATGAAGTGGATGTCACAGTTATAGTTTTTTGACTTGGAAGTGTGCATAATTTATTATTTGATATTAATTCGTGTATGATATTAAAAAAAAAATGGTTTCAATGTACTTACCATTGGCGCCTTTCAGCCAAACCTCGCCACAATGAATCAGTTCGCACTTTCCTTTCTATGAGTTTTTTCCATAGCATCCCTTCTGAAATCACTCTATACCACTCCTTACCGACTAATTCAGCATTTTTCAAACTATCTGCATCTAAATAGGACAAGATATTTTCCGCTATATGGTCTAAGCCTTTCTCTACAAAAAAAAAGAAAAGAATAACAATAAATAAGATACAAACATAAATTATATCAAGTAAACAAACACATTCCAGAACACACAGAAACACATTCCAATTATCATTTTTGAAACATTTTTTTAACAGAACCCATTTTTATTGCGACAAATAGTGTAAATATGACTCACAAAATGACTTTCAAGTTCATAAAATTCAACTTCAGTGCCAGTAAAATTAGATCGATTTTTTTCTTTGACTGTACTGTATAGTTTTTATTGCTTCTCTTCATCTTCATCACATAGTAATAATTGAACATTGAAAGAAAATGTTACGTTGAAGCCAAACTGTCAAAATATGGAAGTTCTGATTGTCTTTGTTTGAATCAGTGGTGAAACGTGCATAGGAACGGGATTGCAGCAAGAGAGCATGATTCTTTTCTATTGCTAGCTTCTATTGCTAACCTTTAAAAACACATCCAGTAAATGAGCTTTTAAACACATTCCTCAATGTGAACACATGAAGAAAAGCTTCTAATAAAATCATCTAGAAGTGCAAAGACTGATATTGTAATAAGCCAAAGTGGTAAGAGAAAAACAAACACTTTATTTCAAAGAAAGTATAGCCACATTAGTGTCCACCCCTAAAATGACGGCCAATTACAAAGATATTTAATTTACAATTTCAAGGAAATATGCAAATCGAGCTACAAATTGATGAGCTTCCTCGATTTGAAAGTGCAATTAATTAGCGTCAAGACTCCATTAATCATGCTGTTCGTTAATTTACTGAAATTTTTATTTTTTTCGCGATCAAGACACGTGTCATGGATGGATAATAACCAAGGTTTCAGAAAAAAAATTATCTCTTTAATTATCTTGTAAGTTCTGCATTTTCCTTGATTTTCACTGCTAATTAATGGACTCAAATTCTGAAATACAGTCTTTTCCTTTTGGTTTTTCTCTTTTGTCAATAATTGCTTTTCCTCGCATGTCAAATGGTTTTCTTATTTTTATATCTATCAACGATTGTTGTTAACTCCGCGTCAAAGAGCCTAAAAATATTAACGACGCGATTCGATCCTGAAAGGGGCTAAATTAATGCGGCTCGATGCCGCGATGGTAATGACAAATCGCCACGGTGACAGGATCGAAATTTAGGGAAGGACCAGGCTATAATTGCCAATGATTGACAGGAACACAATTAATTAATAATTATCGAAATTACTGACCTTGTGTCTTGTCCGACTAAAGGGGCACTTGTTTTAATTTGCGAGATGTTGTAACTATTATTATTGTTCACTTGCTCCACTATGTAGGTACCCACGATTGTTCCACTACTTTATACCGCTTCCTTATTTAATTAAAGAACTAGGTATCCCGTTCTCGTAACACCAGCATCGACGAGTCTGGTACGAACGGCACTATTGGTCGAGCTCTCTCCTCTCTCGATGTTAAACCTCGACTCTTCTCTCTATGTGTGGTCCTGTCCGGTCAGGTGTCCTTTTCCTTCGTCCCGATGTGTAAAGGGATAGGAAGGGGTAGGAAACGGTGGTGTCTTAGAGAATACGAATCGATTATTCACCAAGGACGTAACATACCGCCCACCAAAATTACCGGAGGAATTTTCCGCTATCAGAAAATTGAACCAAAAGCGAAACTAACGAAAACGAAACTAACGACAATAACAAAAACGAAACGAAACGAAACGACAAGTCAGGGACGAAATTCCCTGAGTCCGTTACTGGTTAGGTAACGGGCAAAGTTTGACCAGAGGTCGTTTACGAAGACCTTTGGTCGTAGAACCGAGGCAACCCTGGCGACACCATCCGCATCAGGGTGCAAAGAAACAATTCTTCCTAGAGCTGCTAGGAAAGTCTCTGACGACAAATCAGAAGCGATCTCGAGATGAATCGCGCGAGTCGCGAAACATACGAACAAACATAAATAGGCTTTAGAAGTTTTGACACCCCTATACCTCGACAAGACAATAGGAAAGGGTCCCCCATAATCGACCCCGACACAACTAAAAGGCTTCAATTGGGAGACACGAGCGACAGGTAAATTCCCCATGGGAGGCTCCAACGAGAGGGGACGAGTGCGAAAGCAACGATTGCATTTCGACAAATAACTACGAATGACCCTACGAGCAGACAGGATCCAAAAATTTTGTTGAAGGAGATAATGAGTAGTGTTCACTCCTGGGTGCAAATTACCTCGATGTATCTGATCAATCAAAAGTTCAACCAACCTATGCCTTCCTGGCAACAATGCGGGATATTTAGCGTCGAATGCTAAACCCGAATGCAACAGTCGACCCCCGACTCGCAAAATACCGAAATCATCAATAAAGGGCGACAATGACTGCAAGTACTTGGCACATGGTTTACCAGAGCGAATTTTCTCCAATTCCGAAGAGAAGACCGAAGATTGAACAATTCTAACAATGTGCATGAGAGCAGCATGCAACTCAGAGACACTCAATGCACCAGTGGTCCTATTGACAGCACGACAATTGTTAGTGAAACGAAAACAACGAGCGATAATACCCTGAATTTTCCTCAAAGAAGAAAATCTTTTCAACAAAACATCGACATCCGAAATCTCTATCGTAGCGAACAAAACAATATTCCTTTTCTCCAGTTCAACATCAGAAGTGGGAGCAATGGGAAAGAGTGCTGGCCAAGATTCCAGCGGCAATCTGAGGAATTCAGGCCCCGCCCACCATGCGGAAGCCCCGACTAACTCCTCTGGTAACAAGCCCCGAGACGCGACGTCCGCTGGGTTGTCACCTGAACGTACATGATTCCAACAATCCGGAGGAATTCGATCCTGAATGTGGACGACACGATTCGAAACAAAAGTCTTCCACCGATGTGGAGACGACTTGATCCAGGATAGAGCGACCGAAGAGTCACTCCAAGCGAAAACCTTATCAACAACAATGGATTGAGGACCTTGTTCAAGGACGAACGAAACGAGATCTGATAGTAAGACTGCGGCACACAATTCCAGCCGTGGAACGGAGAGTGGTTTGAGCGGAGCAACACGAGACTTGGCAGTAACGAAACGAACCTGCACATTGCCATCGGCGTCCTCGAAACGATAATACACCACACCCGCATAACCTGCAGTCGACGCATCACAAAATGCGTGCAGTTGACACGACACGAAAGATCCTTCGGGAACCAAGCACCTAGGGATTGTCAACTTGGATAAAACATGAAGAGTGGACTTATATCGATTCCACTTTTCGACAACATCAGCTGGTGGATCTTCATCCCAATCCAGCCCGAGATACCACAAATGTTGAATGACTCGTTTTGCCATAAAGGTCAATGGGCACAAGAAACCCAACGGGTCATAGATCTTAGCGACTTCTGAGAGAATGCTTCTCTTAGTACAAGGTGAATCTATGGACTTAACCATGAACGAAAACGAATCAGTAGCCGATTGCCACTGAAGGCCAAGAATTTTCACCGAAAAGTCCGATTCCGAATCAAAGTTGGATGACTGCTGTTGACAATGTTCAACCGGCAGATCCTGAAGCAATTGTGGATTGTTAGCAGACCATTTCCGCAACTCAAATTGTCCCAATTGCAATAGCGAAATGAGCTGATTTCTCAACTCCAAGGTTTCCTCGATTTGATTTGCCCCAATGGCAAAATCATCGACATAAAGCCCGAGACGAATGGCTTTCGAAGCGAGAGGAAACTTCTCAGAATTTTCTTGAGCTAATTGTAACAAGCACCTAATGGCCAAATATGGCGAGGACGAAACACCATAAGTTACAGTGTTCAATTTGTAACTTCGAATAGGATCCTTTTCTGAAAAACGCCAACGAATTAATTGATACTGTCGATGTGAATCTCCAACTAAAATTTGCCGATACATCTGCCTAATGTCACAAGTGAACACGAATTTGTTCTCTCGAAAACGAAGCAAAACACTAGTGATGTCATTTTGCAACTTCGGACCAATCAACAAGGTATCATTTAACGAAAGATTGTTCGATGCTTTGGCCGAGGCGTCGAACACGACACGAATTTTCGACGATACTGGGGCGAGCGAAGACACATCAGAAGACATCGAAACACCAGGGTCTTTAAAAACGCAATGATGCGGAATGTAATAAGAGTTTGCAGATTCCGACTCCAATGGCACCAACGACATGTGCCCAGCCTCCAAATAATCTTTCATAAACTCTACATACATGTCTCTAATGTGAGGCAACCTCGACAATCGTCTCTCCAAAGCGAGCAAACGACGATCTGCGACATTCAACGAATCATTAAAGATAGGCAACTCTTTGCTATCCTTAAATGGCAACAATACCCCAAAACGACCTGATTCTTCTCGATAATGAGACTCAACGAACAACGACTCAGCCTCTTGTTCCTCATTAGAGCAAACCTCAACTGAAGGCACCTCCTCAACTCTCCAAAATGCCTTAAGAGTCTCTTCAAGGGTCGAATCTACCGACGCAAAACAAGCTTGAACCTCGCCCGCAACCTTCGACGAAATGGTTCCCAAAAGAACCCAACCAAACGTCGTGTTCATTGCGGCTGGACAGTTATCACTGCCCGACAAATAACCACCATGAACAATATTGGGAAAGATGTCAGCTCCTAGCAAAACATCGACAGAACCAGGCGTGTACCAATTAGGATCCGCTAACTTCAAATTATCAAGCGCCTTCGATGGCGAAATGTCAACACTGGGAAGTTTTCCACAAATATTGGGCAAGACCAAAGTACTTACTTTAAAAGTAGGTGATGGTACCCCAACGGGACGAATAATGCAATCAGATGATCCCTGGGCCGATCCCAAGGTCACGTGACCCAAACAAGAAATAGGTGTTGATGATCGATTCAAGTGCAAGCCCAAACGCTTGCGGCACCGATCAGTAATAAAAGACGACTGACTGCCAGAGTCAATTAAAGAACGAACCACTTGATAGTTGCCCCACTTGTCTTGAACTTCAATACATGCGGTTGCTAAAAGAACCGTAGTATTGCTACGAGAACGAGAACGAACATCCTGAAAGGATGGGAGAGAAGACATGGCAACCGTGGATGCGACTGGAGGCGGCTCAACTCGATGAGAAGCTGCTCCATCCGAATTACTAAGTTTAACGAAATGTAATAAAGAGTGGTGCCGACCTGCACACTCCTTACACGAATGAGAAGAGGGGCACTGCTTCACCAAGTGTGAAGGGCCAAAACAATTTAGGCACAAGCGCGCTGCCTTCACAGCCTCAAAACGCTTGCGCGGGTCCAACTTCAAAAAAGAACGACAATTCGAGATCGGGTGTTCTCCATTACAATGGAAGCACGACTGCTTCGATGAAGACGCACTCGACGTTGACAAAAATGCATGTGAATTCCTCGATTCCACTTTTCCACCAGACTTGACGCTACTCCGCTTACCAACGACTGCAGACGGAGATAGGTCATTCCCCAAAGATGATTCTAATGCACGACACTGTGACGACAAAAACTTGTGCAAATCCTGATATGATGGAAACTCTTCAGATGCAAATTGGAGTTCGAAACGCTTTCGAGTAGCGTTATCCAATTTCTGTAGCAACCAGTTGAACAAAGTGAAATCCCAGAGAGAGACGCCTGAGACCTGACCCAAAGCTGTAATATTTTCTGAAAAGGTATTCAACAATGCACGAAGCGATTGTGAGGAATCAGAATCCGTTATTTTGGGAGCATTACAAATCGCCTGCCAATAACACGTCGCAAGTACTCGCTCATTCTGATACCTTTGGACAAGAGTATCGAAAGCTATCACATAATTGTCATCTGTCAGTGGTAAATGTTTGACAAGGGTAAGAGGTTCCTTTGACAAAGTCGAAACTAAATACTGGAACTTCTCAATTGGAGCTAACGAATCATTCGAATGAATCAAAGTCCTAAACAAATCATAATAAACCGACCACATCCTCAACGAACCATCAAAAGTAGGTATACCGATACGAGGCAATTTCACATGTGAACTTGCAGAGGGGGGTAGCGCGGGAGCACCAGACTGTCGACTATTTAACGATTCACTCGAACCATGACGTGATTTCACCACCGTATCCTGAGTCGATTCCAACGACAATTGAACCGCTCTAATCTGAAAATAAACCGAATCAACTTCGATAAGTAGTCCCGAGTATGATTTCCAAATCTCCGATGACACATCTACGACCAAAGCACTCTTATCTGCCGACTCAACCGTAATCAGGATATTTCTATCAACCTCCTGCACCTGATTGTACAAATCTGAAGCGCTGTCGCATGCAGCCAGGACAATAAAACGCGACTTTTCATCAATGGGTGCTGAAACTACTGTCAGAATCGAGTTCAAACGAGTCAAAAACTTCGAAACAGAAGCGTTTGCTCCGACCAAAGTGTTGGACATTTTGCTAAAGAGTATCAACAAAACACTAAAGCAATAAACGAATAAGGGTTATTTTTTACACCTGTAAAAAATACAACGACAACGAAATACGAACAATAACTAAAAATAAGTACCTAACCAAGTGAAGGTTACTTATTTAAAAACGAGTTGAAAATAAATTGACTTTGAAATTCACCAAAAAACAATACTTGAGATACCGAGTGTACCCAGTAGGTATACCGTGAATACAAAAATCAATATTTTCCCTGTAACAACGAAAAAGGGTTATTCGTTAAAAACCTGTAAAAATACAACAACAACGAACGATGAGCAATACCAAAAATAAGTACCTAACCAAGTGAAAGTTACTTATTTAATATCGAGTTGAAAATAAATTATTGAATTCGAATTCACCAAAAACAATACTTGAGATACCGAGTGTACCCAGTATACCGTGAATGCAAAAATCAATATTCTGCCCTGCGAATTCAGAGAGAAAATATTTCAACTATTACAGAGGTTTTTAAAACGAACACCTGCAACGAACGAAGAAGTGGAGTGGGGTAGAAACCGAGTACCTAATAGTGGAATGGGTGAAACTGTCTGGCGTCCTTTGGATCGACTATTTCGAATCCGTTTGACCTACAAACAGGCTACCTTAACACAGTGAGTGAGAAACTAATTTCAAACAAATGATGCAACCAATTAATGAACTATATTTCCACGAGCTTTCCTATCCGACTACGGAGGGACCAAAAAAATGTTAACTCCGCGTCAAAGAGCCTAAAAATATTAACGACGCGATTCGATCCTGAAAGGGGCTAAATTAATGCGGCTCGATGCCGCGATGGTAATGACAAATCGCCACGGTGACAGGATCGAAATTTAGGGAAGGACCAGGCTATAATTGCCAATGATTGACAGGAACACAATTAATTAATAATTATCGAAATTACTGACCTTGTGTCTTGTCCGACTAAAGGGGCACTTGTTTTAATTTGCGAGATGTTGTAACTATTATTATTGTTCACTTGCTCCACTATGTAGGTACCCACGATTGTTCCACTACTTTATACCGCTTCCTTATTTAATTAAAGAACTAGGTATCCCGTTCTCGTAACACCAGCATCGACGAGTCTGGTACGAACGGCACTATTGGTCGAGCTCTCTCCTCTCTCGATGTTAAACCTCGACTCTTCTCTCTATGTGTGGTCCTGTCCGGTCAGGTGTCCTTTTCCTTCGTCCCGATGTGTAAAGGGATAGGAAGGGGTAGGAAACGGTGGTGTCTTAGAGAATACGAATCGATTATTCACCAAGGACGTAACAATTGTAGTCGTTGATTTATCAATCAATTTCCTTATACAGGGTGTATCTAAATAACACTGAAAAAATTTAGGGGAGGATTCTTTAATAAAAAATAAACAAAAAATTTCCTATTAACGTGTGTCTGGATATGCACCCTTTTTGAGATACAGGGTGTCAAAAAAAGATTACTTTTCGAGTTTTTTGAAGATGTCTCGGGAACCGTATAAGACACAGAATTCAGCTTTTGTACAGATCTTATCATTAATATTAGCAACTATTTTAATGCTAACTGCCTTTTTTAAGTATGCCAGTGCCGGAGATTTTTAGGGTTGGGGAGAATTTTTTGCCCCTAATATCTACGACACTGGGCAAATTGTTATTTTAAAAGCACACTTTTAACCGTCAATGTTTTCTACACAAAAAGATACTCTTGGTTATAACTGCTAACGTGAGCCATTTTCGAGAAAAACGGGCATTTCCGATGAAGAACTCGCTTTGAATGTTTCAAGACAAGTGTCGAAAAATTAACGGCAAAAAAACTTCGCTCATATCTGAGATCTCCGCTATAATGACACATGAAAAAACTCAGTATTAAAAAAGTATCTATAAATATCGATGATATGACATTTACAAAAGGTGAGTTTCATATCTCAAACGATTCCCCAAATATCTTCAAAAAACTGGTAAAATAATATTTTTTTGACACCCTGTATCTCAAAAAGGGTGCATTTCTAGACACACGTTTATACGAAACTTTTTGTTTATTTTTGACCAAAGAATCAGCTCTTAAATTTTTTCAGTGTTATTTAGATACACCCTGTATATGTCAAATCAGTTTCACTTTATGTCAATTGCTTTTCCCATTTACGTACAATGACAGTATCATAAACATTGGAAAAGCATTTGATACAAAGGGAATCTTATTTGACAAAATAGGAATTTCAATTGAAAAATCACGCACTGACGTTTGAGAAATGAGAAAAGCATTTGACAAATTTGGAAACCCAATTGACAAAAGACGAAAACCAAAAGCAAAAGACTGTAATGACAACAATGAAATGTCTTTTGATGTTTGCATAGGACTTGGCTTTTGCAAATACCGAATGGCATCCAGGGTTGAATTAAGGGTTCGATTTTATTACCCTGCAAGTTTGTGTTATACACAAATCATTCTGCGTGTAGAAACTAGTTAATTTTCTATCTTCCTTTGCGGTACTAGTACTAGTAATTAAAAATTTGGACTGCTTTTTGAAGATTCAAGTTTTAAAGAGTTCACAAATCAACCAGACAAGAAACCCTGCAAGTTAGGTAAATCTAGGCGATGCCAAACGATCTGACACTATTTTTTTTATTTCATAATATTTTATGTAGCTTTGTATCGGATACATAATTTCTGAGAATTTCAAATAATATCTTGATAATTCAACATCATTTTTGGGGTGGACGGTGGACACTAGTATTTGGACACCCCTTACAAGATTATAATATCAGAAACGACTGCTAGCCATACACGAAGATAAGCGCCTAGTCCTAATACATCTCCTGTGATGACGCGGTAACCGTCAAGCCATAAGAATAGGGAAAGGAATATCACCCAGTCAGGTACAAAAGAAGCATTAAAGCTACCCTAAGGCGATAATTCCATTCGTTTTTGTTTTTCATTCCTAAGCTAGTTTAAGTGAGAATTTCAGCACTAGTTTCTGTTTTTGTCAGAAGGGCACTGTGGCCCCCTGTCTTAGCTTAGCGTCATTAGAGATAATTATACATACTGAATCACCATCATCAAGCATTATCGAGAAAAAATAACCTTTAGAGAAGGTCTTGCCGTTTGTTTAGGGTCTGGTTGTAAATACGTATTCGTATTATGATAAATAAACCTTGAACTAGTGATAAAATAAAATGTTTTATCGTTGCATATATTTATTAGCCTAGTAGCAATTAAAGCCCGCTGGAGGAAACAAAGATGGTGCCGAGGGTATAAAAAATATCAGAACATCCTGTATGTGGTCAAGGAAACGGTTGTAAAATTAGAATATTTTTTATATGATTTATTTCACAAACTAGAGTGTCTGCATTTACCAGGAAATCGCAATGACATTTGACTTATCAAATTTTGTATTTCAATGCCTGATTGCCTTAAATTGACTTAAGTATTTACATAAAATGTAAATAATTGTGTATGTTTTCATTCACTCTCACAATTACGGAACTCTTTGATGCCCTATTCCACCTATTACCATTTCCGAGATAGCAATATAGAGAAGGATAAATAAATGGTGGACTCCAAAATCATAGAGAAATCAAAGGGAACAGAAACAGAAATAATAAAAAGATCAAGTTAGAAGTTATCTGTTTCAATACTAACACTGAGTAATAGAATTAAGACCTCTTATTTATAGAGGGGAGATTAATTTCAAGTGTAACTGGAGTTATCAACCTTGTTGTACATTATTCAATCATAGTTGACAACTGACATTGAAACATCTCAAATTAATGATTTTTAATCCTAATTTGCATAATTTATAATGATTGCCGATAAAGTTTTGCATTGGTATTTGGTATCTACTTTATACTTGAGCATAATCTAAATTTAAGAAAATCTGCAACACTACAGAGATCTCATGTTTTCTCATTTTAGTCCTATTTACATGTACTTTCATGAGTTACACTACATTGAAGAATTATTCAGGATACCCATAAAATTTATTGTCTGGATCAGGGTTCAAAATTAACAACCAATACATTATTTTTAAAAAGTAATTTGTTTCCAAGCTATTAGGTAAATGATATATCAGAATATTCAAAAATTCCATTTTTCAGTATGTTGCCAAACTTAATTCGATTTGAAATACGGTCAAGTTAACTACATGAACTGTCACTTTCTCTGCATTATTTTTATGTTGGTATTCAAAAAGAAATTACATAAATGACATGAATGACTTTTCAAAAAGGCATTAGGTAAATCATATATCAGAGCATTTAAAAATTCAATTTTTAAGTAAGTATGTTACCAAATATGATTTCGTTTACATTTGAAATACTGTAAAGTCAATTATACAGGGTGTCTGCTTAAGGCTGGCCACCGGCTATATCCCGGAAACTAATGGGCCTATAACCTCAAAATAGAAAATTTCCAGACATAAGTGATCACGAGAAATTCAATGAAAATATTTTCAAGATGACCGCACTTCTGGAAATACCGGAAGTTGTCACCTTATTTTAACGGGATTAACGAATAGTCCCGTTAAAATAACGAAGTAGGTGTCAACTTCCGGTATTTCCGGAAGTGCGGTCATCTTGAAAATATTTTCATTGAATTTCTCGTGATCACTTTTATGTCTGGAAATTTTCTATTTTGAGGTTATAGGCCCATTAGTTTCCGGGATATGGCCGGTGGCCAACCTTAGCAAGACACCCTGTATGTCATGGCCGGAATAACGTGCAGTAACTGACACTATTCAAAAAGCAATTTCGGAGAAACGTTAAGCAAAAACTTACGCCTGAAGGAACATTTCTCTTGCCGCTTCTCCATCAGTGAAAATGTTTTTTTTTTTTTGCTTTTTTAGTAATGTCAGTTACTACTCATTATTTGGGCTCTTAGGTGTACATGGTAAACTGTCACTCTCTCTTGGTATTCAAAAAGAAATGAGGTAACAGGTAAATATTTACATCTGCGTGTCCTAAGTTCCATCACTTTTTTCGGGACCGAGGAGCGAAATATGGGTGGTGGGTGAGAAGTTAAAAACAGCCATTGCAAACTAATATCAAGGTCACAACTAAGGCCTCTTTGACACTACGGTCGCATTGCTATTTTTTCTCCACTTTCAGGGCAAGGAAAATCTTCGAGATTAACAGTAGCACGGTTTTTATTTTGAATATTGCATTTATTTTGCACATAAATTCGAAAAAATGTGACATTGAGCACTGTTATTCCGGGTACGTATGAGTGAGCTTATTCATGCTTTCACCTCAGGAAGACCGACTTTTGGTGCCATTTTTTTCGCTTATCTTGAATTTGCAAAGCAAATGAATACCTTCCTGGTGTTACTATAGGTATGTCCTCCACTCCTATACAGGGTGTAACTAAATATGTGTAAAACATTTAAGGAGGTGATTCCTCATCGAAAAAACGATAGGATCTTTCATATAAAGAAACCTTATTGGAGCATCCCTTGTTAAGATACAGCCCCTTAAATAGGGTACATAAAATTTGTTTAACAATTTTTTTCACGATCACTAGAAAAGTTACAATATTGAAACTAACCTGACATTTTCTACTATCAAAAAGACACTTAGCCAGTAATTTATTTGGTTTACCCCATGTTTGTAAGGGGTGGAAAACGCAACCCCTAAAATTTATTTCCGATAGCCTGTTTCATTCTAAACAAAAAATGTCTCTTGAATTTTTTGCACAAAATAAACCAGTTCGCAGCAAATAATTATTTTACGAACAACTACAGAGATACATCGTCATAAATGCGAACTGGGTTTATTGTTATTTTGCAGTTACTACCTGCATTAAATGATTAAAGGGGAATAAACAAAACTAGTTTAAATGTTCAACATGTCTACCTTCAGACATTACGCATGCGTCTAGACGTCGGCGCATTGAGCCACGTATTCGCTCAAATATTCCTGGAGTCTCTCTTATTACCCTGCATGCATCGATGATGCGGTTTCTTAAGTCCTCTACATCGCGAACAGGAGTACGATAAACCAAATGCTGTAAATGGCCCCAAGTAGTGAAATTGAGAGGATTGAGATCTGGGGATGGAGAGGGCCAATTCTGTGGTCCTCCTCGACCTATCCACTGATTCTCATATATTTCAGTTAAATGCTGACGTGCTACTTGACTAAAATGGGCGGGAGCCCCATCATGCATAAAAAACATATCCCTTCTGACGCCCAAAGAAACTTCCCCCAGCAGTAGAGGATGCATTTCTCTTAAAAATTGAACGTATGCCTCACCATTTAATCGAGGAGGTAGAAAATGAGGCCCAATTAAATAATCCCCAATAACTCCGACCCACACGTTAGGAGAAATCTGTTCTTGATGGTTAGTTTCGACAATAGCATGAGGGTTTTCATCAGCCCATAATATGTGGTAGGTAATTATGAAAATTAATAATCTTGTCCCGAGAAAAACTACATTCGTCTATGAATTCGATCGTCTTCAGAAAGTCACAAATTCTTCTAATCATTTCCAGCATCCAATTGCAAAATTCGAGACGGTAACAGTGCCCGTACTTGTTGCAGATGGTAAGGGTATAAGAGTTGTTCCTTTAAAATTCGAAATACCGTCGTATGGTCAACATTTAGCTGGAAAGCAATCTTTCTAGTACTGGTAGTAGGTTGTTCTTCAATCAAATTAAGTATTGCTTGCTCAAGCTGTGGTGTTCTTACTTCTCTTCTTACAGCATATCTTCTAGAAGCTTCTAACCCATTCCCCTGCGACAGACCGTAAACGTGCCATTTCCTCATTTGTGTATGCCATTTTAATAACAAGTGAATTATTAAAGTAACAAATTAAGAACAGAACAACAATACACAATTAGTATTACCTCAATTTCAAAAATTTACAAACTGACAGCTTGATATCAATTTAATTGTCACTATCGCTAATAGCGGCCTACTAGATAAATTAGTTTCGTATTTTCGTTTTATGGCGATATATATCTTGGTCGTAAGATAATTTTTTTGCTGCGAACTGGTTTATTTTGTGGAAAAAAATTCAAGAGACATTTTTTGTTTAGAATGAAACAGGCTATTGGAAATAAATTTTAGGGGTTGCGTTTTCCACCCCTTACAACCATGGGGTAAACCAAATAAATTACTGGCTAAGTGTCTTTTTGATAGTAGAAAATGTCAGGTTAGTTTCAATATTGTAACTTTTCTAGTGATTGTGAAAAAAATTGTTAAACAAATTTTATGTACCCCCTTTAAGGGGCTGTATCTTAACAAGGGATGCTCCAATGAGGTTTCTTTATATGACAGATCCTACTTTCTTCGATGAGGAATCACCCCCTAAAATGTTTTACACATATTTAGTTTAGTTACACCCTGTATAAGTACCATAGTGAAACTGTAGGACACGCGGATGTAAATAATGACCAGAAATGACATACGACATGAATGACCTTTCAAAATTTTGTATGCTGATACCTGACTGGATAATAAAAGTTCTGAGAGGTGGACCTAAGGTAGACTATTAGGCAAATCTTATATCAGAGCATTAAAAAATTCAATTTTTCTGTATACATATTACCAAATTTGATTTAGTTTAAATTTGAAATACTGTAAAGTCAACTACATGATAAACTGTCACATTTTCATGTTGGTATTAAAAAAAAAATGACAATGACACATGACTTATAAAAATTGCATTTTATATGCTGGTACCTGGATTGGATAAAAATTCCAAGGGGTGGAGCTAAAGTAGTCACTATTAGTATTGAGCCAATCAGATATCCACAAATTGATAAATTTAACAAGTCAAATATCATCCAGTCCAGATTTCTTTGTACATAAATAATAACAACATGATTGTAAATAAGGGGTCATTAAGCTAGACATTTTTGTTTTTTATGTTACAGTACCCAGTTAGTCACTTAAATGAAAGTAGTAAAGTAGGTATGCACTTCACTTACTTGGTAGGAGCGAGATGAAATCTCGCTGCAGCATTGGTTTCAAGAACGAATTAATGTGTCCATGCTGGTAATGACACATCCTGGTCAACAAATTCTCCACGAATTCGACCTGATCGGCTTCACTCCATTTCTCAAAATATTTCAGACAGGCTTCTTTTTCCGAACTGAACATCGCCGAGCTATAGCTATCTTTTCTCTTGGATGTGTCGTACGCTGGTATAATAGTCGTGTTGGTCATCGTGAACTGGAATTCATTGAAAAATAAAATAAATAAAACTAATTGCCTGCTGAAATGTAAAGATAAAAACGAGTAAACTCATTGGTTGTTGATTATTTTGGTCTTGTGTAGGTCATAACTGTACTGTAAGTACAAAACAATCACTTTCTGATTAGGCAGTGGGTATAGTGTAGTGTTTCTTCATTATTTTCTTCTAAAACTGACTTTTTGGAGACATTCATTCTCGTTCCATCAATTCATTGGTGAAACTCGAAAAAATACGCCTTTAAAACGGATTTGTGCACACAAAAGAAACCCAGAATCGAGTTTCTCCAGCTGCAGTTTGCGATTCCTTATACTTATATTCCGAATTTAACGTCAATACGACGAGAGCGAATCCAGTCAACATTATTATAACCGTAAAATAGAAGAGACGTAAGGTGAGGTGAACATACCCATCTCTATTTTCTATTCTTACGACTTGCGACGAGCATTATAAAGCATATCGCATATCCCACAAATAAAGAGACTCACCTGAGATCCGCTGTTACAATCATCGATTTTATCTGTTTCCATGTTGATCATTGTTGTGTTTTCTAATGTGAAAACACTCGAATAATCCTAAATTCACGACTTAATTACTAACTTAAGCTAAAAAACGTATTGGGCACAGCGATTCAATACAGGTTTAGATCACTTTTTACTGTCCGAATCATCGTACATATTTTCAACAATTAAGTAGGCAAAATTCGACGAAACCTCTGCTATTGCAATGAAAGTAGGAAGTCATGAACGTAAATCAGCTAATCCGTAACACATAAGCGATACATCACATCACATCAGAAATAACGATATAAAAATATTGTAAGTTTTTTTAATTGGGTTAATTTTTAATTTCTTTAATGGCGTAAGAGACAGGCATTGTGACAAATGGAATGGAATGATATTTCATTGTACGGGAACGGGAGCATCATTAATAATTAGACTGACGAATGACGACACTGACGCTGACGTCACTCATTCATTACTCATTAGTCATTAGTCATTAGAGTTGTAAGTTTGTAAAAGTCTTCTCCTCTTCTTTTAAACGAAGTAAATGTCATCATTTATGTCACATCACAAGGATTGCTAGCTGCGTATAGGAGATCATTCATTCATTCTCTACGTTTGACGTAATCAATGTAAGGAATACGTCAGCAATACGTAAAGAATGTAAAGAAAGGGCAAGGAACGTAAACAATAGAAGGCTAGGTTATGTTTTAAGTTCGTTTTGATAATAATTATTCTTATTATTATTGTTATTCTTATTAATATGTATCTAAGACTAACGCCGCGTCCTAGCTGCATCCGGGGACTGCGTTGCGTGCGTGCGTTGCGGTGAACGATTAAAATAAAACACATGCAAAGCAATGGGAGTGTCCACAGTAGACGCGTTGCCCGCAAAAATCGTACGATAAAACGACACCGCAACGCACGCATTGTTTTAAATTAAAATATTTAGTATTTTCATCTGTCAAAATCTTGCGATTTTAACGGCGGGCAGGAACTTTCTTGAATTTCGATTGCCTTCGTGCCAAAGCGAAACATTTTGTGCAATAAGAGAAATCTATTTTACAAGATCAAGAGTCAAGGTACACTGGGAATGTGAAAATGTATCAAATTTAGATTTTTAAAGTATGAGGTCTATTAACTTCTATTGTAGACCTATTTTTATTTAACCTACCTTCTATTTATCTATCTATCAAATCTATACCTATTTCGGTAATCCTCCACTTTACGTCGCCGCCATAATGCGCGTGCGCGGAATATATCAGGTCAGGTGGCAGTTTAGAACAACAAATGCATGCATAGTTGCCATCATCTTTATTTGCAGGATCTATTATCAAATAATGAACTTTTTAATCTTGATAATAATGAATTACCTTGTTGATAATCAACGAATTATTATTAATGCATGATAATAAAAACACATTTTATGTCAGGTCCTTTGGTCAGGGTAGGTTTTTTTTCATTTTAAGGAAATTTTGGCCAGTCGAATAAAAAATGCGGATCACTATATATCAGGTTTTTGGTCAGGGTAGGTTTTTTTTCCTTCAAATGTCCTTAAATTAAAAAAAAAAAAAACGTACCCTGACCAAAGACCTGAATATCAAGATTAAAAAGTTCATTATTTGATAATAGGTAGATCTCTCAAATATAGGTATTGTAAATAAAGCTGGCAACTATGCATGCATTTGGTGTTCTAAACTGCCAGCTGATCTGATATTCCGCGCACGCGCATTATGGCGGCGACGTAAAGTGGAGGATTACCCCTATTTCTATAGATTACTTGGGTCTTATTGTTTCTTTCTCTTAAGTAACATGTTTCTATCTGTGATTTTTAAGTCTTTCAAGTTCCAACAACCTACTGGTTTCCAAATTATAAAACGTATTTAATCTGAAGTTGCACCAGAAATAGTTGGATTGGAAACCATTTTCTCGCACGTACCGCACGCATTCAGGGGTGCGTTCATTCATGTATTATCCTGTTGCAGTGATTTACGTCAGAGCGATGCGATTGTGTCAGCGAGTGTGCTCAGAGTGAGTTTAAATTTTGGAACGACTCTCTGGGCGAATGAACAGAACATAACCAATAAATAATACTTAATAAATAGATAATCAAAGTAAAAATAAAGTTTGAAGGTAAACAAACGTGTTCCATAACGTTGATATTCGCCATCGATAGGTAATAGTATTACATTATTAACATAACAAATAACCTGAATAATTGTAAAACATATCACCATTTTCCAGTGTGATAAGAAGTGATAACTCGGTAGTTCTCCGGGCTAATGGTAATATCGGCCATTACTGCTGTATGCTGTACCAATTTTATCGATGCGTTTAACTTACTATATTCTTACCTACTACTTTTATGCACCTTACCACAAACCTACCTACCCTTATTTGATCAAACAAAACAACCAGCAGGAATTCAAAATTTAAATTAAGAAAAAAATTAGTCAAACTTTATTTTTTTACGTCACTTGACTTGAGTATTTTTCTTTACGATTACGACGAATCACGATTACGATACGTTCCCAATGCGCATGTCGAGCGTTTATCGCCGGTGTGTGGGAAACGGCGATTCTGGAGCGCTCGAGTGATTTTATGAACGACAGTTTACAGAGCGACAAACACCCGGTCGATTTTATGAACGGTTTTGCGCGATACTGTGACGCCAGACGCCAGTGTGACACTGTGCGACCTTTATGAACGCACCCCAGTTAGGACACTCAAAATTTCCCGTGCGATTTTGCGTTGCGTGCGTTCCCCGCATCGCATTCGGTCCGCGGATGCAGCTAGGACACGCGACACGGCGTAAGCACTTGTTGGAGCACAAAAATGGAGGTTTTGCGTCATGCGCATCAAATTCTGTAATGTGGCCCCCTGATCCTCCCTGATCACTGAATGGTTTGAAAAAGAAGAACCTCTTTGACGTTTGAAATGTGTACTTGCCTGAGTTGCCTGTTACAATGAATTACAAACGTATACGTACTGGAACGGGCCCGTAGTGGGGGACATGTGAGGCAAATCCATTGGCATAGGCAACCCGCACTGTGTACGGTAACCTGTCTCTTTCTATCACATTATGATTTTATGGAAGACACGCGAAATAAGTATTATTTTTAACTTTTGAATATTTTATTTGGAAGGAATTCTGACATTATGTATGAATAAATTGTGTAAAACGATAAAATAAATATAAATAGACAATTTAAGAAAGAAATTGATATAATAAAAAAAATATTTCGTAATTAAATAATTATGTTTCAGAATGGGCTGAAATTTGCAATAGTACTTACCTCATTGTTTTTTTTTTCAAGTTTTCGGTGCATCAGAATTTTGCCTTCTTTATACAAAATAAGTTGAATTATATTTTTTCTGACACAACTTGGTCGGTTATGCACAGTTTAGCACGTTTTGAAATAAAATAAAAATTTAAATGCATTAATGTTTATTCAAATTTTATAAAACTTTCTACAAATGAATGTTATTGTTCTTTACAGGATCAATTAAATTTAAAACTACACTGAGAGAAATATTTTTCTTGAGAGAACTAAAGTCTGGAGGTATTTCCTCCAGATAATTTATTTGGTTACAGCAACAACTTTAACATTTACACTACCAAATCTTAAGCTGGGTTTATACAACTTTAATTTTGCAGTAGTTTAGCCGCAATTTTAAAAGTAATTTAGTTTTTACATTAGCACATTAATTTGGTGTTTATACAAATACGTACATATTAAGGTTTATTCAGCATGTTCTTAATTGACAAGTTGACATATTTCTTACTATTCATATAACTTACAATTTGTAAAAATAGTGCTTCTGTTGCTGGCATTTCAAAATCAGTGTCTACAAGAACACCATAGTTGACATTACCAAAAAATTTACCCACATTTATGATCCCATAAAACTTGCTTTCTTATGGACATAGAATCGATTATGCAGTTTCTTAAAAACGGTTCATCATGAACTGCTGTTTTTAAAAATTCCAGAACTTCACTTAAAATACCTGGCTCACAGTTCAAACTACTCAACCGCTTTCTTATAGATAGTTCTTCCATTAGGCAGTACAAAATATTTACGTAAAATATCCCGTGCGGTTGAGTACCCATCGGGCGCGTCCCCAGGTGGCGGATAGGGGAAGGCCTTACAATGAGCGTAAGTGAGTAAGGTTAGCAGTGGTGATAAAGCTTGTCGGAGGTAAAATTCCAGACTGGTAGCTCAAAGCCCTGCCGCGGACCACCTCCCCCAACCTAGTTGTCGTGTCGTGACTAAAGGTCTGCACAGGGGTTATAACGATGCCGGAGAACGTCCGAACGTGGACTCTCCGAAAGACCGTAAAACTCTGTTGTCGAGGTTATATTTCGCGAACAGAGGAATACGGGGGTCTAGGCTTTAACGCCTGGACCAAAAGGAGACAACCTTTAAAAACCTAAATCCTACGGCGGGAACCCAGGCTAAAAGGATGCGTGGCTGAATAGTAGATCAGTCCCTTCTGGATTCAACCTCGAAGAAGTGGCGCACCTTCGAAAATAAATGCCTACCATACGTATGGAGCCCTGCGTATGGTATTTCTTTAATAGCTCCATTACTCGTGGGCCATATGGACCAAGAGACACCTTTCAATGCAGACCTTACCTAAACCTAACTGGGGTGCTGGTCAAGCGACTAGGTGGGTAAAGGGCAGAGGGAGCAGAGAAGATGTAACTGAAAAAGCTGAGTAAACACCGGCTGAGAAGGGCAGTTGGACTTCTAACAGGACACTGCCCACTAATAAAACGTGGATCCTTTTGGACAGAAAACCTGACACAAAAGGCCAATAACTAATTTTCCTCATGGGAAAAAAACCTAAGGGAGAAAATAGTGCAACTTCAATGCAGACCTTACCTAGGCCTAACTGGGGTGCTGTTCAAGCGACTAGGTGGGTAAAGGGCAGAGGGAGCAGAGAAGATGTAACTGAGCAACTTCAATGCAGACCTTGCCTAGGCCTAACTGGGGAGCTGTTCAAGCGACTAGGTGGGGAAAGGGAAGAGGGAGCAGAGAAGATGTAACTGAAAAAGCTGAGTAAGCACCAGCTGAGATGGGCAATTGGACTTCTAACAGGACACTGCCCACTAATTACACCTCTCAATAATAATAGGAGTGAAAAATATCCCGGATTACAGGAGATGCGGGGAGGGGGAGGAAACCCCATACCACCTAACAAGCACCCATTGGACTCATACTGAAATACTTTCGGGAGATGGGACCGATGAGATAATTATCCAAAGGGGTACAATAAGCGCAAGCTTCAGTACAAGGGCTTTGAACCTACCCTAGAAGTAATACGTAAAATATTATACGCTTTTGGTGAATAGAAGTATAAAGTGTAAGCAAATTGTTTCATTAAAGTTGAATATATCTGCGTTGCCCGGAATGTATACACCTTCATCTTTACCTTTTTGGAGTAGTACAAGTTCTAAGGGCAAACCTAAAAAGAAAATACTCTGTATATATAGTTTTTGACTTTAAAAATTGAATTTTGTAGTTTTTACCTTCAAAATGTTTCTTTAATAGGACTTCGTCTAGATTTTCGTTACTATGTCCGCTGTTTGAAATTGAATTTATTACCTCTTGCATGTTTGATAGTTTTACATCTCTTCTCTTTAGTTTTTGTTTTAGAGTTTTTACTTTTCTACGCAACAGTGTAACTCTGTTATCTGGAACATTGGTTTCAGAATCAACCAATATTCGATTTGGTGAACTTAACTGTGAAGATAAATCGATGCTCGTAGATGGTGAATCAACACCCATACCCATATGAGGGCTAGGTTGATCAACATTTTCATTCTCAACATCTATACGGACATATTCTACAAAAAACAAACACTTTTCGTAACTATTTTCATATCAGGGAGGTTCAAATATTTTTACACTGTTAATTTTTTTCACTAATACATACGATTCGTTTTATTATCCTGCGAGGTTTAGAAACTTTTGGTATGAAAATATAGTAGGTACAGCATCAGGTTTTAATAACTTAGCGGTACATCCTGGTTTCGTTATGTAATCAGTTGCAAGAAAATGATCGCCACAAAGCTTGCTAGTTCTAGATGGTGTCCAATTCTCCCGTCGAACTGCTTTTATCCATAACTCCAAGATGGCAGGTCGTTTAAATGGAAATCTATAAGAAATAAAAGTACTTATTTTAATCTCCTTTATAACATTGTTAATTCAGTATGTACCTATATTATTAACCCTATTTAAAGTGACTCAAAAAATGAGATGAAAATGGCAGCTAGGTGAAATAAATAGATAGGTACTTTAGTGATAATATGATGAATACACATAAAATAATGTTGCATGTTGGTATTTATTATAGTCGACCATGAGATTTAATTTTTATGACTTGCAACAATATATTTATATCAAAAATACAAAAATTGATAAAATGACAGAAGTCGTTGCGTTATATCTCTGCATGATGGTCCAACTATAACCGATTGAGATATAAATAAATAATTAAAAAACTAAATAAATAAACTTATAGATATATGGGTAAACCCAATAATTGAGCCATGCAATAATAGGTTAAACGCTACAAATCTAAAATATAAATATTTTTAACTGAAGGTAGGTACCTATATACTTACCCATGAAAAGATATTTTCCGTTTATCTTGCTCGTTTTTGCAGCCATAGGCAACACAATAAATCACCATTGTTATTATTTATTATAACAAATTAAAACTAAAAACCATGCGACTTCAAAAAAACCACGTGCAGGCAGCAGCACAATTTCTTCCTTTTTTTTAATGAACACACCGAGATATAAATAAAAACCAACCAACGTCACACCAAGTATAACCAGTTAAGATTCAAAGTATTTGTTTCTTTTTCAGAAAATAAACCCCAAGCTATTTAATTTTCACTTGAAAGATAATTTAAGCACCTGCAAGTACAAACACCAAATTGCTTGTAAACGAGTAGAACAGAAAGAGGCTACCGTAACGCAGGCTATCTCTCTTTCGTTTGCCCCTGACACAGATCTCGCTACTACAGAGCACGATCGTCACCGTTCCAGGTACGTATACGTTTGTAATTCATTGGCCTGTTATGAATGTTTGGATTCCCGCTGCTGCTGACAAGACGTGTTTATTTATTTATTAGATTTGGAAGTTATTAATATTATGTTAGTCGTGGTGGTACTCGTGGTAGAGAATAAATAATTTTGCAAGACTTTAATTTGGTTTGGTATTAATAAAGTGTGAGACCCATGGTATAATAAACCCTTTATTATACTTATTTATTATCCCATGTGTGAGACCAGTAACAATATGACTTGGCAGTGGCAGACTGGCGAGAATCATGAAAATGGCTGCCATCATAAGAAAAGGGTTGGTAAATCCGGTATAGAAATGAAGCAACAACTATTTAAGAGACCTTAAACACAAATTTTGTCTTTATAGTTATTTAATAAATATGTAGGCACTTGGAAAATATTACAATCATACAAAATTACAAAAATATCCTAGTAACATAAAAATTTAACAATTCTCATTCAAAAATTATAAAAAAAAAAACGGAACTAATTCTCGTCCTCAATGTCAAAAGTGGTCGATTTGTATAAAAACAGGCGATAACGAATGCGAAATTCGCTCCGTTGCATTGAGCGGATTCTTCATCAAAGACACGTTCTCTGAAAAATAAAAATATCATCCTCATTACTGAAAGAACAGAATTATTATTAGCCTAAATAATTATTACTTATTCAAAAATATGGGGGACAAAATAAATCTTTTCATGAAATGCTTAATTCAACTCACCGGAGCCAGAAACGGTAACGTCCGCACCTTGCAGACGGAGATATATAGGATCCTTGAAATCCTAGGGCTCCTCTATTGTGTCATCGTCAAATGTTACGTTGAAAATATAATCCAGTTGATCTTTTAGACTCAGAACTTTTTCCTGTTCTTCCGAAAGTTTCGCTTGGAGGTCTGAAATCTTCTCATTTTTTAACTGAAGCTCTTGTCTTAATAACGTCATTTCTGACGTCATAGAATCAATTCGACCTTGAGTCTCAACGTTCTCTGAAAAATAAAAATATCATCCTCATTACTGAAAGAACAGAATTATTAGCCTAAATAATTATTACTTATTCAAAAATATGGGGGACAAAATAAATCTTTTCATGAAATGCTTAATTCAACTCACTGGAGCCAGAAACGGTAACGTCCGCACCTTGCAGCCGGAGATACATACCCTTGAAATCCTCGAGCTCCTCATGTTTGACTCCCAAGTTTTTGGTAGTCTCGGACAGTTGTTCTTCCAGAGTCAGAACTTTTTCCTGTTCTTTCATGAGTTTCGCTTCGAGGTGTTGAGACTTCTTGGACTCTTGCTCTTGGACTTTCAAGAGATCTTTGTACATTGTCACAGCGTCTTGCAGTGTATGCTGTTGCTGTGAAATCGTCCCATTTTTTAACTGAAGCTCTTCTGTTAATAACTTCGTTTTTGACGTCATCGAAGCGATTTGACGCTGTAAATTATCAATTTCAAGTTGTTGGGAGAGCTCGACTGCTTCGAGTTTCTTGTTTTTCTCTTGCAACGATTGCAACAGTTTCTTCTGATCTTCTTTTTCATCATCTTCCGATGAACTGTCACTAGTTATGATGATAGGAACGTTTTCTACTTTATTATTTTGTTCTTCCTCGTATTTCTGTTTTAAATTTCTCAGGGCAATTTTATTCTGTTGCACTTTCTCTTCGATGGCTTTCAGCTGGCTCTTCCATGTGTTATCGTTCATTTCGATGATCTCTTTGTAGCCTTTAATGATGCGATTACGATCTTCGAGATTATCCTGCTCGAACTTGAGCCGTTGCTGTTCGAGGAGATCGGTCAGATGGGAAACCCTGTTCTTGTAATCTTCCAGATCGGCACACACTTCAGCAGGCGCTTCAACGTGACTCGCTGTGTTCTGTAGGTAAAGGGAGAAACGATCATTTTTATGAGAGACCGCCGGCTTTTTCTCTTCAACGATGATACTCTGCGCGACCGCCGAAAAATTTAAGACGTGCTGAGTCTCATCGAACATTTCGAACAATAAGGCCTCAAAGTGTCATCCTTGCCCTAATATGTGTATTCGAACATTATGCGCTCGAACAGGCAGCTCGCTTCTCCGTCGGACACACGACGATCGAGCGCAATCATATAATACGAATACACGTATTAGGGCAAGGATGACACTTTGAGGCCTTATTGTTCGAAATGTTCGACGAGACTCATGGTAGGCGAGCGATGTGGTGAGAATAAAGGTTATCGACCTGATTTAATGCAGCAAAGCTGTGACTGCTGTGAGAGACGCGAGTGGAAAAAGTGGGATGGCATGTGAGGGGTGTTTTGGAAGACTAAACAACAGAATTACCAGAAAAAAAACCGGTAAATATGTACATTAGCGGCATGGGTATGGGTATAGGGAGAAATGGCTTATACTATCGGATAGCTTGTGTCTCGAGTATCAAGGTACCATTGAATTTTTGCGCCGGCAAGTAATAGTCGAGATATAAGGCCTCAAAGTGTCATCCTTGCCCTAATACGTGTATTCGAATATTATGCGCTCGAACAGGCAGCTCGCTTCTCTGTCGGACACACAACAATCGAGCGCAATCATATGTACGAATACACGTATTAGGGCAAGGATGACACTTTAAGGCCTTATTTCTCGACTTTTACTTGCCGGCGCAAAAATTCAATGGTACCTTGATACTCCTAGGGCCAGTTGCACAAACGTTAATTAAAGATTTGTCAGATAATTACTGATTTTAAATTGCAAATTTTGAAAATATGATGAATATTCTCAGTGGTCTTTTATTTTTAATCGGTAATTAACTCTTCTAAAAGGGTCTAAAAGTTTATTTCCAGCAATATCAGACCAACATTTTGATAATACAGGGCATTTTAAAATCAGTAATTATCTGGCAGATCTGTATTAACGTTTGTGCAACCGGACCCTAGAGACACAAGCTATCCGATAGTATAAGCCATTTCGCCCTATACCCATACCCATGCCGCTAATGTACATATTTATCGTTTTTTTTTTCTTACCACACCGCTCGCCTACCATAAGCTGTCTAAATCTAAACGAGAATAAGGATAAATACTTACCTATAATAACTACCTAACAAAGACTGGTGCAAATAAATTCAATTTGTGATTTGTGTTGTAGAAAACTTTAAAACATCAACTTTTTTTGTAATTGCGATACGATGATATCAAATCAAGGAATGATAACGATAAGAGGATGAGATAGGACACCATACAACACTTACAAGAACCAAATACAAGAATGAATATGAATGAAACTTCTGAAACTGAATCTGAATTCTGATGGAATTTACCCATTAGCCCATCTGCAGATATTGATAGCAAATACACTAGACTATTAATACGTCCAACTCCGGCAATTTTACATGCATTTCGAAGGCAGCCTAGGGAACCTGCATTACCGTTTTACTAGGGTAGCGCATTCACTTTTTGACGTTTACTAAACACGGTTATGATTGAACAGCTGGATGTCATATTTTTGGCACATTTGGTCACAGGCGTAGGTATCAAGTGGAAAAGAGCGAAGTTTGAAAAAATGAAACAAAATAATAACACGAATAGAAATCGAGGAATCCTGTTTCAGTGGGTTTATAGGATCTACGAAGCTGTAGACTTTAGTATCTAACACATAGTTACTGAGAAAAATGCGTTTTAATACGCAGACTTAATAACAAATTATGTGAATTTTTTAGACAGTTGTACGTTCATGGAAAATCTGACGTTTATGAAGTCAAATTTGACATTCCCAACTTTTTGTGAGAATGAGAATGCGCTACCCTAGTAAAGCGGTAATACAGGTTCCCTAAGGCAGCCGCTGTGGCAGCGCCATTTAGTGTCGCGAGTTGTAACTAACACACTGCACCATAGTGATGTGCAACAGATAACAGTATCGAGTAGATATTGATACATTAGTCACAAGTATCTGATACGTTGAGTTGATTACTTGATTACTTTTGCTTGCTTGATACTTAATCATTATACCCAGACCCCGGACCCGATATTTCTCTATGGGATCGTTGAGTACCTACTGACTAGTTATGCAAGGCTACTTCGGTCCTCTAAGAAAATTAAAAAAAGTAAAAATTTCAAGCTAGAAAACAAAAAAGGAATAATTATTATAGGTATACTATACTTGACTCTTTAAAAATTATAAGTAATAGCATAATAATTATCAAATAAAAATGTAAATATGTAACTGTATTACATATAATGAAAAAATACTTGAGATGGAATGTGAAATAAGCAAAAAAAAATTTTTTCATTTACTTCAGTCTTGTAAGAAAAAAAAAATGAAGATACCTACATAGGTATACGTACCGAACCGAAGTACGGACAGAGATGCAATACAAGATACAAGGCCATATGGGCTAAAACATCACGTGGAACAAGGAACTTATGATTATACATAATTCAGTTCCAGCACTCCAGGAGCAGGAGTTTATAGTAGAGATACCGTTCCGAGGGTCAGGGTATGCGTGTCGCGATTACGGCTCCGCTCCAGTCGGCGATGTGGCTATGGCTAAACAGTTCCAAAATACCGGTACATATTTTGTCGCGGTATTTTTCTGTCGCGCGGTACCAGTTGGATTGGAACGGTCGTACTCTTCGGTAACAGTATTTCCCATCTCTATTCCGGGCCCAGTAGAACAACTGTAGCGGTCCTCGAGCCGCCAGGTTCGCTAGCGTCGCCTCGCTGCCGGTTTTCAGTCGAAGTTGGACGTATTATAGTCTAGCGTATTTGTTGATAGGTATATGATTTTGATGAGAATGAAGAACGAGAAGAGGAAATTCAACTTAAAACTCAAACTCTCAAACTGGACTGGAAAGTGGAAATACTGGAATGGAACCTCTGGAACTGTAGCTAGCAGGACTAGGAACAAAACAAGAAAGAACGCAAGGCGTGCATGTGCCATGACTACCATGTGCATTGTGCATTGTGTTGTGCAAGGACGACCCAAAGAGAATTAACTAAACTAGAGAGGACGAGAGGAGTTAATCTGTAGTAAAAAATTGGCAACAAAATAGCGCCCTCCTCCAACCTGGCAAGAACTAATCTTAGCCGGCACACAAACCATGCATACTGTAAGCAAATACCTTAAAATATTAATACCGGACACTTCCTTTCAAAACCTCCGTCCATTTTTACAGCGCCCTCATGCAGGAACTGGGGACACTAAAGCTGTTTTTAAATTCAAAGTTAGGTAACTTTTCACGGTTTTTGACAGCTGCAGTCAATCATAATCATTAATAATTTGTCATTAGTAATTATTGAACGTTTTAGTTTCAAGTATAATTTCAATTTAAAGTTACTCTCAAAGCATTATATCAGCGGATAATTTTGTTGGGTACCAGTTAAATAGGCATTTATAATGTACCGGTGTATTAAAGTGAACATAGGTATTACGTCTGGAAAATATGTGCTGTGTGCTGTGTGCGGTTGCTCCGACTGGATTGTTAAGCATGTCCAGATCTTTCCACGGTGTTCCAAGCAGGAATAAAGAATTATGTATAAAGTTAACTTTAGAAGACGCGTAAATAAACTTGTTAATATTTTATAACTATATGCTGATGGAAATAGGAACAAGAAATAGGTTATATAATAACATCGATGAGTGACGAAATTTTGAAAAAGTGTGGAGTGTCGAAGCCGATTTCTCACCATATTATTTTGTACTGATCATTTTAAAGAGGAAAATTTTGTTAATCCAGGAAATAATAGACCTTTAAAACTGCAAGGAAGCACATTATTGGAATTGCGGCAAATAAAAGGCTTACACTTAGGTATATTTATAGCGATTCAATCTTTTTGAAATATACCTACCTACCTAAAGATATTAATATTGTGTGTAATAGTAGTGATTATTGTTAGGTAATATAATAAACATATTGAAAACTTTGTTGTTTATTATTGTTGTATTATAATTCTTCGTCCCAATTTCCTCCGTCTATTCCGTCTAATTAATTTTAAGAGCTTTTCTATTCAGCGTTGATATTTAAAACTCCCGCTATGTTTCACCAAATTTAATTTTTAGTGTCCCCAGTTCATGCTTGGCGGCGCTGCTAAAATGGACGCAACCTGTTGCAATGCTATAGGTATAGGAGTGTCCGGTATTATTATTTTAGCGTATTTGCCGTAAGCCAGTCATCACTCATCAGTGATGCAAAAATACGGTATTTTATTTTTTTTGTATTATACAGCGTATAATACGGTTTAAAATACCGTATAATACAAATTTGAAGGTTACCAAAAATTACGGTCACTTGTCAGCTGTCTCCTGTCATTGATCAATTCATTATCCAGACCACGATACACATACACGGTATGCCGATAGACGATGACGCGCAGGCTGCGTTCCGGTCTTGTGACGTCACGTGGATCAGATATTACACATGAGATTGCTCATATCTATTTTATTGTTGGAAATAAGTAAATAATTTTTTGTACACATTGCTTTTATGGCTATTTCTGATATTCGGTTAGAGGTGAAGGTGGAGATTTATGCTATATTTAATCAAAATCATAGGTTAATTATTTAAAAGGGAATATTTTAAAGAAATATAGGATATAAATAATATGGTGTCCCAGCTTATTTGAAGCGGTCTCTGTAGGCGAAACGATAAATTTTGAATTTTGCAAATTCAAGCACAGAATCACAATGGCCATAATTTAAAATTATTTTGGAGCATACAGAGTGTCCCATATGACAGTGGCATATCAAAGTTATGTTTTTTTTAATGGAATGCTCCTAGGTTATTGCATTTTTAGATTGTCTGAGAAGAGAAAATAAGATTGTCTTTTACAGTTGGTGTTTAAATTCAAAAGTTTTTGAATTATAAACAAGTGAAAATCGTCATTTTCAAGTTCAAGACCCTATACAACGAAAACGGCTGAAGATAGAGAAAAACGGCTTATATATGTCCCTATTTTAACTTTTCATGAACTATCCTATCATGTAGATGAAATGTTTCTACAGGGTGATAAAAAATTTGAAAAATTCTGAGATTTATTCTCCACGTGTCACCAAATAAAAAAATTAAAGGAAGTACAAATGTTTCTATACCATAGGATAGTACATAAAAAGTTAAAATAGGGACATGTAAACCGTTTTTCTCTATCTTGAACCGTTTTCGTCTTACAGGGTCTTGAACTTTAAAAATGACGATTTTCACTTGTTTATAATTCAAAAACTTCTGAATTTAAACACCAACTGTAAAAGCCAATCTTATTTTCTCTTCTCAGACAATCTAAAAATACAATAACCTAGGAGCATTCCATTAAAAAAAACATAACTTTGATATGCCACTGTCATATGGGACACTCTGTATACTCCAAAATAATTTTAAATTATGGCCATTGTGATTCTGTGCTTGAATTTGCAAAATTTTTTGGGAAAAAATGTATCGTTTCGCCTACTAAGACCGCTTCGAATAAGCTGGGACACCATATTTATATCCTATATTTCTTTAAAATATTCCCTTTTAAATAATTAACCTATGATTATGATTAAATATAGCATAAATCTCCACCTCTACCTTTTACCCGAATATCAGAAATAGCCATAAAAGCAATGTGTACTAAAAATTATTTACTTATTTCTAACAATAAAATAGATATGAGCAATCTCATGTGTAATATCTGGTCCACGTGACGTCATTGCGCAGTAGTTGACCAAAATAGAAAACGCTATCGGCATACCGTGTATATGTATCGTGATCCAGACTACAAATTCTTAACCAAGCTTTTATTTTTGTTATTTGAGAAAGAGGGATCTTCCTCTTCCTCTTCCTCTTTTCCTTCGGTCTTATCTTAACTGTGTAGATAAGACAAATTCGTTCCACTCCGATAATTATTGGCTTATCCAGCCTATCCTAAACAAGCTCATCCAGCCAGCCACACACTTGATAAATAGTTAAATAGACGAACACACTTACCTTTTAATCAGAAATTCAGGCCGAATCAGCAGGAGTCAAATAAATAACAGGGAACTTCGAAAATACAAGTTTTTTTCATTTTAAATTCATAAACTTATAATTAGAAGCCATATCAAAACACCTACCTAGTACCAGTACTACCTATGTAATTATAAAGGAATTCCTACCGAGATACCTACCGCTGTTTGTTTTTTGCTACATTTTTGAAAAATCATGAAATATAATCATGATATGGATTGCTTTTCAACTTCATTGGTCAGATCTGAATGTTATGAACTGCATCCTGATCTTCTCACGATTGATTTCCATTCCATATTCATCTTCACTTCTTTCATCTTACAGCTCTCTACAACGGTTCGTTTTCTGGTGGACTTTTGATTCAATCAAAATCTGAATTAAATTTCAATTTCGGGTTTTTGGCACGTAACATTTCACTTATTTACGCTTACGATTGATTTTAGCTTTTGATTGTTTCCTATTTTTGTTCTTTATAGTAATTTATCCATGGTAACCAGAATGCCAGGGGTAGTTAGTTCCAGCCAGCTGGATGGAGGAGGGAGGAGGGTGCTGTACTGTTGCCAGATTTAGGGAACCTGCATTACCGTTTTGTTTTACTAGGGTAGCGCCATAGAGAAAGATAATATAATAGAATATAATATAATATAAATAATATAATAAATATAATATAATATATTATATAATATAATATAATATAATAATATAATATAATATAATATAATATAATTTATAGTATGTTGTCTCTGGGTAGCGCATTCACTTTTTGACGTTTACTAAACACGGTTATGTTTGAACAGCTGGATGTCATATTTTTGGCACATTTGGTCACAGGCGTAGGTATCAAGTGGAAAAAAGCGAAGTTTGAAAAATGAAACAAAATAATAACACGAATAGAATTCAAGGAATCCTCTTTGCAGTGGGTATTAAAAACATATAAGCTGCTTTCTTTCGCTCAGCCACTTTGAATCATGGATCCTGAAAGTTGAATCCGGATCACTGAATCGCGGATTCAATAGGACCGTTTCTTATCGCGACGAAAGAACAGCAAAGAGAAGTGTAAAGTTGATTCGAATTATTATTATTGTAAGATAAATGGAAAAAAAATTGATAAAGTCGAATTATTAAAACGAAATAATAATTAACAATAATAATAATAATAATTTTTAATTTTTTTATTTATAATATTTAAAAATGGCACGAAATGGATGTGGTAGGTATACCCGTATACCCAATAAATAACCCATCATAATATTCTAAATGTAAGACTATTCCATTACTTTCGAAAATGTACATGAACAAAATAAGAATAAAGAAACATAAAAGTATGAAAACGTAAACATATTCTTAGGAATCTTAGGTTACGTTTTTCTGATCCGGATCAATCCGTTCCAATCCTAAAAATTCTACGATTCGGAGGGGTGAGGGGATTACGGATCGCGATCCAAATCTGGTAAAGAGTGGGGATGAATCCGTTTACGAAAGAACACGCCTGTTTGAATCCAAACGCGTTATAACGCGTTCGGATCACGAATTTACGGTCGAAAGAAAGCAGCTAATATTACGGGTTTATAGGATCACGAAGCAATCGCGAAGGATCACGAAAGAAATATTTTTATCTCGACATCTAACGTCGTTAGTTTCTGATAAAACGCGTTTTGGTAGACACACGAACGGCAGCGTGATCTTAGTACACATAACCGATCCTTAAAAATAAGATTAATCAAGATGTAATAAAACCTACCTGACCAACTTTCAGGAATACGGAAATTCTGAACCCCGTCGAATATTTTCGGCAATCATAACTGTTTGCTAGGGCTGGATGCATTTTTTGTTCAGAAGATCCTAGTAACAGGTAAGTATTGATAGAGAACTATAATGAGTTTAAAATATTAAGAAAGTCACCTTTAGGCAACGCCAACAAGTGGAAAGCCCACTTTTTATTGTTGAAACATCTTCTAATGCATCAAAAGTTTACCATTTTTATAAAATACGCAGACTTAATAACAAATAATTATGTGAATTTTTAGACAGTTGTACGTTCATGAAAAATCTGACGTTTATGAAGTCAAATTTGACATTCCCAACTTTTTTCCCAACTTTTTGTGAGAATGATAATGCGCTACCCTAGTAAAGCGGTAACGGTAATACAGCAGGTTTCCTAGCCAGTTTATCCATTTACAATAATCCCTCTCTTAGTTCATGCTCCTTGGGACGACCCTGCAAAACAGCTGATGCTGACGGGAATCAGTTGATGGCAAATGTCATTTTTTAAATTTTTAATGTCAATTTTTGAATCAGGAATCACGATTTACTATTTTGGTCACTACCGCGCAATGACGTCATGCGGTTGAATTTTGACTCAAAGCATAAAATGCGAGGAAGTTGTTTATAAATAGGTAAATGTTAAATTTTATTGCTTCCTTCCTTCGTCGCTTGTGTTTTTCTTTGTGCCAGATCTATATATTATGTTATATGTCATGTAGATTGTTGTAAATATTACGGTTTCATTAAAGTGTTATTATAAATAGGTAGTACACCCTATACAGGGTGTTGATTTTCAAAGCGGGCCATAGGGGATTAGCATTGCGAAAGTGGTTTTTGAGGATTCCTGCTCGCCGTTTAAACTGACAGAAATGGTTTTGGTATCAAAATGAAGCTAAAATTATTGCGCATAACGCTTGACATCAGAAATTAATTTAATTTCACGTTGTTTTCTAAAATTCTTCAGTAAAAATTCAAGTAATTGTTAATGTTTAATCACAAAATAGCATGCCTTGCCTAAACAATAATGACGTTTCTACCTTTTGACAATCCAATAATAAAACATTGGTCTAATAAAAAAATTCACGGCAAATAAATCGCGAACCCTCCTGTAACTGACTACACTGTACCAATAATAAAACTTTATAAGTCATCAGTAGGTAATTAATAAAGTCTGGTTCTATTTAAAAATGGGTTATACAAACCAAGAAAGAGTCTTTATGGAAGGTGAAAACCTACTACAGTGTAGCCAGTTACAGGAGGGTTCGCGATTTATTTGCCGGGAATTTTAAACTAAGCAACATTAATTTACATTTTACAATGCTATAATGCTCTATTCCCTATGGCTCGCTTTGAAAATCAACACCCTGTATAAAAAGAAATAGGTATTATACGTAGGGATCTCGGAACGATAGGAGATAGGTATGGATCAGATAAATTAGAGAAAAGTTGCACAATTTTATGTTTCTTAAGAATCTGAAAGAAAATTTATGGAAACTTCAGACACTGCTGAAATATCTTGAAAAAATTGAAAATCGAGATTTTTATTTTATGAAAAAATTACATTGTTTTTTCATCATGTCATTCGGTATTACAAAAATCAAGGAAATCAAAAATCTACCTAAATCTACCTATACATATAAAACAATAAAAAAAATCTTCAAAATTGTATTCTTCTTTTTCGAAAAAAATAACCTTTCTTTAACCTAAAACCACCAATGTGACATCATACAACGTCATTCGATGAACAAACTTTAATTTTTTTTTCGAAAAAAGAACAAGAAAACTTTAGAGAAATGTTGTTATTGTTAATGTGATAGCTTTTTGGTTTTCCTTATTTATTTAATACCGAACGACATGAAAAACAATATGGCGGCTATAAGAAAAACAAAATTTGACTATGTGAAAACTCTGGGATTTAGTGACCGGGAAAAATTTTTGAAACGTCAAATTGATATACCTAGCTGTTGAGGACTTATGAAAGTCTACAAAAAGTTATAATACGTTAGGTTAGAACTATTTAAAGGGCGACTACAGCTGTTCTGTTCTGTTATAACTATATTATTTAAGTAGTTACACTCTTATTATTAATTATTTAAGGAGCTGTTAATAAAACGTACATGCCAGTTTCCATACTTATTTATTATTGGTTACAGTACAGTTCCAATCTGGTGGTTCAACCCGGACATGTATAACGGGTTGTCTACCATCACATCTCCCTTTTTATAATATGTAACTAAAATTATGATGCTTACTTACTTAATCTTAACTTCTTAACTATAGAACTAAATTTTAAATGCTTTACAAATTCAATCTGTTAGGTTTCACAATATGTCTCCCATAACGAGAGTAGATATGATTATTCTCACTTTCTTCTGTATCTGTACTCTCGCCTGAATAATATTGCTCTGAAGCTCCATTGCTAGTTTCAGATTCAGATTCACTTACATGAACACTATTTTCTTCTATAATACTGTCTCTGTCTTCTTGACTAATATTATTTCGCTTCAAACTTTCAATTAATTCATCATCAAATAAATCATAATCATTATCGGATTCCGAGGCATCTCTCATTATCTCGACTTCAGTTGGTTTCAAATATTTCCGATTTCTAATGAGATATGCTCCATCCTCCTTCTTAATTTTATAAGTTCTATTTCTAAGCTTTTCTATAACTACTCCATATTTCCACATACTTTTTGGTTTCATTTGGTATTTTACATTTTCTCCTATTTTTAAATCTCTAAGTTCTCTTGTTGCTTTTTTATTATAATTATCTACATATTTTCTTTGATTTTCTTCTATTCTGTTATCGACCTCTTTAAAATTAACAATATTTGGTTTTAACTTATTTTCATTAACAGGTAAGTTATCTCTAACATATCTCGACATTAATAATTGAGTTGGTGTATAATTATTAACAATAGGTGTATTTCTGAAATTTAAAAGAGCCAAATCCAAATCCTGATCTGTTTCCTCACACTTTTTAATTATTTTTTTTAATTGTTTGAATGGTTCTCTCTGCTAATCCATTAGCTTGTTGATAATGCGGTGATACTACCACATGTGTGAAAACCCAATCTTTAGCAAAATTTTCAAATTCTCTACTAGTAAATTGAGTACCTCCATCGGAAACCACAACCACCGGTATGCCGTGACAACTAAAGATTGATTTCAAGTTTTTTATAATGTTTTGTGATGTCATATCTTTCCCTAAATTTTTAACTTCTACATATTTCGAAAAATAATCAATTAATAACAAAAAATTCTGTCCATTATAATAAAATATATCCATTCCTAATTTAACCCATGGTTGTCTTGGTATTTCATGAGGGATTAATTTTTCTGATGGATTTGATTTTTCGTATGTTTGACAGGTCCTACATTTATGAATCATATTTTCAATTTGTTGATTCATTTCTGGCCAATAAAGTGTTAAATTAGCTTTTTGTTTACATTTATTTATTCCCATATGACCCACGTGAATCTTTTCCAGAATTAATTTTTGCATACATTTTGGAATAATTAATTTATCTCCGTTAAACAATAAACCCTGATTTTCTGTTAAATAAGCTTTGTGCTTGTAATATTTTCTTATTTCTACAGGTATTTTATTTATATTATTTGGCCAACCTCCTCTAATATAGTCATAAATTAATTTTAAACTGTTATCATTTTTAGTTTTTTCTTTTATTTCATTTAGTCGGGAATCAGTAATTATTAAATTATCACTTATTAAACAAATTTGATCTAGTTCTAAGTTATCTTCATATAATTTCTTACTATTAGCTCTAGATAAAGTATCTGCTACTACTAATTCCTTCCCTGGTTTATGTATTGCCTCAAAATCGTATTTCTGTAATGTTAATAACATTCTTTGCAATCTTGCTGGGCATTCATTTATTTGCTTTTGTAATATGGGTACTAATGGTTTATGGTCAGTCTCTACCACAAATTTCCTTCCATATACATATTGGTGAAATTTTTCTATTCCAAATTTGATTGCCAATAATTCTTTTTCAATTTGGGCATACCCTATCTGCGTTTTTGTCATTGAGCGAGAAGCAAATGCACATGGTTTTTTATTTTGGAGTAATACAGCCCCTAACCCTGCTTGAGATGCATCTACTGACACAACCACATTATTTTCTTTGGGATCAAAATAATGCAGGATTTTATTTTCTATTATTTCTTTCTTAATTTCTTTAAAAGCTTTTTCCTGACTCTCTTCCCATCGGAATATACTATTTTTTTTTATTAGATCGCGAAGTGGTTGAGTTTTTTCTGAAAGATTTTCAATAAAACGTCCTACATAAGTAACAAGTCCTAAAAATCTTTGTAATTCTTTTTTATTAGTTGGTGTTGGTATTTCTTCTATCGCTTCAATTTTACTTCTATCCATTCTCATACCTTGTTTTGAAAATTTATGCCCCAAGTATGTAATTTCTGTTAGTGCAAACTTGCATTTATTTAGATTAAATTTCACATTATTTCTTTTCGCTGTTTCTAGAACTTTTCTTAATCTGATATTATGTTCTTTTTCTGTCGCACCCCAAATTAGAATGTCATCTATATAGACTTCTACACCAGCAAAATTGAATATTTCTTTAAAGCGTTTATGAAAAACTTCTGGTGCAGATTTTATTCCATATGGCATTCTGAGAAATTTAAAATTACCAAAAGGAGTACCGAATGTACACAATCGACTACTTTCTTCGTCCAAAGGTACATTCCAGAAACCGCTGTTTGCATCTAAAATGGTGAAATACCTAGCTCCGTTTAATTTTGATGATATTTCATCAATTGTTGGGAATTTATAATATTCTCGTTTAATTATTTTATTTAAGTCTCGTGGATCTAAACATATTCGTAAATTACCATCTTTTTTCTTAACTAAGACCAATGGGTGGATCCAGTCTGTACTACCTTTTACTTTAGCTATAATATCTTGTTTTACCAACTTATCTAAAGTATTTTTGAATTGATTTTCTATTGCAAAAGGAATTTTTCTTATCGGATAAGCCTTTGGTTTGGCACCTTCTTCAACTTCAATATGGTATTTTTCACTTAATTTACCTATACCTTGAAAAGTTTCTTTGAATTCATTTATCATGTCTCCATGATTTAAAGAGCATGACTCAATTTCATCAATTTTTTGAATAATTTTTAATTTCTGACACGTCTCTAAACCTAATATTGATCTATAGTTGTTTTGAACAACATAAAAATTCAAACAATACTCATCCCGTCTTTTATAAATAGCTTTTAGAGTACACATACCTATCACTTGTATTTTATTTCCTGTATATGAAATTAACTGTTTAGTAGCGGGTCTCAATTTGACTGATCTGTCATTATTTCTAATCTGTTTGAATTGCTCATTATTAATTATATTCACATTAGCTCCAGTATCAATTTTAAAACTAAAGTTACAATTCTTAATTTCTAAATTAACATTCCAATCAGAGCCTACAATACTACTTACAGTATGTACAGCGTCAATAATTACATTATCCATGTTCTGCGGTATCTCTTCATCTTCGATAGCTCTTACTCGATTATTATTTCTGTAGCACTTCTCTGGCAGGTGATTTAATTTATTACATTTCACGCATGTCTTACCATAGGCTGGACATTTATTTATTTCGTGATTTCTCCCACATCGTCGGCAATTATTTATTAATTTGTTAGCAGTTTGGAAATTATTATTTCTAGATTGCCCTGGTCGCCGTTGATTTCTGGAATCAGCTGTTTCACTTTTCTTAAGCCCTTGATTATGTCGGTAGCCACTACTGTACCCAGTTTGCCAATTTGAATTTCTAGATTCACTCTTCCTTGCGACATCTCGAACTACTTGGATGCTGTTCTCCTTTTCCTTGTTCATTTCCTTATTCTGACTTTTCGTGTGCTCACTGATTACACAGAGTTGGATCGCTTTATCTAGGTCAACATCTGCATTTTGGAGTAATTTTTCCCTGAGTTTCTCGCTTTTGATTCCGATCGTCAACATCGTTTTTGTTAACCCATTTTCTAAATCATTTAGTTCACATCTTTTAGCGGCATTCTTTAATCTTGTTACGAATTGTTCGATTGTTTCATTTTCGACTTGCCGTAGTGTGAAAAATTTGTACCTTTCGTAGTCCGTACACTTTTTTGGAACAAAGTGATCAGTTAATTTCTTTATTAAAATCTCAATTTTATTTTCTTCTCCCTCGGCGAACTCTAGTGAGTTATAAACTTTCAGTCCTTCGTCTCCAATGAAGTATTTTAACTGAGCACATTGGATGATTTCTGATTTTTTATCTACCTCTGTTGCGATTAGGTAATTACGAAATTTATTGACCCAATCTTTCCAATTTTCAGATTGGTTGCCATTTATTTGTAGACACGGTAAAGCTTTCGTATCCATTTTTCACTTATTAATTAATTTATTTAATTTATTAATTTAAATGCAGTAAACAGACGACGCCATGATTTGCACTCGCCAATACCAATATGGCGTATTTTCAATTTCACAATTTTATTTTAAACCCGGCTTGAATTTATTATTAGCCACATTTATTACACACAGTTTACTTTATTTATTAAACCGTTACCGACTGCGCCATGTTATAACTATATTATTTAAGTAGTTACACTCTTATTATTAATTATTTAAGGAGCTGTTAATAAAACGTACATGCCAGTTTCCATACTTATTTATTATTGGTTACAGTACAGTTCCAATCTGGTGGTTCAACCCGGACATGTATAACGGGTTGTCTACCATCACATGTTCTAACTCCGGACCTAATACCCGAACGCAGCTAATACAAAATACAACCAATGTCAAATTGAAATTAGTAATAAACTCAGCACCACACGTACTCAGCAGATGTCGTTACTGTTCCAGGTTAGTTTCTTTACTCTAACAAAGTTCATTATACAAGTAGTCATGTTTTCGTTTATTGTTCTATGATTTGTAGATCATTGATTGGAGTAGTTCACATACACACCTACCAATTGTTTATATTTTATCTGGCAGACATGCTTCATTTTATTCAAGGCAATAGTTGATGAAAAATTTTGTGGATCACACGATACTGTGTGTCAACTACATCGTCTTCTTTTTATTTTTTGATTGAAGAATGAAGCGATCAAGAAGATCATCATGCATCATATGCATATTATGTCATATGTCTTCAATTGAAGTTTGAAGTCTCGCAGTAGTCACAGTTCATTCTTATTATTATTGACGAAGAAATATAAAAAAGAAGAATCGGATTTGCAAATTGCAAACAAATGATTATTGTGGTGGAAGAGAAGATAAACTTACTAATTTTTCCAGTTTCCGACAGATTTCTAATATTTTTGTTGTTGGAATTTGAAATTGATTCTAAATAATTGGTTGAAATAGAAAATAATCAAATGTTACTTTTCCTCTGACAATGGCTGATGATTTGGTAGGCATAAACACGATTAAAACGCTATTAATTTGTATTTTTAATAATTGATTGCCGTTCGTTTATTGTGCACAAATTTTTTTTCCTTTAAACCCTTCATTGTTCGTTTATGAGCTAAAGTTCAAGAAATGACGCTGACGCGTCTTATTAATTATGTCTTCAATAATAATTATTGAATAGTGATTAAATTTTCGCTAGTAAGAGTGTGAGTAGGGTTAGCGCATTTCTAGTGTGGGACATTTTTGCAGGACATTCGACGTTTGGAATTACTGTGCAAAGAGTTATACGAGTGTCAAGACAGCGGTCTTCGAGCCGAGGCAGAGAAGGCTTTGGTGGTTTTCCAAGACGGGCCCGATGCGCTCACCAAGTGCCAAGTTCTGTTGGACCGAGGAGACTCCTGCTATGCCCAGTTGTTGGCGACAACGACCCTTACCAAACTTGTGTCAAAAAATGCTCAAGGGCTGAGTTTGCAACAGAGAGTCGATATCAGAAACTATGTCCTCAGTTATTTGGCCAATAGGCCGAAATTGCCAAACTTTGTCGTTCAAGCTTTGGTGTCGCTGTTTGCGCGAATCACCAAGCTGGGCTGGTTTGACACCCACAAAGACGAATTCGTGTTTAGAAATGTTGTGAATGATGTTGGCAAATTCCTACAAGTAAGTATCGGTGATTGAGTGAGTAAAGCTGCTTTATACTTTAGGTACAATTATTGTTATTTACACATTTATATTAAGCTATACCGTTAAAAGATAGTATAGAGTTTGATGAACATCTTCATAGAGAATACCTGAAATTGGGAGATGGGTTGTAAGTATTCCTGGGCACGTAATAACTGGGTGCTGATAAAATAAAAATACTTTTTTTAGATCTGAACTTCTAATTATTATTGGTAGGCATTATTTCGCCTTGCAAGCTTCCTGTATCACGCAATGCAAAATAAAATTCAAGTAGTACCCTCGGTAGTACCTATTTCTTCAATTATTATTATTTATAGTATTTTCTGAATTATTTATTATTGACTAGAATATTGTGTTTCTGTTTCTTACAGTTGTTGTTTGTTACTTCAAACTACAAAGGAAATTTTAAGTTAGGTTACAATATGTAATTTGTGTAACCTTGATTGAGCTCATTTACCGGTTACTTGCTATAATTGTATATTTTCTGGAGAAAACAAGAAAATGTTCTTAATAACAGGTTTTCTGTACCTAATTAAGCACGACACAGAAATATCCAAAAAGATACAGTTTCATATGATTTACTGTTATTGGATCCGGTATATCCGGTATCCAGTTCTGGTATCTGTTTTTCCAAAAAGTGGATCTGGTCGCCTCCCTAGTTTTAACTTAACAAATGACCTAAGTTGTAGTGTAGGTATCAATTTTCTTAAGTTAAGAAGTAATGCAAAGGATACCTAGAAACTTTTTGATTGACACTTCACCATGATTGCAGACCTATGATTGAATGTGAATCTGGCTTCTGGTCTTCTGTCTTCTGATGCACAATTACCTATGTTTTTATTTTTCTTTGAAAGGAAAATTTGATTTATTCTGTCCTGAAGTGACACGGTTAATTTTTTTGTCTCATTAGGTAGATCGCTTACGTGTGTAACAAACTCCCCCCAATGATCGTCTAGAAAATGCAGCTAGGACCCTCCTCTCGTTGTGTGGTTTTCCTTTAGTCACCCTGGTTCTCGGATAGGGTATGCAAGAGTTCTGGAATCAAATGTTAAAAGCACAAAAAAAAAACTATAAGATATGTGTTACCAGGCTTTCCTTTTTCCCTTTTAGATTAAAGAATAAAATATCACTATTTCATATATGTTTCAGACTGGATATCAGTTCATTCCTTACAATGAATCTTAAAATACCTTAATTAATTTTGTTTCTATTTGTTTATTTACCTTTTACCTTTTTAGGAATATACCGTTTTTTATCTTACAATAATTTATTCTCGCATTTTGCGTTTCATTTTACCTTTTTAGAGATACATATTCAATTTTACCTTATAATTATTTATTCATTTACTTTGGTGATTCAAAGTAGCTTTTCGCCTTGGATTATTTTTGTTTGTTTTATTTATTTGTCAATGGACCTTTCGGCACTGGCTTTGCAGTAGTATAAAAGACCTGTTTGCATCATTTTGACCGTATTTTACTCTGTTGCTCTATTTCTATGAGGGCCATAAATTCCTTAATATAATGACGGTGTTTGGCGTGGTTCCTTTCGTTTGAGTTTGGTTTGTATCGAACCTTTCGGGGTTGCCAGCTTGGGCAGTTTTTACTTGCTTACTTTCCTTTTTCTTAATTTGACTAAGTTATCAATTTGCAGGTAAGCTTTACCAAGAGAAATTACCAGAACCTACAAGAGACGAAGGCAGCATCCCACTGACCTTCTCCCTCAGGCCACTCTGTTCAAGTGAACATCGGTTTTACGCGACTTACACAATAATAAAAACACTGAAGGCACTCTCGCAGTCATACACCTGCTGTAAGAAAATACCTTGATCACTTTGGATCGAGTTTACCGTAAAAGGCTATGCTCTGACATTACGGAACCCATTTTTGTTTGTTTGTGTTGGTTTTAACCCTTCATTTGTTTTCATTAATGTCGACAGGTGTTAGGCTAAATGGCGTAATCAACAATTCGTAAATTTTTCAGGAGACAAATAAAACTGAATAAAATATACATTTATGGATTGCTAGTGTTGAAAATCTTGGTGATTATTGTTTTAGGAATTTCTAGTAAGTAGGGTTTAATTTCATGTACTTTTGGTCGGTTTTAATTGAGAAATTAGAAGAATTTGAATAAAAATGTTGGTTACGACAATTGGCTTAGAAGTTATATTTCAAATTTAGAATTATGACTAGTAAAATGTTGGTGGTTAAGCCAGTTGACTTACAGTTTACGCCTAATGGCTCATCTGCGAACAGCAGGTTTTCATTCCGTTCGTTTCTTGAATTCGAGGGTTACGCCCTTTAGCATGATGTGTACGCCATTTGCCTAGTTCCTGAATTTCCACATTGGTGTTACGATAAATGCATGTTACATCACATTTGACCCATATAAAGCTTTGTGGATTACGCCAGTTGTTGAATTTATGTGGAATACGCCTTTTAGAAACCATCTACATCCTTAACTCAATTTCACAAAATTTGAGGGTTAAGCCATTTGGCCTACGACCTGTCGATGTTATAAGTATGCTACTCCAACTTTCGATGTAAACCTCGATTTGTTTGAATTTCTAGTTTTGAAGTTTCGAGAGGTTTTAGTTGGCAAAGTTCGGAATGAGGTACAAATTGATACTTAACAAACAAACAAGAAATTAAGTTAAACTTCCCTTTGGTTAGTGAGGTGAATTTAGTATCTTTAATTTTGTGTAGGCCTGTTGTTTATTTAAATTTCTGTGTGCACACAACCTTTCTTCAATTTATTGGATTTGTTTATCAATTTGTTTATACCTGTTTGTGGATTTTGATTTTACCTTTGATTTTAATCTTGAGGCGTTTGACTCATTCTCGGGGAGGAAATCGATGTTTCACTTTAACCTTAATTCGTGGTTTTCTTCATTGTTGCCCTGTTTGAACCTTTCGTGT
The DNA here is from genome assembly GCA_910589415.1 of Malachius bipustulatus. Classification (NCBI taxonomy): domain Eukaryota; kingdom Metazoa; phylum Arthropoda; class Insecta; order Coleoptera; family Melyridae; genus Malachius; species Malachius bipustulatus. Next base: position 55,289,634 of record OU342633.1, read on the forward strand.
TGAAAATTTATGTATCTGAACTTAGAACGACCTTTTACTTTCGGGGGACTAATTTGGCAACTATGTTACCCTTACTTTGGTGTTTGCGATTTAGTGACAGCGCCAGGGGAGGACCTTGAACGTCTGTGAATTGAGATATTGTGAAACGGGACTTTTATGGTTATTGCCTGGTAACACTCTCTTTCTACTACTTACTACGGATTCGGGAGGATTTTCCTCCCTGATGAAGCGCTGTAGGCAAATTTTTTCAATATTCAAGGTCATGCAATTTCCCAGCACTTCAAAAATTTGACCGTAGGCTGTAGCCTACCTAGCCTAACTGGAAATGCGCCACCGTATGGGGGTATTTTTGAATTTTCCAGAATGAGTCTATAATTATTTCTTATTTCATAGATATGTCAGATTGAAAATTGAATAATTGATTATTATGCTGAAGAGCTAATCACCAACAATAAGTCTTCCTTTCACAATTATCATCATTTTTTCCCCACTGCCAGGGCTCTCCAATTTTGACAACAGCCTTGAGTCATAGTCCTATTTGATGATAGAAATGGGGCGTAAATAATTTGAAACATGCTTTTTATCTGTTGCTATCTCTCAAAAATTGGGAATATTGAGATCGGATTTCAGTTGTTTGATTCAAGAATCCAGATGAAATTAATATTTCAGCAGAATCAGCCAACAGTTATCATAGTGCCTGACTATCTGACACATCCTATTTGATTGTTTCTTTAATATCTTAATTTTATGATCCTAATTCCCAAAGATCATATAGAAAACAATTACACTCTAACAGCAAACAACAAAATTGAATTATTTCACCATTGTGATTATTACTTATTTTAAATTAAATTTTCTTGAATCTCTAGAGATCCACCGACATTTACATAATCCACAATACACAGTAATAAATGAACAGCTAGACACATATCGTTCTCCACTACTTGATTTTCTTCTTGATATCAACAACTAAGAAGGTTCTGAAGAAATTGCATTATGATCTAGTTAGTTCTGTTAAAAATTCATTTAAATCTAGTTACTTGTTTTATGATCACTTAGGTTACCATACTGTTACTGCTATGTTACTACATCAATAATTTTATTTACATATGTCTGAAGATGCTACAAAGTAGTGAAACACGTGTAACGTTAATATCCAGCAATATACATCAGTAGAATTTTTTAAAACATTAGTGTTTTATTTATCATCAATCAACATGACAACCATGTTGTATTGCAGCAAAATTTCGTTTGTTTAAATGACACATTTTTGATTGTATGAATATGTCTCGGTATATGTATATTCAGAAGAGATGAGCTGCTATGTTAGTAAAACAAAACGTTGATCGAATTTTTATATTTTCTGTAACTTATATTACTAAAACACACTCTTTGACCAAATTATACCAGTGTTTTATTGAATTTTTTGAGTATACAATGCCCTTTATTTTTTTATAACTATTTATACATTTACCTTTTGTTTTTTTGTTTACTTATTTTTATATTCGGTTTGTATTTTGTAACAACAATCAGCAATAACAGAATAAAACCTGTTTCTGTTTTTATTAGATGCTGCTGCAATGTCTTTATGTGCAGAAATATCAATTTTAATACCTTTTTGATCACGGATTACAAACCTAACATAAATGTAATTATTGTCGAAAAATTTTAAAGGTATCCAAGTAAGGAAAATCACAATAAATATGTTCAGATAAAAGTAAAATATTAAAGTCGATTTAAATGGTGTTTTTCGTGATTTTTATCATTTATGATTTTGTGTGGTTATCAAGTGATAAAGACCTGCATTCACTCTTTTATGCATCAAGTGATAAATTAAAAAAAAAAAATTATTCAATTTAATCAACAGAGAACTTCAGCATTTATTTAAGATTGTTTTTGTTTTTTTGGAACTTTTTTGGTAGAGAAGTAGCTTTCAGAAATTTCTCAAATAATGACCGAAATTATCAGCTCTCAAAATTCACTAACAGCCAATATTATACATCAGTCTTTTGCTTTTGGTTTTCCTCTTTTGTCAAATGAGATTCCTTTTATACCAAATGCTTTTTCAATGTTTTTAATAATGTCACTGCAAGTAAATGGGAAAAGCAATTGACACAAAGTGAAACTGATTTGACATGAAAGGAAATTGATTGCTAAATCAATGACTACAATCGTTGATAGATAGAAAAATAAGAAAATCATTTGACAAATAAGGAAAAGCAATTGACAAAAGAAGAAAACCAAAAGAAAAAGACTGTAAAGGCTCATTAAGTTAACGGGCAGATTTCTGCGGCCATTTCTGAAGAAGGTATCGAGTCTAATTGGAATTTTTTTAAATTTATCCATTCTTGACATGAAAGTAATTACAAAAATGACAACAAAAGTCATTTGACGTCGATATTAGCTTCAAAAACGAGCACAGAAATCTGCCTGTTAGCCTAATGAGCCTTTATAATATTGGCTGTAAGATGTTCTTTGGGGACAAGAATAAGAATAAGAAGGTATTTTGATCTTGAAGAACATGCAGAATATGTAATGTAGCTACAGCTACAAGCTAAAAAAGAAGTTTTCAATCTGACAGCACTGCTTTCTTAGGAACATGTAAATGATTAGGTAAAACGCCTAATCTCTGTGCTACTTTTACACCACCGGTGAAACTTGGTTCCACAAATACAGCCACATTTCACTATAATAGCAATTAAAAAAAAACTCATAATGAGGTAATGAAGTATTTTTCAAGGAATAAATCCCACTGTGGGTGATAAAAACCACTAAAAATTGAAATGCGGAACTGCATAGCTTGACCTGGTTGTCAAATCAATAAATTTCATTATTTTAAACATTCAGTTCTATAAATAAATAGGGTCCAATAATAAAAAAAAGATAGTATGATAAAGTTTTATAGATCCGGTTAATCAATCAAGTGCTTATTCTGCTCCAATTTACATCTCAAAACCCTCATTTTGTAATTTGATTGTGTGTAACCGACATTAAAACTACTGACCTTCTTAAAACTGAATTGTCTTGAGGATGGGCTAGTAGCCCAAAACCGGTGGACAATATTTTTATTGTTAAACATAAACATCTTTATTAACGCCGTCCAACAATTTAACAAATAATCACATTAAATAATACTCTCAAAGAATAATTGCAAAATAATTTGCCTAATAAGTATTTTTCTCAAGTTTATCAACTTTAATGGACAACTCTGTATGTTTGCTAGAAGTCTTTACAATTCGACAACACCTTCAACTGGGGAGTTATATGTTGATTTTCAAAACGGGTCATAGCGCTTGATATCAGAAATTAGTTGAATTTCACATTGTTTTGCAAAATTCTTTAGTAAAAAAAATTCATGTAATTCTTAATGTTGTAACAATGATGACGTTTCTACCTTTTGACAATCTACTTAATAATAAAAGTCATGAGTCAGTAATAATAAAATCTGGTTCTGTTTAAAAATGGCTTATTATAGAACGTATTGTCTGAAAATTTGAGATGAGCGCGGACGTTTCAGTGGAAACTGAAACTAGGGGTAGTAGAATTTATTATTAGAAAATAACGGTTAACAAAGCAACGTTTATAATGCTATGCCAAATCCTTATGGCCCGCTTTGAAAATCAACACGACACTGTATACTCAATGATGATGTTACTTGTTTTATTGAATTATTGAATACATATACCATGACCAATTATTATACTATCGCAATTTGTGTCTGTGAAGCAAGAAACAAACTGACAAGGATTTATTTCAGGGCTCGGTCGAACACTGCATGATAGCAGTACAGTTGCTGTCGCAGTTGACATGCGAAATGAACCAAATCTCCGAAGTAGAAGCGAACAGATCACTAACAAAACATAGGAAAATTGCGTCGTCTTTTCGTGATACGCAGCTATTTGAGATTTTCAGACTGTCCTGCACTCTGCTAGGCACCGCTAGGGAAAATTGTAAAAACATTAATTTCGTGGATGAGAGTCAGCACGGACTGATGACTCAGCTCTTACGTCTGGCCCAGAACTGTCTCACGTTCGACTTCATCGGCACTTCGACGGACGAATCTTCCGACGACCTCTGCACGGTGCAGATTCCTACCAGCTGGCGCCCTGCGTTTCTCGATTTCACGACGCTGAAATTATTTTTCGACCTGTATCATTCTTTACCAAGTTCCCTAGCATCGCTCGCTCTGAGTTGCCTGGTTCAGATCGCTTCCGTGAGACGGTCTTTATTTAGCAATACGGAGCGGTGTAAATTCCTGACTCATCTGGTGAACGGTGTGAAGCACATTCTGCAAAATCCCCAAGGACTCAGTCATTCGGCCAACTATCACGAATTCTGTCGACTTCTCGCCCGATTGAAATCAAACTATCAGCTGGGTGAACTCATTATGGTTGACAATTACCCTGAAGCCATTCAGTTGATCGCTAAATTTACAATACAGAGTTTGCAGGTAGGTAAATTATTTTATAAATTTTCGTTCAAGTCGTTGATTGTGTTTATTTCTTGCTTTCAAGATGTGGCAGTTTGCCCCCAATAGTGTTCATTATCTGTTGAGTCTGTGGCAAAGAATGGTCGCTTCAGTTCCATACGTTAAAGCTACCGAACCTCATTTGTTGGAAACATACACACCCGAAGTAACGAGTGCTTACATAACTTCAAGGCTAGACTCTGTATCGATCGTCATAAGAGACGGCTTAGAAGATCCATTAGATGATTTGGGGATGGTGCAGCAACAATTAGAACAATTATCTGTGATTGGTAGGTGCCAGTATCAGAAAACTTGTACTTTACTAGTGCAGTTGTTTGATCAAACCGCTGGAACTTACCAGGAATTGTTAGCTATTGCTGCTGCGACTCCAGCTCAACAAATTGAAATCACCATCCAAGAAGGTATTAAATCTCTTCAAAAGTACATAAGAGTTTGATAATAATAATTGTTGTTTCTTCTTTTTAGGTCGATTGACGTGGTTAGTTTATATCATAGGATCTGCTATCGCGGGCAGGATATCTTTCAATAATAACGAAGAGCACGACACAATGGACGGCGAGTTAGTCTGTAGAGTTTTACAATTAATGAACCTGACCGATTCGAGACTTTCCCAGGGCGGTTGTGAAAAATTAGAACTGGCGCTGTTGAGTTTTTTCGAACAGTTTAGAAAAATTTACGTGGGCGATCAGGTACAGAAGAACGCCAAAGTTTACAGGCGATTATCGGAAGTGTTAGGTTTGAACGACGAAGCTACAATTTTGAGTGTTTTTATAAGGAAAATGTAAGTATAACACCCTGCCCCTTGAAAACCAGACATTTTAGGACGGTTCAGGAATAAGCCCTTAAATTTAGTGCGTACCTTTAAATAACACCCTGTATAAACAAGTGCAATTGAGAGTTGTGCTACAAGAGTTGTCTCAAATTTATTTGAACACAACTGTACAAAGTCAAAATTCTGTTGTGCTTATGTGCTTGAACTGCAAACATAATGTTCATTATGTCAATATGTCCAGCAATAAAAATCTGGAATAATTTCTTGAAATTACTGTCATGTCAACATTTTTTCAAACCGTTGTTTTATTTTACAGAATAACCAACTTGAAGTATTGGGGTAGAAGTGAGCAGATCATAAGCAAGACCTTGCAGCTGTTGAACGACTTGTCGGTAGGTTACAGTTGCGTCAGGAAATTGGTAAAGCTTGATGAGGTGCAATTCATGTTGAACAATCACACCAACGAACACTTCCCCTTCTTGGGGAATTCGGGAGCCGTACAAGAAATGCGATGTAGATCGATGTTTTATACATCTTTGGCAAGACTTTTGATGGTGGATTTGGGTGAGGACGAAGACAAGTTTCACACTTTTATGCTTCCTCTTACCGGTAGGTGAAATACGATTAATTTAATCGCGTCTTTAATTTTTGAATTTCGATTTCACAGCTTCATTCGAAAGGTTGGGTACACTGCTGGCGACAGCGGATGGACCTCTGTTCGCATCGGACGAAGCTAAAAAAGCTCTGATCGGCTTAGCGAGAGACTTACGAGGTGTAGCGTTCTCGTTTAATACGAAAACTTCTTACATGATGCTTTTCGATTGGATGTATCCTTTTTTAATAAATTTTCAATTATTATTAAATTAAAAAGCAATTTTGTAAAGATATTTTTTCTTGACTTGATTACTAGATATCCGAATTACACACCAATTTTACTGAGAGCGATAGAAATATGGTATCACGATCCACAGGTAACGACTCCCGTGCTGAAGTTGTTTGCCGAGCTGGTGCAGAACAGGGCGCAGAGATTGCAGTTTGACGTGTCGTCACCTAATGGGATATTACTTTTTAGAGAAGCCAGTAAAATTATTTGTAGTTACGGTCCGTTTATACGAATTAATTGTTTTGACATTGTTTTATAGAACGGTGTTTTATAGGTAGTAGAATATTGAACGTAGAGGTATCCAAAGAACAAACCTACCCTTTGAAATTGAAGGGAATTTCGATATGTTTCTCTATGCTGAAGCATGCTTTGTGTGGGAGTTACGTTAATTTCGGCGTCTTTAGATTATACGGAGATGAAGCTTTAGACAACGCTTTAAATACGTTTGTAAAATTATTACTGTCAATACCTCAGTCGGATCTCTTGGTGAGTATTCTCATAGCACATAGCAATAAAATTATTTGCCTCAAGTTTTGCACAGTCGCTGGGATGGAATTTAGGATATCTGAACTTTATGCTTCATTGTTTATTTTTTTCATTGACTTCTGCAAGTGGAATTGTGAAGCTTTCAAATTTATTGTTTTATATTTCAAATTATTGTAAGTAAACCTCATTTTAGTAAACTTTGACTAAGCTAATAACCGTTATCCGGATTGTACAGGAAAATTTATTTCTTCACTGTTGGAACAGTTGGTTGTATCCAATTATGATATCATGCGAATCAGCTTTGCACCAGCTAGTGATGAGAATAGAAAAATCACTAGACAACAAAGAAATTGGCCTCGGGGCTTTTCTAGACATAGAGGGGACGTTTGACAACACCTCCTTCAGCTGCATGGTATCGGTCGCTAGAAGACATGGCGTCGATGACACCACAACTAGGTGGCTGAGCGCTATATTGGAAGTTTGGGGAGACAATGAGGGTCAGCGTCACCAAAGGATGCCCACAGGGCGGAGTCCTATCTCCGTTGCTGTGGGACACGGTGGTGGATGACCTATTCAACAAGCTAAACAACAAAGGTTATTACACCCAAGGCTATGCGGATGACATAGTCATACTGGTCATGGGGAAATACACTAAAACCAGCACAGAGTTCATGCAAGGGGCTTTGAATACCGTGGAGGAATGGTGCCTCGGGGCGAAGCTTCGCGTGAACCCTGTCAAAACGGCACTGGTCCCCTTCACCAAAAGAAGCAAGATGGAGGAATTAATCCCACCCGTCTTCTTCAATGAACGGCTGCAGGTGAACGACCGGGTCAAATATCTGGGAATAACCCTGGATGCAAAACTGACCTGGAATCTTCACCTGCAGAAGGCGATTAATAAAAGTAAAATGGCACTGATGGCTTGCAGAAGGTCATTCAGTAAAACATGGGGACTAAAACCACGCATGGTACATTGGCTGTATATTGCCGTGGTCAGACCCATACTAACATATGGCTGTCTAGTCTGGTGGCCAAAGATCAACCAGAAACAAGCCATTATGAAAATTCAAAGTGTTCCAACACTACATCAACGACAGCACTGGAGGCCATACTTGACCTACCTCCTCTTGACATTCATATTAAGAGCGAGGCACGTTTGGGCGCCTACAGGCTGAAACAAAACCAAAACTGGGATAAACCTGGGAAAACTGGGCATTCCAGAATAACTGATACCATCGCAGATCCTATCCTGGAAATGCAATCCGATGGTATGAGTACTACGATATCATTTGTAAAACCATTCAAGGTTCTAATGGACTGGAAAGAATGGCAACAAATGGAACACCTGTGCCTGAAAAAAGGGCTGGTCTGGTACACAGACGGCTCAAAGACAGAGACAGGTACCGGAGCTGGAGTGCATGGGGGGTGGTCCCCGGATGCAATATTTACGTGCCACTGGGGACTCATGCCAGCATCTTCCAGGCTGAAATAAATGCAATTAGGCTATGCGTTGGAGAGAATACCAGAAGGAACTATCGAGGTAGAGAAATCTACATCCTCTCCGACAGTCAGGCTAGCCTGAAAGCCCTTGCAGCTTATGAAATCAGATCAAAACTGGTCTGGGAATGCCTGCAAGACCTCATTGACTTAGCCAGGTTCAACATGGTGACACTAGTTTGGGTTCCGGGTCACCGTGGGACGCCTGGTAATGAGGCTGCAGATCAACTAGCCAAGAAAGGCGCTGGGATGAACTACATTGAGCCCGAACCAGTGTTTGGCATCCCAAGGAACACTGTACGCGGGGCGGTGGCTCAGTGGGTAAGAACCCAACATAGAGCACACTGGAACCGTATAACAGGAAACAAACATGGTAAGGTGATGATCAAGGAGCCCTCTCAAAACTTTTGCCAGACAGATACTGCAACTAAACAGAATGCAGATCAGAACGGTGGTGGGTCTTCTCACAGGACACTGCCACCTAAGAGTACACCTACATAAGCTGGGGATTTACAGAGATGAACCAGTTTGTAGACTCTACAATGAAGAAGATGAGACAGCTTCTCATGTGATATTCGAGTGTCCAACACTCGCAAGAACGCGCTATGCGGTCCTGGGACCACTCAGCCCCGGGAGCCTGCTGGCGGAAAGGACCTTGGTTAGCGGACTGCTGAACCTTGTCAAAGGAACGGAGCTCTTCTAACCAAGGAAAATCTAAATGTGAGAAATACAATAAGCCCGCTGGCTTCAGTGTTTGGGACCACATAAACCATCTCTCACATTTAGTTAAAATACCAAATATCAATACCAATCCAATTTTGATGGAAGAAAGTGTCTGAAATATTAACATAAATACAAAGATGGCCTAATGATCCCTACTCTAATACTAATATAATAAAAATCTGTCTGGTGCCGGTCAATGCCATGATGATAGAAACATGTTTATGCTGACGAATAACATTCCTTTTAAATATTACTGTAGGGGTACCATAACAAACATCTAATGTTTAACATTAATTTCCTTCAGGTTTGATATAATAACAACAATAATTGCTTAATATGTTATACTTTCTTAAGTGAGATTCTATATCATTAAATCTCAGAATCACTGAAATATATGATAGAATATCCCTAGTGCCTTTATAGTGCTTACAAATCCATCAATATCCAGGAACTATGGAAGAAAGTAAGGTTATTAGTAGTAGTTGTCAGTAAAATTGGTGTCTAAAATTCCATTGTCACGACTGTTTGTATAGTATAAATTAAATAATTGGGTTTGGACACTTGCTTACATTTTACAGTTATGCTTTTTCTATAAATATAGTTATACCATATTTTAATGAAATTATTTGACTGGTTATAAAATGTGAGAAAAAGTAATAAAATTTTCATAAGCATTAGCATTTAGAAGAAAGAGAAAGTGAGTGTCCAGACTTTGCTCACCCGAAATGGAACCCTAATAAAGTATTTCGATTTTTTAGGATTACCCAAAGCTGTCACAGACATATTACGTTTTGCTGGAGTGTATGGCACAGGATCACATGAGTTTTTTGTCAACTCTTGAGCCACACGTTTTTTTATATATCTTGTCCTCGATTTCTGAGGGCTTGACTGCCTTAGGTGGGCAACTGAATCATTTCACAGGTCTGTACGGATCAGGGACACAGCAAACAGTATTTTATGATTTCATGGTAGCGTTTAGTCGAGTCCCACTATTGCACCACAAATTTTATACTTTTATTCGCCAAATTTAATAATTTTATTGTTTGTTAATTGAAATAATAATGAATTAATTAGTATAAAATTTGCTGCAACAGAATTAATAAAAACACAAAGTTTTTTAATTGCTTGTCGTTTTATTTGAATTATATTGCGATTAGATTTTTTTGTTGAGTGAAATTTTTAGTGCATTGCTCTTGAAGCTGTTCATATAATTTCGAAGGTGTTTGCTGTTTAGTCTCTGACTGTACAAAAACTATAAACATTAACCTGGTACCTAGTTGGTGTTGAAAAGAAATATTTTTAATGATATTTGCATGCTTAAGAAATCAAACATACCTATTTGTTCATAATATGTAAATGTGTTAATATTCTCAGATACGATGGTCTGCACTGGTTGCTGTGCAACATTGGATCATATCGTTACGTATTTGTTCAAACAATTAACTCAAAAAGGTAAGTTCAGTTTCAGGAAGTCGATTAACAGATTTGTAATTCGATTAAAATTAAATTCGACAGTGTATCCCGGCAAGAAGACGCGAGCCGGAATGGCACCATCAAGTGATATGTTCCTGAAAGTTTTGGAGATGCATCCTGAAATTCTCCAGCAGATACTGAGCACCGTTTTGAATGTGATAATGTTTGAGGACTGCAGAAATCAGTGGTCGATGTCCCGTCCGCTGCTAGGCCTGATATTATTAAACGAGGAATACTTCAATCAACTGAGAGAGAACATCATCAGGAGTCAGTCACCCGAGAAACAAGCGGCCATGGCGCAATGGTTTGAGAGTCTCATGGATGGAATAGAGAGAAATTTACTCACCAAAAATAGAGATAAGTGAGTGAAAATTTTTACTGTTTGTTTCAAGTCTTCAGTAAAAAATTGAAGTCAATTATGTTTCTTATAACTAATATAGTTATTAGCTTGAACTGCCATTAATGTTTGTTATTTCTTCTTTTTAGGTTTACTCAAAATTTGTCGATGTTTAGAAGAGACATTAATGACTCCTTAAAAGGGCCCAATGTAAATACAGCGATAGTGAGTGACATGATGACTTCATAGTGCTTTCGGCCGGTGTTAGAAATAGCAGTGAAATGAAGATATTTTTATCGGCAGGATACTGTTACATGTTTTACATATAAATATTAATTGTTGCGTAGGCACCGGGTGCATTTATTCCAACCGATTTTTTATTTTGTAAAATTTTTTTAAAGTTCACCTGGATGTTTTATACCACTGTGTATGATTTTATTTATTACGTAGGTAATACCAATCAAATAATTTGACTTAAAAATCGAGTTTTATTTTAATAGATTTGGATAGTAAATCAATTTTAAAAAATAAAAGACTAATTTCTCCAATTTCCAATTTTTATATGTAAACATTTTTTGTGTTACTTTTTCATGGTGGTGATTGTAGATAATTCACAGAAAAGTGTTAACCTCCGAAGACTGGTAGGTACCATCCTACTTTAATCTTTGTAATTTTTTTTTTGTTGCACCATCAAGGGCGATTTACAAAAAAAATTATCAAGAATTCAAATATCAAAAAAAAATTATCAACAATGTCAAAATCTCCAACTATACATATGGAGTGGATGGCGAATTATTGTAATTATTGAGCAATAATTTTAATATTCTTGTGCTCTATTTACTTGGTTCAAGCTGAAGCCAAAATTTTGTAGCATATGGATGCGAAAAAATAAATATCACTTTTCTGTTTGATTTACCCTGTAATAATCATAAAGCACATATTATAGTGCAAGATCCGGTATTAGGCAATCAAATACCCTCATCTGTTATTTGATTATGACAGATTAATGCCCGTATTCACAAACGATAATTTCCTAAATAATTACGTAATTAATTAAATGAGTGATGAGGAGATATGCAGTTTTTTTGCAATAGAGTGAGATGGGTATAATTGATTACGTAATTATTTAGGAAATTATCGTTTGTGAATACGGGCATTAATGTTAGATTATGTATAGATTGACTAGCTAAATTGTGTACCTAACCGAGATATTCAACTCTGAAGAATGAAGATGGATTTTTCTATCATGACAGTCACCCATTTATTTTTAAATATTGGACCCCTCTAAATTGGTTTAGGAAGGTTTAGGAATCTTAGATTGATCATTTGTTAATATAGAAAAGCTCCTTCTGTTGCAGTAGTTAAGTTTAGATCTGTTGAGCCATTTTTTAGAAAAACAGAAAAACGTTTTAATTTTGTGTTTTCATTTTTATTTTACAATGACTTTAATATAATTGAAATTACAACAAAAACGTCAAGAATGAAAAAAATATAGGCACACCCATCTGTAAACTGGTAATAATGACAGTTTTTCTTTTTCTGTGGCTGATGAGACTATTTTTTTCACAAGACAGTGAAAATTGCACCAAGCAGACACTAGAAAACTGTTTGGTAAAAATTGCATTAAAAAATAATCACTTTTTCATTACTTTTATACCAAGTTGAATAAATGACCTAAAACTGGTGCATTTACTTGAATTAAAAAAAAAAACGAATATCAACAAGTAAGTATTATATTTTCAATTATTTTTATTGCTATAAATAGCACAAACATTTCCTTTACAAATATCCAGCATTATTTAAATTAAATTAAGGTAGGCCAATGAATGCCATGCTGTAGCATGAAGTAAAACTAGGATAATGTTACCTTAAATAGACATGCCTTTGTCTAGATCTAGATAAAATACCCTGTACAGGTGAGTGGGATACCATTATCAGATAGAGGAGGCTCTATCAAATAGCTCGAAAGAGGGTGCTATCATAAATTATTACAGTTTTTAAAAACTAAATAACTCCAAAGTAGCAATAAAACTTGTTTGGTCGCTTTTTGAATGCGTCTATATAGTACTGTTTGAAATAATTTTTTAGATACAATTTGAATTTTAAATTTGAAAATTAACCTATTGTCGCGTGTCTTTCATAAAATACACGTCAGTCTTCTTTTCTGCACAATTGCCAATTCTCCGTCCCAGTAATTACGATAAACAAAAGTTCAACTTGCTGAACGTAACCGTTTTTGGCTTATATCTTCTTCTTCTTCTTTGGGATTTATGGCCTTTATCTTTCACTAGCTATTTGGCCAGCACATGCTTATATCTATAATAATTATTATTACCCAATGACAAGATGTCATTTTCATTATTGTCTGTTCTCAGTTCTGTCATTTGTCAAATTTACGTCAAGTTGATCATTGATGTTTTGTTTGACGTTATGACGTCATTTCATTTCATTAATAATTATTAATTCGGTTTTCGTTTATTAATATAATAATATTTCGTTCGTGTATCATTAAATTTGCAATGCTAATAGCTTACATATTGTGAAATGTGAAACTGTTTGCCAACAATAATTAGGTAGTACAATGAAGAAATAGAAGTAAGAGTTGATATAAATTAATTTCTTCAAGATCCTTTCAGTTTTTGGTTTCAGTGGGACTTTTGTTTGCTTGAGTGGATTGAAGTGTTGAAATGTGAAAATGGGTACCTACCTAGAGGTGCAGAAGATAAATTTTACTGCTATCTGGGAAAGTGTTTACGATTATTTCATTTCCTAGCGAATCCTACGTCTTTTAGTGGTAGGTGTATTGTCGTAATACGTGAAGAAACAATCAGGAATGTTAGAAATCTCAAAGTGTTCATTGACATCTAAAAGTCACACACTTTTTTTCAAAATCTAGCATGGATTAGGCGTGTGTAAGAAAACAAACTCGCTCTGCTATGGCTGCTCGTCGTCCAGTTTTAGCAGCTTCAATGGAGCCTTTACCAAACTCGAACGATCCTCTCCGAGAATTATTCGAAGCCTGCAAACTTGGGGACATCGCCAGAGTGAGAAAACTGGTAACACCTCAAACAGTGAACGGTCGTGATACAGCTGGAAGGAAATCGACGCCTTTGCATTTTGCAGCTGGTAAATATTATTTCATCAACCTATTTTCGATTTCGCCACTTTATTCTTGTGACTGGAAAATTTTAGGATATGGGAGACGGGATGTCGTGGAGTTTCTTCTGTCAGCTGGAGCTTCGATACAGGCAAGAGACGATGGCGGGTTACATCCTCTTCATAATGCCTGTTCCTTCGGACATGCCGACGTTGTTCGTCTGTTACTGGAAGCGGGCGCCAATCCAAACACACGTGATAATTGGAATTACACGCCTCTTCATGAAGCTGCCATTAAAGGAAAAGTAGATGTTTGCATTGGTATGTTTTTGTTTCTGGTTGTGTGGTTTGCTTTGTCCTAAAGTTCAGATCCAAAATAATAGTCACTAACTGACATTACTGAAAAAGCAATTTCAGAGAAGCGGCACGCAGAAACTGATGTTTAGAAGAAAATTTTCTGCTTGCCGCTTATCCAAAATAGTTTTTTTAGTAATGTCAGTTAGTGACTACTATTTTGGATCTGAGCTATAGATTACTGCTTAGGTATAGCTTTCTTTATAAAAATTTGAAGACCTGTGTAGTCTGTTTCAAAAGTAGTTGACAATTTGTCATAATAATTATAAAAACTTGTCAGGGAAAAATATCGCAGCTTATCACTTGTCGACGTCTAATGTTTTATGAAAAGGGCCCCTGGATCTTGCAATCTTGCAAGTAACGGTCAGCCCAAAATTTAAGCTGCAGTTTAAGTGTACAAAGTGTACAAACTACCATGACAATGAACAATGATTTTGTTAGTTCAATAAGTACAAAAACTTTACAGTCTTTTGCATTTTTACCAAAAACAAAATATTTGTTACTTAATGAATGGTAAATGAGTTACGCTTTACTTTATTGATATTGATACACAGGTTGATTTAACAGATACACACACACTTGACCTGGTTTCTTATCTGCAGTTGTTTATTGAACTAAATGGAGAGATCTAACTCCTTCATCTTCTTTTTTATTTATTAAAGGAATCAGCGCTATTATTTTTACAGGATTTTCATGCAACTCAGCAGTTAAGATCCTTTTGCATGAAGCCTGAAATTATTTTAGCATGTTTCCCATTAGTGATATGATTATACATATAATCTCCCTGGGTATTATAAACCTGGGTATTGTAGGCTCTATCGTGCAGCTGGTGTACTAGTACTGGTACTACCAATACCAGTAACGGCACTAGCAGCACTGTGGGTGTGGTGCTTCTTACAGCAGATACCATGCAATTAAGTGGGGTGTTATCTAATGCTCCCTCAATGTCAAGTAATTGTGTATAGTTAAACCAGAGATATAACGAAACGACTTCTGTCATTTTATAAAATATCGTCGGCCTAATATGAAAATGGCCTAAGTCACATTTTACAAATTTCACAGGAGGAGTAAAAAACATCTTATTGCGTTTTAATCAAGACAACTTAGGATTTGGGCCACTTTCTTAGAACAGTCTAATGCCATCTATGAGTGGAAAATCGAACTCAAACAATTTACCAAGCAATGAGTTAGGCCATTCTCTTCCAAATGATATTAAAATCTCATTTTGGTGAAAAATGGACTTGGGCTATTTCCATATTAGGCCGATGATATAACAGTTTAACAATTAGATCATTTCGTTAATTCGTTATATCTCTTGGTCGACTACACTTTCCAATGATTTTTTTGATCTTATCACTAATATTTGATGCTGGGTCTTATCACTAATTCATATTTATCACAGTTTTTAGAGGCAAATTGTACAATTGTGTGTAGGCACTATTATTGATAAAAAGTAAAAAAAAAATTGACTTATTTGAATGAACGTACGCTGCAGTAACAGATATACTTGTTCACTCACTTGCTGTAGTTCCCAAGTTATTTTCTTACCTTTGTTGCCTTATTCTTGATGTAACAGCTTATTGTTATTATGGATTGTTCATAAACAAATTGGGGTTTTTAAGGTTCATTTTAAAATTATAATATTCTGGGTCGCCAACAACTTTTATTAAAAAAAAATAATAATAATAATAAAACAATAGGAGTCTGATTGATTCTAATTCACAGTGGTTTCTATGTTTCTAATCAAACTGTTCGTTGTGATTCTGATTGTTGTTTATAATAATTATTGTTGTTATCTGTTCCGTCATCAATGACAATTCATTTATTCATTTCGATTTCCTCACGGAATCTATCCTTTGCACAACCCTTTTGCCCATCCCTAGTATTTGGCTATTCACGGCAAGAGGCACATTTTATGTGCGTAACGTGGGTGGTGAAACCGAACGTCAAGCTTTTCACCCCTAGAAGAGAACAGAAGCAGTTGAGCATTAGACGCGTCGGGTCGCATCAGGAAATCCCGTGTGCAATCCAAGGAGACAGTTTATAGTGACCAGCACCATTTCTTCAGTTGCTGAAAAACGTCACGGCTCCGTCTTCTCTTCATCTTAATATCATCGGTTATCGCATCCTATTAGGCCGATCGCATTAATTAAGGTACCCGCAGTACCCTTTTTCTTCATCCTTCATCGCCGTTACCGTTACATGGACATTCGCATTCCCCGCACGGCACGGGTATAGTGATTCACAGAAGGCAGAATAAACAGTGAGTACCTACCTACGCAATGAACTATTAAGCCAAATATTAATTGTTAATCCTGTCTATTTGTATTTCCCTGTGTATCCTGTATCTAGGTCCTTCGCCCAGATAAGAACAAGCTTCGGCCTTACAAGCCGACCTATCAATTATTAATTACATCATTTTCATCCAATTGGTTCCCCATTACGGGAACTTATTATTTATTCTTTCGTCCAATCGATTCCCCATTAAGGGACCGTACACTATCCTTTTATTCTACCGAATAGAAACATCCCAGATCATGGCCAGTATGTTTATGCTGACGAATAACATTCCTTTTAAATATTACTCTACTATAAACAATGTTTATTTACAGACAATTTCTTGAAGGTTAAATTATAGTAACAACAATTGCTTAAATTATAATAAAATATTGAGTGAGATTCTAAATCATAGAGTATCATTAGTGCCTTTATGATCCCTATAATTAATTATTGTGTAAAGATATTAACAGCAACGTAGAGAGTCTTTGAAGTTTGAATTTTTGCTCCTACAAAAATATCTATTAAAGTACAATTTTTGTAGCTTTACTTCAACACGGAGCGGATGTGAACATTAGAAACAGCGAAGGAAAAACGCCCCTAGAAGTGGCCGACGCCGCAACGAGGCTCGTATTGACGGGAGAGTACAGAAAGGACGAATTGCTCGAAGCCGCGAGGTCGGGTTCCGAAGAGAGGCTTCTAGCCTTGTTGAATCCTTTGAACGTTAATTGCCACGCCAGTGACGGACGCCGTTCCACACCTCTGCATTTAGCCGCAGGCTACAATAGACTTCGAGTCGTTCAGCTGTTACTGCAGAATGGCGCTGATGTACATGCCAAAGACAAAGGGTAATTATTGCTTATTTAAAATTACGTAACGCTCTAACGATGTTTGTTTTCATTTTCTAGTGGATTGGTACCTTTACATAATGCTTGCTCTTATGGCCATTTTGAGGTTACTGAAATGCTAATTAAGCACGGAGCGAATGTAAATGCAAGCGATCTCTGGGCTTTTACGCCGCTGCATGAAGCGGCTTCGAAATCGCGAATGGAAGTTTGTTCGTTGCTACTTAGCGAAGGAGCCGATCCCACTCAGTTGAATTGTCATTCGAAATCGGCTATCGATGTTGCGCCTTCTAGAGAATTACAAGATAGATTGGCATGTAAGTACTCACATTTTCAAGTTTTAATGGAAACGGTCATAAATTACTAATTACTAATTCATCACTTCTTGTAGACGAATTTAAGGGTCACAGTCTTCTCGAAGCTGCCAAGCAGACGGATCCGGCTAAAATAAAAAAGTACCTCTCGCCGGACATCATCACTTTCAAGCATCCCTACAGTAGCAACACAGTTCTCCATATGGTGGTCAGCTCATTGTACCCGAAACGTAAACAAATATTAGAGACTCTAATTCGAAAAGGGGCTCCGTTGAACGAAAAGAATAAAGACTTTCTGACCCCGCTACATATCGCTGCGGATAGTTCGCATTACGATCTGATGGACGTTCTGCTGAGGCACGGTGCTAAAGTGAACGCTCTAGACGGACTCGGTCAGACAGCTTTACATCGATGTGCCAAGAACGATAACTTGCAAGCTTGCAGGATTTTACTTTCATACAACATCGACTCGAGCATCGTTTCCCTCCAGGGATACACCGCAGCACAAATCGCATCCGAAAACGTCTTGAAAATTTTACAAGGTAGCTTTTAGATTAGCTTCGTTTAAGGGGAGATTATTTATTGTTTGTTTCAGATCCGCCCTCAGGGAGTGCTGATGTCGAATGCCAATTACTAGAGGCTGCCAAAGCTGGCGATTTAGAATCGGTGCAGCGATTGTTGATCTCGTTTCCTCATATAGTTAATTGCCGGGATCTAGACGGACGTCACTCGACTCCTTTGCATTTTGCTTCAGGATATAACAGGGTATCAGTTGTACAGTATCTTCTTCAACAAGGAGCAGACGTACATGCTAAAGATAAGGGGTGAGCAAAGGTTTTTTTTTTACATACATATTTGAATTTGTGTAACGTTTCTTTTTTGTTTAAAAATGAATCCAATGCTGCCAAATAAATTTGAATGCACTGCTGCAATTTAAATTAAATTACATGACAACATGCACTGACTGGACTACATTAATCAATTCCAATAAGTGTTGACATAAATCAATAAGCGCTTTTCAAAAGTATTTTTTCCTGGACAAACTTAATTTTGATGCTTAGGTCTCCTTAGGTTTCCTAATACTCTTAGCATCGTCTCTATACACTGGGACTGACCATTTTTCTCGTTTTTTACTACTTTGATGAATTCACTCTTGATAAGAACAAGAGTCTAAAGCCAGCTTTAATTAGTTTGTGCTACTTTTAATAGGGGAATTGGGGCAGTTTAATCGCATCAAAATGCTCAAAGTGTAGAAAGTGTTCTCCACAAAAAACCAAAAGTTCTTGGTTTCATCCAAAAAATCGTTCATCCTATTTTCGGATTTCTGAGTTCTTATGTCTGCTGGATCTGAACAGATGAGAAACAGTGTCAGGAAACTTTTCAGCAGAGTGTGTTTGAAAGTCAAGCGTCATTGAATATTGATTACTCGTTCTATTAAATTATTATTTTTATGAGAAATATTTTTGTTTGAAGTGGATTGGTACCTCTCCACAATGCCTGTTCTTACGGTCACTTTGAAGTAACCGAATTACTAGTCAAACATGGTGCTAGTGTCAATGTTGCCGATTTGTGGAAGTTTACCCCGTTGCACGAAGCGGCTGCAAAAGGAAAATACGAGATAGTTAAACTTCTACTCAAGGTAATAATATTGAATTTTGCAGTACGTCATTTCACAATAAAACTGTAATAAAAAATTGTAGCACGGTGCCGATCCAACAAAGAAAAATCGCGATGGTGCTACTCCCTTGGATTTAGTTAAAGAGGGCGATCAGGATGTTGCCGATTTGCTAAGAGGTAATTCGGCTCTATTGGACGCCGCTAAGAAGGGTAATCTGGCTCGCATACAACGACTTGTTACTTCCGAGAACATTAACTGTCGAGATGCTCAGGGAAGAAATTCTACTCCGTTACATTTGGCAGGTGAGACTCTTATAAAAAAACCAGCTCTTTCCAATATTCTTTAACGTGGTGAATTCCTTGGCAGCTGGTTATAATAATGTAGAAGTAGCAGAGTTTCTCCTCGAACACGGAGCCGACGTCAATGCACAAGATAAGGGCGGTTTGATTCCATTACATAACGCTTCAAGCTATGGGCATTTGGATATCGCGGCTCTGCTAATTAAATATAACACTGTCGTCAATGCTACGGATAAATGGGGATTCACTCCTTTACATGAAGCTGCACAGAAAGGACGGACACAGTTGTGTGCTCTTTTGGTAAGTATTAATATCGATATTAATAGTACTAGTACTATCGATATTAAGTGATTTTTGTATTTTTCAGCTGGCTCACGGTGCAGATCCGTTTTTGAAAAATCAAGAGAACCAAGCTCCCGTTGACCTGGCTTCCGCGGATGACGTCCGTTGCCTTCTGCAAGACGCCATGGCGTCTCAGCAAGCCGTACCGACTGCTTCCTCGTCCCTGACACATCCCGCTCCGATCTCCGTGGCGCAGACTTCCCCGACCGTCGCCCTGACTCCCAGCAACAGCGAAATCGTAATCATGCCGTCGGGACTGGCCGTCAATCTGCTCGTGCCGATCGGTTCGAGGGCGAGCGTTTCCATGTCGGGTCCCGAGGGCTGTTGCTCCGCTTCCAAGACAGAGGGTACTAGCCAGGAAGCCGGAAAAGTGGTCAATGTCGCCACTTTCCTGGCCAGTCTGAACCTGGAACACCTGCTGGATATATTCGAGAGGGAACAGATAACGCTGGACATTCTGGCAGAGATGGGACATGAAGATTTAAAGCAGATTGGGATTTCTGCGTATGGCTTCAGACATAAGTTGATCAAAGGAATGGAACGGTTGGTTTCGAGTAGCGGAGTTTTGTGGAAGACACCGTCGAATCCGGGGACTTTACTCGTCGATTTACTGGGTGACGATAAGGAATATATAACTGTTGAGGAGGAAATGCAGAACAGTATCAGGGAGCATAGGGATAACGGTCATTCCGGTGGAGTGTTTAGCCGATACAATATCATAAGGGTGAGTATATCGAAATTTATTTTATTTTATTGGCCACTTAATACATGGTGTTTTTTCAAGCTCCACACATAATAATATAATAAATCTGATTGTATCTGATTGTAACCTATATACAATATGATGAACCAGATTACCATTTCTTTTAATTATGTTGTCTCACATTAATTATCTCACTCACTGATTCGTTATTCTGAATCAGAGATATAAAGGGGCATAAAGAGCCAGCTATTTTGAAGTAACCTAATAAAAAATAATGATAATAATGATAGTAGTGGCCCTGATGGAATCCCTTCTTATTTCTTGAAGCAGTGCATTTTTACTCTGACTCGTCCTTTGTATCTTTTGTTTAACCTTTCCTTGACTAGTGGCATGTTTTCCAATTATCAGAAGGAAAGCTTCATTACACCAATCTATAAGTCTGGAGATCGGGAAAGGGCTGAGAATTACAGGGGTATTTCTATTCAATCTGAAATACCTAAATTGCTTGACCGTCTGGTCACTGTTCAAATGATGGCGGCTTGTAGACGTCTTGTCATACCTGAGCAACATGGTTTTATGCCAGGACGTTCTACTACTTAGAGTCTGTTACTTTACCAGAACTATATTTTAATAGCACCTTAGGTCCGTGCAGATTGATTCCGTCTACACGGACTTCTCCAAGGCGTTCGACAGAGTTTGCCATGATCTGCTTTTGAATAGTCCGGTGTGCCGCAGGGGTCACATTGTGGTCCTGTGCTGTTCTGTCTCTTCATTAATGATATTTTCCTGAGCATTGTAAACTCCAAATGTCTCATCTTCGCTGTGATGTCAAATTGTTTTAAGAGGTACGGAATTTCAGCGATGCTGAGGTGTTGCAGAAGGATTTGGTGAGCATTGCGGAGTGGTGTGATAAGAGAATAAAATTCTTACTAGAAAAACAGTTGTAAAAGATTTGGGTGTTCTGTTTGACACTGGTTTGAGTTTCAGTCTACATGTAAACAAGATTGTTGAGAATTCAATGAAAATGCTGGGTTTTATACTTCGGAATGGTACAGTCTTCTCGACAGACACTTTGAGACTGCTCTTCTATGCGTTGGTTAGACCTAATGTTGAATATGTTTGTCTCATTTGGAATCCTTACTACAATGTCTACATACAGCAATAGGGAAGGTTCAGAAGAGGTTTCTTAGGTTCATTGTATTTAAGCTCGGCATCCGTGATCTTGGCTACGAAGATTTATGTGCTCGTATGAGCCTTCCAAGTTTGCAGGATCGTAGAGATATGTTTTCACTGTGCTACTTGTTCAAGTTGTTGAATGGGTTGGTCGAATGCAGCTAGCTGCTCTCATTGATTAATATCAGAGTACCGTCAAGAAACACCAGACAGAAGTGTCCTGTTTCTTCTCTCCCATCACGGTACCAGCTATGGATATTTCTCTCCAGTGTGTCGCATGCTGCGTAATGGCAATGCATTTGATTTGGATTTTTTTGCAACAGATGCTTGCCACTTCAACAAGGCTGTTCACTCAGAAGGCCATTTCTTCCTCTCGCTCCCTTCCTTAGAGGTTGTTTTTGGGAATCATTGGGTCGTTTTGATTTATGTTTAGTTTATGTTGGGATAGTTTTGTCATGGTGGTCTTATTAATTATCTTACCTTGTGTTATTTTATGTTAGGTTTACTTATTTTGATCCTATTATAAAATTTATGTTACGTTACATATTATTACATTGTGATGTACTATTATTGTTAAATTAATATGTAATGGGGGTTTCCCGTTTATGAAATAATAATTATTCTTGCAGATCCAAAAGGTGCAGAACCGCAAGTTGTGGGAGCGCTACAATCACCGTCGACAGGAAGTGGCGGAAGAAAACGGCAACCAGAGCAACGAACGCATGCTTTTTCACGGTTCACCTTTCATTAACGCGATCGTTCAGAAGGGTTTCGATGAGAGACACGCCTACATCGGCGGCATGTTCGGGGCCGGAATTTACTTTGCCGAACACTCTTCGAAGAGTAACCAGTACGTGTACGGCATAGGCGGAGGAACCGGGTGTCCCACACATAAGGATAGGTCGTGCTACATTTGTCACAGGTAGGTACTTTGGTGGTGAAAATCTAGAGGCATTTCATGTTCAGTTCATATTGTAATAGTCAAAAACATCAGTTCGGTTTTAAAGGAAAGCTCTGATTTTGTTCCAGACATCTTTTGCTGTGCCGAGTGACCCTGGGCAAGTCTTTCCTGCAGTTCAACGCGATGAAGATGGCGCATGCACCTCCCGGCCACCACTCGGTCGCTGGCCGTCCCTCGGCCGGCGGTCTGAATTTTCCGGAGTACGTGGTGTACAGGGGCGAGCAGGCGTACCCGGAGTTCTTCATCACTTACCAGATCGCGAAGCCGGAGGAGACGTCGAGCAGCGGAGCGGAGGAGGTCAGGTGATTCCAGGAGCAGTGGCTCGTATTCCACGCAGATCGCTCCTCCTACGGCAAGTGCCTCTACGATGCGTTCTGTAACGTGCTGCGCTGCCTTGCGCCCGCCAGGAGGAACTGCGGCTGTCACGAGCAGCGACACACTTGAGGTGTCCCGACATTTTCATTTCCACGTAAATAAGAGCATCGGAGGCTGTCTTGGAATGCGTTTCGACTTATCGAATGTTAATGGGACTGAACATTTTTATGTAAGAATTTTAATTTTTAATCTCCCCGCCCGAATTGGTTATATTATAATTTTTTTAAAGTAGACTTTTTAAAAGAATTTAGGAAACTAGAATGTTCGATAAGTGGCACCGGCACGTCATATTTATAATAATTAACAGCAGAGTGTCTGACGATCCTTTTTGGTTGCGGTTCCGATGAATTAAATGGATAATGTCTTGCTCAGCCAAATGATGTGTTCATAGCATTCATCGTAGTTATGTTTGCACATTGTATTATTTATTTTTCTTGTTGAATCTGGTGTGAATTGTATAATTAGTGATTGAGGAAAAAATGCAAAAAAAAATTTAAACCTTGTGATATCTATATTAGCCTTAATGTTTAAAGTATTACATTGGTGACGTGATTCATTTATATACTTCTTCTTTACATGTCTTTTTCTTTTTCTTAATGATTAATTTCTAAAATAAATATATTTGATTGAGATTTTTTGGTTAATCATTATTTTATGAAACAGGGCACTTGATCAGGAATGGGATCTTTATCAGAAAGAGAGAGCCTCGAAGAAGCTGATTAATTTGAATTTTTAATTAATATTTTATTTATATTGAGTAAAATACATTTTCCAACTTTTTATAATAATATATAATTTACACATACAATCTCTTCCTTACAAGCTCATTCTATATATAAAAGTACGACAAAGAACTTGTATAAGAAGAATAGAATGGAAGTTGAGAATAATAAACTAAACAAATATATGAACATCAAGAGATTCGATGGCTACATAATTAGGTATATTTATGCTTTACTATGTTTCTTTGGTTAAACTAGCCTACGATGATTTTTTTATGAGACAAAACTTACAATAAAAAAGTAACAAAAATTATAATGTTAGAAAAATATAAATTCTATGAGAGAAAATGGTAGGAAAAATTTTCGTATGCTACATAATTACATAGAAATAGCATGCAATCTTGAAAGAAATGAAATGGACAGACGGGGACAAGAGAAGAAGAAGAAGAAGAAGAGAAGGTACTTTGGAAACATTAAATATATACATTAAAAACTATACATAGAAATTTTATATAGAGTATTTTAAGTAAACATTAGAACTTTAATGCCTTTATATAATATTGTATATTATGTATATATATAATATATATATAATTTTATATAGTCAATATCTGAAAAAATCTCACATGCCTTGAAATTAATTTTTCATATAATAAATGCTATTATATAACTATTTTATAACATTAGCAGTTCTAAATATGTTTTATATCAAATTGCTACTTATTGTCAACCAACCTTATCGTAAATTCATATTGGAAATTACACTTAGGTACACATTGTTTTGGAATGGCTTTCATAACATACTGGCTCAAAATCGTACTAGGAGTAACACTGTCTAACTTTCCACATCACGTCATCAATTATAAACAGAGAGGAAAAGTTACTTTGTATAAATTTTTCCTATAGTTCATTCCCAATATGGTTAAACGTAATAATAATAATTGGTATTAGAAAAAAAGCTGTTAATTATTTCAGATGTCCTCTCTGTTGGTGGTTGATTGTGTGGGGTGTGGAGCTGATTAACATTCATTACAACACCATAGGTACTCTTTACATTAAATGCTTATAAAAGTTGCACCATTTGTTCATTGTATTGTTGTATCTACTAACAGCACTAAGTATTGTCAAATAACATCTTAAATGCAACGGCAGAGCTTCTATGCCCGCCCCTTATTGTACTGTTTTAACATAAAGGCAGATTACAAACTATTATCTTAATCATATTCGTCGATGTTTTGAAACCAAATGTTTACCACTACTCAAAAAGGCTATACAATTCGTTGGTATATGGCACTTGCAATATAAGCAATTAATATGTTACATATCTACATATACATATAATACTTAATTTGAGTATTAAAAAAATATTTAAAATTTTCAATCACAATTAACATTTGTATAAATCTATTTTATATGCAGTTGTTTTTTCTTTTGGCTTGTCATGGTAAAATGGCGATTGTGAACAATTTTCTGGTAACTAGTGTTTTAAATGAGCGTTTCTTTCAATTTACATTCAGTGAATCCATATTAAGAGAGGATTTCAGTGCGATTAAATGACAAGAATGAAAAGAACAGGGACCATGGTTTTGAATAAATAATTAATCTATAAAATTTATTGCACCAACTATTGTTTAAAAAACAAACATAACAACCTGACCCTTTTAAAAATATTTATGATTTTTTGTATGCTGGAAATGATAATTATTTTAATATAACCCTGTTTCATCTATTAATTCATATAATTATGAGCTATTATAAATATTGAGAAAACAAAAACATTTTAGGTAGGAACTGACTGCAAATATACTTGTAAAAAAATATTTTTCTGCAACTTTTGAAATCTAATATTTACAAGCTTCATTTTTAGCATAATGATGCCAAATGATCAATGCTTCAGAACTGTATCTTCATCTTTGCACTTTCATTTAATTTACAGCAAAAGGCTCAAAAAATAAAGATCCACCATAAAATCCAAGGAATGTGCCATTAATTATTATAATAAAAAGGCAAGAAGCTTCTGCAGATGAGGTACGAAAACAAGTAAGTTTAGCGTTACAACGGTGATGCTTATCGATGGAAAACTGGACAGACGCCCTTGAAACAAGAGCATAAGACCAAGACGGCTTGGATCTGGACCTTACCTAGTATCACTCTGACATTTAACAATCTCTGGTGCTCTTCATCCAGCTACAATGGATTTTTAAACTAACAAAATAATTGTTTACCATCTGGTTTACAGTTTTTAAGCCACTTCTATAAAAAAGACTGGGGAGGACAGTTTACTTTTCAACAGATCAAACAATATATTATGAAATACAAATTTAATATTTTTTCTTAAAAGGCATCCTTATGGAAACTAACTTTGGGTGTAAAAATTTTTTGTTTCTTGACAAATCACATTTTTTGAAGGAACACTAATTTATTTATGAATGGCAGAAAGTGTGACTGAAAATCGGTAATTCGGTAATCAGTAAATCAGTAATCAGAAGGAAACATTAAATTTACAAATATTTTGACAGGTCGGTCTGCTGCCATCTGGTCACACTTCTGCTCAAACAGTTACACATCCCCTTTCTTCCATTGTCGAAGGTAAAAGCCCACAAAAACTCGCTTTCTCGAGGTTTTCACCTATTAAGATCTTCTGTTTCTGTGATTATACGTTTTCATAGGCCAACTACTGATTACTAAATTGAAATGATTATGATTTTCACAGGGAGACGTCCAGAAGCTGATAAATCAGATTATTTATCATCGTTATGTAGCCATGGATTTAGTGCCCGACTATCTCTACTACAACGGGCAAGGATTTAGCAAAGATTGAAGAAGAGGTGAAAATCTCAAGAAAACGAGTTTTTGTGGGCTTATGTCCATGGAGACGCATGGAATATTACATTTCCATAAGGATTCTGTGGGGTCCTTTTATGCTAATTGCTAGTAGAAACTAAAAAGTAGTTTTTATTATTAATTGACCCAAACTTTTCTGAAACACAATCACAGGTGAAGGGCTGCAAAAAATCCTAAAAAAAATATGAAAAATTATAGCTGACACCAGTTAATCTATTAATTGAGTAAAATTCTGTAAATACTGAAGTAAAACTAGACTGTAATTGTGTAGATGAAAAGCACCAGTAGCATTTATGTGAAGTGATTTCGATAGATTTACTGCGCGGAGCCCTATCCTGCATATATCACCACTATTATTAAAAAAAAGTGGTGGAAGACGAATGATTTCTGGTATTGTATTTGCACACTATACTATACTTGAGTATTGTAGTACAGGTACCAGACAAGTTATACATTAACTAATGCTTATTTTACCTAATTACAAAAGAAATCACATTCTTATAATGTAAATTAACTAGGCAAATTATACATATATATCTATCTATTACATTAAAAACAACCAAGACAAGAAAACAAAAATTATATAAATTGCACAAAGATAATGTTATAACACGAAAAAAAAACAATAATTAAATTAGGTGATGTAAAATTATCACAAATGTGTTAGATGAAGTAAAAAAATATCAATCTGTATGGGTGGGTAACTGCTGATATTGAAAGATCACAGGGTTTCAAGAGCATTATACTTATTTACCTGATTCTCGAGCATTAATTTTTTACTTCACAAAACACACGGAAAAATATCTATATCTTTGGAATGATCCGCTTTCGAATGAAATTTATGAGAAAAACTCGAATAAAATAGATGATGGTCAGCTCTTTTCAAAAGCTTTCGAATATTAAAAAATAAACTTTGAACGAATAATAATAATAATTGTTCTGGTAACTCAGGTTTTTAGCAGACAGTCTTGAAACAACACTGTGATAAATAAAACGATAAAAACAAATTAATAAAATTATTCTAAAAAAGTATAAAACAATAAAATATAAATGAGCAATCGTCACGGCGACGGCGATTCCTCTCTAATTTTCTTAAATCAACTTTGGCATATCAACATTTGGCACTAGTTCGCTCGTTTCACGGAAACGTCTGACCTTTTCGATTTCGCACACAAGTCACTCTCTGTACGGCTTGCAGTAGGAGTAGCGATGGTTCATGTGCTGGCTATAGGAACCTGAATGGGAGAACCGTTTCAGACACTTGCTGCACTGAAAGGGCTTCTCGCCGCTATGAAGTCGCTTGTGCTCTGTCAGGTGATGTTTGTGCTTGAACGCCTTCGGACACTCATCACACTTGTGCGGACGCTGTCCTGTAAACGGTGTTGTTATCATTTAAATTACCTTGGAATTGATCAGACTTGATTTAGATCTGGGTCGGTCATTTTCATAAAAATTCCAGTCAAATAACTTAACGAAATCAATAATTTTTTGCAATGTAAATGGCCCAAATATCTTGACGTATGAAAAAATTATTAAATAGTGTTTTGTTCTAAAATTCAGTGGCTATTGAATAACTTTTAGGTTTTTGCAATACGGTCAGTGGGGTAAAAGATAGGGAGAGAAAAGGGGAAAAAAAACTGAATATCTACACCACTGGAAGATATCTACAAAACCTGAAATAGCAAAATTAGATCGTTGTTTGATCTATTATTGTTCATGCCGAGTTTTATCAAAATCAGACCTTATTGCATTAACTCTTCAAACATTGAAACATTATTACTTGTGCCTTTTTAACTCAAACCAATAATTCCTGATTAAATTACCAAATTATGATTGACAAATTGGTGTAAAAAATATAAAGATTTTTTTTGAAGGTACCACATATATAAAAAAAAATAATAGACTCACCCGAATGTTCATATTTGTGTCTAGCAAGAGAGCTCTGCTTTGAGAACGCCTTATCGCACTGATCACAGCTGAACTGGCCTTCGATTTCTGTCTCTTGAACACCCAACACAGGACTGTTGAGTCCCTTCAGTACAAATTGCGAGACCTTGTTCCGTTTAGCCATAATATCGTCGTCGGCAGATTCACCGGACAAGTCTCTCGCTTCGTTCCAGATCCGCCGTTCAGAATTGGGACTTAAACTAGCAATCTTTGAGCTGATCAACTGAGAGAGCGACGGGAACTGGGTACCGAACGAAATAAGCTGTTCCATGGGAACAAGTTCCATGTTCGGCAGAGAGAGCTTGTGGGGGGGCTGGGCCAGAATTTGAGCCAATCGACTGGTGTTGTTGAAGTCGACCGGTGAAGGAGATTGACACGGTTCTGAACAATTCGAATTCTGGTAGTTGTTCTGGTACAAATTGTACGGCGTGGGACTTCTAGATGATTTCCTGCTCAAGTTCACGGCTTCCTCCGTTTGTTCGCTTTGGTGGTTTTCTGAAGCGGGTCTTGTCGGTGAATTTTCAGGCGAAGAGAGCTCCATTTTTTCTTTCTTGAAAGAGAGATCGAGAGGCTGCTCGGAGACATAGTGGGGTGGCGACATGAGGTATTTCTGACCTAGTGATTGTACATTTGAAGGCACGGGATACCTCATAGGTACTGTTGCTAGAGGACTATATGGTACTTGTATCAATCTACCTTCACGTCTGTCTCTCGCCCTGGTGTTTTGAAACCAAACCTGGACGACTCTCACTGGAAAACCTATGGTCGAGGCGATTTTTTCCAAGTCTTCTCGTTTCGGACGAGGATTTAACGCGTAATTATCTTTCAACACTTTCAGCTGTTCTTCCGAGATCAGAGATCGCACCCGAACTTTTCTGCCGTCTTCCGAAACGTGGTCGGTTGTTGTGATGGATTCACAATCACCTTCGTCCTCATTTTTGTCGTGGTTCAATCTATCGTCGTTGTCTTCACTTGTGTTCATTTCGTAGGAGTATTCATCCATTTTTGGAGCGATGGCATCTTCCAGCTTCGCAGCTAGCCCTTCGCTTCTGATGTCTTCTTTGGAGTAATCACATTCATGTTCGTCCAGTTGTGTTGAACACTCGAACGATTTTTTGCAAACGTTGCAGTTGGACACTTCAGACTTTGGCGATTTCACACTCTGACAATCGCTAGTAGTAGTACTAGAGGATTCGGATGAAAATTTTTGTATGTTAGCTTGGAGTAAATGTTTTGTTACGTTAGCATTGACCGTTTCTAAGATCCTTCTCACAGCCTCTAAGTCTCCACTGTTCGGAGCATGCTCTCGATTGTTATCAATTTTTGTGCTCATATTTTCGTTGTCTTGTTCATCGATGTCTTCATCCATTATCAGTTCACCACAACTTGAAGCATTCGACTTGGGTCTGTCTTCATCTTGCTTCATCGAAGACACCGACATGGCCGGTTCTTCCATATTACTCTCCGCATTGGCCGGTTCTTCGTTTCTGTCGTTCAGGTGCTGCACAGAAACGCTTTGGTGTTGTTGTTGTAGCTGTTCGATCAGATGACTCAAGGTAGGAACAGTGTAAGGATTTACGGCGTGGTTTGGGTTCAGTAAATGGGGAGCGAAATAAAAGGGGGGTAATGAAGGGTTTCCAGCCAGGGCGGAGGCGGATTGTAGGAATGCGACGGCCGCTTCCGAGTACTTGGGAAGAATCGGTATGTAAGAGTTGTGATTCGGACTAGTGGTGATGTTGTTATTCATAGGACTCATGGTTTGCCTTTTCGGTTGCCTGAGAGTTGTGTTGCTCTTTTCCATCAGGGAGTTAGGAGTCGCCCTTGTCCTTCCTAATTTGAGATTCATAACTAAACACTTCTTAGAAGTCATATGACTAGAATACGAGCCTGAGTGAGAGAATCTCTTGCCGCAGTTTCCGCATTCAAAGGGCTTTTCCCCGCTGTGAATCCGAATGTGTTCCTGGAAATTTAATTTTTGATTAGACGAGTGCTGGATTTTGCGGTCTGTCGATCAGCTCCTTACCTTTAGATGATGTTTGAATTTGAACGCTTTGTCGCATTCAGTGCATTTGAATTTTCTAAGGACGGCACTTTCGTCATGACTGATCATGTGACGCTGAAGGCGATATACGTTAGCAAATGTTTTGTTGCATATTTTGCAAGACTGAAAAGAAAGAAAACATTATTACTTATTGAACTCTTTGAAATTATAAACAGTAGAATTCTGATTATATTTAAAAAAGAGAGAGGGATATCCTAATCAATAATAATATGAATTTGGACACGTTCATTTCTGTTAAAAGTACACAAGCGCGGCACTTTTCAATTGATTCCGCCAATGTGTACTTATACAGAAATGAACTCGCCAATTTTATGTACATACAATCAATAAATCATAATTAAAACTGCATACATACGATGATATGACAAACATTTTGTTTCCTACACACATAACAAATAAATACTTTAATACATCTGCTTGATAGCTTCTGATTACTGCTCCGCAAACGATTATGCTGATTTTAATTTAATCATTAAAAACCTCTGGATGTCATTAACTTATATAATTATTTAAACATCAGCCGCCGAACTCTGATTATCCCGAATTCGTTGCGCTACATGCGCTGATGCGGAACTTTATTAAACATTTTAGGGCACCTCAAACAACTTGGAAGCCTTGGATAAAGCGATTAGCATTACCGGAGTTCCATGTACGTGAGAGGTATCATTCATTACTGGATAGCAAGTTCGAATCCGAACTTGCTGCTGTGACAGAGAGAGACTATACTTTCTTTGAATTGTGATCTGATGATGGCCGCGAAACATGTAACCTTCAAAGTGAAGAAGTCTTTTCTTCTATTAAGTTGAAGGGGAAAAGTAAAAAAAAAAACATACTAATCATGAACCCCCTCACACAAATATCCTATAAATTGAGATTTTAAATTCATCAAAATTCTATGTGTTCAGAAAACGAAGACAAGCGACATTAAAAAGTTAAATATCGTTAAATTTTTAATTAGATTATTAGGTAGGAGGCATCGTACACCTTAAAAGTTGATAATTAGCAATGAATATTAAAAAGGTACCAAGTCAGTCAGTCAGGAGAGATCTTAATAAGCGAACAAGTGCCGGTACGTGTTACATTCGCAAACATCTCTCTTATCGAGTCGCTCATAACGAGGACGCAAAGTAGGCATTACATTAAAGTTTATTTGATGCTTTTAATGCGAATGTAAACCCCAAGGAAATTGTACAGTTTTTGCCAGCATCCAGAGATAGAGATTTAGGATTTTGTTTAGCGAAATGTCAGCCGTCCACCTGCATCAACTTCTCACGATTACGTAAACCGGCTTCCCTGTGTATTTTTTATTTATCCCCGCCTTGCTTATTATATTGGGCGACACATTGTTATAAAATCGCTGCAATCAAAATAAACTCGACGCACCGCACTAAATTACGAAAATAAACGAATTCGGCTGATGTTTGTAAACCGTTAAATTCTTTTCACCAACTTATCCCCATTTCTGTTTATTGCAGTTAAAAGTTTCAGCAGCCAGTCCGGGAAACTATCAGGTAGGCAATAAATAAACCGAATTGTATATTTTAATTCTTCCTCCATCAATACAAAACTCCGCAAAATCCGATAGACGTTTTCAATTTTGTCTCCGCGCATCTCCAGAATTCAAATATCATAAATAAGTATATGAAACTTATATCTGGATCCTGGATCCGGAAACTAAGAAGTTTAGTCTACGACAAATCAACAAATATTTTTTAAACATCATCTCATCTATCTCGAGGAGAAGTTTCTCAAATAAATGAAAAGTGCTCTTCTGGAAGGATTCGGAATTTATTTTTTATTTGCGCATAAATATTTGTACTATTTTCGTTGAAGTAGAATAATAATATTGCTCACCTGCAACGTGATACGAGCATTGATTAAACAAACAGACAGACAGACTAAAAACTACACTGAAAATCGATATGACTATGACGGAGAGCGAAGAGATGAGAAACATGAAACAAATGAACACTTTTAGGCAGAGACATTCAAACAATCAATCAAATTCATAAGCCACATGCAAGGAGAGCGAGGCAATTCAGCCGGTGGATATAAACAAGACATGGCCAAGCTTTTAAACCTAGATGTAAAAACCTTTCTATTAGAGGTGAAGAATATGGTGTGTTTCCAACGTAAATGGACCTGTGTACCTTAATAACATGTCTACACGACGACGTAATTGCGCGCAACAAATTACAATTAGCAACTAATAATGGCGAGCAAAAAAGTTGCCATTTCCGCGTTATAACGATCATGGACACGTATAAGTTTTAGGTACGATTTTGGTCAGGTTTCTGGGCAGCTGTGTTCAATATTAATCCAAATTGGCCGAGAATCTGGTTTAGGGAATGGCGTCAAAAATAGCCAATGGCTCAGAATACTACTTATGCTTCTCTAAAATTAAAGCAAGGTAAAAAAAAGGTAAAAAGTGCTGATATTGTTACTACCAGTTCCAACCATTTATCCCTTTCCAGATCTCAGCGCAGTCGGGGGCAGAAATAATAAAACCCAAAGCGTAGGCTGTTTTTAGGCCTTACCGAACAGGACCCCTTTTGTATCAGATTATTATTTCGCCGTTCATCTTGATTTTTGAGAAAGTTCGTCCTCCAAGTTGATATCGTTTCGTCGATGCTCTTTTACACATTTTTTGAAAATATCAGCGTCCGCAAAAAGCAGGTCGAAATACTTTCCAGTAATTCCAACTCATTTACATATTTTCTTTTTTATCGTCGCTTTTTCGGGATATAAACCTTTTTCAATATCGCCATTCAAAGAATTTCATCACCACATCACCCCCCCCCCTATCATGTACTAAGCTTAAAATCGAGGAATCGTCATAAATTTGGATCGTAACACTCGTAACGTTTAATCTGGCCTCGTTTCCACGAACAGTTTTCAGAAATCATCCGAATTAGCAGAAAATAATTCCTCTCCAAACAAAACTGAAAAAATAATTCGGGTAACATTTTCAAAGGACCTTCCGATTTGGCCGACTTTGGTGGAAAAAAGTCTATAAAAAAATCATGTCCCTGAACTACCTACAAGAAACATACTCAAAAAACTTCAAGGTTTCTGAAAATCGATTTTCCTTTGGCGGAAAAATTCCCAAGTGCAGACCTTCGCGAGATTTGTTGCACAGTTATTGTTTTTTGCAAGTTGTTGATCAAAAAATGAGATGCAGAAGCACGAAAGAGCGGAAATGTGAACGTCCATCTAACACCTAATGAGTAATCGGTCGCCTCGACGTGGAACACGAAACACTCGCAATACGAACGGCCAGCGAGAATAAAGAGAGGTTGTTGTAGAACTGATACGCAAAACAAGATGATGTCAAATTCAATTTATTTTCGAGCCAGGCATTCTCTCATTTCGCACGGTCTAAGGTTACGATTGAGATTAAAGAGCACATGTGGTCGGTGCTTGGAGATTGTCAGTGTGTTTTAATAGCGCCACTACAGGATCGTTTACGCTTTTTTTCCGAGTCAATCCTTCCAGTGAAACCATTACGGAGGTAGAGTAATGAAAAGTGTTGAGATAACGGTTCGGAAAAAACTTTTTAAAGATCCACGCCACAGCATGTTCGAGAACCGTGAAATAACAAACATGTGTGTAAGAAAGAACGGAGGAGAGTATTGAAGAAATGAAATTTTACATACCTTTTTAGTATTATTTGTAATTATCAAAACAAATAACAAAAAAAAAGAACTGAGCTATTAAAGTTTCATTAATTAAAGTAAAGCGATGGCCTTTCCTGAAAACTGAAAATTAACGACAGCTTCAAATAATTGAACAAACAAGCACCGAGAGATCATTTTTATGGAGCTCGTACGAAAGAAGTAAATTGCTACCGCAGTAGTATATGCTTGCTTACATTAAAAGCGCTCTATTACCATAATTAGAAATGTTTGTGTTATAAAATTTATAAACACATTTTATGGAAATGGTATTTATACAATTCAAGACTTTTACGTTTGCCCGTGAAGAGCGATATTTTTTATTTATTTTATACGACATTGAGGAGATTAATGTACAAATCTGAAATTAAACCGCTGATAACCCCAATTTAAACTTTGAATTAAAATATACATTCGCAAATTACTTCCTGCATGTTATTTTTCATATTATGTACTTCCCTTACAAGCAATAAGTAAACCGCAATTTTTATACCTACCTAATCCCGTGATGCTTGCGCGCAAAATAAATAAAAATCACCCTTATTTTCATCTACCTTTCAATGTGAACTAATTAGGCACTTTCCTTTAATCAGCAATCAAATGTCCAAAGAGATCCGGCGGGATACGACCTTACGTTACGAGCTATACGAGCTATACTCCCGAATCATCATACCGAATAAAAATAGTCTCTCGTTTCTATAAGGGCTAATTTAACATTATTATTACCTACTATTATTATGACCCTATAACTCAGTCAAGGATATATAACAAAAATGTTTATTAGGTAGATAGATCACTAATAAAAGTGAAATTTCAAGAGGAATACTCTCAAAAATCTAAACAAACGTAGCGCGATTATAAACAGTAATAGAAAAAGTAGGTATGTGAAGTATTATTATTTTCGTTCGTATTATGATTGCGAAATCAAGAATAACAGAAAGAGCGTTGACTTAAGAGATAAATAGACGTGTAATAAATTATCAATCCATATTACTTTTAACAAAAAAGTTCGTAACAGGTCAAACCAGAGTACGAACTTCCTTTTATTCTCTCTTTCTTCAGATCTTGATTGTAAAAACAACGAAATAATAACTTTTAATACAACATATTACCTCCCATAAAATTTAAATTTTTTAAATGAACCACTACTCGTCCTATAAAACTTCTAAAATTGTCGTTTAAAC
Source organism: Malachius bipustulatus (assembly GCA_910589415.1). Lineage (NCBI taxonomy): Eukaryota > Metazoa > Arthropoda > Insecta > Coleoptera > Melyridae > Malachius > Malachius bipustulatus. The sequence continues at coordinate 55,325,084 of OU342633.1, forward strand.
TGCATTTTTCATGAAAATATGCAAAGTACAAAACACCCTAGTTAATTAATTACCTGCTAGATTTATAATTAACTTATAGGGATCTGGTTGTGAAAATATCAAAAATGAAGTATAAATTTGTCAATAATTCGCTAGTGCGAAAAATTTTCACGTGCAATATGCACAAAAGTATGCATGTCAAATTTACATCTGTAGCTTTGTTGTTAAGACTCTTCTTGTTCTTGTTATACCGAAGACGATGTTGGCGTTGGCGCATAGACTGGACACACCAACGATCCAAAAATAAACAAAGTCTGAAAATTAAAAGTGTTATAAAATTGACGGAGTTCGAGCAATTTATCTATTGGCTCTTCATCACGATTTAGTTTCTTTTTAAAACGCTGGACTTCAGCGGCTCAGTACCTTAAAATCGTCTAATTTTGTGCTGTTTCATCAATTCTGTTTAATTCTTGCAAGGAAATATTAAAAGTTCTTCGACAATGCCCAATTTCATTTATTTGACCCGTGCCCTTCATATAATATTCACATAAACAAAGCTAGGGAAATCTGCCGTGGTAATTCAAAAAGGCGTATCTATAAATTCATTCCAAACTGAGTTATTAGATGCGTTTTTAAATTCGTCTCCACGAGTACCTACTAAGTCTGCTTTGTTAGATTGAAAAAGGCGTATCTGATTTTGTTAATTGAAAAGGACGTATCTACACACTGTGTTAGAACTAAATGGCGTATCTGCATTTTTTACATGCAGATACGCCTTTTACTCATAACAATTGGTATGCGATTGCGCGGTGTTTTGGCAGAGTTTGAGGTTATAAGGTTATAATTACAATTCAATATTGTTTATAGTTACCCCATGTTTGAGCATATCTATTTCATTAAATACATACTACCGCTTTTTATCAATTTTTGTCATGCAGTAGTTTAAACACGTACCTACCTACCCAACCTATATTCGGTAAAATAGACGTATCTGCCAAGAGTGGCAACTTATGTTAGCTGAAAAGGGCGTATCTATCAAGTCATGTTTGCAGGCTCAGGAAAAGTAACAAAGCTCAAATAACCCACAGTAACTTTTTGTAATTTTTATGATTATTACTATGAAATTAAACTTTCAGTTCACATAATAGGTTTCTTGCCATAACTGAAAATCTTATGTCAGCATGCCCATAACTGAAAATGATATAAATTTCAAGCAATTTTTATTGTAACAGTATATTTGGCTCATACTGAACAAAATCGATGCGCCAGCCTTATAAACACCTTACTGGATGTCCAAAAATTCTAATACGGTCAAATATCTCGAAAAACACACATTGAATCCAAAAAGATAAAAAGAAACACCCATATTATGTCCTCAATAATTTTTTATATTTTATTGCAGCAAAGAATTCGTTTTACAGAAACGCTTTTTTAGATTCGAGACAGATGGCGCTGGTAATCGTAAAATATTATCCCCCCCCCCCATTGAACATGAAAAAAGTTTTCTTCGTGGTGACGAAACACAATATTTCTCAAAAAATTTCACGAACAATAAAAAACAGGGTTTTCATTTAGCGTTTGAAAATCGCCCACCGCTTCTCCCCTCTTTGTGAGGGGGGGGGGGGGGGGCATTAAATATAACGTCATTGAATGGCTACTTTTATTACAGCGTCACCTGTCTCGAACCTAAAAAAAAGTTAATGACAAACTTGTGTTTGATTTAATTTCTGCCGTATAGAATCTGATTCTTGTATTAAAAAGAGCGGCACTTGTTTAAAATTTTGAAGTCGCCTCCCAACCCACCCCAAAGGGTGGTGGTGGAGGGTAACGTTTGGTATTATTGGATAGCGTTTATAAATAATTTTAATAATATTTATCAAGGACGTGTCTTTCTTTTTTGGATCCAATGTGTATTTCTCGAGATCTTTGACCATTTCCAGGCAGACTTTTTGGATATTTTACCGGTAAAAAGGCACGGTTTACATGTCTCTATCTTAACTTTACAATTATATGGCATAGGAAGGAATATTTTACAACAAAAAATTGTAAGGCACACTGAGGTGAGGCAAAATTATTATTATTAAGGTCACCAATAATTTCGAAAATTATTAGTCCCACACTATAGATAGCTACAACAAAATAGAAAATTTTGACATTTATTTATAGACGCCGATGTTCTTGAGAAGACACGTTCCCAGCTGAAAACCGTTTCCGGGTTTATTCGGAGGTCACTGGTTATAATTTTTTTTTAAATGCGCCAAAATCGGTAAGAATATATTTCTAAAAACTTGAAAACATTGGAGTCAACTCCTTATTTTAGTAGAAAATCGTAGTAGAAAATAATTTTATTCACTGCGTACAGGAGTCTATAATTTGACTAAATTCAATCAAAACTGAGAACCGTTTTTCGAGAAAAATATATTTCTTTGCCGCTTTTTTAATCAAATCTTTATAGCGTTATCAATAATAATTTATAATTTTACTATATTTTCAAAAACATGGAACTAAAGGTATAGGCATCGATATTTCAGACATATTCGTAAGTTATAAATTCTCGCCTTTAGTTCCAGTTCCACGTCGATTTTTACGTCATATTATACGTTACTTATATACCTATACACCTTACACCTATAATAATAGTGCTAGTTTTGTAAGCTTTTTAATTTTAGAGCCGTAAAAAACATGTTTATGTAGCATCACCTCCGCTTGTGTTATAAATTCATTAACATTAATAACGCCCGAGCCACCAATCATGTGCGGCCCCGCCACGATTTTCCCAAAGAGTTTATTGCACTTTGTAATGTATTTCACAGGTTCTAACCGCGTTAGGAATCATTAACCTATTTAAACAACCCGGCAAATGTAAATGTAATTAATACACTTTTCGTTTTCATATTGGTTTTTTATTGGCCTTCTAATTCATTCTGTGTGGTATATTGTGTAAACGATTGTGAAACATTTATTTCATAGCTACTTTGAACCTTCTTCTTACACACAAATAATAATTACGCACGTTTTCTTTGATACCAAACGTCTCTTTAATAAAATTAAATTTTCGGTTTTAAAAATGTCTAAAAATATTTCACGCGGAAACGGGTGGTATAGGTATATCAACTGATTTTTCTCAAGCGGCAAAAGTTCAATAGATACGTTTATACAGGGCCAGATTATCCATAAGACGACTGGGGAGGGACGTCGTCACCCAGTATATAAACATTATTTAAGAAATTCTTTAAATACAAACAAAATTTTGTAGAAAACCGATAATGTGTCGTAAATCACAATGTACCTATATGAGAAAAATAAGACAGTTACGCCGCGGCCCGATTTATTGTTTTATTGAATCATTATTCATGACTCACAATCACAAACTCAAATTTTAAATCGTCATGTATATACCTAGTATAATGGTTTGTTAGTTGGTTACTGTAAGGAATTTCTATCCATATATCCTTTGAAAATCTGGCTAACTGATGAAAAAATTAAAACTTTTTTTACACCAACATTATAGTTCGAAAAACGTTTTCTCATCCTGTTAATTTAGTTTCGGTAATTGTATACATCCGCGGCTCCTAAGTTTCACAAATTTTTTCGGGACCGAGGAGCGAATTAGGGATGCTGGGTGGGTAAGACGCTAAAAACAGCCATTGCAAACTAATATTAAGGTCACAACTAAGGCCTCTTTGACACTACGGTGGAATTTCTATTTTTTTCTTCACTTTCAGGGCAAGGAAAATCTTCGAGAATAACGGTAGCACGATTTTTATTTTCAAATTTGCATTTATTTTGCATTTATATTCCAAAAATCGTAACATCAATCCTGTGGTCTTTTCACGACATGAATAAGCGGATATATATATTGCAAAATACGTGCCTGAATACGTTTGGGAGCGGTTCCCAGTGTTATATAAGTGGTTTCATCATCATCCGTAGTTAGATCCGAGAGCTTGTGTCAGGACCGTACTTTCGTTGCACTCCCAAAATCAATTTTTAAAGTCGTTTTGTGGCCTTCCCTTTTATTTGCCCAGCAAATGAATAATACCTTCCTGGTGTTACTATAGGTATGTTCTCCACCCCTATATAGGTATGCCATAGTAAAACTGTAGGAGCCGCGGATGTATATGATGACCTTAGTTTCTTAAAGGCTTTTCTCATTTTGCATATCAGAGGGGTTAAAAAATTGCAACTTTTTCGAAAATCAAATTGCAGGCGAGTGCTTTTTCAACTCCATATTGTGAAATTGCGAAAAAAAATCGCCTGAGGGACATAGAGTCCAATTCACCTTCCATTCAACGGCATCAAATTTATTTAGCGCAGAACTGCATGTGCAAAATCTTACAATACAAGTCACAAAGCGACCAGAGGGGGGAGGGTATGTTTTAATATGGTTGCCTATAGGCGAAAAGTCATAACCAAGGCTCTGGACATACTATACTTATACTAAACTTATACAAAGAGACAAGCAGGTTGAAATTATCTGATCGAACAATAATAACTGATCCAAGAGCCACCGTTTCATTTTCAGTGAAACTTCCAACACCAAACCTGACATCAGTCTCGCCGATAACCCCCGATAAACCCCTGCCAAGGTGAGCGTCTTGTTTTAAAACTAATCTGGAAAGTTTCATCAGTGGTCGTTCCATAACGTCAGCTCAGATGACTCAATGAAACGAAATGAAGTATCAACATATTGAAAAATTGCTTAATTTTATTTCATATTACTCTCCTAAGGTTAAAGCTCTACATTATTACAATAGTTGGGGAATTATATTTCTTTCTACCGCACAGCTGTGAGGACAAAACAATTAATTATTATTATTACCGATGTTACGTAAACACAGCAATTGACCTCTTGCTTCTCTAACCTTTCCATTTAAGCAGTTCAGCGAGCTTCTCAAGACACACCAACCACAGTTTCAATTATTAAAATTATCAAACGAACCAACCAGCAGACTTCCATTATTTACCGACCATTCCATGGAGAATTTCGCTCGCATCGGTCACATTGATTGATTAAAATAGACCTGCGAGTGTCTTATTGGTCTTGTTTAGAGCAACAGAACTGTGTAGTGTGTATGTAGTTATTTACTCATAAACATCTGTGAAGTCAACAAGGTAACCTGCAGCATCCAGCGTCATCCTCGTTCACTTACTTCACTCGCACATCTCACATCATCACACACGGCGTTGATGATGCGAAGCAGTCTCAGTCTCAGTCTCAGTCTCGACGACAAGACGCTTTGTCTTATCAATGAGATGGAAGCCAAAGCCGCTCGCCGCTCATGCACTTGGTACTGGTATTGTCACACACGAACCAATTAAACTCCACTGTTAATGAGCTCAATGAAAAGGTGAAATGTCCCTCTCCGGAGCAGCAACAATTTCATTTCAATTATCAACAATCAAAACCAATTTGGTAACTAACTAGACGAAATTTGGTAACTAACTAGACTAACGTGTGTAACGTCTATCTGCGATAGGTGGAGGAAAGTATTCAATAAGTAGATTACTTCTGGAAACGATTACGTTATCGAAATTTATTACGAAGACTGTTTTGGTTAACCTTTTGATACCAGGCAAAAAATTTAATAATAATATTTGTTTGTACCCATTATCACCACAAGGAAGAGAGCTGTACTTGATGCAATAAATAATTAACCGATTAAGTTTAGCAGACCGAAGACTCACGTCGCGAGTTCGCTCGACAATAATGGAAACACTGGTGGCATGGCACTGGAGGAATGGGGGAAAGGAAAGGAGGACTAAACGGTCTCTCCGCTTATCTGCTGGCTGATGTATTCCTGTCGATTATTACTCTCTAATTAACAGTCGATGATCTCTGGAATAATGAATTTGCTGATGATCTTTGTATACTAACTAAAGTTATTTATCTGTAATTATAATAAGTAGTTTACAGCATACAGCATAATAATATAGCATAGATTCCGAAGTGTAATCATGATTCTTCGTAGAATCATTAACCTTATTTACATGGCCATAAAAATAAGGTAATAATAAGATATCGCAGTTGAATAATTTAAAATGAAAAAATAAACAACTACCTAATAACTTTAAATGTTTGCATCTATATATTTAATAGATATACAGGAGGGTGTTTGGTAATTGAACACCCAAAATTAAACGTCATACAAAAAAAAAAGAAAAGAGTTGCTTCTTTCCAAAGATAAATAAGCGATGGGAAAACTACAATTATTGAAGGACCTCCTACTGTATTTTGATCAAATTTTTTATACTGCAGGATTTATAAAAAAAATAATTCTAAATACTTGCTACGAATACTGCAACTTCATTAAAGATAGAGATAAGTTAATAGCTGTGTCGCATTAGTAAGACGGCAATAAGGCAAAAAGCAAAACAATGAGTGTTATTTACAAACATAAATAAGAAAAAAATAAAAATTAATACTGACACTGACCACTTGTGCGTTGGGCGAATGCAGCATCTCGTGCTTTTCGAGGAGTTCCTTGGTGGCAAAGCCGGTGGCGCAGTGCGAGCAACCATGAGGCCCTCCTGCAACGCACTGGGAGGCGGGGGAAATCGGCCGGTCGACGTCGGCGTCCAGGTGGCAGGCCTCCATGTGCTCCTTGAGAGCCTGGAAGCTGGGACAGCCTTGTTGGCATTGCGGGCACTTGATGAAGCACTCCTGTTGTTGCTGCTGTGGAGGCTGGGGGGAACTGGAGGGCAGCTCGGGGTCGCCCTCCTTCACGCCGTTCGACACCGGCGGCACTGCAAAACAAAGAGAAAAATGCAATTCTTCTAATAAGTAATCATTATCGTCGCTGTGTATAGAAAAATGTGACAATAAAACAACAAGGTATGTTATAGGATAATAATTAATTAGGATATCTTCATGACAATAATATGCTGTCCGTTTGATTTATTAATATTTCTTCTTTCTATTTGAGCCCTTTGAAATTATTTGATCCTCTTTTGACGGTATTTCAACAAAAAAAAAGTCTCAGATGATCATTAAGCTGCTATTCTAGACTAAGCCATTGAACATGGTATCATAATAGTAGAGACGAACTCGCTTAACTGCTAAGAGAAACACAGACGTCAATTATTATTATTGTAGAAATACCTAAGGACAATCCCGGTCCAGGCGGTAGCAAGCTAAATAACCAGAAGCGAGTGTAATGAATCTGTTCGCCCACTAACGAAGTGCGCAGTCGCTCCAGTGACTGGGTTGCAATACCTTTCATTCCGCCCTTTAAATCCCAAGGAAAAGTCGAGTAAAAACTCATTTTACCTAATTTAAATGATTCTGCGAGTAGGTATCAAAGTAAAAATTTTCAAAGTATCATTTTTTAAATTTCGATTAGAATTACGACCGATTTTTCAGTAATAAGAATTTTCTATTGCGCCGCATATTTGAAATCCTTAGATTTCAAACAGGTAGGTTTGGTTTGTATGTATGTATAATCATTTAAATGTAAATAAGACGTCTGCGTTGGCGTCTTTGCTCTAATAAACAGCAGTAAAAGTTTATTAATGCATTTAAAACACATGAAGTTCAGTTACGGATTTTTATTGAAAAACATCAAAATGTTCAAATCCTTTACTATTTATTTTTTATTGCTACCGTCCGACGTTTCAAAATATATAAAAACCAATTTCAACACCTGGAAATTGCCGTAAACTTGGCTAATTTCTCAATATAACCGCGCTCGTGTTCTTACAATTTCCTGCTGGACGGACATGAAAACATTTTGCCAACGAAAAAGTAAATATCCAACTTTTCTATTAGTCAATTTCGTTACGCCTTCGGTACCCACAGCCACAACACAATCAATTTTGTTATGAAATGTATTTTAAAAGTGCTCTCTCCTACCTACCAATTTCATAACTCACATACCTATTTCTATAATAGTTTCAGTTCTAAGTGTAAGATGATTAATTATTATTTTAGAATCTCGAAACAGCTAGTAAAATTTAAATTTATTTTGTTCTTTCCAAGTTGGGCATCACTAGCGAGGAAAACTGCGAAGGACTTTGTAGGAAGTCTGACAAACGCGCCTTTTTATCGTAGCGGTAACGTAGGAATGTCCACCTGATTATCACCCCCAAAGAGCTGCCATGGCAACGTTTGATGTCCCTTCTTCTTATTGGTCGAATTCAAGTTCTACGAACGTGGCGGTTTTCTTTCAGGTTCAAAAGCGAATGGCTCTTGAACGGAAGTTCCGTGCTTTTGGTGTTGGGTGTTTGTGAAACGCGAACAATTCCGCACAGAATTCAGGTTCTGGTTGATTTGATCCTAGAATCACACAAGAAATAGATAAAAACTAGTCCAAGATGAATATAAAATAAAAACTAGGTCGAACTATACCTACCTACCTACATAATTCTAATTCTAATCTTAGGTGGTCCGAGGAGATTTGTGTTTTCTGTATCGGATCGTGGAAAATCCGAACGGGGTGGATGGCTTTATAATTATTTTTATTTTTTTGCATGACAGGAAACCGAGACTATACTTAAAGCAACATCTCAATTTCTAATGTTTTCAAAAAATTATTACAGAGAAGACACGTTAACGAGACGGGCATTCTGCATTTCGGATCCTTTTGTCGAGCGGATGGATTTTTATCGCTATATCGCCAAAGACAAAGCAAAATACATAAATTGGACGAAATCCAAGAGAAATAAATTTCCCGTATATTATACGCATAGGATGTTCAGCTGCGGAATGAAAAATATATCCAACACGTTTAAAATCATTTGGCACAGGTGATCAGGAAATATTAATGCTTATAATTGATTCTCCAATATATTATTGTTTAAATATCTTCATCCGTACTATTTTCGTTCGCTCTATGAGTCCGTTCTAGATTTTTTCGACGCTTCGTAAATAAATCGAACTAGAAATTATATTAAACATTCGGCCCGCCTATTCCTATCTTTGAGAATTTATCTAGGTGAGAAAGCTTAATATAAAAATATTCACGAAAATTTTTTGGACACCAAATTAAAAATATAAATTTCAGCGCACCGTCAGCCGTGTAATTCGACTAAATTCGACCATCTCAATCAGGTCAACAACGCTATTAATTATTAAGTATAGTGAAACTGAAACTACCTACCTACCTACCCAAACACTTTATATACTCGGCGACGTGTATAAATTACATGACAGTTCTTAAAAATTGGCACACCTAATTGTAGATTTCTTTCCTGTCTCTCCTCTTGACACCCGACAGTTTAACTCAAATATGACGCCCGGTAGACCGTTAACAAATTCCGAAAATTCCGTCGTACAAGAAAAATGACAATTGAAAAACAGGTAACAATGTATCTTCTTTAATGCTCATTCCGATCCAACTGGAGCGTAAAATAAGAAAAAAAAATCGTTCGACTAAAAATATCGCTCTTGCAGAAGTTAACGAGTCAAAAAGTGTAACGGAAAGAAAAAACAATAAGAAGAGTGATAAATCTGTACTTATTTTCGCATAGTTGGTGAATTTTCAAAGCTCGAATATCAATGGATTATCCACTTGACATACGGGTTAAACTTGTGGAGTACTTTCGACTCGAATGCCCCTTACTTTTATGAATGGATACCTAGTATTACGACATCTGAAGTTTGTAACTTGATACTTCTTCTGAAACCAACAGGGCTACACATCATTTCGAATCACCTTCGTTCTCCATGGAGCAGAGCTTGGGAAATTTATCATTCTATTTAGTTACACTGCTCATTTATTTTGGTCAACTAACTAAATTCGATCATTTCTCTACGAATTTTCTCCATATAGGTATGGCCGAATTTTGGGATCATTAATTAAGTAATTATTATTGAATTATTATTTTTGCATCAAATTTACAATAAAAATATAGTAATGAAATTACCCATTTATCAATAATTATTGTTGCTATAATGGGATATTAGTGTGCTTAAAATAATTAAGAAGAATCTACTTATACAGGGTGTCCCAGCTTATTCGAAGCGGCCTCTGTACGCCAAACGATGGACTTTTTCAAAAAACTTTTTGAAAATTCAAATACGGGATCACAATGGCCGTAATTTAAAATTATTTTGGAGTATACAGAGTGTCCCATATGACAGTGGCATATCAAAGTTATGTTTTTTTTAAATGGAATGCTCCTATGTTATTGCATTTTTAGATTGTCTGAGAAGAGAAAATAAGATTGACTTTTACAGTTGGTGTTTAAATTCAGAAGTTTTTGAGTTATAAACAAGTGAAAATCGTCATTTTTCGAGTTCAAGGCCCTGTACAACGAAAACGGCTGAAGATAGAGAAAAACGGCTTACATGTCCCTATTTTACTTTTTCATGTACTATCCTATCATGTAGATGAAATGTTTGTACAGGGTGATAAAAAATTTGAAAAATTCTGAGATTTTTCCACGCGTCGCCAAATAAAAAAATCAAAGAAAGTAAAAATTTTTCTATACCATAGGATAGTACATAAAAAGTTAAAATAGGGACATGTAAGCCGTTTTTCTCTATCTTCAGCCGTTTTCATTGTACAGGGCCTTGAACTTGAAAAATGACGATTTTCACTTGTTTATAACTCAAAAACTTCTGAATTTAAACACCAACTGTAAAAGCCAATCTTATTTTCTCTTCTCAGACAATCTAAAAATGCAATAACATAGGAGCATTCCATTTAAAAAAACATAACTTTGATATGCCACTGTCATATGCAACACCCTGTATACTCCAAAATAATTTCAAATTATGGCCATTGTGATTCTGTACTTGAATTTGCAAAAAAAATTTGGAAAAAATCAATCGTTTGGACTACAGAGACCGCTTCGAATAAGCTGGGACACCCTGTATATCGTCCTAGTGTTCGTGCTTTATTAATTACATTACAGTGTTATTGATACCGAATGAATAAATTTACGTATAAACATTACCAAAATACTTTTTGATAATGTAAATGCCACATTCTTGCTCAATCTTATAACAATACAATCATTGTGTTCATCGCTACTCTTCAAAAGAGCAACGTTCTAGAAACTCTCTCTCACAGAATTTAGTTAAAATATTAACCACTCCACCCTGATGGTGGTGATGAAAATGAAGTGAAGAAATTTTCTTTCAACCTTAAAAAGAGACGACCATCACCTTCGTCATCACCATTAGGCCGTTTCTATACCTAGACCTACGTGATATCGCAAAAAATTTAAGCAGGGTTTCTTTCCAGAACCATACCGTAACTTAAGTGGCCCTTATACAGGGTGAGTCATTGATATGGGAAAGCTCGATTACACCTATACCATTAAAGATATCGAAATGAACCAAAAAGTGCTGTAAATGGGAGGGTAAAGTGCAGTTTGTAAAATTATTTTCAGATACAGGATGGCCCAATATCGCTGTACGCCATACAACCTTGTTATTTTAAATAGGACACCCTCTATATTATTACATTCTCATATTGTTTGAGAAAAGTCAAAAAGAATGGTTTGTAAAGTTTAATTTTGTAATGAGCGATTTATGAGTTATAAACAAATGAAAATTGCGATTTTCCATTTTCAAAGCAGCTTTATATTGAAAACGGCTCGAGATATGGCAAAACGGCTTACATGTTCCTATATTAACTGTTCAAGCGGTATCCTATTGGATGGATGAAATTTTTATACAGAGTGGTAAAAAATTTGATTATTTTCATCACCCGGTATAAAAATTTCAGCTACATGATAGGATACCAAATGAAAAATTAAGATAGGAACATGTAAGCCGTTTTCCTCTATCTTGAGCTGTTTTAAAAAAAGCTGCTTTGAAATTGGAAAATCGCGATTTTCATTTGTTTATAACTCATAAATTTCTCATTACAAACTTCAACTTTATAAACCATTCTTTTTTACTTTTCTCAAATAATCTAAAGATATAATAATAGAGGGTGTCCTATTTAAAATAACAAAGTTGTATGGCGTACAGCGATATTGGGCCATCCTGTATATCTGAAAATAATTTTACAAACTGCATTTTACCCTCCCATTTACATCACTTTTTGGTTCATTTCGAAATCTTTAATGGTATAGGTGTAATCGAGCTTTCCCATATCAATGACTCACCCTGTATAAGTAACGCGTCTATAAAATTAGGACGTGTATATAGCGGTGTAAGAATAAAAACAGAAGAATTAAAGAAATGTTATAATTTTGACAGTTCAGTCAAGTTTAACCGATATAAGTACGATAACCGCGGAGTGTGTCGTTTACACCTTATATCGATAAATCAGAAGTGGGATAAACACTAGGACTTATCCACTCCCATCATATTTTTCTCTCCATAGTTTTAAGGTCTGTGTTGCTAGACCTTTATGAACGCCCCTATTACTTATACTAAGTGTTTTTTTTTCAAATCCCCCATTTTCAAAATGTGCTTCCTGTAGTATTATTAATTATTGTTGATTACAGTAAAAATTTAATTTGTTTGAAAACATGCCATGAAAGAGACTCAGAAATTTATAAATTTTATTCCCTTTTGCACCTATTAAGCCATTAGCCAATCAATAACCCAGATTTTTTTACATAATGTTTAACACAGAAAACGCATTTCCTTAACCTGTTAATTTTTTTTCAGTCTCTCATACAGGCGAAAAAAAATTATCGAATATAAAAGTGGGTTTTTTCCTGAGGTATAGTTTGAAGGTGTCTACTGCTAGACCTTTATTAACGCCCCTGGTACATACTAAGTATTTCAAAAATTACTCCATTTATAAAATGTGCAAAAAATCGTCGACCTACTTTGAAAATTTCATCTTTTGAAAACATGTCATAAAATGGACTCAGGAATTTAGAAATTTTAACCCCTTTGCACCTATATTACGATTAAGCCATTAGCCAACCAAAAAAGCAGAATTTTTTACTTAAATGTCAATCAGAAGTGGGATAACACTAAGACTTATCCACTCTCATAATTTCTCTCTACTTTGAAGGTGTTTATAGCATTTTTTTCATATCTTCCATTTTCAAAATATGCTTCCCAGAGTATTATTGTCGATTACTATGAAAATTTAGTCCTTTTGAAAACATGGCATCGGAAATTGAGCAATTTATCCCCTTTGGTACCCATACGCCATTAATCAACCAAAAACGCAGCAGCTATTTTTTTTTACATAAATATATCTAGCCCAGATATCGCATTTCCTATCCTGCTAATTTTACCTTTTCTCATCTTGCAAACGAGAGTAAATTTTTTTTTTCGAATATCAAATTCCTCCCAAAGGACTGACAGCACTATCGATTTTAGTTCCAGTTCCATAGCTTAAAAATTACGATAGTGACAAAGTGACAATTAATAAAGCAATTTTATCCAACTTCGAAAGGAAAAATAACCTGTACGAGTACCTACATAAATGATGATGTGATATATGAAATATTTTAATTTAATACAATTTTAATACACTATTTGAAAGCCCCCCCCAGCTTAATGCGTTATTTCTAAAAAGTTTTATCAAACGAGGGAAGAGAAAATTTGCAGTCAAATTTTTGGTGTGACTTAAATAATAATTAACGCATTGCTTCAAGCCCCGACCGGTTTCGGTTTATTGGAACATCTTCAGGGGTAAAAGGACGGCACTGAAATTTCTGTGGGGACCGGATCAAAGCGTTATTGTGTTTATACGTTAGTGTTCTTCTCCGCGCGTATGGTTCTTCTTTTCCTTTCGAGTATTTTGTTGGGGGTCCCCTTGTTACTGGTCGTTTTCGATCTCCGGTTTCCGATGTCGTACCTCGACATCTCGACCTTCACATCTGTCAGATATCTGACATGCGCCTTCGTTCCAGTGGTCAACTATGAGGTTTTTTACGGAGTTAGACTTTCACTTTTCCCGTCCAATTTGATTTGGAGATAAATTATGGTAGATTTTGGGCCGGTTGCACAAAAGTAATTAAAAATCTTTCAGATAATAATTTCTGATTTTAAATTGCAGAATACGGCGACGAATATATTTTTTATTGATCTGATCTTTTATTTTTTTATCGGTAATTAACTCTTCTTAAAGGGAGTAGAAACAATATCAGACCAATATTTTGATAACACATGGCATATTAAAATCAGTAACTATCTGAAAGATTTCTAATTATATACGTTTGTGCAACCGGAAATATTTCTTCTGACTAATCTCACATTTGTTGCGAGCCCCAATGTTCTCGTAATTTTTTTTTGTCCTTTGTAGTCTCTATGTTCCACATCGACCGCTGTCGGCCCTCCGACTTTTTAACACACGTGACTCATAAGTGGCCTTTTGGTGTTTTTCTGCTTCGTTAGCTAAGCCGTCGTTAGCTAAGTTTTACCCTTAAAGTTGTCCAATTAATAGACCGGAACCGGTAGGATGCTTAAAGCAATGCGTTAATAAATTCATGCCAAAAATTTTGTTCAAAATCTTCTTTGCAGCAGTTAGAAAATGGTCAAAATTAAATTTTGACGATTTGGGGTCATTTTACTTAACCTCGTGAAACCAGAGTCCCTAATAAGAATATCAGAAATAAGAACCCCTAATCGCATGGACAATTATTGCATATCGTTTTCATTTTGGACTCGTCAACGTTCCATATCAGACTGACGAAATTTTCGGTCACTTACTATGGGATTTGGGTCTTTTAGAGAAGTTTTATATTGAAAGCTATACTTCTAACCAGTAAGGACATCTACTTATACTGATGGAAGAAATAACTAAGCAACCGCAGCTTTTGTTTTAATAAAACAAGACCATCGTGCTGTTCTTCCTGTTAGGGAGGGTTTGATAATCCATTTAATCAATGTTTACCATCTTTGCAGAAAAATTCTTATAGACATAATATTAATTCCCTATACTGAATAAGTGAAGATAAATATATTTAAAAGGGAATTTTAGGAGCATTTAACTGGACCACTTTATACCTTAGCAGCAAAATGTTGCCTTATTAGAGCAAAATCTATATAGGTACCCATAATAAAATAAATGAGTCGGGATAACGGGCGTTAATGACCCAGATACCTTTCTAACCAGAAAGACGTGACCTAACGTTTTGGACATCTGCATGCTTACATGAACGTAATTTATTTTTGAAAAAAAAAAAATTCTTCATAAAATGGTCAACATTTCAAGTCAATTAGTTTTCTAGAAGAAAATCAATTCTATATTAATTGTATTTCTTAATCAAAAAGATACAGTCAAGAAGTAATCTATGTTCATGCAGTATGTACCTATATGCTCTCTTATGATGATCGTTTGGAAATGACTCGACATAGAAGATATGAAACATATGAAATCGTTCGAATTAATTTTAGAAAATATACCGTAACTTTTCGTATATACTGAAGCGAAATTACGACAACAAAAAATTTGCACGGAACCCTCTGTATATGCAATAGCTGGCACGCAGCCAATTTCTTTATAATCGACCAAAAAGTTCAGTTATTAAAAACACCTGGTTCAGAAAATATCACTGTAGACGTGCAGTCGATGCATGTAAAGATAACACGGAAGTAGCATATAGATTTTCCGTTCCCGATTTCTGCGAGCGTTTCTCCGGGGAATTCTAAAGATATTAAGAGTCAATAACTGTTAAAAATCAATTCCGAGCAACTGCAAGTCAATTAACGAAAGGTAATAAATACCAGCACCGCCGACCGGCCCACGTATCAATTCAGAGATTAACGGTGCCGGTGCGTTTCCTCTGGCCTAGGTTGATGAGTTTTAGTTTTACAGCACCAGATTTGATTGGTCTGGATGTGAAAGACCTCTAATCTGTAACAGCAGACGTGGAGGTTCAGTTCACTTCCACCATGTAACAGCATAACTTCCAGGTATGAGTGGGCAGTGCTGTTCTCTCCATATCTGAAACACGAGTCACTCTATCCGAACGGAAACGCACCACGAGATAACCGATGCCATGGTGAAAGAACGCTCGATCTGTTATCATGTCAGCCTGCTTCTATCTCCTAGGCCGGCTACTAATTTACTACATTAATTATTGTTGACGCTTGTGTTCGTTTGTTGGTACGTTTTCATACTTAAAAGCTCGTTTGTTATGGACAGCATCAAGTATATACCCATGCACCACCGGCACAGGCACTGGGCACTGGCACAGCATTCTATCTATACCATCATGCAGTCGTCGTTTTTATAGGTTCACTCTTAAAAAAACCCTTGAACAGGATGTATTTTAAATTGATATGTTAAAAAGATATATATTATGGTCAGTCTCCCCTCACTCTCCCGTTGGTTGCGCAATTCCGCTTGTTTTGCCAGAAGATTTCAAAAGTGACAATATGAAGAAAAATACAATATTTTAGTAACAATACAAGGTTAAGAATGTCCTCTGGCAATAAAACTGGATCTGCCAGACATATCGAGAAGTAATTCCCGAATCAACAACAAAAATTTAATTGAAGCCAATAAATTTTATGTCTGCGAAATATCATTGTTTATTTTGAGAGGCTACGAAACATTTTTGGTAAGTGCAAAAAGTAGTAGTAGTGTGTAGTCATTCAAGGTCCTTGTTATAAGTATCAAGAGGCGATGAGTCATAGGTGCTATTATACTATAATAACACTCCTTATTACCTTTTTATATAATCACACCAGAGTGAAAGATCTTGTATTTAACAAGATTTTCCTTACGAAAATCGTACCGATTTCGTAAGGAAAATCTTGGCCTGCCGGCGGCGTCGGGCCTTCGGCCCTCCATGGCGGGCCTTCGGCCCGTAGTGTCAGTAGATCCCAGTCAAAGTTGAAATTTGTCATCATTTTTTTTTTTTGTTAATTGCAGTTTTACTTTATCGCTACGGTCCTGAAAACAATAGATTCCAAGTTAAAGTTAACGCCTGTCACCTCTTTTTTTGTTACTATTTTTTCTATATTGCTCCTGAAGGACCAATATGTGAACTTACGAAAAATCGCGTAGAAGTTATAGATTCGCGTAAAAAGTTACTTTCGTGTTAGTTTGAGTCGAGGGTGGGGGGCGAGACCATTTTCTTAGCCACACGCGAGTTCCTCCGTGATCTTATTTGGATCACCGCGAACAGATTTACATCGAAAAATATGCGAAAAACCCTATTTCCTTTGAGAACATGAATGACCATTGAAAATTTTCGCTTCCAACCGACTAAATCGCACGCCATTTTATTAAAATCGTTCAAACAAAGTCGGCGGTTATATTAAACAGAAGTTAATATAATGCAACTGAAGCAAATTAGTGCACGACATTAATTTGAACTCTTACCGGAAAGTCAATTTTTGCGAACGTAAACTTCGAAATTTCGTCAAAAAACTCGGCCATTTTCGATCCGTTGTAGTGTCGCCATTTTTGAAACTTCAGCGAAAAAAAATGAAAATTGTGACAAAAAAATTCTTCGACTACCAAGCGCAAGTCATCCCCGAGTCTCTCTGTACCCGGAAATTGCGAAGAAAAAAGTTTCCGAATTTTTGCTAATTTTCTCTGCTTTTTGCATGAAAATCGGCGAAGTTTTCAAAGAGAAAATGTGCATTTCTGATATTTTTTATTGTAACTTCGGCTTCGATTATCGTAAGAAGATCGCAAAGGTAACGTCGTGTAGGCGAAAAGTGGTGCTAGGCGACTGCAAAGTATCGTCGTAATTGACCTAATAGTTTGTCATTTATAAGCTGTCAAAGTTGATTTTGAAAAAAAGAATTGGCCAATTTTCAAAAGCGCCTGTAGCGGCCATTTTGGAAGATTTCGTGATTGCATTTTAACTTTTCGGTTGCAGAGGAGATAACCTATCGACGAAAAACAATCGTCGATTCGACGCACCCACCGTTCCGGAGAAAATGGCCGAGCAAGTTTTTTTCTGAAAATGAAGAAGGGGGGGGTACCCTTCTTCAAAAATCAAAAAAAATCAAAACGGTTAAAAATTTCAGAACGGTACCTTTGAATCGTAAAGAGTCTCGAACCGAAGACCGTTTCTCGCTTACTCTCTTAATTTCGGAGAAAATGGCGTTCGAATATCTAATTATGCAGAAAAAACGTAAACGCGACCCAGGGATATAATTTTTCAAATATGTCAGTGATAAAATATATCAAATCTTAAGTTAAGGTCATGCGGAAAGTTCGGCTATACGGAGCGCGAAGCGCGAAAAATTTTGACAGCTGTCAAATGTCAAATCTGACAGCTGTCAAACACGTCAGTTGTCAAATATGTAAAATCTTAAGTTCAGGCTATGCGAACAGTTCGGCTATACGGATGAGCGCGAAGCGCGAAAAATTTTGACAGCTGTCAAATGTCAAATCTGACAGCTGTCGAACACGTCAATTGTCACATATGTCAAATCTTAAGTTCAGGTTATGCGAACAGTTCGGCTATACGGTTGAGCGCGAAGCGCGAAAAATTTTGACAGCTGTCAAATGTCAAATCTGACAGCTGTCAAATTTAAAATGTGACAGTTGTCAAACATGTCGAATTTCAAGTTGAAGTCACGCTGAAAGTTCGCCTACTTGCGGCGTGAAGCGTGAATTTTTTTTTGACGGCTCTCAAAATGGACGGCGCTTTTTTTTTAATTAAATAAAAAACAAAACAAAAATTATCTACTTATCTGTCAAAAAAAAATTTAAAAAAATTAAAAATTAAAAAAAAAAGTGAAAAGAGGTTTTGCTGGGATTCGATCGCGAAATCTGAGCTGAAACTGATGCTAAAACTGTGCGGGCACACGTGCACCCACTTGAAAATGCTTAAAAATTGTCGAAAACAACCTCTCATAAAAACTATCAGATCTCCGTTAAAATTGAATTTCCGAATTAAATTTTGGTAGAAACGTGATCTATAAGCATAGACAATCCTAAAATATCCACTACATAACCCGGCAATGACCGGATAAGTGTGGTATGAAAAGAAAAAAACACCAATTTTTAACCAAATCTGACATCTGAAATTAATTAATTTACCTGTGACGTCACAACTAGGAAAATTATTTTTAAATCAGACACCGGTCCGAATTTTCTTTAATAACTTTTTTATTTGACGCTTTTTGAAAAAACTATTTATATGCATTTCGGTTGTTAAGTGTTCAAGCTTTTAGATTTTCTGGACCGCGTACAAAATTTTATAGCCATTTCGGCTTAATTGACGTTTTAGCTAAAATTTTGTATTTTTCTTGAAATAACGAGAAAACCGCAAATTTTCCGAGAAAATGTTTCAAATAAAAAAAGTAGTACTCGGTGTGCTCCTCAAAAAAGCTCTGATTGAATATTTCGCTAGGATGCACCGTTTCCGAGAAAATAATCTTTAAATGATTTTGAAAAAAAAATCCGCAATGGAGTTTTTTTCGAATAAGTCGTTTTTGCCGACCTTTGACGTGAAAAACCGTATCTACCTTTTTTTAGACAAATAATGTCTCTATCATACTGTTTTGTTATCTTTTTGATCGGTCAAAAACATTTCGAGAAAAATTTCAAAACTCGCGTTTAAAAGTAGCATCTTCTCAATCGCATTTTAAAAAGACGATTGCCGCTCACAAACGGAGAATTTTCCGGGAAAATTTTTCAAATAAAAAATATAGCATTTAAGAAACTACTCAAGAAAGCTCTGATTGAATATTTCGCTAGGATGCACCGTTTTTGAGAAAAAAAATTTTTTTGGTGTTTAGAAAAAACAACAGACTTTTTTGTTTTTTGAATAAGTCGCTTTTGTCGACTTTTCACGTGAAATTTCAACATTATCTTTTTAGTAGGCAATGAACGACTCTAACACACTGCATTGTCGTTTTTCCGATCGATTTGAGAAATTTCGAAAAAAAAATCGAAATCATGCGCAGAAAGTGAAGCAACATTTCAATTTTTTACTTATTTTTAATTTTCCGCTCATCTAATTATTTTTTCGAAAAACAATCTCTACAAAGTTTGTACGTCCATTCTTTCCCTAAGTAACTGTACTAGCAGAATTTGTCCGCGATGTACCGTTACCGAGAAACAAATCCTTATGTCGGGACGTTTTAAAAAAATTACGGCCCTGAACGGGGGCCTTAAAATCCTCCGATCCGGCCCATTTTCAATAGGTCGTATTTGGGGGTCCCCAGGTACGTCCCCACCAAGTTTCATCCCGATCGGTACAACTTTCGGACACTTAGAGTGTTTCCTAGCAGATTCCCGAAAAATCCCGAAATTCCCGAAAAAACGACACTTCCCGGGAACGGATCCCGCTCATTTTCAATAGGCATCGTGGGACCGTGCGCCGCTTCAACCGAGCCAAATTTCAACTTTCCCAGATGAAAACCGGCGACTGTAGAGTGTTTCCTAGAAAAGCGAACAGACACACAGACCGACCGACAGACATTTTAGCGGCGGTAGTTTCCGTATACTTACTCAAAATTAATAAAATTTATATTTTCAATATAAATTGTATTTTTTTCGTAAGTAATAATGATGACGTCATCTAAAAATATTGCTAGCGCGAAGCTCAATAATTGGCTTATCAATAATCTGAATTTCCAAAGAAAACCGATTTTAAATTACAATCAAATGCACGTCGCCATTTTTTCGGATATCGATCTGAAAATCTGGTTGCGAATTAATCGGACCATGATCAGCCCGAAATTGGAATCAGTTCTGCTATGCTATTGGCCGTTTTCGAGATATGGCCACTTATGCAGACGTTCGCGCTCTGGAAATTTGGCTGTAGATGTAGATGCAAACATTACGGCATAGAAACGCCAAAACCGGAATTATTTCACTATTTTACCTTTTGAGTTTTGAGAGATATTAGGTACCTACCTATACGCCTAAAAATCAGGAATTTAGTAAACTGGAAACTTATTTTTCCCAGATGTCGCGGTGAAATCACTGCCACCTTGATTGCATGATGCATGACAAACTTGACACTAACATCCAATCCATACAGTCTACAAGTTCTGCTTTGCCCCGCTTTGTTGAGATGGAATTTCATAGATCAAGTAGAACAGTTTACAATGCCTCAAGTTTCAATAGTAGAGAAGATCTCGTAGATCTTCTGAGTGAGTCACCCTAATAATCTGATGGTGATAATCTGGAGCGTCTACATTTTTGCGCCAATAGCTAGGAATAGACGAAGCGATTTGCTGGCCGATTTGATCGCCACGAGCAAACCTGGAAGATAAACCTCTTCGTTTGTGGTAACTCAGCGCGCCATGCCAAGAGCCATGCCAGAACCGTCGACGCCTCTGGCACGGCTTGATAGTATTTTCTGCCATAAACGAACAGACTTTTCTGCCAGACTAGCGCGATACGCGATACGGTCACAGCCGCTCGTTTTCCCTTTTTGTTATTATTATTATACTTTGACATTATTATCAAATATTAATTAGCTTAAAAATACCGCGTAAATACCGTACTCTGAGTGTAAGCGTCAAAAAAGGATTTTAGGCATGGTTCGCGACCTCTTGAAATTTTCTACAGATCACGAGCCACGCAAATCCGAACGATAAATCGTGTAGTTTCCCCATAAACGTACACATTTGCATGTGATGAGCCACTCCGACGGATAATTCGTACGATTAGCGTGGACGTTTATGGTGTGACTTGAAAAATCTGTCGACGCTGCTCGCCACGAGCAAATCCGCCGAATTTGCTCGTGGCGATGAAATCGGCAAGCAAATCGCTTCGTCTATTCCTAGCTATTGTAGTTTTCATATCTCCGAAATGTCTTCAGGGACACCTAATTCCAGGATTTTCTGTATCGACCAACAAAATCAAAAACCGGCCGACTATTTTAGAAGTTGAATTTGTTAATAACCTGGAGATAAAAAATGGTCGGAATTTCAGGGAGCACTCACTAGCAAGGACAGATCAATCCACGGATGTCCGGACGTTCCACGCTGACTGATCAATAATTAATCAGTAATTAGAGAGACGAAAAGTTATGCACGCATCGCAAATCAGCGACAAATGGCGAAACATGGCAGGTGAGCACAAACCGGACAGGAGGTAGGCTCTCACGCCGCGTGCTCGTGAACAACGCTCACACAACACACATACACACAGACACACACTTGCTCATTCGCAGGAGAATAACGATATAATGCACGTGACATCCCATTGTACGTCGGATTCCCCGTGAACGGTTATCCGATGCCGATAAACACGGTGGGTGTAACTCGGCGGCGGCTGCTGACACCGCCACCGACCCTACAGCATGCAAATTAAAACAATAACTGAACGCTACCTATACCTCCGTTCTGGCCTTGGCTCTATGCAACGATTATGTAACATTATTACCTGCTTGGCTGTGCATTATTCAGCTAGGGCCGACCTACGTTTTAGCCTTTGTTCTATTATCCCATTACAAATCAAAAATTAAAGGATTGAACGTATCTCCAAAATACCTACTTGAGCGAATTGACGATGAAATACACCCGCACTGAACATCTTACCTACTTTTCAGTTTGGCTTCCGAAAAGAACACCCCGTACCTACCTGTAATCAATTATCATACAACGAATAGTAGAAGGGTTCGAGAACAAAAAATATACTTGCCCACTATTTCTACACATCATAGCACAGGCATCTGATCGAGTATGGATTGAAGCAGGCCTTAAATACAAAAACACAAGTATCCATTTCCCAGAATACATCAAGGCCATTCTTTACTCTTTTCTCAAATGACATTTTTCTGAATAAAAATTTACTTATACAGCGCTTTCCATATATGTATAGTCAAATCCATACGAGCAGCGGCAGGAGTACCCCAAGGGAAGCATCTTAGCAGCAGTTTTGTTCATTATTTTCACGCATGACATTTCGAATGAAGGAGCCAACATTGCAATATTTGCGGACGATACTGCATGTGGTATTGACAAAGAGCCCAAACCTGGATCAGGCGATTTATCAACTAACTGCAAGCAATGGAATCTGACAATTACCAGCTCCAAGTGTGTTACAAAAGACTCATAAATGACCCCATAAATGTTTGCCTAAATGAGGACCCAATTCAGTGGAACGTGGAACACCGACGCCGAACCAGTCAAATATCTACAGGAGTTTAATTAGACACCAAGCTGACATGAAAGTATCACATTTTGAAAAAAACAAAACTAAATGAAGTTCCAGAGCAAGCTTAAACCACCTTCAGCCTTCAGGTCCTTCAAAATAAAGACCTCAGAATAGCTGTGAACGCTCCATGGTATCTCAGAAACGCAAACAATTTCATAACGAACTTGGTAAATCAACAATAGAAGAACTTATTTCTTATTATAAAGAAAATGACGAAGAAGGTTCATGCCAACCTCAACAACTGTTCAAGCGCAACCCACTACCATTTAGGGAGGAAAACAATGCACACCAGAATTAAACGAAAACTGCCACAAGATGTTTATTTAACAGAACAGACGATAGCGACTAGAAGTACTCGTATTATCCATAAAGCCACAATTTTAATTAGTTTCAACTTTTTATCTTTAAAATTAATTTCTATTTCGGGGGTTGTCATAAGTGATGGACCACCCTGTACTTACCTATGATACAACATACAACTGCTAGCAATGTATGTATAACAATTAAGTTGTTAATCTGGCATCAGTCTAATAAAAAAATATATATGTAGCGGGCGTTAAGTCTACCGCGGCCTAAACGTGGGAGCGGCCGCCAGTGAGTTTTAACGGCAGTCCCCAATAACAAAGACCTTTACTTTAAAGCAATTAAATACAGAATTTTTATTTTAAAATAAGAAATATTATTATTTGTCAACTATACGATATCGTTTATGGTTTAAATAATGGTTTATAAAAAAAAAATAAACGGAAAACCTGGTGAAAAGTGAACTTCCTAAAAACTTAGGAACGCCTAGATACCGATTTTTTTATTTATAGATTTTAAAACACGACATATTTTCTTTTAAAGAGTCCGCCAGAAATTTTCGCACTGAACCGATCATATTTTATTGTACTTTATACAACTAAAGAATCTGTAGATATGCCATCGTACAAATTAATCAGCGAACTGTTCTTTTGATGTCGTATACCAGCGCCATGATATCTGCCAAAGGTACCGGACCGGCACCGCCACTCCTTTGTTTTGATATATTTATTAAAATTTTGCAAAAAATTGTTTCAAAGAACGTTTATAAAATTTATGCGTTTATTAATTTGTAATTTTGCAAAATTACTAATACAATTTTCGAGATTTTGGTCGTGTCTATGTCGTTTCACATGTGCAAATTCAGTTTTGTGCTGTCCAGGTTCATCTTCATTAGAATAAAATCTTATTGAAATAACTTCGAGCAATGACTAAAATAATTACAATTTTCTTTTTCATATTTCCAACATTACGAGTATTAGTTTGGCGTTTTTACTGAAAATAGGCTGGTTAAATAGAAATCGCGTCATTGTCAAAAATTACTTCCTCTATCATTTTTTCTAAATATACCTAAACCTGGAGATATTATTTCAAAGAAACTGAATTTTGAACTGAAAATAATAATTTTAATGTTGTCTTCAATTTTACTTCTATAGTAAATTTTGTGTGCGAGAAATTAAATTTAATTAATCATTACCAGGGTTTTTTTGCGGATGCTGAGGAAATATTTGTAATAAGTACGTCCATGAAATCTACGCTGTCGCTGGTAACGAGATGGGCCAAAAGCACCTAGAAACCGGCAATTATATTATGATACCTCCTGGAATAAAATTGTCTAACATATGGAACGCGCATCAAATCGTTACAAATCCGTGCTGACACTGCTGCATGCATATATCTGCAAGGTTGTTGTTAAAAAAAAAACAGGACAAACCTTTAAAAAAAATTGTATAAAAGCACGAATTTTACAGTTCAGCCGTAGAAACTACAAAACAAAAATCTCTTTTTTATATCCAAGTGGTCACTGTTACAGCTTACAGCAGCTATTATTATATTATGAACACAGACGCAGTAGATTAGGTAATTTTTGTAAATTCATAGTTTATTATAATACTGCAAGAATGGAATATGAATGTAGGTAGGAATTGAATCTGATACGAGAAGAATGAAATAATGGACACAAAAATATGCCCGCATCCAATACAAGAAGTTCGTTACTTAATTATTGTATTAATAGAAATGAAATAGTCATATTATTGAGACCGAATTTAAATAAATTTGATTAAAAGTATAAAAAAATAAAAAAAAATGGATTGAATTAAAATAAATAAGTCGTGAGAAATAAGAAAATATTATAAGTAATGAAAGTGATCAAAATTACCATGGCGTTAAAAATTCCGCCACCTCACTGTCTTACGTTTATGGTTTCCGCCAGTACAGGGGCAAGGTAGGTAGGTAGGTATACGCGTGTTATTCTCCTCATTCCGAGAATAAAGCTCTCTGTTATTAATTAAAACAGTAACAAAGAGGCCACTATCTTATCCTTACTGGAAAGGAAATGTGAGTCATTTAGCGATTTGCCGGTCCGCAGGATCACCACCTTTTAAACCCGAGTCTGGTCTTTCGACCAAGGTAAGACCTCTGAATTCTGTGATTATCATGTCGCGATTGCCGAGTGCAAAAGATCACGCTCCTTTAGTCTTTAGTGGAGTGGGTAACAGTGGCGGCTTTTCAAAGACTTTATTCCATCTTTCTTAACAAAGGATATATTTTTAAATTGGATTTTTTAAAATATTTTCTCTTATTATTAGGAATAAAAACTAATTCTTTTTTATTTGAAATTTTTCGGAAACGCTGAGCTACTGTTATTGTCATTATTTTTCATCAACAAATTAGAGTTTGAACTGTTTATATGAATACAGCTGCTCACTTTATTGAACTGTAAATTTACAGTTTCTTTGAGTCTCGCTCTTGGGCCACTCACTCAGTGAAATATGATACAAATTTACAGTTTGAGTAGTGAATTATGAAACTGTTTAACGTTTTTTTTTTGCAAGATCCGGTTTAACAAGATCCGGTCAGTCTGATTTTTTTGTCAGTCTGACAAAACTGGACTTTTGTGCTTGTCTTAGCAAGCCGCGGATGTTGCAAAAAAATTGAGCCTACCTGATCTTGTTAAATTAGACCTTGCAAAAAAATTCGAACTGATCCAACGCGCTGACCGCGCGGACCCTGTCAAAACGTACCTTGCAATAAAAAAATTTAAGTTAGGTACATTTAAACAACTTTTGCAATCCACGAGTCGTCACTGCTTATGCGTAATTGCTTGTAATGTAAAGGAATTGTGGCTATAATTGATTAATAAGTTTGTTTTTAGCTTGCCTTATTCATCTTTCTCTTGCAGGTGCTTCACAAATTATAGCTACTACTTATTGATCAACTGACTCGTTCAATTATCATTTTTACTATATTTATTCTCATAAATTACAACTAACTGTATCATTTAAAAAGAATAAACAGGACATTTAAAAAACCTTCCTTTCGATATACATATTTTGTAAATTTGCGATTGGACGTACCCGATTGGAAAACCTTGCCCGAAAGTCCATTTCTGAGGACGCGTTTGTTTGAAGATTTGAGGTGGCGTTCTAATCAAGCAGCAGCAGATATGGAAGTAAAAGCAGATTTTTGCCATCAAAACGAGGACACACGACGACATAACAAACAATTCAGAATAGTGATTAGTAATATTGCGCAAATAAACAGTTCTTTGTAAAGTAAGTAGGTACATATTATACGTACGTAATTTAAGAAGTTTTATCTGGAATATATTAATTAAAAATAAATGATTCGTCTAAATTACCTTGAGATAATAATATATCATACTGGATACTGGTACTGGTACTTACAGCCAGTTGCTGGGAGTAATGTATATAAGCATGTAAGCAGTTTTTTATGTTACGGTGTACGCAAATTGCTACCGGAGAACTCGTAATTGAACATTACCTAAGCGTATAAAGTTTCAACAATATAATTATATAAAGCAGACTTCGATAATTGAACACCATAAAAAATAAGTATTTCAATTTCAAGGAAAATTTATTATTGCGATGTCGATGAAAGAAATGATTCACGCGAATCGAGACACGCATCAAGAATCCTTATCCTGACCAAAAGTTTTGATTAACCACCATATAGTCGCCATCCAGGATCAATGTTTTGTCTTAAAAGCAGTGACTAATTATTATTAATAATGAACAATGTTGGTTGATAAATTCAACCTCTATTAACAGGTAGAATTCCATAGAGCCAATGGCGGCTCGTGACGTTCTGCTGGATTATGGATTATGGGAGGCTCAAAATTGAGCTGGTTTGTCCTGGAGGTCGCATGCAGTTGCGTGGGGTTCAGGGTTGAGGCGCAAGGGGGGTTGGACAATATTCACCAAACTAAAGATCCCAAATAAGGGCGAAAAATTTTAACAGTCAACGTGGGTCCCCACTTGCATCTTTTTTGAGACAAAAAAATACTTTTTTTAGTTTTTTTTTTTGATGATGCTATCTCAGGTTTTTTCATATGCCCAGTGGCGGAGATTTTAGGATAGCGTAAGGTTTTTTGGTTCTAATATCTATGACACTGGGCAAATTAACATTTTAAAAAGACAATATTTTCTACACAAAAAAGGTTGTAATGGTTGTTTGGTTATAATCGTGAATCGTTCTTGAGAAAAAACGGCCATTTACGATGAAAAATCGCTTTGGATGTTTCAAAAGAAGTGTCGAAAAATGAAGGGTGAAAACGTCTCTCATTCCTCATATCTCCGCACATGGCACATGTATGAAAAAAATAATTGATATTGTAAAGATATCTCAAATCAATGATAAAGGCGCCGTGTACAAAGCTGGATTCTCTATCTGTACATATTTTTAAACTCTGAACAGCGTCATACTAACCTGTAACATCCTGTAGCCGAAAGGAATTCCGCAAGAAATCTTGTTATCATTTAGGTAAATAGGTAGACTTGTTATAAAGTAAATAATTTCATAAAAATTAACTAATTATTGCGGTTTAAGTAATCTTTGTGGTTTACCTAGCTTGAACCGGTAATATAATATGTGTAAGTATAGTTTCGTTACATCCTTTCTTAGTAATTAAAAAGGTAAACCAGTCATTATAAACCTTGATCTATCAACATTATTCCATTATGCTAATTATATAGCAGAGTTTCTTCATTTTCTCAAAAATAGGATACGAATTTGAAGAAAAGGAATTGTTTTTTGACGAAATTAGTTACGTACGTAAATTACGAGTGGAAAGCTGGATTATCTGCGGTATTTTCACACAAAAAATTGATTTTTTAGCCCGATTTATTACCTTTTTCCCTGCACACGATCTAGTTTCAAATAGACGTCAGCGGACCATAATAACACAAAGTATTGTCTAATTGTCTAAAAAAACTAAAAACTCCCATTTGAATATTTTCAGTGCTAAATTTTCTAGGCTACATGGTTAAGTGAAAATTAATGACCGGCAAAGAAATGTGAAATTTTATAGAAAAAAGTATCGGCAAGGTGAAAATGGTTATGAATGGCAAACCATTCAGGTATTTCTGGGAGAGATCAGTTTTTAAATCCAGTTAACTTATGGCCAGTTTGATGTGCAGCTGGAAAACCGCCCAGAATTTTCATTGAATTTTCGACAGACCTTTTTGGTATGCATATTAATGACGGTATGTACCTACCTAGTACCTAGGTACATATTTGATTCCAAAATAATTTCTTGTTTTAATTTTGATAAAAATCGTCGTTAATTATTGTTTACCTATATTACCCAAGAAGTAAATTAACAACAAGTCTGTCACAAAAATACCCAGCACACGTGAAGTTATTCCTAGGTACTCCGTTTTCCTTATTATTATATTTTACATAGCGACGCATCCAAAGAAATCTATAGTAACTCATTTTTTAAGAACTTGAGAAAAATTGATTTAAACCTAAAAGTGAGATGAAAAATCAGTCTATCAGTTTATTTAGTTCTCTTTCGGTTACCTTGATGGTTTGTTAAAACACTTTCAAATTTTATCAGAATTTTTCTGAAAATCGATTTATTTTTTAAATTAAATGAGATAATATAGTTTTAGTTTGGGAAGAATTAAAACAATTTTATTTACTATAGTTTTCGATTACACAATAATAATAATTAACAATAGATTTTGTGTTCATCTACAGCATAGATAGTTTAGCAGCCTTTCCGTAGATCCATAATTTTATGTTGTGCTAGATAAGGACCCAATAGAATGGAAAACAACTCGATAAAAACAAATCGAAAATACTTACTGTAAATAAATGAAGTTAAAAATGTGTAGATTTGAAGCCCTAAACCTACCAAATCTAAAAGTAATTATTCACTGTTAATAAAACACCTGCTTATTTGTACTTTTTATATTCCAAGAAATACGAAATAAAAATATCAAAAATATGAAACAGTTTCAAAAAAGATTAACTTTTATTCATTTTCATTGTCTTCCAGATTTTATAGTTCTTCGGGACTATTATTATCTATATTGTCAGCTGTTTTGGGGCTTAATGAGTGGTAGAATGGATGATACATCAAAGGAATTAACGTTTTTTTTGGATCTGTTTGGCATATTTATAATTTAAAAAATTTATCGAACTCATTACTTTGGAATAACATTCCAAAAGGCGTGTTTCCCGAAGTATACAACCTGCAGCGATTCAAGGCCAACGTGAATCGACATCTCCGCTCATGCACCGCTCCCAGAGCGTCATAGGGATTTCCCTGCAGTGCATAGGGATTTCCCTGCAGTGCATGTGAATCTTCAATAATAATTCAAAAAAAATAGTGCCAAAAATCCTTTGAGTTTTTAGTCATCTATGGGCAAAAGATGAGTGTACAGTCTAGTCAATGTGTCACACTTAGCTCTACAATATTTTACTTTTTCTCTATTTCGAGTTGTTTTTCCATGTATACCTATCGATGAACTCTTCTTCTTGCAAAGTTCAACTAGCAATTTCTCCCTCTTCATTTTGTAAATCACTTTTATTAATTTTCCAAACATTTAACTTGTATTTTGCCTTAAGTAAATCACAAAAATCTAGAACACGCTTTTAAAAGGCTTTCTGCTATGAAAACACCACCTCTGCTGAATTACAATCGATCGAAACAACCGACAATCTACCATACAGTTACATTAAAGTAATGTTCCCGAAAAATATATTCATCAGAATACTGTAACGAAAACAATATTATCTCACTTATAATATAATTTTTGTTATGCTTGATTTCAAAATTATAGACGAAAAGCATTGTAAAATTACATACTTTTTTTTTGTTGCATATCAAACTGACCATCTAGAATTGTTTTACACGAAGACTATATTAAATTGAGATACTATAATTTTCATGTAATATATTAGAATTAAATTACACCGAAAAGGGTAGTATTTTGATATACTATAATGTTCGTAGTCATCTGATTCCAATATTTCACACAAAACTGTTAGTATCTCAACATACTATAGTTTTCTACTTGATCTTATAGACTTATTGCATTTAATTTCCAATTCTGTCATTGTATGTTGAGATACAATATTTTTCATCGAAAAACTCATTTCAGTTTTAGTTACTATTTTCTTTATAACCATAATAACTTTGAATAGTGTAGTCGAAGAGATACGACAGTCTTCGTGATCGACAGAATGCACATTCCTTATTGTGAAAACAATCGTATCTCAAAATCTACAAAATTTGAGATACTATAGATTTCTTTGGATGCGTCGATAGGTGGTAGGTGTTTAAGTATCATTAAATTTAAATATCACACACGCAGCTTGTTTGGGATTTATAAACAGCACTGTGATCTCGATGGCAACTAGTCAAAACGATAAGTCCTCTTGCATAAATACATCATATATCAATTATAAATGTGCATAAAACATAAATTCCAAAATGAAATAATAACGCAATCAAACAATCTCATTCGGCATAAAAGCGGATACATGCGCAAGCGTATAAAATTGGTGAAATTAAAACTTGAAACAGGTAAGTATTATTTTTTTGTACCACTGGTATCTCCAGTATTGTATATATAGACCAAAATAACTCCTCTATACCTCCGATCCGCAGTTTATTTTTGACATTTAAACTCTAAAACCATAAGATTAATTTCCAGAATTACCGTTTGGTTATAGTTCTTTGTCTGATGGGAGACGTCAACAGGAGGCTTTTCCACATTTTAAACATTGGCGAAAAACAATAAATACAGGAGAATCGTAAAACACGGAACTGCATACACACACATACATTGGATCACATGGAGTAAAATGAGGTACTCACTTACTGCGAAAGCAAACTGAAGAAAATGAATGGAGTGAAAATTCCATTTAAATGAGCAAAACAGTTCGCAGTTGTGCATTTATATTTATTACTTTTAAAGAATTGGAAAGCAATAGGAATGTTTTATTTTAGCCTCACTGATGCCTGGGCCTGAAAATTGTTTCACATTCTCGATATTTTTAATAGGAATAAATAAAAATTAAATATTATTTTTTCAGACGCTCTATAGCGCGGATGTCTCATATAAGTGGACAATCTCCCTTATCTCCCTCTGAAAGTTGTGGGTCAAAATAAATTTTTTGTTAAATCGTTTCATAAAGTTGCCATTTTGATTGTCATTTTAGTTTCTAAGTGAAGTTCTTTTTTTAAGCGCAAGTGCCTAAAAGTCACATTCTTTTACGCATTTAGTGCTAAAAGCGACATAAATGAGAATGTAAAGCAAGTTTTCATGAATCTTCCATAAAGCCGCTGTCATTACATAGGCCTCGGGATTAGACAATCCGCGGTAATCTACGTGAAAGAAAAAATTAAAAATACCTTGTAATTTCACAAACTTTTAAACTAGATTTCCTTTTTGCTCGATTTTTTACAGAAAAAATGTATCCTCTTATTTTTTCCGAGAGAGTGAACCATTATCGGGAAAAACGTCCTTGGGTGTCCCACAATTTGTACGAGAGTAACTTCAGCATTCGATATAAAAAGTCATTTTAAGGAAGAAAGTTTTATACTTACAGCATGCATCGAAAAGTTCTTCGTTCTCGATATTTGAGTTGAGTTTTCTGTCCGAAAATCAATTTTCTGAATATCTGAAAATTGGTCCAATGGAAATTCTTAAAATTTTTTACGGAAGCTGCGTTAATATAATTGAATTAAATGATTTGAAACATTATTCAATCCAGTGGCGAAGATCTGGGTATATGTCATGTCTTCATCTTTTTTTCTAAATAATTTCTACGCCACTGATTTTAATGCAAATAGGTATGACATTATTTTTGGGAGATACCTCGTTTTGTTTAGAGAAGAAAAGTCATCATCTTATGTTTTTGTTGTGAGGGAAACACTGTTTTCAAGATATTCCACAATGTAGAAACCCATGCAAGTTGTTTTGTAATGCAACACGCTTCAATTTAACGATAATAAAAATGATTAATTTCTGGAAATAAGTATGCAACTGCAAAAGTATGTCTTACGACAAAAAAGTGAAAAAAGTAGACTTTTCTCCTCTTAAGGTATCACAAAAAATTATTTATTTGAATAGCCACTGAATTGAATAATATTTCTTTGGGAGCATGAAATCATGTACGAAATCAAAAAAATTGAGAAATTCAATTGAGATATTTTGAGATATTAAGAAAAATATTTTCTTTCAGAAAACTCAACAACCAAGAACTCGTATCTCGACAACGAAAACTTTTCGATGCATGCTGTAAGTAACAATAAAACTTTCTTCCTTAAAATTACTCTTTCTATCGAATGCTGGGTTACTCTACTATAAACCGGGACATTCTTTAAAAAAAAAAAAAACACAAAATATAGTCCAATTGAACAGCTCTGTGAAGTTGGCCCCCTCAAATGCGACTTAATTTCTCTTTCGCATTTGTTTGTCCATCGTAGGTCCACGATTAAAATTATTTCGCATCCGCAATTGGAGCATAATAAGTTTTTTTTTTTAAATTAAGAAAAGGCGACAAAAAGAAATCTCAGAAAGTCAAATTCTGCTAGCGAAAAATTTACTTACGAAATATTTTTTTGGAGCATGACATCTTATTCTTGAAAGTAACTTTCCCGATTTTTTTTTTAGGTCAGTCAAAAAGTGACCGAAAAGAATTCACCAAACTTGCTAAATAGTTTGCCTGTCATAATACCGCTATTCTGGCAGGTAACAATAAAGAGAGGTCTCTGGACTCTGGAAGCGCGCGGGAATAAAGATGCGGGCGTATTTCAATTCCAACATTTTCATTCAATTGTCACGCAGCTTCAAATTACGGATAATTAGAGTCCCTCTTGAGCTTTCTTATTCGGAAAATAAAGTTCAGTTTTACACGGCGCTGGGCTTTTTTTTTAAACTAGATGAAGGGAGTGAATTTTTTTTGCAAATCGGACAGAGCCATCGAGTTACAAAATAAGAAATCGGGTTTTTAGGTATAGATAAAAACTTAAAACAACCGGTGAAATCAAAATCATGGCATCCTGTTCCGTGTCGGATGAAATTCTTGCCTGTGAAGGGTTTACTTCCTTAAACGGACAATTAAAATGACAGATCCCATTGTGCATTGTATCGCCGGATGTGGCAACAGGGCTTTCGGTAACTGCTTATGGATTGATGTGTGACCAGGTTGCCGATGTTGCAGGGGGCAGATAAGTCCACTAGAACGGTGATTACTCCAGTTGTTTACACGACCGAAGCTCCAGCTATTGCAACGATTATAGATCCCATTTGTTATGATGCTGGCCATTAGCGGTCATATATCGTGTATTGCTGTTGTTTTAAATAACATCAATACATACATAGATACCTACATACACACACGTCCATGTACATGTACATGCGATGGCATCCTTTTCCTTGACTTGCCGTATTATTCATAATGATGTGGTAAATCATAAGTGAACTTTACATTTTACATATACATAATGCAAGCCAGCTAGCCGAGTCCTGCAGCTCTCTCTGCTCTACATGTGCATGTGTTTTGTCAACGCCGAGATAAATTATTAATATTAATATTTGATATCTAAATGCAGGTTTGCGTTGGAGAAGTTGAATTTATATTGCTCATCATTAACCTACTTTATTGTACATTAAATTATTGTTCAATGATGATGACAATGGAAATTTCTCCTATTTTACTTCGGCTATACATATTAATATTTTCTTGTCAAGGAAATTGATAATTTTATTGTAAAATTATTTGAATTTTCCTCTCCCGTATAAACGTAATTAAAGTTCAGTTTTCAGTGAGCTGAGTTGCTTCATCCGTCAGTGACCTTCTAAAAAAGGGATTAGTTCATTATACTTTCAATATTGAACAACTTAGATTAATATTACTTAATAAAAACAAAAACCCAAAGGCCAGGGTGAAAAAATGAGCCATAACACTCAAATTCTTGCATTTCACTAATTAATACTCTGAAAATTCGATAAACAACTTTAAACAATTAGAGATCAGAGTAGGCTCCTTAATTCTCTGTGTTGGAGTCAAAGCCACATATTGTGGCGTCTCTAGACAACAGAAAAGACGTTTGTTTGGTTGCCTACCAGTCATTAAAATTACAAGTCACTGCAACCATCGAACACAAGTAAAGACTAAGTTCTTCGCATACCTCTAAGGATATGTCTGCTTGACTGATGTTACAGGCTGATGAGTCCGTAATAAGGACGAAACGGAACCGTCCGTCTCTTCAAATGGCAATCGAATTAGAACCTAAATCCCAAAATTACTCAAATGTTAATTGTCAGCACTACCGTCTACAATACCGTTTGACAATATCAGCTCTGAATTTTTTTTGTTGCAACGTACGGTTTGAGTAGGTTTATTCCACAATAAAAAACTTTGAAATTTTACACTCCTCATATTGCATTTTTCGAAAACTTGATTCGAAAAACTGCATGATGTTCCTTATTGCGATGAAAATTTTGTCTTAAACTATTTTCGAAAATTTGAAGTCCTGTCCTGTAAAAAATTTAAAAATGAAAAGTGAAAAATTGCAAAAGTTTTTTGTGGAATAGAAACCATATCTGGCCAGATAATTTTTTTGGCAAGGTCTAGTTTGGCAAGGTCTGGTCACCTAGATTTTTTTGCAAAGTTAAGGACACTGCAAAAAATTGCATTTTAGAGTTGACCACCGAACCTCGCCAAAATCGGATTTGAGAGCTGACCGCGTACACCTTGTCAAATCGAGCATTATAAAAACTTAATTAAAAAAAAAAACGGCCTGATATTCCTTACTTTTCGAGCCACGAGCAAAATAAGTATGCAATAATTACACTAATATCAAAAAGAAAACAAAAATATTTAAGATAAAGACAAAGCCGGCGAAATATAAAGTGATAAATCAGGATCAAAAACGCGACTGTCGAGAGAGAGAGTGAAGTAATTAAAAGTAATTTTTCTGGCATTCTAACTTATTAGCGTATCCCGGCTTTTATTATCGTTTATAAATAAAATAATTGTTAGATAAAATTTATGACACATCCAGGATAAAAAAACATGTGATCATTCCAGGCAGCGTGCGGTTTTGAATGACGTTTACGTTTCTGTTAAACAGTGATAAAAAAGCACAGGTTAGTATTTACGGTTCTTTGGCATCCGCCTGCGTCGTAGAATGTTTCGGTACACTTTGATTGAACGTTCGGCACAAAAATCTTCCAACAATAGCTAATAGGAAAGTTGATAAATTATTCTCGTCTGGAGACAATCTCATACGGACGGAGCCCGGTCGCTCTGTCCGGAGTCGACGTGCTTCTTTGTAAACCGAGTAACTAAAATAAGAAACCGCTGGATGCTGGAACATCTGTTGTGTTCATATATATTCTGCTCTCCTTGGCTACACCTGCACACAGGTGAAAAACATATGAAAATCCCGATAAAAGATCGAATGGTACACACTCCTAAAAGCATTATAATTCATATTTAAAGACTCTAAACAGCTGTGGCAGATTATTGGAAAGTTAAAAATAACTGACATTAAATGTAAAAAGCAAAAACTATTTTATATTTTATGCTTCTCCACCTATATGCGTTAGTTATTATTACGAAACCCGAATTTAAATTCACATTCGCGACCAGTTTCTCCAGTAACGCGATACTTACTCTAAAAATAATAAGCAGAAAAAAAACGTATACCTACCATGATCAAAAAATAAAACATGATCATACATAAAAAATAATTGAAAAAAATATGAAATTATTACGCTACTGACGTCATAATATTTCAAACGCTAGAAGTCATCTGTTAGAAGTTACCCACCGCAGAATATAGGAGACATAAATCACTTTAACCAACACCTTAGTGTTCTTGCTAATTAGTTGGCTGGAAGAGCTAGGCGATATTTAATTTCTGGCAATCACCTCGCTGTTTACAGAACCTTCACAATAAGAGAAAACCTATTTCTCTCGGGAGATCGAAAGCTCAATCATGATCTACAACCAGGTCTTCTCACCATTCATACGCACCTAACATATACAGGACTATAGGTACAGGATGACCAAGCCAAAAAATTATTTCTTCCTTCAAGCTTCAACTTAACAATGCAATTCTTCTGAAAGTGTTTTTCATGATGTGGGATATCGTCAGGAGGATAGAAATACATGGTCTCAATCTAGACGGACGACATTATTATATTTAAAGAAGTATCCTCGGTAAGAAAATATTGCAAGAACTGAAGATCCTTTGTGGAAAATTTGAGAGAATTGTGCGCTATTGGTACAAAAGCTAATGCACGACCAATAAAAAGTTTTCAAGACGCAAGGACTACTTAAATTTCTTCAAGATCAGATGGATTGAAGTTCATATCCGGAGTATCAATTACACCCTACCTTAGCGCAAGTTACTTTTTGTTTTGTGCCATTACGAATTTACGAATGACCGTAAGTATCCGTTACTTATAATACACAAGAGCATCTGTCATTTCAACACCAGTCAAATAGGGACGATAAAATAGGACTCATTTAGACTCCAGCTGGATTTTCCAATTTTTCTCAAAGGTGTAAGATGAATAAGGTGAGCGAACGGAAGCTGCATTTCATGTGTATGAGAGAGTCACGCCAGGTAGGCACTGACCTCTTGCTCTTACACGTGTAAATTGACACTTTCAGGATGTCATACTACACATTTTTTTTTTCTGAATAAGTTAGAAACAAAAAGGGGTAGAAAGTGTGTTGGGCCTAATTGTAGAAGTTGATGGATTCACTGAAACTATAAATATGTGACATTCTCTCAATGCGTTTTAAAATTAAAATGACACCTGCGGAACAGAACCTGCTCAACAGTGTTGCTAAACCGGGTAAAATTTTTTTTTAAGTTGTGGTAATGTATAAAAAATTGGCACCTATCTCATACATAACAGTTAATGATGGGGGCAGGTAACTTATTATGTGACAGTAAAGTGATAGATTTCTTATGCAATACTTCCAGCTATACAGGGTCCCCTGAAATGACTTTACAGCTCACAACCGAATGTTGCTCGGGTGAAACTAAGTCGATTTAAGTCAACTGATAATAAAAGCTAAACCGCTGAAGCGATTTTTCTGAAATTTGGTATGACGTTATGGTTCTGTGGGACAAAAAGTGTAAAAAAATACTAAATCAGGAACACCCTAGGTATATAATATCCCTATGATACTGATAATGCGTACCAGTCAATTTTATGACAATCGAAAGCAGAAGGAGGGCCATTATCAACAAAATGTGCGTGAAAAAAATTACATAAAATTGAGGAGGAATATTTGGTGGTAAAATTTTTTAATTGACTGTTAGAACTGTCAAAAAATTTTCAGAGAAAACGTAGAAACAAAATGGTTTGCCGGAATTTTTTAGGCAGATTGTGTATATCAACATTATAGAAGAAGGAGGAAAACGTCCAGGATAAAAGGCGGAAATTGCCCAAATCTGGAAAAATAAAGAATAAGAAGCGGATATTTTTCAAGACTACTCCCACTTTTCCATCGGAATAATGTTTTCGTCCTGTTATTTGCCGACACCTTGGCTATTTAAAGGCCGATGTCGTCGGAGGAATCGATATTTTATGACTAAGGCGTTAATTGGTTATCATTGTGTGTCCGACTTCCAATCGATACACTCTGTGTTATTTCAAATTAACAGTAGGCTTTCCCAATCACACTGTTTGCCTTCAAATTTCCTCCGGGCTGCAATCAAAACAGTCCGATTGTATTTCAATTTAACCCACTTCTCTCTATAGTGTATTTAAATACACGTAAGGCTTTTCTACTATTAGACTTCGTCAGAACGATTCAAATCTCTCGCAGAGTCACCCGCAGGAGGCAGGAATCCTCCTCCTATTCAACAAAACAAACCGAGAAAGAAAGAAAGAAAGACTCTATATTCAGCATATTTCTTTCAACGTGTATAAATAATTTCTAAATATATCTCCCCAATAACAAGAGGTAAGTAAGCAAGGCACGCAGAGTAGAGAAAGGTAGGTAGGTATACAAAAATTAATGAACCTAAATTAAAATGGAATGTTTATAAATTTTTTCTCGTGGTACAAAAAGAGAGAGTATATAGGAAGAGGAAATCTGAAGGTAATGGACATTCTTTAAGAACGCGAGCGAGGTCGTGAAATATAAACCGACACAAGCCATTATTTCTATCGAATTAACAACAAAAGCCATTATTTCTATCGAATTAACAACAACTAACGCTAACACGTATTATAATACGTATGTACATATGCATAGTTCTAATATTTCTATATAAACTGCACAATTACGTGTGCTAAGGTGATCTGACGAATACAGGTCAGTGCTAGCTAAATGATTCAATGCAGAGTAAAATAGGTGAGTCGCACACGTTAGAATAAGAGTCAAAGTTCACCTTTGAGGAGCAATTTTAGAAAGGTACCTACCTACCTATTATTGAACGTATTCATATAGTACCTACAGCAGCAAATAACTAATAAAGTCTCATGTTAAAGTCTCGGTATTGAAATAGAATTCCATTGGCTATTGCCGATTCACCGCCGCGGGAACGTTCCTATTTGCAATGTAATAAGTAAGTATGTATAGGTTTAGGATTATGAATACCAAGTGTTGAGAATCGAGAATCCAGGGAGATACTTATAGAAAATATCGGAGTACATACATCTTCACAAATTAATTTTATTCTGCATTTAAAACAATTATATCTTTAAAGTCAATTAAAAGAGGAATGTTTTGTTTCTATGAAAGTTTCTATGCTATGTAAGGTTTTAGATTTTGAATAAGAAATTGTATGTTAAGAATCGAAAACCCTGTTTGAAACTTAGAAAACGTCGAAGTAAAAATTCATCTGCAAAGTTTATCTGCATTTAAAACAAATATTATGTCTCTAAGATCGGTTTAAAAATACCCTAAATAAACTAAAAAATTCTCTCATGAAAAAATGTGTAATACCTACTGAAGTAGGCATTTCTGAGATCAAAAGGAAAACATACTTTATAGATATGAGACACCAAAAAAACAATAACAGCCATCGGTGTCTGATACCCCCGGAAATAATCAACTTTCGCAAAATTCGGGGGTTTCTGATGCCAATTACCTATAATGACCTTGCAAAAAAATAATTAAAATCCCTTAAATCGTTTTAGCCATCTGATTTTGGTAAAAGATTGAAGTCCATTATGATTTTCTGGGAAAAAATTGATTCGGATTTTATGGAACTGCAATTCTACAAAATTTATCAAAAATATTCTAGAAAATGCCAATGTTAACCTTTACTACTCCAAAACTGACTCCAAAATTTCCTGTTTTCTCCTGTGTTGTTAACGCATTTTTCAGCTTTGAATAAATTCGCGAGAACGCAGAAATCGTAGGATAAAACGGCTTGCAGTTTCCGAATTTAAGAAATAAACTTCTGACAAAATTCGTTTTTTGCTACCGACTGGTCGAATTTTGTCATAAATAATAATCTCAAGCTCGAGGTATCATCTGTCAAACAGCATTCGGCGCCAGGACGAGGAAAAATAACGCAAAAGAGACCTGAGTAAAGATTTATGGAAGTCTCCTTAGACGGTTTTTCTCAAAACTTAAGATTCTTTATTAAAAGTCATAATATCTCGATTTGCACCAATTTACTCGTCGTAACTACAGGGTATCCCAGACTCAGAATAAAGGGGACAAACTTCTAACGTAGAATTATTTACCTAACTTGATTTTACAGTCTTTTTCTTTTGGTTTTCTTCTTTTGTCAATTGCTTTTCCTTATTTCTCAAATGATTTTCTTATTCTTCTATCTATCAACGATTATAGTCATTGATTTATCAATCAATTTCCTTTTATGTCAAATCAGTTTCACTTTGTGTCAATTGCTTTTCCCATTTACTTGCAGTGACAGTATCTCATTTGACAAAAGAGGAATTTCAATTTAAAAATCACACTGATGTTTGATAAATGGGAAAAGCATTTGACAAATAAGGAAAAGCAATTGGCAAAAGAAGGAAACCAAAAGTAAAAGACTGTAAGACAAAAAGTTTTAATGAACCTTAGAGTATATATTATTATTATTAACGAAGTTACAGATTGTTCAATGTTCCAAAATAAATTACATTTTTTTGTATAACACCAAAACGGCTTAATATTTTGCTATTAGTCAAAATCTTACTGAGAAACAGAGGGAACATTGTCCGTTTTTTGCTCTCTTTCTTAATAGGAATTTTTGTTTCGGAGTTTGAAGATTTCACGGTAATTAATTGTTATTATTATTATTGTCAACCTAGAACCCGTTTTCGTATTGTTTATTCTTGATATAGCTTTTTTCTTATGAGGGGAACACAGAATTTTTTATTTCACACAAAACATTTACCCAAGTCAAAAGTTAGCCACGCTTCGGCCAGCCACGCTTTCGGCCAGGGAGAGGGCTTGGATTACTTTCCAGCAATTTTTTTTTCGTTTATTAAGTCCGCACCTGAAAGAGTGGCAGGTCATTATTGTAAAACTTCAGACTTTTTTCAACAAATTTCCAGGAATTTTTTTTTCAGTTTTTTCAATCCATGACTAAAATGTGGCTGGCCATTATACTACAAAATTTCGGACTTTTTCAGCAAATTTTCAGCGAAAATGATTCTCTCAGTTTATAACGTTCGTGGCCGAAAGTGTGGTTGGTCATTATTATATAATTTCAATTTCTGACTTCTTTCACCATAATTTCATCAAAAATTAATTTTTCAGTTTAAAAGTTCGTGACCGAAAATGTGGCTGGGGTCATTATTATAAAATTTCACACTTTTTCAGCAAATATTATTTTCTCAGTTCATTGAGTTCGCGGCCGAAAGCGTGGCTGGCCATTATTATAAAATTTCAGACTTTTTCAGCAAATTTTCAGCAAAAATTATTTTTTCAGTTCAATGAGTTCGTGGTCGAAAGCCTGGCTCGCTATTATTATAAATTTTCAGTATTTTTCAGCAAATTTTCAGCAAAAATTATTTTCTCAGTTCATTGAGTTCGTGGCCGAAAGCGTGGCTGGCCATTATTATAAATTTTCAGTATTTTTCAGTAAGATTTCAGTAAAAATGAATGTTTCAGTTTATAAAGTTCGTTGCCGAAAGTGAATGGAACTTTTATTAACAAAACTTTATCAAAAATGTTTTTTTTTCAGTTTATTAAGTCGTGGCCGAAAGCGAGGCTGACCGTGACGTTTTTTTTTTCTCAGTTTATGGTGGTTTTTATTGGGTGAACAAACCAAAATATTTTCCACCAAAGCCGTGAATAACGAAAATAAAAATTTGTTGAAAATTATTCCAAGTCCCTCTTCCAGGCCGAAAGTGTGGCTAACTTGACTTGGGTAAAACATTTTATATCAAATAGTATTAGGTAAACGTAACTTATATTGAATTTCTGTCTGCTTACAGAAGAATTTCTAAAATTACCTAAGACAATTACGGTATCAGTGTTCCGACGTTACTCACTTCACGTACAACGTACAACCAATAAACCTTTGCCGTGTGTATTTTCGATAATCGAGTTCTTTGAAATCAAACAACTAAACGATAAGCTCAATGATGAGTTCCTTTGTCATTGTTTATTAACGAACCTATTATAACATTATACCTAATCTGTCTTAAGTAAAATATAATAATTACTCAAAGTAAATGAATATTAAATATTTAACAGTTGACCTGGTAATGGTTAATTTCCAAATAACAGCCCACAGACGCTGTTTAAATGGGGCACTTCTTCTAAACGCGCTGAAGGTAAAATGTTACCGTGGCGAACGACTGAATAAATTTCCTCTTGCCTCATTACTAACGACAATATTTACGGTTCTCGTGTATTTACGTTTTACGACAAATGTAATGTTCCTTATATTTCTGTGGTGCATAGAGAAACGCTGACGACGACTCTGATCTGATGACGACCGACTACTTATAATACGCTTACATGCGCTACTTCTTGAGGGAGGTCTCTTTAGCTTTTTTCAACAATTTGATATCCTATTTCGTGTTAACAAACGTGAAATGAAAACACACTTGCTGCGTGGAATGAATGGAGGAATTCAGTTCCTTGCCGTGAAGATTGCCTTTGAAATTTCAGCCATATGGTGTCGAAAGTTGGGCGCGTTTTTGTTGCTTCGACACACGTGGAGTCGTTCGAGAAAGAAAGGGTTTTCTAGCTCGGCGACTTCACATGCAGGTATTAGGTATCAACGTCGAGCATCGTAAACTAAAATTAAATTACTCTCTTAAAACTTAAAACAATTTTGAGTGATTTTTTAAGCCGGGATTAGAAACTTTTAATTAATTTTTATTACCTTCTACTTACATCAGTTCTTTAAATTTTTTCTGAAAGTACCTATACCTACCTACCGAAGTACCTAAACATAAATATAAAAGTTTATGTAAATGTAAGTAACATAATAAAATGTATTAAGTTAAAATGTAGTTAGTACCTAAGTAATCATGTTGAAGCGGGTATATAAATATTTATAATTATTACATAACAGTGGGGGAGGAGTTATAGTTATAATACCGTGCGATGCAAATGAATGAGTTAATATAAAGAAAAAAATACAGTAATTCTTAACAAAGCAAAGAATCCGCTTTTCAATTTTAACAAATTAACATTCAACATTTTTCTCTAAAACAATAATAATTGGGGGAGCAAATATTATAACAAAATAATAAAAAAAGAAACGTGTAGGTATTTTAAAATTCCTCACGATTATTTTTTCAATTTGGTTGCTGAAATAAAATAAATGTTAAACATGTCGTTAAATCCTAAAGGGATGAATGATCAACGACTTTTCTGAACTATCCAAATAAAAATGGAAATCTATAAAAGTGGTGGCGTGACCAAGGAAACTGCGGTCTTCTTGAAACAGAAACATACAGACGCAAAACAGTAAGTGTCTTAAGGCGACTTCATCTACATTGGTGGTAGATGGAGAAGTATAGGTATAGATCCTTACGTGCTGAATAAGATTGTAAATCGAGCAGTTCTTAATGCAATAAAAATTTTAACATCAACTTTAGGTTACACTGACACCATATACTAGGCAAAAGTTTTCGATTTATCGTCAAGATAAAAAATT
Organism: Malachius bipustulatus; assembly: GCA_910589415.1. Classification (NCBI taxonomy): domain Eukaryota; kingdom Metazoa; phylum Arthropoda; class Insecta; order Coleoptera; family Melyridae; genus Malachius; species Malachius bipustulatus. The sequence goes on from OU342633.1 coordinate 55,368,413, forward strand.
CACGATTTGAATTTTAATTTTTGAATTTCAACCCTTCTGACTTCAATAACCCCCTTCAAATTTGCCAGGTCCAATGTGCTAACGAAATCACCCCCATTGATCTAATGTCCGCTAGAGCTTTAATCTAATTAGTAAATTTTGTGATCTTACCACAAGCTCGCTAGCGGATATATTGACATATACGCTGAACGAGGACTCTGATGAATTATTTTTTTGTGTACTCACAGAATTGATTTTGTTTGATATAATTTTTTTGTTTTATTATTATAATTATTTTAAATATTTAAAGCAATAAAGGTTGTCGTTGTTGTTTATGGCGCTTAAAATTAATAGTTAAGTTATTTATGTTCTAGTGCGCGAAATTGGACTTTGGTGCTCAAGAATGAGAGCTTTTCTTCGACGCGAGAGCCGAGATAAAATACTATAATTCGTTAGAAAACACCATTTTTTCGCGCTTGAGATTCATTCAACATTTTTTGGACAGTTTTATTGAAATAAGCGGAAAAAATATAAATAAACATCATAAAAATAACGCAAGGAAATTTTTTATTTATTGCAAAGCTGGCTTGTTTCTTTGTTGCTAGGGAAACAAATACAAGATTCCTTTTACTGTACACGAAACAGTTTTCGCTCTAGTGCGCGAAATAGTTCGCGCAGCTGCCGAGTATAGACAAAAATAATGTACCATTTTTCATTCGCATATTGAACGGCTGATGTCTAAACGATTTTTTTATCTCATTGTCTTATGACATTAACTGGGTTTATCTATTTTAAGCAGCAGGAATTTTTCCTTCCTAAGCTGCAATTTTGAAGATAATTTCGAGAAGTTTTAATATATTTTTTATACCTACTTATAGAGGTATTTTGGTTCTTAAAATCTATTTAATATGTAGCATGTGTCCCGATAACCTATAAGCGATTAGCCTATGCACCTATTATAATAAAGCCAGTGATGATTTTTACAATTATTATTGTTTTATTTATTTAATATATATGATTCTGCTCGGCTAAAATATAAAAAATGTGAATTATTAATGTTACTGTTAATTTTTTATTACAAGATATTAGCTAAATACCTATAGCAGTGGCGGGCGCTTTATATATTTTAGCTGCCTTTAAGGGGCCACCGGAATTTGACCCAAGCCAGTGGCATGCGGTTTTGGATACGCGGTTCTGAATTTAAAGATTGAAAAGGGGGGTTCCGGGGTCTAATGTCTACATGAGTTTTTTTTTAATTTCGGTCACGCGCAAGTACCCAGCATAAAATTTACTCAGAAATACTTTTCTTAGAAAAAATTCGCTTGACAAAACCCTCCGCGTCCCCCATAAATCAATCACTGAAATTTGATTAATTTTATAACATCGACTCTTCTTAGCGCCTATGCTTATATGCATCATACTAAGTAAGTATAAGTTACTCTGATGGGTGTAATATTCAGATTACGACAAATATTTCATACCTGTTGAATGTAAAATAATGTAGGTAGGTATCATTTTACTCGTCGTACCACTTGGATGTAGATACTGGGTATCTGACGTAATATAAATTAACAATAGACATTTCTCACACAAAAATACATAAAACCAGGTAGGTATATTATGTATAAGCAGCACACACAGGTAAATTTAATCTACTATTCTATTCCTAGAATAAATTCATTATCATCAGGTAAATCTGCTAATAATTAAAACTGTGACACTTGCACCTTTCAAGGTAAAAAGTATCAGGTGTAATGAAACAAGTAGAGGTATATGAAGTAGGTAAAATCATATTTATAAGGATAGTCTTGCAAAAAAATAAATAAATTTACGAGGTCTCGTCAATATGTGAGCGTTTTACATTTAAATAAAATCAAATCGAAACAAAGATATTATTGAACGAACGCTATACATTCAGTAATTAGTCCGCGTTGATATGACGAATATTGAATTATTTTAATAAATAAGCGGATTGGACGAAGACGGGAGTTTTAAAATAATTTAATAAAATAAATTTAATTGGATAAATCGTAACACGATTCGTGTTCTAGGTGTATAAAAAAAAAATGAAAAAAGAGAAATAAAGCAACGGGAAGTTATGAGCACCTGTTATACAGGAAATCGGCCATTACCATTACATAATACTGAATAGAGATAAGGTTTGAAAACTAGTATTCCACCAATGATTTCTACGTTGTTTAGATACCGCGCCCACTACACCTATTTCCATTCAATTCAAATGCAGCAGGTAGAGACTGCTCATAGCCAATAGCACCTCCAGTGCGCAAGCACCAGCACCAGCACCATAGGTGTTTACCTTACACCTACTCAGTTCACAACACCTGTTCTGTGAGTGGGCCAAGGAGTGGGCGAAAAATCCAGCTTTATTCTCTACCCATTTCAGACCCCAATAATGTCTGCATGGTTCTGCAAAACCTCCAATTATTATTAATTTCACTGTTACGGAGTCAATAAACATATCAATAATGGCGAAAATGATTTCTGATTAGCAAAACACAACAAACATGATGTTAATTATTGGTATCGTGTGGTATCTGTCTCGTTTTTAACACAAGTAAATAACATAAGAATTTCTGTTATCGTATCGCAGCAACAAGCAAACGTTAGTTGGCCTAGTTTAAAAATTGTCAATGACTTTATAAGCCGTCATCATTGGTACATTGGTACATTATCTGAAATGTCAACGACTAATTGCGATAAAATTAACGGGAAATACTAAATACTAATATTAGCCGATTGTTTTCGGTAGAAGTGGAACCTATCTGTGGAGAAGGAGATAAGCATTGCCAATGATTCAGATTACACAATAAGCCTTGTTCAGGTCAAAATATGGTAAAAATATTATTCAACTTCAACCTTTTGTAATCGGGAATAATAACCGAATCATCATCATCACCTAGATTTCCACTTCCAGAGATCAAATAAAAAAATAAGTTTCCTTGATCTGGACACAATTTGAAAATACGCACTCATCCCCAAATAATTATTACCCAAAGTATAGTGCTTATTTTAAAATATTAATTTTGGTTTGGCTACAACACTATGTACCTTTATTATTATATAGTGTCTAACTTTTATGGATTAGGTATATTTCTATACAAAAAAAAAAAAAACATTTTCTTAAAGTCAGTTTAAAGCATCAAATTCCATTCTTCTGGAATTAAATGAAAATAATTGAAATTAAATATGTTTACTGCACTACACTAGGTAGGTAACCAATCTCTGACGTTTCTACATGTTGTGCTTTACCTCAATGTTTAGATAACATTTCTATGAGTAATCTCTATAAATTTAAGCAACTTTACACCAACATCTCGCGAATAATTTACATATTAATATAGTAATAACTATACCTAAGTAGGTATAGTTCTTTTATAGGTAGATATAATTTGTTAAGAGATATGAAGGTACAAGGTACATTTTAATAAGGTATAAGTACCTATAGATACCTATAATGTATAAAAAATATGATTGTATTGTAAGAAGGTTGCAATCAAGAACGAGAGATATTAATTTTTGAAATCGTTTGATCAAAGAGTAGGCGGGTATACACTGGGCTGCAATAATTCAAAATTATTTTTTGAGATTAGCTATTTTCAATTCCCTTCAATTTTCAAACTTCGGATTAAATTATCATTAGTTCCCCGTATCTATACCTGTTTTATAAATAAAAGTGCAATCTAACTCAGCTTTAATAATAATTTAGGCCGCTTCCTTAATAGGTACAATAATAATAAAATTCGCTACATTTTTAAAATAAATTGCATTTGCGCAATTAATTTCTCTTTCTTAGTAATCTGAATAAAAACATTGATACGCTCTAATTATTGAAAGCCATCAAAAAAACAATAATTAAATTAATCAACATGCACGCATTAAAGGTAAAATAGATAATAAAACCGACTTGTTAAAAAGGGGCAAAACCGCGAAATTGCACGAAATCCGAAAGTTGGTGAACAATGCACACGACCACTTGACGGCCGCGATAATAATAATAATCGTCACTCCGCAATAATTTAATTGTTTGAATAGTTAAAAGATGTGCGATCTCACAAATCACATCATTACCTTTACGAAATATAAACAATTACTCACTGTGAACGACCAGAAATCAACAAAAAATCACAATCAATCAAGTCGGGGCCGCATCTCAAAAGCTACAAGGGGGAGGGGACACATGTGAAGCTCAATCAACTTGCACCGCGCTGCCGCCTCTTGGTCGGCGGTCGGCGCTACCTGGACAACAATCTCACACACATAGAACACACAAGCAGTGAACAGAACATCGAGGGAGGCTCTCTCTACTCTCGTCTACTCACGTTGACAGGTGTTCCATACGTTGGCCAGACTCCACAGTCTGTACGAGTAACTGTCGTAACACCCGAACATGCTCTCACTTCGCGCCACCATGACCAAATGCGACCGCTGAACCTACCGTCGTCGTCGTCGTCGTGTCGCCTCATCTACTTCGCTACGCCGACTGCTCTGAGAGACAGGACAGGATAGACAGACTTGGACAGGACAACACAGCATCACGACAAACGTAACACGCGGCTGCTGCCGCACTGCCTTCGCGGAGCGCCGTACAGCATCCCTCCTCTCGAGCGTCGGCAGGGGGAGAGGGGGGGCGAGGAGAGGCGGGAGCCCCCACCGACGGCGCGCGTCGCCACGGCTACCCGCCGCCCCTAAATCTGCGATGCCGCCGACGATATGAAATTGACGCGGACGACGGACGTCGCGGTGCGTTAAGATTTGAGTCATCGCCGCTGTCCGAGGATGAGGGGTAGGCGATGGGACGAGAGGGGGAGGGGGGGAGGGTCGGTCCGTGGGGCAGAGGGAGCGGAGGGGAGGGAGATGCGAGAGCTGTGGTGAGGGTTATCGGCAGGTGTAAACGAGGAATTTCCTGCGGCTGTTAAAAAATCATAAAGAATATCGAGGACGATAAATAAAATTCAACGGAGTTGCGAGAAGGTAGCGCACCTGCACCCGGTTTCGATTGCTCGGTGTTTTACCGATGATTGGAGGAATTAGGTATATGTACCTATTTAAAAATAAGGTCCTTTGTTGTTTTATCTATTATTAAATTAAAATTGTTTTAAATGAAATAGCTCTTTTGGGATAATTCTGAAATTAAAACGTTATTCTTGATGATGTTCATTGATATCGAAGCCAATCTTTTTACCTTATTTGATGTTATTAAAACTTAAAAAACACATTTTCGAAAACTGAATTAAAGTTCAAGATCCATAAGAATGTAAAATTTTTTCATAAAATCCCTTTTTGATATAAAATAATAAAAATTTCTTATTAAATTTAAATATTTTTTTTTTGCATAGGTGATCAGAAGAAAGTGTAAAATAAAAAAAAAATCACAGTTTCCATCATTTAAAAAAAGATAATTGGAAATCGTTACTCTGAAGTATTTTGATCAAGAAAATTACATTTGCAGCCAATTTGTATAGCCGTTCTTGAGAAATTGAACAAGACTTTTGAATTTTTCAAATTGGACGAAAAATAAAGATTCCTCAGAGTATTTTTTACGTTCCTTTCTGGATTTTAACAGCCCGTTCCGGTAACATGACAAAGACCTTCAACAGGATGTTTTTAATGCCTGGACTTATATTCAAGATGTCTAAAATAAAATGTTTCGGCTATGAGATCGGGGCATACAAACATTTGAATGGAGCAGGATGAGCTGCAACGAGAGTTTTCGAAAGCTTATCAGGTGAGGTGGTAGAGTCAAGTGAGTGATTTCGGGAACATCTGCAATGTCGAATTAAATGTCCTTTTACGAATATTTCAAGTAAGTGCTTGACCGGTCCCGTTATACTACAAATTTCCCGTTCCCGTTACCCTCAAACATATACCTATATAGGTATTTGAAACTAAAAGATTCTAAAGAAACTAAAAAAACAAAATTTTTTATCTGAACTTTATTTGTTACGTTCAAAAATGCAACTCTTCTATTTTTAGTGTGCTAGTTTTGCACGACCTAAGAAAAACATAATTTTTTTTATAAAAAAGTGTGTATATTTTTCCACTCACGCATCAGGACCTATACAGCGGGTTATAAAACTATGTATTTAATAGGCGACTATAGGGATATCTTAAAACCATTTAAGAAACAAGGTCGGTTAAATTATAGAGAAAAGTTGTGCTATTTTGAGATACTTTTAAGTATTTTGCGGGAAAAAAATGAAATATCCTCACTATTTCCTGAAATATCCTGAAATAACTGAAAAAACGACATAATTCTTATTTTCATCATTCCCTTATTGTTGAAAATTAATTAATTATATTTTGTTGGTTAGCGCATAAGCCGTCAAAAGCCACCAATTCGACACTTCAATAAAGATTTTCAAAGCCAACTGAATCTAAGAGTTTTAATAGTCAACTTTTGTTTTTCTTATGGCCGCCATATTGCTTTTTTATGTAATTCCGTATTAAAAACTTTAAGGAAACTAAAATTAAAAAAAAATTCTAATTTTTTTCGAAAAAAAAAAAACAGTTTATCACCGCGAATTACGTCAATATGAAGTCATACTGCTATACCGAATGACATAAAAAAAAATAATATGGAAAAGATGTGACGAAAATAAGAATTCTCGTTTTTTTCAGGACATTTCAGGAAATACTGCATGGAGATATTTAAATTTTGTTTCTGCAATACCTTACTCACCTCAAAATAGAACAATTTTTCGCGAATCCAACCGACCTCGTATCTTCAATGTTTCAAGATATCCCTGTGTAGTCGCCCATTAAATAGTTCTATAGAACCCTCTGTATACATAATACAAAAGGGATTAATTCTCAGATTATCTACGCAATTAATCTACCTACCTATAGGTACCAAAGAGCATCTCAAACACCCCGAAGTAATGTAAATACAAAAAAATCTTACTTTAGGTATATTGCTGCATGGCCATTTAATTAAACAGTTTCAAGTTGAAGCGCATATAAAAAACAATAAAAACAAAGATCTTGAAATTAACCACAATTTGTGTATATCTTCATCATCCCCTCACTCTGCAAAGCCACTTGTATATTTCTAATTACATTCTCCAACTTTGACGAATTTTTAATACCACAAAAATTTTCTTAATCATTTACCAGTTCGATTATTAAGTATTATTGAGTTGTTTTCACCTCGACTTTGTCAAAAGCTTTTTTGTCACTGCATCCAACACTAGATCCAATATAAGTAAGTAAGTATACCTAGCCCCCCCCCCCCCCCCTAAAAAAACACTCGATTTCATAAAACGGTATTTATGGTGCGCATTATACAGTGCGCGAGAAAAGTAATAAGGAATAAATTCTCTAACTTTGTTATTTTTCAACTGTCATTTTAAAGTGTCATGTACCTAACCCGTTTTCCGATATATTGAGCCGTTGTCGACATAAGTTGCATTCAAAATGAAATTTTTCGATTTTCACTTGTTTATAACTCATCTTAGACTGCAACTGTAGAAAACCGCATTTATTTATAATTGTATTTTCTCAGCCAATCTCAAAATGTAATATGCAAGGTGTCCTATTTAAAAAAATAGACAATGTCGTCATTACTGAGCCAAGGAACAGCCTGTAAAAAAAATGTTACGCCAATAGCACATAAATTAAATTTAAAATTCGACTTGGTTCGTTTTTTTTAATTCTACAAAATATTAACTTGGAAAATTAATTTATTGGTTACATATGATTCACCCTGCATATTATCAAAGAAGAATTAACAATTGTTTGTTCTTTTGTGAAATTAAATTATGGTACCAAATATTTAGATTTTCCTCAGATAATTAAGAAGTAACAATTTTTTATCGCTTCGCTGAAAGGTCTCCTATTGGCCTATTACGTCATAATGCGTCATATGCAAATACCTAAATATTACGACAGAGTATGAAAGATTTATAAAAGCCTTTGGTGACACGCAAAAAAGTATCGAAATTCGTAAAGGACCAATGAATTTAAATATCAAATGATCGCAATATTGAAGAAATAAAAAATGAAAAGGCCCTTTTAGAGATGAAAGTTCTTCAGATTGTTTACTGTTTTCAAAGTGGAGACAATATTTGATTTTTGCACTGATCTTAAATCAAAATTTTACTAATATTTACTTTTGTCGCCGACCTTGTAAATCTACCATAAATAATAAGGTGATAAATGATTGTCAGCGCCCTGTGTATTTATAATTCTTTTTTCGTTTATTAATATTTCGAATGATGCAAGCTTTTTTGAAGTAGGAAGGTATTTATGTGATGTATAATATTTATTATATCTTTTCCTTCTGAACATTAAGTAGTTAAGCGTGTCAATAAATCTTGTTTCTTATTCATAGTTTTCATAAACAATAGGTACTGAGAAATTTATCTCACACGATAAATCTTTTCGATTCCCACAAATTTTTGATCGATTTTTAATTTTTTCTCTTATAATTTTTTTTTTCATGTACTTACTTCTTTATTGTAACAACTATATAAGTGCATGGCTTTTAAATGTGTATATAGATAATTCAGTAGTATAAGACCATTACAGCTAAAATAATCAGAAGTTTTTGTATCAAAAAATGTTTTTTTTTTACCGAAGATATACGGGATTATGTTGTCGTGTCGATTTACTGAACAATTTTTTCTTTATATCTTTCTTCAGAGTGGACCAATGATTCTGATCGTTAACCGAATCACCTTATAAAAAAAATGTCGAACTACTTTTTCTGAACGCCAAACCAAACTGATATAAAAATGCTATAGGTAAGTTATAAAATTTGGACGACAGGACGCACGTTTTCGAAAAAAGTCAATATTGTGACTTGATACTAATTAAAATTTCTTATAATAATTATTTATAAATAATTATTAATCTCTAAAAAATTAAGTAAATTGTATTTAACCTCTGGAACGAATAAATTCAACATTCGCAGCCAGATATAGAAGAAAGGATTTATTCATCTCTATTATTGTATGTGGAAAAATTAAGAAGCCGTAGATTATCTGAAAAATGGTATAATAGAAGATAAATAATGAATAATGAAAGTTTAAAAATAGTAAAAACGATTGGAGACAATAATATTGTTTTTTATTTTTATTTCGACTGTCAAGACCTCTGTTAAGACCATACCTACGGTATGGTCTTATGCTGCTAAAACTCAATGATTTCTCTAACGAAAAAGTAGATAGAATAAAATAAACGATGGAGGGCAATAATATGAATAATTGTCTTTCTGCATTAAGCAAATTTAAAAGTAAACAGTGTATCAAATAATTTTTACTCATCCTCGCTCAAAGGATATTTCGACCCTATTTTCCGTTTACCTGGAATATTAGATAAAATTGTCGTATCTTACTATATAAATAATAGATTCGGCTACTCGCTCTAATACAGGGTGTAACTAAATAAGTGTAAAACATTTAAGGGGGTGATTCCTCATCGAAAAAAAGATAGGATCTTTCATATAAAGAAACTTCATTGGAGCATCCCTTGTTAAGATACAGCCCCTTAAAGGGGGTACATAAATTTTGTTTAACAATTTTTTTCACAAGCACTAAAAAAGTTACAATATTAAAATTAACCTGACATTTTCTACTACCAAAAAGACACTTAGCCAGTAATTTATTTGGTTTACCCCATGGTTGTAAGGGGTGGAAAACGAAACCCCTAAAAATTTATTTCCAATACGATGTATCTCTGTAGTTGTTCGTAAAATATTTTTTTGCTGCGAACTGGTTTATTTTGTGCAAAAAATTTAAGAGACATTTTTTGTTTAAAATGAAACAGGCTATCGGAAATAAATTTTTAAATGGTAAACAAATTATAAGACAAAAAGTTGCATTGGAAATAAATTTTAGGGGTTACGTTTTCCACCCCTTACAACCATGGGGTAAACCAAATAAATTACTGGCTAAGTGTCTTTTTGGTAGTAGAAAATGTCAGGTTAGTTTCAATATTGTAACTTTTTTAGTGCTTTTGTGAAAAAAATTGTTAAACAAAATTTATGTACCCCCTTTAAGGGGCTGTATCTTAACAAGGGATGCTCCAATGAAGTTTCTTTATATGAAAGATCCTATCTTTTTTTCGATGAGGAATCACCCCCTTAAATGTTTTACACTTATTTAGTTACACCCTGTATTGTGAGCATATACGACAATTTGCAATAATATTGTTTTTACTACATTTTTCGCTATAACAATAGAACTGCAATTTCAGACAAACTTTTAACTTCAGTTTCCTTCACTTTTAAGGGGAAACCAATATCTTAAAATCGACCAAAATGGTAAATACGACATTTGGTTTTAACACGGCAGTAAAGTACATATAGGTATTATTATCTACTTGTTGAAAACCACTCTAACATTAATTAAAATTGAAATAACTTTTCTAATTAACAGCAAAAAACAACGATCTAAACCTTTGATTAAAAAAATAAATGAAACAGAATAATTTCCCGCTGATGCGGAATCAGAATAATTCAAACTAATAACTATACCATAAGAGCTAATAATTTATCCGACTATTCGTCGTCAAGGTATTTAGACTAATGCATAAAATCAATCAACTTGACTGCTGACACTTTCAAATTAATTTATTAATGTCAAAATTGCGGTGACCTGAGCTGAATAAATAGAAATAGCAACCGGAATAAACATCAACTGACTGGTATGTTGATTCGGTATGTAAAACGATTGTTATTGTTGCTCAGAATTAATTCTTGAGTGACATATGTGTGATTTTGGTTATTGGTTGTATTAATAATTAATATTAAAGAGTTAAATTTCCATAATATGCATCAATTATTGTTAATTTTGCAAAACGTCAGTGTTCAGGATATTTTAATTGAAAAATGAAACCACCGGCAAGTTCTTGATGAATTCCTGAAAAATCACACGGGATTATTGTGGAATTTATTCCAGATGTTCGTTTGTAGTTGCAGGTACGACAAACATCTTCAGAGGCTACGAGACCAAAGGGGACGTTTGAGAAGTTTCCAAGACACAAAGTTGGCTGACGTATCGTTGTAAATATTCAGGCTCACATACAGGGTATCCTAGGTCATTTGAGTCGGTCTATGTTAAAAAATTACCAATTCAAATATAATCACAATGCCCATAATTTAAAATTATTTTTAAACTATAAGTTACAGAGGGTCCTAAATGAGAGTGACATGTATTGTAATATAGAACCTTTTTATATTTAAATAAATCTGTTTTAAAGATGTGCTCAAAGAAAAAAAAAACGAATATTTATTATGGACTGCATTTTGAGGCGTTCATGCTGAAGATCAATGATTTAAAAATGATTTTTTTTACTGTTAAAAAGAAGTTGCATCTTAATTCCCGAAGCAAATGTAGGTAGGTTATTTTACGTAGGAAGCTCCGACTGTATGGGACTTTGACTTGGTACAAAAACTACTCTGAAAAAATAAATAAAATGACTGAACGCTGGGAATAACAATAAAAAGACAATTCCTTTCAAACAAAGGATAATTAAATGCACCTGTGGGCTTTATTTTCTGGCGGCAATCTCACGTAAAAACCGACCGAAATCCAGATCCAGATGCCTCTCCGTTTCGTATTTCGTCAGATTGAACCTCCTTTATTATATTATCAGGCGTAATACAAATCATCTTTATCGTCGGGCTTTTCAACGTCTCATGCGAAATCTACAACACACCGAAACCACTTTTCTGTCCTGCCTGTCGGTCGGTATTTATTTACTTTATCCTTCCTATTCCATACAAACGTTAAAACAATAAACAAAAAATAACCCGGACTAGAACTGTAACTTTTTGTTTCAATCTCAAGCAAGAAGACATCGCCTAAACAGTTGCTGGAATAAAGAATAAAGAAGACTTGTGTCTCCTCTCCCCAGTTCCAGACAAAGACCCACCTCTGCCGTCGTCGAGTAGGTATAAACACGACATCAAGATGGGTCCGTGTGTGGCGACATATGGTGGGTATAGATCGCATCCTTCTTGATCGTATAGGATACTACAAGGTCATTGGTGCAGGTATATAATGGTCGTTAGTTTGTTGCCATGGCAGGTTGGAAGAGAGCATGGCATACGTGATCCGGTTCTTTCCGTGTGATGCGTCATTAACAACGGGCGCTATAGTTCAAGGGGGACGCCGACGACGACGGCGTGGGGGGAAAGAAAGAGACGGGGACTGTGTGTAGTTTCGCTTCCAGGTTCGAGGGTTGGAATCGGACCTTAATAATAATAGCCATCACTTCACGTCACATCGCATACCTCTACCTCTACCTACTCACCTCCACCTACTACACACACACACACCGACCTACAGAATTCTCCATGTTTTGCATTATTTTCCGACAAACAAACAAGAAACCAGGTTTATTATAAGACTGAAAAAACCTGCTTTCATGAAATTTGATATACCGTAGGTATTAGGTAACTTATTATAACAGCCTCCCGTAAAAACTATGAAAATTATGAAGTTATTTTTTGTGCGAAGGCGTAGAAGCGCTACACCAGTTTTATTTCTTAAATTCCGAACTTACGCTATTAAGAATTCCGACTTATATCAGGTCAGAATTCCAACTTAATAAAACTAGAGTTCCCACCTTAAAAACCCAGACCTCCCGACTTAAAACTAAGCACTCCATCAATTATTTTTAATATATTGCCGACGAGGAACATACTCCCTATCGCTTCACGACATCACAAAGTAAAACACAATTTTTTGTCACAAAATAATAATTGGTCTTTCGGATCAATACCGTTCCTAAAATTAAACTTTCTTGGCCGCTTTTACTTCATGCCCATATTTACTTCAAGTTCACATCTACGTCACTGATGGAGAGTCATGGTAAAAGGGGCCATGAAGTGGAACCGACCCAGAAATAAAAATATAAAAAAAAAAAATCAGAAATGTAAAAAAAGAGTTCACCTACCTAACCTACTTGAGCGGCAGTCGTCTAAGGAATCTTTTTGTGTGCACCCTCGCAGAAATATTTTTTTTAGTCTCACCTGAAATTTGCTCACCTCACAATTTCCGATTAGGCCAAAAAAGATATGCCGAGACTGAGCAAATTTCAGGTGAGACTAAAAAAAAATATTTCGGCGGAGGTGCACACAACATTTCTTGATTATTTGGCCTCTCAAGTAGGGAAAGTATTTTTTTACATTTCTGATTTTTTATAATTTTTTTATTCCTGCATGGGCCGGTTTTACTTCATGGCCGTTTTTACCGTGACGTAGAAGTAAACCAGGGACATAGATGCGAGCCAGAAGTAAATGACCAAGTAAATAGTAAGACCAACAATTTTGTGACAATTGCCTAAAAACATTATTTTTCTTAAAGTGACAGTTGAAACTTTTTTCTTGAAGCAATCGAGAAATATGGTGTTTTACTTTCTGATGTCGAGAAGTGATAAGAAGTATAGGTATGTTCCTCGTCAGGAATTGATCAAAGTTAAAATTTCGAGTTTTGAGTCGTAATTCCGAGTTTCAGGTAGACATTCTCAGTTTATAAAGCTGGAATTCTTAGTTTAAAGTCCGAATTCATAGTTTTTACATTCGGAATAATAAAAAAAAACTGGTATGGCGTTTGAACGCCTTCGTTAAAAAAAAAACAGTAATTCTAATGCAATCTCTTTTGTAACTATAAGTACTTCGAGTCCCATACGCATGTCCGAGAATTGAACACGCTTACAAGCGCGCATCAGATTCGACTGATTCGACCACCAGACTCGTGACGCTTGCGCACAACCGACCGAGTACCTAGTCTAAATAATATAAAAGTACCTAGTCGTTTGCTGTCTCATTTAGTCCCTGACATTTCCACTTACGGTTTAACAATATAAGGAGTATTTATTAGACATATTATGTTGAAAGTCTCAAAATTAGATTGTCAAATTTGACTTTTAGATGGCAAATCCTTGATTCAAAATGGCGTGCAGCAGCCCCCTCTACTAGACCTTGGATGATTTTAGATTCTTGATCTTGACAAAAATAACTTGCAAAATTATGGTAAAAACTGGCCTAACCTTGACCCTGGACTAGACCCCTCCACACCCCAATTTTCTCTAGTCAAATTATAATTTATCTTTAAGGGAAGCATCAATTTGTTCGTTTTTCCGTGGAATATCCTCCAATTAGAATAAGTATTTTTAACGTTTCCATAGAAATACTTTCACTAATTTGCAAGTTACAAGAATAAAACTTGATAATGCGAGTACACGTTTCAGAGGTGTTTTATTCCTTAATAATGCTTAGCAAATTATAAAACGCACTGTATAAGTAGATGATCATTATTAATCGCCAACTTCAGTCTGAACCATTTAAAATTTACCTCCTACGAAGAATTCCTTTCACATCCTGCACCTACAACCTGAACGTGACTAAAAACTGAAACATCTGGATAAATATTCACAAAGATATTAACGACCAGGACCAGCATGAGAAGAGCGATTCTTTCCAGCCAAACTGTATGTATAGGGTACCTACCGAACCTACCCATCAGTCACCCTCCACCTTATTAGCAATCTCCGCCGACTTATAACAATCCAATCATCCTTATCTGCATCTTATCTCGCCAACTCCAGACCGGCATCTCGTTCCCCGATTCCCCGAATAACAGTACATCTCAATCGCCGTGTGGGATCTACCCCAGGTGCACGGTCCGGGCATTGATTGCCGCCGCACGGGGATGCGGGTCCGGCCGCCCTACGCGAGGGTTGCAGTGACCGTAATCGCATCGAAAGTCGCCCCCTCGCCCCCCTTCTGCCATTATTCTAATACAATGAACACCGCGCGTCGGGCTCCTATTTGTATTGCATCTGCATATCGGTGAGTCATGCTCTCTCTAACTCTGCAGACTGCGCTCACCTTACGCTGCCGGTTATCATCATCGTTATAGGGTGATTGTGGGGATGAGGGATGTGTATATTAAAGGGCTGTTAGGTGCATGAACGTATAGAAGGGATGCTGGCTGGGTGCTGGCTTCTATTGCATTTACAGCTTTCTTTATTCTATACCTTAACTCGAGCAATCATTAAGTAAATTGTTTTATGTCTGCCGCATGATTTTTTTATTATGATCATGCTGTGAAAATTTGTTCTGTTTTTATGTTGATAAAACCCAACCAAAAACTCCCAACCTGTATTATTACCTACAGAGTGTTTGTTTTATTGATGTATTTTGAGATTGGGATCTCGAGAAGTAGCAGAGATACAGGGTCAGTTAAATTAGAGAAGTCGCACAATTTTATTCCTGTTAAGAATCTGAAACAAAATTTAGGCTAACTTGGCAGCCGTTGCTGAAATATGCTGAACAAATTGAAAAATGAAGATTCAGCCAATATCTTTCTTATTGTTAAAAATAAATAAATTTCTTTTTCTAGGTTTTCAGGGTGTTAATTAAGAATGGGGCCAAATTTCAGGGGGTGATTCTGTGAGAGATTATACCTTAAACCTGTAATGAATTTGTGATTGGAGCTAACTCGTGATTTTTAGTTGATTATTCACATGCTGAACTGTGAGTGGTTGACTCCTATCCGTGTGTTTGGAAGAATGTACGTAGTACACGTTACATCATTATTGTACTGAAATCAGCAGGATAATGAAATTGACGGGTGAGTATCTAATCAATTACAATATAATGGTTCAAAGTATCGTTTCTTCCACTGTATATGAATATTTCATTATTATCAAGAACGATGAAGAATGAATGAGAAGAAATGAAAACATAATGAATGAGAAATACTGAATGAAAAGGACAATAAGGAAAGTTTTCACATAATTCTGAATAAATAGACATGTCACAGAGACATATTAGTAGGAACATGCGCCATGGGATATTTAGGTGGATAAGTGAGAATTTTAAATATGTGCGGTAGAGTTTCCCCGGGTCTCTGCTAGAAAATTCTTGTTGGAACTTTTCTCATCCCACGGCTCTATCCTATTATATCTATGTGTATGTTTTGGGTATTAAATCACTAAAAGTTGTGACAAATGCATTTATTCATGCGGTGGATCAGGCGTGAATTATTTAGATACTTTCATGAATTCAATATCAACAATCAACAGTTGAAAAGGGCACAACTGGGTTATTCAAACGAGTATTTTTTGAATTTAATTATTATTTATGGAGAATGTGAAATAAAAATAAACAGAGATATGAGTAGGTCAAATTACCCCCACACCTACACATGCACTCGTGATTTTATTAAAAAAGTATAACTACGTATCAACGACTATCACCGGAACTTTAAAGTTTTTGTCACTACATGGTTATGGGAACGAAATTAGAGCGGTTCTACCTATAAAGTGCGCCTGACACGAAATTGGGGAACAATTTTCAGGTGAGAGATACCTTATAGCGACGACCTTAGAACTAATATAATTATGTTCCGCTGACGTAGCGGTCTCGTAATAAATAACGTAGTATCCGCTACTTTAATAGAATCTCCTTTTTATTTATTGTATCAAAAAAATGTACCCCAAATATATTGCGAGCAGTAAGCCATGCATCAATACGTGTTAGTAATGAAATGCCAATATCAAAGTCGTCGTTACTTCATTGTGCTTTTTTAAGAATAAGGAACTGGAATCGTGGAATCCCATAAAGTAACTGTGTTATAAAAAGAGTAGTGAAAATTACTTTGAAGTATTTTTCATTAGTAACCGCCAGACCGTTAATTTTACTTTTTCTTTGAACATTACTTCAAGGTTTCAAAGCTTGAAAGTTTATAATTTCAAGTCCCAGAAACGTAGCCGCAACTCAAGCAATTATATTTTATTTCTAGGGGGGGGGGGGGCAGTGGTGGTTCTCGAGACATTATAGTATAATATAAGGCGAAGCTGATCTTATAAAAGAGGTAAATATAAAAAGAGAAGGAGGGTTTTTCCCAAAACAGCGCCGCAAGCGAAATTTTTTTATTTGTTCTTCAATAAATATATTCTCATTAGGAAATAAGAATTAAATTGTTATTGTCATCTTTGTTTGAATTACATTTTACCTTAGTTGCAAATGCACCTACATTTATTTTTTTATCTAATATGATGACTGTCGATTTTGGACAACTCTAAAGTCTCTCTTGTCGTCATCATTCCACGTCGAAAAAGGGGTTTCCAATACAACATGCACAGAATCAGGCATGGAAATGGAAATGGTAAAAACAATCATTAATATTAAAAAAATAATAATAAAATGGCTATGAATGCACAAAAGAGCCTAGGGTTAGCCAGATTTTGAACCATCGGTGCCGATGAAGACAGCAAAAACAAACTTTGTAATGGGTACCCACCCCTCCTTGACAAAACGCGGCAGAATTTTTTTTTTCAAAATTTAAGATCATGCATACAATTTCCCATAGCACCAGAAAAGATTTCTTCGAAAAATTGTCGCCTTTTAGGCCATATAGAGTGCGTACTTAGCCTATATTTAGAAGTCCTCCACTCTATGTAGGTACAAAAGTAAGACATGACCCAAGTCAAGTTAGCTACGCTGGCCAACCACACTTTCGGCCAGGGAGAGAGACTTCGAATGATTTTGAATTTTTTTTTATCGTTATTTACGGCTTAAAAATACAAAACATTCGATTTATTTTTGGTTTGATAATAATATTATGGAATTTCACCCAATAAAAATCATCGTAAACTGAAAAATTCGTAATTATTGAAAGGCCACGGCCAGCCACGTTTTTGACCACGACTTCATAAACTGGAAAAATAATTTTAATTGAAATTTTGCTGAAAAAGGTCGGATATTTTATAATAACGGCCAGCAACGCTTTCAAGTGCGGACTTCAGGAACTGAAATCTTTTGAATTTTGTGAAAACTTTTGACCACGGACTAAATAAACTGCAAATACAAATTTTTGCTGAAATGTTGCTGAAGAAAGTCCGAAATTTCATAACCATGGTTAGCCACGCTTTCCGCTATGGACTTTTGAAACTAAAAAAATCATTTCTGCTGAATTTTTTTCAAGCTCGAAATTTTGCAATAATGCCTGTCACGCTTATTTCATCAGCTATACTGACTTGAGAAATTGAAAAAAATCCCTTTTGCTGAATTTCTGTTCAAGAAAGTCGAAAATTTATAATTAATAACCAGCCACGCTTTCTGCAGCGGACTTAAGAAGCTGAAAAAATTATTTTTGCTGAAAATTAACTAAAAAAAGTCCGAATTTTTTAAATAATGGCCAGTCACACTTTCGGACATAAACTTTATAAACTGAAAAAAAATATTTTCGTTGAAATTTTGCTCAAAAAAGTGAAAAATTTCATAATACATAATGGCAAGCCACGCTTTCAGCTAAGCTAACGGGCTTAAAAACTGAAAAAAAATCATTTTTGCTGAAAATTAATTGCAAAAAAGTCTGAAATATAATAATAATGACCACCACGATTTCGGCAAGGACTTAAAAAACTGAAAATATAATTTTTGGTGAAAATTTGCTGAAAAGGGTTGGGAATTTTATAATAACTGGTCAGCACACACTTTCGGCCACGAACCTAATGAACTGAAAAAATCATTTCTTGATGAAATTTCGCTCAAAAAAGTCCGAAATTTTATAATAATTGCCAGCAACGCTTTCAGTTGCGGACTTAATAAACTGAAAAAATCATTTCTGCTGAAAATTAACTGAAAAAAGTCTAAAATTTTATAATAATTGCCAAAGAAACATGAAAAAATTACTGAAATTTTGCTTAAAAAAGGTCTGAACTTTTATAATAATATTATTGTCAACAAAAACAAAGTAAATATTTTCCATTCCCGTGGTAAATAACTAAAAAAAAATGGCTGGAAATTTATCCTACCTGGCCGAAAGCGTGGCTGGCCGAAGCGGGGCTAACTTGACTTGGGTTAAGACATGCCTATGTTTAAACAATCATAATCCAATAATCGGAGTTCATCGCGGTTACCTCGAAATTCCGTTAAATCGGAAAGTAGGGTTTCGACTTAAAAATTTTATCTGGGGTGGGCCAGAAAAATTCTGGAGTGGGCCGGGCCCACTTGTTTTCCCCCTCCTCCTTTGCTAGGCCCTTGGCTTCCAACAATATTTTTTTTTTATTAATGACGATATCGTTTCGATAAAAAAGCTACTAAGAAAAAACATAACTAAACTGATGAGGTAATAATACCTGCTGTACCTTCGTGTCTCATTTACAGTCAATATTATAAATATAAAGGCTCATTTAGGCTAACGGGCAGATTTCTGTGCTCGTTTGTGAAGCTAATATCGACGTGAAATAACTTTTTTTAACATTTTTGTAATGACTTTTATGTCAAGAATAGATTTTAAAAAATCCAATTAGACTCGATACCTTCTTCAGAAATGGCCACAGAAATCTGCCTGTTAACTTAATGAGCCTTTATAATACCCGCTGTTAGTCTTATATAGGATATAGGTGACTTAATGAAACGACTTAGGCAGTGAAAGTTCCGATTACTTCTAAAGTCGCTGCTACTTTAATGCTGATTGGGAATATCTGCGGAGTATTTCGTCTAAAGAAAGACCAGAAACAAAGAACACCCGGTAAATGACAAGAAGACAACGTGACTTTTTTGAAACTCAAGAAGAATTTCAGTAGAAAAAAAAATTGTCAAAATAGCCCATTCTTGATTACAAACGTTTTTTTTTAATTTTCATCAGAGCCTAGCCTACAAGCGAGTGAAAAGGCATTCTCCAAAAAATTGTAGTTTTGCCAAAAACGATAAGACTTTTGGGTGAAAAACATACTTGGCTTTAGGAGGAGAAAAAATGGCGTATTTTTGTAATATTGTGAGGCAAGTGATTTTGGTATCATTAAATAATAGAAACTATGAAGATATGAATACTGTTATTAAGGACAAACAATAAAATCTCTTGTCATTTGAACATTAATTAAACTTGTAATGTAGACCACCCATATGAAATCGAAAATAATCAGTTCTTATTACCATATCAATTATTGTGCATTTGCCACTATTAATATACAATAACGTCTTATGGGTCAAATGTCGGTCAAATATACCTGCTATACCTAATTATGTGTTTTTTATGACACAGGTTCGAAAGTTTATGGCAATCCATTCAATTTCCTGTTTAAAAATTTATAGGCCAATAAAATGTACTAAAATGTGAGATCATACCGGTCAGAATAATATTTATAATAAACTGTTTCCTAAAATCC
This sequence comes from Malachius bipustulatus, assembly GCA_910589415.1. Classification (NCBI taxonomy): domain Eukaryota; kingdom Metazoa; phylum Arthropoda; class Insecta; order Coleoptera; family Melyridae; genus Malachius; species Malachius bipustulatus. The sequence continues at coordinate 55,388,540 of OU342633.1, forward strand.
TACAAAGGCTATTAGTATAGAGAGTGGCTGCTAAATAATCGTCTCTGCATCCTGGGCATGGACTTGCCCAGGATATACTATACTGCAATAAATTCGTGTGGCCTCGCCTATTATAATTTACAATTATTATAATAGAAAAGCAATTGGTAAAATATACAAGGTGAGTCAATATCTCGGGAACTGTTGATCCCAAATAGAACATCGAAAAAAAATTTCTAGACATAAAAAGTAAACAAGAGAAATTCAAGGACAGTATTTTCAAGATGTTCACATTTAAGCAAATACTACTTATAAGTTGACGACACCTACTTTAACGAGGACACCCTGCATCCTGTATATTATATTTTTAAATTGCTTGAGAAAATCAAATGCAGATGGTTATAAACAAATTAAATTTATTTAAACTCACTCAATTTATTAAACCCCAACTGCGAAAACAATTTGCATTTAATTTTCTCATGCAAAAAATAACTAAGCATATCTTTAGATTTCAACTAAATTAAAAAAAAAGAAAAAGTTTTATAATAATTAAATAATTAAAAAAATAGGTTCTTTAATTTTTTTCTACCTATAATAACATGAAAAACAATATGGCGACCATAAGAAAAACGAAAGTTTACGAAAATTTGAAAAAAATAAGACGAAGACTAATAGTTCCCGAGATATTAATTTATCCGGATCAAAAATAGTGGAGATGAACTAAATTAAATACAAAGAATGGGACACACGTTTTCGGAGATTCACAAGGAAAACTCAAGTAAACACGTGTGAGGTACGCTCGTAGCAGCATTTTTTTAAGGGAAAATTTGCAATTGCAAACAAGACAAGGCAGCAACTCACTGAGTGGCCGTGTAGGAAGGAATGGAATGCCATAGAGTAAGCAGAGATAAATAGACAATTTAATTTTTAGCATTCCACACAGGTGCAAGACATTGATTAATAGTCGCGGGACGCACCTTGAATTAAGTACCATTTTGTTAATCTAACAAAAACGCTTCACCGTTTCAAAATAAACTTTTCTTTTCTTGTGATTGGTTGAATATAAATTTATAATATAAATATAAATGCACTAGAAAATAAAATCACCAATTAATAGTACGGTCCAATAAAATTTAAAAAGGATTATAGCAAGACCGCTGACAGAGACTGCGTCAATATAAGATTGCAAACAACGCAAGAAAACAAAAAATTAATTATTTGAAAAAATGAAAACAAAAATACAAAAATCGTTCGCAGAAACTATAGTGTCTCAGAATAGACGCCTGTGCTCTTGAGATTCGATTAATGGAGCTAAAAAAATTTAAAATAGAGAGTGAAAAATTTTCCGTTTGCGCTTCGTTAAAAAGTTATTGTTGAAAAGAGTAAAAATTTAACATTAGAGCAAATATTAACAAGAAAACTATTTTTGATAAATTTTGATATTAAGTGGTCTTGATATACAGGTGGGAATTTTTTGTATTACCCATCATTGGGATCTCCTAAACGCTAAGAGATAAAGGGTCTGTTAGATTAGAGGAAAGCTGCTCTATTTTGTGGTCATCTCGAATCCGTCGAGACAGACAAGATATCTGGGACCGTTCCTGAAATATCCTGAAAAAAACTGAAAAATCGAGAATTTTTATTTTTGCCACAACTCTCTTATTTTTGGAAATTAATAAATAATTTTTTGTAGACATACGTCGGTCGTTAAGGCTACCCATCTGACATTTCAAAAATTTCCAAAGCCGACTAGATCCCAGAGTATTCATAGTCAACTTTTTTTTTTCTTATGGCCGCCGTATTTTCATGTCATTCTATATACATTAAAAACATTAAGGAAACCAAAAATCAATCACATCAAAAAAAAGTCTCAAAAATTTTCTGCTTCTTTTTTTTGAAAAAAAGAACCTTTCTTCAACCGAATGTCATAAAGTCATAAATAACCATAATGTCATATTGCGACGTCACACGACGTCATTTGGTGATGAGATTTCTTTTTGTTTGCGGAAAAAGAATAAGAAAATTTTGAAGAATTTTTTTTGAATGTGATAGATTTTTGGTTTCCTTAATTCTTTCAATACAGAATGACATGAAAATCCAATATAGCAGCCATAAGGAAAACAAAAGTTGGCTATGAATACTCTGAGATCTAGTTGGCTTTGAAAATTTTTGAAATATCAGATGGATAGCTCTTAACGTCCTATGTATGCCTACAAAAGATTATTTATTAATTTCCAAAAATAAGAGAGTTATGACAAAAATAAAAAATCTCGATTTTTCAGTTTTTTTTTCAGGATATTTCAAGAACGGTGTCCCAGATATCTTGTATGTGTCGACGGATTCGAGATGGCCATAAAATAGAGCAGCTTTTCTCTAATTTAACGGACCCTCTATCTCTTATAGCATTTATAGGAGATCGCACAAAAAATTCCCACCCTGTATAGGTAAAACATTTTTCTATGTAAGGTAATATACAGGGTGCACCATGTATCCTTCTCTATATTGCTATCTCCTAATGCTAACAGATACAGGGTCGGTTAAACAAGTCCAAAGGAGCGCAATTTTGTGGCCATCTCGATTCCGTCGAGACATACAAGATATCTGTGACCGTTCCTGAAATATCCTGAAAAAACTGAAAAATCGAGATTTCTTATTTTTTCCATATCTTTTTTATTATTGGAGATTAATGAATAATTTTTTGTGAGCTTACATAAGTCGTCAAGAGCTACCCATCTGACATTTCAAAAATTTTCAAAGCCGACTAGATCCCAGAATTTTCATAGTCAACTTTCGTTTTTCTTATGGCCACCATAGTGTTTTTTTATGTTGTTCGGTATAAAAAAAATCATAAAAACTAAAACTTGTTAAACTTCAAAAAATATATGTAAAAATTTTTTATTCTTCTTTTTTCTTTACAAAAAAGACGCATTTTTAGATCGAATTTCATATATAAATTAAAAAACCATAAGGCAAGCACTATTTCGGAGTATTTTACAAATGTTGACGTTTTTCGACGATTTTTTTTAGGTTTTTCTTTGAAAAATGAAGAATAAAAATAGAATAAATTTTTTTTTGTAGTTTATTAATTTTTGGTTTTCATTATTCTTTTCATATCGAACGACATAAAAAAATAATACAGCGGCCATAAGAAAAACGAAAGTTGACTGTGAAAACTCTTGGATCTAGTAGGCCTTGAAAATTTTTGAAATGTCAGATGGATAGCTCTTACCGGCTTATGTAAGCTTACAAAAAATTATTTATTAATTTCCAATAATAAAAAAGATATGACGAAAATAAGAAATCTCCTTTTTTCAGTTTTTTTCAGGATATTTCAGGAACGGTCACAAATAGCTTGCATGTTTTGACGAATTCGAGATGGCCACAAAACTGCACATCTTTTCTCTAATTTAACCGACCCTGTATCTCTTAGCGTTCAGGAGATAGCAATATAGAGAAGGATACATGGTGCACCCTGTATTATAATTCTAATATATTTCGGCTATTATGTATTTATAAAAAAAAGTGACGAAAGTCCACTTATTTTGCGATTCTCTGTCATCTCCTAAAATGACACTGGTAAAAAATGAAACAGCCTGTATACCTAAAAATATTACGCAGAGTACCTACCCATATTACCTACGACCAATCCATATCCTACTAAATTTAAAAGATTGTTTTTGAGATGTCATTCTATTTACTTTAGGTACGAACTCAATTCATTTCCGCCAACTTATAAATTAACATTGTAGCCAGATTAAACAAAGCGTCACCATCAATTTTATAAGAAAATTGATTATGGGCACACTGCCATCGTCCCATCCACACGGACGAAATATATTTCTACTCAATGTATTTAACGTTAATTACCTTCATATTGCGCACCTGTGTCAAACAAACAATAATTCTGACAATTTAATAATAATAAATTAAAATGAGTTTTATCTTTCTATTTAAACAATTTTAATCGGTGGTATACCTACCTATGTAAGAATAAAATTTAGTCTCAGAAATAATAATAATTATGAATTATTCCAAGCACAATTATTTTTTATCTTATTATACCTAGATACAAACAATAAAAACTATCGAAATAGATAGGTACTCTAATACGTGCAAAAATACATAATAATATCCTGTCAAGTACCTACCTACCTACCTAAATGATCAAAATATAATATAGGTACATACTACAACGTACGAATGAACTGATCACACATGCAACATCTATTTATTTATTTTCCTGCCAAATGATAATTGCTTTGGTCAGTGTTCCTTGTAAAATAAATTACTGAATAAATCATACCTATTAAAATGATTAAGTGATTATCCACGCCTTCGTAGTAAATTTATTAAACACATCTAAATATGAGTTCCGTTCAACAACATTGAACAAGTTAGAGGTTAGAATATCTCCAATCGTTACGTCTTCTCGTTCTGAACCGATCACTAGATGGCACGGTATGTATCGCACAAGGCGACTCCCTCCCATTCCTCCTTAAATTCTATGAATACTTCTCTATTCCAGAGCTAATTTTTATGAAGAACGCATGCATAGATCGGGAAATCGAATCGAAATCTGTTTTTTGATTTGATTTGATTTCCCGATCTAATGCGTCCTTCTTAATAAAAATTAGCTCGGTAGTAGGGAGTATTCGTAGAATTAAGGAGGAATATGGGAGGGAGTACCTACTATTAAGATTGAAAATTTACTTTTCTATTTTCTTTTTAAAATAACTTAGCATGTTTCATTTTATATTTTAAATACTTTTTTTTCATCTATTTGAAATGAATCTATTTAAAATACAAATTTATCATCAGCGACAGTTCACAGTTCGAACGTCAAACTTCGATAATGTCGCAATTAGGGATTTCGAAATTACATTTTTCGTCCTTGCTTAAATCGTTTCATAAAGTTGACTTTTTGACTGTCATTTTAGTTTCGAAATGACATTAGTTTACGCACTTGTGCTTAAAAGTTAAAAGTGACAAATGACAATTAAAAGTTTCATGAATCATCATGAAGCCTGTCATTTTGACAATATAAAATACCAATCTCTAGAGCTCATAAATTTATATTTCTTGACGACTTAGAATTAATAAGTTGTTGTTTCTTGGAGATTTAACGAAAAATCTTGTGTGACGCACGTATCAGAAAGAGGGTTTAGCACTTGATGATTGTCACGTGCTTAAGTGCTTAAAACACTCCCATTTCGCAACTTTTATAATCACAAATAGCTATTATTTCCTGTATCCCCGATTTACATCTGAATTGCGTTCAAGAAATTACATTAATCTTTACCAGAAGTTAATTTGTCATATTCTGGTCAACACACACTAGCCAATAATGTCCAGTACTATCACTGTCATATTTAATAGTTGCCACTTTGTTTTTGTTCATGTATATAATGGCGGAATAGTTCATTTTATGCTAAAACCTACAAGTTAAGTTACCTACACATTGTCAGTAAAACGAAAAGAAAAGAAAATTCGTTATCAATGGCTACTGTTTTAGTAATTGCAATGGCTGATGCGGGTAGTAGGTACCTATAATACTTACAGCGGGTATTACAAAGGCTCATTAAGTTAACGGGCAGTTTTCCGTGACGATTTTTAAAGCTAATTTCGATGTAAAACAATTTTTATCAATATGTTTGTAGTCATTGAAAACTTTTCCACCTAGACCCGATACCTTCTTCAGAAACAACCACAGAAATCTGCCCGTTAAGCTAATAGACCTTTAAACCCACTGTTAGTGATATTATCGTAAATGTGGCTGAAATTTATAAAAAAAAAAAATAGAAAAAAATTGTATAACGCAAAAAGAGCATTCTACTCAAATGTAGGTACATGATTTTTTCCACAAAGCCTAACAGTTACACGAAGTAAGCTATAGGTAGCAACATATAACATATTCAACGACAAAACATCTATAAAATTACTCAAATCAGGTTGCAACCAATTATTACAACTGACAAATCTCACTCAAATATACAGGGTGTTTCTTAATAACATGCGAATATTTAAGGAGGTTATTCTTGGGTCAATTTTGAGAAAAAAACTTTATATGAACGTATGTCCTAAAAGTCTTAATTTTTGAACTACAGGGTGGTAAAGTTTTTAAAATTAAATAATTTTTTCATAATATCTGTAATACCGCGCTGGATATTTTAATGAAATTTCGTATACAGGAATTACTCATCAAGAGGCATTTTTTCATTTTTCATTTCGTTTTATCTCCACTAGTGACATCTTGCAGAATTTTACCTACGCATATTTTTATATTATTGTCATTTTTACGACAGTCTTGTGCGACCATGTAGAGAAACAGATTTTATTTTTTTAGGCGAAAACCGTGCATCGGACTGAAAAAAATCAAAAGACCACATTTGCTTGGAAAGGGATGGGGACTTCAAAAATAATTTTTACTTTAAGAAAAAGCAGTGGCGTAACATATTTTTCTTCAAAAACATTTAATTCAAAACCCGTACAGACGCCACTGGTAAAAGTACTAAAATTGTTTTCGCCTCATGAAATGCATGTTGATGCATAGAAGGCGTGTACCAAATTTCAAAAAAAGATCTAGGCTAATATCACAGTTATAATAAAAAACAAGTTTTTTTCTTTAAATTTTAGCACCCTGTAGTTCAAAAGTTAAGACTTTTAGGACATACGTTCATATAAAGTTTTTTTCTCAAAATTGACCCAAGAATAACCTCCTTAAATATTCGCATTTTATTAAGAAACACCCTGTATAATATTTACGGTATTTTAGAACGCTTGCGGAATCAAAAAAATACGTAACTCTTTGATTGATGCATAGTACTTATTATAATTTTCTAGTTGAAATAATTAATCCAAGTGGGAAGTAACAAAGTAACTCTCGAGCATGCAGAAACAACATTGACTGACAAAGTTCAATCGCTGATAAAAATGAAGGGTGTAACTTACTAAGTACTATTATAGGTAGGGTCTAATAATGACACGAGAGTTAGTAAAGTAACCATCAGAGCTGTAGACTTTTCATCCGTTTAGGCCCTTGGAATAATTTAATAAGTTAAAACAGCGTAACAAATCCAACAATCGAGCTTCGGTGCGTCGTTTGGAAGGAGATCAATGTGATTATTGTTAATATTATAATAAATCATGACCTTTCAGAATCACATTTCAGTCAATGCCTCCCCCTTTCAGTCACCATTCAGGGTACAGGGGTGTAGGGGTGCATAGTTGAACCGTGAAGCAGGGGTGGAGGACACAACTGCCGACGTACGAGCAAAAAAATCAGGTGTGACACATTCGTCGACTTCCCCTAACTCATTTCTATCGATCTATGCCATTACTCCGGGAAATGCTTGCAAATTTCTTTTGCTTTTATTAAAAAAAAAAAAAACGAGACCCATGGCAGCGTTTCTTGCCTTGCTGATGCTGTCAGAAGTCCTAGTTTTTTTTCCGAGGACACCTACATTTAAAATAATTAGACATTAACTGTATTTGTTAATGTAACGGATTTAGAAATTTACCTATTAAAAACAAATCTGAAATAAAACACCCAAAAAATAATATTTTGTTTTAGAATTTTTTATCCAATATAATGGTCTGTACATACAGTGTGTGAGTGTGTGATAGGTGAAACAACTCTTATAAAATGATAAAAAATCCCAGTTTGAATTTTTATTGTTTATAGGGTTTTGCATTGTCAAAGATTAATTTCTATAACATAATTTCAGTTATGAAAAATCAAGTAGGACTTTGAGATTTTCAAAAAAACCTTGGATAGTTATGTGAAAAAGTTGTTTAGAATCAATATATCACATCTATTACCTACAAAATTTCAATAAATGTAATTTCTCATAATTATAATTTTTAACTAAAGCTCATTGATTTTAAAGAAGCTTTACAGAAAAACGAGTTTTTTTGAAAAATTTCCCAAGGCAGGTCTTGCGAGACCTGCGAGACCATAATCATGGTTTAAGTAGGTGAGTTCCCAATTATTCCGTTTCGGTGGAAGGGGAACAGTCTTGCTGGGGAAGACCGGGGGTGTATTTCAAATTTTCGTGTTAAAAATGTTCCAGTTTAAGTGATTCTGGTAAGCTGATACATGAGATTTTCGTGCTGTTGGATTTTCTCAAATGGAAAGTCAAACAAAGAACTTTTCGGTGTTTGATTTGGTGTCCGGGATACCGCGTAACGAAAACCCTAGTGGCGGCTTTTCATATGAAGTGAGTGTTGTACCACTTTTCTAAATAAATAATGAATCTTTTATAGCAATTTTTGTATTTTACAAAATCCGGTCAGTTCGATTTTTTCACAAATTGCGGTCAGCTCGAATATATTTTTACAAGAAATTTTTTTCTATAAAGGCCAAAAGCTCAAAAATTCACTACTGCAAGGTCCACGGTCAGTTCGCAAATTCGATTTTTTTTGAGCTTGTCAAAACCGTATCTTGCAAAAAAATCGAGTTGACTGGATCTTGTCTAACCGTACATTGAAAAAAAAAACAACATGAAGCGACCGAATTCTGCAAAAATTCCAGCTGACCGGACCTTGTCAGAGCGACCTTGCGGCAAAAACATCTAAAAAGAGACCTAACATGAATCGAGCTGTTTGGACTTTGTAAAAAAAATCGAGCTGACCGGACTTTTACAAAAATCGAATTTTCGAGTTAACCGAACGTTAGCCTGTGCAGAATCTAACACTGCACCAACCCTGAAATCCACTAGCCGCCACTGTAAAACCAATACCGCAAAAAGCAGTACCGACCTTGATGAATCATGGAATCCAGATAATTATTATTGTTACTGATGTAGAAGGATCGGAGGTGTGATCGGAGAGCTTGATGAATTTTTGTTATTGTTGCGCAGTCCGTATTAAATGAACTAATTTTCGGTAAATATGGACAAGTATCCAGAAATATCTGGACGGGTGTTTCTGTTTTGCAAGAAGTTAAGTATAGTACAAGTTAAGTATAATAGAAATTTCCTCGGTAGGTAGATGGAATAAGAATAAAGGGGATATTTTCACCGGATGTTCGCAGGTTAGGTCACCGGAACATAGTATATTGCGGACCATTTCAATTAGGTATTTTTAGGACAAAGTAACCGACTCCCCGTGGAAAACGTAATGCATGCCGTAGGTATAATTATAATCTAGTTCCTTACCTGTGGGTTTATTGTTAAAGTTTGTATGCTGCCTGAGTTTAACAGTTCCATTATTCCTGACTACATTAGATCGAAGTTTTCGTTTAAAACTATTACAAAACTACCTATTTGATTTTTTTTTATTGTCTATTGTCTATTTGAATGTGAAATTACATCATTGGGACAATAATTGAATTTTTTGTTTTTTCAACTGATAAGAATGCAAATACTATTCCTAATCTATCATTTCAAAAGGTAGATGGTTATCACTTCGTTTAGGTAAACCCACATTAACAACTATATTCACAGCAAATTTAATCTGCCGTGGTTACGTAACCAACAGTATCCGTCTCATGTTACTAATAATTATTGTTAATGAAACACATAAAATCTCTACCTCCTATCTACCTATCTAGCTCATTCTATTTATTTAAATATTTCTGCATGGGCAATGACTGGTTATTATGGTTTTGTGAAAACCACTCTAAAAGTTATCACTCACACCTATATCACTTTTTTTTTACCATAACATTTTTTATATAATTTACAGTCTACAGTCTACCATAATTTCCTCTTAGCATAATAATAAAGGACAGTATAATAGTATAAAGTAGTAAAAAGTATATGAGCTTCCTGGTTTTGGATAGAAAAATTTCATCAAATAGGTACAAGAATTATTATTGAGATTGATGGCAAAAAAGCTGGGAAAATCTTGGAAAAATCGCGGCATGTTCTTGAATATATAAAAAATTACATATTATACCCAATAATTTCATAATGAACACGATTTTTTGAAATTTGGACATATACATAGTCCATGGATGGGGTTATGCAGAGAAAAAACATTCTGAAGATTCATGTTACGAAAAAAGTCTTTCTATATAAAAAAATTCTGCTCTTAGAGAAACATCAAAAACCACATAGTAAAATATCAGATATACCAGGGTGTTACGATAAACAGTAGGAATCTTCCATACCCAATATCTACAACCAATACCCAATAAAGTTATTCTACGTAGCCTGTTATCCATCTCCATAAATTTTTCTGCTTTTTTAGACGAATTAGACGAAAAAAGTTGGGTTTGCTTGTAGTTCAAAAACTTTCAAGGAGTTCAAAAAGTTTAACAACGCATAATAAAGTCACATCCATTTCAAGTGTCCTGAGGGAGGGGTCAGAGGGAGCTTCAAAGGTATTTTTTTTTAGTTTTTAATTTGAGAAACATTTGTAGCGCATCATCCACGTTTTTTTGTCATTTGTCAGGCTTGCCCGTTCAACTCTCTTGACTTCCATTTTAAAGGAAACTCGCGAACCAGGAAGTTGAATAGCATAAATTTAATTGAAAAGCAAATTTTTCTTCAAGCAGTCAAAAGTTGAAGCGTTTCAAAGTTTCTGGGTCAATTCGAGATTTCTATTCGAATTCCATTTCAATTCGAGGTATAATCTTTTTCTAATCATCAGAGCTGAAATATGAAAACAAAACTTCCCATGCAGACATATCACAATATACATTACGTTCATTCCAGTCAAGAGGAAGCCATGGAGCCTCGCGACTAATTTGCACCAATTAAATTCAAAGAACTCCAGTCATGTGCTAACCGTGATGATCTCACAACCTGCTCGCATTGCATTATGTGAATCTGACCTGTCTGTCATCTACCTTCACACCATGTGAAATTTAGCAAAGCACAATGCATCGATGTGAACCCGACTTGATAATTAGAAGTCTCCATCATCTGTTCGCCAAATGTCGAACCTGCAAGGCTGGAATAATAGAAAAATCCATTGTCGTGTTGTTTCTAGCTCCGCAGTTACCTACGGGACCTGCTCCCTCTCACTTCCCGGTTCTCCCTGAGGTGTTCCAGCGATTATCTAAACTCCTATGCCCTTTATGTTCTCGCTGTTTATGCCATCTGTCGCACGTTCGAGCGCTCTGTCTGAACATAATACCTGATCGAGTGAATATTTTCTCCTACGCTATATTGGTCCGGATTGTCTTTGTTTACCGACGTGGCCATGAAATCTGCATTCATTGTCAGGTTTTTATAAATCCTAACGCCGGACACGGCAACAGGAAGTGACCCGAGATAGTTTGTCTTTAAAATCTTAAACAAAGCGTTCCGTTGTTTCCGTCCACAAAATCACTGTTGATAAAGTTATCGTTGATTCTAGCAAACTTTTGCTGAGAAATTTGATCAGTTTGAATTATCCTGTAAGTAATTTGATCTACTGGGTGATCAGTTAAGGGCACGGAGCGGCCATATCTCGGAAACTATTGGGCCTAGTCATACAGCTTCAAAATAAAAATTTATTTATTAAAAAATCTGGTTTACGCTTTTAATTCTTCTTGTTACAAAATGGCAGCAAAGTTGAGAATGATTAAAAAATAATCGTTCGTAAAATCGTAAAATCGTAAAAAGTTGATTGAAAAATTAATTTGATTTCAGTTCTTTTCTTTCAGTTTTTTGTTCTTTTTCAGCTGATTCTTTTCGTTTTGAAATTAACTAACAGGGAACTTCCTTTACAGATGATTTTTGGAATTTATGTCCCCTCAAAATAATTTATTATTTATTCTTTGTTTTCATTAGTTAATCTGAATGATGCTTATTTTTCAGTTTTTTGTTAGAATTCAGTTTTATATGCTTGCAAAACTCAAAAAATTGTCCGTTTTCAGTTTTCCGCAGGACCACTAAAAAAGAAAGAATGTAAATGTTATTAGGTACTGCTTGTTTATCATTTTAAGTTTGATTCCGCATAGCCTAAGAGACTAATATTAAATTTTGATATGGACAAGAACCATCCTATACAGTTTACGTGTAGGTACAGTTATAAAAGGTGGGACTTTTCTGCTTACTTGCTGCCCCTTAATCGAGATCAGGAAGTAAATAACGACTCACTGAGTCGGCAAGTTTTGATTTTCGATTCTGGCGTAATCGATGACGTTTTTAATTTGTCTGTGAGACGTGAGAGAGCTTACGCCTCTCCTTCTCTGCACTTCCTCCTCTCTGTCCCTCTCTCTGTGGTCTGATCGGGGAGCGAGCGATCAAAAGCAAACATGTGAATGAGTCCGTATTATCAAGCCGTTGGAAGCTTTGCAATCTGTTACACGCCACAGAAATCCTGACATTTTTCAAAAGCTCTTTAATCGCTATCGAACTATTGAAACCTGTTGCTGTTCTTTCAGGAAAACATCGAGAGAGCGATCCGACGTCGGAATATCCCGGCTGTTATTATTGTGGTGGCTCTATGAAATACTGGCGTTTCCGAATTAAATTTTTATAATCCGTCGCGCATGTAAACTTCTGTAACACGTCAACTTTCCCAACATACATTATGCAAAGCTTCCTCCACGAGAGAGACTTGTTTACCCGAAAAACATCACTTATTTGCCTATTTCACCTTCCAATTTCTATCATAAATATCGATTTATCCTATTCAAGCTGAAGATTGTCACCTGTTTATGTTCTTTTTATTATCCGGCTCGGTTTTCTTTTTATATCTGAATATTTTGTTTCCATTTCAGCTACGCGAATGAGAAAAATATCACCGTCTCAAGTAACATTTTATGTTAAAGTTACCTCAATTCGACGTAAATTACTGGTCAACAATTTTATTTCCTTAACGTAAATCACGTAACATTTACTGCTTATTTACGTAGGTAAGTACCAACGACTTAAGTGAGAGTAGAGATTACATATTATGTAAATTATACGACAAAATTTGGGAATTTTACCGATGAAGCTAAGCCGAACGCACTTGCGAGTGAGAAAGGAGATGATTGGAAGTAATAAGAGCTTTCACTAAGTCCTTATTATTTGTCTAAGACTATTATATTATTCTTATTATTAACTCAATTTAGGCTTGTTAGGTAACCGGCGTTTAGTTATTTGTACGATGTATCGGTACAATATAGTTATGTTTCTTACCAACTTTTAAAGTTTACGAAAGGTTATCGTCACTAATAAAAATGATCTACCACAAAATCGTTGGAACATTGAAGTAATATTATGATTATAATTGACTATGGGCTGTTGTGCCGTGGAGAAGAGCCCGGAATCTATTACGATTACAATTTAAACCGGCCGTGAAAGTCTACACACATTAATTAATATTGTGATAGTTGCAATCACTTCGACAGGTTGCCTAATATTTACTTCAAAGTTTTTAAGCTTAAAAGTACCTAGTTGTTGAAGTTGGGACTAAGTTTTTGGGATTTGAAATTAAACTTTCAAGTTTTGAAACCTTGAAGTAATGTTCAAAGTAAAACTAACGTTCTGGCTATTAATGAAAAATATTTTAAAGTAATTTTCATTGCTTGTTTTATAGCACATTTACTTTGAGGTTCCATGCAGTTATTCTTAAAAAATTACAATAAAGTAGCGGCAACTTTGATGAGGCGTTTCATTACTAAAAGGTATTAAGCATGCTTTCAGTGCTCCCACCTGAATCTAATATGACCTGGGCACGATGTAGGTAGGTTACGGTGTACACACTAGCCGCTCTGAAATGGCACATTCACCAGGCGGTGATTTTAGTTTCATCGCGACCGCCGCGCGGCGTTTCTGTTCCTTCTAGTCAAAAATTTATATACCGTAGTCGTTACGGTAAGGTATAGTCGTAGTAATAAAATTCTTACCTGAATTTTCTACTCTCGAATATTTTCAGCTTTTGTCACTGACATTGTTAATGGCGAGTACTTTAAAGACGTATTTAGAAGTCAATTTTTGTATAAATCAGTAAAAGTAAACAGCGCTATGATGTAGAAAGTGATGAAATAAGTTGTTTTCATAGTTGCAAGACAAAGAAAATGAGTACAACAGACAACAGCGCATGAGATAAACAGGAGATTCCATTCAAGTGGCAAATACCAGGTGATTACGTAACCGCTACGTCAGCGGAACGTAATTATATTAGTTCCACGGTCGTCGCTATAACTTATCTCTCACCTGAAAATTGTTTCCCAGTTTCGCGCTAAGCACGTTAGAACCGTTTTAATTACGTTTCTATAACAAGTTGTAAAAACTTTAAAGTTCCGGTGATAGTCTTTTATACGTAGTTAAGACTAAATAAACCTTCTTGCGCATCAATCGCAGAAATAGTGTATTTTTATGCGATTCAATAATAAATATTTTCTTCCTATTTTTTTTTTATAATGAATATAATGAAAAAATAATTCGATTTTTTTTTTGGGAAAACTCCACCTACCTACAAAAAAAAAAGAATGATCCTCTTGTGGTTTCGAACCCGCACCAACAGTTTACTAGGCAAGGGTGTAATGAACTGAGCCACGGTGCGTTTCAAATTTGTAGTGCTGATCGCGTAGGTATATGCAGTACGTCAGGTTCCTACACCTACATTTTATTTTTTAAACTAGTCATATCTTAGTTATTAAAAGACCAATTTGAATACTTTTTTCACCTGCATGTAGGTGATTTAATTGTCGTTGCGATTGCTCTTCTAATTTTCAGAACCATCCATAATTGAATGTGAAAAAAATAAAAAAGAAATTGCGAACCAATTTCATTCATTTAATAATTTTATATAAGTGTAAGCTAATTTTGCACAAGCGAAAAACTATTTATTTTTCGTTTAAAGTGCTACATTAATCGAGGCGAATTGAAGCTAAGACATCAAATTATATGTTAAAGAAAAAAAAATGGAAAATTTCGGTTCAACTTCTTCAAAAATGGACTCATAAACGGTTATAGAAATTGATACATTTTTACCCTTTTCCTACCCACGACACTGGCTTATTAATGGAAAATATGCTAATTTTATTGCATTAACTCAAATTTCCAATAATTTTCTTCAAATCCTGTTAATTTGATTTCAAAGTTTTTTTGCCATCTTGCTCATACAGGGGTTCAAAAAATAGTAAATTTTCCGAAAATTTAAATGGTCGCCATTTTGAAACGGCTCGGCCGATTTTGCTCAAGTGCAATACCAGACCATTCCTTGTAGACATCTTACTCTCACAAAAATTTCAGCCCCCTAGATTGAAAACTGCGGCCAGAAACCGTGCCTCAAGGACAGGATTTTTGGAACTTTGAAAGGGCACCCTGTAGAAGTAACGTAACTTTTGGAAATTTTTTCAACGAAAATCTAAAGTCATTCCAAAGCTTTACAAGAATCCAAAATTTCGTTCACTAATCTTGAAAGATAAAGCTATAGGAACGTTTTGAAAATCGAAAAATCGTGATTTTGGAGAAATAAATATAATATATAATAAATATATCGTGGGCAGGTGAATTTTGGAAAACCACTTTTTCGTGATCTGGGGGTCATGATCGGTGGACATTTGATGAGTTTGGGTGATTTTTGGAAAGTGATGTCGTCCTCAATAGTGTATTTTTTTGTTAAAAAATACACTAAAATGCTGCTTGAGGAGGCCACTTGTGACCAAAAGCAACAAAAGTGCATGCATTTCAAGTAGTCTATCTCTTTTTAAGCAGTTTAGAATTCTAATGAGTAGAAAAAGAGTAAAACTTAAAAAAATTCTATTCAAAAGGTATAGGTAGGTAAATTTTACGCCACTATTTCATATTATTATAATATCTTCATCATTGACGGTTTCCAATGTTATGGAAGAGCAAAAATAAATTATTAATGTTGTTTAATGTTGCTTAATAAATAATTATTTCGATTTTCTCGAAAACAAAAATAAACCGTGGCTTGGAAGTATCGAAAACCCTTAAAAGGTTTACATTCCTAAGCTACAATCGCGCGGATTAAATTGAGAAATTAGAATTATGATAGAGTGAAAATAAATAAGGATTAATTGCCATAATTTTTAAGGCTCGGAATTAGCGGGTAGGAATATTCGGTTAAACACAGCTAGTTAGTGTATAACTGTCTCCGGTGTGGAGATAAATTACCCAAGTTGTTACCTCGGGCCTGAAGTTCGTAGACGATCCCTGGGATATTTTAAAGTTGATTTAAGATGATCAAGAGGTAACAATGGGTACGAAATGAACTAGCTACAACACGTCTCGGAGTAGCTCTCTCTGTGCAACATGTCAAAACTTGTGAGACCCTCTTAGGAAAACACCTTTCCTTCAGAGATAATTGTTTCTGGAGTCGCGAAACAATGAAGATGTAAATTAAACCGCACACTCTTCGTTTACTGTCAGCTAACTAGTCTACATTTATACATTTCGGTGGAAATTCTAGAGAGTATTCCACCCAAGCGTAATTCACGTAAAACTTTCACTTTGAAAGATTTTCCAAGATTTTCTTCCAGATATTTAATCCAACATAATCAGCAGCGGAAGAAATAATTTTTACATCACGCTGAACATTATATTATCATACCCGGTGGTGTCCCTCAATGAGTTGGGAAATTACTAAAAATATCAAAAACTAATTTTTTGCAAAATGTGTCAAGAAACCTAGGTACACACTTTTCCTCACCCGGTCTCAGTACCTATATTCTTGTGGCCACCTGCACCTATTCACCTTCTCTTGGCGCGATGGTAAGATTCCTCACTCCACCATTTGATTATTTTTTGAGGATGGACTTTTCTCTAGCAAGCCTTGGACTCCAGACTCCTAGCATGAGCTCGGTCAGGGTGAACAACTAATCGTTAAGTTCCCGGATACAATAATTAAGCATCCTTCTGGCGGTTGACTCGTAAGTAAAGCTGCCGTGTTTACCAATCCGACTATAGTCTCCAGATCCTGCAAGTCTGCCATTTACTCTTAAATCGAATAATCACTGGTCAAATGGGCTTTCATTTCCATGGGGAAAGAACGTCTCCCCAATTATTTGTAGAGTATAGTACGGTAAGCTCTGAGGGATCTTTCGGGTACTAGTACTCAATAGCTGTTCCAGGACAACCTGAAGCTGCTGGTGCTAGGCTATTGCTTCGAGCCAGTCATCCTAATAAACTATGGTCTGTGGGTGTTCTTAACTATGGATCCTGATCTGGAGCTGTCCTCGAGTAGGTGCCATTGATTATCAATCCTTAATTGAGAGGTGGGGGGGTCTCTTAACAACTGCTACAAGCTGCTTCCTACGGCGCGGAATTTGGCGAGCCATCTTGGCAAGCCAGCCCGCCAAGTCACAGTCCATGCATTTTAGCAGCCGTTATCTATTTTCAAATCCAACTGACGGGAATATCGGTTCACGAGCCAAGCCCCTGAGCGTTCTCATTCCAATAGCGCATAATTTTGCGAGTCAAAAAAATAAAAACTAAAGAATACTTAACAAAAATAAAGGAGCAAATAAATAATAAAAATAATAGAATAAAAAAACTAGAATAACTAAGGATAAAAATAAGTAAAACTGCCCCTGTGTGTGAATAAATCTTTTGTTAAACATTTCTGGAACTTAATTTTTGCGTAATGAATGATATTGTTAGATAAATTTCCTAGGTGGAATTTCATTACTCGCGCACTACTCCTGCGTTACCTACTTTCTCGTCTTATGCAGTAGTCAGTAGTTATAATCGCGGGGGTTAATATTTGAGCTTAATTTTGATCTATGGACTCTAGAATCTCACAGTTACTCCAAAGCTTCTCATGAAAGACGTGTTTAGGCTTGTGGCTTCTTCTCAAACATTTCAGAGTACTCAGATTACATAAATATCAGTAATAAAGATACCAAACGGCTCAAACAATACGACTTGGATTTAGGTACTATATTCTACAATAGTAGGTATGTATATATATATGTACTCGAAATTTATTACTCGAAGTCAATAAGTAATTTAGAATTTTACAGTTTTGTACCTCCATCAGCTTTTCTGAATGCAATAACGCAGACTCGGGCGGCTTATATTTGTCGATAAAATAGGAGGAGTAAATGTATAACGATAGTCAATATCCTCGTTAGAATTCTAGGTCTCTTTGTAGGAAGGAATGCCGTCGTATATACGTACGGCATCGGTTGCTGGAACAATCAACATGAAAGGCTTTCAGCAAGGATAATATGACCCATTAATAGCGGAATGTCCATGCAGGAGGTTCTGAGAAGAGATCCTCCTCTATTTGCACAAGTCACACCGCACGCACAAACGCCGATCCTTGTATATTATGTACCAAGTGGTTGTTAATTATATTTACGACGCCCCGGCCAAAAATAAAGCAATCATTTACGAGTTATTAAATAACCCGAATATACGAGGCGTTCTGTTAGGTTGTTGTATAATATTCGCGAATTCCGCCGGTTTATTATCTAAAACAAAGTGGCCATAAAGTACACTTGGTTGGGACTCGGGACGACACAAAAATCACGCCACGCACACGCAACACCCCTGTCGATATGAAACGTGAACAGTCGTATATTATTAAAACACTTGCTTTGTATTAATGTCTCTTGACGGGAATACTTTGTTGCTTTAGAATATGCAAACGCCAAGAATAACTTACTTTGTTGTCTCACTTTTATTCATTCTAACAGTCGTTAATATCGTATTTTGTTTGTTTTATGGGAGTATATTGCTAGTCGTTACTCCTACAATTAATATCACCAACACCAACTGCTCAGAGTGTTTAAATCTCGTGGAAATAACTACGCGGACATGAATTTAAAAAAGGTGAGTCGGATTCCGAGAAATGCTAAATTCACTACTGGCTGGCTGCTCCTTCTCAGGTTACCTTTGATGATACCAAAGAACGAGTACTTTCTGGAACGAATATTTTCAGTCATCAGCCTTTTATGTTTCATTTTATCCTTTTTTTTTGTAATATAGGCACATATTTAATCAAAATTCGAGATAAATTTGTTTAATTAAAAAATCAAAGTCACGATCATGCCACCTCTATTAATAAGGTAAATTTAGAACCTACTGCAAAAGTCTCTTTTAAGACAGTTAAACGAAAATTGTACATAGAAACTGGGAGATTTTCATCACTCTCCAAATGTCATAATATTGTACGCTTTACTTCTCTCAGATTTTTTCCAAATTTTGCCCTTTTGTCCAGTTTAAAAAAATATAAATCCGATAAATTTTTATTAAACATTGTTAAGGTGGCTTCCCAGAACGCGTAATTTGACGAGCCATCGGCTTGGCAAGCCGGCTCATCAAGTCAAAGCTCATGCATTTAGTGGACATGGCTTTACAAGCCGTTTCTCCTTTAAAATAAATGCAATCGATGAAAACACCGACCCATATGAGCTGCCTTCAAGTCAAGGAGATACTTTTAGGTGTGTGATCCTTGTGGGAGACATTAGGCAATTTCAGGACGTGTGGATTTTTATCCCCCCCCCCCCCCCTTCTGAATTTTGCAAAAACCTTCCCTCCCTCATGTACCTACGCTATATTGATATAATGGTAAGTGAAAAATTAACAAAATTAAATTGAGGCATAGTGCTTGAAGAACTGGAGGTCTTATTAGATATAATGCAACATTTTCACATTTTCATAAAATGTTGTCTCGAATGAGCAAACATTAATGCAAAAAAAGATCATGTAGGTAGGTAGTACTTGAAAAACAAACACAATTGACGTAATCGTGGATGTTTTCTTAAACGCCTTCTCGATTCTAGTTTCTACGATTTTAGGTAAGAACGAGGAAACTCTAAAAATTCGTTCCGTGGTATTTTTTGTCGGACGGAAGTAACAAAGAAATAGAGTGTATTTTTGTGAATATTATAAAGAAATCTGATATGGTGAAGCGAAAGAGTCCGCGCTCCGCCAACTGAATACACCTTTGAAATTTATTGCCACAAAAATAAATAAATCTAGCATCAATACCTGCTACTTTATAGCTCACCTTATTGTGAAAAGGCAACTTTAGTGCGCGCTTTTGTCCCAATTCTCATGAGCCCACGCACTTTCCTCTCCGCGGCTTTGTGAAGCCCTTTTACATTCTAATAATACAAAATGTATTCCGCTTGTATAACCGAGAGAAGGAAACACTCCTTATCCTTGCTTCTTTGGATTTCACAATGATTTAAGTGACAATGCATTACTATTTCCTGGCAGGATTTTCCAATATAATTTATTTAATTACGTCTATATTTCTAATTTATCTATTAATCCCATTCCGTTCCCTTCCAAACTATCCGTCCCTGAATTAATTTTAGCACATCAGCTTGTAGATGTAGAAAACCGGCCGTATAATTACCATGCCGAGGTAAAAGTGCTATACAGTGTGCTCTAGTAAAGAGTTATTCAATGATATTTTATTATTATTATTTGATACATCATTAATTGTTTTTGAAATTATTGAACCATTTTTAAAGATTAAAATCAAATTTTTTTATTAGTTTGAATAGGGGGTTTGGTGTACCTAATAATATGGACTCGCGAATTTTTAAATTACAGAAAAAAATTTAGAGAAATCATCTGGTCAGGTTTCCTTGAGCCTCATTATGGATGTTGGTATGTAAAAAGTGATTTTTTTGATGTCCTTTTTTCAGATTTCGCGATTTTATGTATTCTTGTCAAATTTGAGCGAATTTGGTCGATTTAAATGTTAAGTGGCTCCCGTTTTTTCCAAAGCACAAGTGAGTTGTGTAAATATTGTAAATGGAAATTAATTTTTTCGAAAATTTCATTTTTCACGTGCATGAAAAGTTCAGGATATAATTCCTCATAACTTGCTTAGTGTTCAAGTTCTTAAAAATACGATACTTATAAAAGAATATTTTTTAGGTTCTGCCATTGATGTGTATAACAACTGTTCTTATCTTTTGAGATGTGTATTTGATCCACCCTATATATGAAGAATTAGGTCTCAACGATAATTTATATAAATGCTAGACGTCGTCGGCTTTCCACTAACTTTTATGTTTGTCTTCCTCTCCTTGTAAGCAAAACCGTGGATTTATGCCATCGTCGGTATAAAGATTAAGAGCCTCCGCATTATTGATGTAATTGAGTTAATCCGCAGCCCGAGAAACGCCGTATAAAACCAATATTTGTATGTGGATGTCCTTTCAATTGGTCAGATTACACATGAGCCGCTGCCGGAGGGTCTCCAGATAGAAGATCTGGGAAGGCAGTCTTGCTAACCCTGCGACTTCCCTTCGCTTCCTGCGGAAGTCCATCAGGACTCCCTAGGTGATTGTCGTGCTGCGGAATCGACATTGTTTTCCTTCATGTGTCCGGACGGACAATGGAAGGTTACGTCATCGATGGTATCGCGCACGTCTTCCTCTTTATGGTCGCCGCTTCCTCGGGGCGATTACTGGCGCAATTGTTGGGAGACCAGCACCTTTATCTCTTGTTCTTAGAAGGAAGGCAAGACGGCCGGCCCGCCGGGTCCCTTTGTGAGCCTCAGGAGCACGGATCTCGACTGTGCGGTTACGGTTATCGCATTCGTTATAGTTTTCTGCTCCCTGAGAGAAAATGACGAGGTAAGATCGTAAATCCTGCCAATCCAATCTCGGGGCTTTATTTTAGATTTTAAACTAGCTGAGATCGCCCAGATCTACTAGAGTGGTGAATATTATCATTCCGCAGGAATCGGAAATTCGTTCTTGCTCGAATAAAAGAAATGGGACAAGTCACAGAAACGATTAAACTTATATACATCCTTTTTAAAGGTCTCTTGCCTCTGCTGAAGTTGTTTATACGATAGGGCAATAAATTCAACAATTTGCCTTGCATTTTGATTAAGAGATTATAATGTTCCTGTAAAATGTAGGCAAGGCTATATTAAATTAAAGACCCTCCCCCATTTAGAACAAAAACAGCTCTTCATTCAAATTCAACCTGCGACTGATCACTACCATTCGCATCAATTAATTAAAAGGGAGTTCACTGAATATTTAAGTGTTATAATCTTTTTGGAAAATTGTGAGGCAGCATATCGCCAATAAAAAAAGCTGGAATCTGTAAAAAAAAATATCACAGGGGGTCGTCATGTTTTCGAACTGGGTGCATTAGTTTTTGTGCATGAATTTTCATCCTAATATAAGTCTGAGAAATATCCAGCAGTTTTTACCAATAGAAATCCTCTATTTTCATTAATAAATAATTTTTTGTAATTGAAACAAGCTTGACATAAACTTGACATCAATTTTCATCCCCTTGCTTAGGGGATGAAAATTACTAGACGAGGTTCCTACGGCTAGGACCGTTTCTCGCTTCTCTACTTCCATTTTTGCAGCCTGTCCAATGTCCATCTTGGAGACCTTTTGCCCATGACTGCCACTTTTTTTTTTACATCTTTTAAATAGTCTTCCTCGTTTTCTTCTACGTTCAAGTAAATCCAGTGCCATGATTATGTATTTTTAAATTTTTATTTATTTTATATATACAAAATGGTGTATCATTTATTATTATAAAAATAAACAAAGTTTATTTCAAATTTAATAAATCAGATTTCTATAATTAAAAATAAGGAGTGACAGCTCTTGCTTATAGAGAGGGGATGAAAATCACTAAACACAACCATTTTTAACATATCACCCTCTGCAGAAATGTTTACTACACAGACATATCGATTGAAATGTGAATATAAATTTTCTATACGTTTCCAAAATAAGGGTGAAAATTACATATAAAATCGCACAATTTTCTTTACTGGGTAAGAAGATACATATACTGGGCTGCTTAAGAAACCGCTTCCATATTACCAAAAAACGAAACTAGACGACAAATCTCCTTCGATCGGACTTTCCTTCTCCGATGTTTTCTGATTGTTTTCCCTTGCAATATAAATATTTCATTAGACATCTACAACAGTTTCACCTCCACCTCCACCTCCAAGAACGTATATAAAAACCGGGAGAGACAAAGAACCACACAGACATTCGTGATTGTGTGTATCCACCAAATTAGAGAAAGAAAGAGAGCCGACCATACAGACTAGGTATAGACTGGTGTGCGTTTCCTGCTCGTGTTGGGTTGACGTGTGCAGGACTATCTGATGCCGTGATTTAGTGGTCTTGGCGGACCGGGCAGCACAGGGAGATAAGAACCTGGATCACGGGACGGCCCTGACCTCCTGGCGGAGAGGTGAAAAAATAATAGCCATCCGCCAGTTTTTTAGGGGGTAGATAAAATATCTTACAGTAAACATACTATCAGGCGACGTAATTTATCTCAATAATAAATTTCGGTTCATTCTTCATTTCGCTTACGGATGTGTCTGGTGCTGGTGCTGGTGCTGGTGTATCTGTGTGTGTTATTCCTGTGTGCACGAAAGATCCTGACAAACAGCACCTACGTCTTGTAGATTGCAGAAGTTTATTTTATTATTAAGTATTTATTTCAAATTAATTGTATGCAAATTTTTTGAACGCCGATTTTATTTATTTGTTGATTTTGGACTGTGCTTTAGATATTCCATTTAATTTTTTAATGTGTTTTTATTACCGATTATTGATTATGCCACTACATAGAAGTTTTATTACTCTATCAAGGATTCAATTGTGGCTGAATTCACATCCCCTCGTAGACAAAACAATGAACAAGCACAATAACATGACAATAAAATTCAGTTAGAAATAAACAGCCGCAAATGAAGAAGACAATAATGAATAGACGTATATAAGAGCGGGAGGGGGTGTAAAAACGCATGTATAATAAGGGTGTCGTAAGTTTGGATGTAGAGAGGAAGATAAAGCGGTGATGTTCAGTAGAAAAGGGCGCTAATGAAATAATGATGGGGTTATGAGCTGCAGATTAACGGAGAAAGAGAGAGAGAGAGAGAGAGAGAGACAAAGATGTAGTAGGTATAGTCGCTATATAATAATATAGCGAGAGGAGAACGGAAGGAGTAGGTGCAATTAGTGCGCGAGCTGGAGTCCTCCTGTGGCAGAAGAAGAGAGAAATGACTAATTCTGGAGACAATGGTTGTAGTGGATGTAATAATTATTATGCACACTTTTAATGGGCCCGGGCATCAGTTGTAAGAGAGCAGAAGCAATGTTCATTTGAATAAAGATGGTGCAATAATCTCAATTAAAAATGCCGTCTCGAAACAATGGTAGCCAGGCGCCGTTAGAACTCCTCGAACTGCCAACAAATTGATAATTAATGTTGTGTTTATAATGGCGGCAAAATTGAGGAGGAATTAAAAATGTACCTACTCAAGAAGAGAGGCGCTAATTGCTGCGAAGCGCCGGCACGAAGGGTCATATATAACACAACAAAAGGCCAAAACTCGACGAGCAATTTGTCTTCTTTGTGAGCGGAGCAAGAAGACGGCAACTGGACTAATTTTAGGCAAGAGTTTTATAGTTTAGCATCGCTTTATTTAGCTTTTTTGTATAAATGTTGGAATTGTCTCATTTCGAGCTGCTATTTGTTCACCCTCATCTAGACTCACAAACGCAAAAGTAACGAAAAATTTCACCGCTCTCTAATTTCTCCTTCTTTACCCCCAGGTCTTTGTCTCTCAGACAACTTACCATTGATTCTCTAATAAATTACTAAGGGCTTTATTTTTCCCGTTATATGTCTTATATATACACCGCCCTAATCTTCTAATTAATTCCTATTCATCGAATATTCATTAATCTTTACTCTATTATATACTTACTTACTTATTAATGTAGAGAGCGTTTAAACATGAGTGATGTTTCAAAAAATAAATTATTAATAAATACTCAATTTAAGAAATTTATTATTTTTTATTTTATTTTTTAAATAGATAGACAGTATCATTATATTTTCTGTACCTATATACTCGTCATTGTATATGACAAAAACCGGATCTATTTACAAGAAAACAGAAAAACTTGCCTTAGTTTATAGCTACAGATGAGATCTTTGACAATATTTGACAGTATTTATATGTATAAATTGTCGGTGGTAACGCACTAGACCCTACAGTTATTATCGAATACTTACTTGTATTGGCAATTTTACGAGACCTCAAGAGAGTTTTTCTGCAGGTCAAGTTAAACTACCTTCATTAAAGTAATTATGAGGACACAACCATAAAAATATACGCCAAAAATCTGATCTAGAATGGTATTTGATGAGACAATTCCTCAAACAATACATAAAGGTATGAAACTTTATTTAACAATGAGCAATATCAAAAATACATACTTATGTATAAAATTACAAAATATTATTGTTAAAAACACAACTTTTGTTTTTATTTTAATATTTACAATGAAAATCATGAGACAAACGATATTATAGGCTCTTGTAGACAAATGACATACTTAGAGAAGCCGAGTGGTTTGGCTCCAGGATGCTTGTTTCAAAGAACCCGGGTTCAAACTCCGATAGGGCTTGTAACGAATTCCGAGGCATTCGTAGTTAATTATTATTTATTTTAATTAATCGAGGGGTTTATCAGAAGGATACAGTTTTTACAGCGGTGATTAGCAGGTTATCTCGCCGGCACCGGCTATATAAGCAGACCCAACGGAGATGCAGGTCAGATGGATCCGAGGAACTGACTCGAGAACCACTCTCCCTCCCTGTGAACTGAGCTAGGAGGTCTTCAGCAGGAGGCATGTAATGAGTGCACTCCGTCCATTACCCAGCCGGCTACAGCAGGACGATGAAATGAGTCGAGCCTAGCTGTAACTGGACGTCGGGAGATCGATGAGAGTGAACTGAACTCTTATCGACTGCCGGTCATAACAGGGAATCAACCGGGGCTGTAGTGAAGTCCCGGCGGATCCTTTCAGACGACGCCTGGCCTGTATTGAGGGCCAGGTAAACCAGACGTCGGATCGCAATGTAATGAGTTGTCGATCCGGCAATCCCGTCACGTCGCGTATTCCGGAGGCCGCAGCAGCAGCAGATGCGACACGCAGCGTGCGATGGTAAGGGAGCTACTGACGCAGCGGAGCCGGAGGTGAATCGTCCGTCCAATCGACCAATTAACAGAGGTGCATGTACCGACGCAGATATCTCCCGCCAATCAGGCGGCCTGCAGGGGACGAGAGCCGGCCCACATTGTTCAGGATTCAACAATATTAGTTTAATAGGTACAGATATGTGTAAATATCGTAATTGTTAATAAAGATTTTTATTATTCTAATTGACTTGTCACGGGTAAAAGGGGGCAATTATCCATCCCTGGGTACTCATCTCTACCGTACCGAAAATCCCGTTACAGGCTAATAAGCTTTTTTTCTTTTCATACACAAAATATCTCAAAATAATAAAATTAATTATGATGCCATTGCCATAGCAACATGCCAACAAGTTGAATTATTTATAAATTTATTATTTTTTCCTTCCTCAAAAAAAATAGCCAGTTGTAAACTGCGATATTTGATAAATCAAATGGGATCAATGAGAGCTATAATTTTATTCATTTTCTCCAACTTGCTTAGATTCTGGCTATACCTACTTTGGTTTTTGAACATCATATCAAATCAAGTAAACAAAAAATTAAGAAAAGTAAAAAAGTCGGCATTAATTTGACAAAACGACTGATGATCGACTAAATGATCGTCTAAATGGTCTCCAATAATTTCTCCATAAAAATTAACGGCGACAAAAGCGATTTCAGGGACGACCGTTAAAAGCGTATCAAAATAAAGTCACCTCAACGATTATTCCTCGACACCTTCCCTAAATCACGGGGGGGCGACTATACGTGTGACAAATCCACCACCTTTCAACCCTTAGCATTCCATCCCGGCTATAACATCATTGTTACCGAGCTATTCTGCGTCAGATCCCTATCCGTTCACCTCTGCTCTGTGCTGTGATTATGCGCTCCCTCTGGCCCCCCATTCCAAGGGTAGTTCACCCCCTGGTTAATATTGATGCGCGGTGTCCTCCCCAGGTGCTTCCACCCCCTGCTCCGGCTTAATTTACCTGTGTAATGAAGTGTGCAACGAAGGGTCGACGAGCCGACGCGCGCGGTTACTGGGAAAGGACGGCCTATTAATTTAATCGCATTCAACTGTTCTTTTATTACAGGTAAATTACAGGGATACGTGTTGTTGTTGGCGGGGTTTAATTAGCGCGAGCCTGGGTTCCATACATGGAGTTTCCCAGTTAATCCGGGTTTAAATTGTCATGCAAGCTGTGTGGCTCGATTCCACTGGAGGGAGATCACAAATTGTTACCGGGGAATTGCTGCTTCAGTGAAAGTTTTAATTGTCTACCTTTGGAAGTGTAGGCTGACGACCTAGATATCTCTGCATGAAGTATCTAGGTATATGGTATATGGTGAAGAATATACTTAGTAATTATTTGATTCACTTTATAAAATAAATAAATCTTACAAGTTTTTTAAACATTAGTTTAATTAATAATCCCTTAAAATGGGATGGATCATTTGGATTATATTATGACCCAGAACTTCTCTTGTAATAATAATTAAAGTCTGACTTTAAAAACACGTGCAGACAATTAGAAATAAAACTGACCTGTCCTGCATACGTAGGGCCCGAAACCTTTTATTTTTAGGGGTATATACCTTAGGAAACGTCCTACTAGGTACACAGACAGTCAAACATTTATCTAAATAATTGCAACTTTTTATCTCAAAAATAATAATTTTTAGCATAATCAAGTTTCAGATTTTTTTTATACATTTTCTTCCAATTTTTTCCACATTTTCGCAGAACTCATGAATATTGAATACTTCTTAACAAAGACCTATACAGGGTGTCCCAAGATTTCTTTATCAAGGGATATCTGGGTTATTTCAAAAAATAAACAAATGAAATTCAGGAAATTTCAACCATACCCCTGATTGATTGATATTGATATAATTGATATTGATATTGATAACCATACCCCTAAGGCTTTGCAGCTGCACCCTCAATGCCCCTTTACGCCTTTCCACCCCTAAGTAATCATCCCCCACTTTTTTTTTTCAAATGACACCCCCATATTTTTTTTGCTCAGCAGGATTGTTGACTTCTTTTTGAATACGAATTTCATAATAACAATTAACATTTAATATGACATTAAAATCACAGAAGCAATTATTATTATTAACGCCTATATCGAGTAACACCGGTATTACTAGTTAAGGTGGTTGGAGGAAACATTAACACAAAAAACAAGCAATTGCAACTCCTTGACAACCCTCGTTTGTTTTGATATTATATTGTTTTCGGCGTGCTAGATATGTCTCGATTTGAAAAAATCATATGACAATGTATTCAGAAAGAAGTCAACAATCCTGCCGAGCAAAAAAAATATGGGGGTGTCATTTGAAAAAAAAGTAGGGGATGATTAATTAGGGGTGGAAAGGCGTAAAGGGGCATTGAGGGTGCAGCTGCAAAGCCTTAGGGTTATGGTTGAAATTTCCTGAATTTCATTTGTTTATTTTTTGAAATAACGCGGATATCCCTTGATAAAGAAATCTTGGGACACCCTGTATAAGAGATTCTAGCTTGGGGTGATACAGGAATCAAGCCCAATTTAAAAATGAAAACCCAGGCAGTGATTTTCTCCAAAAAGGTGAACGTTTTGGAGAGAGATACTCGTATAATGATGATGACCGGACATAAACCCGCTCAGATTAGCTCGCAAAAAAGCCAAAACAACATTACCCTCGATGAGGTAGGCCCCAACAATAATAAAACAACAGCACCAAGGACGTTGATAATTCAAAACTACCAACTGAATCGCCTCCAACAGTTCAGTTGGCTTTTTCAGCAACAAAATCCTTCCCAGGTGCTAGTGCTAATTTCATTAAACGTCACTGAGAAAATCTTTATAACACCTTAATTTGAAAGCTTGAATTCATCATATCTGATGATAATTAAACTGGTAGCAAACTTAGGGTAACAGCAATCACTTGAAATGTAACGAAAAAGGTTATAAATTTATTTAATTCAATAAACCATGGGAGGCAGTAATTTATACTTAATTTCGAATTCTCCAGGGCTAAGCTGCTTCATTAATAGCCGAAAAGAAAATATCCAACATACGATATACAGGCGACACCACGATTCTAACATCAACGGTAGAGGAAATGGGAGACTTAATACAATGGATAGAGGCGCCGAAGCAGCGCGAAATGCTCGCTGCTGATTGTAGACAAGGCAGGCCTCTTGACATCAAACCTAAACCTGATTGGAGAGATTTATGCCAAAAGACAGAGATGTTCGAGCTTCAAACAACTGCGAATGGGAAGTAAAGAGAAAAATAGGAATTTCAAAAACATCTCTCGCCAAACTGGAGAGAGTCTGGAAGGATCACCAGATATCCAAACAAACAAAGAGTTTTTTCCATAGCAATCTATAGGTTTGAAACCATGACGCTTAACGCAGACGGATCGAAGTATTTGAAATGACATATACAGTAAAATGTTACGGTCACCGTCATGGGCCGCCCATAGAGTAAATTCCTCGACCCCAAGAAAACTTAGCATGAAAGACACCAATAGAATAGTTTACTGCCTATAGGTATACCATTCAGCGCAGAATCATATCCTTCGTGGGGCATGTAATTCGACGAGTTGGCATGGAGATGTTGACCATCCAAGCAGGAAAGGTAGTAGACAGGAGAAGAAGAGCCAGGTCGCCGAACAGATTTATCTACCAGGTTACGGATATTACGAACCTATATCAGTGGGAGAAATAATGACGAATGCCGAAGATAGGGAGCGCTGGTGCGACATCACTGACGTGGTACCGGTACCAGCGTCATTATGATCCATTGAGCCACGACGTTCGGATACAAGCATCGATGAAGAAGAATGCGTTTTTCTGATTGACCAGACGCAACGTTGCCAGTGTTTGTGATCTGAATTTTTGAAAGTCTTGCATATTATTGATCGTTGCTGGAGTTAAACTTGAAATCTGCTAATTTTATGATTACATTACCTACCTATAGTAAAATATGAAGAAGTTATTTCACTTTTCACTTGACAAAGCCGAGTGACAATAATAATTACAGCATACATGTATTTACCTATATCGACTTTTCAAAAGACGTTTTTCTTTTGTGCAATACATAGTAAGTGCTTATAGGGAGTTTCTCTTCGTCCCTCATAATTTCTAATTCTAACTTTAACGGCTCCCAGACGGCGGCCTGAACGTCTTGCAGTTCCCGAAAGGTGTAATCAACTAACGGGATTGTATTAACTGAGACAAGGTATGTGCGAGGAATCTCCAAATTGAGTTAGCAAACGTCGCTCCGCTCTACATCGTTGTTTTGTTGCATTTGGACACTGGACTTTATCCTGCCGGTGTACTTCGTCACCTCTAATTAAATCGTGGAAATCGATTCGTGTAGAATAAATTTAAATTAACTCTTACAGCCTGGTTGTTATTGCCCGAAATGATTTACGTGGTGGATATTAACAACATTCGTTTTGACGTTTTTGTGACATTTTTCTGAAACATTCAAGATCTCTTTTTCTCACCAAAAAAATAAAAATCGCGTACGAATGTTATTAACTACTATTAATTTAAGATTTGAAAAAATTAGTTTTCGCCTTATTTGTTGCAAGAAAACCAAGAATGAGTGATAATTTTTAATTTATTGTAATTACATGCTCTTGCGGTGATTTTAGAAGCTCCAAACTATTTGTGAGTATTTTCTTGTGTTTAATTTTGTCACTAGTTTTACCATAAAACAAACTAGCCATTCTTCCGCTATGGACGCTTTGGCCAAGGGATAATTTTGAGAAAATTTTTAGATCTTTATTTTTAATTTTTCTGCATTACTATTATTAACCTATTCAAGTAATTACATTTTAGTCATTGCCCGAAGTTACTTACTTCAATAACATTTTATTCTAATAAGGATAAACCTGGAGATATCTGCACAAAACTAAATTTGCATGTTAAATTCCTATGACCCACTTACATCAAGTCTCCATCCTGTGTAATAATACAATGATGAATTATTTCAATTCAAATAATAAAAACAATCGACAAAATGTTATTGGTCGAGCTCGAAAAAATATCAATAACATCGCAGATAAAGGTAGAGGTAGTTTTGATAAATGCCCCTGTACCTGTGCCAGCTCAATCCCATGCAGATGGTACGTGCCGAAGCAAAAATGTATGTCGCCGCGTATAATTACGGGGTTTAAATTGGCCGGTGTCAAGAATTTATTAGACGAAGCTCTGCAACAAGTTAGTTCAGCGAAATGGGAGTATGTGGGAGACATCTTATTAGCTTGGAAACAAACATGTATCGCTTATACACGACATTAGAGGGAATGGAGTTAACGTATACT
This sequence comes from Malachius bipustulatus, assembly GCA_910589415.1. Taxonomy (NCBI): domain Eukaryota; kingdom Metazoa; phylum Arthropoda; class Insecta; order Coleoptera; family Melyridae; genus Malachius; species Malachius bipustulatus. The sequence continues at coordinate 55,419,677 of OU342633.1, forward strand.
GTAAACATTGGCTCTTGGGACGGGGATTTAATTTGATTTTAAAATTGATCATAATACATTTTTTGTGTAAATATTATTAACTTCTCGACTCAATTCGGGAAGAGGGAATTGTGTAGATAATAAAATTAAATCTTCTATCCAAAACTATCCCGTAGCTCATTATGCAGACACATATTTTTATAAGAAACTGAAAATAAGCATTTAAATAGACGAACACATCCCTTATAGACATTTCGTCCCCTCTTTTCGCACTGAGATTTCGAATATTGCTACCAATCTGGCGCCCAACGTGAAAAAATGAGATCTTTGGTATAATCATGCATAAGCTATAAGCTATCAGGTAATGATGAGGATTATTTATATTATAATAGATTAATCTATTTTCTCTGATCCTGTCAATAGAAGATTAACAATCAACAATTGGCGTGTTAAAAATTAAATAAATTCACTGAATTTTTCAAGAAAAGTCATTCGTTTGCATTGGCAATGGCCGTTAAAACTCACTGCCGGCCTATAGGGATCTGCCGCTCTAGAACGCACTAATATAGTGCTTGAAAAGTAATCAATTCGTGTTGGTACCTACTAAGAAATCTTCGCATTTTTTTGGATTAGCGAATAGATAACACCTTATAAAGTTTAGAAAAACTCAAAGAAGAAAGAAAAACTAAGTTATATAGACTGAAAACAAAGTTCAGACTGATCAAAACAAAGAGAAATCAATGGTTAGTAGGTCTTATCTGATCCCACGCACACCGGTGAGTACTTCACTCAGTTTTGGCAAGTGATAACATTTTGCTGTGTGTTAGTAAGATATAGTCTACTGATGGTGAGTCCCAATTAGGACGAAACACTTGTTTCACAATTCCTCTACTCATCACATCAGCACAACATGAATGAATGGTGTACTGTTTTACAATTATGTCATTCATGTCTTGTCTTGAAAACAAAGTGACTTCTATGATTCCTTCTAAACTGCAAAATGAAATTAATTTCGTCTGAAAATTTTAGTGAACGGATCGCTTCCATGTATGACTTCATCGATCCAACGTGGGCTTTAAAGTGGCAGATTTTGAAACAATAATAAAGCGGTAAGCGTCGGCCGTCGTATCAGAACCGGATCGCACAAGAAGCCCGAGTTTAGCGTCGTTAGAGGAGAAAAAGAAACCCGTAATCGAGTTAGTGGAGACGCCGTTATCATTAGCGAAACGGTGTGGGTAAATGAGGAAAGAATAAAACTCGAGCAACCCTTGCCAGTGGGGGCGGCGTCAGCTGGGCGGGGGAGAGGCGAAGACTACCGTCTCTCTTGCTGTCGTTGACTTCGGGGGGCGCCCGGCCGCCTTCCTCCGAACTGCATTACTTATGCCAAAGGCAATTAATTTGTCCAAAGATTAGCCATGCATCCTGTACCTCGCCGGAGCCCCGACTTCTTTTAATTAAGTTTAATTAACGTTACCAGAGTCCGACATGGCGTGCTAAGCGCCACGACGCCGGCTGATCTATGATGATCTTATTATTTGGGGAAGTCGCCGGCAAAGGGTAAATGGTGGATATAAAACGAACATTCCGTGCCGCCGCAGTCACCGGAGATCTAAAAAGTTCACTTTCCAGAAATTAAATTGTCATTCTTCCACTCCCGAAACACTCCCGGATGCCATTCCGACTTTTACGAGCAGTTTTTAATTAAAACACCTATCAAAAAGGATAATAATCGATCTTCAATTAAGGCTCTTAGAATTCCTTTAATTCTTCCCCCCTTTTTCTTACAGCTAAAGGATTACTCCGATTTCTACCTCAACTACGCATTTTAATTTTTCACCCCGTCGAACTAATTTATGACAAAACGAAAGTTTTATTATAAGTACTCTGTATAATAGACCCTGTTCGAAAATTTGTTCGCTCCGGATTAAATTATTAATCAATGAAAGTGAATAATAGGAATTTAATTAATGAAAACAGGATTGTAAAAATTAAATTAAAACTTTTATTATTTTTGGTAATAATTAATAATTACCTATTTCTTATTGTCAGTTATTATCCGTTTGTTTCACGTCTTTCAGCTATTTATACTTATTACAATGCACGCATTAATATAGTAAGATCGATAAGTTTCAATTTCCTTTTCAATTTTATTTCCAGACATTCTTGAAAGCAATTTCAGGTGACCCTTTTCAAAGTTATCCTTAGAAAGTTACCTTTAATAGATTGAAAAAGTCGAAACTTAAATGAAGTGAAATATTCAAACCATTAATCTCAAACTTCCACTCTAACAAACTTTCATGCAATTGTACAAACAAGTTTTACGAGCAAATGCATGATATTCACATACATTTAATGAGCGTTTTTAATGATTCTGAATTAATTTGTTATAATTATTTTATTAGAACTAAAACAGATAGATTAAGTAAGTATGCATCCTTATCGTCATATCCGGTGGATATCAGGAAGAGATTAGACTTAGAGGAACATTTCCATTATTCCATTCGCATCAGAGGCAAGTATTTTCTTTCAAAAAATCATTTTTTTTTCGTTAGTCGATCCTAATTATTGCTTTTCTGCTAGACATGAATTTACCCAATAGGTATTTCAGCAATAATTTTGAAACTCCAGTAACATATTGGAACTAACTAAAACTCTTTAAGCCGTTTCTGCAATACAGACCATCTTCATTTATCGAGCTTTACTAACAAACAAAACCATTATTGGAAAGAAGAAAATACAAACAGATACTTTTTCTCTTGTATGAAACTTCTGTCCATTGAAAGGTTTTAATATTATGCGAACTGAGTACCTACATATACATAGTTTGGCATATTTGACCATATTTTATGGAAAGTACTTCCTTGCAAAAGAATTTCGGTATAAATGAACATGTCCATACTCATTGCATATAGTTCAGACAAGACGTGGCTGTTGCACTTATGGCAAGGCATATTTTAACTCGTTGATGCTACACACCCTGCCTCATTCCCATTTTTATATGTCCTCAGCTCTAACTGTTCAAGAAATATTTCCCGATTATGTAATTTGGCGTCTTGTATTGAGATTTAGCCAGATGCAATTTTTTGATGGGATACTCGAAGAATGTAGAAAAATCACCTTAATCGTCAGATTTTTATAACAATAGTGGTCCATTTTAGATTAGAAATTGGCGCCTAATGCAGCTCCCTTGTTGACTTTGCGCTCATATTGTTGCTCTCAAACTGTTATCAAATTCTTGACAATTGTGACGAAGCATGCGAGGTATCATCACCGACTAAAGTTGGTTATAATAGAACAGATGATGGTTGCTATCCAAATTATTTGCTTCGGAGAAAAATTATTATACAGGGCGTTTCAAAATAAGTGTCGGAAGATTGAAGATGTGATATTCCTTGACGGGATCTGAGGAAAAAAGTTCCTAATAAGATGGATTTCCAGGAGAGGTTTGGAAAATATTTGAAACCGCTTATAGCCTATAAAATCGTGAAATCGTCAAAAATTTTCCCCCTAACTTTTGAACCTGGCCTCGTATCGACAGACGGTTTCTATAAATTGACTCGGCGAGCCTGAATTAGTAGAAAACGACACCTCAAACTTATTTCGGAAAAAAAATCAATTAGGTAGGCTGCCTATCCATAATAATAACTTCTGGCGGATTGGAGAGTTTTAAGCGGAAAAAAATTATCGTGAAAAAATTTGAAAAATCTCATCTTCGTTTACTCGACTCCGCTGATTACGGGCAAAATACTTAAAAAACTCTAAGGTGTCTGGAAAATCAATTTTCCCTTGATGGAAAGCTCCTAAGTGCAGATTTTTGGGAGATTTGTTGCACAACTCGAGCCGGTTATGAAATCACCCCCCAAATAGCGCTGAGTCTTTTTAAAGGGGTAAGGATGTGAATTTTTACTACATTGGGAAATAAGCTCTACAAGTGATCAAAAGCTCTAACGTGATCTGTTTTGTAGAAAAACGGCATTTTATGATGACAAACATAAAAGTAGTAACGTGTTTTGTTGCGGACAAAAAAATATTTGTTTTTAATATTTTTTAAAGCAATTGATTTACTATTATGTGGGAAAAAATGTAAATAGCTCCCAAGATAAAATAAAGATAATATTATATTGGATGTTTCCGAAACTTAAAAGTGTGCAGAAGTTATGTTCTGCGTATCTCCATAAAGGTCCTCAGATATCGTCGAAAAACCCGTTTTTTATTTAGTTTTTTTTTGCAACAAAATATTAAAATTCAACTTGATTTCCTTATTTTTCCCCGAAAGAAATAGTTGAGGATTTTGATAAGTCACACTTACTAAAAGGGTATACAATCCACAGCGCAAGCAATTAAGAAACTCTGATTAGTTTAGCTCTGGTAGAATTTTTCTACAACCAGCATCAATCTTACAATGCAGAGGGGTTTCATATAAGATTCCCTTTTACTTAGGCCAGCAATGGCCGTTTAATATTTCCACCGTCTTATTCGCCCTGTAGATTAGAGTGGTTTAAGTCGCGGAGGAGCATCCAGAGCGTAGCAGACCTGGACAATTTATCATTGGCGAAGCTAATAATTCAGCCTGGATGCTTTTATTGTCTACGTATCGGGTGTGTTATGAAAGCCTCATGTCCGGGTGACAGATTGTGTCTCATACACTTGGGGTTCAACCTGGAAGGTTCCCCGTATCAGGCACGGGATAAAAAGCTCCCTTCAGGTTACTTCACATGAAAAATTGTAACGGACCTGTCCGACCTTACGAAGAGTAATTCATTTCAGATTCAGATAAGTTACTAGAATCCTACCGAAGGGAAGCCTAGCCGCTTTATATGCCAGGTATGAAATCAAGTCTCTGGACTGTTTTTTATTGACCATTAACTTCCCGCTTTTCTTCTCGATTTCGAGTAGGTATTGTCAAATTTCACCAAATAGGTAGGTAAGTCCATTTCATATCAAATTCATGTTTTAATTGAATAACTATTGCGATTACTTACGAACAAAATGAGATTATGGTTGTGCAAATTGTGAAAAAATCACCTGCTGGCATTGGAATGAAGTGAGACTTCAAAGGTTTTGATTTGTTCGATCTAACGTGTTCAATGTTTCACTTAAGGCTTCAGCTCACGACGCGGGACTTGGCGAAGCGATAAGGCAATACGGGCGAAGGCTACAAAAGCATGGTACAATCACTGAATGTTCCTCTGAGTAATCTGTCGGAGAGGTCGACATAATTATGTCATTCATACTGATGGTCTAATTAGAAGTGACCGCTGACACGAATATCAGGAAGTAGGGCACTCCTAAAAAAGGCAGATGATCTTTAAGGAAGGTTGACTGATGGTGATTGAAGTAAAATTATAAATCAAATCGAAATGGTGATAAATAAAAAACCTTTGTAACAGATTGAACTGTTACAAGGGCGAAACGGCCGTCCATATGTTTGGATCGAATGATTCTGCCTGCTTGATTATTATGGAGCTCAGATAAATGAGCTCAACCCACCAACCTTATAGGTAGGACAACTTTCTCCCAATACCAAAAAATTTAAATAAAAAAAAATTATTTTGAATGTGTGTCTTCCAATTTGAGGGGTTATAGTAGGTAACTAGCTGACGATGGAGAAACTGAGAAAGCTAGAGCGTCTAAAAACAGTTAGTAGACACACAGTTGACACAGTAACCGGGGGCGGTTGTTTCATTTAATAAATCGACCTGTTACGGCATAGGGTTGACTCTATTTTCAATTAATTCCTGAAGTTGTTTGTGAATTTTAAACAATACACTTAGTTCTCTGCTTCTGGTAGTCAATATTTTGATACGTGAGTGGTATCTGCTCCAATTATGAATACATTAGGACGGATATGTGGCGGAGGCTCATAGATAGCATTATATTCACGGCATGATCCATCGGCGCCCGATGTTTACACTTTCCCCTGATGGCGCCGAGTGCCGAGTACTACACCGCCGCTTCGATTCCGGGGCGGAATTGAATCGTTCCGGTGCGTATTTAATTGTCAAATCCACCTCTGTTGGGGCTTTCAATTTCGCCGAATGTTTATCTTTTGCATGCTTACCAGCAGTTAGTCGCTATGGCCCGAGTACCTTCACGCGGCGCCCGCCAGTCGTCATTTATAATTCTGTTTACTTTCCGGGAGATTTTGCTTTGTAATTTTGCCAAGGAGAGATCGGGAATATTATTTTTCCGACAATCCGTGTTGAAAAAATGGGATTTTAACAGACAGTGTGAAATTTACTTCTTCAAAAAAGTCGACCGCTATTGTTCATTATTGCGATTGCGATTGATTGTATTTATAACATTCTGCATTACATTCAAATAATTACATAGGTAAGAAATAATTATTTCTTTCTTTCGGTCCTAATTTTGTAACGTACATTTCGTACGTACCGGCTAGATGTCGGTAACACGGAGACGACGGCGGGCGTGCGCAGTGGGTGAGTGATGGTGGTTGTTAGTGCATCGACCAACTCGAGTTCTCGTCGACTTCGACTGTCAAGGTAATCAGGTGCGTTCATCTTCATACCGGCCCGTTCACCTTTCTTTTCTCTCCTGGAATTCGCTAGAGGAAGGTCGTTTCCGCAACACAGGAATTTTTAGCGAAATGGCGTTGTGAACTTTCACTTAAATTATTTTAAACATCGTCCACGTTTTTGGCTTGCTTTTTACCTGAAGACAATTTTTTTCCCTGGAGGCACATTTTTACCTGGAGGCAACTTTTACTCCCGGAACCAACTATTTCATGGAAGCAAGGTTCTTCTTCTAACAAGAAGGCAGCACAGGGGTTGTACCTGAAACCAAGTTTACCACCAGCTAAACTTTCACCCTCGCCCGAAGACCCTACGAAGCTAAGTGCCTTTGCCTACCAAGTTTTAACCGATCAATTCATTCAGATTCTACACGCTCTTGCTCCTTATTGTTGTTAACCGTGCTCAAGTTAATAATTTGTGATAATAACTGTGATTTATTTTAATAAAGAGTACCTGTTGTTCTGCTGACCTACTTGTTATTGTTGGCCCTCTTAGACTAGCGACTCAACCTACGACCCTTGTGATCTTTTGCTGTCTCATGCTCTCAGCGGCTATTTTTCCCCTCGTAGGGTAAAATAGTTCGTTTCAAGTGGCGCCCAACGTGGGGCTGCTGTTACCTGATGCAATTTGAATTTCTTGCAGGCTTAACAAACCCAAATTACGCACAGTACTTGAACACGGAATTGTCGAATTTATCACACTGGCTTCCAGGTCAACCGATTCAACGACAGGTTCCAGAAGGATGGGGTCCCACCACATTAGCCGTTTAGTTTGACGAAACGAGGACCAGGAGTTTCATGGTCGATGGTGCAGCTCCACGAGATTAGCCTGCTCGATCACCGAATTTAAATCCAACCTGTGTTTCTGTGGAGACTGAGGGAGGTACTACAGGAAGCAGTACTCTTGATGCCATTCTGAGAGTTGTCATTCTCATTAAAGGAAACTCTAAGTAGTGCAAGAGGGAACAGATATCTGTTAATCCCCGCAAAACTGTTATAGTACCGTTTATCAGAAGGAGAAAGTTGAAAGACTTATCACCCCCACCCTTTTAGCATAAGTTATACCATTTGCGGGGGAAGCTAAATATCTGGGTGTAACCTTGGTAGAATTCCCATCTGGAAAAGATTATCCACAGAGCAAAGCTTTATTTATGGAGCTCCAAAAGATCTGTGGAAAGACTTGCATTGGTCCAAAGCACATACGCTGATTATATGTTATGATCATTAGACCAATGATCGCAAATGGTTGTGTAGCTTGGTGGTCCAAAGGCATATAGCCTTAACCAAAATGAAGCTTTCAAGTTTACAGAGACAAGCATGATGAATCCTCCCGGACCTACCATCTCTTCACATATACTTGGAAAGCGACGCCAGATGGACAAAACGTACAGACTGTCACAGGTGGTATGAAACAAACCAGTAGCTTGCGTTATGGAGTCCACCAGACTACTGGACGACATTCTAAGTCACAGTCTTCTGGGAATGTCCTCAGACATGATACACAATCAACTACAATGCTGCTTATAACGTCCTCTTTCCAAGCAGAGACGAACGGGAACGCGACAGTACACTGACCGCTCCAGGACTCCAGCGGGAGCTGGATCCGAAGCAAATGACGCCGGGTAGAGAAGAGAATACTTCTCGAGTCTCGGTCATCATGCAAAACGGGCAGAAATGTATGCCATTGTATTGAGCGCATAGATTCTGGTTGAAATGCATTGTTGGCGGAAAACAATCAAAATATTCTCACACAGCCAAGCGGCTCTCAAAGCTCTCCGCTTCATCTGTTGCAACTCCAAACTGGTATGGAAATGTCAAACAGTACTTAATGCAATAGGTAAAAAACAATAACTACAATAACTACTTGTCTCTGGTCTGAATTCCAGGTCCCTTTGGCTTTGGTGAAAACGAAATCGCCGACTCTCTGGACAGAAGCGGAACTGAATTTAAATTTACAGGACCAGAACCGGTTGTCGGCCAAAACAACAATAAACACCTACTGCAGTACTAGCAGTCTACCAGAGGAGTTCAAAGGTGCTCTAAGGCCTTCATTGAAAGACCATCGAAGACCAGAGATAAGAAACTACTGAAGCTCAGAAGGACATACCTTACCATGAAAGGTCTACAGGACCCTGTAAAGTGAACCATCACTTACAGAAAGGATGGATAGCCGATTACGCAGAATGTGTTTATAGACAGAGGATGAAAAAACAGTAGAATATGTTTTATGTAACTGCCTATCTCTGGGAAGAAAAAGACACATAACGTTCGGAGGGAATTCCTTTGTCCTGGAGACCTGGTTGCTAACCACAATGCACCAACTTTGTCGCAATGGAGACGACGAAATCGACTCACTCACTGAATAATTATAATTCTATGTTTTTCTTCCGAGAAGGGGGGAGTATAAGCAACAAAAAGAAATCTGTATTGAATTTTGGTCGCAAGCTATGGGATAACCTGCTATATCTTTATTAAAAAAATTATTTTGAGCTCAAAGCGTGGAACTTGATGGAAGTAATTTACATGCGAAAGAAACCTCTTCGGAAAAAATCAAGAAATTCATAGTTGAAAGAAGGATGTAGGTGGTAGAGGTACCTGTTTTGTGGAAGCTATCCCGTATTAATTAAAGCGGTTATAAGTCATCAAAGTTTAGATATAATTTCTTTGAAGTTGAATTATTATGCGATTCACGGCAGATAGTGCCGGCAATCTTGGCCTCGCCACTAATCATGCAAAACGTGTAATTGCCGGTCGGGCCAACAACTTAAACTGAAAATTAGCAATTTCCCTTTGCCCGCACCTTCAGGTCCGGCCGGAGAGCAACTCGGTTCCTTCCAGACGGGATCCTCTATTTGAATAAATAATCAGACAGAATGCAAATATCCGAGGTCGCAGCATTAATTACCCAACTAAGTATATTATATAACCCGGGGAGTGCACTTGACGTTGAATTGCTGAATAACCAACTGAAAAATATCTCCAAACTTCCGCTTCTCCTCGCTGGAAAGAGGGAATTACCAACGGTAGCCTTATATTTTACATGAGACTAATTTCATGCATTTTATAATAGCGTCGATTCTTGCAATGACTTGAGATCTTAATAATCTGCCTACGACAGTATGGCATGACAATGTTGAGCTGCTCATGGTAGTTTTTATAGCGGAACAAAGCAATAAGGAATAAAAGTCCAATGATACCTACTTTTTAGCGTAAAGTGTCCTGAATATATTGAAGAAACCTTTCCAGTATCAGAAAAGCGTCGTAACTCCTGTCTTTTAGTGCTAATCGTCGATGACACCCCGCATGATCGGCCGTGACGTCGGATGGTGGGTGGCTGAGACTGCAACGGCGACTTGACCGCGGCCGGAGCCGCCTCCGTCTCATAAAAAGCCCTCATCCTTTATGGCCTATTTGCATACCGCATACCGGGGCTCGGCTCCGTCGCCGCAGCTAACATGAAAAAGGTGTTACTCGCCATCAAGTCTCCAACCAGACAGGCCTCTTCCTACGGGCTCCCTAGATTAATGAACCTCTGTCCACGTAGGAAACGGAATAATCCACTTTTCCAGCAATTTGCTCTACCTTATATCCTTTATTAACTTCCGCCACCCTCCTCTTTTCCGTAACTCCGTAACTCCTCTGGAGTTTTAATCGCTATTCATGGACGTGTGAGCAGAATCAACGTTCGCTTGTTTTTGATCTAGACGAATTTTTACAGATATCTGTTATTGTGGAGACGTAAGGTATTGGTAGCAGGAAAATTTATGCATGCTTTGATTTTTTTTCATTATGTCGTAAGAGGGCTACTCTTGATGATTAAAAGCCGCCTTCACAACAGAGAAGGGATTGAAAATTGTAACCCTCAATGAGTTTTACATAGTACATTTTTTCAAAAATGTAGTTCCGAAATTGGATTTGAAAAATACCCTCTTACAGAGAGTTGTAATACAAAACGTTTTAGTCTTGGATTTTATTCGTAAAATGTTGTAGGTACCGTTTTTGAGCAAAAAATAAAATAACGTCGTGCAAAAAAAGTAAATAAATGTTCTTGTCATAATTAAGAAACAAATTGATACAATAATTAAATCATATCAATTACAGAAATCCGATTATTGAAAAACAACAACGTTTTCTATTCGTCACGCTCCTCTGGTGGTGATAAAATGTCAGACTGATGAGCTGGAAATAACCAGTGAAACATCGATGTCTCTGTTTTTATCATAAAGGTTTATATCAAGCAGGTCCTCGATGAGGCATGGTAGCTGGCAAGGGGAACTGAGGATTTCATAAAGGTATGTGTTAGGTATTTATTTTGCCGGTTTATTTCATAGTGCGGGCACAGTCCATGATTATGTGTTTGAGGGAAAGGGGGTGGAAGCACTTTCGGCTCCCAGATTGGTCATCGGTTGTCATTAGGTATTTCCGTGTTAACGGGGTGTGGCCAAACCGAAGTCTTCTGATGACAATTTTGTCTCTACAGCTCATAGGAGGTAGGACAACTGGTTAACCTGAGGGGTAGATTTCCTTATGTATTTTCGAGGGGATTGTATTCCAGTGGATTGCCAAGAGGCTCTTGTGGAGAGTTTGAAGTGGGCTTTGAGATCTATGTGGATTTGGACTACATTACTATGATGCGGCTTGTTTGACCTCTTGGTCAGCTTTCTCGTTCCCAGGTCCAGGTATGCCAATATGAGATGGAATCCACATTAGAGTGATGGCTACTCCCAGGAAGGCGAGTTCATTGGAGTGGATGGCTAATACGAGGGGATGGTCTGTGTAAATGTTGTTGATAGACTGGATGGAGGCAAGTGAATTTATGCATATAGCTACTTGCTTGTGGTCAGAAGTTAGTAAGTTCATGGCTAGTTGGATAGCAAAAACTTCGCGTGAACACAAACGCTCAAGAAAGATGGTAGAAGATTTTTTGTTTGATGACTCGGTTACTAGAGGTGACTGCATAACCTACGCCAGATTATTTTTGGAAGTATTCGTGTAGAATATTTTGTCTCTAAATGAACATCCACAAAATGTACAATGGAAAACTCATTAAGGGTTGTAATTTTTAAAAAATTTCAACTTCTTTTGAGAGTGAGAGACCAATAAGAATATTGGTGTTGGGAAGGCTTTATTAAAGTAAAGTTATATGGAAAATTTTATTATTTCGTGTTTCTTCAAATCAGAGAAAAATAAAACCCCAATTTTATCCTCCATTTTGAAGACGCGTAAGTAACTCCGGTCCCATGCACCCACGCATCTTCTCCCCCTTGGCAAACTTTATTTATCTGGGCGGTATATATTTATACACAATATAATAATACATACTTATCATTAGGTAGTATTAGCAATGATTGTTTAATCTTTAGGACCACGAAGCGAAGAAGTTACAAAATTGATTGATATTTTTGGATAATTTTGTAATTTTGATTTGCAAAAAGAGATAAAATTTTGTTTTTTCGGAAATGAATATGCATCGCCACATAAAAATGAAACGTCGCGTGAGTAAATGCACTTCAATAAATTTCCTCGAAATCATAAATCTCTAAATATTATATTCTGCCCATTCTAAGCTGAGATTAAGAACTGTTTAGCTCCAGAACGGCGATCTAGCACCTAAACACTTCCCTGAAAAAACCTGGAAACGTTCTAATATGCAAAAGGTGCAATTAATCTCGAAAATTGAACAGCAAATAGCTCATTTGTCACATTTGAAAAAAATCGTAAAAATTTTCGCTTACCTAACGATCTGTGGAGCAGTATACCGCGTTGACTTGTGGGAGGAGACCTCTCGGCAAGTAGTTGTTATTCACCTGAAACAAAGAAGACCCAATTAGTACCTCTATAACTGTCAGGAGTCTTAACGTCATTAGGTAAATTCCAGGGTTTCCGCGAGACTTAAATATATTACCCTGAAAGTAGCGGAGAAAAAGCGCTCCCGAATAAAGGGAAATGCAAATGCCTTTCCCAGTCTGCTGCTGCTGCTGGCTCGGACTTAAAATTCTGTCAAGTATTTTTTCCTTTTGTTTAACCATCGAGTGCACCGCAAGTAGGTTAAAGTAATTATGCATTTATTTTAAATACCCTAATTATAAACAATGTTTTATGCTAATGAGAGATCTGGAAAAAGGATGGAAAATTAAAGGAGTTATTAACCTCTGATATTCATCATAATAAAATACTCCGTAGTTCTTTCAAATAATCTCTTATCCTTCGTCTTACGATTGTCTTCCTGTTACGATTATATGATGGAAATACGCTTCCTATTATTAATTTCCTTACAAGAAAAAACAGCAGGTAATTATTTTTACCATAAAAAAGGGTTTTCCAACAGGGACGCTCGAACTTTGACAGTATACATAGCGGCCATGCTGGTGAAAGTAAAGCTGTCAAATTTTGATGTTTTGGTAATAAATTTTGGGGAAATCACCATGAAGAATTACGGCGTTGAACAACGCGTGTAGAGCATTAAAATTTACCATCTAAATGAGTGATGAGTTCGAGACAAATTTGAATTAACTGCTTCAGTCAACAACCTAACAGGACCGGTTTGTCGTCATAATGTGAGGTCTGCAGAAACATTGCTGCAAGCTGCATGAAACGAGAGTGTTCAGGATAACTCGAGGTAGTCAATTCCTCGTCGCGCCCAAGAACTTGGGTTATCATGGACCTCAATTTGGCGGATTTTGCATCGGGACTTCGGTCTGCACGCTTACAAAGTTCAATTAACCCAAGGAACTAAACGTAAGTGGTCATAAGTAGCGTCGAGCATTACTGACTGGGCGTTAGAGCAGTCGACAGTAGACCGCGATTTTGGAAAAAAAAATCTTCAGTGACAAGACCAATTTTTGGAAGATTGGCTATGTCAGGAAACCAAATTGTTACATTTGAGGAGATAACAAACCACGTCAGACCTGTCAGCTGCAAATTCATCCAAAAAAGTCACTGTCTGGTGTGGGTTTTGGTCCCATAAACATAAAACCCATAATAATGAAGTCGCGCGGTATAAACTGCGAGAGGTACTTACAGGTCGATGATAAGAAATGTTTTGAAAACGGCGTTACGATGCCATACAGCTCATGCAGCATTCCATAATTTATCCATTCACTGATGGTGTGCTGCTTGGTGATATGTAAGACTTATGAGCTGAAAATGATCAATGAAACATCGATGTCTCTGTCTTCACCGATCGTGTTGTAGTGTCCTTTAACGAGTTTTATTGTTAATAGGTACGAGTAACTCCGTTTTGGAGCATGCAAAATGGTACTTTTTGGCTCCTTCCTAATTCGCGATTAAGAATGAAAAGTAGTCTTTTGCTATGATTATACATTTTAGGCATTTTTAACCCATTTTTTGAAAATCGGATTGATTTTCCCCAAAAAAATATCTCAAATAGTCGCTAATTTTATAAATTTATCTAAAATCGGTCTAATATTATTTTAGACAAAAGATGAATGACATGTTGTCAGACAACATGCCATCCATTAATGTTGTGCTGTGAGCAGAGGCGGAAATTGTAGACACGTGTTTCGTCCTGTTTGGGACTCTTCAGTACAATGTATCTACCAACACACAGCACAGTTTAGATCACGGATCCCGTGAGCAGAATGCAATGAAATAAAAATAAAAATAAAATAAAAGGCACGGTGGGTTCGGCTTGCGCCATAGGATACACCCCAGACAGCTATAATGCATGCCAAAAATGAGTGCAGTGCCTCCCGGTGTGCATGAAGTAGGTAAAGTCCCTACTAGGCGTTGCTAGACAAAAGATGAATGACATGTTGTCAGACAACATGCCATCCATTAATGTTGTGCTGTGAGCAGAGGCGGAAATTGTAGACACGTGTTTCGTCCTGTTTGGGACTCTTCAGTACAATGTATCTACCAACACACAGCACAGTTCATGCACACCGGGAGGCACTGCACTCATTTTTGGCATGCATTATAGCTGTCTGGGGTGTATCCTATGGCGCAAGCCGAACCCACCGTGCCTTTTATTTTATTTTTATTTTTATTTCATTGCATTCTGCTCACGGGATCCGTGATCTAAACTGTGCTGTGTGTTGGTAGATACATTGTACTGAAGAGTCCCAAACAGGACGAAACACGTGTCTACAATTTCCGCCTCTGCTCACAGCACAACATTAATGGATGGCATGTTGTCTGACAACATGTCATTCATCTTTTGTCTAGCAACGCCTAGTAGGGGCTTTACCTACTTCATGCACACCGGGAGGGCACTGCACTCATTTTTGGCATGCATTATAGCTGTCTGGGGTGTATCCTATGGCGCAAGCCGAACCCACCGTGCATTTTATTTTATTTTTATTTTTATTTCATTGCATTCTGCTCACGGGATCCGTGATCTAAACTGTGCTGTGTGTTGGTAGATACATTGTACTGAAGAGTCCCAAACAGGACGAAACACGTGTCTACAATTTCCGCCTCTGCTCACAGCACAACATTAATGGATGGCATGTTGTCTGACAACATGTCATTCATCTTTTGTCTAGCAACGCCTAGTAGGGGCTTTATACCTACTTCATGCACACCGGGAGGCACTGCACTCATTTTTGGCATGCATTATAGCTGTCTGGGGTGTATCCTATGGCGCAAGCCGAACCCACCGTGCCTTTTATTTTATTTTTATTTTTATTTAATATTATTTTGTTGGAGTATTGCTCAAAATTTTTTGACTGGCACTGGTTAATCAAAAATAAAATCCATTTGGCAAGTGAGAATTCTCAGGAGAGATAATAGTTTTATAAACTATTATTTTTGGGATTCCACATCCACCAAAATTGCGCTCAAAAATCGACATTTTCTTAGGTGTATGAAATTTGAGATATACCGGCGCCAGCACCAGGGACGATAATTATGATTTAAAAAATGAACACCTTAGTCACGGATTTGATTCGAGCTTTAATCAGCATTTATGTGCCCCGGGCAGTATTTCAGCGTCGTTGCAGCCTCGATTAATGATTGTTTTACAGTGTCAAATACAGCGCGTTTACGACACAGGACATGGATTTAATTATCGCAATGCGAATATAGCACTTGGAACCTGGGAAAATTTATTTGTCAAATCATAAAGGAATGTTTATATTGCAAACAGTGATGTACAGTCGGCCCATCCCTAGGTATATTTAGTAGTGGGCTAATGGGGTTTGTAGTGATTAAAATTCTGTTTATTGCCACAGCGGCTATTGTTGGTGCGTGGGCCCGTTTTATGCCTGCCCGGATCTGATGAATAGAGGTGCAGACGGTCCATAATGGCATTATTGCCAATCGTCGATATTTTATTTGCTCACTCATTCGGTTATTTTTGATCCGGATAAATAAAGGTATAATCTGTATTTTGCCAATTGCTTTTCTATTATAATTGTAAATTATATATGCGAGACCAGACGAATTTATTGCGGTATGGAATATACATTCACACACAGATTTGCTGAGCCGATTATTTAGCCGCCGAGCTTTCTGAAAGCCTATAAACTTTTTTAGGAAAATACGGCATGAATAATGTGACCATCAGTGGTTACTTCATCAAAGTAACAGTTTTATAAATTTTATTGTCCTATAATTTTTTTAATTTTTATCTCTTCATAATTTAATAAATCTTTATCTTTATCATATCTTTATGATATTATAGCGAAGATAAATAGAAATTCATTGGAATAGTTGAATCAGTCCATTCTTTTAAATTGAACCGGCAACGCAACTGCCAAAAATGAGTTAATTCTAATTCTTGGAAGTTTTTGGGGAAGTCAAATTTTTGACGTGACTTTATACACTTACTCATTAGCTTTAAGTACCGTACCAGTTTCGGTCTATTGGACCACCTAAGGGGTAAAAGGACGGCATAAAGCAAGAGGTGTTGAACATCCAGAAGAGTGTTAAAAAAATTGACCAATCTAATGACATAAAAATTCCAACGAAAATCAAATTGAATTTTTAACACACCGTAATATTATCAATAGTTTGATTTTCGTTGGAATTTTTATGTCATTATGAGATTTGTCAATTTTTATGTCAATTTTTATATTAACACCCTCACTATGAACCACTTCTTCTTTAGTGAGTTATACAGGGTGTTTAAGTTTGAATATTTTTCTAATTTTTTTTCTTACAGTTCCTGGAGTTTTTCGGGTATTTAACTCTTTGTATAGGTTACGCTGTAGGACTTACATCATTGCGTGCATGACAAATTGTTGTGAGAATCTACAGGGAGATTTTTTCCCTGAATTTCTCCCATTTCTCCCCCTGAACTTTTTTTGCGGGTGCGCAGCTGGATTCCAAAAGTATTTTTTTTCTGATTTATTTTGAAACTTTTTGGTCTCTTACAGTTTTTTTTGCATCTGCAACCGTTATCAAGAATAAAGAGAAAAAATTTCCTCTCTAATTCGTTAGACAAAATTCAAATTTTGAAATGGTAAACTGGCATTCATTTTGACATGAAAATTAAGCCTGTGATGACCCGTGTGATTAAAGTTTGACTAACCTCAATTAAAGAGCTATAAAGGAAAAAAGAAAAAGCATCAAATTTCAACTCCCTGCAGGTCAGTAAAGTGAAGCCTTTGCGGATCTTTGTTTATATGAACTTTCAATCATAAAATAATCAAAGAGGGTAAACCCCCTTGCGTAAGTAAATGATATTATTTAAGAACCAACCGTATAGGTAATTACTTATTTATATTTATATATTTCATTAAGAAGATTTTGAAATTCTATAAGCTATAAAATGAAATTTGGCTCCATAAATTTTATTTATGAAATTCGAAGCAAAAGTAAACAGAAAAAAATTGTGAACTTTCAATTATTATTGAACTCTCCAGAATCCAGCTATTAAACGATGTATAAAATTACATTCAAAAAATTCTCCAGATAGAAGAAATGAGAAATGAGGAGAAGAGAAAAATCAGGTGATTTTCCATTAGGAATAACGGGGTCGACGGCTGGTCGGGCGGTTATTTCAATAACACCTCAGTGTGATAAGACAGCTGGACTAATTTAGCCAGTCAAGAGCAGTAAGTGTTGAGTGGCTTTTCAGAACTTCTGAAGTAAAACGAGAAAAGGAAGCTTTTAACCAGAATCAATACAAAACATCGCTGTGCTCCTCCGAACGGCCGTTGTGTATTATATTCGGTTCTATAAGGCGCTGATGACGTTGTATTCTACACTTCTTGCTCTATGTGGATCAATTAAAGAAAAGTAGAATCGTTTAAGGGTTCTTAACAATTATTAGTCCTTACTACTAGTTAAAATGTAGAGATGTCCCAAAAGTAGTATCCACCCCAAAAACAACGAGTAATTATAAAATAATATATTTCAAGGGTCCCAACAAGTGGTCTTCGAGAAACGCCGTCTGTAAATTCACTCCCATTTTTCCTGGTTGTGCATGGTGTTCATCACGTCAGGTCAGACGGTTCAAAACTCAATTCTACCATATCTCCTTATACATAGGAGGTCCGCTTTAAGGGAAAATGCATGAGGATTTCGGTTATTTGAGTGATACAAAGTAGGTTCAATTGGGGTAAAGTAATTTCAGTCGTTTCTGATACATCCTGAAAAAATTTAAAAATATAAAACTCTTATTTTAGCCGCATCTACTTTGCTTTTCTTATGGCCACCATATTGTTTTTAGACCAGTGCTGAAGCCTTTCAAAAAGACAAAAAGCGAGAATATAACAAAAATGAGCGGAAAAATAAATTACGGGCGATTTGAGGTCGGGAAGTGGGAGGGGGTAATTTTTTATTCGGTTTTAATCGGTTTATCACGGTTTTTAGCAAAACTACAAGTTCTATGGGAAAAAGTTATATGACAAAGTTGTAGGTAATAAAAAGATCTACAGCTTTTGTTTATACTTTTTTCACATAACCTCAAAATTTAAGTGAAAAATTCAAATAACCAAGTTTTTGTTTTACTTATTTTTATCTTTTACAAAAATTTTTTTTTTACAAAATTTGATGAAAATTTAGGTACCCTGAAACATCACCTTAATTTTCAATCGAAAATTCTCGTGTCAAAACATCTGCTTTTTTAAAAAAGTCGATGGGCTTTTTCTTCGTTGAAATCTCTACTTTCTGATAGTGTTAAAAAAACTTCATAAAACTTTGTAAAAAACTTTTTTGGTGTTCAGTTTCAAAAAAAGTTCTGATAAACCCTGTTGATACGTTATTAAGTAAAGGAATTACACACTCCTAGAAAACCATGATCGATAGATGGCTGATTAGCACTTTATTACAAAGTCCTGCAAGTACCTACTATAATATAAGGACACCTTCCTTACAGGAGCCCAGCGCTGCTACTACTGTTCCGTGGGAACGAAATACGGGCAGAATATCCTGACCGGAGACCGGGACACGAGTAAGTTTAAAGCCGTTGGACAAACATGGACACACCTAAATCTATAACCGTCTCTCTGCTTTCAGGAGATTATCGGCGAACAGATCAAAACCAACTTACCGGAATTTGATGTTTAAACTCCTCTTAACACCGTTAAATGCACTGAATCTAAAACACACAGTCCTGCAATTCGGGGCCGGAGTGAGTTAATTCCCCATGTCGATGGGCCCAATCAGATTCCACCTATCCCTGCGTCACCGAAAACAAACGACAGCTGAAATAATGAATTATTTAAAGGACCTATATCAATAATGCCTACTATGTTTCACTAAAAATATAATGCTTCAAAATGACTAATTAATTAATCTCTCTTTATAATATGGTGATGGTGCTCTGTATGATGCTCATACCTGCGATCCACTATTACATTTTCATTATAATTAAATTCATGATATTTATTGAAAAATTTCAATCAAAAAATTATTGACTCTTCAATAAAAATGGCTTAAGTACTGTGTCACTGTCTAAAGAAGGTGAAATGTTGAAGAAAATATTAATGTTAAAGCTGCTGATTGATGGCTGGAGTGACACAAGGATCATGTCTGAGACCTACATTGTTCAACACTGAAAAAATATCGTTGATATGCAGATGACACTTTCGATGTACCTTAAATCGATTTTCTTGATATTTGGCATCAGCAATGTGGATAAGGCTGAATGAAGTAAGTTTTGCTGAAATCAAAACCTGGAGAAGTGAATTTCTTGAGGCAGAATGCAGCTTAGAGTTTTGGTGGCTCAATGATTTGTGTTTGATGGGAGATTTAGATTTATCTCGAGATTTTGTGTATTGGCGTTTCCTGGTTGTTTTTTTGGTATATGGGTGCTCATTTTATCTGAAGACATTGAAATAAATCAAAAACTATGCATCGAATTAAAAAAAGTGGGTTATGAAAATTGCTCGCGTCTGGGAAGGGGGACATCTAATGATACCAAACTTGATCAACCTACCCCCACTTTCTAGTGGTGTGGGCAGCTAAATGAAAACCCACTTTTTTCACTACAGATTCGGATTTTGCGGATGAAAACACGCAGGAAATTGCTCCCCTTTCTCCCTCCATGCAGGTGTGGTGGTGTTGTTGGGGGGGGGGGAGGGGGGGCTAAATTTCAAATTTTGGATAGGAACCCTTATTTTATTGCCGATTCGAATTGTATGTTTTAAAATGAGTAGAATTTTCTTATAATTTTTTTCTTGAATCACGGATCTTTTCGGTTCAATTTCAGTATTAAGACAAATAAAAAATAAGTAATTTCGTCGATTACAGCGCCATCTATAATGAATCTAAAAATATTTTACAAAGATACCTTGTCTATTATTGGTCGTAAAGACCAAATCTTCAATAAAAAATAAGGGCTCCTAACTAAAATTTCTAATTCTCCCGCTGTTCTCATATAAGATTCCAAAGTTGCATTTCCCCACCCCTATAGTACGTTTTTAGAGTTCAGTATCATTAGATGTCCCCCTTCCAGACAAACAACTTTTATAAATTACTTTTTTTGATCCGATGCTTAGTTTTTGATATATTTCAATGTCTTCATACAAAATGAACACTCTGTATATACTAAAAAACAACCAGGACCAGGAAGCACCAATAGACACAAAATAAGCTTGCATGATGCGGATCTAATGCTGTTGAACAGAGAGTGGTGATGGAAGAACAGGAGCAGCTCTTTTGAGCCATTGCCAAAAAATTCAATGCTTGAGTTGCTTATTAAAAAGGGTTCACCTAAACCTTATATTTTTTATAATGATTGCGGTGGCATCGCTCTTAAGCGCAAGATGTGATTTTTTGAAGAAGAAATAAAATTTAGCATGTTACATTTATTTTATTGAAACCTGTGTGAACAGATGTTTTCATTTCCTTGATTTTTCCTTAACCGATACCGAAAAGCAACAGAATTTTTTCCACAGAATACGTCCCTGTCTGTACGCGGCCAAAGAAGGGAAAAAGGCATTTCGAGACGCTTTATTCCAAATGTAGCCTTCCATCAGGAGTGAGTTCGACTCTCTAAATCTGAATTTGCATTTTAGATTCGCACTTCCCGTCCAAATCGGAATTAAACACTTATTTCGTTTATCAATCTTCTTTGTTTATCTTGTCGGTAAGGAAAGTTTATGATGGAACTCCTCAATCACCTGATTCAACCCGGTGGCGATGATTGTTTCTCCATTCTCTGAGCCCCTAAATCAACCTTTATCTGATTCTGCTTAATCAGTTTCAAATCTAATTATTTCTCATCTTCGGTTCTACCTTGATAATTCCAATCGTGATTCAATTATAGATTACTTCCGCTGATCCTGGAAACTTACAATATGGAAATCTCGTCATTTCTGTATCTGCTTTTGAAATTATTATTATAAATGCACATAATACTTTATCCATTTTAGTTGAAAGAGTAAACACTTCCTTATTAAATAAGAGTGGAATTATAATATTTTGATTAATAGTTTTTGTAATGGAAACTAAATTTTGGAAATTTTGAGATCTTATAATAATTTCAAGAATATCATAAGGAATCCTCATATATGACTGTATGAGGAATTTTGCGTTTTTCCTCAGTGGGAAATAAGAAGTTGGACACGAGCATGGTTATGTAATTGGGGGGAGAGATGTGTGCCGTCTATAGGTTATTTTATCCGGCACAACATCCAAGTGGTGGTGAGTCTTATTTTCTCATTCAAGTCACGTTCCTTTAATACCGTCACACATACACATATCCAACTATGCTTAACTGCTTAAATTTGTCCAACTCCATCAGAGATCCCGAATTTTTCTTTCGCAGTGGCCACTCGTAAACAAACAATTCATTAACCCGTTTAAGAATCATCCTGAATCCGGCAAACGATCCTTGTTCATCTTATCATAAGCAGCATGAATATGCGAACTTAAATGTGAAAATTTCACCTCCTTTGGAAACTTTCTCCATAAATAATTGATGTAGGAATTGAGCAATTTTTACCTATTTTCTACCTCCGCGTAAACTAATGATAAAACCGATCAAAACGCAGTTTTTTTGGCACAAGTGTTTGGTTTAGATTACGTTCATTTAAATTTGATTGAAAAATTTTGTTTAGTTTTTTAGCAGTAATTTTGAAACGACTCGACCAATGTTTCAAACCAATTCAAACGTAATACCAGAAAACTCCCTCTAGACATCTAACTATTACAGAAATTTCAGTTTCCTAGATTGAAAACTATGACCTGTAACAAAGTGACAGAAACGGGTTCTTGCGAAGTTTGAAGGACAACCCAGAACAAACAGCATCTTGTGTTCGATCTTTTGACAAAAAAAATCACAATTCTCCAAATTCAGGTGTAACGTACACCTTGTACGTACCGGCTAAAGGCCCGCAACACGGAGACGACGGCGGGCGCGCGCAGTGAGTGAGTGATGGTGGGTTTTAGTGCGACGTAAACACCGGCCGACTGGAGGCCTCGAGTTCGTCGAGCCTCGTCGACCTCGACTGTCAAGTTGCAATCAGGTGCGTTTCATCATCATACCTGCGTTTTCACTTTCTTTCTCTCCTGGAAATTCGCGGATGAAGGTTCCGCAAACACCTTAAGTTTCCTGAAATGGCGTCGTGAACTTTCACGTGAATTATTATAAGAATCAACTGCGTTTTTGGTTTGGTGAGTGGCGTAAAATGATTTTATTAATTGTGTTGGAATTATACAGATCATATTTTGTTAATACCGTATGCTAATTAATTACAGCTTTTAAATCCGATCGAGTTTCGCTCCGCTTGTAAAACTTTGCCGATCACATGTTTGATCTCAACATATCTTGAGGACGGGACATCATTTTATGTACCCTCGGCAAGCAGACTCGATCGGACCGTTCATTAATGCAAGAGTGTTTCTGATACCCATGAAATTACAGCTTTTTCCCTGGAGGCATTCTTTTCCCTGGAGGCATTCTTTTCCCTGGAGGCAATTTTTCCCTGGAGGCATTTTTTTCCCCTGGAGGCATTCTTTTCCCTGGAGGCATTCTTTTCCCTGGAGGCAATTTTTCCCTGGAGGCATTTTTTCCCTGGAGTCAATTTTTTCTTGGAGGCAATCTGTTTCCTGGAGGCCATCTTATTCCCTGAGGCACCTGCCTTTTCCGTGCCAAGCAGATTGTCCGGAGCCAAGCATGAAGATCCAGGCCACTTCCAGCTAGACTTACGAAGCTAAGTGCCTTGTGAACATCCGACCAATTCATTCTGCTCAACCGCACGCTCTGTTCTTTTTTAATTGTTAACCGTGCTCAAGAGTGTCATATTAATAGCGGTGATATATTTTATATTTTTCAATAAAGAGTACCTGTTGTTCTGCTGACCTGCTTGTTATTGTTGACCCTCTTGGACTAGCGACTCAACCTACGACCCTTGTTTTTTTTCTGTCTCATGCTCTCAGCGACTATTTTTCCCCTCTAGGGGTTAAATAGATCGTTTCAAGTGGCGCCCAACGTGTCTATCTGCCACTAATTCGTTTCACAGGTTTCATAAGGGTTTGAAATTTTAAGCTTAAAGCTCGAAACCTCCCATCAAGTACAGAAGAAATTAATTAGCCCTCTCTTACGCCACAAACGTAACCCTTCTAATCCTTACAGGAAGAACTTGAAAAACTTGCCTTTTCCAGTATGCCTTTCGACAACCCTCTCAACAGTCCATATACGCAATCGTTCCCAGAATTTCTTAGGGATACTGGGAAGGCGAGTCAACCCTCGATACATTCTTTAATAAAACAGATATTCACCAAAACACTTTCAGAAGAACGGACATCCCTCCCTTTGCGAGTCAAAAAAAAAGTAAAAAAAAATAAAATTTCATCTTCATATAGACCGAAACTTCAAAGAGCATCAAGGAAGCCAACTGTTTAAGCCACCGCACCGAAACCAAGTCTTTGCAGGTGAAGTCTTCGCCACTCTCCTTTCTCCAAGCCATACAGATTGCTACGTCCTCCCCGCAGATCAAGAATTTGTCATCTGCAGTGATTCGTTTAAAATATATATCGCATATAACTCCACCTGCTAGTAGTACAGAACATAAGGAGACACAGTACGCTAGCCTGACCTTGAGGAAGCCCATAACCCTTCTATACACCATTCGTTCCAGAGCGGCATCAGTGGAAACGAAAAGGCAGACCAGGAGGCAAAAAGCACACCCAATTCCTCCATAGCTACTCCAATAAATAAAGTATCTCATCACGAGCTAAGAAAATACTTAGGCATGCCTAATGGGAGAATGGCAAAACGAATGGGACGCTGTCAAAAGCAGTTCAAAACTCGGTGAACTTAAGCCTACGAAGGCTCTCCACTATTTCCGTCGGGAAGACGGAACCAAGCAGTCATTAAAAGGTTGCGAATCGGATACTGTCGCCTGACCACTCCTATATGTTCACGAACGAAGCCCCCCCCCCCTATGTGCGAATACTGCCAGACAACACTAACATTGAGAGACATACTTACTGAATGTGATATTTAAGAAGATGCCCGCTAAAGGCTCTCAATCCCCGATAATCTTAGAGAATCTCTGATGACTACAGATGAATAAGCTCGGGATTCGATTCGGCGTCGGTGGGCCAAACGATGGAATTTTTTTCGCAAGTTTAAAGTACGGTTCTGTTAATTTAATTTTAAAGTGTTTTTCCATCTTGCATATACAACAAGTGGCCCAAAAGTTGTCACCCGATGTTCATTTGCTGTTGTTTTTTTTTCATCGAGTCGAGAAAACGATATCGTCCAAGTGATGCCTGCCGCCAGAATTGATGACCATACAGTGCCGATTTACGGCATTTTTCGTCACTCTCGCCAGAACTACCGGCGATAGGTTTTCGAATTCTTGAGGAATATTCTCTTTGAGAGCTTCAAAAGTCTGAGGCTTGTTGACATGGTGACTTCAAAGAACTCCACCAAAAGTCCTAAACCGTTAAATCGGACGATCTTGCCGGCCAGTGCAAACAGCTAAAACGAGAGATTAGTCGACCCAGAAATGCATCATTGAGAATTTCGATTGTGGCTCATGCAGCGTATGTGCCCTTGCCCCATCCCGTGTTGAAACCATTCATGTTCTGCAGTCCAATTTCATCCAATTGAGGAAGAAGAAAGTCATTGATCGTTCGCTATCCACATAGTTATTTGGCCTGCGGCGTTTTGGAAAAAACAAGGTCCATTGCATTAATTATGAGCGACTGTAATGACTCTTCGTGAGTTATACGCGGATTTTCGGTGCCCCAGAAGCGATAATTTAGTTTATTCACATATTCACAGAGATATACATCGTCGCTCATTATGATTTTCGATGAAAAGTTGTCTTCCTCATGGTCGAGATTCAAGAGGACCATAGGAAGGAGCATAGGAAGCACGCGTTTGGCGGTCAACAGCTAACAAGATAACGAACTGTGTGTATTTTGTAAGGAAACATCTTCAAGTCTTTCAGTAAAATTTTCTGCAAATACCGTCGATTGATGCGCAATTGCGTATGGCACTTCGTCTGGTCGAAACTCCGGGGTCTTCTGCGACATATTCAGCCACAGCTGTAATATTTTCAGCAGAACGGCTGTTCCGGGGCAGGTCAGACCTGGCAGTTGTCCCATGCTCTTCAAGGTGAGTTGCTAAACTTCGTAGTGTGTGCCCAGTTGGTGTCGGACGACCGGGAAATCTGCGCCGAAATTTACCCTGCGCCAACACCCCCGACAGGTTATTCCGCAAAAATAAAGTAACAATTATTCCACGTTCTTGAGGAGGCTCCATGACTTTTTGGTGTGAATTTTGTCTGTCTTCTTCACGCAAAAAAAGTCATGATGACGGATGATGCTATTTGCAAAAATAAGTGCATCTTCCAATAATTAGGTGAATGTTTTTGCGCCATCTAGTACATGGATTCAAAAATACCAATTGGTAGGAAAAGGAAAATTTAAATGGCCGGCATTTTGAAACGATTAGACCGATTTTTCTCAAATTAGATACCAGACGACTCATAATGGATAACTTACTCCCCCAAAAATTTCAGCCCCCCTAGATTGAAAACTGCGATTTGAAATGATGTGACAAAAACAGTTTTTTTTTGGATTAGAATGTATTTTTTTGTTTATTAAAGAAAACTAAAATTAGTAATTAAACGAATTGTACCGAAGATAAATAATTCTTATAACCGCATATCGATATGTTATTCTTCGATAACAATTTTCCATCAGTTATCTATCAGTCGCCTTGAACATAATAATGTTGTTGTGTTTTGAAAATAAAGAATGGAAATAAAATGTCCAATGTCCGTTATCTAACATATTATATTGGACATCCGAAACGTCGTTTTGTTTTGCTGAAAACTTATTTTCTTGTTCCAAAACTATAAGTTTCGTCCAGTTTCAACATCGACATATGCATATGTTACACGGTGACCTGAACCCGTATCTTTTATCAAAGGAAATCGCAACAAATATAAATGATTTATTCTGTTTCCCCGCGAGTAAGCATTTGAAGTTGACAGATCAATAATACAAGGAGAGAGGCAAGACTTCCCTCTGCTGAGGTTCTGATTTAGTCAATTGTCATGATTAAATTTAATTAAACGAAAGTAACTTTGTGCGAACAGCGGCGAGCAAGTCATCGTCGAGGGAAAGAAAATCCGCACCTTTCATATACACGGCCCTATAATAACAATAATAATAATCCGGGATAATAGAAAAGTTTCAATAATGAAATTGAAGTGCGTAGCACTTGCATAAGGGAGAGGCCAGGCCAAGGGCAGAGAAGCGGCCGGAAAATGGGACTGGTGTCTCTCTCTCCTCTCTAGGTGGAGAAGTTGATGAAACTGACTTGCGGTCTGCCGTATCACGGCAGGAGAGTCCGAATCCCGGTCGCCAGATAATGATTCCTCCCCTTCCAGACAATTAACGAGGGTCGAAAGGGATTCAATTGTACAGACTTAACAGGTGCTGGGTGGACTCCACGAAATTAAATTAAATATGTCATCGGAATAGGTAACCGTTCTCCCTTGGCTAACGGAATGAATTATCATTCCCATGTTAGATGGAAACTCATTTTCTCTTTCTCTCTCTCTCTTTCTATATTCAGTTTCTCGCTCACTTTACACTACCAAGTTTCTCTGTAAATTCGCAGACGCTGGGACAATTACTATGAAAAATTAAAAAGTTATTATTTTGAGTACGGCGTCGTGATCAAATGAAAAAAAACAAGTGTGCAAAAATTTGGAAAGCCCTTTTCAATACGTCATGGAAACGGAAAAATTAAATTTCTTTTTAAACACAATAACTTACGTATTTAGCATATTATACGTAATATTTCCAAAATGGTGACCCTTCTGGTGTTACCGGAAATCGATGTCAATCGAAAATGATTCAAGATACAGGATGTACCAGTTTTTCCCCGCCAACTTTATATTTAGATGGTAATTTTTCTTCTGAGTAAAAAGCTTTCTATAAACTTAGTATTTAAAAAAATTGTTTTTAATTAATTAATTTTAACTTACCCTTTAAGAAAAAAAGGGTAGAAAGGATGTTGTGCCTAATTATTGCAGAATTTGATGCGATGAAACTAAAGCGGGTATTTTCATCGATTGGCACATTGACATTTAAAAAATATTAATAAAATAGAACATAAGAGGACACGTTCATCAGTGAATATGCGTGAATAATTTTATGCTAGCGCGCTTGTCCTAGTAAACCGCTTAAACAGAACTAAACAGTGTGACCACGGTGTAACTTTTTTACTTAGAAGAAAATTTGCTGTCTAAATATAAATTTTGCAGTGAAAAATTGAGACACTCTGTATAGAAAAACATGCAGCTTACATGTCCCTAAATTAAATTTTCATGTGGTATCCTATTAGCGATACTCGCGGTTACAAGCTGAATTTATAATGGATTATCTACAAACCGTACTAGGTGTTGAAATTGATTGACGAATTACGGGATAAATGCTGTAATAACTGGACATCTGAAAGACCAAGAATGGAAAGAATGGAAAGAATGCAAAGTTGTTAAGAATGGAGATTGGTCTGTAGTTAGTGATCAAATCAGGATCGCCATCCTTCAGGACTGGACAAACCTTGGCTGTCTTCCAAGCACTTGCGAAGGTTGAGATTTTGAGAGATAAATTAAATAAACGTTAGGGGCGCGACAAAAACTATTTTACAATCTATAATTAAATAAGGTAAGCTGGGTATTTGGTCGGGGCTTGCAGTTACCTTATTTTTCAATTAGTTTATAGCTGCCCTAATATCACCATTCGTCACTGTGTGAATTATTAATGCCTTATGTAAAAATATCAGGACAAATAAGGACAACACAAAAAAAAACCCTACAATATTTCTTAAACCTTAAAAAAAGCTCTCAAAAACTATCCCCCCCCCGTTCTAAAATCCCAATGCTAAAAATTAGGAAATTTTTATTGTTAGCAGAACTCTGGACAGGCGAAAATACTCTTGACGGTCTAAAGTCAGGCCAGCGAACAGGTATAGCAATAAAAGTGCTCAGTAAACTTTATGATCCAGTTAAGCACGCATTGTGCTTAGTATAGGCCCTTTTATTCATGCAGGTACCCAATAAGACGGGTCGACGCTATAAACACAACGCGTGCTTACTTGCTCATAAAATTTTCTGCGCACTTTTATTGCTATAGCTGTTCGCTGAGCTGACTGTAGTATTGTCAATATATTTTTGTAATCTAAAAAATTTCTTTACCTATAGGTACGTCAAATAATGTAATGTCGTCAACATACAGGGTGTTTGGTATAAGAATCGACACAGAGCAGGGGCGTGAAGGAGAACCCAAAATATGATGATTTAACGCAACTTATCTCTATACTAAATTGCACCCCTGAGAAGTTATAAGGGTAGAAAGTGGGGTTTCAAATTATCAAATTTCGAAATAAATTAATATCTCAGTTGTACCTGAACTTAGGAAAACCAAATTTAGTACACGTTGTTGATAGCAAGTAGAGTTATATTGTAGCATTTTAAAGGGTTGAAATGTTACAGCACCCTCAAAATGTTACAGAACTTTTTAACCAGTTGCCCTTTTTTGAGAAATTTTTACTTTATTTTATGGAAAATTTAATTCTGAAACTTTTATTTCTCTTATTCTTTTTCAAAAAATTATGTTGTTTTAAACAAAAATCCGAAGAACTAAAAAAATATTGCAGTTATGTACCTAAATCTAGTCATCGAAAATTTGAAAAGTTGGCTTTTTTATTCCCAAACTTTTATTTTGATATTTTTCAAAAATCTTTGTAATTTTCAACTTTCACCCCGATCGTCAACTTTAGCATTCAATTTGAAAACCAATTTTTGAGTTTTCGATGATTTTAAATAACAGAATTGCAATAATTTTCTTTAGTTTTTTATGTATTTTTATTGAAAACGACAAACCTTTTTGGAAAATAATAAGATAATTAAAAGTTTTAGAATTAAATTCTCAATAAAATCAAGTAAAAATTTCTCAAATCGGCCAACGGGTTAAAAAATTCTGTAACATTTTAATGCTACAATTTAACTCTACTTACTGCCAATATTTATGTTCTCGGTAACCTCACAACGTGTACCAAATTTGGTTTTTCTAAGTTCAAGTATAATTGAGATATTGATTTTTTCGAAATTTAAAACCCTTAGGTACTTCAAGGGCTTAACTTCTCAGGGGTGCAACTTATTACTATAAATAATAGAGATAAGTTGCGTTACATCACTATATTTTGAGGTCCTTTACACGCCCCTGCTCTGTGTCGGTTTTTATGCGAAACCCCCTGTAGATATTTTGAAAAAACAGAACGTAAAAATATTCCTATATTCAGAGCTGCTTATGGAGTATTAAAAGAATCGTTAATATTTCTGGTTAACGGTGATTTAAAGAATATTTGCTAATTTAACTAAGAAGTACACTTTTTATAATGGAGTTATTGCAAGATTTTATGACTAACCAAAAATACATAAAGGCCCCGTTGAATTAAGACCAGTCATCTCATCAATTAATTCACCTAACAAAGGTGAAAGAACTAATTATTTTATAATATTTTTATTTACCCCGTGAGTTGAGGATGTTCTGTGTAAATTTTGGTAATTTTTTTGGTAAGTGAAAGAGTAAAAGACAATATAAAAAATTGTAAAAACTCTGAGTTACGTATAGGTCTGAAATGCGCTATAAAAATCTGCAAAAAAATATTTTTTTTGATCATCAGCAGCGTAAGTTAAATCATTTTAGACTATCGCAAGTGAAAGCTAACCTTTTACATGCAACAACTCCTTCCTCATACCATTCTTGCAGGAGGAGGTAAAAAGAGGTTGCAGGAGATCTAACAGGGCCCGATGTTTTGAACAATTCAAAATTGGGTGACCTCTTCGTGATGAAAAAAATCAATTATCCTCAAACTTGAGCAATCTTTGAACATCTTGTGGATGTTTTTGCAAGATTTAGAAGAAGAAACTGTCTCTTCAATAACGAATGACGATATCGAAAAACATTTGTCACAGAAAGTCTGCAGGAAGTTAAAATCAATCATTCAAGCCTATTGAAGGGTCATAAAACTTTGATTGTTATAGGACAAGCTCAAAATTTCAATTGAAAAAGTGCGAAATCGATTTTGGTACGTACATGGTTGATTCCAAGTGACGTCACTCCACATAATGCAGACAAACACAAATCTGGGAGTTGGAGAACTTCGGGTAGATATATCTTTATTGATGCTTGCTTCATGGAAAATTTGAAAATCCCTATATCTAAATACAGGTACTAAAGAAAAAGAAGCTGTAAGACAACAAGCATTCCAAATAATCAAACTTGACTGATATACATATTATACTAAACATATAAGTACAAGTTCTGAGCGATATCAAAATTTTCTATTCAAGAAGTTTGAAAAGGAACTGAAAATTATGAGCTGAAGGTCGAAAAAATATTCAAAACCCAATCCACTTAAATAAAATACTCGCTATAATACATACATGCAGCTTTTCAGATATAATATATTTTATTAAATTATGGAAAACACCCCAAAAATACAAATTTATTAACGGGTGAAATGCAAATATCAAGAGCCAGTATATATTTCAATATTTCCAGAAGAGTTCAACAGAAATTATGTGTGGTGGCTATTCTGACGTCCTTTTTTAACATATGACGGAAAAAATTGAACTACTCTATGAAATTACATTGACATACGTAAGTATATGGGAAAGAATAGAGAATCTAGAGCAGCATTCGTATGATATTTTCGTCCACCGCATTTCTATAATTGAGCCTTTTTGCCTCGCGAATAAAAAAAAGATAAGAAAACATAAGACTTCCATTCTATTTCGTATGCCACTTTAGTATTCTCTTAGGAATAAGATAAGAGAAGCACACCCCGGACCCCGACGTTTTTCCTACTGCAATTTCGTCCAAATTAATCCGTTTGGGTTAACAGATACACGCACTCAATCTATGACAATAAAATTGTTTGTTCCCTGCTCCACATTTCAACTTTGAGACGAGCTTGAAATTACAATATGTTTTATGTGAACAAACTACTTGAAGTCCATACAAAACTAAGTTTTTGCTTTGCATAGTTCAAGTCGATTCATTTATTTTTATGAAAAAATTGATATTTTATGTTAATAATACTTTAGGTAAACGACAATGATCGTGCTAACTACCAGAGGAGTTAGAGTGACTCGTTATATTCTGAAGAAAAAGAGAGAAGAATAATCTTAATCAGTCAGCTGTTACGAAACTTAATTGCAGCAAAATTAACAAGTTCAAATATTACTTCAAAATTTTTATCAAAATAATAATTTGGCGTGCACAGACATGTCGTTTTTTTTTTAAAACGCCCCTGTATTTTTTTCGAATTGCAAGGTAGTGTAAAAATAAGTGAATTTTAAAAATTAGTTAACCAGTGGCGTACATGAAAAAGGTGCAATATTCCTAAATTGCTATATCTATTTTATGAGTTTTCAAAGGAATTGAACACAATTTTTACAGCAGACAACTAGGTACGCTAATATGATCTGACTATGGAAAATTATAGAAAGCAAAAAAAAAACAAACTTAATAATTGAATTGCATAAAAATACACTATTTATGCAATTGATGTGCAAGAAAGGTTTTTTATTATCATTGGGTACAAATAAGCATATCCTTAAGTGATGGCGCCAAGTTGTACGGTTGTCTGGGGTTTGTACAGGGGGTAATTTCAAATATATTCTTGTTCAAGTTTGTTCAAATTAATTTTTTAATTTGTTTGTTCAATCTTGTTCAAATTAAAACTTTTGGTACATGTTGCACATGCACATCTTCATTTGTATGCTGTTTATATTTTTTACATATTATCACCAAACAAATCTAAATACCTACTTAATATAAAGGAACGGCCAGAGTTAGCTAAAATTAGAATTGCGAAGTCCAGAAAGTTTGATCTGGTTTACTAATAAAAAAGCTCTCCGGTCCTATATGCATGCAGTATCCGTTCCAAACAACATACGTTGTATAGTTATTTTTTATCCGAACGAAACAATTTACATAAATAAGAGTGAGAGAGCAGTTGATTTGACAAATATCATAAAGTAGACGTAAAAAAGGACTCTCCTCTATTCGAGTGGGCCTATTTTAGTGTTTTATACACTTAGGCCGGGGAGTTCGCACAGATCACAGATCTCTATCTGTCGTGGATGGAGGTCGCAGTGTATTGAATCACGTATCCGGGAGGAAGGGAATATACGAGTAGTGTTACCCTACATTCATGTAGGCGCTGTTGAAACGGCGCCGGGTTGGTAATGCACCTCGTCTAACGGCGCCGAACACTACAAGCCACCAGGGGCGACTCGCACAAACACCACTTTTTGCCTCAACCCTATAGTCGCCCTTTCGCGCTGCCGAGGCGACGAGTTGCAGCAATAAAGGGTCACCTTTGCGCATAACTTCGTCATATTGGTGAAATATTAGAAAGCGTTTGTCATTAATTCCATCTTGCAAATTCCTTCTCACGAAAATCACACTGGAGTAAATAAGAATGACCGATCTAATTAGAATTTTTCACAAAATACGCAATTTATTATTAATTAAAGATATTATAATGGTGGAATTGAAACATTATAATAGCGAGCAAATTTCTCCTTTATTTATTATTTGAACTCTCTGAAATTTCAAAGTAGGTACATTAGGTATTCCTAGATAAATATTCCATAGAAACATTTCAAGTCTGGGTATATACTTCCACTGTTATACATACTTTATTACCTTTTCGACTTTATACATAATTCAAACAATTCCAGAATGTAATGATAAAATTCCAGTTTTCCTGAACTTATGCTGGAGTAAGGCTGAACTGGAATGAAATTAAGTTTAATTTTACTTGAAGCGCAAAGCAATAATAATTCCGCATTATTTTGTTTTCAGTTAAAACACTTACTCATCCCATTATAGATTTTTTTGACTTAAAAAGTTATAAGGCATGCTTTATAATATTAACTCGCAGATCTTCATAATATTTGTAGGTATATATATTTTTTTGTTTCTGAGTTTCGATCACGTGTTTACAAGTGTAGAAAAAGTACACTATAAGTGCCTGTTTCTAACTTCAAAGTTATATTAAACATAATAGTCCATAATAAGATATTTGACGAATTTTATTGGGATTTAGGTTCTAATTTAAATTTGCCACTATAAAGATTCTTTACAGAACAAATTAGAAAACTTTCGTACAGCATGCGAGGAGAAGACTGAAGACATGGACGGTATCGTTTCGTCCTTATTATGGACTCATCAGCATATCATATCAGTCAGATCCAAACCACACAATGCTATACGAAATTTGGAAGTTCTATCTATTCTAACTGGTGTTTTCGTTTTGTAGTGACTTTTAATTTTTAATGAGCAAGTAGGCAATAAATAGGCAAGTGGTTCAATAAAAATAATTATAAATCTAAAAAGGCCAGGGTGAAAGAATGTGCCATAACAGCTTAATTCGTGTATTAACAATCTACTTAATCAATACACTAGTAAAAAATTCAATAAAATTAGCTTGAAAATGAATGTAGATTGTAGGTAGGTATACACTTATGAGAATCAGTGTGTAGTTCTTGAAATAATAAAACCTCTGCATTAGTAGTGTAAAAGTTCATAAATCCATGACAACTCTACTGTTATAGCGAGGATAATACTATATAAAAGACACGCACGTTTCTCTGGTTGCCTACTTGCTCATTAAAAATTAAAAGTCACTACAAAACAAAAACACCAGTTAGAATAGATAGAACTTCCAAATTTCGTATAGCATGTGTGGTTTGGATCTGACTGATATGATATGCTGATGAGTCCATAATAAGGACGAAACGGTACCGTCCATGTCTTCAGTCTTCTCCTCGCATGCTGTACGAAAGTTTTCTAATTTGTTCTGTAAAGAATCTTTAGTCGCAAATTTAAATTAGAACCTAAATCCCAATAAAATTCGTCAAAAATTATATAATCAAATAATTAGTGGTTCAATAAAAATAATTATAAGTCCATAATAAGTAAAAAAAGGGTTTGGAATTCATTCCCCCATTACCTTAAACGTCAAATTTACCAACAGGGTGAAAATTGAGTTTTAAGTAGGGCGATTTGTTTACCTATATATTTCGAATTTAAGGTATATCAACCGTACAGCTAAAACTAAGTGACTGTTTGACGAAAGATAGAAAATTACCTATTTGAAATAGAACGAAGTGAGCGGCTTGAAAAGAGCTAAGCTATGTACTTAAAATGCATTCTTTTTTGTGTCTTCTTGCATTCTTCTAATGTCTATAGTGACCAGTGGCCCCTTTTTTACTTCCAAGTGACCTCGACGTCACTTCATAGGTACAATTCTAAAATTTTAGACCCAATTTACGCCAAACTGAAGAAATTGAACAAAAAATGCTGAATACTCCTTCCCCTTCCCCTTAATTATGTAGAGGGAGGGAGTGTTCGTGAAATGTAAGAAGAATCTTCTTGTTGACAGATGCATCTTTAAAAATTCGAAACTGAATTAGTGAAAAGTCTCTCAATTCTGTTATAACCAAATTTTTATGATAGAGAATATGAATTATGAACATTAGTAAATGTTTTTTCGAACGAAGAAAATTGGTAATCTTTTTTATCGTGTTTGTACTTTTCGGTAAGTGTTGTATACCCCTATATACCTATAATTTACCATGATAAGTAAACTTTCCTGAAATCTTTGAGCGACTATACCATATTGTCTCTATTCAGGTACGAGTAGGTATAACCTTAATGATTTATTTTGATTATTTTACTTATTGATTTTAAGTAGCCTTAGGCTACTTCAGTTATGGCATATTGTTATATCTTTCAAAAGAAATGCCTTCTTTAAGATTTTCACTAGGTACTCGTTTTTCACTTAGGCCTATTTTGTAATCGAGTGAGATAATCTTTACACCACCTCCTCCAATATTGATGCTTGACCCGAGTGCACATTTTCCAAAATTTTAATCTGTTTTGAGGTAGGTACATCTTCAATGCTAGGTTCAGGAAACCTCGTAAGTGAAGTTTCTGTTAAAAAATGGCTACGAGTTAAATAAGTCAAATCTATAAGAGATCCAAACTGATTTGAATGATTGGGCGTTGAATTAAGTATATTACTTCTATTTGGAGTTTGCGCAATCAATATTGGATTTAATTGATCTTAAGTGAACTGTTGATTTCTCATCACTCTTTTCAAATGGTGCTTTGCACTCTTGACTTCTTCTTCCCACAAACCCCTGAAAACAGGTGAAGCTGATGGAAATGAAATTAAAATTAATTTTTTCTTCTAAACAGTAAAAATTAACCTTTTTTGATGATCATTAAATCTTTTAAATTAATAATATATTATGTCTCATTCAGCGATTCCCAAAGTGGCCCAGATGAACCACCAGGGGTCCTCGGGATACTCGAATGGGGTCTACGTTGGCGTGAAAAAAATGGGGGTTCGTTCACAATTCGTAAGCGGGGGTCCACGAAAATTTATCTGGTTTCTATAGTGAAGAACTAAAATGTTGGCTTGACTTCACCTATCAATGTAGGCAGATAATATTTTAAGACGTTCTGCAAACATTTTGGCTGCAAACAGAAATACCCAAAAAATATCTTTTTTTTGAAAGCTTTTGATAGAGTTTTCCTCGTTATATTTTTTCAAAAAAAGTTTTAGTGTTGTTACGCACCTTTAACAAAAAAAGGAACAGATTGAATATCTCAGAACGGGGAGATTTGCGGCTATTCTCCTAAACAAAACTGAAGCAAAATATTGATAATTTGCTGTCAATCCATGCATTAAGTAATATTTTTACCACTCCAAATGTGAAGTTTTCTAAATAAAAATAAGTGAGAATTGATTGGTTTCTTGGGGTGTGAATAGGTAAATGTAAAAAAAAACTAAAATTAGATGGAATCACTTATTGATTGGCCACCTTTACTTTTTTGACATCCACTCACAGCACAATCAGATAATTAATTAACCAATCAATTCTCTCTTTTTTTCGAAAACTGTTAATTCGTGGTTGGAACTCAGCCGCAACGGAAATTTCCATAGTTAGATCTATTCTTCACATTTTTTTGTCGAGTTTTTGGAATATGGTAGAATCGTAGCTGCAGGGGGTCCACCGGACTTCATTTTTTGGCAATTTTTTTTTATTGCCAAATACTCGCCTCAAAACAGCGCCACTTTTTTGTAATTTAACCGACTTCTCGTATCTCTTACCGTTTCATGCAGTTCATTTTACCTAAATGGGACAGCCTGTATAATTAAATTAAACAAACGACCGGCTTTTATGAAAGGCCGTATTGTAAAGTAGCTGACATGTACTATTATTGAAAATTAAAAACGACTTCCAAAGTACAAGACAATATAATTTAACACAGGGTGTATTTTTCTAGATGCTATTCCCTGTGGCAACACTTAAAAAAATGCACTGCATATCAAATGGTTTGCCTCGTCTTTTTTAATAATTAAATTGCAAAATTTCTCCAAAACAATAATAAATCAACGGCCACTATGTCCTCCTATTTTATAGTTTTTCGTAACCGCGCAGTTGCTGCATTATTATACCTTGGCTTCAACTAAAATCTGACCTGGAAGGCCTAAAGGATCGTAAAATTTGCAAATGAAGCTTAAAATTTGCATTTTAGTAATGCATTCTGTATACAGGGTTACTGGTAACTGGATACATTCCTTTGGTGATCTGATAAAACAAGAGGTAAGGAGTAAATTAACCCCAACATGCACTATACAAAACTCAATAGATTTTGAGATATTTCGATTTTCAACTTTTCTTAAAAAAATGGTTTCAAATGTCTTGAAATGTAATTTTCAAAAAATCTACTTTAACTTTTTGATTTCTTTTTTTGCTGGAATACTTGTCCAATACTATGCTTCCTTCTGGAATAAAAAATATCCTGAGGTATTTTGATCGTGTGAAAATTTCAAAGAAAAACTTTCACAAACTATTTTTTTTAAATAAGATTTAAAAGTTTTTACAAGTTATTTTCGCAAAATTGTCAAGCCACCTTGCGTACAAATTGTTTTAAAAACTTCCCTAGTGTAGTAGCTATCTAACAAGGTACGAATCTTGTACAAGAATAACAGAATCTCCCCGCTATGTACCGTTACCGAGGAACAAATCCTTAAGTCGGGACGTTTTAAAAAAAATACGGCCCTGAACGGGGGTCTTAAAATTCTCGGATCCGGTCCATTTTCAATAGGTCGTATTTGGGGGTCACGAGCTTCGTCCCTACCAAGTTTCGTCCCGAACGGTAAAACTTTCAGACACTTAGAGTGGCTATTACGGGGGTTTTCCCGAAAAATCCCGAAATTCCCGAAAAAATGACATTTCCCGGGAACGGATCCCGCTCTCCCGGGAACGGATCCCGCTCATTTTCAATAAGCATCGTGCCACGGTGCGCCTCTTCAATCAAGCCAAATTTCAACTTTCCCACATGAAAACTGGCGGCTCTAGAGTGTTTCCTAGCAAAGTCACAGACAGACAGACCGACAGACAGACATTTTTCGGGCACAAGAATACGTCTACTTACGAAACTTCTGTGACTTTGCTAGGAAACACTCTAGAGCCGCCAGTTT
This sequence comes from Malachius bipustulatus, assembly GCA_910589415.1. NCBI lineage: Eukaryota > Metazoa > Arthropoda > Insecta > Coleoptera > Melyridae > Malachius > Malachius bipustulatus. Next base: position 55,457,650 of record OU342633.1, read on the forward strand.
TCATGTGGGAAAGTTGAAATTTGGCTCGATTGAAGAGGCGCACCGTGGCACGATGCCCATTGAAAATGAGCGGGATCCGTTCCCGGGAAGTGTTTTTTTTTCGGGAATTTCGGGATTTTTCGGGAATAGCCTAGTAATAGCCACTCTAAGTGTCTGAAAGTTTTACCGATCGGGACGAAACTTGGTAGGGACGAAGCTCGGGACCCCTAAATACGACCTGTTGAAGATGGGCCGTATCCGAGAATTTTAAGACCCCCGTTCAGGGCCGTATTTTTTTTAAAACGTTCTGACTTAAGGATTTGTTCCTCGGTAACGGTACATAGCGGGGAGATTCTGTTATTCTTGTACAAGATTCGTACCTTGTTAGATAGCTACTACACTAGGGAAGTTTTTAAAACAATTTGTACGCAAGGTGCCTTGACAATTTTGCGAAAATAACTTGTAAAAACTTTTAAATCTTATTTAAAAAAAATAGTTTGTGAAAGTTTTTCTTTGAAATTTTCACACGATCAAAATACCTCAGGATATTTTTTATTCCAGAAGGAAGCATAGTATTGAACAAGTATTCCAGCAAAAAAAAAAAATCAAAAAGTTAAAGTAGATTTTTTGAAAATTACATTTCAAGACATTTGAAACCATTTTTTTAAGAAAAGTTGAAAATCGAAATATCTCAAAATCTATTGAGTTTTGTATAGTGCATGTTAGGGTTAATTTACTCCTTACCTCTTGTTTTATCAGATCACCAAAGGAATGTATCCAGTTACCAGTAACCCTGTATAATAAAATTTTGGAGATAACATTTTTAACGAATCTGTTTTTGTATTGTAAGAAAAAAAAACAGAAAGGAAACGCGGAAATGTAAATTTGCAAAATTTAAAAAAATCATAAGTTTGTCAAAGCCGCGTGGGATAGTTTATATATTTTTAATTATCATGCACAACGTAGGACACATGAACTGACTTGTAAAAATTACTATTATCGCTTTTAATTCTGCAGTGAATTTTTGAAATTCCTGTAACTAATAAAAGATCCCCAGATTATCAGGGATCAAATAAGATAAGAGGTGAATACAAACCTTCCCATAAGAGGGGTTGGATTCCTGTGCGAGACGTTCTTAACATGATAATAATAATAATAAAGGATTCGTTTTCGCATAGTTATTTTAATATTAACTTGAAAACTTGTGAGGAATTTATACTCGTATACCCTTCGTTTAATAAGATACCTTTGGCCATCTTATCTATCCATCATTGAACGACGTAATTAAAATTGAAGCTTTACATTCTTGCATCCTGCCTTCTATTAAAACGAGAAAATAAAAATTAATAAAGTACATAGCTTTCAGATTTTTTATTGGTAGAAGTTGATAAAAGGCTGTTGTTGTTTCAGTTTAATCACGCGAGGAATTTTCTTCCATTTTATTATAAAAATTATATCATAAAATACGGAAGAGGGGTTCCGCAGAGAGGGCTGATAAGGGAATCAAAGGAAATTATATTATACAAAATATTTATGAAGAAGATACAAATATATAGATCAATTAATATTTAACCGAGCATTTATTTTATCTCTCCGCAAGACCCAAATTTCAGGGATCATAATATTAAAATTTTGCTGCAAGCTTCGTTTTAACGATACCACTCGCGAAACAGCTCATCAACATTAACATTAGTGCACATTACGGTAATTTCCACCCACCTTTTCCATTTTCACCTTCTCTCATGGGCATATTGAGGCCCTGCTTAGCCGAATTACTAACCCTGCCGTCATATAGTTAACTATAACTACCCCTAATTGCGCTAATGAGAGTAAAGTTAAGTGGAAAACTAGGTGCAAATATAAGTGTTAGGGAGTCTTGGGGAGCAAGAAATTAACCAGAAAACACTCCACGGGAATTGGCGGAGGCTTGAACCTGACATCCTTTATGATTCATCGTTTAGAGTGTAATGAAACTCAAATGGGGTCCTTGATTCTAATAGTATCTTTGCCTAAGCTAACAGTTACTTCGATGTTCTGGAGGAAACGAAAAGCGACGATAGGGTCGAAAAATCGTGTTCAAGATAAGGTCAAATTATGATTAAACCTTATTCTTTACACAGTAAAAATAACCGTTGGGCCTACTATGTCGACTATAAATTTAGAAACGCAAGTTAAAATTTCTTAATTAAAATTCAACTTATGGTAGTTTTTTTTTATACAAAAATTTTGACTGCAGTTTTGACATATCACCAATCAGGTTATTGATGAAAAAACCCTTTAGAAGATACGATAAGCAGTTCAAAATTGTCAACCAAAGCCCTATAAACTCCTTTATTTAACCATTTAATGATAGTGAATAAAACTCGATTTTTATAGATTTTATATTGGAAGGTTGCTGGGTTCCTTTTAGGGCTGACCACTGACCAGTCGCTCATCCAGGACCCGGACATCGTTAAAACTGGTATGCCGCTTACTGGAAAGGGAATGTTGGATGGTCTTAAATCTTATTTTTTAACGGAGCCGAGATATCGGTGTATACATCAGTGACTTGGAGACGGTAGGGACATCTAACGCCTGCGGACGGAACTTGCTCGGATCTGCTTGCTTATTATGGTGCTCGAGTAAATGAGCTCGACACACCAACCTCCCATATTCCCATATTTCAAGACTGCTATGGCTCATTTCAACCAAACTGGTCATTGCCAGCTTCCAAAACGGTCAAATTTCTGTCACCCAAAATGCTCTCACATCACAATTTTCGGAATAAGATGAAACATTTCCCTGTCATAGTTTGACAGTTTGCCAGTTTTTATGATTCGAATAAATCCGACTATATTATGGTTCGGTCATGCCACCCCAAATCATATCATCGCATGTTCAGAGTTGTCATTCATGACGTCATGGCCAGTTTAGCTGATATGACCCATATTTTAGGGTGCATTCTAGTTTTATACTTGAGGCTGGTCTTCTTTTTCTTTTACTAATTTGAAGTGTACTTGTATGGAAGTTTGCAGGGCATAATTGTTGAAACATGCTGCATGTAGGTAATAGTTTCGATTGCCGGTGCTATTGCATAATTTACAATGACCATTTTACAAAATGCAATACCCATTCCGAGAGACATCAACTGTTGCACTTACATAATATTTAATGGAGTAAAGAGATCGCAGCCACCCCAGTCCTTAAAATTAACTGTTCTGATATTCACCCTGTTGTTGTAATATTATATTGATTCGAGTTGTGACGTAAAATTTTATTAGCGTTATGATGTAGCCTGGGCTATCTACCCGAGCACTACTGAGAAAGTAATAATGGCATAATTGACCATTTTCTCTGGTTTTTGATTAGCCGAGCCCTTCAGATCTTGGCATTTCGGTTTATGCTACTTTCGGGTTATAGACAGCACAAAAATTACTTCCGAATAATTCCAATTCGAGTTAATTGAGAATAGTCAGGCATCGTTAGTCATAAATGATACGGGTTAAGTGGAACGTTTCAAATGTGAGCTTGTTTTATTAGTAGGTTGGAACACTGTAATAACGATCAAGCGTCTAAAACGTAAACATTCCTCTTTTTAATTGCCCCAGAGTGAATATAATGCAGAGGCTAACCAATTACCGAGTGTAAACTTCTCTTTACGACAATTGACTCGTACGTTCATTCTCCTCGAGGCTCAATAAATAATAACCAACAGATCGCTTGAATCTTCGGGCAAATGTCAAAGGCACGGAGAGTCAAGTAGTTTGCTACTCTTCACCTGCTTAATAAAAGTTCAACTACTACTATTTCTACCTACTTCTTGATGATGCACTCGCCACGATTTAAAAAAATCGGTGCTGAAATCTTAGTTTTTGACAAAGCGTTGAAAATATATAAAAAAAAATCATGGAATGATGAATGAAGGTTATATGCGATAAAGTTAATTTCTACAAAGGGACTATTTTTCTTCCATCGGTTTCCTGTCCCGATTTACTGATTCCGATTCCATTTCAGTGTTAGCCCAGTTTATTAAAGAAGAGGACGCCGGTATTATCTGGGAAAAATCAAATGACGAAATCGGCGCGCGATGTATAATCGCTTCATATTCCAGAGTGAAATACTCCGCACGAAAAACAACGGTTTTTGTTCTGCTACGGCTTAATAACATTTCCGTTTCCCCTTCCCGGGGCTGCCAACTAGATTACGGTATACGTATCTGATGAAGGAAAGTGTATGCATTACATTCTTCACCCGGACTTTATTGCTGGAAATAAAACTGATTGCTATCTTAATAACAGACAAATCTTGTTAACCACTCAACAGTACATTGTCATTTAACTTTTTTTACATTCCGAACAGAGTTTCTTACGACTGTTTCTCTGGTAACTTTTCTTTTTAACTGAAACGGTTTTGAGTTTGTCACTCTCGTCAACCCTTGTTTAGAGTTTTTCAACCATAATAATAAGAGACACTTTAAAATTAAAGAAAACTGCACCGAATAAAATACTCGAATTGTTTTACCGCATAGGAGATGAAATAAACCAAATGGTAATGGTGATTATTTAGACGAGGATCTCTGAGGGGTGATCTCCCTATATCCCTAAAGTATGACCTTTGACCGAAATTCGTTTTTTTTTCAAGAGACAAATTTGTAATTTATATTTTTTATTTAGAAACTTTTTTCGAACATTTAAAAAAAGTAAAATTTGAAAAGGGGTTTATGCTTCCTGAAAAGACATTCCTAATTCTCGCATGTACAATAGGAAATCCAAAAAGTGACAGAATGCAAATTTTGAGTATTATTTTCAATAATTTTCAGAACTTTTACGGTGTAACTTCGATGAAATGTCCTCCTTAAGAAGGTCCCGAATATGATGTACATATTATTATATTCCTTTACCACTTTTCAAATAAATTATTTCTCCTTGGTTTTTTTAAAGCTCCAAAAAAAATCGAATTTTAGGATTTAATTCTCGCTTGAAAAAGTCACATGACCAGCTTTTCCATTGTAAATTTTTTAAAAAGGGCTAATATGGGTGGGGGATGAAGATAGAAAGTTAGGTTTAACATTAAACGTGTCCCCATCACAACAAAGCCTGATCATTGCTAGTAAAAACAAAAACTGTCCTTCGACGATCTCAAGATCATGGTAATCATTTTGTGAAAAGCTCTGCCGGAGCTTTCAACAATAAGTAGATGATATTTCTTTATCAATCTGTTAGGCTTGCTTCAACGACGTTAATCTTATCATGTTTAAGTATTCTAACTGTTTTTTACTCCCGTTACTCGTGCCCAAAAAATTTCGATCACTTTAGGCAGGCATATAAGATAGTTCCTTGCGAGTTGAGAATAATTCTGCTGACGTTTTTATTCACACTTGTTTGCCTAGTTCTAACCTTGATTGTTACACTTGGCTGCAACGATTACATACCTAGTTCAATCAATGCAATCAATATGAAAATAACTTAACGTCTCAGAGGTCTGCTGTCTTTAAAACATCAAAGACTCCTGCAGAAGGACTATATCTTTAACAGAAATAAAGATATTTTCTGAAATATTTAGGCCCCCTCGAAAATATCTACAATTATACTGCATAGATAGGTGCATCTACTGATGATGAGATTTTTGTCAGCTCAGAATTTTGCAGATGTCCCCAGTCGGTTTATTTGTGATTTCGGGAACAGTGCTTGTAGTTCTATAGGATTGTGTACGTTGGAGACGGTGGCTGTGAGGCATTATTGGCGGCGCTTAACAGAGATCGGACATCATCAAGCAGGAGTATCGAACATCCCCTCAACTAGTGAACTCCCGTGTCCTGGCTCGATGCTCCCTTCGCTGCTACAACGACGCTTGAACACGGGCGGACATCGGGGTCGGCCGAAGGAGCTCACCGTCTTACGGAAATCGGGCTGGCAAGACTACTTTTTCGAAAATGTTTCCTTTTCTTACCATTTTACTTTTTTAATTACCAGAAAATAAGAGTTCCTATATAATATGAAAATCTAATCATACAAAGAAAGTTTTTTTTTTCAATTTATTGATCTTCAAGGAAGAAATTCAAGCTCTTATTTTTTCAAAATTTCTGCCGAATGCAAATCATATAACGTCGTAATTAAAGTTAATTTTTTTAAGATCATTAACTTTACAAAAAAATTACAAGAAAGCTTTTTTATTTAGAATAAATCAGGTTATCCAAAATGGCGGTACAGCTACAAAGGAAAAAGTCATTCTAAGGGTGGCCTTTTCTACCCCTTGAAACAGTATAATATATGGATAAGGTGAATGATTTATTTTAATTTGAAAAACCGGCTTACTTTTCAACAAGAAATCACCCTTAGATTTTATTTATTTATATATTGTTTAAAGGATTGTTTAATGAAGTTATAATTTATTTTTTTTATAATTATCTATTCGCTTTCATAATTTACCCTTTTTAGATAAATAAGCTTATCAGAAACTAACCCATTGACAAGTCTAACAATCCTCCGCCCCTGTTTACTGTTCCCGTTAGTAGTGACGCTCTATCCCTGTATAAGCTGACCTGTGTGATGGATTACAGCATCGATTAAAGTTGATTGCCATAGTAAATCCCTTACTTGCTCTTTGTTGTTAATCTTTTGCTCCTGCCCTACGTCGGACTCCTGTGTTTGCCTATTTGCGTGCGTCTTTTAGGCTAAAAGACCGCCCCATCGATCAATGCTCCTGCTTGTTAACCATCATCATTGCGATTTTATCTTCATTACAAACTAACTGTATGTCTTATCTCTTTATTGAGAGTAAAACTAATCGTTGTGGCGGAAAATCAGTAATTTCACTGGCATCGGACAAATCTTTGATTACGTAAGAGATTGTTTTGAAAAAGGGATTGGTCGCAAAATAGAAATTCCTTCAGTAATTTTTGCCTTTAACACAATAAGGCGTACGTGTATAAAGAAAAAAAAATGTAATAAAAGTAATAATTTTATAAAAATAAATTATAAGTAAACAAGTAAGTAGGTAAAGTGAAAAAAATGTAATAAATTGAAATTAAAAAAAAAAATTAACCGTTTTATGGGAATGAAATAATTTGTATAGGATTATATCGGCGGTGGTTCATAGTTTTTCACAAAAAACGTTTATTTTTCTGCTTTCATTGTGCGTGGAAAAAACAGTTGAACAAGCAGCTGCTTCACCATTTCACCCCAAAAAATTATGCCAGTAGCGACGTAGTGAAATAAATTATGATAAACCTGCAGGGTTGTTTTCGTCCCCGAAATCTACGATTTTAGCGATTTCCTCTGCACTTTACGCTGATGTTAAAATTTTATTTAATTAAAGGGTCTTTTTGAAATTTTCTTCTTTTAAAATGTTATTTTTTTTTTCGAATTCTTCTGTTGTATATACGACTTCTATTTAATTTATATTCAGGGTGAGTTTTTTAAGTTGAAACTGTCAAATATCTCGAGTAATAAGCAATTAATTTGTTTAAAAATTAGACATCCTGCCTTTTCTCGTATACATATTAAGTGGACGACGGGGGTTAACTTTGAAATCGTTAATTGTAACCAAAACGGATTTTCAGGCTGAAGAAACGTTGTAAATTGCTATTCTTCCATCTCCCACCCTCTCTTCTTCCTCCTTCCCCTTCTCCTTTCACTCCTCCACCCCCTTCAGGTGGGGCGGTGTTAAATTTCTATAATTTTAGTTGAGCACCCTTATTTTTTATTGCAGATTTGGATTTTACCCCTTAAAATACGAAGAAATTGTTTCCTCGATTTTTAGATTGGTCGTTTCAGTAATCAGTAATAAAAAATATGTAATACAAAGCGAAAATAATTAATTTTATAGATTACAGCGCCATCTATTAAAAATTTATTCCCCTACCCCGACACCACCTACAAGAAGGCTAATTTTCAAAGTCCAACAGTTCCTATACGCGAATTGGTTAAATTTTAATCATTTACTTGTTTTTTAGAGTGTCTTATCACTCGATTATTATTTGAATATTATTATATTATTATTATTAATAATATACTCGATTTGAATATTATTCAAAAGTTTCAAGTATCCTGTTACAACTTCTCAAATTAACACACTGTATCAGGTATACCAGAGAAACCCAAAATCGTGTACTATAATATGGCCTATTAAAAAATTATTAAACTACATTATTGTATAGATTAAAGAAAGGCAAATTGAACTGAATACCTATCCAGTAGACATGAGAGTATTTATTGTTCTTTTATATAGGAGTTTATTATTATATTTTCCTCGTATTTCTTGCAAAGTAATGTTTTGATAGTGACCGGCACTTTGGAAGGTGAGGGTAGGATTTTAGTGGCTAATGCAACTACAATGTATCGCCGCTTGCTAGGTGTAGGTGTCATGCGGTGCTTTGATGGAGTACCACGCACCTCTCTATAAAAACCATTACTCGATCACTCTCTAGTCTACCAGTTGACAACTTGCAACTTCACTGACGGGCAATAATCTTATTCGGGACGCACGCACGCATAGTACATGTTATTTTGTAATGTTTACTCAATGAAACAAAGCCCACTTATAATAAGTCCAGATAACTTGGACAAAAAATATCCAAAATTCAAATAGAGGAAAGGTTAATATTTTTCACAGAATATGTAAATTAAACTTAATCCTGGTTTTCGATTATTTTCTGTATTTCTCAACTTGAATTATTGCAATTAACAGAAAACAGCTCCTACACGTCAATTTTAGTAGAAAAGATGTATCATGTGATGGTAGATCGAATTTTCTTCCCAAAGCTGCCTTTCTAATTGTGCGTTGATAACTCACGGGAGGAATGCGAATGCGGCATTAAAAAAATGGGTCTTGATGACCAATGAATGGTTAGATAAAATTAGGAAATACGGATAATTAAAAGGAAAGAGTGCACTTACGTTTATAATTTTGATGAGTGCTTCTTATATCTTGAATAACTCAAATAAATGTGGTAAGTGATGTGTGCATTAACTATTTATGTCTTTGCAGGTTATGGATCATTAAAAAGGCGAATGGGAAACTGCGAAGAAGGACACGGGAAGCCGCGTCTAGACACTCTCGTTGCGGGACGTCTCCGATCTCGATTCTGAGTTCACTAATATTGCAGGGTGCGAAAATGCGGTAAGAGGCGATTTCAACGGAATTCGAATCTCAAGTCACCTGTCTTGTGTCCTGTATCCTTTTCCTGCGACGAAGGACGAGAAGCCCTATACACCTACAGCTGTCCTTGTTTGGATTGCTTATCTATTTTTCAGTTGTTGTAAGTATTATAGCGAAATACATACAGGGAAGGATTCACAATAAGGACAGAATTTAAATTAAAGTTAAAAAATAAAAGAAAATGTAAAAATTAAAAGTGAAACGAAACACTATTTAAGATGGAGAAATTCTCAAGAAATTTCGTTTTAAAAGCTCAAAATTAATAATTGGCTCCACTTAACTTCGATTTACTAAAATGTTGTATAAGAATAAAATATTGTCTAACATTGTAAAAGATTTATCGGACGATGGGCGGTCACTGGAATTCAATATGCCCTCCCCCCCCCCCAATTTTTTTGAAAATTGTAGCGTGAAATATTGTTATAAATATTCAAATTGCTCTACAAAAAAGTCCAAAAATAGTTAAATCGGTCTCGCGACGATTGAAACGAATCAAAACATTGAATGGTCTTTCAAATGATGTTTCACAAGATCATCAATTTATATCAAGGAAATATGCCACTTTTGTTGCTAAGACCTACTCAAGCTTTTTACGAGCTTTTTGCGTAAATAAAGTGGGAATTTTTTTATTGGCTCAACAGCAACTCCTGAGTAACTGAACAACGCGTGACAAAGACAAAATAGCGCGTCGAAAATAGCGTTGTGCGACAAAACAGCGAGTGACAAAACAATCACTCTTGCTATACTTCACTCTTTACAGAAAAGAGTCCTTCGCCTGTTAAACGGTGACTTTCAATCTAACGACAGAAATGAGAAACAATGCCTATTTTCACACTTTTATTAAAGACATTTCATCCCCTTGTCTCGTATAGCCTTGCTGCCTAATGCTCTTCTATAAAACTCTTCGTAATAATCATTGGTTCCCGCATCAGAATCTTATGTAACCTGTGATGACCATGGTTAAGACCACGATGGGGATTTTATGAATGTCTTCTCGTTGATTTTGTTTTTTTTTTAGCAAGTGAACTCAGTAAGGTCCACCGCGTGTACCTATTCTCGATAGTAATGAACGGCACCATTCAGTTTAGCTGGATGGAAGTATATGTATTACATAGAGAGAGCCTTATTAAGTGAATTCGAAGATTGTTAGTGAATCGAAGATAAATTTCGAGCTCTAAACTTTTGATACTAAAAGTACAATTATTCTATTTATTACAAATTCAAATCAAGCATCAAATATCAACGTCGTTACAATTTAAATTGATGGGTCCCTGAAACTCCCTCCCTTATATTATTAGGTAGTATGTATTATTACTATATATTTATTACATCACCTAAAAGACGCATTTTGACGGCTCTAACTGTCGAATCAGGCCATATCGACGGCCATAATGAGCGCGCGAATATTGCACTTGAGATAGAATGAGCGAGTAAATGATTTTATTGGACGTTATGACAATGGAAAACAGTCATCGGGGTGCCGTTACTTGGTAATTAAATGATCTGCCGGATGGAGTTTTTAAAACCTGCCGCAATTAAACAGCCCACAACGCGCGATGACAAAGTCGTTACGCAAAGAAATTAACGGCATAGCCGACGAGCGACGGTGTCGCCAACTCTATAACGGAAATATTGCAGGGGCAGTAGTGACTATAGTGACTAGTGACTACTGACTAGTGAGAACTAAAGCTCTGAAAACTCTCTGAAAAAAGCTCTAAAGCTAAACGTACCTACTATACATAAGTACATAACTTTTATTAAGGGAATGATAATCTTCGTATAGAGTAGCCGGAAAGACAAGTTATAATCATGTCTTTATTGAAAAAGTCGTGAAAAAAAAAGTCAAGTAGATATATACAACTTCATTGTTTGCGATGTGTATCTAATAAAAACATATTTTCCCTCCAAGGGTTCTATATAAGGGGTTATTACTCCATAGTTCTTTGAAGTAGACTTCATTGTTTTCATAAATGCTCGGAAACTACACTGTTAACCTGGAAACTACATTGACGAGTCTTCAAATATTTTTGTATTAAACACTTGAGAACTTTTTGGAGAATTTTTTCACTCGTACATTACAGGCTGTTGAACCAAAAAGACTGGAAACGGTCAAATATCTCGAAAAACGCATATTAGATCTTGAAGGGATTTTTCTTGAATTAAAGCAGGTGGTTCATACGTCATACCCCAAAGACCCCCAAGGAATGATTTATTAATAATTTACAATATTTTCTGCTCGCTCCATAAAGGAGAGAAAGTGGTTTCCAATTTTCAAATACCAAATGGAAACCCTCATTTTTTTATTATTCAAGAGGTTTCTAAGAAAAGTTGTTTTCTACAAAAATGAAGAAAAACTATTATGTTCACGGTTATTGTGGGTGGAGGGGGATAAAATTTAACACAATCGAATGGCAATTTTCAAATAAATGAGCTTGTAATTTTCAATTTTTAGAATCCCGCAACATCTCTTAGAAATTAAGGAAAACTAAAGTGACTTGCGTGGCCTAGTGGTACTCCGCTGGCTCACGAAGCCATAGATCGCGGGTTCGAAACTCACCTCGGCCCGCTTTACTTTTCAGATTCATTTTCGAATGTCTGTGAAAAGTAAAACAAGCGATCGAAGGTTTTAAAGGCAAATATAATTAAAAGTGTGTGTGGCTAAAGAGTCCGTGCTCAAAGCCAATTTACCAGAGTGGAGCGACTATGTCTTACCTACACAGTTAAGACCGATGTTCCCTCTTTTTTTTTTTAAAAAAAAAAAAGAAAAACTAAATTTTAGCTTTTACAGACAACAGCGTTTGAGACAAACTTGAAGTAGGTAATTTTTGCCACAGCATCCGATTCTTCAATAAAAAATTGACGTATTCGCTCAATATTTTTAAGTTGCTCCCCGCCCCACCCCAAGGATGGGGACGGGGAGTCGCGTTTGGTATAAAGATTAAGACAAGTTCTCCAACGAATCTTCATCGTGAGCACTTTATTATTATTCCTGGAGCCTGTAATCAGAGGCAGAACGAGAAGTATCATCCACGGATGAGAGTTGAAGTTGTATCTGGGACGCAGCATAGCCTCGAACCAGGTATTTAAAGTATTTTAAAACTCCGGAACACAATGCAACCCACACCTCTGCACATTAATTTTCGTCGCATTTGTTCTCCCCGGTAGTTAGGCGAGTTGCGAACTCGTGACAGACAGGCTAGACAGGACGGGGGTGGCGGTATTACCCTTGCCGTCAAAGAGCTACAACCGGAATTAGAAGTATCCCCTTGATAAAAAAAAACATTATTTGAATGTATACGCATAAACGGACTAAGGCCCTAGGGCAGTTCAATAATTTATTTGAGAAAAGTAGCCCCTTCTTCTTGCCCATGTGGAATTTTTTGATGGTTTTTGTATAATGAGACTTAAAAAAAATTAGACCCAAAAAAATTTATCGGTTGAGGTATTGGAAGTATTGGAATTTTCTGGCTGTTTCTTTACATTGTTTTTGGGTAAATATTTATTATTACTCAGCTACTATTCGACATTCATACTAAATTTTGTATGATGGTTTTCTGGATTAAAATTTACAAAGTACATAATATGATAAATGCATGGCTATTGATTTGAAAACCTATATAGGTATATTCGCTATTAATGAACTCTGTTCGAGGCCAGCCCCCCCCCCCCCCCCACACACAAATTTATCAAAAATCCATCGGCTCTCCACGATTTTCCGTTTGTTTAGGAGACTTGGTCAAATTCAGTGATAGTTTATTGGTTTAGCAGGAAGTGAAATTTTGACTTTCTCTCGCCTATCTGAAGATTTATGAGGAGAGCGATTAAAAACTGGAATTAGCATTACGGTCTCAAACTATGTACAGGGAGTCTGAAAATGAACTCATTGAGAGTGTAACGTGAGTGGTCATCAAAATTAGGGAAAAGTGCTGAATTAGAGGTTTTTCCAAGATTGGTAGGGACGCAGATTGCCCGGCGGTTTTTAGATCGAACCCGAGAAACTTTGATCTCATATCTTCACGAGAAAGACTTCTTCTCCTATATGCACAGAGTTTCACGACTGGTTTCAATGCAACTGAAATCATAATTGATTTCGAGCTGTTGTGCCGTGGTCCATGGAGATTTGCTCCGAACGTTTCGTCTACAGCTGCAGTAGACATAATCAGCGGTTTTCATAAATCATATGACAAACTAGCAAAAGCAATTGACAAAATAGCAAAACCAAAAGAAAAAGACTAACAAAAAAATTATCACCTCTGATAATGATCAAAATTTGTTTCACCTACCTTTCTATATAGTCATCAGCAAAATATGCGTCCTCGCAGGGATTCGCAGCTACCAGATCACCACACTAGTTTCTTGTTGTTGGTTTAAGATGTTGAGCACTAATAATTAATAATTATTTATTGTTGTTATTTTATATTGGAGCAGTCCGTCTCGGTCTCGCGTGTCTTTCGCGGAATGTTCACCACCGGTATAATAATTGCGCGACCAATTACCGAATGGAAATAAACAAAAATAAATTAAAATAAACACAAGCGGCCCGATTATAAATTATTATAAAAAATTATAATAGCAGCCCGAAGAATAAAAATTTTCAGAAGTGGTAGGTGCATCAGATTAGGATAGTCAGGTTAGGTAATTTTTTCCCTTGCCCTTACGGCTTTTTCTATGTCATCTAAATGTTATACTTAGTGAGTAAAATATAAGATTTAGATGACTAAGAAAAGGCCGTAAGAGCAAGTGAAAAAAATTCTTAACCTGACTATTCTAATTTGATGTGCGACTTCTATAGGATTAATCCAAAATTGATTAAAAAATACACTAAAATAATAAGCTGGAACACTTATTTGGTTATTACAAGTAGGTAAGAAGAATTATAATAAATGACAAAGACAGGAGACAGGTCGCAGATCGTTTAGTGTTGTTTTCCAATTTCGGAAAATCGATATCTTCTCGTTTCCGTTCGGCTTCGCCATTCGGCCGTTCATCTACTGGCGCAAATTCTGCTGTCGAGCACAGTTGCCAAATTCACTCTTCAACTTCCAGTCTTAAAAAGTTACTTATTTTACTAATAGGTACTATTATTTTTAAAAACTGCTAATATTTTGTTCAAAAGATCTTTTCAATTTTTTGAAAATTGTACATGTATTTTCAAAATTTGATTTACTTGTAGACTCAATTTCAAATTGCAATTTTGATTTTTTTAATTCATTTCGGAAAAAGCTACTTTCTCGATAAGTAAAAATCACTTTGTTTATCTGATTAGAGCAAAATAAGTTTTCAAGCAAACGCACATTTTATTGTCTTCAAAGTTCTTTACATAAGTCAAAAATAAAAATTTTTCCCACATGATGCCAACCATTTCGCGGTTACTTATGACATTGCCATGTTGCCAAATTTATAACCACAAGTATTATCATAGTGAAGTGGGTCCTCGCCGGTGGTCCAGTGAATATCGACCAGTGACTCGCTTATTTATGGTAGAACAATTTTCGGAGTAGAAAGATATGGGACCGGTACCGTTATATTAAGGGACCTTTGTGGCACTAGAATCTCGTTTTGTGACACGCCCCCTTGGTACTGACATAAATAATAATTATAACCGTTTGAATCTCAGATTTGTGATTTTTTTTTGCGAACAAAAGCTTTGCAAATTTTTTTTTCTCCGTCGTCGGTTTACATTGAGGACCCTAGTTTTGTTTTTACTTAATAGTTATTTTTAGTTAACGAAATGACACTTTTAAAATTCAAAAAATTAGTTCAATTTTCAAAAGATTCTATCTTTCTATCTATCTTTCTATCAGCCATTTGATAAAATGGAGTTTTTGAATCATTTATTTATTGAATCATCGCGACATTATTCTTCTTCTGTAGGTATCTGTAGGTATATCCACATTTTCACAGATTTTGCGACAGGGTTTCAGATTTCGACTGCTGATGTAGTGACTAGGTATATTCTAAAAAATAAAATATCGCGAAATGGTTAGCATCATGTGGAAAAATTTTTTATTTTTGAATTATGTACCTAAAGAACTTTGAGGACAAAAAAACTTATTTTGCTCTAATCAGATATACAGAGTGATTTTTAACTTATTGAGAAAGTAGCTTTTTTAGAAATGAATTAAAAAAATCAAAATTGCAATTTCAAATTAAGTCTACAAGTAAATCAAATTTTGAAAATGCATATACAATTTTCAAAAAATTTAAAAGATGTTTTGAACAAAATATTAGCAGTTTTTGAATAATAGTATATATAATAGTAAAAACAGTAATTATTGTTAAGACTGTAAGTTGTGAATTTGGCAACAGCGAAAGCAGGATTTGTGGCATTAGGTAACCAGCCGAATAGCGAAGACGGACGGAAACGAGAAGATATCGATTTTCCGAAAGCAGAAAACAACACTACACGATCTGCGACCTGTCTCCTGTCTTTGTCTTTATGTCTTTAGTATAACATGACTGTTGTTACCTACTTGTAATAACCAAATAAGTGTTTCCAGTTTATTATTTTAGTGTATTTTTTAATAAATTTTGGATTAATCCTATAGAAGTCGCACATCAAATTAGAATAGTCAGGTTAGGAATTTTTTTCACTTGCTCTTACGGCTTTTTCTTAGTCATCTAAATCTTATATTTTACTTACTATAACATTTAAATGACATAGAAATAGCCGTAAGGGCAAGGGAAAAAATTAATAATTTATAATCGGGCCGCTTGTGTTTATTTTAATTTATTTTTGTTTATTTCCATTCGGTAATTGGTTGCGCAATTATTATACCGGTGGTGAACATTCCCCCCGATATAAAATAACAACAATTAATAATAATGTTATTAGTGATAAAACAAATTATTAGTGCTCAACATCTTATTAGTGTTATTCACCAACAACAAGAAACTAGTGTGGCGATCTGGTAGCTGCGAACCCCTGCGAGGACATTTTTTGCTGATGACTACTAGAAAGGTAGGTGAAACGAAATTTTGATCACCGTTAATAAAAAATTTCATGTTTTATACAGGGTGTTTCAAAACATGTGTCCCATTAACATGACTCACCGTTTTCGCGATACAGTGTGTCAAAAGATATTTTTCTCGTTTTTTTACGCATCTTATCATTTAATATTATTCACTTTTTGAGCACTAATTCAATTCCTTTCCATTATGGTAGTGGCGGAGATTTTAGGGTTGCTTGAACATTATTTCTACACTGGCGTGAAAACAGCTGATGCTAAAAAGATAGTTGACAATTTTTGAACGCACTGTATGTACTTGTATACGTGTTATTGAAATATTATCTGATAGCTATACCTACTTACTGATTTGTGTTGTTTATTTCAAGCAACTTATTCACGTGTTATAGGCTATACTTTTGACATGAAGTGAAGGGTAGGTGTAGGAACGAGGGTAGGAAGCTCTCATCCAAATACAGGGTGGGCCATCGAAAAGGTAACAAGCCTAATAGTTTGGAAAGTGAAGATGTATGCGAAAAACGCCCAAACAGGTCGATTTTGTTAGCGAGGGGGACATATTTTCGTGACAAATTTAATTACCCAAGTTCATCCCCTTGGCAGGGGTAGCTACCCCTTTGCTCATCATCATATATAGGGAACAGATATCGGGTGATATATCATTTGAAAGCCACTCGAATTCTCTTTACAACGATATACAACATTTTGGGTTTCGCTCACATACAGGGTGGCCCCACGAAAACGCAACTCGCCTTAATAACTTGAAAACTGAAGATGTACGCGAAAAACGCCGAAACAGGTCAATTTTGTTATCAAAGTAGGCATATTTTCGTGACAAATTCAACCACCAAAATTCACCCCCTTGGCAGGGGTAGCAACCCCTTTGCTTATCATCATAGGGAACAGCTATTGAGTGATACATCATTTGAAAGCTACTTGAATTCTCTTTACAACGATATCCAACATTTTGGGTTTCACTTACATACAGGGTGGCCCAAAAAAAATGTTTAGCTACCCCTGCCAAGGGGGTGAACTTGGGTAGTTAAATTTGTCACGAAAATATGTCCCCCTCGATAAAAAAATCGACCTGATTCGGCGTTTTTCGCATACATCTTCACTTTCCAAATTATTAGGCCTGTTACCTTTTCGATGGCCCACACCCTGTATAATGTTATGCATCTCTGGCTAGAAACGAAATATGTAACTGAAATTCTGGGGAAACTTATTTGATGTTCTTTTTTTTAAGAGAGGAACAGCGGTCTTAACTCTTAACTCTATAAAAAAAAATGATAAATGTTCGACTGAGACCGGGAATAATAAATAAATGACAAGCAATATTTTCAGTTACAGTTGGCCCAAAAATTCTCTCTGAAGTTAAAAAAATATTTAAAATTTTGAAGCAATTGTGAAGCAATACAGGCATATTTTGTGATTCCTTCCAAAATGCTGATGAACTTTTGAAAAGAAACTAAGTACCTATATATGTACTTAAAACTTCAAAACAAGATTCAGAAAGAAAGAATTGTCTCGTGTGAGTTAAAACGCAAGAATCAATCCTATCTACCCCCGGTTTTAGCTCGCAGGTCTCACCCTACACCTTTCATCAATTCCTTTTCCGGCTGTGCGGAACTCTCATTTGTTTCTGGGTGATCTGTGCACACAGCACACGGGACGGGGCGGGCTGCGACTGCGGCCTCCGGCTGGAAAAACACTCCTCCAAGTGACATCCAATTTCCAGGCCGTCATCGGCGCTCATCTCGCGGCCGCCGCGTGATAAAGAAGCTCCGGGCCCGGCGGTATTCATCACCAGACGCCTGCTGACGCCGACAGACACACCTATAGATGATGGCAGTCCGTAATCAACGCGCGTCATCGCCACTGACGCCCCCGACGCTGGCTCACTCTGGATCCTCTAGCCTCCAGCCGGACATCCATTGCTGGCTGGGGAATATATTACAATATGCTATCTTAGGAACACCGGGCTGCGGGATTCTTTGTCTTTCTTTCGCTTTTCATCATCATCCTTTTACGCACAATGGGGTCGAAAAAATGCCATTCTTTCATGGCTATCGACTAGGTGACAAAAAATTATCGTTCGTTTAGAAATTTTTATTGGACATTTATTTAGCAAGGAAATGCTACCTTGTAGAAAGAAACAAAGGACTTTTCTATTTCCGAACAACGGGCTGAAGAGCTAGAGAATGACATCATTACACTCATGACGGGATCAATCAAGATCAGTAATAGGATTATAGAACTCGTCGCCGCTGCTGATGTCAATCGCAGTTGTGAACGAAATATCCGAAGTGAGTTACCCTGGACCACGGCTCACCATACTTCGAATGGCAAATGTTCCTAAAACCAGGGATTAGGTAAAACCAACCGCCACAAAGAAACTGCACTTTTGGCTAATACAAAATATTATTCTTATATGGTGTACAAAAGAGTGGTTTTCAAAAAACTCTATCCAAACTTGGATTTCACTAGAAGAAAAAATTCTGAATGGCAAAAAAAAATTTGTCAAAAAATAAAATAGAAATTTACAAAAAAAGTAATTTTTACACTACAAATGAACTTCTCAAATAATGTGCCGGATCCAGAAATAATTTTGATAAAATTTTAGTACCTACATACGAGTAAGTAACAGAATAACATTATTAATAATAATTACACACAACATAAATTCAATTGAATGAAAATAATTATGGACGATTTTCCTCTCGCAGATAAATACTCCGGATTCAATTACTTCATTTAAAATAATTTGGTTTTGAATGAGAATACTTCTGATTTTCAGGACGTCTATTTGGAGACCATCAGAAAGCAATAACACGAGAGAGAAAGGACGGTAAGGCAAAAGCGAGTCGATTCCGCCTCTTAAATCGTTTCAATTCAGTAGAATTTGAATTATTTATTAATACACGTTTTTATTAAAAGGGCCTCTCTAATCTCTACCAAACGAAAACAAACAATAAAATTGACGACCTGAACAACGTTCATAAATTTGTTTTTTCCGGAATAAATTTCTCCGGAATAATGTTGATGGCGATTATGCTTAATTTAAATGGGAAAACAACCATTTGATGAGGACATTCTTTTTTTTTTAATACCGATTTATATTCGGTTTGTCATGAAAGGTCGCGATCTTGCACCCAGAAAAATATTATAATTTATGGGAATAATGCTATGATAATACATGATAATGTTTTATCAAAAAAAGCTATATGTCATTCCAGATCTTGTATCATCTTGTATCATATCTTATCATCATCGAGCAAACCGATTATTTTACAAATTATAGGTGTAACAAAAAATTTCCCCAGCACCTTTATGATGTAGGTATTCCAGGGTGGGATTCCGAAGTTTTTTCAACAATTCAACAATTGTTTGCCAAAGTCATTTTTGACATGATTCGGTCAGATCGAATTTTTGTTTTATGGTTTTCCAAGGTCTTGTTAGCTCGAAAATTGTTTTCTTTTGCAAAGTACCCTCATCTCGAAAAATGTTTTTAGAAGTGAAAAAAAGTTAAGAAACCTACCACTTTGAAAGAAATTACGCATTTTAACGAACTAGATCCGGTAATCTGCAGATTACCTCGTCAATATGCTCATTATAGACTTACCTACTCACATTTCATCAAGTGACCAATTATTTTCAATACGCCTCACAGTCTCTGATGAAGCTTATTTGACTTAATATTTGTCAGATCTATTGCAAGATAAACTTTCTTCACAATATTTTAATGAGACAAATTCCATCCATTCCTATATAACACATGAACGGATCCAGCAGGTATATTGTCCATTTAAAAATCGATCCATCCGCAGCATCCCATCAACCAACGACCAAAACTGAATCTGCTCCTTGTCCTTCTTATTTCTGCACCGCAGCCCACAGCGGTGGCAGATTACCCGTTGAGTGATTGCAGCATGTTTAGAGACTTGAACTCGAAGGGAGTATTATGGTAAATAGGGAGAGCCTCCGACGCATTGCGTGCCCCCGCCCGCCTTGGGAGCTACGCGTAGATGTAGATGAGTTTTTCAGGCAACGGCACAGTGCGGGATTATCCTGGCGTCACCAGTCCCGGCGCCAGGACTCGGGACTTGTTCATTCCTTCGACCTCTCCTCTTACACACGCTGACGCGTGCCCGCCTCCAGAGAGCCGAGATCGCGACAGACACGTCGCCCGATAGTAACTGCTACTGCAGGCTTAGGATTTAGTTTACCTCTCTCTTCTTTAATTTTTGGACTTTAAATAAATGTTCTATCAGGTCGAGTAAGGTATAAAGAAAATTACACTAAATTGAACCAAATGTTATGTTAAATTCAAAATAATTTTTGCAAGAAATATTCTCAAAAATCCAAATTCTGAAACATTCTCCGTAAAAAGATTAAAATTACCCTCACTCTGATGAAGTAGGTATTATGAAAGCAGGGTTTGTGTAGTAGGGTGCGTTTTTAATTTTTTTTTCAATTTTTCCCTTTTTTTTTCGAAAAAAAAGGAAAGGATTTTTCTTAGAACGATGTCAGTATGACATCATATTGCTTGCCTTCACTGGGGTCATTTAGGCACCCCCCCTTCAAATAATGGAAAAATATTTTCTTCTAATTTGCTCCTTATTGTAAAAAATGATGTTTTTCCAAATCCGAACTTCAAAATTGGCAGGGAAGTTAATTCACGTGTCGGCATCACCATGCAAATAACATTTTCTTCAAAATTTACATGGATTTGTATGCTGCATGTTTGAATTTACCTCCTGGAGGTGACGGCAAGGAGCAAATTTGAATAAAATATTTCTCCCTCATTTGAGGGGGTTACCTAGATGTCCCCCCGTAATTTTCTTCCAAAAAATAGATACTTTTTGAAAATAGCTAAGGCAAATTTGGTCAAAAGGCCGTAGCAGCTCATCGCAGCGCGCCGGACCCCTAGTTGACAAGACGGATTTTGAGAAGGAGGCTCGAACTATGTAAAAACCTGCTTTTCTTCCATTTGGCAGATACAAGGCATTTTCGTCGTCACCTCTCCATCACCATCTATTATGTCAACCTACTAGAAATAATTAATTTATTCTCAATAATAAAAAAATATGGCTGAAATAATAAGAAATTTAGATTTGTCAGTTTTTTTTTAGCGTAACGACCGAGCCGATCCTAAAAAAAAATTTTAGATCAGAATTTAAATCGGCCTTAAATTCTCTCCAACTTTATCCATTTAACCATATCTGTATCTTGCAAAATAAAAAAGTGCCTGTTTTGGGAGATAGATTTTGGGAACCCTGTATAGTACCTATGTGAGTCTAAAGTTCCGCATAAATTAAAATATTTATGTAAAGGAGAATGAGCGCCGTTTGATTTTTTTAAAATTAAAATCCCTTTTTCACACCCCATTATAACGTCCCCTCTCAAATTTAAAAATATAAAGGGGTTTTGTGGCGTGTCAGTTGAAAGGCGAATGAATTATTTATTCAGCAAACATAAACCTTTTGGATTTTGATGGTATTTTTTTCAAAAGTAAGGTTTTTCTATCATAATAGGTAGTTTTATTTTTCAAAAAATCTTGAAAAAATTGTGGTTTTCGAGAATTTTATTACAATTTTCTATTCTTTTGTAATAATTGTATATCTACATGCAAAAATTTTGCAAAATATTTTTAAGAATTAACCACAACTTAATTACCTATATAAATATCGACTGTTTTTAAACAATACGCTTCTCTGATGAAGACCGAAACACTGATGTTTCACTTTTATCAAAGCTCATCAGCCTGCCATATCAACTACGAACATATCAGGAGACGATGTGCCAACAGAAAATGATAAATGTTTCTTACTTTCTCTACAAGGTTATACACGGTATACGCCACCCATGGAAGATTATGGCTGTCTCTTGATTATAAAAAAATATAGTTTTTGGAGCGGATAGAGACCCGTTCAAAGGACATTTTAAAATTATATTCATAATGTTACAGAGTGGACCAACAATAATATGAAGCATTTCAAAGTTATGCATAAAAATATAAAAAACTTTCACAGTTAGAATTTAGATTTTGGATTGAGCGGTTTTTGAGTTATAAACAAGTGAAAATCGTAATTTTCAACGTTCATGGCAGTGTACAACGAAAACGGCTCAAGATGGAGCAAGAATAATCTGAATAAGAGGGTAGTTACATAAATGATTAAGCAATCTAAGTAAACAGTCCCCAATGTAGTGTGCCATTGAACTCGAATGGGCATTGTTCTGATTGACAAGAGATCCTTTGGCGCAAGCCTAATAACCCACCGTGCATTTTTATTCATTTTAATTTTATTTAATTAATCCTCTCACTATGGTTAAGAGATCAAATTGTGCTGTGTGTTAGTAAGATACATTGCACTGATGAGTCCCAATTAGAACGAAACACGTGTCTACTATTTGACCTCTACTCACAACACAACATGGAATGGATGGTATACTGTTTTACAACAGGTCATTCATCTATTTTCTAACTGTGGTTAGTATAGATCTCACCTGCTTCCGCAGTCCGCACCCACCGGGGGACACTACACTCAGTTTTGACATGCATTTTGACTGCCTGGGGTAAGCCTAACCCACTGTCCATTTTTATTCATTTTCATTTCATTGTTCCGACTGTTTACTTAAAATTTATGGTAGATCCCTATTCCATTCAGAATATTGGTCACTTTTATTACTTATATCAATCAATTTACCAGTCATTTCCATATTCTATGTATTTTAGTTAATTAAAATCTGGTAATTAGTTTTTTGATATTTCTTTTTAGCGATTTTGATTGCATTAATCGAATACTACCGATGTATTGAAGAAAAATAGACTTTTGGTCATTCTACCACCAAATTACAGTTTTTTTAACGCTGGTGGCCGAACGAAAAAAAAAATTAAACTGATTATACCATTATAATGGTACTGTATCACTTATTATAGACGAATCTTCTAAGTTTCAATGTTTATCTTTAACATTAACCTTTGTTTCGAAGGTGGACATACCTAAGTGATGGACCAGTGATTCATAAGTACATTATGAATTTTAAAATATATCTTTAACGGGTCTCTATCCACTCCACAAACTTAATTTTCTTAAAATCAAGGAACATAGCCATAATCTTCCGTGTCGTATACCTACTGTGAATATAACCCTGAATATACATATTACCTACCTACGACTTTGAAGGAAATCAGAAGAAGTCTTTGACGTTAAGTTTATCATAATTTTGATTTAATTCTAATTCAGATATTTGGCTCCTATATACGCAATTGAATTATATTTTGTTTCGAAGTTATTTTCACTCTCCGCATGCAGCAAAAAGCAGATAAATTGTTTAGGTCTATATAGATAGGTAAGTAGTATAATACATGCCAGAGCAAATATCTTACAACATCATCATAATAAGTTGATATCTATTTTTCGGGGCACGAACCAAGCGAAATAATAATTTTTCTAAAAAGCGCGGCCTAGTGTAAACATTTGGCAGATAATAATCGCGCATTATCATAAAAGCTTAGGCCGATTCGCCGGAATCCTTCATATAAGTCTCCCAATTTCGAAAATGGAACAAGCCACTCAGTCATATGCAGAAACAACAAAGATCTCGGCATGACAAATACTTTCAATTCGCAAGAATATTTTTTGCTAAGTTTTATAGCCTGAAATAATTCGCGTCTCAACCTTGTTGAGCATTTTTATGACACCGACTGCCGTCAAAGAGGGCGAAAACAGGAGCGAACCTCTCCCCGGACAAAAACCGTAAATATGAGTTATGCTGACATTATCACATGCTCCATTTAATTTCGAATCTATTCTAATCGTTTTATTTGAGTAACAGATAGGGTAGAAGCAAAGCCCTTCTTCCTTCGACGTCTTCCCTTTGACGTGGCGCTACACATAATATAACCTTCTTATTTATTCATCGTGCTATATTAGTCATATTTTTTCGTCCAACTTACGTTTCGGCTTATTTTCCAAGTGATGCATATTTCATTTGAGGGATAAAAATGTAAAGGAAGGAACGATCAGTTTTCAGTTAATGAAAAATTATTTATTCAAGGAAATCATAGAATACGCCGAAGTTTTCTTTCGTATACAATACACAACGTGAGCATATAGAAATTTTACCATCTCCGCGCATATTTTATAAGGAGGCTACGTTTCTGACTTTTCACTGAATTTATTATTTTTTTTTTCTACGAAGGTAGTGACTGGCAATCTAAATAAGAATAATAACTTTCCATAGATGTTGATGTGGTGACCAACAAGTCACCACATAGGTAAGATCGTCAAAAGTATTAACAGCCGGACTGTCAAATAAACTATCACCAGTCATAAATGTTTAGTTAAATTACTTAAATGAGAGAAATTAGTAATTTTTTTCTTGCATGCATGAGGTGTAATAGAGAAATTTATTGCATATACCTTTTACCTTTTCAAATCACGAAATGGCATAATATTGTGGTAAGATATAGAGATCTAGCAAGGAGATGAAGTCAGGGGGGGATATGGAAGACGATATATCCCCGCATATCCTTTTCACCTATGCGGGAGGACTGGTGAGGCTTGGGGCGGACTGTAAACACAATCGGGCGGCTCGAGCAGCGTCTAAACAAGATATACGTGGCCGGCGCTAGCTAAATCGGCGAGATCTCCTCTTGGAGATAAACCCCTCCGCAGCAAATCCCGGGGTAGTACATTTTAAAGCGCCCACTTTTCTTAAGCTGATTATGAGTGTAAATTGAGATAAGTCTGCAATATTTATGGCACTTACATGGCGACCTGCATGACTCGTAATACTGCTGCGACCCTTCTCTGGCGTAGAAACTTTCGGGATTTTTAAGTAACCGCTCTCTCCGCCAACATAAAACGGCTACACGAGGTTTTAACTTTTAACTTTGTCAAATTAATGGCCTAGTACCTTTTAGGATAATTTGTATTCATGATAAAGTGGGAGCAGTCGCTCTTATCCAGCGCGGTAAACTGTTATTCCCCTTGCAGTTCGGTTTAATTTAGCCTCACACGGAAAGCCGGATTAAGAACTGCAAAAAATCGTTACCGCCGCTCTTATGTTCTTCTACTTGGTAAGCTAATAAGACCTCGTTAACAAGATCCTAACGCTGGAGCATAAAAAAGTAAATAGCCGAGTTGAATACGTTTATGAACTAAACCATCTAGATACGAGTAGCTAGCTATAACAGAAAAATTTCTCTATAACGATGATTTTATCTCTTATAAAAAAATACTATAATACTGCAAAAAAATCTGTATATTATGTAGGTACATAAATATAATGATAATAAATTATAAATTAAAAGATACAAACGTACCTAAGTCAGTTACTCGTAATCTTATTTTGCAAAACTTGACGAGAATGTAAACGGAATAATATTCCATACAGGTTTTTTTTTAGAGATTTAAACGCGACTCAGTAGGCCTCTGGTGATTGGAAATTTAACAGTCCACTGATAATACATCAGAACGGTGACAGTTCGGGGAAGACGACCATGACTCCTACGACTTAAGACGGTACGGACGAGATGACTCAAGAATGTGACGGCTATTTCGGCATATAATTGATAAATTTTATTAAAATGTTGTTATAAAAATCATGCTTCTATTTTTGCTATCAGAAGTGGGATTGCCAATTAAAAGTACTAAAAAAGCTTCCAAGAACGCAGAACTTGTAGACACGATGTAAATATATATTTAGTAAGAAGCAGAAAGGCGTCGCCAGCGTTTAGAACAATTGAGAAAAAGTTCTTGTCAGCTAATAGAATACATTGAAAAAAAATTGAGCAACACGATTAGAGAGAGAAGATTAAAGCCAGCACTGTCAATAATAATTGCAGATTGCCGGGTAAAGCACTAATCTGCTGATTAGGGAAAATTCAGGTATTGATTCGAAAATTGGAGGTCCTGCCCATGCAGACATGATCTTAGATAATGGAATTTTGTAATATTGTCAAGGTCTGTTTCATTTTATCATCATCCGCTGATTGGCGACGGAATTACGTTTGTGATGGGTATAGACCTTTAGAGGACAGATCATCAGGGGGTAGAATATAGAGCCATGAGAGAGCCAGCCACAATAATGATACCATAACAATAAAATACATTGAAAAAATCGCTATCCACGGCGCTACGGGAACCACAATTGCAGAGTAGAGAGCACCAATGCACTGATCTACAGATCAGTGATAATTCGGGTATTGATTCAATTATTTAAGCTCCCGACCATGCAAACATGATCTTAAATAATGGAATTTTTGAATATTGTCAAGGTTTGATTATGATCATCCGCTGATTGGCGACGGAGTTACGTTTGAGATGGCTATATAGAGGCAGGAGAGGATAAGAGTGAAAAGACGATAGAGTCGTGGGAGAACCAGCCCTAACAGTCGTTGCTTGAGATCATCATCACCACAGGCTTCATTTCAATTTCTCATCTGGAAAAAGAATGAACTGAAAGTTGCGCTAAATGAACTGGTCCAGTTGATTAGCAGACGACTAAATATTGGCATTTCTCACCTAACGGAATAAAAACTGAAGAGTTTACCTCAAAATATGACGAATTGATCGTCAATTCTACGGGTATATAGTCAATAAGTAGAAAGAACAGGTGCCGTATAGTCTTGGTGATAAGAAGAATTATTGTACTAACTGGTAAGTTAGTGCAAGGGCAATCTTTCTTGGTATCAATAATGGTATTAAATAAACACAAATAATAACATTATAAATAAAATTAAATAATAAAACAAGTTTTTACGAAATTGTATAGATGTTAATTATTTTGAAAACTAGAAATTAACGTCGCTACATCTTCAGATTTTATAAATATAAGTGTGTGTGATTTATTTGCGAGATTTAGAGCACCTCCAAAGTTATTTAAGATATTAAGTTGTTGTGCTCCGCGAACCGGCGTGCTAGATTTAGGTATGTCCTTGCGGAATGCGAGTATATTTACGAGTAGGTATAACAATATAAACAGGGAAGGTTTGTCAACTTCATCTCTCGTCGGTTACATAAAGCATAATTTAACAGTGGTGTGCCACTTACGCATCTAGCCCTCACATCATCATCATTTTCCCTTTAAGGTTCATTTATTTCTATTCGGCGTCCCATCCCCACGCTACCACTTTGCCAGGCACGCACTCCTGGGTTCCTATTTTCATTTCCTTTTGACGACATGTTCCGGCGCTTGTCACTCACGATTTTTACAAGTCATGGACTTTTATAATACGCCATAAACATATCAGTTTCGTTTTACATATAAAAGGTTAGAGGATTGTCTCCGGATGGCGGATGTTTAGAGTTCGAAGGGGTCCCGGTCTGAATAGATTATATCTCCAGTTCCAGCACTGGAAGAGTTTTGTTATTCATCGTCCGGGAGAAAAGGAGACACAATAAGGCGAGTGCCGGAGTTTCCTAATGACACATTACCATAAAGGTAGTCCTCTTCATCCATATGCATCGCTATATAGTCGTTAATCTTCTTGCACTCATTTGACGCTTCTGTACAGGTTTATTTTTATCACACAAAAAGCCTATAAGCACTCTGAAAAAATTGGCAAAGTTTATTTTCTTATTGTTACAAAATTATTCCGAATAATTTTAATAAGTATTAAAAACAATTCAAAATGTACTTCTTAATTCTGTAAATTCTTTCAAAAATATCGGATATCGGGGTTATCCGTCGAGCACAGAAAATCACTATAGGTAGATACTAACTTCCACTCCAGCATGTGTAAAATAACTTTTTATAGTAAATAGTTTTTAGGAGAAATGTTTTCTTATTTTCGATTAATTGTTAGAAGACTAATTTCCGTATTCTCAAAGCTTTACGTCCCAATAATAGCTCCTAAAAAAAAATAAATGAGATAATAGAGATACATAAAGTTTATATACGCATTTCGACGCTTGAAGAAAGTGTATGTTATTAGTATATTTGAATAAAAATAGAAGATGATATATCTCAGTAATATTAGATTGTTCTCGTGGATTAAGCTAAGATTATTTATTAGCGTGAAGGCGTCTGGAAACTCGATGACAGAAGAAATTTTTTTAAGGTTACATTATATTTTTATGACGTATTCTGTGTGTCTTAACTACCTATATGACGTCATCAACATTATTACTATAATACACCGTTTCCAGTTATTGTAATTGAGAAACGGTCAAATGTAATTGAGAATAGTCAAATGTAATTGAGAAAGCATCAAATGGAATTGAGAAAGCGTTAAATGTAATTCGGAAAGTATCACATAGAATTCAGTGGGTCAATTGAGATACTGAAAAATTCGAAAATTTTACAGCAGACCGTGCTAAAACCAGTTTATAGTTTGTTTGGTGCCTGTGCCCGCGCTGCTCAACACTCGACGACGTTTCATGAGAGGTCTTTAACTATTGGGAATCAATGCCTTTTTGACGATAGCTCTGAAAAATGGTAGTTTTATATTTAATTACGATTTTTATGTGTAAATAGTTTTTATATTGAATTTTTTTTTTCATGGTCCTCATTTTCTTAGAGTAAAATTTATGAATTCTTATAATACTAACGTCAATAGTCAAATCTATAGACAATAATTCAAAAGATGTGAGCTTCAAGTTAGGATCATTGGTTTTCAGCCAATGACGTCATTGACTTTAGGCCAATGACGTCATTATAATCATTTTTCAAATAGCAACCCTCTACTAGCGATACATCGTTGCAAAGCCCACTTTGAGGAGAATATTTTCCGCTAAATTTAATTTTTTTTGTAAAAAAGAAAAAAAATCTTAAAGAGAGGATCTCATTAAGAAGAGTACACCTTATTTAGAAGGGCTCCTTAAGAAGAATATTTCTTTAAAGTTTTACATTAATACTCATAAACCCAAAAAAGTTCACTCATGTTTTGTTTGTGTATAAAGCTACCTTGAAAAAAGTGGAACAAGGTGAAAAAGGCCAAAAATGTACAGTGTGTTTATTTTTGAACAAAATGAAAACACGCATTACTGAATGAAGTGTGGGTATGACATGCAGCAATCCCCCTTTAATAATTTTTTTTCCGCGAAAATAACCAACCCTTATACAATGATACAATTATAACTTTATGCAGTAAAATTATTCCATTTTTGAGCTCACTGATTGATGCCAACCTTTCAACTCCAAGCTTTTGAGTTTTCAACCAATTAGATATTCATATAAATACTACCTACTACAAAAATATTAAGAAGCGCCCCCTCTTTAAAGCCAGTTAAGTTTCAGTTAATTTGATTTGTTTATTTAGTCGTTCTTGCGCAGAACTTGAAGTGCGGAAGTTTAACTAATACATGCAGCCGATAAATTGAAATCCTCTCTCCTCCAATCCAGTTTTTCGGATAAAGCAGTCTACCTATATCGCCGTCTAATTCCCGTCTAGAGGTTCACTTCACTTTGCACTTCCCGTACGCTGTCCCGCAGGACCACACTCATTTCTCACGGCCTTCTCGAGTAGCTGGGCTCCCCCTTCCGCTGCCAGGACCCCGACGACTGCAACTTTGTTAGAATCGCCCAGCGTCCTCTCTTCGCAAACATTTTCATTAGCCATATATTACGGCTTTATACCGTCCAGGCTCTTACAGGACCTTTCAACCGCTCCTAAATACACTCCGACCGGTATTTACTTTATTGAGATGATTGATGACCGAGATTTTCACAGTCTCTGACTTGCGCCGCGGCCGTCCGCGATTTATGTTCAACGTTTCCTACTCTGTCTGCTGTTTTCAAATAAGCGAAAGTAAACGCGATGATGAATTATTTGTTTAAACTGTGAGAAATGTTAGTGTATCATCTTAGACTCTTAGAGGAATCGTTCCGTTACAACTTCTACACATATCTTTTATTATTCCGACTTGTGTACACAAACCGGGAGAGGCTCTGGGGATCTTTGAATGCCGAGTGAAGCGAAAATTCTTCCAGGAAATGACCTGATGATATACTTTTTCAATCAACTGGCTCATTTCCGTCTAATGTCCGTTAGAGCAACACTTAAATTATTATTTTTTCAACTTTCAAAGATCATTTAATAGGCAAAAACGGATTGGGAAGTATACACTTTTAAATAAAATCTTCGTGCATGACCTACTACCCTAAAAATGATTCTGGAATTAAATTAGCCATCTGAAATCGTATGTTGTTTCCAATAATTTAACCATTTTTTCACGAAGACTCCCGAAAAAAGATCTTACAAAAAGAAGGCTCATAGTTCGGCCCTGCAAATATGAATTTTCAAATAAAAAAACTGACATTGCAAAAATAAAGCTGGTCGTTAATAAAAAAGCAATGAAAATGAGGTTTCAGTTTTTCCAAATCTTCAACAATAACGTCAATAAATAAGAAAAACTAAAATTGAAAATTTTGGGGCTTTCTAAATAATTCGAAAATCAAAAATGGTGAACCTATCACATTCAAGAAAAGGGGGAAGGTAAAATAAAATCTCTCATGATTACTTTATTATTAATAACTTGAAATTTTGTTGTTGTTTCCGTACCTACATCTCCCATTTTTCAATTATTATTGACTTGTTTCAATTTATTCTAGAACGAACAAGAACCGCAACCCATAAGTTGTTAAGTTGTTCGGGAGGTTGGGAGGGGAAGGGGCGGTGCGTCTTTTCAGCTAGATGATCATCGCTTAAAGTTCATGGTATAGTTTCTGGTCGAGATATTGCTAAGACGTATAGAATTTCAGCTCGTCAAGTTTGAGTTCAAATCATTTTAAATGTAGGTACTTGGTTCAAGTATAGCTTTTGTTGTCAACTACACTTCAAGTCACATTAGGTGTACCTACATTTGTACATTTGAGTCATGTTATTATTATAAGATGCTAGTTATATTTCCAGATGAATATTTGGTCGAGTGTGTACAATATGAAGTATGAGTTGTATATTCAAGTCCTTGCATATAAGTCTCGATTTATGAAACAGGAAGAACCTGAAACCGAAACATGGAGATTTAGCCGAAAATCCGAATGCAACGAGACCGGTGATGAATAACGGATGGAGACATGTTCAAATACGCTTTGGAGAGATCAACTCCCGCAGTCGCTAGTCGCTGTTGAGCTGGTCGAGTGAAGAATCCTGCTCGGTGGCAGAGCACAAGGCCACCCTCGTAAATAACGGAATTGCGGCGGTAAGAAATGACATGAGGAATAGTGCAAACTTAAATCATTTAGCCAAGTGGCGAAATGTGTAGAAAGTGTTGATTTATTCAACATACACTAAACCATCGTATAATACAAGTTCTTGCTAACTAAATGCGGATGCCGGAAATAAGTAACGTGTGCCAACAGACGTGCTGTGAGACCCATTTTCTAGTCCTTCCGAGCCCGCAGGAATCGTGTACGGAGCCCGGGCATTTGAAAATACATAAAGATGAAACAGTGCGATATGTGCGGAGTAACTAAGTCTGCCCTGTGTTGTTATCGCCTCGCTTCCTCTGGGCCCTTGCATCGTTCGAGGAAACGCTTTTAGGTTTCCGGAAGTCTTCTTGCTAGTTACAGCTGGGTCCGTTAATGACCGCTCTGTCTCATCTCTCGGGGATCAATTCTACAGACGACAAGTCGTTATTGAAACTTATGCGTTATGGAGAAATTCAACCCATCTTTCTCTTATCGTTTGTCTTGATTAATATGAACCACAATCTTCGAAATAAATAAGGTACAAAATTTTCCATTCTTGATTATTATTATTTGATCCCTAATCAGTGGTTTCACTTTGAATGCCATATAAGGACATTTTTGCACTTCTATTAAGATTTTTGACCCGAAATGTTCAAAGGGTGAATTGAGAAAATGATGAAGCTCGCCGCCATTCTATTTCCTGTCGAAATGTAACTTTTTTCAAATGTTCAAAGCAAAATATGTATGAAAGAAAAAAGACTACAAAATTTGAGCATGTTTGATCTTTAAATTATCCGCTCCGATTTGAAGTATCCTCCTGGCTAGCGAGAATAAAGGGCTAATCCTCGATTTCGATTACGTAAATTGGTTTCGAGAACCGGGAAGTTGCGTTTTAATTAAACCCATTAGCGGACGCGGCCGATTGCCGCAACTCGACCTGAAGATCGGCGGCGGGTGAATGTTGCACATAGTTGGAGGCGGTCGAAGGCGATGCAAGACGCTGACTCGTAGTTCGGCAACTATACAAGAAGGGCTATTTCTGCAGCAGCAAAGTTATGTGGTTGACCCTCGGAGTTTCCATCAAGATGTATGCAAACCCCTCCTTCTCATTCTGTTCCTTCTGTGCGGCTCGATCCCGGGCACGTCCCTCAACCCGCTCCCCGGTTATCCCGGGATATAATACATGTGCGATGGAGGGAAGTAACGGGGAGGTAATGGGGTCGCTGAGTTGCCCTCAGGATATACTACTTGTATCTTACGAGTAGGAATGGACAAGATAAGGAAATAATCCGGTGAGATGCAAAATTTTTGACGATGAAGCATGTTAATTGACAGAGTTTGTGCACGAGATCCAACTATACTGTCAGAGTAACTAGAAGAGACACTTTTCGTCATGTTGGGGCCCTCTCTAGATTTGGTGTTATGATGGGAGTATATGTAGAACTATGTCACTATATAATTCTGATGCCCGTATCTACAAAGTGTTCCTGCCCTGCAATATCTCGAAAATAATTAAGGGATGGAGATATACGGCTTACATGCATTAGAATGAGATGGAGATAATTGATTACGTAATTATTTAGAAAATGATCGTTATAAGTCAGGTTCGACATACTGCGCATGCAAAGAGTTTAAACGCCCTTGGTGCAAACAAAAAAACTTAAAAAAGCCAAAAGTAACTTTAGGTATACAGAGTGTCCCAGCATAGCTGCTCTAATGTCCATGCGCAATTTTTGTCGCAAGGCAATTTTGTGTTGCGCTGTTTTGCTGCAGCGCTATTGGGTGTATGCGCTGTTTCGGTAATGTGGCTATTTTGTTCATGTGCATGCTACTTTCGAGGCGCTATTTTGTCACCCGCTATTTAGTTACGGAACTTCAATTTTGATATCTAGCGCACATTCTCATGCTCTTTAGGGTACTATAAATAATGCGCTCCTATTTATAATAAATACACTGAATGGTTAGCTATGGAGTAGGGAACTGACACCACGTGAATTTCAAAATTAGTGCAGCACTATAGATTCTTAACTTCACCTCTATATTGTCTCAAGGGGAGAGGAGAGGTGCCGTGGTACGCCGCATGCAAAATTTATTTCGATGTTCAACGTCAAGCAATTCTCCAAGTTGAAAATTTACTCTTCGCGGCCGGTAGCGTAGCGGTTTAGGTCGCTTGAAACGAATTATTGGCAGATAGACATGTTGGGTGCCACTTGAGACGAACTATTTAACCCTTAGAGGGGAAAAATAGTCGCTGAGAGCATGAGACAAGAAGAACAAGGGTCGTAGGTTGAGTCGCTAGTCTAAGAGGGTCAACAATAACAAGCAGGTCAGCAGAACAACAGGTACTCTTTATTAAAATATATAAAATATATCACCGCTATTAATATGACACTCTTGAGCACGGTTAACAATTAAAAAGAACAGAGCGTGCGGTTGAGCAGAATGAATTGGTCGGATGTTCACAAGGCATTTAGCTTCGTATGGCTCTTCAGAAGTCTAGCTGGAAGTGGCCTGGATCTTCATGCTTGGCTCCGGACAATCTGCTTGGCACGGAAAAGGCAGGTGCCTCAGGGAATAAGATGGCCTCCAGGAAACAGATTGCCTCCAAGAAAAATTGACTCCAGGAAAAAAATGTCTCCAGGGAAAAATTGATTCCAGGGAAAAAGCTGTAATTTCATGGGTATCAGAAACACTCTTGCATTAATAAATGGTCCGATCGAGTCTGCTTGCCAAGGGTACATAGAATTATTCCCGTCCTCAAGATAGGTTGGGATAAAAAAGTGACTGACAAAATTTTACATGCGAACGAAACTCGATCGGGTTTAAAAGCTATAATTAAAATTAGGATACGGTCTTAAGAAAATATGATCTGTATAATTCTAGCACAATTAATAACATCATTTTACGACACTCACCAAGCCAAAAACGTGTTCGATGTTTATAATAATTTAAGTGAAGGTTCACAACGCCAGTTCGCTAAAAATTGCTGTGTTTGCGAAAATGTACCTTCCTCTAGCGAATTCAGAAGTGAAAAGAAGGTGAAAACGCAGGTATGATGATGAAACGCACCTGATTGCAACTTGACAGTCGATGTTACGAAACTCGAGGCCTCCAGTCGGCCGATGCACTAAAACCCACCATCACTCACTCGCTGCGCGCGCCCGTCGTTGTCTCCGCGTTACCGACATCTAGCCGGTACGTACGAAATGTACATTACACGCTGACTGAAACCGTTGACTTTGGGAAACCGCCACCGTCTGAGGTTCGAATCCCAGGTCGGTATGGTTTGTGTTCGCTTATAAAACAATTATAAAATAAAAAAAATGAAGCGACTATGTCTTACCTACGCACAGTTAAGACCGATGCACCCACTTTTTTGACGCGAAAGTCCCGATAAGATGAACAACGAACATCGGTATTAAAACACTTTGTCTCATTTCGCAGTGCATACGCGCGGATGCGAAGAGTCGCAAAGGTTTATTAGTCTCCAATTAATTTTGAAGTCTCAAGTTTTTTGTAAAAATCACCCTTTTTAAAATAATTTCACTTCCATCACTCAACAAAACTTTTACGCAGGACGAGAGATATTGCCGCATAGAATCGGCCCAGACTCAGGACCTTAATTTATGTGAAACACAGACTGAGTAGACTCGTTAAAAGAGTAGGGGTTATGTTAAAAGGGTGTGTCAGTTATGAAAAAAAAACAAAACATGAAAGATTTTAATTGCTTTTATTTATCATTAACAAAAATGAGAGAATATCCTTTTTTATTAGAACTTCTGTGCGAGTTTACCATTCTACCCTGTGACTTCATCATCCTCTTTTTTGTTACCGAAACAAAATTTGATCTACATAGAATGTTCAACGAAAGTAACTTTTTAATTAATTTAACTCCTATTCTCCAGGTCCGCAGAGATGTCTACGTAATACGTTCACAGAGAGCCTTAACTTATCCTTTTTTGTCCGACAAATAATCAAGTTGCGGCCATCCGTGCATTAAAGCGGTTTGCTGCTAGCAGGAAGCGCGTTGTTTAACTGTAACGGCAGCAACCTGGCAACTAGACAGCGTCCAGTGATGGAACACCGGGAGACTACTGCCAAGCTCCTCCCCCTCCCAGGTCGTCCCCCAGGAGTCGCCAAGAGTGAGTGTTTGTCCGATTTCTGTTCTTTACTCTCGGCAAATCGAATTACACGCCTTCTTCAATTTTATGCGAGGTCGTTACGTTAACTCACTGACCGCTTTCGACCGGCCACTAGATTTATATGTTTGCAAGTAAATACTATCGTACTTTATATGCGATATCGTCTCGCAGATCCAGTTCTAGATGGCCAGCTCGCTCCGTCTCCGCGCCTCGTCATTCTATTATAACGACGAGGTCGAGGAGTTGGTCTCTTCCGCGAGCGCATGAATGGTCACAGCGACGCCTCGGTTCGTTATAAAAATATGACAGCTTTTGTTAGATCAACAATAGCACCGAGAGTTTCACACCTACTTCAGGACGTCTACGCGATTATTCCGATTTATAAACTGGACAATTTGCAAGGAACATAATTCCTATGGCTCCAAGATGTAGGTATAAAGTACGGAGAACTCTAGAAAATAAAATCACTTTTATTTAAATGAAAATTTCAGCGTTTCCATTAAAAAAATATGTATATGAAACTATTATAAGACTTATATTTTTTCCTCCATCACCATTTTAATTAAAACGTCCTATCGTGACGGAGCTAGGACTGATGATTGTGACAAATTGCTGAGAGGGGGACAAGAACAAGTCACAACGAGCAGGGACAGGAGAATTATGGGGGAGGGGGAGAACAATGATCTAGTGTTTGGCATTAAAAAAATCAAAAGTTCGATTTTGATTTTGCGATTGGAAAAACCAGTCACCACTCCTCTGCTCCGCATCATCTCTGCATGGCATTTTGTGACGACTGGCGTCCCTCAGACGTTTCAGAACTTCAATAGTAAGTCAGGTTCACTCTAGAGCTTTGGAGGAGGTACTCGAGGTGGAACACTTTTAGCATAAAAAAAGACTTTCAGCATCATCTTGACATTGGATCGAGCTTTCCGAGCTTTTTCGGGTCTGGGGGACGTTTCACCCACCCACGGGGACAATGTTTCACCACCGTAAATTCACGACTCATCTCCTGTTATGATCCTCGGCAAAAAGTTTTAATCTTCTTCTGAATGATCAAGCAATTCCTGACAAACCTGGATGCGATTGGCTTTTTGGTCGTCCGTCAACAGGCGTGACACAATTTTGCAGAAAATCCATACTTCTCTGCAAGCTCCGCCCTGATGGTCAGACGTCGATTTGCCCGTCCCAGGGTTTTTGATTTTGTCGACGTGGAAGGACGTCCAGGAGGACTCTCATCGTCTTCAAACGAGGGTTGACCACCCTTTAAAAAGTTCATGACTCTTGAAAGATGCCATACACTTCATAGCAACATCATTGAAAACCGTGTTGAGCATAGGAAATGTTTCAATGGCAGATTTTCCAACTTTAATACAAAATTTCAGAGTAACACGTTGCCTAATAGCTACTCAGCAAATGAAAATATCTGCAATCGAAAAATGATGTTTTGATCAGCTAATCTGTACAAACGTATAGGGACATACCAACTCTCCTGGAGTTAACTATTGAGCCGCTCAATTCAAACAGTTTCAATTTATGATGCCTTAATTTGATATACGAGTATGAACTCAACAAAACTTAAAAAATTCCACTCAATTTAAACTGATCTTAAATTAACATGTCACAGCTTGTTTTTTGAAAAATTTACAGGATAACATAAAAAGATGAAAAGCATATTTTCATCTTTTTCATTAGAAGCTGTCCTAATGACAGAAAAAAGAAAGAGTTGTGACTTCCAATTTGGGACCTCTGAGAAAACTAACATTTATTTATTGAGCGTGGAGTAAAAAAATAAAAGCTCTGTTGTCAGTTTACCTACACATCAGGCTGTCGTCAGCACGGTATTATGCGGACTATTCTTAAAGTTGCATATATATCCGCCTCAGGAAAGTGACTAGAAGAGAGCTGATTCGCATTTAACACCCGTTCTGATGATGTTTATACGACCATAACTCTTCATTTGTTTCCCGGAGAGCTTCCACGTCTGACTGGTGGAAGCAGAGCACTGTAGCGCCCCCGTTTTGGGGACGATGGAGATAAATGCGGCCACTTTACCCGACTGACGGCTATCCCTCGCCTTGACGCGGCCTTTTTACAGGCTGTTTATTCTAATAATCCACTAGCCTGTTTACCTGAATAACGGAAAATCGACGATATATCCTATCCCACACTTGAGGATATACATCACTCGGATCGCTTTTCACTTACAGTTGGCGAGTAGCGTGGATTTTATGGATCGAGAGAGAATTTAAACTATATCAGGGACTGAGAAAAGTTGAACTTATGAGGATTTCAAACTGTTTGAAAATCTAAGTTCGGCGAGTTGTCCTTTCACACTAACATACTTAATATAAGGAAACGTCGTATAAAATGAAAATTTAATTTTTTATCGCACTGGAGTCAATAAATTACTTATAAGAAAAATTATAACTTAAGTGGGCCAGTCTAATTGGGTTTGTATTTAAAATAATTTAGTCGTTAAAATTTTTAACCGGCAATAAATTTTATTACAGAATTTTGCATACAAGTTTCATGTCTATATGACGTTAAAAACACGTCATAAAATGGGATCACTTTACGTCTCTTTGACGCCTCCTACTGGGTTGTCTTTGAACTACGTGAGATATCATGGTAACCATGATGCACCCCTAACTACAAAACATTAAAAACAAAAAAATAATGAATATAATAATTATGATCTTTCGATAAGATAATAATAATTACATAGGAAACGTTGGATCTTGGAAATGGAAATCTCTTCCTAAAAGCTTGAAAATTTCAATATTTACTAACTCGAGGTCGAGGAATTCGGAAAAAATACTTAAAAAAATCCAGTATGGCGGAAAATTTAATTTTCCGTTATTCGTATGGCCTTTTTTTGGAGATTTTGGCAATTTCGATGGTCGTAACTTTTTTACTGTTCATCGTATCGACAAACGGTTTTCACCATCGTGATCAGCGACTCAAAATCTATAAGAAATGATGGATCGCAAGACGTCGCGGATAATCTTTCATTTTGGCTCTCCCCAAAATCGCCGGTTCTGAACACAACGTTGAATATCTTGGAAATCGAAATGTCTTCATAGAAGCTTGAAAATTTCCATATTTACTAACTCGAGGTCGAGGAATTCGGAAAAAATACTTAAAAAAATCCAGTATCGCGGAAAATTTAATTTTCCGTTATTCGTATGGCCTTTTTTTAGAGATTTTGCCTATTTCGATGCTCGTAACTTTTTTACTGTTCATCGTATCGACAAACGGTTTTCATAATCGTGATCAGCGACTCAAAATCTATAAGAAATGATGGATCGCAAGACCTCGCGGATAATCTTTCATTTTGGCTCTCCCCAAAATCGCCGGTTCTGAACACAACGTTGAATATCTTGGAAATCGAAATGTCTTCATAGAAGCTTGAAAATTTCCATATTTACTAACTCGAGGTCGAGGAATTCGGAAAAAATACTTTGAAAAATCCAGTATCGCGAAAAATTTAATTTTCCGTTATTCGTATGGCCTTTTTTTGGAGATTTTGGCTATTTCGATGCTCGTAACTTTTTTACTGTTCTTCTTATCGACAAACGGTTTTCACCATCGTGATCAGCGACTTAAAATCTATGAGAAATGATGGATCGCAAGATGTCGCGGATAATCTTTAATTTTGGCTCTCCCCAAAATCGCCGGTTCTGAACACAACGTTGAATATCTTGGAAATCGAAATGTCTTCATAGAAGCTTGAAAATTTCCATATTTACTAACTCGAGGTCGAGGAATTCGGAAAAAATACTTAAAAAAATCCAGTATCGCGGAAAATTTAATTTTCCGTTATTCGTATGGCCTTTTTTTTGGAGATTTTGGCAATTTCGATGCTCGTAACTTTTTTACTGTTCATCGTATCGACAAACGGTTTTCATAATCGTGATCAGCGACTCAAAATCTATAAGAAATGATGGATCGCAAGACCTCGCGGATAATCTTTCATTTTGGCTCTCCCCAAAATCGCCGGTTCTGAACACAACGTTGAATATCTTGGAAATCGAAATGTCTTCATAGAAGCTTGAAAATTTCCATATTTACTAACTCGAGGTCGAGGAATTCGGAAAAAATACTTTAAAAAATCCAGTATCGCGGAAAATTTAATTTTCCGTTATTCGTATGGCCTTTTTTTAGAGATTTTGCCTATTTCGATGCTCGTAACTTTTTTACTGTTCATCGTATCGACAAACGGTTTTCACCATCGTGATCAGCGACTCAAAATCTATGAGAAATGATGGATCGCAAGACGTCGCGGATAATCTTTAATTTTGGCTCTCCCCAAAATCGCCGGTTCTGAGCACAAAGTTGAATATCTTGGAAATCGAAATGTCTTCATAGAAGCTTGAAAATTTCCATATTTACTAACTCGAGGTCGAGGAATTCGGAAAAAATACTTAAAAAAATCCAGTATGGCGGAAAATTTAATTTTCCGTTATTCGTATGGCCTTTTTTTGGAGATTTTGGCAATTTCGATGGTCGTAACTTTTTTACTGTTCATCGTATCGACAAACGGTTTTCACCATCGTGATCAGCGACTTAAAATCTATGAGAAATGATGGATCGCAAGATGTCGCGGATAATCTTTAATTTTGGCTCTCCCCAAAATCGCCGGTTCTGAACACAACGTTGAATATCTTGGAAATCGAAATGTCTTCATAGAAGCTTGAAAATTTCCATATTTACTAACTCGAGGTCGAGGAATTCGGAAAAAATACTTAAAAAAATCCAGTATCGCGGAAAATTTAATTTTCCGTTATTCGTATGGCCTTTTTTTAGAGATTTTGCCTATTTCGATGCTCGTAACTTTTTTACTGTTCATCGTATCGACAAACGGTTTTCACCATCGTGATCAGCGACTCAAAATCTATGAGAAATGATGGATCGCAAGACGTCGCGGATAATCTTTAATTTTGGCTCTCCCCAAAATCGCCGGTTCTGAGCACAACGTTGAATATCTTGGAAATCGAAATGTCTTCATAGAAGCTTGAAAATTTCCATATTTACTAACTCGAGGTCGAGGAATTCGGAAAAAATACTTAAAAAAATCCAGTATCGCGGAAAATTTAATTTTCCGTTATTCGTATGGCCTTTTTTTTGGAGATTTTGGCAATTTCGATGCTCGTAACTTTTTTACTGTTCATCGTATCGACAAACGGTTTTCACCATCGTGATCAGCGACTCAAAATCTATGAGAAATGATGGATCGCAAGACGTCGCGGATAATCTTTAATTTTGGCTCTCCCCAAAATCGCCGGTTCTGAGCACAAAGTTGAATATCTTGGAAATCGAAATGTCTTCATAGAAGCTTGAAAATTTCCATATTTACTAACTCGAGGTCGAGGAATTCGGAAAAAATACTTAAAAAAATCCAGTATGGCGGAAAATTTAATTTTCCGTTATTCGTATGGCCTTTTTTTGGAGATTTTGGCAATTTCGATGGTCGTAACTTTTTTACTGTTCATCGTATCGACAAACGGTTTTCACCATCGTGATCAGCGACTCAAAATCTATAAGAAATGATGGATCGCAAGACGTCGCGGATAATCTTTCATTTTGGCTCTCCCCAAAATCGCCGGTTCTGAACACAACGTTGAATATCTTGGAAATCGAAATGTCTTCATAGAAGCTTGAAAATTTCCATATTTACTAACTCGAGGTCGAGGAATTCGGAAAAAATACTTAAAAAAATCCAGTATCGCGGAAAATTTAATTTTCCGTTATTCGTATGGCCTTTTTTTGGAGATTTTCGCAATTTCGATGCTCGTAACTTTTTTACTGTTCATCGTATCGACAAACGGTTTTCACCATCGTGATCAGCGACTCAAAATCTATAAGAAATGATGGATCGCAAGATGTCGCGGATAATCTTTCATTTTGGCTCTCCCCAAAATCGCCGGTTCTGAGCACAACGTTGAATATCTTGGAAATCGAAATGTCTTCATAGTAGCTTGAAAATTTCCATATTTACTAACTCGAGGTCGAGGAATTCGGAAAAAATACTTAAAAAAATCCAGTATCGCGGAAAATTTAATTTTCCGTTATTCGTATGGCCTTTTTTTGGAGATTTTCGCAATTTCGATGCTCGTAACTTTTTTACAGTTCATCGCATCGACAAACGGTTTTCACCATCGTGATCAGCGACTCAAAATCTATAAGAAATGATGGATCGCAAGACGTCGCGGATAATCTTTCATTTTGGCTCTCCCCAAAATCGCCGGTTCTGAACACAACGTTGAATATCTTGGAAATCGAAATGTCTTCATAGAAGCTTGAAAATTTCCATATTTACTAACTCGAGGTCGAGGAATTCGGAAAAAATACTTAAAAAAATCCAGTATCGCGGAAAATTTAATTTTCCGTTATTCGTATGGCCTTTTTTTGGAGATTTTCGCAATTTCGATGCTCGTAACTTTTTTACTGTTCATCGTATCGACAAACGGTTTTCACCATCGTGATCAGCGACTCAAAATCTATAAGAAATGATGGATCGCAAGATGTCGCGGATAATCTTTCATTTTGGCTCTCCCCAAAATCGCCGGTTCTGAGCACAACGTTGAATATCTTGGAAATCGAAATGTCTTCATAGTAGCTTGAAAATTTCCATATTTACTAACTCGAGGTCGAGGAATTCGGAAAAAATACTTAAAAAAATCCAGTATCGCGGAAAATTTAATTTTCCGTTATTCGTATGGCCTTTTTTTGGAGATTTTCGCAATTTCGATGCTCGTAACTTTTTTACAGTTCATCGCATCGACAAACGGTTTTCACCATCGTGATCAGCGACTCAAAATCTATAAGAAATGATGGATCGCAAGATGTCGCGGATAATCTTTAATTTTGGCTCTCCCCAAAATTGCCGGTTCTGAACACATTATAAATAAATAAATTTGCAAGTAAAAAAAACATCACCATAAACCTACTGATTAAAGCATACCTCCCATTTAATTTCCATCGAAAGATTAAACTTAAGACGTAAGCATCATGTAAGTCCTTTAATAGGGCAGATTAAATAGTATAGCACGGTAAACGATCTGGTCAAGCGACTATGATGGCGTCTTAGAGCATCCTGGAAATTAAATCCCCCAGGAATGCGTCGGTACTCGGATGTAATTTCCTTATATGCCCGGCCGGTACACAGCTGGACCTTGCTAACCCGTTTAAATTCTTGGCCGAGGTATTCGGGCCCTCCACTCTGTATCTCAGATGCAGATTAATGTGCATTCATCCGCAGAAGAAATTGTTGCGGTGTTCCTGCGTCTTGTAATATTGCCTCCAGTCAGCTGGTTAGGGCCTAAGACTCACCTCCTCTCCCTTCGCCTCTGCGGGAAAACTATGTTAAGATCGGACATGAATTGCTAGATGCTGAGTCTATGGGAGAGAACTTCCAACTATGCCGGACGTTTTAGACGAAATTAAGCGCTTTGCGTTTCTCTATAAAAAACTGTCTTGACCTCTCTCCTTGAATTCAGATATAAAATAATTTGAGAACTTCTTTATTTAGGTATAATTTACCCTGACTTAACAACGTATATTATTTATGTCCTATACAATAAGTCATACAATAACCGTTGACTATTTGTATAAGTAAGTGCACCAAATTAATTCATCAACCTTTTAAGACCGAAACTCCTCGTAACAGCGTCGTTCAGCCGGTTTACAAATCAGGGTTTTGGGTAGTAATTTAATCAATTACATCCAGGCCAGGTTGGATGCAAACAGGATAACGACATAACGAAATCCGAGCAATGATCTGTCTCAGTATTAGAGAGCAGGAAAGTAAGTACAACTGGCGGAGTAGTAAAATGAACAATGAAGATATTACGATGCCGGAGCCGGATATATGAATTACAAAGCATGTGCAAAAACAGAACAGTTCTGCTAGCTGCTGTCTCTAATTTGAATTGCAATTTACTGGCTTTAATTTAATAAAGGTAAGTATGCTGTGGAATGCATGTGAGCGTACTGCGGTGGCGTGGCTAGATTCGACGAAATTGGCCGCGTTGCCAATTCTCAAAGGTGTTCAAAGTGCTGATGCTTTGCAAAGGCACTAATACGATTATTACGATTCCATATCATATAAATATTACTTCGATACTTGTATGTATAAACATTAAATGTTTATAGTATAGTAATGTGTAAAAGGAATATTATTGTCAGTAAAAACAGTGACCGTCCTCTGGTACGTTCGATAGAAATAACCATGACATTGATCATTAATAAAAAAAACCTCTTTATCTATCCAAATTTAATCCAAAAATGATAAGTTCTGAAAAATACTGTGGGAACCGAGCCAGGATCGAACCCACGATCTTGGGCTCAATAGCCAGAGGTCTTAATCATTGAACCATGCAGCCCCTTTCCCC
The DNA here is from genome assembly GCA_910589415.1 of Malachius bipustulatus. NCBI lineage: Eukaryota > Metazoa > Arthropoda > Insecta > Coleoptera > Melyridae > Malachius > Malachius bipustulatus. The sequence continues at coordinate 55,501,408 of OU342633.1, forward strand.
CACTCTAAACAAAATTGGACATTAAAATAATTTTAAATACTTTTGTTTTCATTTTAGCCACAGAGGCCGTTTCTTTAAAGCTTCTTGACGGCGTGGACTGAAGGTTAACGTATACCATTTCTATTCACGCATATAAGTGTTTAAGTACGTAACAGTCGTCGAGTAAATTTGGCAACACCGCTTTGGAGCGAATGCCCTGTTCCTTATTATAGGTGTATATAGATTAGATATTTCCTGTCCACCTCCGTCGGCAATCAGTGCCTTCCTACGGCCGTTTGTCTCAATGACCGCCTCGTCCTGGTCTTGGAGGGCCATGCCAGGTCACGCGACGCCATCAGAACTCCCTCATCGGTGATTAATTTGTTTTCCGGGAACCCATGCCCCCCTCCTTCTACAAGCAGGCACAAGGGGGACGTTCTCCTCCCCCGAACGGAAAGAGAGTGAAGAAGTCGAAGAGGTGCGGACGGATCTGCAGCAGATCCTGAGTTAATTGAATTATACTCGCCAATTTATAACAACGCAATGAGAGCGAGTTATTTGTACTTAATCTAATTATTCCGAGTGTATTTATTATAATCTGGCCCAGTTTAAATCATCGGATTAGGCTTCTCTCGTCCAACTACTATAAGCAGATTTAATTTATCAACTTTCCCAACTTTCGTTCGTTCGTTCGTCTTTTGCGAGGCGAGCAGGAGTTCTAAACAGTCAGATCTAACCCGGAAGTGGAAATTAAGTGTTGAAGAGAGAAAATTTCGTCGCGTAATCGATACTCAACTTCAGAACTTTCAAATTTTTCTGCGAATAATTTCATACGTTTAACGCTAAGTCTTATTAAGGGGCGACGAGGGCATAAAATCGCGAAATTTTTTCAACCAAACATATTCCCACATATCTGAGCAGCCTAGAGTGGCTTCAATAATAATAACATTCCGTGATTAAGTGGCAGTAACTTAAAAAAAATCAACGTATGTGATATTTTGCATGGAGTATGGTAATTTTTCAAAAATAACAACCCCTCCCAGCACAAGATCAAGTAATATGGAATCACAGGTAACATTATACTGACAGCACAAAATTATTTGAAAATTCAAGGCAGGACAAAACTTATTGACAGACCTTCTAATTCTTCTAAAGGAGTAACTCGTGATTTTCTGAGCTTGAGCCAACTTTCTAACTCTTGAGCTTTATTTATATGCCTGCCTTGAGATTTCAGCAAGGGCTAACATCATCATCGAGGTTTTATATTTTTTTTTTAGCTTGAGTAATCCTTCGGTTGAAAATTAGACGTAATTTTCAATCGAAGATACATACTTTATTGAAGAATTAGAGAATTGATTCCGGGCTGTTTTGCCGTGGTCCATGGAGATTCGCTCCGAACGTTTCGTGTAAGAGATAGTTAGTGAAGGTGGTGTGACGTCATCAGATAATCACCCTATAAATAGGAGTGAAAATTTTTAAATATTCAATAAAATTCTGGATTATTCTGGGACAAATTAAAAGATTCAGGAAAATTCTAGAGTATTCTGGCACTCGATCCCAGCAAAATCTTCTTGATCTTTATGGATTTGTGAAGAAACGCACTGCCTTTTAATAATAGACACACCCTTCTTCAAAGCTAACCCCTGCAGTCCTTAACGAAAACCACTGCTTGATCCGTGGGGAACCAAGAGCACACCATATAACCCATATGTAACCCCTAAAACCAACCCCTGCAGTCCTAAACCGAAATTTTCTACTTCGATCGGGGATGAAGGACTTTGATGCCATGTAATCCACCAGAGGCTGCTGAGTTGGTTGTACAGTTATGTCAGAACTGCAAACTTGACATTATGTACCGTATGACCGTATGATGAACAACGACTTTTTGAAATAAAGAAAAGCTTTCCGAGATGATTGACATAGAGAAGTCTTCTGCGTCTTTGCGGTAAACCAAAACAGCAAACTTCTCCAGAACTTGAAAAGTCTCGTGAGGAATGGGCTCTTAGCCGTGGTAGAGGGATATAATTTCCACACGTTCCAATTCGTATAGTATTCTCTCTTTGCAAAAGCGTTATATTCACCTATATACTTTACAACGTGACATTGAGGTCATGTATCTCTGACCATTTCCAGAAATTATCAAAGAGAATCCACATCTTCTGAAGCCAGTTTGAGATTGTGATAGCGGGGAGAAAAACCCTGCCGTCTATTTCATATTGTTGGCTTCATTATTGTACTCCATCAATTGAAGTTTCATCCAGTTTAGATGTGAGTTCCAAACGTAATGTAACTGAAGAGTTCTGCCTTCTTCTGACCGCTGCAGAGGAAATCATTCCAATTTTTGGGTGTATATTTTTTGTGCTACATATGTCGGGGATCATCACACCATCACCCCTTTCTTATCACACGTTCCTTCAGACAAGTTTTTGAGTGAATATGCATTACCGGTGAACTTTAGGGATAAAAAAAGCATAAATGCAGCCCAGAAAGCTTCAAGAGATCTATCTTTTCTGTCGGTGAGCGTGTCATCGATAGTCATTCGCCTGTGTCATGCTTCACTCAGATCTCAATTCTGATGTAATTTAATTTTTGCGGAAGAGGTGGTTTGGTCACTTTTCACACAGGTGGTATGACTCCTTCGTGGGAATTGTTGTTGCAGGATTGAAAAATTAGTAATTATTTGTTCTCAGTTTCACTATAATTAAAAATAATAAAGTATAAACGAGAGGAAGCGAGCTTTAAACATCTTATACAGCAATCCTTGTGCTCAAAATAAAGGAAACAACCATGCACTGCACAATAATTAGAGTGGAATTCCATCGAACGTAAAAATAAGTGAACGCTATTTGTCTCAATAACGAAGTTTTAACGTCATCGAGATTTTAATTTGGCTCTCAAACTACATAAATTCCAAAGAAACTTCCGAAATAAATTCAACGGTTTTAACGATTCCTGAGGAAATAACCGTCCATTCATTAGTCACCTTGAAGGACCAGGAACCGTTTGAGGGCCCCTATTTACTATAAACCGGGCGCCTTGTTCGGCCCGTCCGGCCAGTAGATTTAATTTCTGAGCTTTCATAACTTCAATCGTCTTTGCTTTAATGTTTTTAAGCGCAGAAAAGTGAATTTATCAAGCACATACCGGCCGAGCGAGCAATAACAGAGAGCCAGGGCCCGAAATCGGAATTTATAAGCAGAATTAATTAGTCTAAAAACCGCCGCCACTTCCCCGATCCGAGAGAGGAGAGGCAGGCACTACTCGGGCCCGCCGCGCTGCTGTTTTAATTTACAAAAGCCAAACTTAATTCTTGTTCCGACTAAAGGAATAAAGAGAAATGTAAAGGAAAATTAAAACGATTCAAGCCGGGCGGCTTTGATTCGGTTTAGCCCGACTCTTGGCCGCCGTTCCTTCTTCCAGAAGGGCGTCTTAGCTCTCCTGGAAATGGCTTCGGCTCTGGGTTAACTCCGTTCCTTGAGCAAAAGCTAAATCTGAGGGAGCATACTTCTTCATAATAAACAATTTATAATCCGCGATTCGTGAAATGTATTCTCACAAAGCAGGCGGCATTTTAGAACTCAAAAATGAGGATAGTTTACCGAAAAAAGACAATATAATATGACTGAAATGATAGATTTGAAAAAAAAGGCAAAAAAAGTGAACTCTTTGACATCGCAGTACCTTTTTTTTAATAGTTTAAAAAATCTATAAAGATAATTATGCATAATCGGAAGAAGATGCATGGAGATCAACAGTTTTTTTGCTACAAAGTAGCTTCAAATAAAACTGTGATTGTAAGAAAAAAGTTAACTTCATAAACGTTTTGCAAGAGATTTAAATTCAAAGTATAAAACAGTTCTTTGTCAGGCATTTTCATGAAGACCCTATCTAGAAAAAAATGCGCAAAATAATTTAGAATCAAGGCAATAGAAAAATAATTTACCCTTTTCAACAGAATAATTTATTTTTCTCGTGTAAAGCGTTTTTCGAAGTGAAACGTCAAGGCAAGGATTTTTTCTTATAGGCTCAGCTCGCCAGCTAGGCAGAATGACTGTAGTAAGCTTAAAAATACTATTATAAGATAGTATTGTTTAAATCTTCACTTTATTTATACAACAAAATAACTCTCAGAACAGATGAACCGGGTGAGTCATTAAGAATGCATGGTCACCGGGAATACCTCAGAAACTAAGCTTGTAGGTATACAGCCTCAGGCAAAATACGTTTAGGAAAAGTGGTCCTAAGAAATCGTTTGAAAATAGTTTTTAGCTTCTAAAGCAACCGCTAGGGAACGTATTAACAGCCATGACCAAATAAAAAAGTGTAATTTTCTCATCATTTTTCCAAATTAGGGTACCTATATTCGAAATATTATGAGTGTAATGCCTAAATAACTTCGATTTTTTTATCTTGCAGTTTTTTTTTAACTCAATAAATAAAGTGGTGGGGGAACGTCAAAACTTTGTTTGGTCATTATATACATCCGCGGCTCCTACAGTTTCACTATGGCACCTATATGTATAGGGGTGGAGGACATACCTATAGTAACACCAGGAAGGTATTCATTTGCTTTGCAAATGAAAGGGAAAGCCACAAAACGGCGTAAAAAAAAAACGGTTTTGAGAGTGCGGAGGGAGTGCGGTCCTGACAACAGGCACCGATTAGATGCCGCGATCCCGGATACACCACTCCAGGATAATTACCAAGTATTCTATTCTGTGTTCGAGACTTACAGAGGCGGACTGGGCGATATATCCGCTTTCACATATCGTGTCCAGTTCACAGGGATTGATGCAATGATTTTCGGATTATAAATGCCAAATAAATGCAAAATTCAAAATAAAAACCGTGGTACTGTTAATCTCGAAGATATTCCTTGCCCTGAAAGTGAAGAAAAAAATAGAAATAAGACCGTAGTGTCAAAGAGGCCTTAGTTGTGACCTTAATATTATAGTTTGCAATGGCTGTTTTTAGTTTCTTACCCACCCAGCACCCCTATTTCGTTCCTCGGTCCCGAAAAAATTGATGAAACTTAGGAGCCGCGGATGTATACAATTACCCTTTGTTTATTCAAATGTCGATTATTCAACATAATTCACCAAGATTAGTCTCGTTACAAAGAGCTTTCCTTCCTCTGTCGATTCAACTTCACGAATTTTTAATTTTATTATCACCACAACCGCTTGAAGGGGTTATCTGACATGTAAGAAATTCGCGAATAATGAAACAGAATGGTATGTATATTTTTACGTAGTGAAAAAAAGAATTAAATTTTTAAGGTGCCTTTGAAAACCCCAGCTGGATAATTATCTTTCTCACAACTGTAGATATCGACCAACAAAGTTGATTTTATGAATTTTCAGAATTTGGACCCCGCAAAGATCAAATGGAAATCATCCCTCGGTTAAATTTTCTGAAATTAAAGTAAGTTTATGGCGATCAAAATTTTCCATGGTCGTAAAATGAATAAGTATACAGAGTGATGAAAAATCGGCCATTTCTATTTTCTTCTGTTCACCATTGGTAACTTCCTTATTACTGGAGTTATAAAGTCGTTTAAATTAGAAAACAAAAATAATTTGTTCGCTTATTACAATGATGTAAACAGAAAAACCATTTAAAGTTCTCGTCGTGAGATATTAATATTTTTATATCCAAAAATTGCGCTTTTGGAAATATCTCATGACGTGAACTTTCAATTGTTTGTCTGTTTCCGCCACGAATCGACTTCGTTTCGTAGCTGCAACAATAACGAAGTTTTCAAAGGTTAGCAGAAACAAATTAACAATAGTTGATTTTTCATCACTCTGTATATATACAGTGCATTTATTTTAAGTGTTGCCATAGGGAATAGCATGTAAAAAAATACACCCTATGTTAACTTATGTTGTCTTGTACTTTGGAAGTCGTTTTTAATTTTCAATAATAGTACACGTCATCTACTTTACAATAAGGCTTTTCAGAAAAGCCGGTCATTGTTCAATTTTATGATACAGGCTGTCCCATTGAGGTGAAAAAACTGCAAGAAACGGTAAGAGATACGAAGTCGGTTAAATTACAAAAAAATTACGCTGTTTTGAGACGAGTATTTATGGCAATTTTTTTTTCTCGATATTCCCAGAATTTCCTGAAATATCCTGAAAAAACTTGAAACATGCAGTTTTATTATTTTAGCCATATCTTCTTTATTATTAAAAAAAAAAATATTATTTTTTTGTAGGTTTCCATAAGCCGTAATGAGCTACTTATTTGACGTTTCAAAAATTTCCAAAGCCGACTAGATCTTAGGATTTCCAAAGTCAACTTTGGTTTTTCTTATTACCGCCATATTGTTTTTCATGCCATTCGCTATAGAAAAAATCAAGGAAACAAAAAATCCATTACATTGCAAATAAATTTGAAAAATATTTTTCTTCTTTTTCAAAAATATCGAAAAAATTTTTTTTACCGAATGTCAAAAAGTGCATTTTTTAAGTGTTGCCATAGGTAATAATATGTAAAAAATTACACCCTATATTAACTTATGTTGTACCCATGTCAGAATAAACAAGGTGAGTTAAAATTATTAATTTATTAGAGAACATGTGAACATGTTTTATTCATAAATCATAAATAAAAAAACAATAAAACCCAAATAACTAAGCAAACTAACAAAAATTAATTGAAACAATAAAACGAAAACCTTTTGAGCGATTTATTTGATAATTTCAGATTATTTTTGTTAGTTTGCTTAGTTATTTGGGTTTTATTGTTTTTTTATTTATGAATAAAACATGTTCACATATGTTCTCTAATAAATTAATAATTTTAACTCACCTTGTTTTATTCTGACTCCTTTATTAAAGTTTAATAATTCAAATGAGGATTAAATATTAAAATTTATAAAGGACCGGTTTTTGACATGTTGTATCGTAAAGTAAGTACCTACATGACATGCATGTACTATTGTTGAAAATTTAAAACGACTTCTAAAGTACAATGGGTACAACATAAGTTAATATAGGGTGTAATTTTTTACATATTATTATCTATGGCAACACTTAAAAAATGCACTTTTTGACATTCGGTAAAAATTTTTTTTTCGATATTTTTGAAAAAGAAGAAAAATTTTTTTCAAATTTATTTGCAATGTAATGGATTTTTTGTTTCCTTGATTTTTTCTATAGCGAATGGCATGAAAAACAATATGGCGGTAATAAGAAAAACCAAAGTTGACTTAAGAAATCCTAAGATCTAGTCGGCTTTGGAAATTTTTGAAACGTCAAATAAGTAGCTCATTACGGCTTATGGAAACCTACAAAAAAATAATAATTTTTTTTTAAATAATAAAGAAGATATGGCTAAAATAATAAAACTGCATGTTTCAAGTTTTTTCAGGATATTTCAGGAAATTCTGGGAATATCGAGAAAAAAAAATTGCCAAATACTCGTCTCCAAAACAGCGTAATTTTTTTGTAATTTAACCGACTTCGTATCTCTTACCGTTTCTTGCAGTTTTTTCACCTCAATGGGACAGCCTGTATCATAAAATTGAACAATGACTGGCTTTTCTGAAAAGCCTTATTGTAAAGTAGATGACGTGTACTATTATTGAAAATTAAAAACGACTTCCAAAGTACAAGACAACATAAGTTAACATAGGGTGTATTTTTTTACATGCTATTCCCTATGGCAACACTTAAAATAAATGCACTGTATATATTCACTTCACGCCATTGGAGACTATCATTTTCTTCATAAAAAACACGATATTTTCTTACATGTCAGATAACACCCTCCAATGGTTGCAGTGATAACAAAACGAAAAATACAGCAATTTCGTTCATCAATCAATAAATCAATTAAATCAATATCTGTAACTCAATCAATAAAATCAATAAAATAATATATAGGTAAATATGTCCCATATTTATTCGCCGAAAGCACTATACTGTACAATAATAATTAATCCTAATTTATTGAAGAAATGTTAAGTTATACGCAGTTTCCCTCCTTATTCATGTTTGCTCAGAGATCCTGGCTAAAGCCGACCTGGTCACGCGTGCAAATTCCCAGTTCTATTCGCCCTTACCCCCTCTTATATTCATCACTTTTGTTGTCATAATTTCCATCATTTGCTAAGTAGAAAATTCACGTTATAAGATATCAAAAAAGTATTAAAATTATTCGCTTGAAACGGTTCGGGCGATACTCTGGCATTACTAGGAAAATCCGGGTTTAACCAAATTTAGAACATTAGCCTTATCCTAAATAACTAGGCGCGTTCCGAATGTTATTCGGAAGAAGTTTTAGTTTAGGTAACGAAGTCGCGTATTTTCGACTTCGTTTTTCATTATATAACATTCAAGAAATTTAAATTCAGTCAAAATGCAATAGTTAATTCTCAAAGTCTTAACTCCGAAACCCCGGAAACCCGCACGTCATGGATATACCGACTGAAAAAGGACGAGTTGGACCGAGAGTTGGCGAAGTTGGGTCGCCCACACGAAGGGACCGTCGAGGAGAAACGTAAGCTGTTGTCAGGGTGGTTCAAGTCGCTCACGGGGTCCCGTCCGAACCCCCCAGCTAAGAGCGAGACCGCCGCCCCCGAGCACACCGCCCCTCCGGTATCGGCAACCGTCATGACGCCGACTGTGACGACTTGGACGGCTCCCAAGTTCGTACCGGCATCAGCAACGACGTACAATGTCGCCGGTACCATGCCATTCAGCCAGCCACCGCCGCCCCCGACCGTGCTTTCACCATCCGTCATGCAGACGTTTGCTCCTCCTACTTCGACGTTCTTTACGCTCCCCCTCCACGTCCCCGCTGGTGTACAACCAGTCCGAAGCCAAGCCGAACCGATGGAACCACCGAACGTGACGTCATGGAATTTGCGGTATGACGGTCGCGGCAGCCCCGCCGACTTCCTGGAAAGGCTAGAGGAATTGCGAGAGATTTACGGGATGAGTGAGACGCGCATGCTCCGTACCATGCCCCTCCTGCTGGAGGGCGAATGCTTAGCTTGGTACCGGAATAATTCTATGTGGCTGACGACGTGGGTGGACTTCCTGGAGGCGTTCTGCAAATACTTTCTGAAGAACGACTACCTCTTCGACTTGGAGGCTGAAATAAGCCGCAGAGTACAGGGGCGCGACGAAGACGTGCTCCAGTATATAACATCAATGCAGACGCTTTGCAGACGTCACGGAGCGATCCAGCCGCACCGTCAAATCGACTGGATCAAGCGAAATCTTCGGCCAGAGATCAAGCAGCTGATCTGGAGCCGAAGCTACGACGACGTCCGTGCAATAATGGAGGATGCCAAGGCAGCACAGGACGTGCTGACCGAGCTACGCACCGCCCGCCGCCCCTCAGTCTCCGAGGGCAGACCCCCTTTTTCGTCCGAGGCCCCTTTCGCCTCCAACAGCCCTACACCCCGACGAAGAGAAGGATGGCAACCGCGCAGGCAGCCGGACCGAGCGGCCTCACCACCGCTGAGAGCCATTGAAGCGGGCAACACCGCGGCCGCACCCGCTGACACGGGGTCCGTCAGATTCGCCGCCCCCGTCCGAGACAATTCCCGCACGATCTGCTGGCGCTGCGGGGAGGCTGGCCACTACCGCAGCCAATGTACCGGACAACCGAAACTGTTCTGTTCCCGTTGTGACCGACCCGGGGTTATGTCAAAAGACTGCGAATGTCCGCGTCCGGGAAACGAGACGCGGGGCGGGTAAACAAGCCGACCGAACAGATACCCGCCCCGAGTAACCGAACCCCCGTCGCCGCCCCCTCCGCCGCCTCCGTCCCCGCCCCCATCGCCGCCAACATCGCCGCCGCCTCCGACGCCGCCCCCAGTACCGCCGCCGCCAACAACCTTGACCCCGACACCAGGCCGTTCCTGAACGTGAGCATAGAGGGGAAGGAGTTCGAAGCACTCATAGACACGGGGGCGACCCGCTCGTTCATAAGTCAGAAGGTGTCGGAGCATTGTAGGGAGAGAGGTGTCCGTGTACGGCGTTACCACGGCACATCAGCGAGAGTCGCCGACGGAGCATCAGTACCGATCCGGGAAACATTCCTGATCGACGTTTTTGTCGGCCAGAATAAGCTTCAGGCAGCCTGCCTGGCTTTGCCGACGTTGCCAGTGGATCTAGTCTTGGGCATGGATTCACTGGGATGCTTGGACTTCACGCTGGACATGCGCACGCGCGAGGCGTGTATCAGGGGACGTAGGTACCCTCTTCGTGCCCCGCTGGCGGCAACGAGACCCATCGATGGCCCGAACGGTCTGTCTCGCGACCAGCGGGAGAAGTGCAACAGCCCCCGACCTCCCCCGGCAGAGTCAGGATTAATTGAAGCGCCTGGCAATCACGTCCGTATACCCCAGGAATACCACAGCCGCTGCGCTCGCTCAAACCGAAGCAGGAACCGGCCGACCGTCAAGAGCCCCGCACTGAGCGAGCCAGCCCGCGCTGCTAAGTCAGCGGTGGCCGATACGCGCTCCGGCGAAGAACAGAATCGACCCCGACTGCCGCCCGACATGCCAAGGCCTAGCGAAGCATCGAGCCACCCGATCCGTAGCCTGCAACACCGGAGAAATTCCCAGCACCGGCCCGATACGACCGAGCGCGTCGCTACTGCGAAGCCAGCGCCCGGCGATTCGCCTGCAGTGAAGCGTAGTCAGCCGCACCATCATCGCTGCCGCCTGACCGAGAGCCAAGCACGACCAACGATGGATTGCGCTGCGCCGTGCGTAACCGTTACCGACGCAGAACCGAACAACGCGGTGCCTGGCGCCCCAGCGAAGCTGGCCTTGGCTGTAGGATTTTCCTCGCAACAGCGTTGCCAGTTGGGCGATTTTCCAAGGGACTTCGAGGTCGGGTACCGTAAAGGAGCATCCAAGAAGATGGCTGATGTTTTGTCCCGTTCTGCCACGGATACAGCGGGTACCCAGGGAGGGATCTGCGCTGCCGAGACCGCGGAGAGCGCGAAACCGGATCCTTGGTATACCAAGAAACGGGAAGCGGTTGAACGGAACCCGGATGCCGTCCCCGACTACAGGATCCGGGACGACCGTCTGCAACACCGCATCCCCGACCTGAACCGGCCGTTCGAAGCAGGAACCGACTCGGAGTGGAAGCTGTGCGTGCCGTCCACGTTGCGAAACCGGATTTTGGAGGAGAATCACGACGCTCCCACCGCAGGACACATGGGGGTAGCCACGACGTGCGCGCGTCTCGTCGGCAGGTATTATTGGCCGGCGATGTTCCGAGACGCCGCCAAATACGTCAGGGGATGTCCACATTGCCAGAGCTTCAAGACGTCGCAGCAAAGGACCCCCGGACCCATGCAGCCGCCCCTGATCCGCAGCCAGTGGGAGACAGTCACTATAGGCCCATCGTACGTCGGACGACGCCGATACCGTCATCAGCGCCGAAATCGACATCCCAAATTCAGGAAGCCCATCGGCCCGGAACCGCCCCCAGACGTGAGCCTGCTCTCTGCCGGCACTGCGAAGATAGGGACCACTACCGGAGTACCAGCCCTGGAATCGTTGGATTGTTCTGCTCCCGCTGTGAACGCGCGGACCTGCTTTCGCGCGATTGCCCCTGCGCGACCGGACCAGCAGCACCCAGGCGCCTCAGAAGAGCCAAGGATGAGGCCAGGCACCACAGGAGAGCCAAGGACTGGGTCAGGTCTCCCACCACGGGCGACTTGCCGCCTGTGCAGCAACGGGTCGCCACCAGCACGGCAGATGAGGCCATGCAATGCGACCCGTGCACACGACGAGCCACCCCGCGGCGCAGGATCTGCGGGCCAGCCTCCGGTACCGACGGTTTTATGTCGTACCGCGGAGGCCTCGACAGGCAACGGCCCGCCGTCAACACGGCCCAGCGCGGGAGACCAAGAGGCAGCGTCATCGTTAGCGCGAGTACGCGCGTAAAGATCCAGACCGGAGAGGTAAGGCAATGTGATGTGTTCTGGAGGACAGATTTAATTTGCGATCATGTTTTTTTTTATCGACCGATGGTTGTGAGAGGCCGAGAAATTTAGTTTTTTTTTGTTTTTCCCGGGTTAACGCGCTGATAAAAACCTACGGTTTTTATTTCCGAAGTAGAGGGGGTGTAACGAAGTCGCGTATTTTCGACTTCGTTTTTCATTATATAACATTCAAGAAATTTAAATTCAGTCAAAATGCAATAGTTAATTCTCAAAGTCATATTATTCAAATCAAGTTTCATGAAATAAGCTGGTTTCCATTCTTTTCATAGTAGGAAATAATAATGAAAATGTAATTTTTATGAAAAGCCGAACAGTAATTATTATAATTTTAATAAATAGCATGAGTCCGCGAGCCGGCAACACGAATTTTATTTTTCATGAAAGTTTTGAGATTTTTTATACACGGAGTTGAAATTTATTGCCAACTGAATCGGTGCAGTTAGCGACCGTTTTCTTGAAGCCTTTTCGAAATGATCAGGCGCACGGTACAGAAAAAGTGGCGTGCCCGTTTTTGCTTTGCGATAGCGGGTGCAGGCAGATAGGAAGGGTATAAATATGGGTGCCGGGATTGTTAGCGTCCTCTTTGATTTTCCGTCGTTTTACGCGGTGCACCTCTTTGATTTTCCGTCGTTTTACGCGGTGCACCTCTTTGATTTTCCGTCGTTTTACGCGGTGCAGCTCTTTCATTTTTCCGTCGTGAACTACGTTAGTGCTATTGGGGTGCCGTTCATAGAAACCGCCGACCGACGTCTTCCGTACTAGCTGTAGCTAACCGTGCTGACGCGAACTATAGAAAGTCTCGATTTCCAGAATTTTTAAAGTAAAGCCGCGATAGTAGAGTCAGACCAGTCGAATTGATCTGTTTGTTTGAATTTTTGCCGCCACATACTCGTGCCAACCAGTCCCCTACGTCATCAATACCCCGATATAAAGGTAGGTGTCCTGATTTAAACTATATTCATTGCTGGTACCGCCGATTTAACCCTCCTATACCTCCCACACGTTAACTGTCTCGATACACACCACGTAAATTTCCCCCTATTCACCGAAGGCCATATAGCAGCGAGGTCGCCAGCATTTCTAGCTGTAGGGTAAGCGGTGCAAGCGACCTCCCCTCGTGGCTGGGTAACTGGTGAATCAATTTTAACTCGTACCTAGTACCTTTCCTGAAAGCGCCCGTCATCTCCTGGAACCCCGCCTCGACGTTTATGCGATATCAATAATTAGAGCCGCCGACCAGTTCGATAGATAGGTACAGTTGGGTAATTTTTGACCGTCCTCTCACGGGCCAAGTCCGATTTATTGCATTTAAATTTGGTATCAATTGGTTGTCCTCCCAGGACACAGTGCCGCCTCACGGTGATCCTCATTCGGGTGTTTAATTGTAAATATATTTTCCCGTAGGTAGCTGTCTAATTTTGTATATATTGATTTTTTTTTATTTTGAAGTTGAATTAGGTTTAGTTTGGTAGTTGTAAATATTTTTCCGTAGGTAGGTAGGTACTTTATTTCATTTTATAAATTTAAATTTTTTTTTAATAGGTTGTATTAATTAAAGAAATAGGTTTGCTTTTTGTACACGTTACGTACATGAATTTTTCTGTAAAATTTAACTTAGAATTTTCTTCCGTAGGTCACAAGAACCAGAAAAATAGTTTTGCTTTTTGTACACGTTACGTACATGAATTTTTCTGTAAAATTTAACTTAGAATTTTCTTCCGTAGGTCACAAGAACCAGAAAAATAGTTTTGCTTTTTGTACACGTTACGTACATGAATTTTTCTGTAAAATTTAACTTAGAATTTTCTTCCGTAGGTCACAAGAACCGGAAAAATAGTTTTGCTTTTTGTACACGTTACGTACATGAATTTTTCTGTAAAATTTAACTTAGAATTTTCTTTCCATGGATCACAAGAACCGGAAAAATAGTTTTGCTTTTTGTACACGTCACGTACGTGGATTTTTCTGTAAAATTAAACTTAGAAATTTTTTTTTGTAGGTTGTAATAATCAGCAAAATAGTTTTGCTTTTTGTACACGTCACGTACGTGAATTTTTCCGTAAAATTAAACTTAGAATTTTTTTGGTAGGTTGTAATAATCAGCAGAATAGTTTTACTTTTTGTACACGTCACGTACATGGATATTTTCATAAATTTATGATTGTAAGAATTTCCAGTAAACTGTAATAATTGTGGTAATAAATTTTTGTTCCCCGTAACGGCATTTAATTTTGGTGGCAAAATTCTGTGGATGTGATAGCGATTTATTTTATATCAATAAACAATAATTCAGGAAAATGTGGGTCTTTCTGTGTTTCCGAAATATTTCGCTCAATTGACCGAACGAGAGTCTTAAGTCAAACGAGAGTGAGGAAAAAGGTAAGGAACCCTCTCGCAGGAATTATAATAGCCAGTCGTATCAGCACCAGCACCGACACCACCGAGTAACATCATCCTCGCTTACATCACCGCTCCACGGGAAGGCACAAGGGACGTTCAGTAAGCGATTAAAGCCCGTTTTATTGAGCACGTCGTCTTCGGTGATAACTTCATCTGACCCCTGGCGTTTCCGTTTCTCCATTGAGCTGACCTTTAGGGACAAGGATACGATAAACGTATCATCTGTGCGTCTCAGGCAATTAGGAAATATTTAGCGAGAACATTTCCCCCAGGGAGTAAACCCTTACTAAAAATCTGGCGCCCGAGCAATCCGCCGAACTACATCTGCAGTCGATCCGAGAATTTCCCAGCGAGCCAGAGAACGTCACAGTAACAACAATATCATCAATTTTGCGCACCACATCCAGAGGACGATTATTAAGGGAAATTATTTGAGAAACACGCGATCGGGAGGAAAATTGTATTATAGAAAATGATTTTATTTTACTTTTGTGCGTTTTTATTAAGTGTTTTATAGTGTCTGAAATTATTTTCTCTTTTATTTTTATTATTTTCATACTACTTGACAAAAATTAATTCAATTTGTAAAACAATAACAAAACAAAAGTGTATATTTATGAGAAATGGGAATGCAAATTCTGAAACACAATAGTAATAATTGACAAAATAAAAGCTCTAACATATTTTCACCTCTAGATTTTTAATAAAAAGTTAATATGACGCAATCCTCGTGCAATAATGTAACGTGGAATAAGAAAATGTTCTCCCGTTGATTATTTATTATTTCATCATTCAAGTAATAATGCGAAATAAAAGTGAAATATCTGGAGAATTTCTTTTGTAATCCAGTGAGCATTCATCTCTATATACAAATAACAATATAGTTCTTTTATTTCATCTGCAAAAGGCAGTGGCGAAATGCGAGCATCCAGACTAAAAGCAAATCAGCTTTAAATAATATCTCTTTGTATTCTATTTATGAGAGAACATCGAGAAAATTAATAACATAGGAATTTATTTACTCTTGCTCTGAGAGCTCCCGAACAAGAAATGAAATTTTGTAGTAGTTCCCCCGACCCGAGAGACCGAAACGGAATGTGACACAAATGAACTACCTAATATTAAAACCCTAGACAACAGTCGAAGAAATTGCACCACGATGAAAAATAACCCTGTCAATGATTTAAAAAACACCCCGAAGCGAGCGAAATTATTCTTCACGTAGCTGCAACCGTCGCACTATATTTATACATTCCGAGATATCATTGATTATCCTCCGTATTTCACTTTACCACTTCCAATAAAACCATAAAATTACCGAATGTACCACTACTATTCTTGAAGTTTTAATTTATTGTATATATAGAACCCCAACCAGTGACAGCGTTTATTTAGACAAATTTCCTCTTGCATTACTTTTAACTATATATTGTTATCTACACGTAACTGCATTAAACGCAGCGGTCACTCCTTTTGATCTTAAATCCATAAATGGAAACACTCATGCAACTGCCTATTTTTAAAGGATTACAATTTTTAAACTAGACACAGGGTGATTCATGACTAATGCGACGCTGTTAAGCGCACGGTATAGGGCACATCGTGATGGTAAATCTAAATCTTTGACTTTTTTTTTGTCAACAAGGTGTTTTCTATGTTTGAGCTTAAATTTTAAGCGGCGATAATATCTTTGCAACGGTTTTTTAGAAACGCTCTTCTACGGAGGCACTTTTCAGCCTTCTATCGACAAATTGAAAATCCGGGACCGTAGGTACTTGAAAATAAATGGTTTGCTCTTTTTTTCAGAAAAGTACATTTTCCGATCTACTTTTAGAAAAAAACAGATCGGATTGAGACCAGGAAAAATGCTATGAAATGAGATTCTAAAATCACATTTCGACCAGCTTCACAAAAACACATCAAATTAAGAACTTTTACTTGCTTTAATAACTTCAACTTTCAGTTTAGCCTTCAAAATTGTTCCTCAAAATTCATTTGAAATCATTTCAAAAGCTGTCTGTCTTACTAGGAATTTACGTTGCAGCCTATTGCCAAGATTAAATCTAGTATAACCAGAGCCGTACCTACTTGAAGAAAAATTGTTCCTATTTTTTTACAAAAAACATTTTGCACATTGTTGAACATTTTCCTATCGATTTTCGTAAAAAAAAACGGCATCGGATTCAGAGAGTACAGCAAAAAGCTACGTATGAGCTTTTTAAATTGAACGGTACATTTCGGATAACTTTACAAAAATACGAACTTGTTGTATTTTTCATTTTGCGACCTGTTTTTCTTGGTTCAAGTGTTCTGTGCTACTTGAGAAGCTCAATTTTCACGAACTTCCTGAATCCAATGCCGTTTTTTATGAAAGTCGACCGGAGTTTGTGCTTTTTGAAATTTGCTTAAAAATTACACATTTTTTTTCATTAAGTACGGCCCTGGTTTCTAGATTTAAAATTCTGGCAATAGGCTATTCCGTAAATTCGTAGTACGACAGCTATTTAAATGATTTTCAATGAATTTTGAAAAACATTAGAAACAAATTGTAGATTAAAAAAAAATTGCAAAACTGAAAATTGGAGTTGTGGCAGGTATAGGTACAAGTTCCTACTTTGATTTGTTTTTGCGAAGCTGGGTCGAAGTATGCCGTTTATTTTAGGAAGTTCATTTCATAGCATTTTTCTTGTACTTTCCGAATCCAATGCCTTTTTTACGAAAGTCGATAGGAAAATGTGCCAGGTCAGGTCAGAGCTAACCTGGGCTAACCTGGGCTGACAAACAAAAATCCGGAGCTAACCTGGCCTTACTAAAAATTTAATTTTCAGAGCTAACCTGGGCTAACCTGGGCTGACTAACAAAAATCCGGAGCTAACCTGGCCTTACTGAAAATTTAATTTTCAGAGCTAACCTGGGCTAACCTGGGCTGACAAACAAAAATCCGGAGCTAACCTGACCTTACTGAAAATTTAATTTTCAGAGCTAACCTGGGCTAACCTGGGCTGCAAAACAAAAATTCGGAGCTAACCTGGCCTTACTGATAATTTAATTTTCAGAGCTAGCCTGGGCTGACAAACAAAAATCCGGAGTTAACCTGGCCCTACTGAAAATTTAATTTTCAGAGCTAACCTAGGCTGACCTGGGCTAGCCTGGGCTGACATACAAAAATCCGGAGCTAACCTAGCTCTACTGAAAATTTAATTTTCAGAGCTTTTGAAAAAAAAACTATACGACAAAAATTTTGAAAATCAATTTTTGAGGAAAAAACTTTGGAAACAAAATTAAATTAATTTTTGAGGGAAAAATTTTTGAAAAAAAAATGGAATGAATTTAAAAAAAAATTTGAAAATTTTTTGAAAAAATTAATTTTGAAAAAAAAATAAAAGAAATTTTCAAAAAATTTGGAATAAAAAATTTTAAAATAAATTTTGAAAAAAAAATTAGGGAAAAAATTTTCAAAAAAAATTTTGAAAAAAAATTTTGGAAAAAAATTTCGATGAAAATTTTTTTTAAAAATTTTGGAAAAAATATGAAAAAAAAATTTTAAGAAAAAATTTTTTAATAAAAACTGGGCTGACAAACAAAAATCCGGAGCTAACCTGGCCTTACTGAAAATTTAATTTTCAGAGCTAACCTAAGCTAACCTGGGCTGACAAACAAAAATCCGGAGCTAACCTGGCCTTACTAAAAATTTAATTTTCAGAGCTAACCTGAGCTAACCTGGGCTGACAAACAAAAATCCGGAGCTAACCTGGCCTTACTGAAAATCTAATTTTCAGAGCTAACCTGAGCTAACCTGGGCTGACAAACAAAAATCCGGAGCTAACCTGGCCTTACTGAAAATTTAATTTTCAGAGCTAACCTAAGCTAACCTGGGCTGACAAACAAAAATCCGGAGCTAACCTGGCCTTACTAAAAATTTAATTTTCAGAGCTAACCTGAGCTAACCTGGGCTGACAAACAAAAATCCGGAGCTAACCTGGCCTTACTGAAAATTTAATTTTCAGAGCTAACCTAAGCTAACCTGGGCTGACAAACAAAAATCCGGAGCTAACCTGGCCTTACTGAAAATTTAATTTTCAGAGCTAACCTGGGCTGACAAACAAAAATCCGGAGCTAACCTGGCCTTACTGAAAATTTAATTTTCAGAGCTAACCTGGGCTGACAAAAAAATCCGGACGTGACCATATGTCACGTTAGTTGCATGAAACTGTATAAAAAAACGCACACTAACCTCTAAATTTACTCTCTGATTCGTTACATAATTTTTTACATCAGTGACCTATAATACCATAAACATCTTATAGCTGTTGTGAGTTATAAGAATCAAAATTTTAGCACGTTCTAGAATGTTTCGATCTTAAAAGGTATTTTAACCGTATTTACATCAATTCAACAAGTATATACCTATAAGAAAAAAATTAGGTTGAATTATTAAAAGAATTATTCCGCGAAATTAGAGTTCCTTATGTTCCATTCGTTGTGTAAACAACCATGATTTACCTCCCCCACGACCTCTTTTCGTGATATAATAACGTCAAGAATAAATATGCTCCTAATATATCTCCATGGCGAACAGTAATTTCAAAACTTCGTATATAGAAATAATATTCATACACAAAGTTGTGAAATGATAGTTGACCGCCGCCCATTACGGCAACTTGAGTCGTAATCTCTATAAGAAAAGTTTGTTATTGCTGATCAAAATACGGGCCCCGAAGTAATATACGTCGACTGTTGGGAGGATATAAAATATTCAAGCAAGTAATTGCGGTGATGGAGTGTATTGAATTGGGCTGCTGGCTATCGGTGGCCAGGAAACTGGGCTTCCACCTCATTGCTCGAACGTTGATGACGTGTGACCGCAAGCTATCTATCAGGGCCTTTATTCTATGACCCCCCTCCTCCCAATCTCCCCCGGCCGCCCACGCCGTCCTCTGTCCGTCCCTTCGCACCTTGACGCCAAGGATAAGGTTCACGACCCACTTTTAATGCCGATCGGCTCATTTGCTACTGGCTTTTTTACTCTCATAATGGATGCATCAGCGGATCTCCATTATGGCTCCTTTCAAAAATGATTAATCGAAGAAGAAGTATTTTTATGGATGGAAGAGGTTGGATTCTTAACTTACATAATCCGCTGATATACTCCTATAAGAAAAAAAAAGACATTATCCATTGAGCTTTAGAAGTGACATGCAGTTATATGATTGTCATTTATGAGCACAAAGTCTGCGGGAAAATGTACCCGTTTAGTCATCTGACATTTCTGGTAATTTGGTGGTTTTCCCAAAAAATATTCAACAATTTGAATTTTTTTTTAAGCTTTCTTCAACATTAATACCTATTCCAAGTATTTCATATTTCACAATAGGTTTTATTGTGTAAATAATTTCTTTATTAATTTGTAGAGGTGATAAATAGAAATTCGTCGGCTTTGGATAAATCAGTCAATTCTAGGAATAATTGAGCTTATATATTCAAGGACTAGGGATGTGTTAATTTTACTGAAAAGCAATAAGTTCGAGATCGGTGGAATATGGCGAACCCTGTCTGAGCTTTTAGATTGTTACTCGAAAGCACCCGACAGAGGAATACTCAGAAATTTTAATCAAAGATTACACTTTACATACTACGAACTTTTTAACATGAGTCCGTTACAATAATGTAATAATTATGTATGTTAGGAGGTACCTAGCTCTCTAAATATTTGAAATTATCCTCCTGTAACTTAAAAATTATTCAATTAAGTTACCAAGCCGAATATTAATCCCGGCATATTCAGAAGACCAGTTAACTTCAAATGCGCACACAATTCACCACTTGCCTGATTTTCCTTGCATAATTAAACAGTTCCAGGACTTAGAAGGGACAACAGGACGCACGTCATTATCAACGAACGACAATCGATAACAACAACAAACATCTCCTCAAAGGCTGGTTAAGTTAATATTTCAGTATCTGGTCATTGTCACTAATTGCAACCGGACACTCTCCGCATTTCTATATTATCGAACGGATAATTGAAAGGCTCACAAAGTGCTCACAGGCCTGCAGAGACCATCTTCATTCCCCTGTCCTCTGAACCATTAATCCTCAGAGAATTCTATTTATCTTTGCCTAAGCTGATTGACTGGACACCAGCCCCTCTCTAGATGCTACCTAATGGCGCCATTAAGGTGCAATAAATATTTTTATTGTCCAGATACATAACAAGAAGGGAAATGTCCGCTCAATTAAATAAAAAAATGCCATCTGTCCAGTTGTTTGTTGTTTTGGAGGTGGAACGATAAACACACTATTTGATATCAAATGCAAAAAAAAACTAAATTTTCATTCATATATCTCAAAATTATTATAATTACCTATCTACTAAAATAACTCGCTGCGATTACTCTTTTAGCGACGTTTCAAATTTTTTACCATGCGAAGAGTATTAAAGTATAACGTCAAAATAAAAAAAAATTGTCAGTTTTATTATTATTGGTTCATTTAGGTAGGTAGGTACCTATATCAATTTCTTGATTTGAGGCAAGTCTATACAGATTTTATTATCTTTGGTTTATGGACCTTGCAAAAAATTGAGCTGACCGGACTTTGTCAAACTGGACCATACAAAAATAAAACGATCTGACCGGATCTGGGACAAACAGGATCTAGCAAAAAAATTCTAGCTGGGTCCTTGCACTTATCCACTTATCCACTTATCACTTATCCATTGTCCGCCCAAAAAAGTATACCAGATATTTTTTGAAGCAGTTTTTTGGGCTTCTGAGGTTATTAAAATTGAAGTACCATCAAATTTTCTGCTGGAATTTTTGCACTATTACAATAGCTATATACTTATATTATACAGTGTGTCCCCGAATAGCCGAAACGATTCTTATAAATAATAAAAACTAAATTTAAATTTTTCACAAATTCAGCCCTGCTTGGTTAAAGACTAATTAGTTTAATTTAATTAAACGAGGACTCATGAAACCCATTATTTGTCTGTGCTTGTGCATATTGTGATTCAAGTGCTTTTGTATAGGAAATACGACGAAAAGTTATTTAAAAAAGTTGCTTGAAATCAACATTTAAGTCTCTGTACCAAATTTCGGAATCATCGGCTCATTTCTGTAATGTTGATTTCATAAATTCAATAGTTTCATTTGCAATCTTTTTTTTGTGTTTACTACATAAAAGACACTTGACTACACAGAAAAAATAAGTTTTTTGAAAATTTCCAAGGCATACTTGATTTATCAAAACGCGGAAACTATGATAAAAGCACTCGTTGGAGAAATTATGTTAAATTAGAAATTTGGCCTCTCGTTACACCAAATTAATAAATAAAGAGTTAATCACTGAAGTTGTAAATATGTTCAAAACTCGGCCAACAAGAGTGGATAGTGCGCTGCTTGTAAATATGCCGAATGAGAATAAAAGTTTTGACCGGCCAAGGTTTTATTTGGACTGTGCCATTATATTTTTATAAATCAGGGAGGAAAATTTTTCAGCAGAAACTTTTCCAAGCCTTTCAAAAGATAGTGAATTACAGAAGTAGGCCACAGAGATAAAAATTACGAGAAAAAATAAAACAATTAGGAAGTTTCGGCTTGTTTGCTGAAGGAGATGCAGAGAGCTCGGGGTGCGGCATCATCGGAGCGGTCTCGAGTGTGGGAGAATGTAAACGTCTTAGGGCGAAGATAATACATTTCGTAACAATCCGAAGATGTTTGAATTTAATAGCAACATAGATCATGAGCGCGAAGTTCGCGTAACAAACTCCTAGAACAGAGCAGATATAAGGCAGAATGGATGTTGCGGAGACCGCAGACCTCTCGGGACAGACCAGCCCGGAGAATTCCTTATACTCCTACCAGTCAAATTACAAGTCTTGTTTGGAACATTACGTAGTTTGCGATTTTCTCTCCAGTCTGAGCCCCCGGAGCCAGGCCTCCTACTAATCAGGATTTAGAGCTCTTCCAGGGATGCTCAGACAGTTATCGTAATCACCTGAATCGCCACCTTGAGTGTTGGACTTTAAATTGGTATTTATATCTAAGAATAGAGCCGGAGACCGAGGAGAGAGACATCGCGAAGAGACCAACTGCGAAAAAATTTGCAAAAAGTATTTGTTGCGGTTTTTGTACTTATATAGGGCAGAGGCAGAGATATATGAATTCCAAAACGTGGCTGTTTAAAATTTATTGAAAATTATTGAATAAAACAAATAAAAAAGCTTTTTATTTTTAGACAAAAACACTGTAGAAAAAAAAGCAATTTAATTAATATCTCATTAAACAAAAGTAGAATACACCGAAACAAACGCCCATCACTTTCCATGAAACTTTGGACAAGAGATTTAGACGTACGATTTAAACACCTTACCCTTTCCCCGCATACCCTCGGGGATCGAGTCAAACGTAAATGCCTGGAAATCGTCTCTGTCCTTGTATAAGGAGGCAAGTTTCTGTAATTGTTTATCCAGAAGACATCGACTCGGCTGTGACCACCTGGGTGTTAGCATAATCCTGTTGGCAAACTCGGGGACAAGTTGGAGCTATTGTGGTCTCCAGTCGGTGACTCTCCTGCAGATTATCTGCTCTAAATCGGAGTTCCCGAAGCCGACACATCGAAACGATGCCTGCTGCCTGCCCACTTTGACCGGGAATACCGGTCCACGTCCCGGATTTGCAATCCTCGAAAGAGCGACGCCAGCTAGGGATGGCGTCGCTGAGGGACGTGTAACTGAAGATGTAATGACTGGAATTTAGTATCACTAAGTTTAAATACTAGGCCAAAGTGAACAATATTACATGCAAGCACCTAGGTACGTATTATTTATAGCATGAAATAATAAATGTGCATGACTATTATGTTTTTTTTTCAATTTATACGATTCTTTGTTCATATAATATACTTATACAATTTTTTTGGAATAGTGGTTGCTGTACAATATTGCGATTAGCATCCGAGACATAAAACAAAAGATAATTCTCGAGAAAGAGAGGAAGTTCGCGCAGGTTTAAAATTTTTTTTTGTAGAATAGTCCGATATAAAAATGAAAGGGTATAGATGTATAGGGTGTTAGAAAACAAATCCGTTAAGGAGTAGGCCCTGACACAAAGAGGTTTGTCTTAACTTGATCCACTCTTTCCAACTGACAGCTCTTGATTTTTTTAGGTTAGGTCAGTTGTCAAAACATTCTAGAACGTTAATAAAATAGACACTCACTTTATTGGCATTTTTCATAAGACAGATAAATAAAATCAATTAATTAATTTTAGGAGGTGAGCGAAGTGCCCTCCACCCTCCTGGACACATTTCAATATACGGTTTCTCACTCCACAAAGGGCACTTTGTAACAGTTCGAGTGTATCATTTATCTCGGCGAACTTCTCCTTGATTCTGCGTCTCAATTATTCTGCCAAATCAAAATAATTGGTGCCACAAATATTGAGTTTTTGATGTAAGTCACATGGTGTTAGGTCGTAGGACTGGCTGGCCATGTTATGGCTGTATTACGACTGGCAAGTCGATCGTCAAAATGCTCCCTCAGTAAATTGAGTGTTTCGATAGTGCAATGGGGTCTTGCACCGTCCTGCTGGAAATATCCTTCAGCCAGTTCGTCGTTATGCAGCTGGTTCAAACAAGGCTGAAGAATTTCTTCCCTGTACCGCAAAAACAACACTAATGTTTCCTTCAAAAATGATTGGCCCAATTAATCGTCTACCACTAATTGCTGCCCAAACACCAACTTTCTCAGGAAGTGGCTTTTCAATGCACACATGCGGATTTTCAGCAAACCAGGATCTCTAATTTTGGGAATTCACATCTGTGAAGAAAGTCTTGCTGAACACTTCTTCATTGTCTTGCAAATGTTGCGAAAACCATCGACAAAACTCTAGCCTCTCGGGAATGTCTCGAGGTAACAACTCCTGCACCACCGTCACTCGATAAGGATACAAGTGAGCATCTTTCCTTAGTAGCTTGCGACAGGTTCCCACAAAAACATCAATTTGCTGGGATAGATGACGAACTGATGTATGAGGATCGTTTTGCATAAAATTGCGAGCGATTTCCGCCTTCTCTTCAGTACGGCTCTTAGGTCTGCCACTTCTTGTTTTCACAACATTTCTTGTTCCTCGACAATTTGAAATGTATCGCAAAACAGCTTCTCTAAAATTCTGGACAGCTATCGCAAGACCAGGATATTCCTCTCGGAACTCAATCAAACAGTTTTCTATGGAGTAAAAGTTGATTGAATTTTTATGACAGTTCTGTATGATTTAATTTACATACTCAATTTTATAAACCTAAACTTACCTCTCTACTTTAATGATAATCATCCCAGATTATCACATTATTTATAATCGTCAATCCTGATTCATATTATAGACTATAGGAAAAGGTGATTATCCGAGGCGAAGGTAATTCATTAAGATGCTATACCCAAGTACCTATATTACTTGTTATAATAGGTATACATCAGAGCGTCGTTTTCCATCAAAACTTTCTATAAAAGTTATTGACCCCTTCGTACCAATTAACCAATCTAACGCCATCATTCACCCATCCACGCACAAGCTTAATTCACTTTAACAAGGTACAATACCTGAACCTTCTGTTGTTACGGAGCCTGGACGGTGTAAAAGCGAGAGACATCGCGGTGCCCCCATATACGGGCAGCTAATAGTTCTTAAATTGGTCTTGATTGGGTCACATACCTGCAGCTGTCTACGTGCCTAGTTATGTACGTGTCCCGTCAATTCTGCCCTCCGCAGGTTCGCTGTTTTATCTTCTCTATTGAATCGTGTGCTGCTCCGCCGGAGTCTGGATATACGGGTAGGGCAGATCTAGACAATTAACACACTGTGTGGTTGGTAATTTAGTGACACAGACGGGTATCTGTTCCTGTATACCTCCGTGTGGCTTAATTGTTCTAAATTGGATCGGTGGGGTAATAGAGTTAATATAATTCAGTCAGTCATAACTGTTGCTCGCTTCTTGCAGAGATAAGAGATAGTTATGGGTGAGATAATGATAATAAGTATATATAGTGTTATAAAAGACCTATTAAGCTTATTTACGTAGAAATAGTTTTTTTTTCTTTCATGAAAAATAGTCTTTAGTTTTTGAGAAGTTCTATTGGAACAGAATATTTAGATTTGTTTGGGACAGTAGAATAGAAAATAATGTAATAATAAGGTGAAATGTCATAGAATAGTTTTTGTAAAATAATTATAATAATTAGAATAATAAGTCAGCTAGAGTGTATGGGAGAAATGACAGGCAGAAAATGATAAAAAGTCACAATTTAGAAGAAATAAACACCAACTCTAGTAGCAGGGAAATTGGCTGTTAGAAGGGGGAAAACATAACATGTCCAAAGAGGATTTTGTGTGTTGTACTCAAGAAGAGAAATTAATTTCATAGATGTTGATTGGAAGGAAAATACAAAAATTATCCGCTGTCATAGTGAGAAATAATATGTTGTCAAGCAGATAACAATCGAATTTACATAGTTACAAGAAAAACTATAAATAGAAAAACAACGATTATTTGAGGAGATTCCTAAAACACAAGTTAATCAGTGTAGACCACGAAATCATAACCAAACATCGTAAACATCGTGAACATCGTGAACATCTAGAAAATTTTCGAACATCAAGAATTTGGAAAAGAACAGAGGCCGTAGCTGACTGCAAGAAGAAACATATAGGTTAGAAGGAGAGATTTGGTTAGCTGGTAGCTGACAACTGCAATTAGATTTGGATACAGCCGTGCGGAGATTTGGCTAGCAGGCAGCTGACAATTGCAGTTTGATTTGGGTACAGCCGTGCAGCGATTTGGATTCTGCGATTTTGACATTGAAGATAGAAAAACGTAGCAGTGAATTGGATATATCCATGCAGAGATCTACATTAAAATTGCTGACACACTAACAGCAAGGCTACTAGAGTTGACTTCAAGCTTTGTTCAACAGCTGATTCCGTGGGTTATTCCTTTCGTTAACCTACGAGGGACTTCTGTCAAAAATTAATGACAGAAAGTCGGTGACGAAGAAGATTCAATAAGGGAACAAACTGTGAGTAATTTTAAGTTATTTTTAAGTTAGTTGTTGTAAGTGTTATTGTTTGGAAAATTTTTTATTGTAATAAAACCCAAACAAATTTAAATTGAGTTTCAATAGAAGTTTATAGGTTATGAAAATTTTAAAAAATTTATAAAAAAAAAGTACTTGAACTCACTCTGAGTCATAGAGGTCTCATACAGACTAAACTTTTATTAGTTTTTAAAAAAGAAAGGCCCCCTAAATAAATAAATTGTTTATGGTAAGAGGGAATCAGAGAGGAAAATAAATTTTCAAAAAAGAGTAGAGAAAGCACAGTCCCTGCGAACCATAACAATAGTTATACTTATATCAAGGTATCTATTGATGCTGCTGGTAAAAAAATAATTATCTGTTAGGTCGTTTCGTTAATAGACAAGAAGAACTTATGTTATGTAGAAATGGTTAAATTGTTCATGCACCCTCATGTATTAGGTACTTACAACTCCTATACTCACTCGCATATAGATATATGTTCAAATTACAAATACCTTTCTTAATTTTTTTTAAGTTTTCTTTAATTTTAATTCCTGGACAACTTTCAAAATATTTGTAGAAGAAGTTTCTCATTTGAACAATTTGTAGAGACGTGAAAATGGGAAATAATTTTTAACTTATATGGAAGATTTATATGATGTTAAATATGTACCAATAAAGACCATGAAGAATTCAATAAAACGATACAAAAATTTAGTGTAACTTAAACTAGGTATAAGATATTTAATAATTAGATTTTCATATATTTTCCCCTCGATGCCAACGATGACACGTCGAATTCCTACCCTTAATTTATTGATTGCTTCTACGATGTTTGGAGCATAAAAACGACTTCATACAACTTCAGCCAAAAATCCAAGGAAGAGAAATTTAAGAAAACAAGACACCAATTTAAAAAAAAACTGTCACTATTTGTGGATGTTTTTCCTTATTTTCATAGACTTATATTATATTAAGATTCCCAGAGCCAGGACAGTTCTGGATATTCGCACATGACCGTCCAAATAAAAGTGATAACCGTTAAGCAGGTCTTTTTCCGAAAAATTGCACTTTTTGAACTTTTCTCAATATACGCACAAATAGTCCACCTCTCGTTTGTTTCACAACCAGTATGAAATAAAAGACCTTATGCATAGGTATAATAATTCATCTGGTTGATTTATTAAGTTTTATGTAATATGAAACTCGAAAAGTGAAGGTCTTTTTTCTTAATCCGATGTAAAATGGTTTTTAAAATTGCCAACTCCTGAATACTGCTAAAAGAATATTTTAAATTTGGTATTTTTTATTGACAACTGAACTACTTCTTTCATTTTTTTTTTCGATCGCTTAATCATCGAATAATTTGGTACCTATACAGGGTGTCCCAAAACTCAACGTCATCCCTTGAAGGGCCGGTAGGCCAAGTCATGACTGACCAGAATATCATCAGATGATCTCAGTAAAAAATTGTTTATTTTCGAGATAATGGGACTTTTATGAATTTTGTGTAAATCGATAGGTACCTTAGATCTGTTTTCCGAGTGTCATAGTTGCAACATTTCATATTCTTACATTCTTACTTTTGTTACGCAATGCTGAAAAGCCCCATTAATGATTAGGTGCCGAAGAAAAATTCTAGTGCCCTACCTTTTAGGAAAATTATTAATTTTTTTGCCCGATAGAAAATTTTTGTTTTTTCATGTCACAACTTTGCCACTTCATACATGAAAAAAAATTACCCCGTGAACCTGGCAAGTTATTCCTAAAAATTACCCATTTGATTTAGTTTCTGCAATGGTGTAATATTTTGTATGCTTTACTTTAGAAAAAAAGATATTTTGCTGTTTGACTGCAAAAGGAGCGCATTGTGAAATCATATCAATAAATAATTTGAGAGGCGTACACAATAAAAGTACAGGCTGTTTTGTAATTGAATGTCAATATTTAAGGGGGTGATTTTTGGGTTCATTTTAAGAACAAAACTTCATAAGAACGTATGTCCTAAAAGGCTTAACTTTTGAGATAAGGGTGGTAAAATTTTATTAAAATAAATATTTTTTTCGTAATTTTTGTAATACCGCTCTGGATATTTTAATGAAATTTCGTATACATCAGGTATAACGCATCAAGAGGCATTTTTTTATGTACCTACCACATTTCGTTTTATTTCCACTAGTGACGATGGTGCAAAATTTTACCTGCGTATTTTTATATTTTTTTATTGTCATTTTAACGACAACCTTCTGACCATGTAGAGAAACAGATTTTATTTTTTTAGGTGGAAACAGGTGCATCGGACTGAAAAAAAACAAGTGATCAAACTTGCTTGGAAATGAATGGGGATTCCAAAAATGATTTCTATTTGAACAGAAATCAGTGACGTACCTACTATTAATGTCTACTAAAATATGCCGGTAAAATTCTGCACGATCGTGCACCATCGTCACTAGTGGAAAAAGAAGGAAACGTGGTACATGAAAAAATGCCCCTTGATACGTAATACCTGTATACGAAATTTCATTAAAATATCCAGAGCGGTATTACAAAAATTACGAAAAAAATATTTATTTTAATAAAATTTTACCACCCTTATCTCAAAAGTTAAGACTTTTAGGACATACGTTCTTTTGAAGTTTTGTTCTTAAAATGAACCCAAAAATCACCCCCTTAAATATTGACATTCAATTACAAAACAGCCTGTACTTTTATTGTGTACGCCTCTCAAATTATTTATTGATATGATTTCACAATGCGCTCCTTTTGCAGTCAAACAGCAAAATATCTTTTTTTCTAAAGTAAAGCATACAAAATATTACACCATTGCAGAAACTAAATCAAATGGGTAATTTTTAGGAATAACTTGCCAGGTTCACGGGGTAATTTTTTTTCATGTATGAAGTGGCAAAGTTGTGACATGAAAAAACAAAAATTTTCTATCGGGCAAAAAAATTAATAATTTTCCTAAAAGGTAGGGCACTAGAATTTTTCTTCGGCACCTAATCATTAATGGGGCTTTTCAGCATTGCGTAACAAAATTAAGAATGTAAGAATATGAAATTTTGCAATTGTGACACTCGAAAAACAGATCTAAGGTATTGATTTTCACAAAATTCATAAAAGTCCCATTATCTCGAAAATAAACAATTTTTTACTGAGATCATCTTATGATATTCTGGTCAGTCATGACTTGGCCTACCGGCCCTTCAAGGGATGACGTTGAGTTTTGGGACACCCTGTATACGTATCCAAGTCAAGTTAGCCACACTTCGGCCAGCCACGTTTTTGGCCAGGGAGAGGGATATTTTCTAAGCCCATGACTCAAAGTGTGGATGGTAATTTTTATAAAATTTCCGTATTTTTTGAGCAGAATTTCACGAAAAATTTATTTTTCAGTTTATGAAGTCCCGTGGTCAAAAGCGGGTTGGCCGTTATAATAAAATTTCGGGCTCTTTGAGCAGAATTTCAGCAAAAATGTTGTTTCAGTTTCTTAAGTCCGTTGCCGAAAGCATGGCTGACCATTGATTATAAAATTTAGGAATTTTTTCAACAAAATTTCAGCAAAAAAGTTTTTTCGAGTATCTAAGCCCATGGCTGAAAGCGTGGGTGGCCATTATTGTAAAATGCCGGACTTTTTTCAGCAAAATTTCAGCAAAAATGATCTTTTTCGGTGTATTAAGTCCGTGGCATGGTAGCGGAAAGCGTTAGCCATTATTTTAAATTTTGGACGTTTTTTTAAGCAAAATTTCAACTGAAATTAATTTTTTCAGCGTCTCTGGCCGAAAATGTGGCTGACCGAACCGTGGTTAACTTGACTTGGGTCCTATACGTTGTCTCTACCAGAAAGTTACATCAGTAATATGAGCATACTGTTTCTATGACATCTTTCCGGTATTACCTACTTATTTTTTCCCCGTATTTATTATTTTTGATAATCGGGGTATTATTATAGTCCAGTGGGTGACGTAAAAAATAAAAGTTCAGAAAAATTTGGATCTAAGAGTTTTCTTCGGGAACTATTATTAGTGGAGGTATTATACATGATAAAATCACAAAAGGCAGTTCTGGAGGTGAGGTGGGGGGGAGTGTGCCGCCTGGAAACTATATACCTACCTATTTTTCTTCTTCTTATTTTCTTCTTTATAAAATAACGATGACAAAATTACTGACCACGCGATCTTAGAAATAAACATAGGTAGCGAGAATAAGAATAAAAACATGATAGTGCAAAATAAGCAAAAAGAAATAACGAGGATAAAAAATTATGATTCTGATAAATTTAGAGATAAATTGGATAAAGTAAATTGGATAAATATGGAAAATTTGAATTTTCAAGACAGATGGACGGAACTAGTAAAAAAACTGCAGGAAACAGTAAATACATTTGTAGTTAAAAAAGAAATAAAATTTTTAGAAGTAACAAATCTGTGGTATGGGAAAAAATTAAATTTAATGAAAAAAGAAAATGTTTATTTGTATAAAAAAGCAAAGTTTTCTAATTTAAAAGAGGACTGGAATAGATATAATTCAAACAAAAAAGAATACCACAGAGAAATTAAACAAGCAAAGAATAAATACATACAGGAAAAATTAAACAAGTGCATGGACGACTCTAAGGCTACATGGAGAGTCTTAAAAGAATTGTTAAGAAATGAGCAAACAAATGACATTGAATATATTGAAATTGATGGTGAATTAATTACAAATATAAATGATATATCGCATAAAATGAATGACTATTTCATAGATAGTATAACAGAGTTAAATAGGAATATTCCACGCTCGAAATATAGAGAAGATATTGTTATTTCCAAGGATACTTTTAAATTTAGGCCTGTTACAATTTCAGAAGTCAAAGAAAAATTGAAGGTTATGAAGAATAAAAATGATTTAGGAAAGATTAATAAGACTATAATAATTGATGCACTACCAATAATGGCGGTGTATTTGACAAATATCATAAATGAGACTATCTCTCGAGGTGAGTATCCCGCATGTTTAAAAAATTCAGTTGTTATTCCAGGTCCAAAAATCAAAACAGCAAAAAAATGTAGTGATTACAGGCCAATAAACATGATGCCGACACTCGAAAAACTAATCGAAATGATAATAAAACATCAAATGGTAGAATTTATTGACAATACAGGTATATTGATTGAGGAACAGTCTGGTTTCAGAGAAAATCACTCTTGTGAAACGGCACTATGTGCAGTAATCAATGAGTGGAAAGAGCGAATGAGCATGGGCAAGATTACAATTGCAGTGTTTCTGGACTTTAAACGTGCATTTGAGACAATAGATAGGACCATTTTATTAAATAAATTAGAGAAATACGGTTTCAAAAATGAAGGGCTATCAGTGATAAGAAGCTTCCTGGAGGATAGAACACAACAAGTACTTGTAAACGGGATACTATCCAGTAAAAAACATATAAATCTAGGAGTTCCCCAGGGAACAGTGTTAGGGCCATTGTTGTTTATATTGTATATCAATGACATTAAAAAAGCTTTGGAATACTGCAGCATTAAAATGTTTGCGGATGATACACTATTGTATGTAAGTGGTAACAACATAAATGATTTAGTGAACAAAATGAACAGTGATTTAGATAGAATAGTGGAATACTTGTATTATAATAAATTAAAACTGAATTTGGAGAAAACAAAATCGATGATTTTAACAAGAAATAAAAAAGTGAATAAAACAGTTGATATTGTAATAGACGGTAAAAAGATTGATATTGCAGAAAATATGAAATACTTAGGTGTAATCATAGATGATCAGTTGAATTTTAAAGAACACACAGATTATATTTGTAGGAAAATAGCACAAAGGATAGGTGTATTGAGTAGACTAAAAAACAAACTTGATTACTCGCAGAAAATCATGGTGGCTAGGTCAATGATTTGTTGTTATTATGAATACGTTCCGTCTATTATGTTATCGTTTAGTAAGAATCAAATTGACAGGTTACAAAAATTACAGAACAAATTAATGAGGACAGTTTTAAAAGTTAATAGAAGAGCCCATATTTCTGATATGCTTGATAGCTTAGGATGGATGTCTGTCGAACAAAGAATAAAGTATAATAGTATTAAGATGGTGTTTAATATAGTTAATAATGAAGGATTTCCGAATTACTTAAGAAAATATATCAGTTATAAAAAAGACAGAAATTATGAAATGCAGCTTAGAAATGACGAACATTTGGCGCTAATGAGACCAATAAATGAGTTACATAGAAACTCATTTTTCTATAAAAGTTTTGATTTATATAATTGTTTACCAACAAAGTTAAAAAATGAAACAAATTTGAATGCATTTAAAAGACTGCTAAGTGAGTACATAAAAAATCCGAACAATTAGCTAGTAAGAAAAATGTATAGGAAAGTAGGTTTGATTTAGTGTAGATTTAATTAAGTATTATACATATATTATGGTATTATAGTTATAAAGAATGTAATATTCTAGAAAAATAAAGATTATTATATATATTATTATTCTAACTGTTTTATATGCCATAGTTTTCAAGAAAATCGTAAAATTTCTATTTTTAATGAAGATGAATTTTCGTTGGTTAGGTATACCGCAAAAATTGAATTGCTCCAAAACCAAGCAAGCTACGAAGAAAAATCAAAATAGGTGATTTTATGAAATTTGCTCCCTGCATTTATAGATGGAATAGAAATTTACGGCAATTAATATACAGGGCGAATCATATTTAAGGAAGAAATTCATTTTCTCAGTTAAGATTTATAGAATTAAAAAAACAAAACAAGTCGAATTTTTATATACATTTTTATACGGGGTTTTACTTGGCTCAATAATGATGACATTGCATATGGCTATTTTTTATTTTAAAACAACATCCTGTATATTATTATTTCCTGTATTTTTATATTTCTTGAGAAAATCCAGTAAGAATGGTTTATGCAGTTGCAGTGTAAATTGTGTATTTTATGAGTTAAGTTATAAGCAAGTGAAATTCGTAATTTTTCATTTTGAAAGCATCACTGCACATCGGAAAACGGCCCCAAATATCTGAAAATGGTTTACATGCACCTGTTTTAAGTTTTTATATAGGTTACTATAGCAGGACGTAGATTAAATTTGTATACACGGTGAGGAAAAATCTAATAAATTTTATCACCCTGCATAAAAATTCCAGATACACTGGTAAGATAACACTTGAAAAGTTTAAGGGACACGTTAGCTGTTTTTCGATACTTGGAACCGTTTTCAATGTAAGCTGCTTTGGAAAGGGAAAATTGCGATTTTCACTTGTTTATAACTCATAACCTATACTCGATTTAAACTGCAACTGTCATTACTGAGTCATGGAACACCCTGTAAAAAAATATTACGTCAATAGAACATAAATTAAATTAAAAATTTACCCTGTTTCTGTTTTTTTTTTTAATTCTACAAATATTAGCTGAGAAAATTAATTAAATATTAGTTACATAATTATATGACTCACCCTGTAAATTATAAATATCCTTCCTTACTTTATTTCTTTTAAAAAAGTAAAAAAGCAATTTTTTGTGCAAGTAAGTATTTGATACAGGAAAAGTTGAAAATAAACTAGTTAATTTTCTATATTTTGAAAAAAAATTATTTTTTCCAAAAATAAAATGTACAAAAGAGATATTTTTTATTTAATTTACCTGTCAATGATAAATTATTAGAAACAATGATACCTTATTGAGAAATAGTTTAGACTAAATTGGTATTTAAGGGATAAAAATGACAAAAATTGGCAAATTTAGACATGTTCTAATTTTGTTAATGTATACATTTTAATTGCTCGTCCTAGCCTACTTCGTTTTCGGACAATTAAAGATTATTATTTTGTTTTTTTTAATAGGTCAATCATCATCTATTATCGAGTTATTAGCAAAATAAGGCTTTTCTCACCACAGGGGTGGCTTTGAGAGGAAGATGCGGCATAATTTTCGGATAAAGATTGTATAAAAACTACTGGACTTATTATACAGGGTAGGGTTTTTCAAATCATGTGTCGGGAAATAAAAGGAGTGATTAGCGCATTCTGAGAAAAAAGTTCCTAAATATAATAACATGGTCCGCAAACAAACCGTTTTCGAGGTACAGGGTGTCAAAAAAAATTTTTTTTCCTTTCTAGCATACCTACGATATGTCAGGAACCCGTTGAGAAATAAAATTGAACTTTTGTCATTAATATTATCCACTTTTTGCGGGTCAATTGAATGAAACAAACCATAGAAAAATTTATCAAAAAGAATAAGTGATATTTTTGTCCACAACAAAACATGTTGCTACTTTTATGTTTTTCATCATAAAATGATGTTTTTCTCGAAAGCAGAGTTCACTTTAATAAAGCGTTTGACCAATAAAAAATTTCAAGCAGCCCCAAAATCTCCGCCACTGCCATATGGAAAGAAATTTAGCGCGGACGTTTGCGGTCTCGCGTTAAAAGGATTTTTTTTCAGAACACGCTAAGGATAATTCCTTTTATTTTCCGACATATGCATATTTTAAACACCTGTATTATGATTATTTGATATTTACAACATTTTGATTGCAGTACACTTAATATAGAAAAGGTACATGTTTAATAAAAATCTTGCATTCTTCCTCGTCTATACCCCGTGTAGTAGAAATATTTGTTACTTGCAAGAAACAAAAAATGTAAATACACAGTACCTATTATACAGGGTGAGCCAAATTCGAGCTACATCATTTATGGAATCTCGGAAATTAGAAGAGATACAGACTCGTTTAAATTGGGGCAAAGCTGCTGAATTTGAAGCTCAATAATAATCTGGAAAAAAAAATGATGTTATCCCCTATAGTTTTTGAAAAACGTCAGAAAAAACTTAAATTTATTACTTATAGGGAAAATTTAAGTTTTTTCATCTTTTAAAAAAACTATCGGAGATAACATCATTTTTTTTCTCAGATTATTATTGAGCTTCACATTTAGCAGCTTTGTCCCAATTTAACCGAGTCTGTATCTCTTCTAGTTTCCGAGATCGAGATCCCGATAATGTAACTCGAAGCAGGAAAATCCTAATGTACAGGGTGAGTCACTTGAGATGAAAAGCTAGATTACACCTATACTCTTAAAGATAGCGAAATGAACAAAAAACTGCTGCAAACGGGCGGCTAAAGTGCAGTTTAAGTTTTCTTGAATTCCACCTTTTTCCGAAGAATGTCATCCAAACATAAATAAAAGCCTCTTTAATTATGTTACCATATTTTTTTTTTTTAAGATTTTCATCTTACCATAGTTTTTTTTCATATATACTAAGAGATACCTACTCGGTAAATCATAAACCTAGTGGTATGATTCCCACTATTCCTGAGCATCCAATATACAAACAATCAAGTTTTGATTGCACCTCTACTGAAGGTTCAGTCCCCGGGGAAGCTGGACGGCTGCGGACCAAATCCTCCCCTGCCGTTGCAGTAGCTTTCACCGATCCACCTATACGCTCCCCTATAACCTAGGGACATGCCTCCCCCTCGGTGGAAGGGACGCGGGTCAGGGGTTCGTTATCTCCACTTTACCACCGGCTGATTGATGTCACTGAAGTCGGCACTAATCGCGTACCTTGGCGCACGTGCCGTCTCCAGTGGGCCACGCGGCCTCAAATCCCGGCACAATGATTCATTTACGTGGGAACCGGATCGCAAGGCCGTCCGGATGATAGGGGAATAAGTCCACCTCCCGGGACCTATTGTGATAAACAGCGACCGAGCGCGATTTATTTTTTATAATTAGATTTGCTATTATTCGGACCCCTTCGTTCAATGGAAGAGGTTATAATTTATCACCTATAACTCGTTTACGTTTGGAAGCTCGCGTCCATGACGTGGGGTTGGAATCGCCGCGACGTTTAAGATGAAAATATATGGACGATTTAAAAATGTTGAGAGAGGAGATTATCGTTATCGATTAATTTGAAGATTTGATAATGGTGAAGAAAGAAAGTACCTAAGCTTCAAATATTTATTTCTTCATGCATGCATAAACGGTTAATTTTATCACCTAGAGGTATAAGTGTTAGCTTAGTAGGTATTATAGTTAAGTTGTCTCTAAAAACAAAAAGAAGTACCTGCTTAATCTAATTCTTCTCTAATATCCCTAAATTGTAATGTATAATCCTCTCGGATTCTGTCCTGATTGATTAATAATAAAAAGTGCCGTTCTTTTGACAAAGGCTTAATGATTATGAAGTATTATAGAAATGGGTCAAAGAGCCATTTTCGGCGCACCATGATAGAACCCCTACTCTAAGAATTTTGTAAAATTATTCTTGATGCCTCCTAAAAATATAATGTTACCTGATCTGTGTATTCTGTACCTAATATAACAGTATAATTCTTTTGAATTATTATACCAATTTATAATAGTCATTTAATGATTTTCGTATATATTTTGGTACGAAGCATGCCGACTTGCTCCGTGACTGCAATAAGATATAAACACCCATATAAAAGTGGTTTAAAAACGGCAACAAAGTGTTCAAGTTGACGTGTATAATGTAGCGAAACGGACATTTACAATAAGACATATAGGTACCTACACAAAAAGAGAAATATGAGGCAAGGAATAAGGAACATTCCCTGACGTATAAACAGGAGAGCGGGGAAGATTTGGGATTTGGCATAGGTAGAAGACGGCGACTATAATAATAGGTAGAGCGAAACAACGGTTCCAGAGAGCTAGTAAAAGGCTGTCCCTCTCTCTCCGGGCGAGTAAACAGTATAACGGACATGCTGTATTGTTCACTGACCAGAAGGTAAAGGATGAAATATATCCTGGACGGAGAGACAGGCGAGAAGTGAAGGGGAACGAGGCCAGCAAAGCAGAAAGCCAGTCGCTGCAGAGCCAGGTAATTACTTTCCAGACAATACAATCAATTAATTACTGGTGACGGTCGCAGCGAGCGGCAAGTCGTCGGGACGCAGCCCGATACCGTCGCGACGCAACGGCTACGGCTAAGCGGCCCTGTTTGCAGCCTACACGTGTGACCACTGTCGCGGTTCCGATGCTCCGCATTCTTCACGAGCCTCATCCGTGCCTGATTTGTTGTGATGTGTGCTCTTGAGGAAAACTGATAAATTATTTATATCAGTTGTCGTGATGTGTCGAGTACACAGTAAAAAATTTCGCCCGTGTAAATTTTCTAGTGTTCCGGTAAAAATTGTAGTGTTAATTTAGAGTTAATTTTTAGTGTTAAATTACACTCAATTTTTACACTGATTTTTAGTAGTGTACAAAAACTCTAGACCAGTAAAATATACCGAAGCAAAAGCTTTGCGATGTAAAGAAAACTCTCCCAGTGTTTTTTCTTACTACTTGAGTGACAAACAACACTAGCGGCTATGGAAAAAACACAGGTAGTGTAAAAGTTCCAAAAGAACATGCGCGTTACATGATCGTGTCATCTACGCAAGGCAGTTTCATCATCTTTTCATTCTTTTCCACGGTCGGCGTAGTGTAGGGTAAGTAAAGCGTGCGTCTAATTTAGTGAGCTGCAACAATAGTTTAAAGTAATCAGGTAAGTTGGTTTTGTTTCCCAAACTATTATTTATCATACTAATTCTTTAACTACCATAGGTACCTATCAGTTCTTCAACAGTTGCATTCATACACATGAATGCGTTGAACAAGTGAAGAATGTTACTGCTACAAATAGGTATGTATAGTTTCATGATTCATGAATTTTCTTCATTCGATTTCGAAAAAGCCCGACGGATTTTCATCACTATGCCAGAACATGGAAATAAGGGTTATTCTTATTTAAAATTTCAAAGCTACCACACCTGAAAGAAGGAGGAAAGGAAGGGGATTCATTTGAGCACTAACTTGTCAGCTTATCACCCATCTCAAATTATTTTAATCCATGACATTTTTTACGTATAGTGCTTATTACTGGAATTTCAGAGTTACAAGTTACAAAACTGAGTCTGTATACCTGAGAACCTGTGTTACGTTAGAAGGTGTTTTATGTTTTTGTTTATTTAATAAATAATTTAAGCAATGTTGATTTTTCTGTACATTTTTTATTTTTAATAAATTTTTTAAGCTATACATATAGGTATTTTGCTTTTTTTTGGAATATGCCGCGTTACCTGATGACACTTCTAGTGAATAATAAAACAGTACTAGTGTAATTGAGCACTGTAAGTGAACTTTAATTTTGAAATTTTTACACTAAGGCCTAGTGGAAATTACACTGTACAGTTACGTAATTACACTTGCAGTGAATAAGATAACCCGAGTAGTGTAACTATGACCTTGAATTAAACACTGTGGGTGACTCTATTTTTGGTATTTTTACACTAATACCTAGTGAAAATTACACTGCGATGAATATATTTTCACTACACAGTGTAAATTTTGGGCCGCAATTTAACACTACCCTAGTGTATTCATGACACTAACATTTACACTATTTCTAGTGTTAAAATATTTACACTTCTAGAGGGACCTATATAAACTCGGAGTAGTGTTCTTCTAGTGTTGGAAATTTTTTGCTGTGTATAACGCTATATTGCCAGGTTTTTGGCCTTATGTTACCTACTATGTAATCAATAGCTGAATATAAACTTCAACGGAACCATAATGCTATACTCGAGCAGTCCTAGTGCTATTATATAAATCGCATAGGCATTGCAGTTGCAGAGTAAATTTTCATATCTTTTGAGCCATCATAATGATGTAAAAAATTTTCGCAAATACAACTGGAAAATCGTCATAGATAAGGTCAGGTTACCTGTACCTTTTGAAACAATAATAAATTAGTTTGGTCCAGATGCCCTGTGATATAATCTTGCCTTGCCCATCCTGATCGTGTGATAAATTGACGACAAGGCTGGCAGGTTTAGTATTGATGGGATAAACTCGTAATCTGGTTCTTGAAATTTGATCAAGATCCCCATATACGGTGACAGAAGTCCACCGAAGAAAACATCTTCAAATCGTCATCATACAACAATACTTTATGTAAGTTGTTTATTTATATCATTAATGAACATAATGAACAAAAGCGCCCCAATGTTCGACCCCTGAGGCACGCCAGATGAAGCCAGATATCCTTTTGACAGGGTTTGCTTATAGCTAACAAACTTCCAAAGTTTCAACGAATATGATGATGCTAACAGTCTCAT
Organism: Malachius bipustulatus; assembly: GCA_910589415.1. NCBI lineage: Eukaryota > Metazoa > Arthropoda > Insecta > Coleoptera > Melyridae > Malachius > Malachius bipustulatus. Next base: position 55,541,009 of record OU342633.1, read on the forward strand.
TAGACACCTGTCCAAACCAAAGGAACTTAATTTAAATAAAAGCAGAGAAGAACTTACTTTATCAAACGCCTTAGCAAAGTCCTTGTATGGTATATTACATCTAATAATTATTGTCCCCTCTCATCCAGCACTCTACTAACGTCATTAGTCTGGACAGATCTCCCCTACAGAAAGTCATGCTGAAACTCCGAGATTTAGAGTAATATAATTTCAAATGTCTTGGCTGGAACACGTAGTACGTAATATGGTTATGATGGGTATGTAGTTTTTAAGACTTTCATACTAAAGGAAAAGTATTATTTCTCAAGGACAAATTAATCAGGAACTGCAAAGGAGGGGCGAGAGATTCAGCTCAACCCTTGTAAATATAGCTTGGCACTCCGTCCAAGCCACACGATTTCTTAGACTTCATTTTTTGATAGCTTTCAAAACGTCAGTAAGTTCAATATCTTCTATGTGCAGTAAGTTCGCATTACAATCACTCGTATTTTCACCTTCATTTTGTGTATCATCCTCTGAAATGCCCTGCCATGTTACAACATATCCTGTTGAGGTGTGCTTACCATTATAGTTATCAGGACGAAAAACTGCCGAAGCATGGAATTTTCTAGATATCTGTAGAGCAGCAAATGTTTTTGAAAAAATAAGACTCTAATAAAATATATGTCAAATGACGTCATATTGGAGTGTTATTGTTTCTTAGGTATAATTATCTTTGTTTTTAACTATAACTTGTGTTTGATAACTTTATTGAACAGTGAATCATTAAGCGAATCGTATATCTTCTTTCTATCGTAAATCTTCTAAAAAAAATTGCAGTAGAAGAAAAAATAACATTATAGCTCAAGCAATGTTGCCAAATTTGCTGGAATTTGAGGAATTTCAACAACGTCAATAAGAAGATATGACATTTATTGTGGTTTTGTTACATGAGGCCAGCCTTGTCGTGGTAAATCTAATATATGGTACCAGTTTCTGCTTAATTTAACCATCAGTAATGAATACTGTATATCTCGCAATTTAGGGGTCTGCTGGGGTGTGTTTTATTAAATAATTTTCATGGTTTCTTATGATGTCTTCGCACTACTCAAAGCCACAAAATTTATCTATTTCCTCCTAATTTCAGAGTTAAATAGGTTTTAAAAAATTCTTTCACGCATTTTGACAAAAAAAAAGTTTCTCAAAAATAAAAATACCCATCATTGCCTCTAAACCGTTTTGAAGTATTAAGTATGCTTCCTAAAAATGTGTTTTTGAATGATCCAGGATGATCACAATTGTCCAAATCGGTTATTTTTTTCAAAGATATGTTCATTTGAGTTAAGGCGTTATTTCCGAGTGAGTCACTTCGATTGCTTATTTAAAAGAATCTTTGAATAACTGTCGTTCAATTAAATTCAAACAAGATCCTTTTCGGTTATTTTCCATAATTTGTAAAAAATCGCTTTTGTGGGGATACCAACATTTAAAAAGAGTTGAAAAGAAGCGAAAATAAAACCGAATTCTTTCAATGAAGAAAATCTAAAGTATCCGACGTTCAAGATAATCTAGCAAAAGCCAAACCGAGTAAACCAACAACGATTCTATCTCAATTTACGATTTCGCATCATCGTTCCCATTGAAAGTTGGGGTAAAGCTGTATGAATACTATTATAATTTAGCGTAGGAAGCGGATCGTCAATGCGTACGGTAGGGAGACTTGAAGAGAATGGATTTACAATTAAATACCTTGTGTAAACGCACGTGCTTAGGCAGACGTGTGCTGTGAGGGTCCGACGCTATTGTTCGCCAAATGCTCACGACAATTGCCCCTGGCAAGTGCCCGAGGGGATCAACTGCACCTAAGCTCAAATGAGCCATTCAGGCTAGGTAGGGCCGTGTGGTTTATTTTTCACAATCGCTAGGTATATAGATTATGCACCCGAGCGTATAATGTTTGAATTACGCGATCTCGCATACAATAGCCGACTGGAGATTTCCTAAAGGTGAATGTGTTTTGAGTAAACATAGAAAAAAGGGTTGGCATTGTTAGATTTTATTTGGCGCTGGGGAGTTGTTTTCTATTTTCAGGAAAAGAAAAACACTTATTTTATTAAAATAATACTTGAAGGGATACATTTTCGAAATCCTTTACAATTATTACACTGTCATTAGATGAAAGATACTTTTTCGATTTTCTTAACAGATTTTTTTCCGCAGGAAGTGTGCAAAACTGCCTTTTGTGCATCATTTGGTTTGGAGTAAGAAGTAAATACCTGACTTGATCCAAAAACAGTTTAAACAAGCGAAATCGACCCTTTCTCGCTGATTCGGGGGGAAAATACAATTCCAGATGAGATGAGGTAAAGATGAGAGTCACGTACGTACAGAATCATAATATTAGTTCTTTCTCTGCAGAACGGTCTCATTATTCTGCATGACATATAATAATCCTCACAAAGATATTTGTCCATCAGCAATACTCAATATTTCCACAATATACGACCTATGGAGGAATGCAATAGTAATGAAATACCATAAATTTTTCAAATATATTTTCTATTCAATTTAATTTATGTGTTATACAGTGCGCGAGAAAAGTAAGGAATAAATTCGATAAAACGGAGAGGGCTGTTGTTTTGAAAAAATTGATTACATTACCATACTGGCAATTGAATGAAGTATCAAAAAATGGAATAAACAATAAGGGTTGCCATTTAAAAAAAATACCGATGACGTCACCACTCTTTCGCGCATCACCCTGTATACCCCAATATTATATGTCAAAAGTTGAACAACTCAAAAACAAAATCGACCTGTTTTTTTATTTTTTCAAAACAACAGCTCTCTCGGTTTTATCGAATTTATTCCTTACTTTTCTCGCGCACTGTAAATTCCAGAGTATATTCCAAAGCTGGAGGACAGGTGCGTGCTGGCTCGTCGAGCAACAGGGAATTTCCCGATAGCTGCTGTAAAATTTTCTAGACACCATAGTCAAAAGTATGACCATAGATTCCTCCTGAAAGTAGAAAGCGAGGAAAACTACTTAAAAAATTGAAAAAAGACATAGAGGAAGCCATCAAGGCGAGAGGTCTGCAAGATGGGATTTGGACAGACCGCAAAAAATGGAACTTGACAAGCGCGAAACGGTTCTAACCTTAGAAACCTAGCGTATAAGTATTTTATTTAACAAAAAAAAATCTTTTTGCTTCCTAAAATTAGGTAATTGATATACCGTTTGAATGACATTATGATGAGACAGTTATCAACAAAGAAAATTAGTGTTTAAAAAAAATGAGGTAGAGTTTCAATAAGTAGATAATTGAGTTTACCTATAGGGTATAATTTAAATTACAAGTATTGTTGAGGTTGAGCTGAAATTGGTGTGTTCGAAGGAGCTCCGTCTTCCATCTGTATAATTATGCCGTGCGAATAATAATTTGCTAATCTTGATGAAATTACAAGTTAGAGCCCTCCTCGGCTGCCTTGAAAGCATTATCTCGATGGACCCTCCTCACTCTCCCCGCGCGCGTCGCTGATTCCTCTCTCTCTCTCTCTCTCTCCCTCTAAATATAAATAAACTGAAGAAACCGGCAGCAAGATTCTTTTTCATGTTCGAAAATTGATTAAAAGTTTGGGGAACTCTTCTCTCTGTATTTAAGGGCATAAATTCTATGCATACTTGGTTATTGAATTAAAGTGTTGTAGAGTAATCAAACTCGGAGGCTTTCGCTGGTCGGAAAATTTATTTATGTGTTGTTCTTCCTTTTCCTGGGAAATAAAAACATAAAAATGCAATTGACACCGCGTCTGCAGGTTTATATTATTTTTATTGCCTCCCTGGAATTGATAGCTTCGTGAATTGAAGCTAGGGGCGGACATGATTGATACGGGGTTTTCTCTCCGCCGCGGCGTCTGTATAGATATACCAGGTATTTATTGATTTCCCTCATTCACTCGCCCAAGAACATCCTAATCTGTTTCCAAGAGAAAATTTATTTCGCTAGGAAATGACTCAACTATAGAGAATAAAGCAACAATAAAAGAAGATTGCTCAAAGCGAATCAGCCAAACAGACACCCTCGCGTCAAAACCAAGGTGACTGGAACTATCCCTGATTGGATATCGAATGCGTGTTCCGGCGAACTTCCCAGTTGGGAAAGTCATTCCGGGATTTTATCGCTTATAACTCGGAAATGTTTAACTTAAACAAATTATGCCATGACTTTCTCTTATACGACCTTTTCTGTAAACTATCCTCGTAAATAATATCGCTATTGGGACTCTTAGATGTGTAGATAAATTCGAGGGGTGTTTGTGGAATGGAAAAAATTCTTGACGTGATTCAAAGTTTCGGAAGTTTTCAACACCGCAATGTAAACTATTCTTCAATTTTCTAAAAATATTTTTGATTCTTCTACTATTTACATACTTTTTTTTCAAAGAATTAAATCGTATTGTAATTCTTCATTTTTCATTGTTTGGAAAGTTGTGTTGGGTGTTTTTTTTTTTTAATTTCGACGTAGGTACTCGATTCAAGCGTACGACCTTGAAAATTGGTCGTTTTTCTCTGTGTTTGGACTAGGTGTATTAGAATTCTCAGATAAATGTTTTGCTATATAGTTTTTTATTTTATTTTCTCACCCTGAAGGTTTTTTGGGTCGCTGAACATGAATTTGAAGTTTTCTGGCACAATTGACACTTTATGCGCAATTATTTGAACTTTTTTAGTTTTTGGCCTAAATCTCTGAAAGGAAGCGTTTTTTCGACAAGTGCCCTCTATACAAAATGAAAGTAGACAAAATTGAATACATTTCTCATAAATTATGTGTTTTTTTTTAAGACAACCGTTCCGCTGATATAGAGCGCGCCAAAAAAGACAACATATTCCCATTGCGTGAGGGTTTTGCTAAGTTTAACTATAGTTTTCATTTTCTTTTATTTATTTTTCATTTTTTATTATTTAGCTATAATTTTTAGGTCGAATGAACACGAAATTGAAGTTTGCTGGCAAAAACTTGGCCCGGAACTTTGTTTTTTGTACTTTTTGCCACGTTTCACTAGATATGGGATTGTTTTTTGGCGCGCTCTACCGGCGGAACGATTAGTATTGCAGAAACCGTTTTTTGTGCATGAGAAATGTAGAAAATTTTGTATAAGTATACTCTAATTTTATACAGAAAGGACTTGTCGTAATAAAACGCTTCTTCTGTGAGGTTTAGGCCAAAAAATTGAAAAAAGTGAAAAAACTTTGTCAAAAAGTTCCAAAAAATCAATTTCCTGGTCAAATTTTGGCCAGACAATTTCAAATTCGTGAATATCGACCTAAAAAAACATAGAGGGTGAGAAAATCAAAACTATACAACAATTTCCAATACCCCACGCAATGGGAATGTTTTTTTGGCGCGCTCTATACTGGCGGAACGGTCAGTCTTCCAAAATAAAAGTTATAGGTATTTGATAAATGTAGGAAATTTTTTCTACTTAAATTTTGCATAGAACGCACGTCGAAAAAACGCTTCCTTTCTGAGATTTAGACGAGAAATTGAAAAAACTGCATAAATTTTTGACAAAAAGTGCAACGAAAACAAAGTTCCGAACCAAATTTTTGCCAGAAAACTTCAAATTCATGTTCAGCGACCCAAAAACATGCACAAAGGGTGAGAAAACCAAAATTATTGCAAAACTTTCCTGCTGTTGCCCAGTTGTGAAGGGATTGTCTGATATTTTTCCAGTGATAACGTAGAGTGGGTTTCTGGGGCGAGGGAAATATTTGACAGTTCTGGCAGGTGTCAGCTGACACTTTTTTCCTAATGCGAGTCATGTTCCAGAAAATGACATGATAAATGAATGATTTTGGTATATCAAATATTAAATTTTCTTATTATTGTAGTGGATTAATATTAATTATTCCTCCTTGTTTCAGGAAAGTATAATTAGCCGCGAGATTTACCAGAAAATCATTAATTTATCAACATAATTTGAAAAATTGGCCAAGACAGGGTCTCTCATCGGCTCATTCGAGTCGACCTCTGAGAGCCAAAACGATGAAATTTTTTATTTTTTTTCAAATTCAAATACAGGGGTCACGATGTACATAATTTAAAATTATTTTGGACTATACACACTGTCCCCAATAATGTGAGAGTGCCATAATATATCAAAGTTTTTTTTAATGGCATGGCTCTTATTATGTTATTGCATTTTTGATAAATTGTCTGCGAGAAGAAAAAATAAGAGTGGTTTTGACATGTGGAGTTTAAATTGAGAAATTTAGGAGTTATAAACAAGTGAAAATCCCAAGTTCAAAGTTCAAGGGTGTCGATTTTTTTTTATTTGGTATCCTATGATGGAGATTAAAAATGTTTAAACAGGCTGGAAATAAAATCTGAGATTTTTCAACGCATCACTAAATAAATTGCTGTACGCTGCCTTGAATTTTGAAAATTGCGATTTTCACTTCTTTTCAACTCTTAAACTTCTCAATTTAAACCTCAACTGTGAAAAGCCGCAGTCTTTCCCCCCACATACAATTTAAAAATGCAATAAATGTATTTAAAAAACATAACTTTGTTATGTCACTCTCATTTAGGACACTCTGTAGGTATAGTCCAAAATTATTTTAAATTATGAACATTGTGACCTTGCATTTGAATTTGTAAAAAAAAAACTTTGAAAAAATCCATCTGTTGGTCCACAGAAACCGTCTCGAAGGAACTGGGACAGCCTGTATATATTTCTGGTTGTTTGTTTTTCCATTACCTGACGATTCAGTATTATTAAGAATATCAATTTGCATTTCAAATAAAAAATCAGAGACATTCTGTAGCAGCTAATGCCTTTTTTGCGGGAAAAAACACTCGAGCAGTTTTTCAGGAGAGGGCCGTTATGAAAATAAATTTAGAGGAAAATTAATTCTTACAGGAGAAAGAAAATGCCGTTCTATTAAAGACCTCACAAAGACTCTTGAAATGGCCGCTTTCAAAAGGTATAAGCGGCGTACAAACGGCTCTGCCAAAATCTGAAATTGATACTGGCTCTTGAAGTGGCAGACACAGGTAAAAAACATGGATATTATTCTTGACGTTTGGGTTTTAAATGAAATCTTCCAGAAATATTTAAATTTCATATTTTTGTAGCTTGGACCTATAAGTATTTCCGTTATAAACAAATGTACCTATACCTAGTACCTTACGTAGGTACTTAACGTCGTAGTTGAACACTTCACTTCTATATACTTTCTCTGCTCCCATAAACAGGCAATTATGATTAATGAAATATTACCCCGATATCGACTATACCAGAGTTATCCAGAGTTTATAAGGGGTCGTTTACACGTTTGCAGAACTTTCAATCCTACAATAAAATATCAATTATCTTGATATGATCGATGGAATAATAATAATTACACAACGAGTATAGAGAGCTTCTTTGTAAGATCCGGTTTGACAAAGCTCGAATTTATGAACTGACCCGAACTTGTCAAAACGAAATTTCCAAAAATAATTTTGGAGCTGAACCGGACCTTCTCAACATGCACGGACCTTGCAGCAAATACAAAAGAAAAAAATTGAGCTAACCGGACCTTACAAAAAACGGATTTTCGATCTGACAGGACTTTTCGATCCCACCGTATCTCCTAGAATTTGACCTTGCAGCAAATAAAAAACAAAATTTAGAGCTGTCAAAGCCAAACAACCCCGTAATCAGACAATTCTGCACTTTCAATTCTCTTGACGCAGTGGTAAATTAAAAGATCAACTAAAAAACTTCAACAGGACGGTTACTCCAGCGGATTTTCTATTTTCGTGCCATAAATGCAACTTTAGTTGCCTGATGCCTTATTCGGACACAAACACGAATCGTGCTTGCAGTAATCGTTGTAGGATCGGTCTCGTGTGAACATAGCCCTGCTCCTGCTGTCGGAGTGACGTTGTCTGGAGCCTGCGTCAGATCGGCCGGCGCTCTTCACGTAAAAAGGGCGACAGTGAAACGTAAGCGGATTAATTACGGCAACGTCCAGGGGTGCGATAATTCCTGTGAGTCATCCGCCATCTGAAGAAATGGGGGCAATGATGCGGTCTCTCGCCCTAAATACGATTATTAATAGTTGACTTACCTCTCCGGCCGTGATAGATGAATTGTTCACAATTCCGTGACTGCAATTATTATCTATATACGAGCCGGAATCGGGGATGACTTCTTGTTGTGTATCGACAAGAGCAGGAGGCCTTTGAATCTGGAAGCTAGAATCTAGGAAGGCATTTTCGATGTTACTGCCCTCTCACGATAGGGATAGAAATGACGTGTCCTTTATCGGTAGACAAACGCATCAGGTTTGGGGGAATGTAACCATGATGTGTTCTTTCTAGGTAAAAGGGTTGTTAATAGAAAATCCCCGTTCGTAGTCTTGTTAGAATATCAAACCAAAGACTCATCTTCATTCCTAGTTACCTCATCATCACGCAATATAGGTTCCGCTGCTGAACTTTGAAAAAAAAATGATAAGCCTTCATGTAAAATACGTATGAAATAGAATTTAAAGGGACTCTCCCTTTTTATTTCCAGTAATAAGAGGAAAGCTGTTTAATATTTATTTGTCAGAATGAACAGCTTCATGCAAGTCTTATTCTTGAATATTTTTCCCGAGATGAACAAAAGCCTAAATATTAGATTTATTACTGCGAAATGATAAACACGCAAGTATTATTTATTTCTCGACATATTCGGCTCTCTCATCAACCAGAAGGATCCATTCCCGAATAGTAAAATATTTTGCAAGTAAAATTATTTTTACGATACTTGGCGGAAGCGGATTCATCTGTGCCAACGAAATAAGAAGTCGCGATCCCGATCCCGCGAATCGAGGAAAGCGCATAATAAACATGAAATATAGAAGAGTAACCCATTTGAGTTGCACATCCAGTTACTTCCCAGTATCGGTAACGGTTAAACGTAATCTTTATTACCGTTCAAAATCAAGCAATAATCGCTCAAAATTTAGCCCCAAATCTTACATTAATATTAAGTAGCGGTGTATGTGTTAATATAAAGCAGAGAAAGCTTCTTTTTTGATAATAGCGCGTTTGGCAACAAAAAATATTTAAAAGTCAAGTAACTGATACTATAAAAGTAACCGTTAAGGTTACATCTCCACAATAGCACCATAAAAATGAAATATGGATCTGTGATTGTAGTAGAAGCTCTGTGCGTAATCTTTGGCACCCACTTGGGTCCGTAATAATATCCTATATGCGGTTATTTTGTAGTGCGTGTATGTCCAATTCCAAGGTCCAATATTCCCTATAGGGCCTATAAACATAAACATAACTCACGGCTCTACGGCTGGATCATCCCTTAGGAAAAATCATACCTCAAGTCGGTATATATAATAATGCCACGACGCGATCGTATATTTTATTTACCAACGCTATGTGTAGTAATATTTTATTTGTTTCCCCAAGTTTATGTTTTCCTGCTAAATTACGTGATAGTAATCGGAGCAATTTTCAGGTCATCAGTTCAATTCTTTCAAATTTTACCTTACCTATAATGTTGAAGGTACCTAATGCAAAAAAATTATTCTCATATGCTCAGGTGTAATTAAACTAGTACTAACCAGATAGGCAGGGTCACCATGTAATAAAAAAAAACTTGGTTGCGGGTTCTTCAAGTGGTCAGGATCGTTATAAGGTGATGGTTGAGCTCGTAAAGGATAATCTATCAATACTGTTACGAGTTTTCGTTGCTATTACTGCTTCCGTAAATAACACACTGTCTATAACACTACTATCGCCTTCTTATTATCGCTCACTGCACACTGAACTGCACTCACGCCTGCTTGCTCCTCTTATGTACACCCTTAGTGTTCTTCTAGAATGCACTTCGAGAGTTGTTTTTTCCCAAACTTCTTCCAGAGTTCAGAATCTTCTATTCCTGGAACTTTCTCGTCATGCAGGAGTCTCCTGTACATCACGATGTCTGTTCTTGAAAGTTAGTTTTCGAACTTTCACTTTTATGGCCGATATTTTCCGACACAAATGTCGTAGGGGAGTAGCAATAAGCAGAGGTATGCAGATCGCGTAGCAAGCCTGTCGTATCCCATCGCCCACATGCCAGCCGTCGTCGTCAGTCAAACTACTGCGATGTAACATTGCCTCCCTCTTAAGCTAAACATACTGAACAGACTATTTGTTGCTGCCTTTGTATCGCGACGCGCGATGGGCTAGTTTCATCTTATTAGCTTTGGGGCTCTTCTGGATCCGGCAGACGTCATTTATGTTCCTACCCAACCGGGATGAAGTTTTGGAGAGCGTCCCTTCTTCCGTTGGAGGTTATAATCCTGGAAATCTCCCAGATAACTCCTCAGGCGTACCAAATAGTATAGGTCACAAGACCGACGGAGTTCTCGATCGAACTAAACCCCAGCAGGGGAATTCCCCAGTGGTTACGTCGTGAAGGGCTGCACGATACGCCAGTAGGAAGAGCGATAGATAGAGATCCCAATCTCTTTGGTGGTCTCGACTACTTTGGCCAGGTATTGTTCCATAATACAATTACATCTCTCAAACCTGCCATCCAACTGAGGGGGAGGTTACCAAAAACGGTTCGGATGCTTGTATCAAATTAGTAAATTTACCTGGTGACTTTTTTGGAAGGTAGTTGATAACGTGAGGTCGTTAAAAACACTATTTTGATTTAGGTATCTATTCTTTTTCTTATTAGGGCTAATCAGAAAGGCGTTTTCAGGCAACAGGTTCTATATCTACATCCTGGAAAGTTTTAGTATTAGGGAGTGCAAACAATGGGATGTCTTGAGCTTCTTGAGCTCGACAGTAGGTATATTCATTCGTAATTTGGGGTACTTACCCCTAGTTCTAGAAGCCAACAAATTGGGTACGATAAGTACTAAGTTTCAGCAATTTAGATCATAGACCGGGAAAGTATCTATAGAATACGGCGAAGTAAGTCACTTCAACATGGTGGTGATGAGCTAATGAAGAAAGCCTTTCGTGTTAAAATTCAGTCGTTCATGAGATCGAATCCCTGTTTTGGGCAAAGTTGGGAATGTTGAGTGTTGAAGGCTATGCGCTATGCCGCTGCCCAAACATGGGAGCAAAATTTTAGACCAGATCTTATGTGAGAGACACAAGCTGGCGAGTGAAAAAATTGTTCGAGGGGCTACGATATTCATTATGTATCAGTCAACCTGATTTGATGGTGTTAAAACGAACAAAATTTTTGCTACCTCGATGTAAAAAATTGTGCAGATTTTGAATAAGATGCCAATTCAGGTAAATTGAGATGGGAGTGAAGAGTACGATATCGTCTGCCTCTACGACGCTGTGGAACAGATTTCTGGAGCTCGGGACATATAAAAATGGGAATGAGGTAGGATGCGCAGAAGTTAGTTTTCGTTAGCTCCACCCAGTCAGTAGGGTCAGCAGGTGAGTAAATAAAAGAACCTCTATAAAAGGAGATGCACCTGATTCAACATTGCTGCTGTCATAAATCTTATTCACTAAGATTTTAGGTACCCGACCGGTCCCTTTCCGAGAAATAACCCTCTTTAACCATATTTCCAACTAACCCTCTCGTTCGTTGTATTGTTAAGCAACACCTCCACCCTTTTCTACGGGTCACTTTCACAGTTTTAATATGTGTCCCGAATCTTTAGTTTCAGAAAGTAGAAACAGAAACACGATTGGTATCAGTATTGAGTCCCGAGGCACGTCAGAATTGATCGAATGGAGACCCAAAGTGTGACGCACGCTTGTCCTTCGCCAGAGATGATCTTTTTTCAGGTTCTGGCATTTAAATACAACAAAGTAGTGATGATTTCAATCAATCTTTGTAAAAGACTTGTGGGATGAGGGAAACTCCTCTTGTCCCTTCTACCTTATTGCAAACTTTCTCAATTTTATATTTATAAAAAGAGTTAATTAAGGAATATGTATAAGTGTTGCACCACTACATCCTGTATATAGGTACAAAATTTTAACTAGCAAACAGGGATTGTTATATTGGCAGTGTAACATTTTCTATATTTTTGGGCTAAGTGGTCATAGTGGTCTAATAACACTAACGCAGTACCGACCTCGATGCAAATAATTTGTATAATCGATTTTAATCCTTTTAATGTCGCTACATCAATACCATACTATTTCCAATTCTTCATATCTCACCAGTTTGTCATCCCCGTAATAACATTAGCGACCACCCTCTAGGATGGCCGACCCTGTCTCTGTACATCGTCAGGTTAGCCCATGGGCGAGCGAGCACGATGACAAACAGTCCATGCTGACGTCCAGCGCAGACAGTGATTACTGGACTGTGAAGAGCCGCATGCCGTTTGACATCCTGTGCGTCCGCCGCGCCGTGCTCAGGGCAATCCGGCACCCCCGACAGGGGGAAAAGGGGAGCTCATTGCCCATTGAATTATGCCCCGGTAATGACAGCGCGCTGACAGTGGACGCCGTCACTTGCTGAATCAATTCAGGCGGCAGCCATCTAGGAAAAGCAGCTCGTCGGTTGGAGGGTGGTTGTTCTTAGCAATTGAATCATTCGGTAGGGAGGAACGCCATTAAGATCACAACAGTGAGTGCTACACAGAATCCTGCAAAATCATAACATGTGACTGTATCTCTTTGTCCTTATTTTCACTAAGTTTTAGATATCTAAGAGATAATGTTCCCAATATGGCAAAATAATCCAGAATCGAAGAAATAATAAAAAATGACATAGGTAATTAAAATATTTTGTTGATTTATTCAAAACTTGGTTTAAAATTTTCATTTCAAATCAAATCCTATCAATAATTTGAAAAAGACGACTGAATTGTTATTGCTAAAAGATACTTTTAAACAATATCAACCGCCGTTTTAAACAATATCCAGGAAAATCAATTCAGGAAGAAGAAGAAGAAGAGTCAGCCAGCAAGTAAACCGTATAATTCCCATTTGATCCCGTCGGTTTGAAAAGAAGCGTCGGTGTGTAGACGAGGAGCGGACGGAGAGGGGAACGACGCTGGCTACCTCGGACGGTATAAAAAGGCTCTCTGTCGACGGTCACAATGCACCTCTATTATATTAAATCAACGGGAGCCAGTAGCCAACGGCTGAAAGCTTCTGAAAACAGTGCGGCCAGAAGTAAGTTAGCCGGATACGCCGGTGCTCCGTCATTATCACCTCCTCGGGACAAAGGAGATGAAGAATGGCTGTGGGAAAAGGACTGCATTAGGGTCACTACTTGCAATGCCCGCTCTCGGGGATCCGCTCCCTCCCACTCTCCCGCAGGACTCTTCTCGTGTGTCGCGGTGGGATTATATGTACACGCGGACCGTGGGTGCCTATTGTCTGACTCAGACACCGGAAAAATATCTATCGAAACGACCGTATAAGATATCAAACATCTTGGAGGAAAAGCCACGAAAAACTAATATCCCGAGTGTTAACTTCGAATCAGGAAACTATCCTAGTCTAGCGGTTTTTGTGGCCCTTATTGCACCGTCATGTTTAGTAAACAGATAACTAATTATTGTCACTTGATAAAGTCACTTTTTGTAGTCTGATTTCAAAAAATTATCCAGTTAGATGGATAGGAAGACGAGTGTCGCTACATAGTTGAATCCTTTGGAATCCTGCAAATCCTGCTTCAAGTCATAATTCTGTTAATTTAATGACACCTGCTGGTTCCAAAAAGAAAACTTCAGGTGAATGTAAAGGAGGATGTGTAATCTCTTAGTTGAATTCTGGTTAATCCTGAATGTCTTTATAAGATCATAATTCTATTAATTTTTTATTTTAGGGATTACTGAGAAATTGAATTTATGTCACGTAGAGTCGGAAACGAAGTAGAATTGACATACCTAGCTCTAACTAATAGGTACTTATAGGTATTAAAAAATTTAAGTGTATTTTTTAATTGAAAACTATTTTTACAATACAAATAGGTAGGTATACCTAATTGATACATAATAATAAGCCCTCACGCATGCCTGTATATATGCTACATGCCTGGGTCGAAAGCATTTATTTGTATAGGAATCCTCTAAATTACCCGTGGGTGGCATCGCGGTGCTCTCGCATGCGAGATGATCGCAGTTTCATTAGTCGTTCCGCCTGGGCATCATGGTAGACCATGGCGAGCGCAGAGGGCGCAAGCTGTTAGAAAAACAGCAATATATGATCACACGCGGGGCTCCATGTCAATGCCGATATAATGACGATTATATAGGAAAAGCAATTTTCCCCTTCATTTGCATACTTGATGAAAATCTCATCGCTGCCGAGCTGGTGACGAACGCTCCGGCGGTAGTTCGCCTCTAATAACGTATAACCAAGTCAGACAATAACTATCATAACCGTTATGGGATTATTTATTATATTTGATTAAGGAAATGCTGACTGAACTGATGAAGCCATCAAACCTTCCAACCGTTACTCCGACGTCTTTAATTTTTTCCTTTCGGCTCGGAAAAACATGATTATTGAAGGTCGTAGTTATACCTAACCTAAGTATATAAAGACATCGCATATAGAAAGTTTCCCGTTTTTGCCATCGGAATCGATTATTGAACTACATAGTTTATTCAGACCAATCCTTTCGTAACATTCGATTCACGTTTTTTCTTTTCGTCCTCTATTATACAGGGTCTGTTCGAAAATCGTTCCAATAAATAGGAAAGAGGACAAAGCGGATCGATCACATTTTTCCTATAAGCTATGATCGCGTTGATCTTGTTAAAGATATACGCATCAGGGTGTTAAAAGTTGTCAAAAAATATTAATCTACTCGTATAAATCATGAAATGTTTAAGAAAACTGTCTTTCTGAATTTAATGTTGATATCTACACATCTACATCTACATCTCTTATTTTAAAATTTTACGCTATTTTAGCTCCTAAAAAAATTATGGTCTATTTTGAAATGAGCTCTTACAACTTTTACAGTTTGCTCCCTCCCCCACACACACAAAAACCTTTTTTCCAATTTACCCACTCTCTTATTGTCTTGAAACTAACCCTAATTTACCCCTAAGAAGAAAACGATTTGAAGGATGTTTTGAAAATTAACTTCAGCATTCTTGAATTTTTAAAAATGTCTCGAAACGCTCTTCAAACATAAATTCAAAATGAGATAAAGATAAAAATTAACTCTCTTGAAAAATTTTTTGCTTTCAAGTTTTTACATTTTTCGCTATTATGGTTCCTCAAAAAAAAGGTGAATTTTTAAATGAGCTTTTACAACTTTCACAGTTTGATCGCCCCACCCCTAATACACACAACAAAAACACTTTTTCATTTTTATTGTTCTAAAACTACCCCTACTTTGCCCTTAGGAAGAAAACGGTTTAAAGAATGTTTTGGAAATTAACATTCAGGATTCTGTGAACATAATTTCATGAAAGCTCTATTATGAATTTTTAAGCTTTACCTACCTATTTGATTTTGAAATGATCTCTTTGAAGCTTTCTCAAATCTTATCTCTTATCTTTCTGAAACGGCGCTGGTTTAAAGCAAAAGTAACTTTTATTAACGACTGAATTTGGAAAAATGTCTTGAAACGATCTTCAAACATATATTCAAAAGGGATATACAGGGTGGGCCATCGAAAAGGTAACAAGCCAAATAATTTGGAAAGGGAAGATCTATGCAAGAAACGCCGAAACAGGTTGATTTTGTTATCGAGGGGGACATCATATTTTTGTGACAAATTTAACTATACCCAAGTTCACCCCCTTGGCAGGGGTAGCTACCCCTTTGCTTATCATCATAGGGAACAGCTATCGAGTGATACATCATCTGAAAGTTACTCGAATTCTCTTTACAACGATATCCAACATTTTGGATTTCGCTTACATACAGGGTGGCCCAACGAAAACGTAACTTGGAAACTGCATGAAGATGAACTACATGGAAAACGCCGAAGCATGTCAACTTTTTTTGTGATGCGGATCTTTTGACGCGGAAAACATAGTCCAAACTTTACCCTCCTTAGCGGGGGTGGCAACCCAAAATTTTCTGTATGTAAGCGAAACCCAAAATGCTGGACATCGTTGTAAAGAGAATTCAAGTAGCATTCTAATGATGTACATATCACTCGCTATCTGTTCCCTATATGATGATGAGCAAAGGGGTAGCTACCCCTGCCAAGGGGGTGAACTTGGGTAGTTAAATTTGTCACGAACATATGTCCCCCTCGATAACAAAATCGACCTGTTTCGGCTTTTTTCGCATACATCTTCACTTTTCAAATTATTAGGCTTGTTACCTTTTCGATGGCCCACCCTGTATAAATTTACTCTCTTGGAGAATTATTTGCTTCAAGGCTGAATTTTGATATAACACATAGCTCAAAAATTAACGTAATTCCAAGAGATGCACATCTATACGCCTCTTATTTATAAATTTTTCGCTCTTTTTCGCTGTTCCTCAAAAAAACAATTTGGTGACTTTTGAAATAATCTCTTACAACTTTTGCAGTTCCCCCCCCCTCCCACCAATGAAAAAAAATTATCCAATTTACTCTATTATTGCTCTGAAACTGCTCTCTCCCTATATAGGAAGAAAACGCTTTTATAGAAATTAACTTTCAGCATTCTTTGAACAAATAAACTCCCTTATGAATTTTCAAACTTTATGTACCCACCTATTTGATTTTGAAATAATATCTTTGCAGCTTTCTCAAATTACTCTCTTATCTCTCTGAAACGGGGCTTGGTTTAAAAAAAAAGAAACTTTAGTTGACGACTGAATTTGGAAAATATCTCGAAACGCTCTTCAAACATAAAGTCATGAGAGATAAGATCGATTTACTCTCATGAAGAAATGTTTTTCTTCAAGGCTGAAGTTTGAGAAAACTCAGAGCTCAAAGGTCATAATTCCAAGAGATGTATATCTAAATCTTCATCTCTAATTCTTAAATTTTTCGCTATTTGGGTTCCTCAAAAAAAAAAATTGTGGTGAATTTTCAAATGAGCTCTTGCAACTTTTACAGTTGTCATCCCCCTCTGCCAAAGAAAACCATATTTTCCAATTTACTCTGTTATTGCTTGGAAACATCCCCTGTTTTCCCTTAAAAATTAAAAGGTACTTGTTAAATTGTGAATTAGTAAAATGTCACTTGAATCTGTAAAGTCAGGGGGGCCTAAAATGGCCGATATAAAAGCATATATTATGACGTAGTGACGTAGGACAAATTAAAACATAGGACGATCACATGGAGACTCGCAACTAATGCGACCAGTTCGAAAAGGCCTTCATTACATGAATTCAAGACAGTATTTACTCTCCGAAATAATTTTGACTTCAGTCACAATTTTGAGATCCGTGCCCCTTTGAACATAATTTCAAAAGATCTTAAAGAGAGATCTTCTCTTTTATTTATTTTGGAATCTTCTCATATTTTGGGCCCTCAGAAAAAGATTTTTGTGCTTAATTTTTAAATTTGCTCTGCAACTCTTACAGTTTGCACCCTCCTCAAAAATTTTTTTTCCAATTATTAACTTTCTTATATAACTCTCAAACTTCCCCTATTTTCCACTAAAAATTAGAATAGTTAAAATTGGTAAATAAAAATCTAAAAAAAAATAAACAAAGTGGAATTATAGTAAAATATCACCAAACAGCCTACATAACATGAATTCACATGAATTCACGAGTGGGAATTTTACTCCCTTATCTCTCATGAAACTCTCCTGTTTATCTTTTTTTTTTCAAATCAAAATTTTCAGACTTTTTCTTCTCTCTCTTTAACTATAATTATAATTAATTATAATTTAATTTCTGTGAAGCGACGATTTCTGACCTGACCTCCCCGCAGCCCTAATTTTAATAAAATGTACCTAATACTCACTTCAATACTCTCCCATCTGTTTTGGCACTTTCTCCATTTCGCCCTTTCTAAGCCAGGGAACACAAAAAAGAGGACAATCTTTATTAACAGCTGATTTTGACATTATGTACTTCGAAGCATATCTTTAAATTGGTTCCATTGCTTCCAAAAGAGATATATTTAGTCACTTCTCCAATTGTACTTCTTGATATTTGTAGGGAGGAATAATTGCAAAATAAGTAACAAGCATGGCAGAAACAAAGTTAACAAAAAGATTGTATAGAAATATTTACGATTCTCCATGCTTTTCGCAGAAATATTATTTCATGTGTCCTCCCTAGTCCCCCTCATAATATTTGGTTATAGTTCTTACAGTTTTTGCCGGCGTTAGTTAGGCAGTCTAGCCATATTTGATCAAATAACGGAAACATTTGACTCATTTGCCAATAAACCGTCAGCGTAGGCGTGCCCTCTTAAATCCGTTCCCATTATACAGTCAGGGTAGTTATCCAGTTCTAGGCAATAAATCCAGGGAATCATGTCCTTGCATTTAGGGTCGCATGTCGTCTGGCCGCGATGCAAACTGTTGAAATGTTGCGTATGCTACGGAGAGGATAAGATAAAAAGGCCCTTTAGAGCTCACATTAGCCTTGATAAACGATTATGTATTTGGTTGCAATCCAGAAACTATAACCTCTTGTTTGTTGGTCCCCCCGTCTGTTTATATGAAAAGGAGCATCTCCAATTCTCCTACATTACGTCCAAATAATCAAGATTAGCTCATGGTTCATTTAAGCAAGACATGAATACATAAATAGCCCCGCGGAAGCGAGGCGAACACTTGCAAATCAAAACCAATTGCTTCATATAACTTGTCACAAGTTATACAGATATACGTAAAAAAGGCACCGCCAATGTATTGGAATTTACGAGAGTTCACGAATATAATCATAAATATACAGGGTGTGTCGTTTATAGTCTGCAAGAAACGCCTAAGCAAAATTTTTTTGTTATAAATTTGATTTTCAATGAAAATACCTAAATAAATAAAGGTCATGAGGCTATTTTAACTAGACTCGTATATAATAAACAGGTGCCTATAGTCTTTAAAATAAAGTGTTCTTAGCAACTCCAGCTACGAGCTACTTGTATAGGGTAGCTCGACCTCTCCTGATGGCCTTCGCAATGTTTCTCTCCGTCGAGGCAGGGCTGCGGATCTCTTCCGCGGGTTCATCGCACCTGGCAGAATACGAAAGAGGTCTGGTACAGTTACTTCGGGAATTCCACACATCCACCAAGCCAAGGATTCTATCGGCTCAGCTCGCCTGATAGGTAGCGCAGTCGTTTCCTGGTCGGCAACCAGGGCCTATACTACAAAATCAACTACTTATAATCGGCTCGTGAAAATATCTAATCGGCTCAGGAGACAATAGACTAACACTTAGATAATTTATCAAAAACTGAGTTGAGTAATTTTCACTCTTACTCGATCCTTCCTCATCTTTTCAGCATCAACGAAAAATTAATAAAATCGAAAATTACTCTCAGAAAAAGTTATTTCGGTACCTATAAAATTTATTATCCTGCTATCGCCATTTTTTAAATAACTTAGAATTCAGTAAATGTCAAAGGCTCATCGTGCAGCCATGGAAAGTCACTCAACTGGATAAAACTTCAAAAGCACTCCTATTTCAGCTTTTCGGACATTTCATTAAGCCCATCCTATATAATTTTTACAAAGAAGCGAGAGGTCCATAGCCGATAAACCGCCCATTTTGACCAGCTTTCCTCATTCCTTCTTGTAGATAAACTAAAGCGTCTCGGGCATGATTGCTCAGGTGATATATCGATAGAGGTTGTGGGGCCGTAACCTTGTTTACCGTGGCGTTGAATGGGGGCCCTTTGAGCCCATCTAGTCCGGCCGATTGGCTCCCGCGCACGATATATAAACCTAATAGAGTGTTAGGGAATTGATAGTGACGGCAAGGTGAAAGCGGCGAGCGTGATTCGGCACTAAACCAGCGTAGAAGATTGCTGCCGTTACTGCCAAGATCCTCCCGGAAAAGTCGAGATGAGCTTCTGATAACAAAATAGTTACCTTTGCCGCATATAAGAAGTGAAGGGTCACTATTAGCAATTATCTGTCACGGGAACGTTTACCGGGAGCACATCACCAGTATCGCTTGGGTTAGTGTTAGTGTTAGCTAGTAGGGTGGAATCTCGCACGTTCTTACGTCCACACGCGTGTCGCGGAATAATCAGTTGGGCTATTGAAGAGTACAGGAGCTGCCAGGAGCGGACGGGCATGTCTCTCGGACACGAGTTTTATCTGGTATGGAACTCGTTGAACAGCTTTCTTATGAACTGATCATAATAAGGGTTGTCTGTCCTTGACGGATAATTTTTCTCGTAAATAATAAAATGTAAAATTTGTGTTTTCCAAAAATGTTCATTTAAAAGTGAAATTATTTCAAAGTTACAGCTATCTAAGTACTTGCTAGATTTTGATGATAGCACAAAGTTCGAAAAGTAGCGCATAAGCAGATAATACCTGACCTGGGAAACAGAATATTCGATCTGTGGAAGAAGGAAGATTTGCGAAATTTACCATAATTTTGGCGCTCTGGCGGCTAATGAACTTGAGGTTTGAGGTGTAGTCACGTGATGGAATGACGACTGCAAGCCAGCAAATAATTAAAAACATTTAGGTACTTAACTAAAATATCAAATTCACCACCTCTCCCCCTACATGCAGGGGGGAGGGTAGCAATTTCTTGCGTGTTTTCAGTAGTAAATTTCGAATTTGATAAAAGTATAGGTTTTCGTTTAAGATTTCAAACTTGTCCTTTCCCCCCCTTCCCCCTTAGAAGCCGAGGTGGTGCGGAATCGTGATTTCGGTATCATTGGATGTCCCCCTTCGAAACTAACAACTTTCGTTACCCACTTTTCCCCCATAGGTAGTTTAATGATTTTGGGCTGCATTTTCCGGGTTTATCCGGGATTGTAATACCTACGTTTTATAAAACAAGAATTTTGACTTTTATGTTAAAAGGTAGCTTGATTTTTCTGTTTTATTTTTGTCCCTTAAATTAAGTAAGAAATTAAGCAAGCGAATTAATTATGTCATTAGAAAAACAATAATGTCATTATGACCTGTCCAGAAATTTCGCAATTTTCGCTTTCCATCAAGATGGGGAGGCTTTATATGTGTCTATTGTTATGGGGGTAAATTCGACTTTTGTTAAAAATACAGAAGTTTGAAACTAAAAAAACGGATCAAGAGAAGTTAAAAATCGTTACAAAATATTTATTCGATTTACGTACCTTAAGTTTTAGCTGTCCAAAACAGACTAGCTGAGATGGGAACATTGGCGTTGTTTGTTTTTGTTCTCTGCAGGAAGAGACTGTTGCATCCCACTTTTCATTTTTTTATTTTCTTTTTATTTTCACTTTTATTTCAATCCTGTCCTTTCGCAAACTTCCTTCCGGCTACTATAGACCACTGTCAAAGTTTATCGAATGTTCGTTGGATTGTACATAGGTATAATCACAACTTGGACCGTGAGCGCAAAAGGGCAGAAGTAGAAGGGATCGTTGAAGAATCCTGCAGTCTAACTGGACGTAGTTCATCATTCAGAATTGAGATTCGCGACGTCCCACAACGAAGAAAGTGTCTAGACTCGGATTTTCGTGTCGCTTACCGCATATTCGCATTTTTAATAATCCGCAATGATACTACGGTGAATTCGCAAAGACATTAAACAATAGTTAAGTAATTCACGCAAAGTCAATTTATTTATTGATCATTAAGACCCGGTTTTCAGTTTTCGATACCGCATGCCTCCTGATGTAGGTCATCCATCAACGCACATCTGTCTTGTGGACAATTCTTGACAACTGACGTAACAATTCTTCGATGAAAATAAAATGTACTCTTTCTTCGATAGCTTGTAGTAGGTATACCTTACTCGCTGGCTGCTATTCCGACTTTTTTGGTGCATGTGCAACAGCTACAGGCTGATTGCCCTTAACGTCAGCTTTTCATATTTTGAGCTCATTAACCCAACACCAAATGGTATCGTAGTTGAACAGTGTCACTAATATCGATCGACCTAATAATTATGTCTTTCAAGTTTTCCGGCATTGTTGATCGTGTTCAAAGCACCACATTTTTATTGATCACAGCTCGCTGAGTGATGAAAATGATGCGATTTTGTAGGCCCTGAATTAAAAACGCCTTCTCGTTAAACGTAATTACACAAATTCTTAAAAATTTCTTAAATTACGAAATTGTTTCTGCATAATAAATCAGCAAACAACAACAATTAGTTAAGAAACAGAGCAATCATTGAGCACGTATTCGATAGGTACAGAAGCCCCTTCGATTTCATTCACGTCCATTAGATGACACGATCACTCAAGGCTACCCTTCCGTCTTTTCGATAACCTCCCCCCGCCCCCTCCCGTTGCCTGCAGACCCCAAACTTATCATCTCTAGAAGTCGAGAACAAGAAGCCGGGGTTCTCCCGTCACGTATCCGTCCCCAACCGGCAGTTGTCGGCCAGTGTTTGTGTCATTAGTGCTGCGGGACCGCCGCGTGCGGGGCACCAGATATCGTTATTTATCTTCCCAGAGTGTCCCGGACCGCAGCCGGCCGCCGAACTGCGATCCGGACGTCCCATCCTCTGTCAACTGCCTGTTTGTGCAACGTATAGACGCCGGAGCCCCCGATACGGGAGAAGGGTTCCAGCGGATGTGCTTGTACGGCGGCTTTGCGGGATAGTTGGATACTTCCGAAGAACGTCGTGAAGGCAGACACTGCACGTCTTAACTTCAACATTATTACCGCCATTGGGGACTGAACGGTAGTTTCGAGGTGGTATTTTTACATCGTGTATATTTTCAAAAACCTGTTTAGTCTCATTTAGGTAGTAACAGGGCCGCTAGGCAGGTGCTACACATGGTGTACCTATAATCTATAGTGTAAAATTAAAATTAAACTCTGGCCCTATCTTTTTGTAACATTTTGTTTTTTGATTTACTCTGCTATTAGTTCTTACGTTTTTTTGGCGAGTTCAGTGTAAAAAACAAATACGGTCCTGAACGGGGGCCTTAAATTTCTAGGATCCGGGCCAGTTTCAATAGGTCTTATTTTGGAGTGCCGAATTACGTCCCTGGTCCTGCCAAATTCATCCAGATGCAACTTTTATGACATTTAGAGTATTTTCTAGACTTTTCTCGAAAAATTCAACTCTCAGTGAAGAAAAAGTGCGGCTCTAGAGTGTTTCTTAGCGCCGCGCACATGCAGACACACCGACCTGCCGACTCTGACAGACATTTTTGGGAGGGAAGAGTACGTATACTTCCGACAATTTCACAAATTCCTGCTCATCAACTTATTATTGTGTACTTTTCGTAATTTTAAAATTAAATTAAATTTGTTGTAAAGGTCTCACATTAAAGAATATATAACAATAATATCAAATCATAGTATCATCAAAGTGTATAAGAATGAAAAGTGTCGAGCTACTTTCACGCTCCTTGGCTACTTGCTCACTTACTTGTCGGCCGTTTGATTCGCTCATGTTGGTCCTCGGTAAATCTTGACTGACTTCAGAGGATATCTTTGATCTTGACTACTTTGTTGATTTATCCCTAATATTATGAGAAGCAGCCCGGCCTTTCTCTTATCTGCTTATTGCCGCTATAAAAAGTTGATATCATAAAACACCTTGCCTCTCATCGTTATTATATTTTTCTTGATATGACTACGATATCAACTATAATCGAACAATAAACGTTTCCACGAAGGCAAAACATTAATAGCTTTCTTGAGAAAAATCGCTTTTTATTTTTTCCCCGGAAAAGTTACATCAGATAGCTATCTCAATAATAAGAAACTATATGAAAGGATAAAAATACTGAATACTGAAGGTTTTTCTGAGACGGACTCTTATTATTCAAACAGGTGTGAATCAAAATTCATATCGCATATAGCTTTTAATGAATATTAAAAAAACTAAATATGAATGGAAACATTAATCAAAAACGGAGGACTGGATGCGGTGAAAAGCTTCCTAAAAGTAATAAGCCTTATCTAAACATGCATTTGCACTGAGACAAATGTGCATAAAGGGAAGTTGCCCTAAAATCCCTCGCACATACAGGAACACATACGTCACACTCTGTATATTATTATTACAGTGGGCGTGTTTCTAAAACTCATTTGAGTAGAGCTTTGTTTACCGGCGGCCTTTGGACAGCTTAAACCTGGTTCTTTCATTAAAATGGACCGCGAAGTCAATATTTCAATAACCTGCAGTTCATATCCGCCTCAAACAGGCTAGCCTGAAGGATTATCGACACAATAGAAGGTATCATACCAGGCCGGCATAGTTATTAATTTCGAAGGATCAAAGGATTTCCATCCTGCAGGTTATTAACCGCCAATAATTATCATTACATATGTATCTGAAAAAAACTTTTTAACAGATTTAGGTATCTAACATAAATATGAAGTGCAGAGATAAGAGAAGTATTATTCGCATCAAGTTTCATCCTGTCTGTTTCATCGAATAGCAATTTTTTTATCACAAAGTTACAAAAATGCGACAAACTTTGGACATTCGAGTAGCAAGTTGTTTACCACAAAGTTACAAATATAACAAATCACAGGCGTTTTATAAAAATATTTTGTCGCTCTACAACCCTGTACACCATACAAAATACTCGCTAAAAAAGCAACCCTAATCATATTTTTTTGAGCGACATCTTCTTGATTAAAATAAGTAAGAAGCCTGCGGGCACTGGCGAAACATAATTTATCACTGCAGCTAACTAGTTGTAAATGTTTTAAGTACTTCCAAGCAAACGTTCGTCACCGGCTTGTTACCTGCACGCAGTAACAAAAAGTAATATATCTCTACACTAAATCATACAAATATAGACACTGTGTAGGTAAATTACCTAATGATAAATACGTTAGTGCTTCATTAACTCTAAAACTGCTAGTGGCTTGTTTTCGCAGCAAGAATAATAATTCAGTTCTATAAATAAACAAAGCTGTAACGCCTCTAAGTTTCTACTAAACGTTAAGGCAAATTTTACGACACAAATATCGGTAACGATTTCAACACAAACCAATAATCATAAATATAGACGACGTAACTAGAAATAATAAAACGTGTACAAAGTATGCCAATTTATTAACGCATTAATATTCATTCGAACGGCAATAAAGCCCGTTCTAGGTGCGCTGTAAAATTTCATAAAATACTCCAACGTTACACAACTCATAAATTTTAAAATCTACCAATAAAATTGTGTGAAAAAGCAAAAACTAGAACTCATTAACGTTGTATGGTTCCGTGTTTAACAACTATTTAACTGTGAAATTGACCAAGTTTCTGTGCTTGAATCACTGACTGCTGTAACAAAAGCGGCGCTTATACTTTGTTGTATATATCCATGCTCAACAGCACAAATATTAATTATGTACCTACTAAACATTACGTCCCAGAAATCCGAAGCCCGTAATAATAGTTATCATCATTCAGTAAGTAAAAAAAAATACTTATGTAGCCTAACTCTATTGGGTTGAATTGGGTTGAATTGCGTTGAATTACGTTGAGTTGAGTTCAGTTGAAGCTAACAGAGGGAACATAATATGCTTTGGCGAATGGCGATGATATTGCGGTGGAAACGGTGCGGCAAAAAAATCCTGAAGAATTGAAAAATAAAGTCAATTTAACAATACGGAGGTCATCTCTATGACTGGAAGAAGCAGAACTCATAGCAGCCCCACAGAAAACAACAGCTACGATCTCCAACTTCAGTTCCAAGGCCAAGGACGTATATCCTTTAAAATACTATACATTTTTTTCATTTTTTCCTCAAAAATTTTAATTTCAAATTTTTTTCTTCAATTTTTTTTTCCAAAATATTTTTATTTTATTTTAAATTTTTCCTCAAATTTTTTTTCCAAACTTTTTGTCTTATAGTTTTTTTTAAAAGCTCTGAAAATTAAATTTTCAGTAAGGCCAGGTTAGCTCCGGATTTTTGTTTGTCAGCCCAGGTTTGCCCAGGTTAGCCCAGGCTAGCCCAGGTTAGCTCTGAAAATTAAATTTTCAGTAAGGCCAGGTTAGCTCCGGATTTTTGTTTGTCAGCCCAGGTTAGCCCAGGTTAGCCCAGGTTAGCCCAGGCTAGCCCAGGTTAGCTCTGAAAATTAAATTTTCAGTAAGGCCAGGTTAGCTCCGGATTTTTGTTTGTCAGCCCAGGTTAGCCCAGGTTAGCTCTGAAAATTAAATTTTCAGTAAGGCCAGGTTAGCTCCGGATTTTTGTTTGTCAGCCCAGGTTAGCCCAGGTTAGCTCTGAAAATTAAATTTTCAGTAGGCCAGGTTAGCTCCGGATTTTTGTTTGTCAGCCCAGTTTTTTTCTAAATTTTTTATTAAATTTTTTTTTCATATTTTTTCAAAAATTTTTGAAAATTTTTTTCATCAAAATTTTTTTTCAAAATTTTTTCATCGGAATTTTTTTTCAAAATTTTTTCCCTAATTATTCCAAATATAATTTTTATTTAATTTTGTTGAATTTAAAAAAAAATTCTTTCCATTCTTTTTCAAAAATTTTTTCCTCAAAAATTGATTTTAAAATTTTTTTTCAAAAATTTTTCCCTCAAAAATTGATTTTCAATTTTTTTTTTCAAAAATTTTTCGTTCAAAAATTAATTTTCAATTTTCAAAATTTTTGTCGTATAGTTTTTTTTTCAAAAGCCTGAAAATTAAATTTTCAGTATGGCCAGGTTAGTTCCGGATTTTTGTTGTCAGCCCAGGTTAGCCCAGGTCAGCCCAGGTTAGCTCTGAAAACTAAATTTTCAGTATGGCCAGGTTAGCTCCGGATTTTTGTTTCAAAAAGAATTTTTTTCATCAAAATTTTTTTTCAAATTTTTTTTTTCAAAATTTTTTCCCTAAATTTTTTCAGTTTTTTATTCAATTTTTTTTTCAAAAGTGATTTTAAATTTTTTTCAAAATTTATTTTTTCAAACATTTTTTTCATTTTTTTCTCAAAAATTTTAATTTCAAATTTTTTTCTTCAATTTTTTTTCCAAAATATTTTTATTTTATTTTAAATTTTTCCTCAAAATTTTTTTTCAAACTTTTTGTCTTATAGTTTTTTTTTAAAGCTCTGAAAATTAAATTTTCAGTAAGGCCAGGTTAGCTCCGGATTTTTGTTTGTCAGCCCTGGTTAGCCCAGGTTAGCCCAGGCTAGCCCAGGTTAGCTCTGAAAATTAAATTTTCAGTAATGCCAGGTTAGCTCCGGATTTTTGTTTGTCAGCCCAGGTTAGCCCAGGTTAGCTCTGAAAATAAATTTTCAGTAAGGCCAGGTTAGCTCCGGATTTTTGTTTGTCAGCCCAGGTTAGCCCAAGTTAGCCCAGGCTAGCCCAGGTTAGCTCTGAAAATTAAATTTTCAGTAAGGCCAGGTTAGCTCCGGATTTTTGTTTGTCAGCCCAGGTTAGCCCAGGTTAGGTATGAAAATTAAATTTTCAGTAAGGCCAGGTTAGCTCCGGAATTTGGTTTATCAGCCCATGTTAGCCCAGGTTAGCTCTGAAAATTAAATTTTCAGTAAGGTCAGGTTAGCTCCGGATTTTTGTTTGTCAGCCCAGGTTAGCCCAGGTTAGCTCTGAAAATTAAATTTTCAGTAAGGCCAGGTTAGCTCCGGATTTTTGTTTGGCAGCACAGGTTAGCCAAGGTCAGCCCAGGTTAGCTCTGAAAATTAAATTTTCAGTAGGCCAGGTTAGCTCCGGATTTTAGTGTATTTTTTAACAAAAAAATACACTATTGAGGACGACATCACTTTCCAAAAATCACCCAAACTCATCAAATGTCCACCGATCATGACCCCCAGATTACGAAAAAGTGGTTTTCCAAAATTCACCTGCCCACGATATATATATATATATTTATATATATATTTATATATTTATATATTTATATATATATTTATATATATATATATTTCTCCAAAATCGCGAAATTTCGATTTTAAAAACGCTCCTGTGGCTTTATCTTTCAAGATTAGTGAACGAAATTTTGGGTCCTTGTAAAATTTGGGAATGACGTTGGATTTTCGTTGAAAAACTTTCCAAAAGTCCCATCACTTCTACAGGGTGTCCCTTCAAAATTCCAGGTATCCGGTTTTTGTCATCTCATTTCAGGTCGCAGTTTTGAATCTAGGAGGCTGAAATTTTTGTGGGAGTAAGATATCTATAAAAACTGGTCTGGTATTGTACTTGAGCAAAATCGGTCGAGCCGTTTCAAAATGGCGGTCATTTTAATTTTTGAAAAATGTGCTAATATTTGAACCCCTGTATGAGCAAGATGGGAAAAAAACTTTGAAATCAAATTAACAGGATTTGAAGAAAATTATTGGAAATTTGAGTTAATGCAATAAAATTAGCATATTTTCCATTAATAAGCCAGTGTCGTGGGTAGGAAAAAGGGTGAAAATGTGTCAATTCTATAACCGTTTATGAGTCCATTTTTGAAGAAGTTGAACCGAAATTTTCCATTTTTTTTTGCTTTAACATATAATTTGATGTCTTAGCTTCAATTCTCCTCGATTAATGTAGCACTTTAAACGAAAAACAAAAAAGTTTTTCGCTTGTGCAAAATTAGCTTGCACTTATTAAATCGATGAAATGGTTCGCAATTTCTTTTTTATTTTTTTTCACATTCAATTATGAATGGTTCTGAAAATTAGAAGAGCAATCGCAACGACAATTAAATCACCTACATGCGGGTGAAAAAAGTATTCAAATTGGTCTTTTAATAACTAAGATATGACTAGTTTAAAAAATAAAATGTGTAGGATGAAGTATTGGACGTACTACATATACAGGGTGAATTATAAAAAACGCCCCAACCGATAACTCCGTTAATTTTGAAAATATGACAAAACTTTTTGAAACAAAGTGGCGTAGTTTATCGTCATCTATATGTTGAGATAAACGCTCGATCAACACAACTTCCTGTTTAACCGGAAGTAACATCAACTTCGGGTTTTTAAATAGAACACCCTGTAAAACTTTATATTTTTTAAATGTCTGAAGAAATCTAATACAGGTGGTTTTCACCATTGGAATTTAGATTGAGCGGTTTATGAGTTATAAACAAGTGAAGATCGAAAATTTTCAACTTCAAAGCAGTGTAGAACTAGAACGGCTCAAGATATCTAAAAACAGTTTACATGTCCCTATCCTAACTTTTCATGTTTTATCCCACTATGTAGAGTAAATTTCAATACAGGGTGATGAAAATTATCCAATTTTTCATCACCCTGTATTAAAATTTAAACCACATAGTAGAGTACTATGTCAAAAGTTAAGATAGGGACATGTAAACCGTTTTTAGATATCTTGAGCCGTTCTAGTTCTACACTGCTTTGAAGTTGAAAATTTTCGATCTTCACTTGTTTATAACTCATAAACCGCTCAATCTAAATTCCAACGGTGAAAACCACCTGCATTAGATTTCTTCAGACATTTAAAAAATATAAAGTTTTACAGGGTGTGCTATTTAAAAACCCGAAGTTGATGTTACTTCCGGTTAAACAGGAAGTTGTGTTGATCGAGCGTTTATCTCAACATATAGATGACGATAAACTACGCCACTTTGTTTCAAAAAGTTTTGTCATATCTTCAAAATTAACGGAGTTATCGCTTGGGGCGTTTTTTATAATTCACCCTGTAGCTACTCGATCATCGCTACATATTTGAAAGGCACCTTTAGCTCAGTTAGTTAGGCAAGCGAACCCTTGCCTAAATAGTAAACTGTTGATGCGGGTTCGAAACCACGAGAGGGCTATTCTTTTTTTTTGGTAGGTAGGTGGTTTTCCGCTTTTCCCCCCCAAAAAATCGGATTATTTTTTCATTATATTCATTATAAAAAAAAAATAGGAAGAAAATATTTATTATTGAATCGCATAAAAATACACTATTTCTGCGATTGATGCGCAAGAAGGTTTTTGTTTGTTAGCCCAGTTTTTTTCTAAATTTTTTATTATTTTTTTTTCATATTTTTTCAAAAATTTTTGAAAATTTTTTTCATCAAAATTTTTTTTCAAAATTTTTTCATCGGAATTTTTTTTCAAAATTTTTTCCCTAATTTTTTTTTTCAAAATTTGTTTTCAAATTTTTTTATTCCAAATATAATTTTTTTTAATTTTGTTGAATTTTAAAAAAAATTCTTTCCCTTCTTTTTCAAAAATTTTTTCCTCAAAAATTGATTTTCAATTTTTTTTTCAAAAATTTTTCCCTCAAAAATTGATTTTCAATTTTCAAAATTTTTGTCGTATAGTTTTTTTTCAAAAGCTCTTAAAATTAAATTTTCAGTATGGCCAGGTTAGTTCCGGATTTTTGTTGTCAGCCCAGGTTAGCCCAGGTCAGCCCAGGTTAGCTCTGAAAACTAAATTTTCAGTATGGCCAGGTTAGCTCCGGATTTTTGTTTCAAAAAGAATTTTTTTCATCAAAATTTTTTTTCAAATTTTTTTTTCAAAATTTTTCCCTAAATTTTTTCAGTTTTTTATTCAATTTTTTTTTTTTCAAAATTGATTTTAAATTTTTTTCAAAATTTATTTTTTCAAACATTTTACTAATTCGACCTGTTAAGTCGATCGACTACCTGGGCGTAACAGCTGACTACGGTCTAACATTTATCTCACATTTGAATAAAGTTTGCGAAAGACGACAAAGGTCCGCGAAGCATTACACGGGATTATACTCGAGCTCCATACAAAAATAATGAGAACATGCTGCGCAAATGGGACACGCTGTATGTTCAAACAGAAGATGCTGTGCAAACCTCAAGAGAGGCAGTGCTCGTGCTAAACAAGTTTTGCTAAAGTTTAGCAAAAGAATCGTCAAGGAGAAGTTTTAGCTGGTAGGTTGTCGAGAGAAGTTCCAGTGAGTCCATGCAGCAGTTGCAGCACTATACATATAGACCCTGAGAAGAAAGAAACAAGCCCAGAGTGCTCATGCATGCATGAATAAGGATTTCACCTCCTCTAACCTTATATTAAAATAAAAGTTGATTGGAGTTGCTTTGAGTTGATTTGCTTTGAATTGAGTTGAGATGTCACTAAATAAAATAGAGCCCTTGTCTAATTAAGAAGGTAATTTAAAAAAAATCGATCCTTTTACAAAGCTTAATGGCGCAAAGTTGGCTAAAGTTGTTCCTACCGACAGGCCCCCAATGCGATCGAGTGGTCCCAGTCCCAGTACTTTATGGCGAGTTTGTGTGAGTTCTACGAGCATCAAATACTACCAGAGAAGCTGTTTCGTCTTGTTCATGAAAAAACCGATGATAACCTGGGAGGTTCTGGAGTCACAGTACTTTCCAATAGTTCCTGCATGAAGGCAGCAAAAAGCCTACATCTTTGCAATGCTGGGGAGCCCGCAACATTTTATGGCAGTTTCGTGTTGGTATTCTACAAGTACCCATGGGGGAACAAAGTTTATGCGACATAATCCATTATGACGCCAGTAGACTACATCCAAAATGGGCGATGTGTCAGTCACATTCTTCAAGGTTAGTCGCTAGTTGCAGAGCAACCCCCCGGGCATGCACTCAATTTTAGGTTGGGAAGGTTTTTTACAGGGTTACCTCAACCACGATGTCAAGCTGTTAAGTCCAGGCCGGAGCCTGGCGGTGCCACTGGCTTAATAATTGCACTATGATGCCGAAGGGGTTTCAAGTTCTTGTTTCAAGAGAAAAATAGACAAAACAAATAACAATTTATATAAAAATAATTGATATTCCAAAGCAATTAACGCCCTACTGATAACTAAATTAGTTTTCAACAGGATTTTAATCAAAAATGAAATACTTTTTCCTCCATTGCAAAAGGCATGTGTACAAAATATAAGAGAATCCTATTATTCCTAGAAAGTAGAAAGAGATTTGCTTTCTTTCCGCACTGACGTTGATCTCGTAGATGTTGTTTATCGCAATTTCGAGCCCTGTTTGCTAAACTGGGATAGTTTACCGATAAAATCAACAATCTAGGACCCCGTCGTCTAACGTTTATCATTTTAGAATTTAAAATCTCTTTCTATTCCTATTCCTCCTCTCCTGTCAACTTTTTACTGGAGTCTCGTGAAAAAACAAGTCTACGGAATGGGATGTTAAACGAATGGTCGCTTCGATAGCAGTTTGTTTTGTATGGCACAATAAATTGGTGCTTTTTTCTTAAGAAATAAGTATACCTATACGCAGTCCTTGCTGACGTAACAGTAGTGGGTCTTACTCATTTATAAAATTATTATAAGAAGACTTTTTATAGAGATGTGTTCTTGAGGGCCTAATTATTTTCTACAAACCTACCTATACGAACATTTCGATATTAACTAGTTTTTTTTTATAGTTTTGGAAGTAAAATGTTACGTAATTTGCGATATTTATCGGAAATTTTACTATATGGTTTCCAGTAAAAAATGCTTAAAATAACTCACGGAAACGTTTGCTATTGATTTTAGTGACAAGCAAAAATAATTTAATCGGCCGTCATGTGAGATTAAACGGTAGTTTAACCATGAGAAAAAGACAAATGAGTGAGTCTTAATAAATTATTTAATCAACACAGTTACTTGGCATCGGTTGTGGTTGAAGTTCGGTTGAAATGTTTTTAATCTCAGCGGTAATTTGCAGAGCAATTTAACATGGAAGTTGGTTCCTGGGCTGTCATTTAAATTAAAAGTTCCTTCATTCTTTCTCCTGATTTATTCTACTCGGTTAATTATTATTGACTTTAATTACCTACCTAAGCTCTGGTATTTTTCTGCAGGACAGTGTATCTCCAGCTTAACTGACGCGGTAAATGGAACAGAAAATTGTCTTCTACAGGAATAGTATGCGTTCTTTTCCTCTCCCGGTCCTCAATCTTTACACATTCTCCATTCCGAAGGGCATTTGTTCGCGCCGGACATGGACAAATCGCAGTTATTTACAGTTGGCCATGATAAGAATACGCAACCCACTGAACCAGCGAATGGGGAGATTTACCAGCTCAGGCAGGAACGCACCCTGGACCAGTCTATGTTTATTCTTTTCCACCTCCTCACCTCTTCTGCCCTCCATGACTTGATCAGTTATTTACTTCCTTGTTATTCAAACGCCCACTGCATTTTATTATTATCCCGTTTCAATCTGATGTTTTCTTTACATCAAGTGCTATAACCAATTTTAGGTGTTTTCTATAATATTCGATATCAGAGTTTAATCAATATTACTTGCACCTTTGTCAATAGAAGTCATAAAAAATATATATTTATTTCTAAGGGTTTGGTTTTTATAACACTTTTTTTCCACGAAGTTAGCACCGCCATTTTTTCTTTTCTTAAAAACGCGAGTTAGGCCGGTATGTGCTCCTGTAATTCTGCCATGCATGTGCCATAAAAGAATTTTTTTTAATTCGAATTTGCGATTCTTATGGACGAAAATACCTACAATTTTGGCGAAGTTAGCGCAAGTTTTGCCTTAAATTGTAAAATTTTTTTTTACTTTCCGTCAAAATCGAAAATAATGTATAAAACTGTATATAGCAGCATAACTTGCGTTTTCAACGAAATAAAAAATTGCGGTGCTAACTTCGCCAAAAAATTGCATTTTCGCCAATAAAAATCGCAAATTCGAATTTTTTCAAATTCTTTTTTTCGTCGAACACCTTCTTTACACCTTGTACATTATATCAATTATTCTCAACGTTTCAATTTTTTATCTTTAAAAATAACTGCAATTTCGGGGGTGAGCATGATGCATGGACCACCTGTACCTATACCCAATTAAAAATAACTCGACAGTAAGTTAATTTAGTACCGTAAGTTTCAATATACAGCGTGTTAACTATACCAACTAGTACAAAATAAAGGAGATGATTCTACGACTTATTCTAAGAAAAAAAAAATCTATTAAAATGGGTCCGCAAACGCACCGTTTTTGATATACAGGGTGTTAAAAAAAAATACTTTATTTGCGATATCTCAAGAACCGTTTGAGCTACAGGCTCCAGCTATTGTACAGATTTTTACATTAATAATAGTTACTTTCAAGGCTCCAAACGAATGTTCTAAGATATATCAGTGGTGGATGAGCTTTTAGGGTTGCGTATGGCTTTCACCCCCCTAACTTTTACAGCACTGGAAAAATTAGCATTTTGAAAGCAAATTTCAAAGCGCCAATGTTTTTTACAGAATAAAGTACTCTTGGTCAAAAGCTGTAGAAGCAACCGTTCTCGAGAAAACATGCAGGGCATTTTATATGATCAAAAACGTACAAAATTCAACATAAACAAAATATTTCTTTTCAAAATTTTCCATACTGTAACATATGGCACAAATTCAAATTTGTACCTATTTTTCTTGTAGTACTTGTGCCCAGCTTGTGTTCATCTAGAACAGCTTTTTCCACCTGAACATAAAGTAATTTCTGTTTCTGTTCATGTTGAATTTTGTATTTTTTGATCATAAAATGCCCTTTTTTCTCGAGAACGGTGGCTTCTAAATATACAGCTTTTAACCCAGAGTAGTTTTCTGTGTAAAAACATTATGGCGCTTTGAAATTTGCTCTCAAAATGACAATTTTTCCAGTGTCGCAAAAGTTAGGGGGGGTGAAACCCTTACGCAACCCTAAAATCTCCACCACTGGTATATTTTAGATCATTAGTTTGAAACCTTAAAAGTAGCTATTATTAATGTAAAAACCTGTACAAAAGCTGGAGCCTGTAAGTAAAAAGTGAGAGTAAAAAAGTAGGGTCAATAAAATTAAGAAAAAACAATTTTTTGAACACCCCGTATCTCGAAAAAGGTGCGTTTGCGGACCCCATGTTAATAGAAACCGTTTTTGTTAGAATAAGTCGTAGAATCACCTCCTTTATTTTGTACTACTTGGTAGTTAACGCCCTGTATAGGTATAGGTTTCCATGGTATAGGTACTTTTTATGGTGCGTAAGGTCGCGGCTTATAAAATTTACTAACAACCTAATAATATATAGTAAAACGTTATATGTTTACGATAACACGAGTGTTACCTAATGATAAAACGATAATCTATGTATACGGGGTGTCAATTTGAAAACTTGCCACCCCCAAATTCATCCTTGAAAATTTTTTTTCAAAGAAATCCCGAATAAAGTCAATTTTTCAATGTAATTTATGTTCTATTGACGCAAAAAAATTTCATACAGGGTGTTCCTTGACTCAGTAACGACGATATGGTATATTTTTTTGAATGGGACACCCTGTATATTAATACAATTTCTGACTGTCTGAAAAATTCAATAAAAATTATTTTTAGAGTTGCAGTTTAAACTGAGTAGCTTACGAGTTACCTATAAACAAATAAAAATCGCAGTTTTTACTTTTCAAAGCAGCTTGTTTTAAAACCGGGTGAAGATATCGGAAAACGGCTTACATGTTCCTATCTTAACTTTTCAAGCGGTATATCCTATTGTGTGTATTTTGTGTGAAATTTTCATACAGGGTGACGAAAATTATCAGACTTTTGATCACCCTGTATAAAAATTTCATCTACCTACATCATAGGATACCGCTTCGAAAGTTAAGATGCGGGAACATGTACGCCGTTTTCCGATATCTGTAGCCGTTTTCAAAACAAGCTGCTTTGAAAATTAAAAACTGCGATTTTCATTTGTTTATAACTCTGCTGCAACTGTAAAAACCATTCCTACTGGATTTTCTCAGACAATCTGAAAATGTAACAATATACAGGTGTCCCATTTAAAAAAATCGACAATGTCGTCATTACTGAGTCAAGGAACACCCTGTATAAAATATTTTTACGTCAATAGAACATAAATTACATTAAAAAATTGATCTGTTTCGGAATTTCTTTGAAAAAATTTTTCAAGGAAGAATTTGAGGGTGGCAAGTTTTCAAATTGACGCCCTGTATAATCATTACTTTGATATTTAGCAATGTTATGTTCCGGTTATATGGTGCTCTTTGCGTTTCTCGGCTTTCTCACGTAGACTTTTAAAACAGTTTGAAAAAGTAAGATATCAAAATTATACTTCAATTTGACAAGGCATCAAGGCAACCATGCATCTTCTTGTTGTCTTGTCATTGTATCAAGGAGTAATATAATGAGAATTACGCCTAAACTAATGAGGAATTATTCTTGGTTTTTTGGAGACAGTGAATTTAGATATCTGCTTCTATTCAATATACCTAGAACTGGATTCTATTATTGATATAGGTAGGTATTATTCAGAAATTCAACTAAACAGACTGTGCGAACAAAATATCGATTATATTGCCGGAAATCAAAAGGATGTAAGCATATCTACAGGAAGGAAACACGGATTCGGATTTTGGTTTTCTCAAATTTCCGCTTCGCAAAATAAATGTTAGGTTGCAGGTTGAAGTTTCGGATTAAGAATGAAAGACAATACATAGGTAATCCACCTGTGTAGGCGAGGTAAGCTTCATATAAAATAAAACCTCCATCAGGGCTGCATGTATCATGATCTTGATAACAGCGACTTCAACCTAGGCCACGTGTGAAACGAACCCTAAAGGGAACAAAACTATCGTAAAGGTTTATTGCACACTTGAAGGATCGGCCTCCGTCGGCTGTTTGTTTCATCCACAAACAAGTGCCTGCTGCAGCCTCTCACAGGTCCGGCAACGAAGCAAGGAAACTAAGGTACCGTGACCGACGGGAACCGTGACAGAATGATGGCCCCGGTTATGGCTGGGGGACCCTTCGTCCTCTCGTGATGGGCACGGGTAACGGTTACTTGTTTTTTCGGTCGCTGTTACGAGTCACCGGCTACTAAATATCATGCCTAGTAGTTACTATGCGGTTATATTTACTTATTAGTTGAGGATACATTTGAGAAATTTAAGAAATTTTTCAACACAGCCCCCCCCCCCCCTCCCCATTGAGACATTATTAGTGTGTAGAATATAAGTTTATAGAATCCACACTGCACTAATTTTGCAATCCATATGTTGCCACTTCCCACTATAAGCCATCTGGCCATCCATTCTTATAAAGAGGGACGTATTATTTTTATTATAGTTCTTGATCGCTAAAGCACCTAAAGACGGCCCTGTTGAAAATAAATTTCAACTACATGGGTAATAAAAATATTAAATAATAATAAAGAACGGTTTGCTGATGATTGAATTTCAACTAATAATTAATTGATCAAATGCTCTTTTGATGTTTTGTTTATTTTCTTTCAATAGTGGTTCCATTATAATTATTATAATTCAGTGACGTCATATGTCAACACAATGACTTTTATTGCCAGAAAAACACATTCGAGAGAGAGTTCATTTTACTAAAGTATATTACTCAATTTTATGTATCATTATCGTCGACAAAAATGTACTGCCAAAGCAGGTTATCGTTGTCGTCGTAGTTTGCTTTTAATATGCGCATTAATCTTCATAAAGCGACCTGTATGAATTTTTGTTCTGATAAATTTCACCTAACT
This sequence comes from Malachius bipustulatus, assembly GCA_910589415.1. Classification (NCBI taxonomy): domain Eukaryota; kingdom Metazoa; phylum Arthropoda; class Insecta; order Coleoptera; family Melyridae; genus Malachius; species Malachius bipustulatus. The sequence continues at coordinate 55,578,338 of OU342633.1, forward strand.
CTACTTTGCCCATTTATACTGCTCATAATAAGAAACAATAATTATGTAATGTTAGAAACTTTAAATAATTGTATTCCCATAATTATAACTTCGCCAATCCCAAAATTACGTAGGTAACAATTTCGTTATAATTAACAGTATAGGTAGAAATAATTATTAATGATTCGTGGATAACGATTACATCTTAAATAGTTACGTAAATCACTTCTTAGCGCATCTTCAGTGGAAAGTTATAGCCTTTGTAGGGGATGCTTTGTGTTACATCGATCAATGTTCCATAATTTTACCTCTGTTGTGGGAGCAGAAAGTCATCCGAGTAACAAAAAATATTATAAATAAAAGGGGAGAGATGAAAATATACAGATGGAACGTTTTGTTATGTTTTAGAATTAGAATGTCGTAACAGGGCTTGTGAGGTGTATAATATAAATATTACATCCCTGAACCTCTACTAAGTTGTATAAATGTATAAATTTTATGTACAACACATGCAGGTTCATGTGGATTTATACTTTTATAGAGCAATTAATTATTTTTGAATTATTTAATTTTTTTAAAGAATCTTTTTAATTAGTCCAGGTATAGGTATACAGGGTGCACCATATATGTACCCTTCTCTACAGGTGTCCCGTAAGTAATGGTCCGTGGTGAAATGGGAGATTCTTGGTTTAAAAATATTACGATCTGACACTACTTGCTCTAACAAAATCTTGATAATAAAAAAGATACAGGGTGGCAAAGTTGAGATTTAAAAATTTTCTTTTCAAAATATCTCGAAAAATTGTACAGGTACGAACGTGAAAACTTGGAGATAGATGTTTTACGGTATGAGAAATCATAATTTGATATCCGTGTCGATGTATTTTATAGAGGGCGCCACTTAGGTCATGTTGACGACGTAAATGAACACATAACTTTTTTATCCTTCAGGGTATCGCGCATTTTATTGTGAAATATTAAAACTACATCATTGATGAGAAAAAAAGGCATACCGGTTGTCGGTCTCAAAAGTTAGTGGTTTTCGAGATAATTGACAGTTAATGATTTTCTCTACTGATACTGTTCAGAATTTTTTGCTTACTGCTAGTAGTTGGAAAATTAAAAAATGCCGAGACATAATAATTTTTCAAATTCAGATAAGAGAGATATGATTTCTCTTTATTGCAAACCAAACTTCAATGGGCAAGCTGCGAAACGAGAATACCTGCCACGATATCCAAACAGACTGCAACCTGGTAATCGACTATTTCAGAATCTGTATAGGAATTTAGGTGAATATGGTTCATTTGTTTGCTTTTTTAATATGTCAAAGTGAAAAATGTTTAATTGCCAAAATGCTGGTTATTATCTCAACCTACTGCATTAAGATTTCTGATAATAAAAAAAAAAATAGAAATAAGGCAGGAGATTATTAAAACGTGATTATCTCGAAAACCACTAACTTTTGAGACCGACAACCGGTATACCTTTTTTTCTCATCAATGATGTAGTTTTAATATTTCACAATAAAATGCGCGATATCCTGAAGGATAAAAAAGTTATGTGTTCATTTACGTCGTCAACGTGACCTAAGTGGCGCCCTCTATAAAATAAATTGACACGGATATCAAATTATGATTTCTCATACCGTAAAACATCTATCCCCAAGTTTTCACGTTCGTACCTGTACAATTTTTCGAGATATTTTGAAAAGAAAATTTTTAAATCTCAACTTTGCCACCCTGTATCTTTTTTATTATCAAGATTTTGTTAGAGCAAGTAGTGTCAGATCGTAATATTTTTAAACCAAGAATCTTCCATTTCACCACGGACCATTACTTACGGGACACCCTGTATATCTCGTAAAAGCTATCATACAGGGTCGGTTAAATTAGAGAAGAAGATGCGCAATTTGATGGTTAATAAGAATCTGATTTTTTTAATGTTTTCAGTCGGTGCAGAAATATCCTGAAAAAAAACTGAAAAATTGAGATTTCTTATTTTTTCCATATCTTTTTTATTATTAGAAGTTAATAAATAATTTTTTGTGAGCTTACATAGGTCTCCGCAAGACCTACCCATCTGACGTTTAAAAAATTTTCAAAGCCGACTAGATCCCAGAATTTTCAGTCAACTGTCTTTTTCTTATGGCCGCCATATTATTTTTTTATGTCGTTCGATATAAAAAATAATGGAAACCAAAAATTAATAATTTTTTTTCGAAAAATAAATAAATAAATAAAAAAAAATCGAAAAAAAATTTCCAAAATTTTTATTTTTATTTCTTCGAAGAAAAACGAAAAATACGTCGCTGAAATACGTCAGTATGACTATGAAGTCATACTGTTTGCCTTATGTTTTTTTTATTTTCTCTATGACATTCGATTTAAAAAGTTTGCTTTTCTCTAAAGAAAAAAGAACAAAAATTTTTTAAATTTAGGTTTTTTTTGAAAATTAATAATTTTTAGTTTCCATTAACGTCCATGTCAGATGAGTAGCTCTTGACGACTTATGTTTAGCCTACAAAAAATTATTTATTAATCTCCAATAACAAAAAAGATATGATGAAAATAAGAAATCTCGATTTTTCAGTTTTTTCAGGATATTTCAGCAACGGTCACAGATATCTTGTATATCTTGACGAATTCGAGATGGCCACAAAATCGCGCATCTTTTCTCTAATTTAACCGACCCTGGAACTCTTAGCGTTTACGAGATATGTAGTAATATAGAGAACCATAATAATATATGGTGCACCCTGTATGTTTTGTCATGGGAGAGTTTTAATTGAAATTCTACAGTTATTTGTTTTTTGATCAATAGATGTATTTGCGTCGTATTTTTATTTTATGCGAAGAAGGAATTTATTTTTGCTTTATTTTTATTTTACAAGCAGAAGGTTTTATTTTTCGTTGTAGATCCGCATACGGTGTTGCTGCTGCCAAATTCCCACAGAGGTTTAGCTAGGCATGGTAAACAATTAATGCAGGTTTTTTTCAATATACAGAGTGTTTCATTAATAAGTGCAGAAAATTCAACTGGAGATTCCTTGCTGAATTTTAAGAGGGGTTTCTCATTAAAAAAAATTCTTAAAGCCTCCCCGAAGAAGTTACATCCCCTTAAAGTGGGGTAAAAAATTCACATTTCTCCATTTTTTTCTGAAATGACTTGAAAAAAAAAACTAGGTATTAGAATACTACTACCAGGAAACCTCCATAATTACATAATTTTATCCACCCTTTTTGTTCTCTGCAAGGGTGTGAATCATACTACCCCTAAAAGTTTTTTTTTCCAGAAGTTTTTTCCTAATATTTTTTTATCTTGAAATTCACACTTTGGAGGACCAGTTCAATTGAAAAAAATTTATCTCTTGAAAATTTCACGAAAACTCGATACTTTTCCACTAAAGAAATAAAATATATGGGCATGTATTCAAGAAAATGGTGACAATTTTGAGCACTCTGTCTTGGACAAAATATTGTTATTTTAAATTAAATATGATTGTGTATATTGTTTAGATATTATTTTTTTGTGTTATTTAATGTTTATTTATTTCTATAAATATTTTACATATTTTGCATATTTACATATTTTTATAAATACTTATGTATAGGTATGTAAAATCACAATGTTGTAATTTATGTAAGTCCGCTTATTTTATTTCTTTAATGCAAAAGTATTGAGTTTCCGTGAAATTTATAAGAGACAAATTTTTTTCCAATTAAACTGGCCCTCCAATGTGTGAATTTAAAGATGAAAAAAAATTATTAGGAAAAAAGTTCTGGAAAAAAACTTTTAGGGGTAGTATATGATTCACATGCACCCTTGCAGAGAACAAGGGTGGATAAAATCATGTAATTATTGAGGCTTCCTGGTAGTAGTATTCTAATAACTAGTTGTCTTTTTTATTTTAAGTCATTGCAGAAAAAAATCGATCAATTTCAATTTTTTACCCTACTTTAAGGGGATGTAACTTCTTAGGAGAGACTTTAAGAAAAAAATTTGTATGACAAAACCCTCATTAAAATTCAGCAAGGAATCTCCAGTTTAATTTTCTGCACTGATTAATGAAACACCCTGTATAGAGCAATCCAGTTGGTATTATTAGATCAATACGTGTAAGTATTTGAGTCATATTTCTATCCTATTCGAAGAAAAAGTTTGTTTTTGCTTTTTAAAAAAATAAAGGAGCTTGTTTTTATTTTTTATTATTTATTTTGTGGATAGAAGCCCAAGTTTTCATTTTTTATGACGGTGTTGCTGCTGCCAGATTCTTTCAGATGTTAAACTAACTAAATCAAGGTAAACAGTAGTTCATGCAGTTTTCCAACACAAATATTGTTTTGTTCGCAACGAACATATAATGGAGAAAACTGTAATCGTAGATCGTAGAAATCGAAGGACCATAAGAAAAATGATTGTATAAGGTACTTACCAAATTCGTGGTAATGTGGTAGCCCACCCCGCTCTCTGGTGGTACCGTTCTTCAGGTCTGCCGGTGTCGGACGACGAGTTTCGTAATGCACTATCACAGATCACAGATTGACACTGTATTGTATTATGTCGGGAGTCTAGGTTTAATGATTTTGAGCACGAATAAACTTGTTATCACAGAGAAACAATGCAGTAATATATCGAGAAAAGGAGAAGCCGTTCGTCCCGCGAACCGACGCGCTTGTCGAGAGAGTTCAATTATTATTGTAAGGACCGTTTCTCAAAAATATTAGACAAAATAGGAGAAATAAAATAATCAATTTCAAGTAATGATAACAGAAATTGTATTTTTTCTACTCCCAACTTTTAATATGCATATTAAATATGAATCACCAGTGCTTTAATGGGTCTCATTAAGATACAAATTTTCATTAAAGCACTGGTCAAGCTATCCAATGGCAGAGGAGTATTTGCAATCGAATCGGTTCCTTTTCGCTCACGATCGGGTCGGCAAGCCAACCGAAGTCACAGAGTTGTCATACTCACGACAAAAATTGCCTTGTGATTAAGTTCTGTATTTCTGAAAAAAAATTCTGAACGTTTATTTAATTTAGAACATAAGTAACATTCAAAGAAAATTTATCAAGATTTTATGTTACCTTAATTAATTTGATAAGTAGGTATATCGTGTAAAAGATGGGAAGATAAAGTATTATATCATTCGTAGCGCTCCGTGATAAAGTATTCAAAGCGGCAACGCTGCGACCCGCGTTGCGCAGATAAAGAATATCGTAATTAATGGCTGTCAGTTATTAAAATTATTAATTATTCTCAAAATCGAAGCGTAAAATTCGGAATTCGAACTTCGCATAATAAAAATTACGCAGTAGTGAGTAGTGCCCTTTAAACTTGATACTAAAACATGTCTCAGCAGAATAATCTTAGCAACGAAGAGAGAATTTGGTACCTAAGATGCGTAAGCAAATAGCAACCTATCTTAAACTTAATGATCCGCAATTGTACACGGGTCATTGTTAAAATATATAATTTTTTTATCTTTTCTATGAAATAAAAAAGGGTCGTAGAAAAAATAGTGTATGGAACTCGCAGATAATGGCTATTAATACGCTCTTATGATGGTTAAGACACTCGCCTACGGCTCGTATCTTAACCATCATACTCGGGTATTAATAGCCTTCATTATAAGCTCGTTGCATAATATACACAATCCTTTCTCTTTAGGCGATCAGCTCAAACTGCTCTATTCCGATTGAATCTTATCGCAGATAGCCGGTCATTTTAATGAATCTCCTGTAATTCGATAATTATAATTTTCATAAATAAAATAAATCCTTTTTTCAAACAAAACAAATCAAATAGCAGAGGTAAATTTAATTATTAATTTATTTCAATGTGCGGCCGCGATCTGGAAAATCGCCTACATAATCTTATCTTATTTTTTATATAAAAAACTTAAATGAAATCTTCCCAATCGGGATGCGATTCTCATTCTCGAGATGGGAAAACATAAAGTTAAAATTAAGGAACTGAGTACCTATATACCTACCTAGCACATTTGAAAATTCAATTGAAATAATTGTTTGATCAATCCTCATATGATTTTATGAAGAAAAGTTGATATGAAAATGTGTCCGCAACAGATTATTTTTTTTGTTTTACAGGGTGGTGAATTTTTGTTTTATTTTTAAGAGTTAAGTATTTTTTTATTATCTCCGAAAATAGTTTAGATTTTTTTTCAATTTTAGTGTGTTCATGTTAATTAGGATATGAGACCGCACATATTCTAATTAGAAAAGTTTTTCTATTGCTTCAATGGCCGTCCCTGCAATAATGTCCTCTAAAAATGGTACCTATGCCACTAACATTTAGCAGTGCAGATATTTTTTCTGATAAGTCTGATCAACTCCACATGAAAAAGGTCTCATGCTTTTTTCTCGTCGGACTGTTCCTGATCAAAACAATTAAATTAAAATTATAGGTACTACTTAATTCAACAGTATTAGCGAATAATACCGGTGGATCAAAGAATATTTTTTCTAATTTAATAATGTAGGTACATATAAGTATGTGGTTTTATATTCTATTAAGATGTGCCAAAATTGAAAACTAATAAGTCATAAAACTAGTATCTAAACTAAGTAGGTACTTTCGTAGATAACAAAAAATAACCCTTAAAAACCAAAAAATGTAAGCTGTTGATTAGAATGTTCTTAAGAAACGTATATAGGACCATTCAGTTCATATTATTTGATCAGTACGTATGTATTCGGGTGGTATTTTTATTCTACTTATTAAAAAAAAGATTGTTTTTCGTGTGATTGGTCATGATTTATCTATCTACTCAGCAATATACCAACAAAAAGGCAAAAATTTCAGGTCATAATTCCATACCTAAACTGCTAGTTTGTCGACCGGTTTCGGGTCTTACCCCATCACCAGGACAATTGTCATATTATTCAGCAACCGTAATTATAGTAACATGAAGAGGTTTAATAAAAAGTTTAAAAAGGCCTTCGGGTCACTACAAACAAGTGATGACGAGTAGCTAAAAAAAAACCTTTTTAAAATGAGAAAGGGGCATTGAAAGAATAAATGATTCATTAAAAATTGAGGATGGTTATTGTTGATAAATAATTAGAAATACGAAAATTACAGCAAGTTGTAATGTTAAATTTGGTATCACTAACGTGAAGCCCCATAGCATCCTGAGAGGATTTTGCTTTTTTGGAGTTTTTGGATTTTGTTTTTGCTTGGACTAGGCTTCGTATGGATGTGTGGACTAGGTAAATACTGCGAGAGGATTTTTTATATTTTTATTACGTCTTTTACGATGGATAGAAGTTACCAGTCTAATAAGCTTTCATTTTACCCTGCATGTAGGTTTAGACGATGTTGTTGCTCCCAGATTCCTCTAGATGTTCAGCTCATCAAGGTAATCAACAATCCATGAAGATTTCCAATAATTAAGTCGACGTAAAAAATTCATTCGAGCTTAGAACGTTGAACGAAATTAGTTTTATAACTGAAACTATAACGTAGCAGGCACCTATACCTATAAATTATTATAAATAACTGTCTTTCGTGGTTTATTGAATTAAATATTTTTTCAATTGCTGATCAATCAGAACTTTCGTTACACTTCCATGTTTTATTTGTTGCATGATGGTGTTGTCCTGAGTGTCATTATCAATTTATCTACCCCCAGGGGGTAGGTTTTAAGTTATGGACGTGTGTAATTTTTTTTTTCGACGCCCACTTCATCAAATGTCTGAGCATTTGTCTAAGGTTCTCACTTCTAATGAACTCACTCAAGTGAAATAAATTTGAACTTTAGAAGTCATTAAAAAATATTTGCAGTTACCTTTTAATGATTAGGCATACCTACCTATTATCGTAGGCTAAGTATACTTTACTTTTTTGAAACAGGAAATTTTCCCATCAATATTAACAAAAAACAAATTATCTAAATGATGTTTTCGTGTAAAAAGAAGAGCAGCGGTGAGTTGAATATCTAAAAGTCGGAGTTAATTATACATGAATCTCTTCCCTGGTCGGCAGCAGCAGCAGCAGCAGCAGCGGTAGATCCTATCTCTGATTCCATGAATAGGTAGATTGTGTTGAAGGTGGCTCGGCGGGTCCCCGGGGATATCAAGGCTTGTATAAAAAGCAAATATACAACCATATGGGGCGACACATCATAGAGATAACACATGTGCCCCGGACCTGACTATATGCATGAAATATGAGATCAGGTTAAGAAAGTTATCGACTGGCTGAGAACCCCTGATACTAGATCAGCTATCGGAATCGTTTTCACGCTTACTGCTGCAGTAATAATTATAATATATATTATGATATATTTATGTTATGAAATATAAATTATAACGGAATGGAATTAAGAGAAAATTCGGCCACCTTTCACGCATTGCTTTTCTACAGAAATATATCTGTTTTGTCGCGGTCCTTTGATATTTATCGCCCCAAACGTTTTATCTATACAACTGCGGTAGACATCTTCAGTGGCCACATGTCGTGTATACTGGGGATATAGGGGATGCTTGCATATTATTTACGTTTTTTAGAACGTCTGTTTAATTACCTATAGATTTTTCTTATTATCGTTACATCTTTCAATACCAATATCTCAAATCCTAAATTAATTCGCAAGACTACTGTACCTATGTGAGAACCAGTGCATAACGATTAGGTCGTTTTGGTGCTGTCCCCTATGCATGTCAACTGTCCTGAGTAATGCCATCGAGTAGCCACCACGGAACTGCCGACATGTCCATTAATCTGCGGCCCCCAGGTGAGCCGTTCATCGACCACTCTTGTTTCGGGCGTATTAATGCACTACTCCAACCTCTTCACGTTATATTTTGCAATTATTTCACATGGATCTATCATCGAGAATAAAATCAAGTAAGCGAACAATGGGTTCATTTATGGCTGTGTAAATGTGTATTGTTGATTATGTAAATATCTGTTAATTTATAGAGCTATATAAGAAATGTTAATTAAATGTTTTGCGATGATTAGATCTTTCTATTTATCATCAATTATAATACCTACCTAAGTTTTAGTGTTTTATTTATCATGAAATTATGGAGACGAGATTCCATAATACAAAGTAACGTTATTTGAGGACGTAAATTTTAAGTATAGCAACAAGAAAATCAATTCTATAAAAAGCAGAGAAACTCTTACGCCCGGCTATAGAAGTCATCCACCTTTCCATCGAATAGAAAATATCCCGTTCCATTAATTAGAGCTCTCTGGAAGCATGAAAGTCGATAGTCCTGACCTCGCACTGACTATCCCGAGCCGCGTGTAACACGAGAGTCCCGTTCTAATGACTCTCAGACGGCCGGAGTCAGTTAGGAAAACATCCAACTTACACGGGTCCTGACGTTGATTACCTACATCCGTGTAACACACCGATCGAACGCGACCTGTCAATTAAACGGCATTAGCCTCCCGGATCTACCCCCGGTCCTGTCCCGATCCTCTCCTATACCCTTGGAGAGAACCCGATGCACTCTAACTAATGATTATCTAAGGAATAAGGACTCCGGAATTTTTTAAGTTCATTGAACCTCGGGAATTTTAGTCAAGTTATTGTTCGGAAAAAAAATTAAAAAAAAATCAAAGAAAGTCAGTTAATTTGTCTTTTTTTGTATACTTTCATGCTAAAAGTAGTCTAAAAATAACTTAATAATATTAACTAAAAAAAATTACATCTGCTTCAACGCAATCGTCTCCAGAACTCCAGAAATTCGTTATGGAGCCAGGGTCACTTCGAGATTGAAGAAACTATTGGAAATATATGAAAAAAATTGGGATCGACCTGAAATGGTAACGTGATGGAAGGAACGGAGCAAGCTGTGAGCAAAATTTCAAAAATAACGACTGCTTGCGTCGTTAAAAAAAAATCACAACGTAGGACTGTTCTACCTATTCTTTTTGAATTAACTCTAGTTTTCATCAAGTAAATAAATAGGCTCACTGCTGGAATTTAAATTGTCCCTATTTTCACCCTTAACTCGGTGGAAATTTCGTCATTTGAATACTAAAAAAAATAAGTCAATCCGCAACACTCTTAATGTATGGATTGGTATCCTGCTGGGGCTTAGAAAAATTGGTCATTTCTTCATACCGTGACTGGAGGCGTCATCACCTTCAGCTACTCCAAGAATAAATTGAACCGGCTCTCTTTAAGCCTCAACCTGGGGGAAGGAATTTGGTACCAACACGATGGGTGTTCACTGTTCAGCTCATTAATTGTTATGATTTCCAAATTTCAGGTTTGCCAACCATTGCATGGATATAGGTCGTGATAAAAACACTACTGTTAGGCCATCACGCTCATTAGATTTCACCACCTGACTTTATAATCTGGGGTTACTTAAAAAATGAGAAATTCTTTAACATCAATCTGATCGACTTTATAATATCTCGCGAGTATATCTCGAATACTTATACTCGAATCGTAAGAGATGAAAATATATCAAGATCTTCGACTAAACATAGTTTTAAATGAGAGTTGAACTCCGAGCGTATTATTATAACGCAAAGAAAACAAAAGTTACAAAAATCATTAAACGCAAGACATCTGCATGCATAAAAGCTTCCGATTCGCCACGGAACAGCAACATTTGATCTGCTAACTTCGTCAATATATTTCTAAAGGGTTTTCCCTGCTCCAGTCTCAACTTTAATTAGAAGATTGATATTTTTCTTAAGAGCTACAATAATGAAACAATAATACCGGAGATAGCGTAATGTCTGAACTTGTAACGGCGCGGGTTCAGTTCATCTCATTTCCTCCCCGCTTAGAAAAACTTGGGCGCATTCGGCGTCGGGCAACATCTCTTATGCCACAAGGTAATTTTACAAGTAATTAAAGGCAATTACATCCAGTCATTATGGCGCATGGCTCCGAAATATATCTTGTAACTTACTAAACTTCGCTCCGCCAACCTTGTACTTTGAGAAAACACCAGATATTCCTCTCCCAATGAATTCAAGGCGGAAAGAAGAACGTCTCTCGGGATGAATCATTACACGATTGACTTTTTCAAGTTTCTCATTAAGACCCTTAATAAAATTCTGAGGAATTAAAATTTAATTTCTGATTATACCTACAGAGGGTGCCCAAAATCTATTTCCCGATATAGGTACAGACAACTTTTTTTAATTTTGGGAGATAGCTTTCGTCATTGCTGAAAACTGAAAATCCAATTCTTTATTTTTGCCAAATCTTTTTATTATTTAAAATTAAGTAATTATGATTTGTAGGTTGACATAAATCGTTGAATTTGGAATTTCTAAAATTTTCAAAACCTATTAGATCTCAGACTTTTTCCCATAGATTTTGTTTTTATTATGACCCCCATAAGTTTTTTCATGTCATTCGATTTAAAAAATCAATTTAACCGAAAAGCTTTAATTAAAACTAAAATAATAAATAAATTAAAAAAGAAGAAAATGTTTTCTCACTGTTCTTTTTTTCGAAAATATATAAGAATGACAGCCGTAATAAAAAGAATTGACTCTGACAACTCTTTTTGAAAATGTTTAAGATGTCAAATCGATAGCTCCTAACAACTTATGTTAACCTAATAGAAAATTAGTGGGTTCTATTTATAGGCCTTTTAGAAAATGCAGATCTCATGCCAAATGAGGAGAAAAACACTGCTGAAGACATGGATGGCCATTTCGCTCTCATGAAGTGAAATCCTCTATACCTTTTGGACAATATCAGTGTATTACTTATTTAGGAAAAATCACAAGGAACTCCGGGATCTGTAAGCAGTAGCGACATCTGTGTTATGACACATCTAACATAAGGAAATCTCAATTTTTCTGTTCTTTCAGCATACTTCAGCAACGACAAAAGCTGCCCTAATTTTCTTTCAGATTACAAAGCATCAGGCAGTATTAAATTCTCCCAAACTTTGCCCAATAAACCGACTACATATACTTAATTAACGTATCTACTTGTAATATTCTAAAAACTATTAAATAAATAAATAAACAAATGTTATTTATAGAGATGTTCACCTCGATTTTCTCTTCAAGTCGAGAAAAAGCGAATCTGTACCTAAGTAAATCGCGACCTCGAATGCGGAAAGACGAGCCTCTCTGAGCCGCTGTGTAAATAGTGCAGAGATTAATCAAGATCGAGCATGGACAGTGGAATTAGCACAGAAGTGAGCGGACCGGCGAGGCTTGTTGACATTTCTATTAGACGCTGTCTTCTTCAGAAGGCAGACGGGCCATCAATTAGTGCTCTCCAGCGGATCCAGTGGCCGCTGCCCAATATCGAGCAAATCACCCGTGTTGTCACAACACCGCTGACGTGAAACACTCGATCCGATAGTCGATGGACGGTATCTGTCACCAGGAGATAGGGTTGGAGATTGGAATGTCAAGCTTTACGAGAGGTAATGAAGATATACTCACATCGCTGGGATTCATCTTGAAAAAAGCTCCTTCCTCCATGCGAAGAATCGGCCTGAAAAGTTACTCCTTATTATCAGGGATGTGTGACGGCTAGTAGACTTAAGAAAACCAAAACCCATGCAGTTAAATTTCTCTTGGAATTATTTTTATAGGTAGGTATTCAAGAGGAGACCTTGACCTTATATTAATTAAGTTTATGACAGAGCGAAATTAGCCAAAAGTATTTTTTTTAAGTTGTTAAGTTGTTTAGGCGTAAATAGGTATAATTAGGTACCTTTTTATAAATTTGTATTGAGAAATTTGGCAATTTCCTAATGGATATTTATACCTACTTATGGGACTTTGATTTTAAAAAAATACAAACAATTTAATTCTACCTATACTCGGACGACATATGGCTCTAAGAAAGAGGTATCTATATAGGTAAATTTAGAAGCTTTATTATCTTTTTAACAACGATTTTCCTCCATTTTCGAACTTATTTGATTGTTTTCTCTTGTCTCTAAATTTTTTTTACAACAGCACCTTTTTAGTCACGAATTCTCATATAAAACTTACCTTTCAGCATCCGAAAATGGGCTATAGGTACCTACCTAAAAGGTAAAGAGTGGTATAATAGAGTGAGTGATTTTTTGCCATGCAGCAATAACGAAAATGCAAGGAACTATTGAGCTGATGGTATTGGTAACTGGTGCCGAAAGGGATAAGCATTGGTTATATCTAATAATTATTAGGTACCATAGCTTATCTAATATTCTAAAGGGAGCTTGTAAAAAAGAACTGACAGACAAAGCACCCATGCATGCACAAGAACGATTATTGTATATGATATTGACAAAGAAACCATCGTGGTTGGATGACAGGAAAGGTATTTTTGGATCAATAAAAAAATGCTTTTCGCGACTTCCCGAAAAAAGGTTTTCTTTTGCATGATGGATGGATTCTCGCTAGGCTAAGCAAGAATGTTTTAGCTTACTTTTTGGGAAATACAATCAAAAATGATTCGAGGCCTGCCTGAACGGGTTCTGAATGTTATCTCTTTTACAGAAGTCACACAGTGACTTGAAGCTTTTTTTTACTTTAGCTTATAAGTAGATATAAGTAGTGTTAGAAAGATTGCGAGCGAGGACGACTGAGCGGCCGTCTAGCAACCGGGGAAGCCCAGGATTTGCTGGATAGTGGATACCGCTGGCCTACACCCGCGGTGGGCTGCGGGCAGCGCCGAGCTGAGGTACCGGAGGCAGTCGTCGCAACCGTGAGCTGCGAGCGAGACGTGATCTGATCTCTTACTGAAACTCTGCGACGCAATACCATACTCGTATCAAAATAAACTCCTTGATTTTCTCATTTTGTTGTTGTCCCTACCGGACCCTCTTAGATATTTATTTTCTCATTCCTTAACAGTAGGTACTTTTAAGATTCATCTGCGCAAAATTATCAGTCCTTTAGGTTATGTATTGAGGGGGGGGGGGGGGGAACTCCAATTATTATTCTCCAGATCGAGTCCCAAAAAACGAACCAACGGGAAAAAACTTATCGTCTTCAGAGCAGTTAAAAATTGCAAATTTACTGCGAGATATAATTTGGGTGCTAAAATTTAAAAGACATGCACCATGCAGAAAGTATGGCAGGCTGTAGTTATAAAGGGTACCACCAACGTTCTACAGCACATTCCCGAGTAAAAAATATGACGATTTAACCAAAATTGTCCATGTTCAAAATGGTACCCTTTTCAAGATATATATACATCAGCCCTTAAACGGGGATCAACCAAAAACACGTTTTCCAGAATAAGTCAAAAATTGAGAAACTCCAAAATTGCACCGCCTATTACTATTGTTAATAGCAATAAACTGGCGTAGTTTTACAAACATTGACGTACAGGGTGTTCCTGGTTTCGATGTCGCGTCTCACTTTTTACTCCAAAACTTTATATCCGCACGCCACTGATTGATTCTCTATTTTTTGTTCAAAGGTTAAAGTATTACCAAACTTTTTGCCTTTTTGTAAAAGTTTAGTATCTTTTGCATGGTTATTCTGTAATTAATTTTATATGATGGACCTACACACTACTGAAAACGTATTTTTATGGAAATTACCTAAATATTAATTTCATCAATAACGTTTCACCACAGATTCCTGAGTAAAAAATAGGTATGCCGATTTAACCGAAATTATTTATGTCAAAAACTATCCCCTTTTCAAGATACCCCTAAAGAGGGTCGACCGAATACCTACAAATTTTCCAAATAAGTAGGTAAAAGATTATTTAAATGAAAAACTTTAGTCTCACCACCTATACGATTATTTTCAAGGTATATAGGGAGATTACATGCGGATGCCGATAAATTAGTGCATCAGTATTTTATATTCAAAAGGAGGTTTTCTGCTGCATAGAGCGAGCTGCTAGGCTAGATTGAGGTTTCGAAAATTCATGAACTTATTTCAGAACTGATCGCCGGGGAAAACCCCGATTACTTAATAATAGTATCACCTACCGGTCTTGAAACTTGAAATAAATTAACATCTCATGCAGCCTCTTCTAAAACCTGACTGAATACCTGAATATAAAAAATATGTAGGTACCTACCTACATGAGAAAAATCAATTTAAAAGTTTAAGAAATGTCTCCTTTATAGCAGAAAAGGGTTTTAAAATTACATCCGCACCTACGCCGCTGTCACCTCACGTCGAGCCTCCATGCACCAGGCAGCGCCGGAAGCAACAAGTAAAACCCAATGCTGACCTACTAGAACTAGGACATAAGGGCGTATTTACACTCAAACTTCCCCGTATCATACCGGCAATCCATCAACTCACCTTTATTAATAAGATTACCTAGAGAAGAGCCGGTGGGAGTGTTAGATTTGGCCAATGGGAACGACGCTCACCTGCCGGTCGATACGAGGTGGGGTCGCACCTGCGCCAGGTAAGGAGCCGTCGGAGGCGCCGCGGACCAATCAGCTTCCTTGCACACCTGCCTATCGGTGGGCGCCAATAAGCGATGGGTGAGAAATGAACCATCCATGGAGAGCCGTTCACTGTACCTACTTACCTATAGTACCTGTCCATAGGGTTAGGGATATTAACATGCTTTAACGAATTTTTTCAACTTGTTCACGCGATAAATATAAGTATCCCACTTACCTATACTTATTCTATTATCTTAGAAATACCTAGATACTATACTTTGCACCTATAACAACTATAGCTATTGGTAGGTAGATATGTAAAAGAAAAGATTCTATAGTGATTTTTGTTTTATTTTTTTAAGTACCTAGATATGAAAACTAAAAAATCCACGATCAAAGCCCTTTTTTATTTCAATTTTATTCACTATAGTAATAGGTGTTTTAATTTTTTAACTTTCAAGAATACCCATTAGACACGTTTTAAACAAATTTTCTCATAGTTATGGGCTCCATTTTAATTTTTTTTTGATCCTAGAACAATGACGGAGAGAAATAACACGTCGAGCCGCAATAGCTCATTCTTCTATCAGGTTCAGCTCTTTACACCTCGTAGGTACCACCACGTATTTCAGACTTCTTTCATGCCCATAAAATTGGCTATGGTATACTCAAAAGTTCAATAAAACAACGATCAGTAGGTCAATGAATAGGTATATATTTTTTCTTTCAAAAATAGGAATATTGTCGACCGCGGTTTCGGGCGTTAACCCATCTTCAGGACAATTGTCAGTTTACAAGAATCGCGGTCCACACATAAAAAGTGATTCACCGGGGGTTTTAAAAAGTTTTTAATGACGTATTTATATTTGTAATTGTTCTTCGGAAGTATTTTCGAAACCTTATTTAAAGGTTTTTAATCTTATGACCACGTGTTCTTACATTTTTACATCCAGCGTAGAGGCCTAGTCTTTATAGCATGAATTGTAAACTATTTATGTGTGGATCGCGATTCTTGTAAACTGACAATTGTCCTGAAGATGGATTAACGCCCGAAACCGGTCGACAAGATATTCCTATTTTTGAAAGAAAAAATATATACTCATTGACCTACTGATCGTTGTTTTATTCTTTCATGTCGTATAGAACACCGCATCACTTTAGGTGTACGGGGAACAGCATTCCAAAGGTTCTCTGGAATTTTTCTATAAATCTAAACCTGGAGTTATTATTTGTAGGTATACAAAACTGAATTTGTTTAATGTTAAAACCCTAATAGGTATGGCCCACTTACAAGTTTCCAGTCTTTAGGTAACCCATGCTTAGACTCGGATTTACAATAATAATGCTGTTAGCTATTATGCAAAAGAATGCACAACAAGCTATAACTCAGCGAACAGGGTTTTTCCGGAATATTAACTGTAAACGGTGTGCCTATAATAACTGAAGACAACACCATGTTTTCTGTCATGCACTCCCGAATTAACGGGTATAACTATAGAAAACGGTTGAAAATGCAGCAAACGGATTTACCTAAGCGTGTGTCCCTCGTTTTTCGAGCTCTGTTTTATGCAAATAAAAATTTTCTATTGCAGGGTTAATATGGATCTCTATATATAAACATGCATATAAAAATGGGGATGAGGCAGGATGTGCAACAACGAGTTTCCGGCTATCTCCATCCGGTCATCAGGTGAGTCAAATGAGTCATTTCTGGAATCTCAGTACCTATAGGTAAGTCAGATGAATCAAGAAATAGTCTATACAGAGGGTGTCGCTAAAAGGTACCATACGAACGCTCTATCACAGATTCCTGAGTAAAAAATATGCCGATTTAACGGAAATTATTCATGTCCAAAAAGGCACCCTTTTCGAGATGAAGCCCATAAAAGAGGGACAATCAAAAACGCGTTTTCCAGAATAAGTCAAAAATGGAGCTTACTATACTATTGTGAAAACTAATAAACTGACATAGTCTTGCAAACATTGACATACAGGGGGTTCCTGTTTTTGATGTCACTTTTTACTCCGGAACTTTTTCATCCGCAGTCCGCACGCCACTGATTTATTCGGTATTTTTTATCAAAAGGCTTTAAGTTTTACTAAACTTTTTGACCTGTTAAAAATATGCCCCCATTTAACCGAAATTATTTATGTCCAAATTGGCTCCCTCTTCAAGATACAACCCTTTAAAGAGGGTCAACTGAATACACATTTTCCAAAATAAGTAAAAAAATAATTAAATCTATTAAATCTAATTCTCAAGGCCAATAAATGAGAAAAAAATCGTTTCGATGAAATAAAAATTATTATTTTAATTAAAATATGAGCAGATTTTCACAAACATATACGTTTTCGTGGTGCAAGTCCATCATTAAAAATTAATTATGAAAAAAAACAATGCAAGATACAAAACTTTTAGAAGAGGACAAAAACTTTAGAAATACTCACGGCTTTTTGGACAAAAAATACAGAATCAATCAATGGGGTGCGGATGAAAAAGTTCTGGACATCATGCAAAAACAGGAACGTCCTGTATGTCAATGTTTGCAAGATACTGGTTTCAACAATAGAAGTTGGTGCTGAAATTTTGAAGTTTCTCCAGTTAATCCGCTTTTGACGTATTCTGGAAAACGTGTTTTTGATTGACCTCCCCCCCCCCCCTTTTAAGTACTGCATCTTGAAAAGGTTACTTTTTTGGACATAGAAATTACAGTTAAATCGGCATAGGTATATTTTGTACTCGGGAATCTGTGGGTAGAGCGTTGGTGGTACATTTTAGGGACACATGTGTATGTATAGGCTACCTTAAAACTTAAACATAGGTATACTATGATTTTTATAGGAAGGCAAGAGTCTGGGCGTGAACTACGCATCTTGCCGGTTTTAATTGTTCCACCCATTGAACTGATAAACGCTGTTCCACCATAACAGACTAGAAATAACATCAGTGGCGCCGCGCACATAATAAAAAATATTTTATATTTTTAATATATTTTAAATGTTTAGGTATAAATGATAAGTAATTATCAATCTTCAATTAAAAAATCAATATGGACATCTACGTTTAGTATTCCAATTTATATGAATTAGTCTCGGTTAAATTATTTCGAATTTATTTAAGATAAGGTACCTGTTAGGGAATCTGTACATCGTCTGACAACTATGCAGTAAAATTCTACTATTATTCAGCCGACCAACAGATATAGTAATAAAGCTGCGCGGAAATTATGGGATGGGCCTAGCGTACCTGTCACAAAGAACGTTTCACAGTGTAACAAGAGTCGGTAGTGTAGAACAATTTCCGCTGTTGCCAGATTTTAAATCTGATCTTGAAAAATAAAGACTGTTTTTTTACTAAAATTACAAATAAATTTGTAATGTAAGAGAGTAGTAAGTAAGTTCACGAGACTCGTAAAAGAAAAGTAGTTTTACGAAATCATAACTTCGTGCTTGAGGTAGGTAACAAATCAGAATTGTTAAATTTTGTATAAAACAAAACGAACTGTCATGATTTTGTGAAACTATTTAGGTACCTACACGCATTTCAGGAGCCTTGTGTTATTATAGTAGGTAAGTGGTATAAGTACCTATAGATTAGGAGATTTTCCGTGACAAACGATTAGGCATGCTTCTTAAATTTGCCAGCCTATTAACATTTCCACTGCACTGCATGATCTCCAAGGGTTACCAAGCAGCAGGAAAGATAATTTAATTTCGGTACTGTCTTATCTTATCAGCATTTATAAAAAACGTATTGTTTATAAATTGATTAATAGAGGTGTTTTTGAGTCATTAATTCGGTAAGCCAAGCAAAGAGAGCGAAAGGAGCGTTCAATAATAATTTTGTTATCTTTCTGCTATCGGATCGTACTGTCAACTTTACAACCCAGCATTTCTCTATTCAAATAGTGCAGCGAGGTTCAAAAATATGGAGCTAAACCACGTGCTCGTGAGTTGTTAATTATGGCGACCAAATCTTCATATATTAAAAATAAAATACTTTCTGGCCAAAGTCGTGAAATTATTAATAATGTTTTCATGTATTTTGCTAATGAAAAAGTGAATGGTGGGCCTGTTATAGCAATCGAGAAGGTACAAGAACACGTGTCCTCGGCAACAGGGGTAAGTTTGAGATCAGTGAGAAGAATTATTATTGGTGAAAGTAAACAAGTCGGTATTAAATCGCCCAGTACAAAAAGGGATAGACCTGCATCAAAAACCGACCTCGATGGTTTTGATCAAGGATTGTTGCGAAGAATAACTCATAATTTTCACGTGACTGAAAAAACAACACCGTCCTAAAAAAATAACTCAGAAATTTGGTGAAGATAGTGGGTACACTGGGTCAAAAGAAAGCATAAGGCGCATTATCCATAAATTAGGGTTCCACTGGTGCAAAACAAAAACTAATCGATGTTTATTGATGGAGAAGCAGGAAATACGTTTCTTGCGACTTCAGTTTTTATAAGAAGTATGAGAGACTATAGGTCTGAAGGAAGAAACATTGTATATATGGATGAAACATATATTCATGCTTCTCACACCCATAAAAAATCATGGAACGATGATACGTCTCTAGGTCTGAAACAACCTGTCTCAAAAGGACAACGACTTGTCATCATCCATGCCAGGCGGAGAGAATGGCTTCATACCCAATGCATATGTGCGCTTTAAATCAAAAACAAAAGCTGGTGATTATCATGATGACATGAATTTTACAAATTACAAGAAGTGGCTAGAGACACAACTTATCCCAAATTTACCAGCCCGAAGTGTACTCGTCATCGATAACGCACCATATCATAACGTGCAAGTTAATAAGGCACTAACCTCGATTAGTAAAAAGGCAGATAAGCAGCAATGGTTGTGGGATAAGCAAATACCTTTTGACAAAGGTCTATTTAAGCCGGAGCTCTATAATAGATTAATTAAGTTAAATAAGCCTATCCACAAAATGTTCCAGATTGACCAAATTTTACAGCTGCATGGCCACAATGTCTTACGTCTTCCGCCGTACCATCCAGACCTTAACCCAATCGAGCTAGTGTGGGCGGATATGAAACATTATGTTGCAGAAAAAAATGTTACACACGATTATCTACATGTTCAAAACTTATGTGACGAATTTGTCGCAGCCTACACAGCTGAAAAGTTGTCAAATAAGTGCCGTCATGCCAAGAAATTTGAAGAAGAGCTTATGGACAAAGAAGGTGCCATGGACATTGTGGTGGAGAATTTAGTTATTCAAATGGGAGGCGTCGACGATGACGAAATACCGAAAGTGACGACAGTAGTAGTGATAATGAACCGCTATCAGATGCAGATAATTGCATATCGAAGACGGGCTAGAAAATACGTAGGTGAATTTGAATTAGAAATAATAATTTTTGTATTGAGTAATCGTTGATTCTCCTAAGTCGATTGAGCTATAATCTTTTTTTTATTGAAAATGCACATGCACTGCAGGGAAATCCCTATGACGCTCTGGGAGCCTTGCATGAACGGAGATATCGATTCACGTTGGCCTTGAATCTCTGTAGGTTGTATACTTTGGGAAACACGCTCTTTGGAATGCTATTCCAAAGTGATGCGGTTCTATACATAAAAGAAGTCTGAAATAGGGTGGTACGAGGTGTAACGAGCTAAACCTGATACGGATGAGCGTCTGCGGCTCGACGTGTATTTCTGCCCGGTCTTATTCTTGGTGGGATCAAGCATCTGAATTGCTATACTAAATTAATCATTTTTTACTTGAGAATAAGTCTTTTGAAAATTTTGAAAAATATGAAAATAAATTCACAAGCTGGTGTTACCAGCAGTGACTCACTAAAGTAATAAAATTCCGTATTTTAACATTAATTACAGAACATTCATTTTTAGTCAAGAACTTTGATACTCAGTGCATCGACCACAGGCATGTTATCGTGTAGTGTATCGATAAGGCCATCTTATCTGATGTGTCGACCTGTCCAGGATTCAATTTGGGCTGTGTGCATCTGACGTCGGCTATCCTCATTACTTCCGCCCACTTACATTCAAATACCCAATAACAGGGATTGTGTTGGAAAATGGGTGTTATCATTAAATTTCCGCGCAGCTTTATTACTATATCTTTTGGCCGTTCACGGTATAATATCGATTGACCACACACCTGAAGACAGGCTGGAAGGGTGAAGGTGAAAGAGACAATATTCAGTACCTATGCGGAAAAAAAACTAAAATAGTAGATACGTACTTATTTTACTGGCAAGCAATATATTAATAACAAATTAATAACAATAATATATTAATCAATAAAACACATGATAACAAAAACATCGGTACCTATACACACGACACGATGACAGAAACCACCTATTTTAAATAAATATACGACACGAGCTAAACAGTACACACCACTGACTTTTTACCTGTTCGATGAACGGCGGAGTTACTCTTATCAGCCTTATCTGGTTGGTTGTTTTTTTTACGCGGACACCGACTAACATTGTTGATATTGGACAATAAACATTTATGGATTCGGAGCCCAATCTGCGCACCAACCAATTCTCGTCAAACTCTCGCCTTCCTATAGTATTCATGCTGTATACTTATTAGTTATTAGTTATTACCTTATACCTATAACTCCTGCGCGATACGTCCCGAACTCTAATTATATTTAATTAGAAGAAGTTTAGCAAGTTGCTGAAAGGTATAAAAATGTTCTGAAAAAAGGTAATTTTTATTTGTAGGTATAGTGAGTCGGAAAACACCCTAATTTTTTCAGACGCAACGAAACCACTTTCCCTCCCCGTTTTTGTGGGTGCTGAACACGATGGCGTAGGGTAAATTTCTTTATCGGGTTGCGTTCACCCCCCCATCGGCCAAAAACCACCCCCTTTTTTAAAATCTCCGTTTTAATGCCCCTAGGTCGGAAAAAACCGCGTGCAACGTGCAACTCGCTTCGGGGGATGCCTTGTATATAATGACAACTGCTGTTATCCTACGCCCACCCCCTTGGCCAAGAACCACCCTCCAAGTTGTTGAATTTTTTTTTCTTATAATCCTAAATATTTCTGCATTCCCCCGTTATCGAGGATGGTAACACACGTAGGTAATTGGTAACCATCTTACACCTCTACCACCCGTTTTTATTCCCCCAAGTCGAAGAAAACACCTTCCAAGGAGGTTGAAGATGTGTTTTCTTATTAATCGGTCAACCGGCCGCATATACCCCCGTTTTCAAGACTGCTGAACACGATGGTCACTACCTTAGACCTCTACCACCCCCCTAAATTGACAAAATCACCCTCCATGGGGCTTGAAATTTTTTTTTAATATTAGTTGGAAATTTTATTTTGTATCATCCCTATAATTTAACATGCTTTCTATTGGAAAAAATATGGAGACAATGCGTTTCTGTTACTCTTATTATACGTCGGGAAATGATACTTTGGATTTTGTCAATTTAGGGGGTTGGTAGAGGTCTAAGGTAGTGACCATCGTGCTCAGTATCCTTGAAAACGGGGGTATGCGACTCATGATGCTAAGAAAAAAAAAACATTTTCAACCCCCTTGGAGGGTGGACCTAGGGTGACAGGAATGCAGTTGTCATTAGATGCGATGCAAGGCATCGCCAGAAGCGAGGTGCACGCGTTTTTACCGACCCAGGGGCATTAGAACGGAGATTTTAAAAAAGGGGGTGGTTTTGGCCAATAGGGGGTGAACGCAACCCGATAAAGAAATTTGCCCTGCGCCATCGTGTTCAGCACATTCGAAAACAGGGGGGGGCGAGGATAGGGATTTTGTTGCTCTTGAAAAAATTCGGAAATTTCGCGTTTTTTCCGATTCATAGACGCCACTAGTAGTTTAGGTAGGTTAGGTATACAATAGTTGACTAAACTGATTTAATTATTAAACTATAACACTTCTAGAAATTTTCTCCCTAAAATATAAGCAACAGTCAATTTTTATTTGTTTCCTGATGATGTAAATTTGCTGGTTTTAATGTGTTTGTTCTGGTTTTTTTATTGACTTAAAAATTCACAATGCCGTGAAAGTGGCTGCGTTTTTACCCTAGCCGCGGATTCTTCCATATGAGACCGACAGCGGGATTCTCCAAACGTAAGTAATTAACAATTTATAAAGTAAATCCCTTATTTGAGGCTTAAACACGTGTTACTGCCCGAAGATATTGGACCAATTAATACTCGAAAAGCACGAAAATCTCCCTCGTATTGGTCTTTTTATTCCAGTGCAGGATTTTCCGCGCGGATATTGGCTTTAAAATTAATCGATTTAATAATTCTACTACTGTTATAATGAATTTGTATAGGACAGGTAATATTTATAACCCCCGGTTTCTCAGTTTAATAAAATCTAAAGGCTTGACTCCTTTTTATTATTCAAATTGTTTTATTGCCCGCAATAAAAGCTCAGATAAATTTCCCAAGTTTTATTAATATGAAGCCGATAGAAGGGTTGCTAATGTTTCAGGTTCTCATTTTTACACCGGTTATGAATTTGAATACCTAACTTTTAATATTTATTATACCTATATACTAGACGACGGGCAAATTATTAGGGAGAGGGGAGAATTCACAGAGGAGGAACATCCAATAAAAAATTATCCTTATTTATTTTCGCTCTTGCATAACTTTCGACAGAAAGCTTTTCTTTTTTCCCATACCTTTTATTAGACCTTCAAATTTTCATGTACAATGATGTTATTGATTTCACAATCTTCTATAAACGCAAATATGACCTTACGATGTTTTTTCCCTTGAATCGATGTGACCATCATCTTAAAAGTCAGGTTTGTTCGTTGTTAGGATCTTGGTCCAGAAAAATTCCAATTATCTGATCCCCTCACAAAAGGATTTCTGTAAGGAATCGATCGATGATTTTTTCACTGGAAGAGAATCTCTTCTCAACAAGTCTTAATTGTTTCTTTGGGAAAAAATTCGCACAATGGTTTCATACATGCGAAACCATTTCGAATTGAAATTCGTTAATTTATCATTCTTGAAGGTGTGAACAGATAGTAGATAGTAGATACCTTGTCCAAATGGAACACATATATATTTTTGTTCTTTTCTTTTTCCTCCCACATCTTCTTCTTGACATCCGGTTTTTTCATATAGTGTGTTATGAATTCGTTTGCATTTGACTGGAACGATCTTCTATACGCGTACGATGGATTTTCCCCATCAATCGAATTTTGTGTCTTTAATTGAGCGTCCCGAGGTCGCATCATCTTGAGTGAGGCCCACTTATTGACTTCAAACATTCAAACAAAGAAGTATCAGCCTCCCAATAAATTTCGTCTCACTCATCTTGGTCGTACACTTCTTCAAATTAAGAAGTTCTATCACAGCACTATAAACTCAATGTTTTCTATGCATGTTGATGGAAACTAAGTTCCAGCAACTCATCAGTTTAAGCAACTATATCCACGCGCTGCTTTTGGAATGGAGGAAGTATCTAAGGGGGTTGAAGAGCAATCCGATCATCCGTACTAAATCTTGCCATATGGTATGACACTCCATGTATGGAGCAGGTTTTTTAAATGGTGGCGAGTTGGATTGCCAAAGGAAATCCGAGCAGACAACGTACTTATTTCTTCCAAATACATCTTGCTTTATGTATGGTGAAATGCTCTTTGTATCGCATGTACCTAGAGAATTCCGTTGTAACTGCTGGAGTAATTCCCTCTAGTGTACCTGCATAGGGAATCTTTTCATAGTGTCAGTCACCTTATGGGATTTGTTAAGGTTGGGTTTTCTGATGGGGATATACTTTTATTGTTTTGGGGAAGTTAGTGGATCCTTTCATCATCTTTTCTAATTGATGTTGAGGAGATGCATTATGGGTTTATGAATGATGGCGTTGGAGACTCTTTGGATTGGAACTAGCACTAACGGTTTGTTTTTTAACTAAGTAATCGCAGTACTGGCGGTTTGTTAGGATGATGGTGCGGTGGCTTGAAAATTAGTCTTGCGGCATATGTTATAGGGAAAGCTATCTTGTATGGATCCCCAGGAAGAGGTTCAGATGTCTGCTCTAATAGGCATGCAGGCTTTCGGTTGGGCTGATTTAGAAGCGGCTATAAAGCTATTCTTTTCTTGGTGCTGTTTTTGCAATAATATTCAGATGACGCACATCAGTTTTTGATGCGGGAGGCATATGCTCTGCAGAAATTGTCAATTTTGACCCCATCTTGCTTATGTAGGTACCTTATAGATACGCGATAGTATTTTTTCCTGATCACCCTATTCGAAACTATTTATGGAGTTTTCAGTAAGTCCCTTCTTTTTAGGCAGTCAGTTTTTAATTATTTTTGGCGGGGTAACCAATTTAACTTGGAGTCGACAGTTAGCCCTAACAATTTGTGCTCTTTTCAAGTTGTCATGCAGTCCCTTCTAGCGCTTTTTTTTTTAATTATTTTATTAAACATTAATCGCAGCGTCTCTGCTGGAGAGGCGTATTATACCAAACAGAATGAATTTATTAATTTCGACTTTGATCAGTGCCTTGATTGTCGTTTACAAATAAACCTTTCCCGCACCATAATTATATAATTTTATCTCCCTTAATTTGAACACTACCGCAATCAAACAGTGATATTAGTAATATAAAATGTTGAAATAAGAGTTTTTCTCCTGCTTAAGTCTAATGAAGGAATGTTGATATTTGGAATGAAACAATATTAAAAGGCTCTTTGTAAACAGTCGATAATGCGAGAGTAAGGGGGATGCTTCTATCTTTCACCCTCGTCCTTCAAAATGTGTCTACATTGATCAAAATTATTCAGACAGTTTAATCGTATTATTATACTTAGATACATGTATCTTTTCTTATATCTTTAATTCCCCGTTTTTGTATTTTTATATACCTAAGTAGAGAAAAATGAAAAAAATCCTCTTAAGCCCTCGGATGCTCATGCACAGGTTTCCTAATGCAGGGGCGTATAATTATTGTATATCGAAGAGCGCTTTATAAAATAAAATAATTAAATTGCGAGCGTATGAATCTGCACGCGATAGAGGTGTAGTGTGAAGGTAGCCTATATAGGGAGGCCGGTAATTGCATATACATGAGGGAATTTAATATTAATTTCTGATTATACTAAAACGAACGACCGCAATGCTTTTATACTGCGATCCACGCGGCTTAATAAGACCTGTAATCTGGACTCATATGGAAATAATCAGCGATATTACGGCTCCGGTGCCAGCCGTGGTCCCGCTCTTCCCGTACTTGCGCTGTCATTTCGGGCTTTTACATGTAAATTTTTAATTTCGACTCGAGGTCAGATGAAAATTTAAAATTGAATAGCATGACACGTGTTTCTAATATACACCCAAATTGAAACGTTTTGTATCGCGGGCTCTGCTCCTAATCTTTTAATAAATCTGGAAAACCGCAGATGCCTTCAAAACCGTGCATACTCTGGAAAATTTTCGACGTGTATTCTCGGCGCGTTTACCGAAATGCTGAAAGTGATTATTCTGCTCCCCGCATCACTCTGACTCTGAATCCAGAATCTCAATCAAAACATACGTCTCAATTGTTAATATTAATGTATAACGGATTTACGTTAACAGGTTTGCCTCTAAATTAAGTACCCAGTCCCAGACTCAATTAATCAATTGTTTGTTAAATTAATACTTAAAGTTATTTTCACACACTATAGAAAACTAAAGACATGTTTTTTTTTGTGTTGTAACTTTTTCGTACCTTCTGGTCTGGCAACCATTTCTTGATTGAATATCTCAAATTCAGCAACAAAAAATATTTTTAGTTGCCCTTTTAAAATTAAATTAAATTAAAAATAAATTATTCGTCGAACGGTATCGAGGTACTAATACTTGAAAAACTTGCAAATAAGAATCCGTTTGATCTCGATCACATAAAAATCTTTATACCTATCTCATTAGAATTTAATTTTATATCACATTAGTATTATAAATCCCCGATAATCCACGACCGAATCTCAAATTACTACCCCATTCAATCCAAAATAACTCCCTCTATATGAGTCACCTACCTCACAATATCAACACAATGTGTAAATATGATTTGCAATGCACCGCTACTATATCGTTCCCGATCGCAGGTCTAATCCGCTGCATTACGGTGTGTTGACTGTGCGCCGGGGGCTGATCGGGGGAGGAGGGGAGGGGGCGCTGTGAGGGCGAGGGGGATAGGTGGACGTCAGTCAGCATCCCTCGGCTGTCAGGCGGGTTTTCATTCATCATACGGCCCACCGCCGAAGCATCCTGTTCATCGCTCACGTTCGACAAACTCCCGTGATAACGGTCCAAGTAATACAGCGCCACGCCAGGTCCAGCCGTAGACAAGGGTTAGCTGGGGGGGTAGTAATGGACCGGCGGGGATGCAGAATCGGTTAGGGATGGTGCCTGTTTATACTTCGTAATAGTCATAAAGTGAAATTTCGTTTTACCATGTTGACTTTCTCCTACCTACCTACTTACTTGCAGCATGCCCTCCATAAAAGATGATGGAAATATACTTTGAGTTTTGAGTAGGTATACATACAAGAAAAACTCTTATATCAATTCTTTGGATAGCGAGTTTTACTTTATACCGTATCGTTTTCCATCACTTTGTCACGACCATGCAGCTGAAAACTTGGGATTCTTTCCTCTGGGGGGTCAATTTGTCAAAGTAAATTTGCTCCTTGACGTGAGCAATATTCGCTACCAGATTTACTTACCTACTTACCTATTATACAAGATACAAGCTTTACTTATACTTATGACATTTGAAACTAAAAACTCTCAGCAAGATGACATTCCTGCAATTTCCTACATTATTCAACTATCTGATTGCTCGGATGTACGCCTAAGGATACGCGAGCCATGGGAGGCTCGCCCAATTATGACTGTAGCAGGTGAGATTTCCCCCAGCTCCCCCATTGAGAAAACTCTGAACATTAATCTTCTTTGCATCGCCAAAGAGTGTGAAGATGTGCCCAGAGTATAGGTGTACATATTCTTATTGAAACTCTTAGATTTTTTGTTCTTAACAACTGCAGGAAATATTTTAGTGCATGATGATCAGAATCGGTCTTGATCTGGTAGTCTCGGTTTTGGTCTTTCAAGAACACCAAGACCCAGAACAAGAAACAAACGTCGAGCCTTTGATGATCAAAACGACCAAAACCAAGACTGCGAGAATCAAACTAAGTCTGCTCGTGCAAGAACACTATAGGTATACCTATACCAAGAGCGAATGAGCAAGATCTTGCTTCTGCGTATCACTAAAATTAATAATTCTCCACACTGCATGGGCGTCCATGAAATAACGTCCACGTGAAGGGTTTTATAGTTAGGGCCGCGGTGACAAAAGTGCCTTGCAACTCCCAAACGGATGAGAAGCACGGTTTTGTATAGTTCGAGTGTCGTTCTCGAAATCCGTATTGTCGAGTAGGGGTCTGGCGTTCGGCGTTGGGCGGCTATAGTATTTTTTCCGAATTTTGCCCGGCGGTTCCAAAAATTATTTCCCAAACGGATGAAAATTACTCGAGGGCATCTACGCAAACCCCCAATTACCGGAAAAATATTTTCATCCGATTTGATATTTGCCGTAGCCTGCAGTACAATTAAATTGACCCAGACTCAATTTGGAATTACTTTATCAAATTTGGCCCATTTAAATTTTGGAAAATTGTTACAAAGCGATCGCGATACATAGAGCAAAAAATTTTTTTTTACATATTCTCAGACACGAACTATATCTCCCTGCCAAATTTCAAGTTCAAATGAGGAATTTTTCCCCCCCTTTTTTCCATTTTTTTAGAGCTTCTGGAAGAGCTCTTTGCAAATATCAAATCGGATGAAAATATTTTTCCGGTAATTGGGGGTTTTGCGTAGATGCCCTCCAGTAATTTTCATCCGTTTGGGAAATAATTTTTGGAACCGCTGGGCAAAATTCGGAAAAAATACTATAGCCGCCCAACGCCGAACGCCAGACCCCTACTCGACAACACGGATTTCGAGAACGACATTCGAACTATACAAATCGTGCTTCTCATCCGTTTGGGAGTTGCAAGGCACTTTTGTCACCGCGGCCCTAACTATTAGGGCATTTCAAAGAGAATCGTCCAGAAAAAACCTCAGGTTGAGACGGTATATGACGATGTTTTTTACTTGAAGATTTAGTCAGAATGTCTTTTTATCTTTATATCCAAATGTGTTGATTAAAATTGCGTAGATAAGCACTTTGAACGTTAAAAAAATCCGCTGTTGAATGCGAGAGCATGCATCACTTCAAAGAATTAATCCCGACACAACATGCGTGATTTTTCCTGTATAGTTTTGAAAGGGGGAAATCGCTCCGGAATCGGAGTTTCGATTGGAGGGATTTTTTGAAAGCGAAGAGTCGGCCGAGGTGTATTCTGCTGGATCAACCTGTACAATCAGACGTCGTTGGTTGCGGGAAACGGCGCGCGATGAGCGATAACCGAAGGAGAGTTGCTAATGCGATCCGAGCTGAAACCTGGAACAATGAGACTCTTTCATTGTTTTTGCTTTGATTCACAAGCGCATCTGACAACCCTTCACGGTTCGCCCTTTTGTTTTTCTTTCGTTCCCATCGCCCGCTCTAACGTTCCTTTTTAATATGATGAATTTAGAGCTTTGTACGGTTTAATTGTTCCACTTTTTACACTTATCTAATTGTATCACCGGCTTCAGGAACAATGCTCTCAAAAGAGTTGTCATAAATCAAACATTCCTGTATTAAATCCTCTATATTGATTTGTTTTAATATTCTAAACACTTTCACTTTTTGCCAAAGTTATGCATCCAAAAAAGAAAGTAAGTACTTATACCTATATATACCTACTAGCTGCCGAATGTAATTTTACAAATTATTTACAGTTACGTTAGTAAGCAGATTCTATGTCACAAAAGTAGATAGTAAAATTCACTTTATGCTTATATACCCAGGTAGCGGAGACACGTCACCATAACGTCAATATTTTGGTGATATTGGTCGTTGACGTCAGCAACTTATATGTGACGTCGAAAAAATGTCGTTTAAGGACCTGATATCTCACGTAATTGAAGTCAACCAATAGAGACGTCGAAAAGACTTGAATTGGCCCAAATTTTATGATGCCACTGTAAGTAACGAGTTCTTAAAGTCGCACGTACGGGTGCATGGAACGTGAGAAAAGAAATTCGGATTTTTTGCACTTTCAACGAGTCAAATGGGAAGATGAAACCAGAGTTACAATAATTCTTCGTTCATAATAGATGAAAAAATATTTTTATACGCAAAATCGACAATAATTGAATTTTTTTATCAAATCAATAAGAGATAATTTTGGTGTATGATGATCGTGATTATGGCCGTAAGTGCGTGTTTTTTCACGCACCAAATTACGGGATTTTTTATCGGTCACAATAGCCAAACTGCTAGAGTTTCGGTCAAACGATCTCTAAAGTGCAGCATGGCTTTGCTTAGTCAGTACTTAGATGGGTGACCAATTATAGTGGTAAAAAAAAAGTTCCGTGACCGATCGTGCTCCGGGAGGTACATTAAAAAGGGGGGTCCCGGCTGCTTCACAGCAGTCGTATAGGTTACGTCAGAGGCCCTTGAGGCTATTTGAAAACTTCTGACACTTGGGCTTTACCACAGCCATACGATATTTATTTATTTACGGGATTTTTAGGTCACTATTACGTGTTTAATTTGTTAGTTTTTATGTCTTTGATCTGCGACATTTCTTCTTCATTAAGACGTCATCATCACGTCACTAAATTCGTCGTTTAAGGGCACTGAACACAATAAATGACGTTATTATGACGTCACTCCTACCAGGGAAGTATAAGATTGTCAAAAGGTATATACCCGCACGCTGAAGGGTTCAGTATGACAAAATTGATATGACGCAAAGATATCCGAAGAATCCTCTAGAAAGATGTTTTCGTCCGCAAAATCGACAATAATTTAATTTTTAACAAATTAAGAGAAAATTTTGGTGTATAATGAATGTCACTCATTTTGACGGCCTAAAGTAGGTAGGTATAGGTGTTTTTTTAATTTAAAAATTACGGTTTTTTATGTCACTAT
Source organism: Malachius bipustulatus (assembly GCA_910589415.1). Taxonomy (NCBI): domain Eukaryota; kingdom Metazoa; phylum Arthropoda; class Insecta; order Coleoptera; family Melyridae; genus Malachius; species Malachius bipustulatus. Next base: position 55,609,732 of record OU342633.1, read on the forward strand.
TACGTGTTTAATGTGATTAGTTATTTCGTCTTTAATCTGAGACATTTTTCGTCATTAAGACGTCATTATCACGTCACAGATTCGTCGTTCGACATCACAAAATAGCAAAACCTCTGCTACCTCGGTATTTGCGATTTATTATCGATCAAGAAAGGATATTACGCAAAGATATTTATGAAGAATTCTTTTTATTAAGGAGAAGTAGACGATCGACCTGAAAATATACCAATAAATCTATTCTTTTAAGTCATCATCAAGATGTGAATTAGACTTCTAAGAAAATTAGCAAATTTGGAGAGTTGACATTATATATTCCAGGATCAAAATTGTAGATATACTTACCCGCTAGAAAGATCGTTTTGACTTGATAGACTTATTAATTTTAGTTATTCATAATATGATCTTTGTATTTGACCATTAGATACTTATTTAACGCCCTTGAACCCATTTTTTGACGCTGCTTTAAAACGGTAATTGCGTGGTCGTAAAGGGACCCCGAGGAGTCCCTGAAGATGTGCTCGAAACATTACTGGATTATCCAGAAATCATCACCTATCTCAACTTCAAGATTTTTTAATTGGTTAAGATGAAGCATCAGGTTGAGGTGATCAATGCAGTAAAAAACACCTTTGATAGAACTGATAGAGCAAATGCTACATGAACTTCATCGATGGATCATGTCACGAGGTTGATTTATACGTACAGACCCATAATAATTGTAAGGCTTATTTTTCTGTATGAAAGTGTGTTAATTGATATAAGACGAAAGTAAATTTAATAAGCCATATACAGGGTGCACCATGTATCCTTCTCTATATTGCTATCTCCTGAACGCTAAGAGATACAGGGTCGGTTAAATTAGAGAAAAGATGCGCAATTTTGTGGCCATCTCGAATCCGTCAAGATATACAAGATATCTGTGACTGCTCCTGGAATATCCTGAAAAAACTGAAAAATCGAGATTTCTTATTTTTTCCATATCTTTCTTATTATTGGAAATTAATAAATAATTTTTTGTAGGCTTACATCAATCGTTAAGAGCTACCCATCTGTCATTACAAAAATTTTCAAGGCCGACTAGATTCAAGAGTTTTCACAGTCAACTTTCGTTTTTCTTATGGCCGCCATATTATTTTTTTATGTCGTTCGATATGAAAAAAATAATGGAAACCAAAAATTAATAAACTTCAAAAAATAAAATTAAATTTTTTTTATTCTTCTTTTAAGAAAAACCTAAAAAACATCGTCGAAAAACGTCAACATTTGTAAAATACGCCGAAATAGTGCTTGCCTATGGTTTTTTAATTTATCTATGAAATTCGGTCTAAAAAGTTGTCTTTTCTGTAAAGAAAAAAGAAGAATAATTTTTTTTTAATTATTTAATTGAAATTCAACAGTTTTTGGTTTTTATTATTTTTTTTATATCGAACAACATGAAAAAACACTATGGTGGCCATAAGAAAAACTAAAGTTGACTATGGAAATTCTGGGATCTAGTCGGCTTTGAAAATTTTTGAAATGTCAGATGGGTAGCTCTTGTCGACATATGTAAGCCCACAAAAAATTATTTATTAATCTCCAATAATAAAAAAGATATGGAAAAAATAGGAAATCTCGATTTTTCAGTTTTTTCAGGATATTTCAGGAACGGTCACAGATATTTTGTATGTCTTGACTGATTCGAGATAGCCACAAAAATTCGCTTCTTTGGACTTGTTTAATCGACCCTGTATCCGTCAGCGTTATAAGAGATAGCAATATAGAGAATGATACATGGTGCACCCTGTAGTACGTAGGAGGATTATATCAAATAATGTTCTTGCAGAGGTAGAGATTTTATTATAAGTAGAGGTAAATTGGTAAGGTTATACAATTTAAAGACTTTTTCAGGGGGTTGGAAAATATTCTGTTTTTAGGGAGATTCAAGATGTATGACAAAGGCGTATAAAAAAATGAGTTCTTCAAGCTTTGGACTAGCATTACTACCAACCAATTTTATTAGAATCGAAGGAAAGAAGTCTCGAATACAATATAATAACCAGCTCCAAATTTCATCTCTCTATGGACCCTTTAAATATTTCGTTGCCCATTTAGTTGAAAAATTGCGTGAGATTAAATCCATGCAGAAGGGTTGATTAAACTTTTAAAATAAAAATCATGCTTTTCAGCTTTTCCCAACCGCGGTGAAGTAAGCAACGAATTCCAGCAACGAATTCTCTAATGTCCCCATACACGTTCGGGCTTACGCGCTGAACTATCTTACACGTCTATTCGATTATTTCCAAACGTTCCCAAGCAAATTTATCTTATCACTACTGTTATCTTGCTAACTTAAACCAATTTCAATGTTATCGAAGTCTTAACAATTTGTAAAATGAATCCAAAACGCAAATTAATATGTTTGAAAATTAACGCGAAAAATATCAGACGCGGCCGCATAAAAACGCGTTGCTGGAGGAACTGGGTGGGGGGATTTTTTTGATTTTTTCACCGAACGTAGCCACGAGTTTTCCGACCGAGCCGAGTGAAAATTTGGCCCCGATCAACGTCTGCGTTCCGAGAAAAAAAATTCGAACCGCCGAAAAACACGGTTTTTTGCGGTTTTTCGCTGAAACGGTTCAAGGGGTAAGAAGCGATTTTCGAAATTTTTCTGCAGGAGACGTGTCGTGGCGGGCCGCGCCACAATCCGGAAAATTTGGCCCCGATCAACGTCTGCGTTCGGAGAAAAAAAATTAAAACCGATAAAAATATGATACGCGGCCGCATAAAAACGCGTTGCTGGAGGAACTGGGTGGGGGGATTTTTTTGATTTTTTCACCGAACGTAGCCACGAGTTTTCCGACCGAGCCGAGTGAAAATTTGGCCCCGATCAACGTCTGCGTTCCGAGAAAAAAAATTCGAACCGCCGAAAAACACGGTTTTTTGCAGTTTTTCGCTGAAACGGTTCAAGGGGTAAGAAGCGATTTTCGAAATTTTTCTGCAGGAGACGTGTCGTGGCGGGCCGCGCCACAATCCGGAAAATTTGGCCCCGATCAACGTCTGCGTTCGGAGAAAAAAAATTAAAACCGATAAAAATATGATACGCGGTCGCATAAAAACGCGTTGCTGGAGGAACTGGGTGGGGGGATTTTTTTGATTTTTTCACCGAACGTAGCCACGAGTTTTCCGACCGAGCCGAGTGAAAATTTGGCCCCGATCAACGTCTGCGTTCCGAGAAAAAAAATTCGAACCGCCGAAAAACACGGTTTTTTGCGGTTTTTCGCTGAAACGGTTCAAGGGGTAAGAAGCGATTTTCGAAATTTTTCTGCAGGAGACGTGTCGTGGCGGGCCGCGCCACAATCCGGAAAATTTGGCCCCGATCAACGTCTGCGTTCGGAGAAAAAAAATTAAAACCGATAAAAATATGATACGCGGCCGCATAAAAAACGCGTTGCTGGAGGAACTGGGTGGGGGGATTTTTTTGATTTTTTCACCGAACGTAGCCACGAGTTCTCCGACCGAGCCGAGTGAAAATTTGGCCCCGATCAACGTCTGCGTTCCGAGAAAAAAAATTCGAACCGCCGAAAAACACGTTTTTTTGCGGTTTTTCGCTGAAACGGTTCAAGGGGTAAGAAGCGATTTTCGAAATTTTTCTGCAGGAGACGTGTCGTGGCGGGCCGCGCCACAATCCAGAAAATTTGGCCCCGATCAACGTCTGCGTTCGGAGAAAAAAAAATTAAAACCGATAAAAATATGATACGCGGCCGCATAAAAACGCGTTGCTGGAGGAACTGGGTGGGGGGATTTTTTTGATTTTTTCACCGAACGTAGCCACGAGTTTTCCGACCGAGCCGAGTGAAAATTTGGCCCCGATCAACGTCTGCGTTCCGAGAAAAAAAATTCGAACCGCCGAAAAACACGGTTTTTTGCAGTTTTTCGCTGAAACGGTTCAAGGGGTAAGAAGCGATTTTCGAAATTTTTCTGCAGGAGACGTGTCGTGGCGGGGCCGCGCCACAATCCAGAAAATTTGGCCCCGATCAACGTCTGCGTTCGGAGAAAAAAAATTAAAACCGATAAAAATATGATACGCGGCCGCATAAAAACGCGTTGCTGGAGGAACTGGGTGGGGGGATTTTTTTGATTTTTTCACCGAACGTAGCCACGAGTTTTCCGACCGAGCCGAGTGAAAATTTGGCCCCGATCAACGTCTGCGTTCCGAGAAAAAAAATTCGAACCGCCGAAAAACACGGTTTTTTGCAGTTTTTCGCTGAAACGGTTCAAGGGGTAAGAAGCGATTTTCGAAATTTTTCTGCAGGAGACGTGTCGTGGCGGGCCGCGCCACAATCCGGAAAATTTGGCCCCGATCAACGTCTGCGTTCGGAGAAAAAAAATTAAAACCGATAAAAATATGATACGCGGTCGCATAAAAACGCGTTGCTGGAGGAACTGGGTGGGGGGATTTTTTTGATTTTTTCACCGAACGTAGCCACGAGTTTTCCGACCGAGCCGAGTGAAAATTTGGCCCCGATCAACGTCTGCGTTCCGAGAAAAAAAATTCGAACCGCCGAAAAACACGGTTTTTTGCGGTTTTTTCGCTGAAACGGTTCAAGGGGTAAGAAGCGATTTTCGAAATTTTTCTGCAGGAGACGTGTCGTGGCGGGCCGCGCCACAATCCGGAAAATTTGGCCCCGATCAACGTCTGCGTTCGGAGAAAAAAAATTAAAACCGATAAAAATATGATACGCGGCCGCATAAAAACGCGTTGCTGGAGGAACTGGGTGGGGGGATTTTTTTGATTTTTTCACCGAACGTAGCCACGAGTTCTCCGACCGAGCCGAGTGAAAATTTGGCCCCGATCAACGTCTGCGTTCCGAGAAAAAAAATTCGAACCGCCGAAAAACACGTTTTTTTGCGGTTTTTCGCTGAAACGGTTCAAGGGGTAAGAAGCGATTTTCGAAATTTTTCTGCAGGAGACGTGTCGTGGCGGGCCGCGCCACAATCCGGAAAATTTGGCCCCGATCAACGTCTGCGTTCGGAGAAAAAAAATTAAAACCGATAAAAATATGATACGCGGTCGCATAAAAACGCGTTGCTGGAGGAACTGGGTGGGGGGATTTTTTTGATTTTTTCACCGAACGTAGCCACGAGTTTTCCGACCGAGCCGAGTGAAAATTTGGCCCCGATCAACGTCTGCGTTCCGAGAAAAAAAATTCGAACCGCCGAAAAAACACGGTTTTTTGCGGTTTTTCGCTGAAACGGTTCAAGGGGTAAGAAGCGATTTTCGAAATTTTTCTGCAGGAGACGTGTCGTGGCGGGCCGCGCCACAATCCGGAAAATTTGGCCCCGATCAACGTCTGCGTTCGGAGAAAAAAAATTAAAACCGATAAAAATATGATACGCGGCCG